>CM070611.1:5950926-7241445 GCA_036346395.1 Hsuehochloa calcarea | reverse complement strand
ATATCTTGAATATGTGCATATGTTTTCTTTACACATATGTGTATGCACACATTTAGGGGAGTTCATGCTATATTTTGTGGTTTCATTAGTATTCATCCATATTCTGTTTTTCACATATATTTGGGATCCTTACTTTGAAACATATCCATATGAGTATACAAAACTTGTGTAGTCTTTGTATACTTATGTTTTGAGTATACAAAACTTGTGTAGTCTTTGTATACTTATGTTTTGAGTATACAAAACTTGTGTAGTCTTTGTATACTTATGTTTTGAGTATATATAACTTGCGTAGTTCGTATACTCATGTTTCGAATATATATAAAACTTGTGTAGTTTTTGTATATTCATGTTGTGAGTATATGGAACTTATGTAGTTCTCGTATACTCATGTTTTGAGTATATAGAACTTGTGTAGTTCTCACATACTCATGGTGTGAGTATATATATATGACTTGTGTAGTTTATATATACTCATATCGTGTTACCATTATCTAAATTCAATTTATGTGCAATTGAAATGGTTATCATCAATTACCAAAGAGGGAAAGATTGAAGTATCTTGTCCCACTATTATGTATTAATGGTATGATGTAGTAATTAATGATAATCATAGTGTGGAATGAGTTGGATGTATAGGTTATATTCCAGGATGATGAAGACTTGGGATGATCATGAGTTGATCATCAAGTCAAGATTCAAGTAAGGAATGCATCATGTGTTGATGCATATGAAGAGTTTGAAGGAATGAGAATCATCGTGTGTCGATGATGTTCAAAGAGAAGACCCATCATGTGTTGATGGAGGTCAAGTGAAGGAATGCATCATGTGTTGATGCATGTCAAGACTCGGGATGAAGAAATCATCATGTGTTGATGATGTTCAAGATAAGATCCCGAAGTGAAGAAAATATCATGTGTTGATGATTGTCAAAGTCAAGGACCCGGACTTGAAGTGTTGATGTGCGTCATCAAGATTCAAGAAGATGCAAGGCAAAGGTATGACTAACTAGGGCTAAGGATGTGTTCCTAGTCTTTTACCGGTCTTAGTGTTTGATTGGAAGACCGGATTGCTAGTATAGGATTACTGTACTATTAAGAGGGGTCTTGACTAGTAGCATGAGTTAGTCATGTATTGATAGCTCATTGTGTTTGCTCTAGCTCATCTATGCATGGAGCTATTATTTCCGAATGTGTTTTGCAAATGAATGATGCTCATGCATTTAATCCTTGTAGCATGGGACTATAGTTTGCAAATGGTTGAAGTCCATGCACCTTAGCCTTATGGCATGATGCTGTTATTTGCAAATGTATTTTGCAAATAGTTGATGCTCATGTTTGATTTCTTGTAGCATGTGACTTAAGTTTGCAAATATATTTTGCAAATGGTGTAAGTCCATGTACCTTATTCCTTGTGATAGTATTCTAAAGGTTGGTAAATGTGTTTTGCAACCTGTTGAGAATATCATCTTTGAAACCCTGTTGGAATTGCACTCAAATGTGCGAATGTGTTTTGCTATTTGAAGCGAAGCCAATGTGTTTGGCTCTGTGGTCTAGCGGTCGAGCGGTCACCGCTTCGACCGTGGGTCACCGATGTCTTTGTTGGCGGTCCTACCGGTTAATCATGTGTTGATTCTGCGCGGTTATTCCGCCGTTGATAAGCACCATTTTGGTGCGGGTGATTTTCTCGGCGATGCGTTTATTCGAGAAGCACCATTTTGGTGCGGGGTGATTTTCCTCGGCGGTCGGACCGATTTTGGCGATGCGGTCGACCGCCATTAGTTGGCGGTCCGACCGGCCAAAGGCCCAACGGCTAGTTTTATAGCCGTTGGGGCATGGGCGGTCCGACCGGCCATTAGTTGGTGGTCAGACCGGCCCTGTGCAGATTCGAGGGAATCTTCCCCCCAACGGCTAGTTTTTTAGTGTGGGCTATAAATACTCACCTTGGCTGGTTGGGGATGGTTGCTGTTGTTGCTGATTTTGCTGAGGTTGTTGTGAAGCCTCTATTGAGCTAAGAGCAAGTATTTCCTCTCATATGTGCATGTGTTGTACTTAGTGAGCTTGGAGAGTAAACCCTAAGTGCATGTGTTGCCTTAGGTAGTGGATTGTGTATCCACTTGAGCGTTGACAATTGATTAGTTCAAGTGAAGGTTGAGATTTGTTTCTCTTGGTGTTTGCCGACACCTAGACGGCGTGGATGCGTCGTGCCCGGTGATCTTCTCTAGAAGCTTGTGAGAAGGCCCAGCGTGTTGTGATTGGTTTGGTGCTCATCATCTCCGGAGTGGAGGAAGAGCAACCTTAGTGGAGCGAGGTATTGGTTCGTGTTGAAACCGGTCCAAGTGGTTGGACTTACCTCGGAGGTGTTGGCTTAATTAGTGGAGCCGGTCCAACGTGGTTGGGCTTACCTCAGCGTGGATTAGGGGAGACCGACAAGTCTCCGAACACCACGGTAAAACATAATTGTGTCATCTTGGTTGTGCTTGTGCTTTACTTTGAGCAATTTACATTCATGCTTTAATTGCTTATATATCTTTGTTTGATTGCTCTCATTTTATGGTATTCATATTGTTGGTGCACTTAGGAGAACCTAGTTGATTTAGGTTTTAATTGTGTAAAACCAATTTGTTATTAGCTTCCGCATTATTAATTGGTTTTAGCGCTAAAGATTTTTAAAACCGCCTATTTACCCCCTCTAGTCGGCCACCTCGATCTTACAACAGCGATACGATGGATTTCAACTCAGAAGGCTTCGAAATTTTGAAGTGGTGGCAAGCCCATAAGTTAACATATCCCGTGTTATCCATATTTGCACATGAATATTGGAGGAGAGAAGAACAAGTCTCACAAGTGAGATGGTGGAGATACTTCTAACTGTGAAAAACTGGGAACAAACTGATTCACGAACACAACACTTGTGGAATATTCAAAGTTTTCGGAGGTGTTTGAAAATCTGTACTTAGACAATGACACGTTGAACAAGGATGTATGTAGAGCTATAGGCTGTACTCTTTTTTCTTTGCCAATGTTTTATCATTTTGAGTTTTTACTTGGTGAAGGTTTTAACGAGGTATCCAGTTGAACATTAATAAAGCTCTTTATTACATTTTCAATATCATTGTCTCATTTTTTTATTTTTCATATCTATTTCTGAATTCTACACATTTTTCTAAATTTTTTTCGGGATTTTCTGATTTGTTCCTGATTTTTTCGGGCCAAACAGACTAAATGGGTCGGCCTTGGCCTGTTGGGCCAAACGAGCTCATGTAGGCCCGACACGGCATGAACGGCTGACGGGCCGTGCCTGGGCCGCCTCCCAGCACTTGGGCCGACACAACATGATCCATCTAATAGCCAGGCAAGGATAGGCCGTGCTTAGATGGGCCAGGCCTGCTCATGTCCGTGCCGTGTCGGGCTGGGATGCCCATTTGGCCATCTCTAGTAGATATCAATTGCCCCCCTTGATAAAGCAACAATTGTTCAAACAAGGCATATCTTATGTTCTTATGCCCTTATGCTTTTACTTAGAGTTGTTCATGGGTTTCAGGTCGGATTGGACTTGGGACTTCATTTTCGGCCCGAAAGCCTGGATGAAATGTAATAATAATAATAAACTATTTTTATTTTTGAAATGGATTAAATATCACTTTTTTACTCAAAAAAAAGAATTTAAATATTTTTTAATTAGAAAAATATTTTCGTGAAGTCAAATTGGGCCTGCACGTTAGAGGCTGGCTTTTCAGGCTTGGTCCGACGGCTGAACATAGCTACTTTTACTTGATCTATTCCGAGGATTGTCTTTTTTTATTTATTAAGGAGATGCATTGCCAAGGGTTCATGGCTGATATCAAACACAGTTTTTTATCCAGATAAAACAATAATAACTCTCCAAACCAATCGTCTAATGAAAATGCACATATCCCATTCTTTTGCGTTGGTCAATACCTATAATTAGTTTCTATCAAGAGAGATGCATTCCTTGCATTGTAACTTTGACTGATTTCTACCCTGAACATCCATTCACGACCAAACAACCCAAATCACAACATTTTGTTTGACACACGAAAAAAAAAATCCCCAATTTCCTCTCTCTAGAAACACAAAGGAAAGCAAAGCCCCTCTCTCTCCTCTCCTTCTCTCTCTCTACCTAAGCCTCCATATCTAAATAGCAACACCCACCCATCCAGACCTTCTCACTTCTCAGCTTCTCTACAAGCCCCTACCCCTTCCTCTCCAGTCTCCACCTTCCCATTATTCCCGGGCTTCCTCGTGTGTACACGGCCCCCGCTCCGCCTACCATTTAAATCCCGCCACCCTTAGCCTCTAATCCACTCGCTAAGCGCACCCAGGGAAGCAAACCCTAGCCCAGCCCAGCCCCAGCCCCGCGCCCGTCCCGCCCGTCCCTTCCATGGGCAAGTACATGCGCAAGGCCAAGGTCTCCGGCGAGGTGGCCGTCATGGAGGTCGCCGCTGCGCCGCTCGGGGTCCGCACGCGCGCTCGCGCGCTCGCGTTGCAGAGGCTGCAGAGGCAGCCGCAGCCGCAGCCGCAGGGGGGTGGGGTCGGGAAAGAGGGCGCCGGCGGGGAGTACCTGGAGCTGAGGAGCCGGAGGCTGGAGAAGCTGCCGCCGCCGGCGAGGGAGCCAGCGGTGAGGAGGTGCGGCGGAGGGAGGAGGGCGGCCGCGGTGGCGGCCGTGGCCGCCGCGGCGGAGCTGGCGGAGGCGGAGGTGTCCTTCGGGGAGAACGTGCTCGAGTTGGAGAGGTGAGGCTTCTTTTTTTTCTGGTGATTTTTTTTGGGGTTCTTGGCTGGTTTTGGGGGATTATTATCGGATTAGGGTTTTGCGTCGCACCGGCGTTCTTGTTTGATATCTCTGCGCGGTTTGTATCGAAAAGTTGGGATTTTTAGTGCTATTTCGCTCGTCTGCTCGATTTTTTTCTATTTATTGATTCGTTTGATTTGTGCAGCGTGCTGCCTCGAATTGGGGGTGGATTCTACCCCCCCCCCCCCAAAAAAAATGATTGTAAAGCTTTGGTGTCCTCTTGGGGATTTTTTTGCTGTTTTAGGGACCATTCTTTTGCTTATTGAGCCATGCAATTGGTGTTTTCTGTTGCTTAAATTTCGGTGTCTTTCCCCCTTTTTCTCTTGGGAGTTTTAGAGCCGCTTCCTTTGCCAATTTCTTGACCTCTCACTTGCTAGTAACCCATTTGTTAGCTTCTGGAAAAAGTAGTTTTAATCCAAGAACCACTTCTCACCAGCCTATTTAGAAGTGTTTTGTTTTGCTGAGGAGCAGTAATGCTCAACTCAAAATTCTTGTCCCCAGAGCCCAATTAAAACACCAGTAGTGTACTTGGCGTCCTCTTAGTGGGGTTTCATCCAGTGACCATGGCCTCCTCCTTTTCCTTAGTGGAAGGGAAAAGCAGCCTCCTTTCCCTCTTGTTATTTCCCCTCTTCCCCATGGACTCCCCTTGTTTTTTTGCTTGGGGAGGGGAGGTGCTTGGCTGGTAATGGAGGTGGTAGGGACCCCTCAAATCTTTTAGCAATCAAAAGCCCTTACCTTTTGCAAGAAATTTCTCTCATTCATCCCCCCAAAAGCACCCACCCCTCTCACCCTCCCCAAGGCCTCATTTCTTGCTGGGTTATCTCCCCCTCCGACCCTCACTACTACTAGCCTGTCACTTCTTTGGGTTCTGGTAGGTGAGGAAATGGCATGTCTGTAAAACCTCTTCCTGGGCTATGTCCCCAAATTGTCACCACCATTAAATGTTGAAGTGGGAGCCCCCCAACTAGAGATTTGTGTGTGATCTTCAGTTCAAGCTACGGAATGGAAGAACATTTTGGGATTTAGCTAGGCTACAGCTTCTGCAGTTCTTGGTTGAAATATTTCAGAAAGTATCACGAGCTAGCAAGTGTTTTGGTTGTATTATTATCTTGTAGAAGTGGGCCTCTTCCCCTGCCTAAATAGGTCAAAATCCCTATTTAGCTTGCGTGTCTTTGGTAGGATAGCCCCATTTGTAGCTTGTGTGTGAAAGCTACATGCATTGCACCATCAGCCAAGTACCGCATTGTGGGGGCCCTTGTTTGTAAGGGACAAAGGTTGTAAGTATGAGAGAGAGAGAGAGACGAACAAAGCTCAGCAGGAGGCTGTGTCATCTTTGGTGCACCATCAAGGCTGCAGGTGCCACAGCTTAAGGTGTCTTGGTGTGGGGATGGCATGATCGAATAGTGCATTTATTCGCCACCTCGGCGTTGTTTGCATCTCTAGCCATGGCCTGATGGCAGTGCTACTACCCAAGGATTGTTATCTTGAACAGTAGTGGGTCTCTCTAATCCTTGGCCCTCCATGCATGCCCTAAACAGTACTTCGGAGGAGGGGGGGGGGGTTGGATGTGTATGATCTGAACAGTGTGCGTCTAAAATCATCCATGGCCCTCCAAGCAATTGCCTGGTGCAGGGTCAGTGTGTTGTTGGGCCACTGCTGGTGGCCGGCCTAACTTGTGCAGCAGCTTCTTGCCTTTCAGCTAGAGTTATGGCTGGGGGGAGAACCTGACCTACTCATGTGACTGAGAGTTGGGAGTTCTCTAGTCCTAACCATTTTGTTGTTTCCTTTGGCCTTGTGTTTCCTTGTCTGCTAGCCTTTTTATGGCATGTGAGATAGATATTCAGAGGGGGAAATGGTATATTTTGCAGGACCACGTCTGATGTTGATATGTGTTTTTCTTTTCTTATCGTATAATTGTATTTTGGATTATCTGTGCATTTTTTTTCGCTTGTAGAGGATTGTGTTAGTAGAACGTTTGAGTCAGAGTAAAAAATGCTTCGAATTTTAATATGTATGATTTTGTTGCTAGCAGGAGTACCAGGGAGACGACGCCTTGCAGCTTGATTAGGGACTCGGAAACGATAAGCACCCCTGGATCCACCACAAGACCCAGCTATTTGAATTCCCATCGCAGGGTGCAGACTCCAGTGCGGCACATTATCCCAAGTTCAGCAGAGATGGATGATTTCTTCACTGCTGAAGAGCAACTGCAACAACAGGCTTTCATTGACAAGTACAGCCTTGGTTCTCTCTTAATCAACTAACGAGTTAAATATTCGGTCCAGTTGCGATTTTTTCCTAGGAAGAACACAGAAACCTGGATGCATTGTGATATGTTCATGCCTTGCTTTGCCTCTTGCAAATATGATGATGATGTATTGCACTAATAACAAGCTGTTATGGCCTAATTTTCAGGTACAACTTTGATCCTGTGAACGACTGCCCTCTCCCCGGCCGGTATGAATGGGTGAAGCTAGACTGGTAGACTTTCAGGCAAAAGAGCACCATGGACCTCATCGCTCCCTCCACCGCAGTGCCGTGGCAGAGGCGCACACCGTCGAGTTAGCCTTGTTTCTGTTGTAAAAATTTAGGGTTAGCATGTAGCCTCAATGGTCTTGTGTAACATACAGAACTGATGCTGAGTTACACCCTAATCCCCCAACTCTAATGTAACCCATAACAGCTCATTCTGTAAGGAACCACCTCTAGGGCCTAGCTTTATCATCTGTTACCAGTTGTTGGATTAATGAAGTAGAGCTAGATATTGTATTACAGTTTAACTTGTCCCGTGGGTGACTGGGTGGCATTGCCATGGCAGTGTATGCCGCACTGCACCTGAAGTTCTGTAATTTTTGTCTATACTTCTGCTCTTGCCATCTGAAGAGATGGTTGCAATGCTTGAAACTTGTGGCCTTGTCCTGTGCCCTTGATGCAGTGGCATCTCTCTGACTACAGGATGCTACTGCCTGTGCCATTATTGCTTCATGTTTCGCAATTGCTCATGCTCTCAACTTTCAGTCGCTGCAATTCCTCATGTGAGTCTGGATTCTACTTGGAGTTCTCCAATGCTTGCCAACTTTTGTGTATTGTGTGTTACTCTGCTGTGCTTAGTGGGTGATCCTTTCACCGTGCAAGCTGCCAATGCTTTTGACTGATGGGTCATTTGGGCATGTTGTACTTGCACTGTCACACTTCCTTTTTTAACTCTGCTGGTAACTGGTAGTGGTAAAAGAGGACCCTTTTCACAGTTTATCCTTTCACTACCTTTAGGTGCATAGCCTCCAGGGGCCTATGACCTTTTCACTTACCATCCTGGTCTTGCTTTTTGTGTTCATTGACAGTACTATTGATTTGCCATTAGATCATATTTTTTGTCCAAAAAAAAGTAAATAAGTTTACTTAACTTTTGTTCTGTGGGAGCGCAAACTAACAGGAGCTTGATTAATTTTGTCTACTTGTTTGCATTGGCTTTTACTCTTCTTCTCACTTCAGGACCTGTACATCAGTATTTATACGGTCCAGACTTCAGAAGCTGCGTATGTTTCCGAACATAATGACAGTAAGTATCCAAGGCCGTAGCGCATTTGTTGTTTTGAAGTACTGATGATTTGGTGTACATCCAACTTGCAGCATTCACGTACATATCTCATCTGCACAATTTACTCGTTTTAAAATCTGAAGGTACCGCAAAACTAGCTCTATATTGGTTTTATTTCCACAACATGATTTTTATCATATTAGGCACTACATATTTGCAGTCATCTGATTCTATGTTCTTCAAAAGACCATGCCATCCATTTCACATAAGCTGGTGTATCAGGTATCTGCCGACACCAGTGCAAATTCTGATGAATTGCAATACTATCCTGTTCTGCCAGTGTCTTATATGAAACAGTTGCTCACTTGAAATGTTACACCAAATTCATTACAATCTTACTGCAAGTTTTAATAAAGCTGGTGATGAGACGGTTCACCCCCTGAAACTGTTCACCCTTTGAAATGTCAAAACTGAAAACAAGGTATGTGGGGCTAATCATTAATATGGAGGCTAGTAAATTCCTTGGCATTGCTTGTCAAGTAAAAGTAGTACCCCGGGCAAAAAAAGAATGTCTTTTTTGAGTTGGTCGGTCAAGTACAATTTTGACCATTGATATTTATTGTTATACATTAGCAAAAACTATAATAAATGTAATATTATGGAAGTAGTTCTTCATGATGAATATGCCTATGCTGTTTTCTTGTGACCAATCTCGATGTTTGCAAACATATCAATGTTCATATTTAAAAAAGATTGGCCCGCACAAATATACAAACATCGAATTTATGACACCTCTAGTTTGTAACATGCTTGCTCATGCAGCTCCTCCAATGTGTTGATAAGTATAAGTAATCTGTAAATTCTAACACGGGGGCAGAAACAGCAGTTGGTGGATTCTTGTTGACATGACAAAATTGGAGGAATCCTTTTCGTGCATCAAGATCTGCAAAAGACAAGGGGAGCTGAAAGTGTAGGTAAGAGTTGGAACTTGCCTATCATGGTCATGTTCACATCTTAAAAGCCTCAATGAGTACTTTGTTCTTGCATGTCCAGTTGGTCATATGATTGGCCGGCTCAAACTTTCTATTTTCTAGGGCTATGAAAGGTTGATGCCAAAACATCTCTTGCTGGACATGTGCGACAATTATTCCAGCACTAAGGTTTGTTTCATCTGAACAAGTAGTACAATTTTTTTTTCTGATTTTCTAGAGCAGATAATACTAAGCTAAGCTATACAAACCCTAAAACACACGCAGTTACTACCATGCAAACCGCCTCATCAGTTGCCATTTTGTTCCTTCAGAACTCACGTCATTTCGTTTTTGGTAGAGCGTAGAAGCACTTCCTAACAAGTATTTCACACTCCCCTTCTTTCCCATCTTAATGAAATGCGTGCAGACCTTTTGCGTATTCTCGAGGAAAAATATATTTCACACATCACACGCCAATTGTCGGTCGCAGGATCCGCGAAGCTCTTTCACGCCACATCAGAAAATCCCAGTGATCAGGTTGTCGTTACTGTTCAGACAGCGGCATCAAGCACAGACGTAATGGCTGTTCTACAGTCACAATCTGTCCAGATTGGTGGCTCTTTTCTGTACAAACTGGGGCAATAACTTCTTGGTACTTGCCAGTCTTCAGAGGTTTGTAAGCCATGCGTGCTACGGACGAATTTAACATTGGCCTGTGGCACCTTCAGACGTAGCAGACTGGGCAGCATTTAGAACAAAGCATGCAGAGGTCCCCTCAATCACTTTGGCACTTAACTAGAGGATGATTTCATCTGACCATTTGGTCTGGTGTTAAATGATTTTATAGTAATTGTGAAGCTTTGAATGGAACTAGGAGCTGATTGGTGCTGTACAGTGTACATTGCAATCAAGACAGAAATTAATCCATGGTTCTGGCCTTCTGGGTCTAACTGAATGAAGCAATCGGCACTGAACTACAATCCAAATTGCTTTTCTTTCTCTCTTTCTTTTACATTCCCTGTTTATGAGAAGAAAAGGTTCAAGAAAGCATAGAACATTTTGCTTATTTTTTTTGGTCTTGTGCATCTGCTCAGTGATAATGTAAAGAAATTGCTGGACAACATGGTGCCGGACCACCATACATCTATTTTACTCTTAATTAGAAAATGTCTTGTTTAAGAAAATCTTTACAAAGAGTTGAAATCATGGATGTTCAATAGAAAGCTTTGAATTATGGTATTTATACGAATTGTGGAATCCTCCAGCGTCCTCCTGAATCCAAGAACTAAGATATCTTGACACATTAAACAATGAGTAAATTTCACTTTGTACCATATTTTATTACCAAAGTGGCACTTTGCATCACTTCTAACCATTCTTTTCACTTTACACCACATTTCCTTACCATCTCTTTCACTTTGCACCATGGCAACGCCTCCTCCACCTCACAAAGATCCATGAGCATTGTGTCATGATGGGGAAGCCGACAGTGGCATTGGCTCAACCGGAGGCAGTCCGTCGCGAGTCGACGACAGCGGCCCGCCATGATGCAGCGGAGGGGCAATCATAGAGATGATTGTATCACGTCTATGTTTATGTGTTATTGAATAAAGTGTTATTCTTTTCTTGAATAAATCATCGGTTATAAAGATTAACAAATATGTGACTTGTCGGTGAAGCTCTTTAACTTATGATGATGTCGTTCTAAAGGTATCTCTGGTTGGATGTCACTGGTTGGAACACCAGTGACCCTAATGACCAGCACATGTATTGGTTGATGACCGTGTTTCACCAGTCATGGATATAGGGATATCGAATCAATAATGTGAACACATGTTAGAGAACATGGTGTTAGATTGACCCACCTTGAGACACTGCTGAGATTGTTATGATTTCATGTCATCAGTTGGTCTCAAGCAATGACGTTGTATAATCCTTAGATCTGAGATCAGCATAGTTTCCTACATGCGTAAGAGTGCACTATGAGGTTGTGAAACGCTACTCCATAACTGGGTAGTTATAAAGGTAGCTTTCAGGTATGCTGTGAAACATGCGGAGGAATGTGACTAGTCGGATATGAGATTTGCCACTCCTAACATAACATGAGAGATATCTCTTGGCCCCTCAATGTGGTCAAATAAAGAAAGTGCATGGCCATGCCATTTGTGGTCGAAGAGTTCGACCACACGAAGTTATTCGATACTCGATCGAAAAAGTATTGAACAGTCCATGTATGACACAACATCTCACCTGGAGTTCAACCAGATATCGTGAGTCAAAGGGAGAATACACGAGCTGGTCATTCAGTTCGATCGAATACGGACTGGTCGTATGGAGATACGAGCTAGTCGTAGGCTGGTCGAACATGATTACTAAGTGGTCGAAACCTGATCGTGAAGAGTTACGAACTAGTCGTGACCAAATATGAGCTGGTTGTATAGAAATATGAGTTGGTCTTATAGAGATATGATATATAGAGATATGATATGGTCGTATAGAGATATGAGCTGATCGATAGTGATAAGGATCTGGTCGTAGATCATATTGCATTAAGGTTCGTCCGACATAATTCGTGTGTATTCGGGAATCGTTATGTTATGCTAGGAGCCGCTGATGACTCGTGATCGGAAAAGGTTTCTGAGTCACAACCTACTATGTATGAACCTAACGGGTCACACACTTAACGTGTTAGAACAAACCAATACGAATACGATTCGTCAAACGTGTTCGGATAGGATCCGTCACGTGCACTATATAAAGAGATGCTTGATGCCATTGGGAGATGAACAGAGCAGAGGAGATACACTATTTTGAGATAGACGTGAGTTGCTCTAAACCCTAGTTGCCATCTTCTTGAGAGAGTCTTCCGTGCGAGTTGGTGCTAGCACACCGGCGTGCGGTGTTCCTTCCCTGGACGTATGGATATCGTAGAGATGCTACTGCGGTTGCTGTTGCACTTGAGGACGATCCACAACCTTGGCTAGGAACTCGATTGGTTAGAGGAGACGATCGACTACAACCACTGCATCAACGTACTTGACGTAGGACGATCGACTACGACCACTTCATCGACACGCTCTTTGTTGGACCAGGTTGCTCCAACTCTTCTCCCGCTGCATTGCATGTCTGGTGGTAACGATATGTGATCTCTTACTTGCATGACATCCTGGTTTACGTAATAGAATTTTTTTAATTGTCAGCTAGCGTAGCCTACCCGTATCCCTTCAGAGAGAGCAGGTGGCGAGCTCCGGGGCAGTGGAGGTTGGGGAGAGTGGCGTTGGTGATGCGCTCGACGAGGATGGGTGTGGCCAGAGGTGGAGGACGGACGTGGAGAAGGAGGCATTGCCCTAGTACAAAGTGAAAGAGATGGTAAGAAGATGTAGTGTAAAGTGAAAATAATGGCTAAGGATGGTGCAAAGTGTCACTTTGGCAATAAAACATGGTGCAAAGTGAAATTTACTCTCAAACAAAAGCAACAGAAAGCCACTACGAACCTCTGTAGTGGTCTGTGTTTGGTGTGGTGCTAGATAGTGTTTGCCCTAGCTTGGTGCTCTTGACGAGGTCTCCTTCCCTACTTGTGGAGTTTTCCATTGGGGTCGGTGTTTGTACCTTTTTCTTTTTCTCCTGCTTTTATCAATGTAATGTGCATTTCTTTTGCCTGTTCGTTTTTTGTTTAAAAAGAAAAGAAAAGAAAGAAAGAACCTATGTTTTCTGTACGAAGAAACCTTGTATATATGACATCAAAGCATCATCAAATATGATCTACCTAGCCTTCAATCTCCAAGCAAATTTTACTTTTACAACCATAATTAAGGGGTGGATAACCATGAAAATATATAAAGCAGTCATTGCTTTTCTTTGGACCTCCTCTGAAGAATCAACAAGAAGGGTAAGCCTATGGACGCTTGCCCCTGTAGCTCATAGTCATTTTACATATATTATCAGGTGAAATACTTCTACTCAACAGTAACATCTCATGTATTCCTCCTTCCTTCCATCATTGTGGTAATTAATGTACAAGAAACTAAAGATGAGATAACAGGGCAGGGTGATGCGGAGAGAAGCAGCCCCTGGTCCAGGGGATCATGGCCTGTACTGCAACTGGAATAAATGGCCATATTTATTTGGTGCATGTGTGCCATCGCCAAAAGAAATGTACTTCTACCGGTTTTTGAGCTAAAATAGCACGGTATGAAATAACAAATCTAGCATTTTTAGTGTATCAATAGCAAACAAGACACCGTGGAAGCGCGGACACTGCATATATCCTCGTCCGCATCCCGAGAGAGCCGTAAGCCTCGTCCGCGCCCCTGAGGCCAAATTTCCCCTTGTCCGCACCCTTTTTTTGAATTTTTTTTATGCTTATCTTTTTACCTCGCACTTCCAACTTCAAATATATTATTACATGTATAATTTTATAATTTTTCATATGAAATCACGGTGCAGCACAGTATCAATCTCTTTGAGACAACAATGATTCGCTGGACGAGGTGGCGGCGGCGGATAGTAGTACACCGACACCGACCGTGGCGGTGGGCAGAAGTATTTAAAAAATTCACGTGAAATCGAATTAGGTGGCATTCCAAATAGAACACTATTTGAAAGACTATTATATGATTTCATGCATAAGTCGCCTCCAAGTGCTACGGTCGGTGACTGTGTACTAATGCTCATCACCATGGCCACTGACGGTGTACTACTTATTGCCCGCCGCAACGGCCGATGACGGCGTACTACTGACTGTCGTCACCGCATAGTCCGACGAATCGTTATTGTCTCAAGGAGATTGATGCCGTGCTACGCTGTGATTTCACGTGAAAAAAATTATAGAATTTTTTTGGTACATATGATAATACATTTGAAGCGCGAGTGTGAGGTAAAAAAACAAGCAGAAAAAAATCAAAGAAAAGAAATGCTATCGCATAATTTTTTTAAGTGTAAAATAGTGTTGGACATATATTTTAAATAGTATCAAGTAGTATTATACATAGTATTTTAAATAGTATTAAATAGTATTTTACATAGTATTTAGATAGTGTCAAAATTCTTTATTTAAGCTGTTTTTCACTGCTGTCTTGCTTCACCGTGCCCCTGTGGCAGTGGAGGCCGAGGGGAAATCCGGCCCTAGGGACGCCGACGAGGCTGCACCGGACCCAGGGGCGTTGACGAGGACACATGGCACATCCGTGTGTCTCTACTGTGTCATTTTTACTTTTGTTACACGAGAGAGACTAGATTTATTATTTCACGTATCAACGATCATCTGCTACTTATACTACATTTACAATGCTACTTGTACTACATTTACACTGCACTTAGGTTTTTTTTAGAAAGGAGAACCGTAGTGAGTGGAGTTTTTTTAAAAAAAGGAGAACCGTAGTGAGTGGAGTAGGAAGGAGGGGTTACAGCAGCAGGAGAACTAGGCTGGTCCACTGCCAGTACACCCATTCATTGTTTCATTTGTTGCACTGTCTGCTTGTCCTGAAACTAGGAAAGTTTATGTAGTGGAGGGATGTGAATTCCTCCTCCTCGAGGACCGAGAATGGAGTAGGGGAGAATTATTGGTGTTTTTTTGTGATGAGAGTTTTGCTAAGTGCATCTGCTGGTTGTAGTTGCAACTTACAAGGTGGGGTATGATGAGAACAGAAATAGACCAGTACGGCAAGTCCACAGTACAAAGGCATTAAGTAGACCTGTTCGAATGGGCCATTCTGGCCTGAAGCACGATTCTGTTAACTCGATTCAGACACTGTATGGTCTAACACCTAAAAGGCCCGGGCCGGCACGACGCACTGTGCCTTGTTTGGGTCGCGACCTCGAGCCCTAGCCGGCCCCATCTCTCGCTCGCCTCCTCGCCTCACCCACTGTTCACCATCTGCCCCCATCCTTGTCTCCACCCTGACCTCACCTCCTCATTCCTCCCCGAGGTGACGGTGACGACTACGCATCCGTGAAAGAGGAGGGTTGTCCCGCCGCGTGGAAGAGGGAGGGCGGTGCTCCTATGTGCGGCTTGTCGACGACAATGCCTTCGTGCCCGCAACAGAGGAGGGCGACGTCATCATAGCCCCAGGCCGCGATGACCATCCTCTTTCCTCGCGCCCATCCCTCCCCATTCCGGCCTTCCCTTACCATGTGCCGCCACGCCTTCCCCGCTTCATCCCAGATCCGATTGGATCTACGCCGGCAGAACCCATATCAGACTGGATGTAAGACATCCCCGCTGAGGTAGCCATGGAGTAGCGGTAGCCTCGGCGAGGGGCTGCGGTGGGGCATCGGCTGGTGTGCCAATGCAGGCAGCGAGCACGTAGGCGGCACGACTATCGCGACGTCGACAACCGAGATGGGCTAAACGAGCTTACCCTGACCTATCGAGCTAAACGTGACAATGCCGGCACGACACAACCTGTGAGCTCAATGTGCCGTGTTGTGCCATTTGGCAACGTCTAGCATCGAGTGACGATAGGATAATGTGACCAAAGAGAAGCAAAGCATATTGTACATGTTAAATGCGAAGTACTTCAGTCACAGTTGAAGTGTGTCACTCACTACCAAGATAAGAGGAAATACAACTTGGTTTGGCATATGTTATTCTTATAACCTACAACTTTATTTAGTACTTTCAGATACAATAATTACTCAAAAGTTATCTGTTTTGAATCTATGACAGGAAAATTCTTTTTTTAGACGTACTAGCTGAATATCCGTGCGTTGCTACAGATAAAAAACCATATATTGAAAGGTTATACAAATTTGTGAAATACATAGTTAACCAAATAGCATATAGGTAAAAGGTTGCATCAGGTGTTGTGCTCATTGGAAGGTATGATTGTATGAATCATAAGCAAATATGGTACAATTATGAAAATATAGCAAATGTATCGTCGCGTTTACTAGTGGTGATAATCATACATGCAGAGTATTTATTTTTATATCACCAAACATATTCAGTTGTCGAGGGCCTTGCTCGCAAGCACTGATATTTGAGCCATGGACATCGTTTTCTTCCAACAGCTTGTGTTCACAACCTTTAAATTTTCTGTGCAGCTCACGGCTGCCGCAAGCATCCTTCGAATTGCTCGAACACATTGCTCCAATAAATATTTCATTACACGCTTTCAGTATTAAGTCATATTAGCTTGATGAGATCAAATTTCATGAGTTAATGAATTAATATCATGTTAGCTTTTGTATTATTTCAAACCAAATTGGAAGCAAATGCACAATCATTGCATGAGCTAGTGAAATTAACAATTCCTAAATTTCACAACAAACCTGTTGAAAGCTAACCAGATTGAATACGGATGTACCACATGCCCATGTAGAGAGGTAAAGATAGGGAGAGGGGGAGCCGTATCTCACCATAAGCCTACCAGTTGCGCCTACCTTTAGCACCTCACGCAACTCTCACGCTACTACCGACCGGGCGCCGCCGACCTCTGCTCTCAGATTTAGTGTCACGCATGGCTTTCGCCTTTGGCCAGCCATGCCTGCGCCGCATGTCCTTCACCCTCACCCTGCCTACTGCCGACGTCGTGCGGTCGTGCCGCTATCGCCTGACCACCATATGCTTTCTACCATTGTGAGAAAGGAAAGCGAGAGTGGGATTAGATGTCGTGGAGAGGTGAGAGCGATAAGAAAATAAAATAATGAGCAAGATATTTCATCGAGCGACCGGTGGGTGATGAAACAGCGAGTCGTCGGGCTGATTTGGGGCCATGAGCCTAGAGCTTCGCAGAGCCTGCCAACTTTACCACATCAAGGACGGAGGAGCTCGAGCTGGCCTGTGGGGTACAGTAAGCAACCACGACGATGCGGGCCCAGAAACGACATGAGGGTGGCGATCACTACGTCGTGATGCTTTGACGGTGATTTCAAAAATGACATTGAGAGTAGAGGACGTACACGAGGGTGGTGTTGGGCGTGGGGCGGTAAATGGAGGGATTGCGACAGAAAGGGCCTGGCACACGGGGCAATCGCCATGTGAGAGAGGATGGAGAAGACATGGGGGCATGCGAGGCGAAGGTCCATAAGTCAGCGGAAGGGGTGAGAAGAGGTGGAGCCGCGTGGGGATAGAGAGGGCAGGCGCGCACTTATCCCACATGTCGACGCAGGATGAGTTGTGAGAGGAGAGGGAACTGGAAGAAGAATGCATTGTTGGATTTAATTGGGCTTTGGCCCATTCATTAACCAGGTAAGGAGAGGTTCACATGCCTCTGTTCTTGGTGTTGGCACGGTAGATATGAAGTTTACTTAAGAAAAGTTCGTGCAACTGAAGAACGTACATCATGTCCCATCAATAAATAAGAATCTCGTCAGCGACTCTTTTTTGTGTAGAGATGAGAATAAGTTGGTTTTTGAGTCAAATAAAGTAGTCATTTTTAAATTTGGAATCTTTATTGGAAAAGGCTATGGTTGTGGGGACTTGTTCCGTTTTTCTTTTTCAGATTTCTGTAATAAGGTTGTGAACCATATTTGTGATCCAAATAATGGGGATGAGGCCAACGTTTGGCACTCACATTTGTGTCACATAAATTTTGGTTGTATGTCTCGGCTATCCAATCTAAATTTAATTACGAAACTCTCTATAGTCAAAGGTTCTAAATGCCAAACTTGTGTGCAAGCAAAGCAACCCCGCAAACCTCATAAAGTTGTGGAGGAAAGAAATTTGGCACCTTTAGAACTCATACATTCAGATCTCTATGAAATGAATGGTGTGTTGACAAAATGAGGGAAAAAAATTTCATGACTCTAATTGATGATGCTTCTAGATATTGTTATTTATATCTGTTGAAAACAAAATATGAGGCTCTAGACTATTTTAAAACTTATAAGGCTGAAGTTGAGAATCAACTAGAAAGGAAAATCAAAAGACTTCGGTCGGATCGTGGTGGAGAGTATTTCTCAAATGAGTTCTCCCAATCCTGTGTAGAGCACGTAATTATCCATGAGAGGACACCTCCTTATTCACCTCAATCCAATGGGATTGCTGAAAGAAAGAACCGCACGTTGAGTGACTTGGTTAATGCCATGTTACACACTGCGAGTTTATTTAAGGCACCGAAGGAGAGTACATTCTATAACCAACTCCATTGAAGATGTCGTACTCTCAAATCTGTATGGTAGGATGACTTTGTCTTAATGTGTTCTGTGGCTTTAAATAGCAAAGATGCTATCCTACAGAGCATTCTTGAAAGAACACACCTATGTGAACCCGACTGTTAGTCACAATTTGTGAGATATAGGTATTCTCTAAGAAGCTCACGGAGAAACACCAGAGTATGACTTATATTCTCCACCCGAGGGGTAGCCTATTGGTAGCCTAGTATCAGTCAAGGTTTTAGGTGAAACTCATTCGCACAAAACTGCCAATTTAAGGCTTAGTCTATACTGTAGTTGTGAATGAATGTAGCTTAAAGCTCTAGGTGGATGTTCAACCCTAATAGATCTCCACTGAAAAATTGGTATATTAATAGTGCTTTGGAATAGCAGGCAAACTTTGTGAGCCTCTGGGATTTTGTGGGGGATTGTTGGATTTAATTGGGCTTTGGCCCATTCATTAATCAATAATTCCTAGGAAAATCCCAAAGGCCCACTCATGCATGGTGACATGTGTGATACTTTAGTCCCATATTGCTAGTTAAGGTGGAGAGACACCATCTTATAAGGTGGACATTTCTAGCCTTGGTAAAGCAAGAGAAATGATGAGAAAGGACTACACGCGCTCGCTCGGGTTGCCTCGCCACGCCATGCCTCGCCGGGCCAGGCTTCGCGGGCATGCGACGTGCGCGTGAATGGTGCAGCTGTTCCGGGTTCGACCGTGGGTGCAGACACAACATTCTTTTATAATTTTGTTTTGCCATGCAATCTGGTCATGATGGAAAGAAATATGCTGATTACGCGGCTTTAACTATAAATTAATTGCGATTAATGAGCGCGGTTTGTGATTGTTGTTTCTTATGAAAAGAAGCACGCTAATTACGTGAATTTAACTGCAAATTAATTGCGATTAACGAGCGTGGTTTGTGATTATTGTTTCTTAATCTACGAACGTTTTCCTTCTACAGTCTTTTTAACTGAGGATCTCTGTCTGACCCTTCTCTCCGTTTTTTCGAAACACATCTTTGCGAGAGAACTGTTCTTGAGAGTGCTAGTGCTACTTCGTCCCTGCGCCCAGCGTGCACCGGTGGTGGGGAGAGCACGTCTCCAGAACCATCGTCCTTGCGATCCTGTACGGGAGAGGGCAAATCAGGTTTTTGGGAAGTATCTTTGCGACTGCTCGTCGTTCCCTGCATCGGCAACTTCTTCATCGGCGATGTCCTCTCCTTCGTCTCTACGACACTCTTCGCTTCGTATCGGTAACATCTAGTACTCTGCACTTACTTCTAATTGTTATACATTCTGCTGTTCATATACATTCTGTTGTTCATATTCGTTTTGTAGTTGATATATGTTCTATTGTTCATGCATCGTCATAGTTCATATTCTGGACATGCTTAGTTCTCTTGTTATTTCTGCAGTCATATTTTATTTGCGGAATTATGTAATCACTAAAGTACTAAATATTCTAACACGTATCACTCACCACTACTAAAATCTTTTTTAAGTAGTAAAGATAAATATAGCATAAAATTCTTACTCGAATTGTTGAAGACACGTAGAACAAGAGCCGCATATACTTTCACGCAAAAAAAGAGCCACTAGTTTTGGACAAGATATATGCACAAACCCTTCTATTTGTATTAGGCAAAGGAGGCCCACGACCCATTGTCCGGTGATCCAAAAGCCTAACGACGACGCGGGCCAATATTCCAAACGGGCTTGGCTGCCACATCATGCAACATACACAAGAGGCTTCGTGCTTGTAACACCTTGGCTATTCGGAAGCCAAGATGTTACGCAAATCTAATAAATACTAAGAATATACCACAATACCGGGTTAATCAGGCTTAATTAACAAAATTCCATAAGGAACGACGATAAATGATTAACAGTTTCATGGGAAGGAATGGAAACATTCATAATAAAAACGTACGGTGGGCGATACCAAAATTGGATTATTACAATTTAGAAATTTATCAAATAGTTGACATGAATGAAAGATAACAATTATGTTTCTGGTTTGATAAAGGTGATGTGCAGCGTGCTGGACTACCCCTCAAAAGGTCTTGCCTTCTTCCTCATTTACCTAAATAAAACATACAAAGCAAGGATGAGCCAAAGACTCAGCAAGTATTTTAACGGATAACAGAAATATTAAGCGAACAAAGCACTCACAATCTGCTTGTGAAAAACATCTTTGAACATACATGGGTATGAATGGAATGGAATAATGCAATGAAGAAATGGACTGCTCACAACTTATACCGGTATAGTGAGTGACACACCCGTCGGTGTTCACTTAAGCCCGTACTTAACAAAGTACGGGGATCTCAAATACCGTATGAAGAGCATTTTATACGGGTGTCCAACATTGCCCACATTGGAGTGGTGGGTCTTACGTGCCCATTCTGGAATTGATGGGACTTACAAATTTCCACCAAATGAATGGTCCAAATGAATCGATGCATGAACATAATGCATTTTACTCAATTAATCTTAGCAAACCAGGCTACAAAACTCTAGTTGATGGGATTCTTTGATTCGGCCAAAACAGTGGGCTAAACAACAGTTGAAAACAACTGACAGACATCTTCCCAGATTACAGAACAGTGATAAATAAAATGACATAACTTTTATTCTACTAATCAAATATAGGTGATCTTTATCAACTTGGAAATATTATTTAAAGGGCTACAATAACCTATTTGGGTGGAAGTTCTGAATCTGACTCTAACTAGATCAAAACCGAGGGACAAACCGACAGTCCCCTGTTCTAAGACAGATAGAACAGCGCGCGATTAAATATTCATATCTCCTTAACCGTAAGGCGGAATCTCATGATCTCGGTGCTAAAAGAAATCTAACGACCCGAGGAACAAAACTCTAGGAGACTAAAACCCGAGATTCGGCATCTAAAGGGTCGAAACTGGCCACGCAAGGTGCCGGATGTGTTCTGGAATTTCCAGAACAGAACCCTATTTAATCCTAATCAACAATTATACAATCAAATCGAACCAAACTATGACTTGTATCATTCGTTACCCTTGAAGACCCGCAGGGAGATGTTGATCCACCTCCCGAAGATCTTCCCCCTTTCTCCTCCCTTCCTTCTCCAATGGCCGGCCACCACGGGGGACGACGGATGACTGGAGACACCGGCGGAAGGAGGTGACCTCGGGGATCACCGGGGGCAGCAGCCAGGGGAGGAGGAGACGTCGGGGAGGGGAGGAGGCACCGGATTTGGGAGAGGAGAGGAGGTAGGTGGCGGCCACAAGGGGGAAAGAGGAGGGAGTGGGCGAGGCGGTTAGGGTTGGGGCGCCTCCCCCCTTTGGCCGGCCCCCTTGGGCCGGCCTCCCCCTCTTGGGTCGCCTAGGCCGTGGACCGCGGCCCAGGTTGTCGTATTTTTGCGAAAACCCCCTCTCCCACACAAAAAAAATCTAATTCTTTAAATTCTTTTTCGTCCCGACTTCCTTTAAAATCTCCTGATTCAACTGGTATTACAAAGGTCGCTGGTCGACGTGTCCTCCAACAACGTGTATCTGCTCTTTGCTCCCCTTCCCCTACCACGTTGGACCCCCCAAATATTTTGCCACATACCGTTGCCATCGCCTACCCCTGCTCGACTCCCCGCAGATCCCCTACCACACCGCCACACAGGCTCCCCTACTGTACCCTCACTGGACTCCCCCCAAATCTCTTGCCACATACCGTCGTCGCCGCCTACCCCCGCTCAACTCCTCCCCCAGATCCACTACCACAGACCATTGTCGCCGCCTACCCCCGGCTCGACTCCTCCCCCAGATCCCCTACCACAAACCGCCATCGCCGCCTACCCCCGCTCGACTCCTCCCCAGATCCCATACCACAGACCACCGTGGCCGCCTACCCTCGCTCGACTCCTCCCCCAGATCCCCTACCATAGACCGCCATTGCCACCTCCGCCTCTGCTCGCTGCCGTGTAGCCTCCTGCGCCTTCGCGCATCGCCGCCTCCGTGATCCTCTCCTTATCTGTCGTGTCGTTTCTCCTTAGTGGGTCTGCCCTTCCCCCACCACACAGGCAGAGCCGCTACGCAGGACGGACTAGACGGTGCCACGTCTTGCGACTGGGGAGCGTCGTTGTTTCCTCCCCGTCTCTGGTGCTTTGCATACTCCTGCTCCGGTCTTTGGTTCCCTGCCTATCATACTCCACCATCGCTGACATCAGCCCACTGGTCCACCTCTCCTCCTTTGCCCCCTCCTTCCCCCGTCCTCTATCTACACCTCCATTCGGTCTACCGCCAGCCATCCCCGGTGCTTACGTCCTGCTGCCCCGTCCTCCGGTTCAGTTCCCTACCCGTTGCACTCCACCGTCGTAGGCGTCAGACCAACTGTCCGCCTCTCCTCCTTTGCTCCCTCCTTTCCCCATCCTCCATCTGCACCTCGATTCGATCCACCACAAGGCTGCATCGTTGGTCCTATTTCCCCCATTTGCACCTTGATTCGGGACATCGCTAGGCTGCGCCGCATGTCCTATTTGCGCTTCTATTGAGTGGATTAGTGGCGTTGTTGCTTGTTGTAAGATTGAGGAGGACGACTAGAGGGGGTGAATAGGTGGTTTTTAAAATTCTTTTCGCTAAAAACTGATTTCTAATGTGGAAGCTAACATCAATTCAGTTTTGCACAAATAAAACCTAAATCAACTATTCTTTGCTTAGTGCACCAACAAATCTAAGACTATTGATAATGATAGCAAACAAATGAATACATGTGAGCAATTTAATTCTATAAATATAAGTTGCAATAGAGTAAGGCGCAAGAAGGCAAACAACAATGACACAAGGATGTTTTACCGTGGTGTTCGAAGACTTACCGGTCTCCCCTAATCTAAGTTAAGGTGAGCCCAACCACGTTGGACCGGCTCCACAAATTGAGCGAACACATCCGAGGTAAGTCCAACCACTTGGACTAGTTCACAACTCGAACCAATACCTAGATCTACTCGGGGTTGCTCTTCCTCCACTCTGGAGATAACTTTCACCAAACCACTCATAACCGCCTGAGTCTTCTCACAACCTTCTTTGAGAAGATCACCAGCGCAACTCCTCCAAGCCATCTAGGTATCGACAAACACCAAGAGTAACAAGTCGAAGACGCTCACTTGAACGAATCAAGTGTCTAAACTCAATAGATACATAATGCACTACATAATGCAATACATGCACTTAAGGTTTGCTCTCTAAACTCACTAAGTGCAACAAATGCACAAAAGAAAGCAGAGGGCTTGCTCTTTGCTGAAGGGAATAAATATGACACCAGCAACTCTCCTACAACCGGCCACAAGGGGGTATTTATACCCACACAAAGAAAACTAGCTGTTGGAGGAGAATCTTCAGAAAACCAGGGAAAACCGGTCAGACTGCTCAACAGAGAAAACTAGAATGAGAGAAAACAACTTTTCTAAAAAAAATGAACAACCAACTAAATATTGGTACTACCGCCTTTCGGTAATACCGCTGAACAAATACATTCATATCATTTTTGGGATCAAGAGAAACTCCCAAAAACACCTCTGTAAAAACACACCACACGAAAACAAGCGGTCATACCGCTGACTAGTGACCGGTCAGACCGGCCAACACATGGCGGTCAGACCGACTGACATGGGCGGTCAGACCGCCCACTACCAACAAGGCTGAAAACATATTACACGCCTTGCTTCAACTCAATGTGCAAAAATACATTTGCCAATTGACACAAGATGCACACAAGGATGAAGGCAAGATTATCAACAAGTTGTAAAACACATTTGCCAAATTTTAGAATCAGTGCCACAAGGAATAAGGTACATGGACTTAAGCCATTTGCAAACTAAAGTCACATGCTACAAGGATTATGCACGAGCCTCGACTATTTGCAAAACACATTCACAAATATTGGCAACATGCTAACGAGAGCTAGATCAATCACAACGAGCTATCAACACATGACAAACTCAAGCTAGTAGTGAAGACATCTCTTAATAGTGCGGCTAACCTATACAAGCAATTTGATCTCCCAACCAAACACCAAGCCTGGTAAAAGACTAGGAACACATTCTTAGCTCTAGCTAGTCTTACCTTTGCCTTGCACATTCACTTGAAGTTTGATGACATACATCTTTTCTTCAAATCCGGGTTATGTCTTGATATGCATCAACCCATGATGCATCCTTCACTTGACCTCCATCAACACATGATGTATCTTCTCTTGATTTGATGATCAACTCATGATCATCTCCTCTTCGGGATCTTGATGTGCATCAACATATGATGCATCCTCTTCTTGAACTTTGACTTGATGCCGATCAACTCATGATATCATCCCAAGTCACCATCAACATGGAACGTAACCTAATTACCTAACTCATGAAAAATGTTAGTTCCACAATGTGATTATCATTAATTGCCAAAATATACCATTAATTGCCAAAATCTTTCACTCTTTGGTAATTGATGACAACCATCTTAATTGCAAATAATTGAATATAAAGCAATATGAGTATATATGAACAACACATGTTTTATATACTCAAAGGGTATGTTTCTGTAAAACACCGGAAACGAACCGGGTAATTTGAAAAGAAGCCGGGGAAAGAAAAGACAATTAAAGAACTAGAATTTATTATTTAAAGAGGGGGTTTTCTAAAAAAATTCGCCAACCTGGGCCGGGGCGCGACCCAGGAGGCCCAAGAGGGGGAGCCGGCCAAGGGGGGCCGACCAAAGGGGGGAGGCGCCCCTAACCCTAGCCGCCTCCCCCACTCCCCCTCTTCCCCAAGCCGCCACCCCTCCCCATCTTGGCGCCTCCCCTGCTGCTCCTGGCGCCGCCCCCTGCTGTGGTGCCTCCCCGTCTCGCCAATGGAGCTCCCCGCTGCTGGCCTTTGCAAGGAAAAGTGCAGGAGGACAACAGCGACGTCGGCCAACGAAGGGAAGGAGAGGGTGAAGAGAAGGGGGATCATCTTCCCCAAGCCTCGTTTGTCGCCTTCCTGGGTTGTCCAAGGGTAACACGATGCTCTCCTTACTGTTTGATGTTGCTTAGATGTGAATTCGACTAGATTGATTGGATCGATCTTGTGCTGTTAGTTTTCCATAATCTGTCCAGTATGTTGCGTGGCTGGTTTCGGCTTCTTAGAGGCCGATCTGGAGGTTTTCGTCTTCTCAAGTTTTGAAGATTATGTTCTTAGCTTTCCATAACCGCTAATATCACTAGATTCTGATCTACGGTTCAAAAGTTATGCTATAATCTTTCCATACTGTCCTGACTGCCTGTCGAGAATGAACTGTCTAGTTGTTTTTCAAAATATGAATAAGTTAATGGCAGATTCACGGTTTTCACCCAACTAGGTTATTGTATAAAATTTTATAATATTTCCAGAATTATAAAGATCACTTCAATTGGAGTTGTAGATTAAAAGTTATGATCCGTTCTTTACTGCTGTTTTGTTCGTCTGGACAGGTTTCTGTCAGGCATATTCACATACTGTTTAGTTAATTATTTTGGCCGAATAAGGAAATCTTGTCAGCTAGAATTTTGTAGGTTTGCTCGTTAAGTTTCGTTGGGCACTGGACTCATCTCGTTCTGAGTCCCAGATCAATAGATATAAAAAATTTCGTGCTGCTGTCGAGTCGTTTCATGTGGATGAATAATCTGATTTTAGTTTTGGGTCTATTCGTTGTATTGTATAGTCAGGGAGTTATTGTAGATCATCGGTAGCTTTGTCCGGTATCATGTTGTTCTTATTTCGAGTACATAATTGTGTAGGCGGCGATGCGGCGAGTGTAGGAGCGCCTTCGTTGCCTCCTAGCGTGTCACAACGTGGAAGGCAAGTACAATGCATTATCATATATTGATTCCTGATGAATGATTGTTGTTGTACTGTTAATCTTGTGATCTATGTTCATATTCAGTGCTACATATTCCGTTCTTAATTGGCAAACCATGTGGAGGAAAGTGGTGACGTTCATTGCATATGTTTCATTCTATTCATGTGTTGTTCATGTTCCATCCACGGGAGTGGATTTATAAAGACTCATCAACTCCAGTATGGGCACGTAAAACCCACCATTCCAATGTGGGCAATTTCGAACACCCGTATGAAATGTTTTTCATATGGTAATTGGGTCCCAAGACTTTGTTAAGTACGGGCTTAAGTGAACACCGATGGGTGTGTCACCAGCTATACCGATATGAGCATATGTGCAGTCCATCCCTTTCATTGCATCCATTCATTCCATACATCCACATATGTTTTCAGTGACATGTTCATAATTCGTATTGTGGTTGACTTGTTCATAATTTTTTATGACCAATTAATTACTGTACTTGCCGAGTCTCGGCTCATTCTTGCTTTGTTGTTTATTTTAGGTGATCGGTGATGATGGCTATCTTGGGAGGGAGTAGACATGCATTATTCACACATTTCATCTTACTCCAGACCCCACTAATAATATTTGGTTATGTCATTCATTCGTTAAGTGTTGAACAATAAATTAACCTGGCCATGGTTGCTTTATATTCCCATGTTAAAAATGTTTCTTCACTTAATTGGATTCAGTAATTGTTCCTATTATTGTTTTGGGACAGTCATGCTTTTCCTTTAGAAGAGTCCTGTGTAAATTCTTTCGTTTCATAGTTGTATGTTAGTTTTAGTAGTGGCATCTTGGCTTCCGAATAGACAGAGTGTTACAGTTGGTATCAGAGCGGGCTTTAGGTATGTGGTAAACAAAGTATTAAAATGACACACTGTGCACAGTAGGTGGGGTTTGGGTAATCCATTGCATCCGCATTTCTAGTGGTATGTTTCATCATGTTGAACTGTTCTTGAATTGTTTCTGTACTATCATTCTTGTTGTTAGTCTATGATCTGCTATGATCTTCTATATCTATGAATTTACTCTATGATTACTATGAGATGACCTTATATTCATAATTGATTATATTGGTTATGCGTATTGGTAACAGACGTTGAGAAGTTGAGATCGTGGTTGTTGTCTTGGGTTTTGCCAGGCTACACCACTGTTCGTGGTAGGAAAATAGAGAAGTACTTACCCCCGTTCCATAGTTATGTGTTGAGCATGAGTTCTTTGATGAAGTTGTTGTCTTTCTCGAGCTTGTATCTGGTTTTCTGGTTGTAGTTTCTTGTAGTTGATGAATTTCTTTCGAATGGGGGGTTATAATGAAGTGGGCAAGCTCCAATAGGTCTCTAATCGTTCTTTGAAACCATTATTGTTCTTTCGATCATTGTGATATTTCTGCTCCACGTGAGCGTAGTTAAATGCAAGATTTATCTTTTCACGGAAGTTCTGTTTTACCCATGTTGGAAAATGTAACTCATTTGTTCGCTTGGAATTTCAGGCAGTGGAAGATTTCTTTTGCAAGTTCTTTATTAAGTGTGTACATTGACCTTTCATATTTCTTTTGAGTTAATTTGAGAGTTGAAGTTTTATGCCTCTCTTATGAGAAGGAGAATGTTAAAACCCTTTAGTGAGGTGTTGTCATACTTTATCTAAGGGGTTTTATTTAAAAGAATTAATTAGTATGGTAGGGTTTACGAGGTTGGGTTAAAATATTGGTGCGAACCAATGACTCTTAGTTAATATCTTCAAAAGTGAAGTTAATTTTGCCTTGATAAATATTAACCTTAAATATGTCTTCTATTTGAATACATGAAGAATTTGTACAAATGCTAGATTCACCTGTTTTTGCCATGCCAAATTGTTGTTATATGTATGAAGTAATGGATGAGGGTGGTTGTATTGACTTCGAAAACCTCGTCTTATAAATATTCCATTGCTGAGATTTAAAGATATTTCATTCCAATTTCTGACCAAAGGTAGGACTATGAATGCTTCCATGGTTAGATAATCATCGGTGGTTAGTATTAATAGTTAGTGCTATTAGTGTGTGTTATACTAGCGTTGAGCATTAGTAAGGGTAAATGAGTGAAATCTAACAAGTGATTTAATCTGGTGTGTTTAATGAGATTATCTTGTACTAGAGTGAGCTGGTTAAAAAGTGGCTTGTTTCAGCTTTGTGGTTTTCGCACTAGGTTTCTTTTCTAGAATAGGTTGTTATTACAATCCCATTTGATGCTGGATATTTCTATGACACGATTTGTCATGTTTCCTTTAGAAGGTTTATTGATGTGATATTTAGAAGGTTTATTGATGTGATAATAAGGTAAATTGATTGTTACCAGGAATGTATGTTATTGGTCTTAATGAAATGTTCAGTAATGTGAGGGTAGTGTTGATTCTTTTATAGAGAAAGAAATTTGATCGTCTTTCGTGATATTTCTAAAATGATCAAATTTTAAGTTTTGTGTTCATGATCTTTTGGGGGTTCAAGCTTTATAGGGTAAACGAAGTTGGTCAAGTATAGCGATATGTTGCAAAGTTATAATGGTTCTTCAGTGATGCGGGTGCTTTGATCTTGAATGCTCGTTCGTTCTTATTTGTTAAGGTCTGATATTCTCTTCTTGTGAGGTCTATAGTTCCAACTGTAGACTCCACTTATGTTCTATGAGTTCATTGCTTAATTGGTTTTTCCCTTGGTCCTGTATTCATTGCTAGTGGTAAGTGATTTTTTTAGTTGGTGAAAATCATTTCCATTTGCCTCTTCTTTTGAGAAAGAATCAACCCATTCTTTTCACATGGGTCTTTTGAAGTGTTCTCTAATTATTGTTGTGAGATTGATGTTAATACTTGTAGTAATTTGATCGCCTTTGTTGATATCATTCAAATGAGAATATTACAAGTTTTGCTTTTGTGATATTTTAGAACTCATGAATCATCTGGTAACTGAAATCATTTTGAATAAATTAAGGTATGGGATTGTCCTGTTGCTTTTTAAGAGGTTCATGTGATTTTAATCTTAAAGGCTCTTTGGTCTGAGATGGCAACGTGAGGTCGCAATCAAAGAAAATTATGTTGGTTCCTTTAAAAGTAGAATAATATGCTTGCTTTTCGTGAAAACCCGTGAATGAAAATGTTTCAAGCTTGGTGGCTGAGATCATTTGGATCTGTAGGACCGGAAAGGCGACTAGGGGTGGTGAATAGGCGCTTTCAAAACTTTCTCGCCTAAATCAAAAACCAACACGAACTTTACTCCTTTAGCTATGAAAGCTAAGAAGATCAGTAAGCACACAACGGAAGCCTTATGTTGGATTTGATAAACCCCTCAACCACACGACACAAACGGAGAAAAGAACTCACTTTGTTCCTTCTTCGAGTCTTGGCGGTCGGACCAGGCTACCATGGGCGGTCGGACCGACGGTCAACCAATGATCCGACCGAGAACTAATCGGCGGTCGGACCGGTGGGCAACGGTTCGACGAGCAATACACGGTCGACCGCCGTTGAAAGACCGGTCGGACCGGTGAAGTCGATCTTGAAAAACTCCACCCAAATCCAAAACGAAATTTGATCCAACTTTTGATTCAACCAATAAAACTTGACCAAATTTCGAGCACACCTCCCTAATGATATTAGAGACCTATTTCTAGCGACGATCCGTCAGATCCACTTCGCAGAATCGATCTCTCGAGATTTTACCAAAGAAGTACACAAACCCTAGAAATATGAAAATCTTGATTCAAGACTTGCTTGTGGGGGGTTGATGATCTAGATGACTCTAGGAGAAATCCCACACATCAAAGCAAGATAAAGTAGGCCAAGAGACCAAGCATGAACCTTTGAATCAAGGAAGCACCAAAATCATCCAAAAGGGAGAAGAACACAAAAGGGAGCAAACGATCTTTCAATTAAGCATCACAAGATTGTTCGATTACACAAGATGCTTACAAAGCCTCTCCAACAAGGAGGGCAAGAGCTCAACAAGGAGCACACTCCAAACCCTAGTTCTCCTCTCCTCTCCTCCAAACCCTAGAAAAGGAAGAAGGGGCTAAAATGAATGCTTCAAAGGTTTTCCACCTCCCCCTTTCCTATTTATACTAGAGAGCTAGGGTTTCCTTTTTTGGGGTCACTTACACATGGGACCCACACACACATAACACTTGAAGCAATCGCCTGCTTCACCACATGTAGGTTGATCAGCGGTTCTCATCGCGTCGCCAAGCCTTTCTTGTCCGAATCCCATCGGAACCTCCCAGAGACTCGCACCGATATCCGCACCTTTGATCCAACCAAATTGTATACGAACCACCCGTTCGATCCATCTTGTCCATCTGCACCATGCTTGTGTCACACGACCACCCGGTATCACCGATCGTTCGGACCTCGGCTCTCCAAGCGTAGTCGATCCACTCACCGTTGGCGTCGTTGACACGCAAGCCACCGCACAAACAATAGACAAACAAACCGTTTTGGAACAAGTTCTTCACAACTTGACCCACGTTAGCTCCATGAATGCAATATACAACAATAAAGCATTGAAGTTCATATAATAACACAATCAAAACCAACTCAATGCAACACTTGGCTAACCTTCAAGCCATTGCGGTCCGATCATTTCACAGGGCGGTCCGACCGATTTCATGCTTGGCCGGACCGCTCCCACAACGGCGGTCGGACGGTCCAAAGGACTTAGCCAAATTTTCAACTCAAAATTCCAAAACCTTCTGGAATTTTCAAACGAATAGAACTTTTGACTGGGAGCTCCAAAAATGATGGGACCACATCCAGGAGACTCCCCTCACTTGCCTACACAACCTATTTTTGGCTCAGCTCCAAAAACCCACTTTTGTTTTAGCGGTCGGACCGCCACGCGTGGCGGCCGGACTCCTCCACGGGCGGTCGACCGCCGACACCACCTGGTCGACCGCTGTGGTCCGACGACCTTTGAAACAAACCGAAAATGCGAGATTTTGCAAACCAACAACGCCATTGCCAATTGACTCATCATCCTGAGATCGTGCACATATCCTCACGATATCCACAGGATCTCATGTTTCTTGTGTAGTTGAACTGTTTTGAGCAAATATGATGTGTTGAAGAATTTTATTGATTCTTAATTAGATCTTTTAGTTTGGACTAAAGACCATATCTTGTTCGTTATGGCAAAGTGTTGTTAGTCAACGGATTAATTTCAGTGTTAAAGGAAATAGTGTAGTATGAGTATTTGAATCGTTCCTAAACTTTCTGCTCTTTCCGCTCAAGAGATGTCGCGTTTCAATCGCAATGTCTTTTTCTTATCGGACGTTATTTTGCTTTTCCCTTTTGAGGGATGTGTGTCCTCAACTGTGAACTCAACTTTCGTTTTCCAAGATCACCATTATCAGGATATTTCTTTTGGTTTCGTGCTCGCTGTGATGAGCAATATTTTCCTGTGTGAGGAAACTTGTCCTTGTTTGCCTCTCTCTTTGAGAAAGGATCAACAGTTTTGTGTTGCAAAGTTTTTACAAAGTGTAATTTTGGCAACTGTTGGTGGGGGATAAGAAATTGTAGTGGTGAGATTTTGCTCCCAAGCTATTGGAGTAGTAAAAGATGAATTGGTTTTGATCTGTACCTCTTGCAGGAAATTTGATTCACATAGAATGTTTGGTCTCGAAGTAAATCTGAATAGTGTTATGACCGAGTAGAACCTATGGTATAGAAAAATTCTAGAACTTCAGTTCATGTTGAAAGGTCGGGGATTATCGAAGGTATGGAGACCTTGATTAATTTTATAGAGTAACACAATTGGATAGTATTGCGAGATGGTGAAGGTGATTTCTGATGATGTCAATGAGCGAGTATGTTAGAATTGTAGAATGTTAGAGATTTAATCCGATGATTTCACTATCTGTTATAAGAAAAATTCATTGTAGAGGTCTTGGAGGTTAACTCTGGGCTTTGCACGTTTATGCTAGACCTTTGGTCACACAATGATTGTGTGTAGAGAAATTAGAATAATGGAGTTTTCTGAGCAGTGGAATGATCATTGATAGAACCTTTCTGATGTAGTACACGAACGGGCGTACTAAGGATTTTGAGTTGTTGATCTTGAAAATTGGAGGTAATGTGATTGCGTGGGACCTACTTTTGTGGTGCTTTGGGTGCCTTCTATCAAATTAATTTTGTGAGTAAAATGAGTTGCCTAGAGTATTCGGTGGATTCAATAGATCCTCTCCACAATGGTGTGGATGATGTATTCCAGTCTGAGCATAAATTGAGGATGTTTAATTAAGAGGTTTAAGCTCATGTGGTATGCGATGAATTCGAATTCCAAGGTTCGAGAGAATTTTTATTCTCAAAAGAGAAACTGAGAGAATGGATGTTTTCTCGGATAGTGAAGCGTTTCCTTGATTCTCGTTTGAGTTTTGTGTTGTTGACTGGTGTCTTCCGCATTTTGAGTTGGCGCTGTGTTGGCATGATTGATTCTTTCCATTCAGACAAACCAAAAGAAGTATTTGGTTTGGGCATTTGAGTGATTTCTCCTTTGGCTATTGTGATGTTCATTCGTAAACTGCCTATTTCGAAAATGGATTTGTTTTCGTGATGAATTGTCAAATTTAGAATTTAACCCTTTTGGTGGAGAGTTAGTATTGCGTGGATGCGATAAGAACTCTCTATTTCCAGTTGGATTCTCTTTGTGAGTTAGTGGTTTAAGAACCAGTTCTGTTGTGCATTCTTGTGTAAAGGAGGTGTTTCTTGTTAGATGAAGAGTTCGATTCTGTGCATTTTGTGTGCTTTCGTACCAAAATAGGAAGTTGGCATATCACTTCGACCGTCTTGGGTCCATATGCGAAGTACGCATCGTTTGGTGTGTTCGGGTGTTAAGTGAGTAACTGAGCAATTCCAAGCTTGGGATGTCGTTAAAGACGTTGACCATTGAGTAGGGTCTTATCTTTGATTCTTTTATGATGATTGTACCTGAAATTGCAGGGTTGAGAAATAGGTCAGACGTAGTAGTGCGTCCTTTTGTTGTGGTCTCCTCAGTCCGAGAGTGAAGCCACTAGGAATTGAAGTCTCGCATGCTCGAGCAGTATCCAGACCTGTTCGTTTTTGGTACGTGTTTATCATTGGTAAATTCCAGTCGCAGTTTCTTTTGAGTAAATCGGTGTGTAGATTCGAGGTCAAATCCTGTTAAGGGGGGGGGTAGAATGTAATACTCCAGAAAAGAATCGGGTAATTTGAAAAGAAGCAGGGGGAAGAAAAGACAATTAAAGAACTAGAATTTCTTGTTTAAAGAGAGGGTTTTCTATATTTTTTTCACCAACCTGGGCCGCGGGCCATGACCCAGGAGGCCCAAGAGGGGGAGTCGGCCTAGTGGGGGGCCGGCCAAAGGGGGGAGGTGCCCCTAACCCTAGCCACCTCCCCCACTCCCCCTCTCCCCCCAAGCCGCCACCCCTCCCCATCTTGGCGCCTCCCCTGCTGCTCCTGGCACCGCCCCCTGCTGTGGTGCCTCCCCGTCTCGCCAACGGAGCTCCCCACTGCCGGCCTTCGCAAGGAAAAGTGGAGGAGGACAGCAGCGACGTCGGCCAACGGAGGGAAGGAGAGGGTGAAGAGAAGGGGGATCATCTTCCCCAAGCCTCGTTCGTCGCCTTCCTGGGTTCTCCAAGGGTAACGCGATGCTCTCCCCGCTGTTTGATGTTCCTTAGATACGAATTCGACTAGATTGATTGGATCGATTTGTTGCTGTTAGTTTTCCAAAATCTGTACAGTATGTTGCGCAACCGGTTTCGGATTCTTAGAGGCCGATCTGGAGGTTTTCGTCTCCTAGAGTTTTGAAGATTATGTTCTTTGCTTTCCATATCCGCCAAGATCACTAGATTCCGATCTACGGTTCAAAAGTTATGCTATAATGTTTCCACGCTATCCTGACTGCCTGTCGAGAATGAAATGTCTAGTTGTTTTTCAAAATATGAATAAGTTAATTGAAGATTCATGGTTTTCACCCAACTAGGTTATTGTATAAACTTTTATAATCTTTACAGACTGATAAAGATCACTTCAATTGGGGTTGTAGATTAAAAGTTATGATCCGTTCTTGTGGTTGACTTGTTCATAATTTTGTATGACCAATTAATTACTGTACTTGCTGAGTCTCGGCTCATTCTTGCTTTGTTGTTTATTTTAGGTGATCGGTGATGATGGCTATCTTGGGAGGGAGTAGACACACATTTCATCTTACTCCGGCTCCACTAATAATATTTGGTTATGTCATTCATTCGTTAAGTGTTGAACCGTAGTAAATTAACCTGGCCATGGTTTCTTTATATTCCCATGTTAAAAATGTTTCTTCACTTAATTGGATTCAGTGATTGTTTCTATTATTGTTTTGGGACAGTCATGCTCTTCGTTTAGAAGAGTTTTGTGTAAATTCTTTCGTTTCATAGTTGTATGTTAGTTTTAGTAGTGGCATCTTGGCTTCCGAATAGCCAGTGTGTTACAGTTTCAAAGTAGAGATCCTCAGTATATGTGGATAAAAGAATAAGGATCAATAATAATGAAACCACAAAGTATAGAGTGAACTCCCTCTAAATGTGTGCATATACGAATGTGTAATAAAAACATATGCACATATTCAAGTTAAACTTTTAGTGGAGTTCAACCTATATTTTGTATCTGATGAATGCAACAGGATATAAGAATATGATGTCAAATGCATACCTCCACGACTTTCACATTTCCATCCAAATAAGACTATACAATAGGTATATCAATAAAAGTGTTAGTCTCACATATGGATTTGTCATTAATCACTAAAATATTCTATTAAGTCATAATGGTGGGTCTAGATTCTTCAATCTTCCCTATTTTGGTGATTGATGATAAATCCTTTATCAATAGCAACATTTGGATATAAATCAACATAAGATAATAATTTGAAATACATAACTATCTTCATGCATGTCCCTAAGCAATTTAGAGTTTAAAGTACTCTTCCCCTTTTGAACTATGCTTGAAATAAGGTGAAATCATCCTAATGAAGTAAATCATAGTTAACACATATTTTCTCCCCCTTTTGGCATTAATAATAAACAATCCAAAATAAAGTAATAAGCTTGGTTACAAAGAGTATGAAACATATACATATGACCAATGGGGGTTTTAGTTTCAAGAATTGTGAAGAGAACCAAAATAAGCCACAAATTCTCAGTTATGACCTAAAAGATTAAAACAACTTGAAATAAGGCCATATTGTGAGTTTAACTCAAGAAAATAATATTTGGAACACATAAAAATAAGCTCACTCTTGAAATCTCCCCAAGAAATATTTTTCATGAAGATACCATTCTCATTTTCTCAACGATCAAATAGATATGTGCATTTGAAATAATGTTGAGCTAAAAAGATATAGCCAAAAACTCCTTAATGCATTTGGAAATATGTGGAAACAAGTCCGAAAAATTTGAGATAAATCATGGAGCTATTTCTTACAAATACACATAAGTTTTATTTTGGGAGGATCAACCAAATTTCAGGATTTTCATATTTTTCATTCCATTTAAACTTCGAAATATAGCAGAAATACTAGTTAAAAGAGATCCAATAAATATGAGAAAAATTGTCAACATAGAAAAACTATAGAGGATAAAATGTCATAATTATATCTTCCTCAAATCACGAATTGAAGATACAAAAATCACAATTCGGTAGAAAGCATGCAAAAGTTTGAATTTTCAACGTGTTGATCAAAGAGAGAAAAAGTCAAAACTTTTTCAAATCACATCTAAATGCTTTGAAATTTTGTATAAATAAACTTTAGACTCCTAGGAACCTTTTTCAAATTAATTTTTAAATATTATTTTCTTTCAAAAGATAATGCAAAATGCGCTTTGTAGGCAAGAAAAGAGAATGATTTTGTATTGAAGATTCAACATGCAAAACAATTTGAATTGATGTCCAGTAAACACATAACATATAGAGAAAAACTCCCCCTAAACATGTGCATTTTAGATTTGAAGGAAATTCATGCACATATGTGACTTTAATAAATTTTTGACAAAGTTTCTTCTATATATTGAAGCCAAAGAAGCATGACACAGGAAAAATAATCAAAAATTAAATAAGCATGCAACAATAATAAAGATCCGATCATAAACATATTTTGAACAAAGATACAATAGAAGGCATAAACCATAACATGAGACATAAAACATTCAAGTGTCCAACATATATCTAAAAGTATTCAAGGTTCAATAAGCTTACACAAGATATTACAAGAGTGAATATTAAGTTTATCTTCTCAAGACAAGGTCTATAGACCTAAATATGAAAGATACTGCATCTAGGAAGGTGGAGCCTCTAACGAAGATGGATGATCACCACACTGAGTGAAGGAAGGAGGACGACGAACATGCCCAAACCTCTGATAGACAAGAGGCACCTGCTGCCGCTGAAATTTTGTAAGCCTCTCACCCAAGTGTGTGACCTTCGAGTCCATTCCGTCAAATCTCATGTTCAATCCTTCTCCATGGCTCTACTCTCAACCTGAGCTGAATGTATTTGATCAAACCTTGTGTCCATGCGATCAATGCTTGACTGAAGACATGTAATAGCTACCAAGATAAGATCTTGCTCCTGAGGAGCCTGTTGCCCTGGATGTCCATGAGAAGGCAATCCTTGCCCATGAGGCTGAAGAGGAGGTGAAGGAGGCACATGAGGCAGAGTATTTCTCGGTCTGTACTCTTTGTGCTCTATATCACAAGGATTATCAAAGTCGATCTTGCTTTGAATAAGCTTCATAATGTAAGGAGCAAAGTATATGATTTTAGCCTTATCTCCCTTGGATATGGCAATCTCTCTAATGATTAAGTCCATCATATCAATTCTAATGCCATCTGTGGTATACTTTACTACATTCCAGACACACCCATGTATCTCATCATTATTTTCACTCCTAGGAAAGAATGATGCTCTCATGATCGTGTTAATAATGCTGGGAAGAGGGAGAAGTGAGAGACCATGTGAGAAGTGTCCCCAAGTGAGTGATGAGTATTTGACACTTTTGTTGACAAGTTTGTGATTTGGTTCACCGCTGTTGTACTGCTGCCCTTTTGATTCTGTACTGTGCGGAACTTCCGCCCTGGAAGACCGGAACTACCGATCATCGGAACTTCCGCACTAGGAAAGCAGAACTTCCGATTGACCTAAGCAGTGAGTTGTGATTTGGCACTGTGCGGAACTTCCGCCCTGGGAATGCGGAAGTACCGATCATCGGAACTTCCTAACTGGGAAAGCGGAACTTCCGATTGACCTGAGCAGCGTGTTGTGATTCGGTATTGTGCGGAGCTTCCGCCCTGGGTTTGCGGAAGTACCCATCTTCGGAACTTCCGCCATGGAGAAATCGGAACTTCCGGTTATGCGTAGAACTGTGCAGTGAGTGCATAGATTTTGATTTTGAGTTCATGAATGATTTTGAGACTAATGCAAATGTTGTTTCTAGTATCTAGAGCAATGCTATGTGATCTGTTTCTTGTCTGTGCTGTTTGTAGGACGTCGAGACGGAGTCGTGGCGAGACACGTGGAGACCGGACTAGACGCAGTGGCGTTGAGTCGAGACAAGGTGTGTCAAAGACGGGTGCACTCGAGGTGGTTGCGCGTGGACAACAAGGAATGGGGACCTTCTAGAAGGTGCACGAGGCGAAGGGTAATTTGCAGTCAAAGTGGGAGCGGATCCGTTAGGGTTTACTGTAACGGGTTGGAGGTGCCAAGGGCTATAAATAGAGGTGAAGTCGTGTTTGGTGACTTTTAGTTGAGAGGATTAGGGAGCTTTTTCTAAAGAGCTTTTGGAGAGGTTGTTTTGCTTTGTGGCCTTTGGTTGTTATGGAGGTGGATTGAGTTCTTTGTAATCATTCCTCGTGTGTGTTTCAGAAATTGGTGCAAGGAATGAAAAATCTATTGTTTACATTCTTGTTCATCCTCTGTTCTTTTCTTTCGTTAAGGCTTGATTTTTGATATTTTGGTTTTTTGGTTTGATTCTGGTTGGGAAGTGCCAAAATGGGATGCTCTCTGTTGGGATGATGCCACAAGATCTTTTGATCAACTTTTCCCAAGAGCAAATCAACTGTAATCTCAGTTCTTGATTTTTGGTCTCCTCTGTTCGTCCTTCCCGTGCCTAGGTCTTGGATGAAAACTTGTTTCCCTTATTGAGATGGCATGAAACTTGGCATGTTGAATCTACATTAGAATCATTTCATCACTCAAGAATCTAAGAATCATGCGAATTTTAGTTTTTGGTCTTTCTTGTCAAATCTTCAAGAAATCCGATTTCACTTCGATTAATGGATCTTTGTCTGCGATTCCTTCTCAATGAGGTCAAGATGTTGTTTAGGATGATGTCCTGTGAGACTTGACCCGAGAAGAGCAGTAATCTTTGAGTATTTCGGACTTTTAGAAATTTCGATGCGTCTTTGTTCTTACGTGCGGGAAAATCGAACTTCCATTGCTTATACGCGGAACTTCCGCGTGCGAAACTTCCGTGACCGAAGACCGAACTTCCGATTTCCAACGTAATGCGGCCGGATCTCTTTTCTCTTTCTGTTTTTGATTCATTTCTTTCCTCTTGATTATCTGAGGGTTTTGATTATCAAGTTGAATACTAAAGAGGGGAAGATCTTAATTTTTAAAGGCACGATTCACCCCCTCTGTTGCCATTTCGATCCTTCAATTGGTATCAGAGCCGGTTTGCTCTTCTCGATAGATCTTTAACCGGTCTGTGAACCATGGCAACGGATAAGTATTCCACCAAGCCTCCGTGTTTGATTGCCTGGATTACCCTTTCTGGAAGATCCGAATGGAAACTTACATCCAAGCTCAAGGGTATGCCATCTGGCGGAAGGTGAAGGTCAGATTCGCTGTTCCTGCCGATGAAAGCATCAATATGGGGAACATGCCCAATGTTGAGGCCAATGCAAAGGCAATGAACATTATAATCCAGGGTTTGAGCTGTAGCGATTTTGATCGCATCTCTCATCTGACATCTGGGTGACCCTCGATGCGTACTATGAGGGCACCACCCAGATCAAGACTGTTCGACAAGATCAATTCAAGTGAGATTACAACAAGTTTGAAATGCTCGCTGGTGAATCCCTCGATGAGTGCTTTGCGCGTTTTCACAAGATCCTGAGCAACCTCCGAGCGGTCGGTCTCACATACCCCGATTCGGACAATGCTCGTCAGATGCTCGCGGTTCTTGATTTGCGTGTTTGGGAGATGAAGGTGACTACCATCAAGGATACCACGAACCTCTCGACTTTGACTCTTGACGCGTTGTACTCGCGGCTCAAGACTCACGAGATTGACATAGTCTCTTGTAGGTCGAAGTCGCAGTCGATGGCTTTAGTCACCGATCCCACTTCTGGATCTTCTTCTGAGTCGCCTTGTGGTTTCTCCTGGTCGCTCTCGTGACATAACGATGATCGCTTAGAGCGACTTATGATGAGCGCTTAGCCCTCCTAGCTCGGAAATTTTCCCATGCTTACAAGAGAAGGAGGGATGGAAAAAGAGGAGGACCCGTGATTTGCTTCGAGTGTGGTGGCCCCAACCACATCCGAGCAAACTGCCCCAAGCTGGGGAAGGGCAAAGGCGACTACGGTGGTTCGGGCAAGAACGACTACATCGACAAGAACCGCAACATGAAGCCCTCAGCACCTGCTCAAGGCAAGAAGAAGTTCCGCAACTTTGGGAAGGCCAAGAAGCTCTTCCATCGTGTCCTCACTGCCTTCGACGACCTCAACTTCAGCGACATGGAGGGATGGAGCGACGACGAAGGCAGGGATGATCAAAATCCCAAGGACGGTGACGACTTCATCGGCATGTGCTTCATGGCCAACGGAACCGACGTCGTGACAATGAGCTCTACAAACTCAGATGAGGTAGGTCCTTCCTACGACCAAATTTCAATGATGCATTTCTTAAGCTTGGAAAGTTCTATGCTAGATCTAGAGCTAGGGTTGTTGATCTTGAGAAGGAAGTAGATAGACTATCACGGGAGATTACTTCACTTAGATCTGCTCCCTCCCGTGATGATTGTGATACATGTTGTGTCTTGATTGGTGACATGGAGAAATTAAGGACCTCGCATGATAGTATGACTTCTGAGTTTGATAAACTTAAGGTGGAGAATGCTAGTCTGCTTGCTGAACTAGAAATGAGTAGGGTAGCACCTATTTCATCGACTATTGTAGAGACTACTTCTTGCACCTCATGTGAGGATAAGGACAATGCTTTTAAAGGTCTTTATACCATGTTGCTTGATCTGCCCGTGATTTGTGAAAGCTGTAATAATATGAAGATGAACCTAAAACGGGCAGACCATAAAATTACTGAATTACAAGCATTCTTACTTAAGCCTATTGCTTCATGTGTGAATTGTCCCAAACTTACTGCTGAACTTGAATCTGTCTCCAAACAGTTTAAAGAACTAGTTGATGAAAATAACAAATTGGCCAAATTTGCTTCTAAGGACCCTGTTAGCTCACCATGCGATCATTGTAACAAACTAAAATATGAATTGATTGCTCTAGATGAAAAATGTGTGAAGCTAACTAAGGACCTTCTAGAGAAGCAATCATCTGCTTGTGATGTGTGTGCTGGGAAGAAGCATGAGGGTGTGGTAGAGATGCCTAGCGACGTGAACCAACTGGCTAGTAGTAGGATTGTTCCCTCAGAGTCGGCTGTGTATGCACAAACCAATCTCTCCTCTGCTATTGGTTCTTCTTCTGCTCCCTTACCTTCTGCTGTTCCTTCTTCCCCCTGCTCTTCTTGCACCTCTCTCTTTCAGGAGTGTCAGTATCTTATGAACACTCTCAAGAGGTTTGTAGGAGGCAAGAAGAAGCTCAACCTCATTCTAGACCAATCTAAGATTTGCAGATTTAATCAGGGTCTAGGATATGATTTCCATGAGGACATGAGAAAGCATCCACCTGTCGTGCTCAGAACCATAGCACCAGGTGTGATCAAGACTAAGCCCAGGACTGATAAAGTCAATTTTAAATCAGTGGGCTTTGTTCAAAGGATCTCTGAGAGCAAGGTGATTCCACCTGCAGCTTCGGCCTCTCAGAAGGCGAAGTATCATTGCACCTTCAGTCAGAAGGATGGACACTTGTTCGATCACTGCTTCAGGCGCGCCAAGATCGCGCGTAGAGACCGTGTTGAGTCTCTTTGTCGCATTCAGGGTCAGCCCTAGACCTTGAGTGCACCTAAGACCAACACGAGGTCTAGGCTTGTTCCAGCTGATGATTTTGGGCAGCATCGAGGACTTGGTTTTTCCGAGTTTTCTGGTTTTCGTCCTCATGCTCCCTTTGGTCATGACTTCCGTCATTTTAAGGGTAGATCTCGGTTTCCCTTTCGAGATGGCTATCCGCGGTGAGATCAGCATGTTGCCAGCATTCCGACTCGCTCTTCCATAGCAGTCGATTCAACAACAGCTTCAGGTCTGCACACAGACCTTCTGGCTTGTTGAGTGACAGAGAGCGTAGGGTAGATAGAGATCAGTATTGCTTGACTACTTCATCTGTTCGACGTGTTACTCAGTATTGGGTGCCAAAATCACTGTTGATTCACCCCAGTACTGAGACTTTACTCTCTGTTTGACTCAGGTTCGCCGGGTAGGGAAGGTAAAGGTTTGGCTTGTAGACTCTAGTTGTTCTCGCCATATGACCGGAGACTCTCGTTGGTTTTCTTCCCTAGCCCGTGCTCCAGGTGATGAGACGATCACCTTCGGAGATGCTTCTTTTGGGCGCGTCATCGCTAAAGGTACTATGCCCATTAATGATTCATTTATTTTGAAAGATGTTGCCTTAGTGAGTAAGCTGTAGTATAATCTGCTTTCAGTTTCTCAGCTCACCGATGACGATTTCGAGGTGAGTTTTAAGAAAAACAATTGCAAAATTTTTGATTCTTCGGGTAGTTTGGTTTGCGGGATTTCTCGTTATGGGAGGATCTTTCGTGCTGATTTTTTTGAGTCTTCTGGTGATCCTCTCCGGTGTTTAATTACTTCTGAATGCTGTGATTTGACCTTCTGTCACAGGAGACTTGGTCATATAGGATTTGATCATTTGACCCGAGTTAGCGGCCACGATCTCATTCGTGGTTTGCCGAAACTCAAAATGGTTAAGGATCTTGTTTGCGCTCCATGCCGGCACGGCAAGATGGTTGCCGCTTCTCATTCTCCAGTCACAGTGACAATGACCGATGCACCAGGACAGCTGCTCCATATGGATACAGTTGGCCCAGCTCGAGTGCAGTCAGCAGGAGGGAAGTGGTATATTCTTGTTGTGGTCGATGACTTCTCGAGGTACTCTTGGGTGTTTTTCTTAGCCTCGAAGGATGAGACATTTACACATTTTCGTGGTCTTTTTAGTAGGCTTTCTGTTGAGCTCCCAGGTGCATTACGAGCAATTCGCAGTGATAATGGCACGAGTTCAAGAATTCCTACTTTGAGTGTTTCTGTGGTGAGACAGGTGTAGAACACCAGTTCTCCTCTCCGTACGTCCCTCAGCAAAATGGCGTTGTGGAGAGGAAGAACCGTACCTTGGTTGAGATGGCCAGGACGATGCTAAATGAATATTCTACACCTAAGAAGTTTTGGGCTGAGGCTATCGCCACCGCATGCCATGTTTCAAACAGATTTTTTCTTAGGGCACTCTTGCATCGCACCTCTTATGAGTTAAGATATGGGCGAAAGCCCAGCGTCTCGCATTTTCGTGTGCTTGGTTGCAAGTGTTTTATTCTGAAGTCTGGGAACCTAGATAAGTTCAAGTCACGATCTTGTGATGGGATCTTTCTGGGTTACTCGACTTCCTCTCGTGCCTATAGAGTCTGGAACTGCGAGTCTAGCAAAATGGTAGAAACCTGTGAGGTGACCTTCGATGAGGCGAGTCCGGGACTAGGCCAGATATCTCAGGTTCTCTAGAGCAGTCCGAGTCCATCTTTGTGGATGATGAGGAGGACGGAGATGAGGGTTGTCTACCTGATCCAGTTCTTTCTCCTCCTCTTGAGGTGCCTTCTTCCACTGCACCTCGAGGAGATTAGCCTTTGCCTTCTGCTTCTTCTGAAGCTAGTGGCTCTATTCCTATCTCATCTGCTCATGAGATAGAGGCCACTTCTTCATCTTATGCTGGACCTCCTAGACACATTCAAAAGGGCCATCCTTCAGAGCAAATCATTGGAGATCTTTTTGAACGAGTCACTCGTTCAAAATCTGGCATGTCTCTCTTCTGTCTCCATTCTACCTTTGTTGCCTCATTTGAGCCCAAAGACGTTTGTCATGCTCTCTCTGATGAGTCATGGGTTAATGCCATGCATGAGGAATTGGAAAACTTTGAAAGAAACAAGGTCTGGTCGCTTGTTGAGCCCCCTCGAGGTCACAATATCATTGGGACCAAGTGGGTGTTCAAGAACAAGCAAAGCGAAGATGGGGTAGTCATTCGAAACAAGGCTAGACTGGTAGCTCAGGGCTTCTCTCAGGTTGAGGGTCTCGATTTTGAGGAGACTTTTGCCCCTGTAGCCAGACTTGAAGCTATTAGAATCTTGCTTGCCTTTGCAGCTTCTAAGGGCTTCAAGCTTTATCAGATGGACATCAAGAGTGCCTTTCTCAATGGATTTATTGAGGAAGAAGTCTATGTCAGACAGCCTCTAGGTTTCGAGAACCCCAAGTACCCTAATCATGTCTACAAGCTTTCCAAAGCTTTGTATGGACTTAAGCAAGCTCCTAGAGCCTGGTATGAAAGGCTTAAGTCCTATCTGTTGAGTCATGATTTTGAGATGGGTAAAATTGACAAGACCTTGTTCATCCGCCGTCATGGCACTGATCTTCTGCTCGTCCAGATTTATGTGGATGACATCATCTTTGGCGGCTCCTCGCATGCTCTTGTTTCCCAGTTTTCCGATGTCATGAGCTCGGAGTTTGAAATGAGCATGATGGGCGAGTTGAGTTTCTTCCTTGGCTTCCAAATCAAACAGACTCGGGAAGGTACTTTTCTGCACCAAGGCAAGTACACTCGTGATCTCCTGAGACGGTTTGACATGAGTGATGGCAAGCCAGTGTCAACTCCAATGGCCTCTACAGCCTCACTTGACCCAGATGAAGACGGCGAGCCAGTTGATCAAAAGGAGTTCAAAAGCATAATAGGCTCTCTTTTGTACCTCACAGCCTCGAGACCAGACATATATTTCTTCGTGTGTCTTTGTGCTCGGTTTCAGGCTTCTCCTCGCGTATCTCACCGCCAGGCGGTGAAGCGCATCTTTGGTACCTTCGAGCTACCATTGACTATGGTATCTGGTACTCTTCCTCTTCTTGTCTATCTCTTAGAGCCTACTCCGATGCAGATTTTGCTAGCTGTAGGATAGATAGGAAGAGCACTTCTGGCACTTGCCAATTCATTGGCACTTCTCTCGTCTCCTGGTCTTCGAGGAAGCAGTCCGGGGTTGCACAATCCACCGCAAAGGCCGAGTACGTTGCTGCAGCCAGTTGCTGTAGCTAAGTGCTTTGGATGGTCTCGACCCTGCGGGACTTTGGGTTAGTGATCGACCATGTTCCACTCTTTTGTGATAACACGTCTGCGATTATCATTGCCAAGAACCCAGTGCAGCATTCTCGGACCAAGCATATTGATATCAGATATCACTTTCTTCGAGACCATGTAGAGAAGGGTGACATCGTGCTCCAATTTGTGGAGAGTGACCACCAGTTGGCTGATATCTTCACCAAGCCTTTGGATAGCTCCCGGTTTTCAGCTCTGCGGGGAGAGCTTGGGGTGGTTTGTCCTTATGGACTGTTGTGAGGGGGAGTTTGTGCTTTACTGCTGTATTATATTTTATTATGCTCTTACTCCTTTCTGGTTGCATTGCATTTGGGTGCATTGGGTCTAGTGCTTCCAGTATAGGTTAGAATGGTTAGACTGCTTGTTCTTATCTTGTGCTTCTAGGATGCTGCTTATTAGTTGTTTCTCTTCTCACTAGGTTGAGCTTACTCACTTCTTATAGGTTCTAGCGAGGGTCGGGCCACCCTTGGGTAGACAGTGATAGTGTTTGCTCCTTAGTGTGTTAATTGACCAGCTGATAGTCCTGGAATCATATGGGGTAGATGAGATTCAGTTTGAGCCATAGTATCCTCTATATCTTATCTATGCTCTAAGGACTCCCTTTTCTGTTTCTTTTGCCAGCTTCTCATTTTTGTTCCTTTGGTTCAGGGGGAGTTTATCTTGGATCTTATAGTTCTTAAAATTGACATAACTCAACCTGAATTAAAAGTGCATCTCATTCTGAAGGGGCTTTGGATTTTCTTGCCTTTCCTTCTGCATTGTAATATAATTACATGGAGCCTTGGTTATTATCCCTTATGATCTGTTTTCAATGTCTTACATCTTGCCATGATTTGTGCTAAACTGCTAGATTTATCATGACTTTTTATGTGTAGTCTAGTCTTTACCATGATAAGGTGACTAAAAATGCTTAACTTAATTTAAAATCTTGTCATGATAACTCTTGAGACTAGTCTGTTATAGTTATCCCTTTATGATTCTCGCCATGTCAAGTAGGCTGAGTGGAGTCTTGAATATTTTTTGAGCTTTAGATTGGGTTATGTCAGTTCATTAAGAAGCATGACTTGTCATTAAATCTTTGGTCTAAAACATCAAAAGTAAAAATGATCTCTTTTGTGCGAAAAAACAGATCTCACCAACTCTTTCTCATGAGACTGCTTGCCATTGCACTAGGCATGAACTCAGGGGGAGTCTTTGTTGACCTAAGATCACTTCCTTAAGTCTATTGCTTGGAGTGATCACATAAGGCTTGGGATCTAGCACATGGTTAAGATTTGAAAAATGGTTGAAGCTTAGGAGGCAGTTGTGGATGGCACCTAGTCCAGGACTTGCTTTACTAAGATAAAGCCATAAATAATTTTCAGAAAAAGAAAAATGTGCTAAATTTGCTTCTCTTCAAACAGACCAAATTCTTGATCCAATGAGTCTTTCTTAAAGCTGATAACTATCTAAACTGCTCAATATTTGCTTCTTGGTTCCACTTAAAGTACTTGACATGGCTTGTATCATCCTTGGATACCTTTAGCTAGACTATAATCTTGGTTGATTTGACATGCTAAGAAATTGGACCAATTCTCAGATTATGACTTCCTTGGTTTAGCTTCTCTATACATCAATTGTCATGATCTTGATAGCATTATTATGAGTTACGGCTTGGTGTAATACTCTAATAGTCATTTTGGATAATCTTCATGGCTCCAAATGCTCAAAATGCATAACATATAGTCATTTTCTCTCTTTCATACATCTTGATGTGTTTATTGTCAAAAGGGGGAGAATTTTTTGGAGAAAAAGTATTCTGGAGCTTTACAGAAAAATTTGTCATTTCATTTCTAGCTCCAATCTTTCTCTTTTGTCAAACATTGTCTTGAGCTTTCTTGATTTCTAGTTTAGACTGTGTTTGATCATCATCACAAACTCAACTTTTGCTTTTTCGGTGTTTGTCAATATACTCATCAAGGGGGAGATTGTGAGACCATGTGAGAAGTGTCCCTAAGTGAGTGATGAGTATTTGACACTTTTGTTGACAAGTTTGTGATTTGGTTCATCTTCTTTGTTGTCTTCTTGCCCTTTTGATTCATCAGATCGCGGAACTTCCGCCCTGGAAGACCGGAAGTACCGATCATCGGAACTTCCACACTAGGAAAGCGGAACTTCCGATTGACCTGAGCAGTGAGTTGTGATTTGGCACTGTGCGGAACTTCCACCCTGGGAATACGGAAGTACCGATCATCGTAACTTCCTCACTGGGAAAGCGGAACTTCCGATTGACCTGAGCAGCGTGTTGTGATTCGGTATTGTGCGGAGCTTCCGCCCTGGATTTGCGGAAGTACCGATCTTCGGAACTTCCGCCATGGAGAAATCGGAACTTACGGTTATGCGCAGAACTGTGCAGTGAGTGCATAGATTTTGATTTTGAGACTAATGCAAATGTTGTTTCTAGTATCTAGAGCAATGCTATGTGATATGTTTCTTGTCTGTGCTGTTTGCAGGACGTCGAGACGGAGTCGTGGCGAGACACGTGGAGACCGGACTAGATGCAGGTGGCGTTGAGGTCAGAATGGTCAAGGTGTGTCAAAGACGGCGTGCACTCGAGGTGGTTGCGAGTCGTGGACAACAAGGAATGCGGGACCTTCCAGAAGGTGCACGAGGGGCGAAAGGGTAATTTCACAAGGCGGCACAAGTGGAAGCGGGATCCGTTAGGGTTTAGCCGGCGTAACGGGTTGGAGACCCGTTAGCCAAAGGCTATAAATAGAGGTGAAGTCCTGGTTGTTTGGTGACTTTTAGTAGAGAGGATTATGGTTAGCTTTTTCTAAAGAGCTTTTGGAGAGGTTGTTTTTGCTTGGTGGCTTTTGGTTGTTATGGAGAGGGAGAGGATGGATTGAGTTCTTTGTAATCATTCCTCTGTGTGTGTTTATGTAATCAATTGGTGCAAGGAATGAAAAATCTCTTGTTTACATTCTTGTTCATCCCTCTGTTCTTTTCTTTCGTTAAGGCTTGATTTTTGATATTTTGGTTTTTTGGTTTGATTCTGGTTGGGAAGTGCCAAAATGGGCTGCTCTCTGTTGGGATGATGCCACAAGATCTTTTGATCAACTTTTCCCAAGAGCAAATCAACTGTAATCTTAGTTCTTGATTTTTGGCCTCCTCTGTTCGTCCTTCCCGTGCCTAGGTCTTGGATGAAAAACTTGTTTCCCTTATTGAGATGGCATGAAACTTGGCATGTTGAATCTATAGGCTATTAAGTAGCTACCCTCAAAGTTTCATCACTCAAGAATTCAAGAATCATGTGAATTTCAGTTTTTGGTCTTTCTTGTCAAATCTTCAAGAAATCCGATTTCACTTCGATTAATGGATCTTTGTCTGTGATTCCTTCTCAATGAGGTCAAGATGTTGTTTAGGATGATGTCCTGTGAGACTTGACCCGAGAAGAGCAGCAATCTTTGAGTATTTCGGATTTTTGGAAATTTTCAGTACGTGATGTTCTTCTATCTGGGAAAATCGGAACTTCCGCTGTTTATACGCCGGAACTTCCGCGTGCGGAACTTCCGCACTGGAAGACCGAACTTCCGATTTCCAACAGAACAACCCAGATCTCTTTTCTCTTTCTGTTTTTGATTCATTTCTTTTCTCTTGATTATCTGAGGGTTTTGATTATCAAGTTGAATACTAAAGAGGGGAAGATCTTAATTTTTAAAGGCACCATTCACCACCCCCTCTGTTGCCATTTCGGTCCTTCAAGAAGAGCACTTACTCTTTCACGCATAAAATGATTAACTTGATGATAAAACTCATCCACTTGAGTGAGAGCAAAAGGTTCTTGAAGATGTACGTTTATCCCTATAGAGTCTCCCAAACTCAAGCCACTAAGAAAATCATCCTTAGAGGCTTCTAGCTGCTGTTGTTCCGTCATCTAGATAAAATGGTCATGATCAGGTGACACATAAACAGTTGCATAAAATTGACGAATTGCCTTGGCATGAAAGTTGCACCTCAAGGAAACCAAGGAATCCATGCTCACATTCCGAAACAGACGATAAAGACCATTATAAGGTGGATTTTGTCCTAGGTAGCTCCACCTCACAAATCTATGATTGACAACCTTCTTCTTTGCATAAATAATCTGATAAACTTCTTGCTGAAAGAGAGTGTAGAACATACTTATGGTAGCATTCCTTGAAAATCTGAATTGATTTATGTGCCTCAGAATGGTATACTTTTCACTCTTCAACCTTGCCACATCAAGTCCAACAAATTGACTTTGATCTGGAGCATCATCCTCATCCTCATCCTCATCATTAAATTCTTCATAGTTGTTATCATCACTGTCACAGTTCCTTACCTCTTCTTCTTCTTCAACCTCTTCATCATTTTCATCCTCGATACGAGCTTTTCCTTTTGATGAAGAGGGAGGAGCAGCCGAACGACTAACAATCTGCTTGCACGGCATTATCACTCAGAAAAGAGTACAAGAATCATCAAAGAAATTCAAAGATTAAACTAACAAACATCTAGGATGCCATCTCTGTCAGACCTCTTTGTCACAGGTGGTCAGACCGCTGGTATGACTGGTCAAACCGATAGCTTATCCGGTCAGACCATCATGTACAGCTAGTCAGACCGCCAGTGACAAAAGGTGCAACTGATTTTGGAATCAACCCAAAAGTTACAATTTTGAACTAATGGCATAATGGATACTCATTAATCTAATCACAAACTACTTGTAGGTTAAAGGTTTTGCTACCAACTGGAAGGAAATTTAGATTTCATGGCAAACTCTAGGCATTTGGGGCAAAACACAATGTGAATAGATTGCAAGTAGAGAAAGCAGGTTTACTGGTTTAGATGAAGAGGGTAGATTCAATGAATGAATCTTTGATGAAATTGAAGTACAATTGGCCGAATTTAAGATGAACTCCCTTACCTAGGGTTCCAAGGCATTTGAGAATAAGCAACCTAAAACTCAAACTAAACCGTGGAATGGAGAGAGGAGGTGAAGGGGAAGTAATAGATTACCTAGTGATGCATAAGAGATGGTTGGAGATGGAGATCCGGTCAAGAGATGGAGAGGTGGCCGGAGGTAAAAGATACCAAGGGCTTTCGGTTAGTGAAGGAACCAAATGGAGAGGATAACTGTTCAGTGGAGTTACAAGGTCCTTCACGCAAAACCGGTAGGGCTAGCGGTCAGACCACCTGGGGCGGCGGTCAGACCGGCTGAGACTGAAACATCAGCAGGTTCAGTTCTGAATTTTGGAGAAAAGAGGGAAATGTTGTATTTTGCTCCTACTATCACACAATCAACCAAACAAATATATTTGGAGTATTTTCAACTTATATAACCCTTGAAAATCCAATTATCAATTAATTTTTATGAAATAAACTTTTTTTCGCAAAAGAAACTTATTTTCACGAAACTTCTTCAAACATGCCAAATTGAGCATATGATGCAATTTAAGGCATCCAATTGCATGTGTGAGTCATTAATACCTATTCATGTGAATAAATTTGGCTCAAATGGTAAAACTCACTTAAGAAGTAGAAAGTGACCACTTAGGTTAAAATATTATTTTGTATGAGTTTCAAAATCAAATAACTTTTGCTTGGCTGACTTTTTGAAAATCTTTTGAATACCAAAAAGGTTTAGAATAGCCAAATCTATTATATTCCTTTTGGTAATATTTTTTTAAAAAAAATTAGAATAGATTTTAAGTTTATATCAAAAACAAGATAGTGAACTTCTAGTTTTGGGTTAGAAACTCAATTTTCCTTAAAGTAAGTTTTTCTAAACCAAAACCTTTGGAGAATCTTTGAAATGCATTTGTATACATATTTAAACTAGTTTTTCAAATATGTAGTAATAATTTTAAAATTTTAACTTTTGGCTAAATGGCTCAATTTTGAGAATCAATACTAGCACTTAATCAACTTAGGCACACATAAGGATATGATATACATGATTATGATTTAGCACGCCCTCTTAACGTTCCACTCCCATCTTAATTAAAATTGCAATAATGGAGTTTTGAACAAGAGTAAGAACACATGTTTTTTCAAAAAAAGATTTTCATGAATACAACCTACACAAGGTTGGGGTCTAGCTACTTCAATGTAAGTACTTGTTACCGAGATTACATTGGTTCTTGACATGGAAGATTATCTTCAAATTTGACTCTAATTTGATATATGGTGGAGTTCACCTTTTCATGAATGAGTCAAGCCTTCAATATCTTTCCAAGTACCTATTTAGCATTTTAAGTATCTTTTGGTACCCAAACTCGGTTGGGTCCTTGAATGTTAGTCACTAGATATTTAGGCACCCAAATGGCCCTTACAATAAATTTATGTGAACTAACAATTCTAGCAAACACATTGCTATTTTTATCATTCCCAAGCAAATAATGATCATTATAGATAATAGACTTAGGAGTGATACATTTGGAACAATCCTTACTAAAATACCCCTTTCCCTAACAATTATAGCAAGTTTGATATTTTCTTCTATCCTTTGTCTTCTTGTCTTGCTTATTGTCAGTTTGCCTCTTCTTTGATGACATTTGCTTGTCATTCATCTTGTTTGGACACACCGAGGCAAGGTGACCCTTCTTGTTGCAACCAAGGCACTTGACATTCTTCGTGTGTCTTGTGTTGTGCCTTGTCTTGCTATTCTCATTTTTCTTAGAGATGAAACCAATTCCTCTCTTGTCATTCAACCTTTGTTGCTTGCTCAAAATATCATCAAGAGAGATCTTCCCTTTGTAGCACTTCTCCAAGTCATTGCTCAATTTTGTGACTTGGTCCTTGAACTCTTTGTTTTTCTCTACACGATTAGTCTCAATAAGCATAGAGGAAGTAGAAGCATCTATTTTTAAGCAACAATGCATATCAAGCAAATCATCATAAGAGGTAGATATGTTAACTTTAGATGAAATGCAAGGACTAGGAGTTATAAATGACATCTAGTAAATCACATGTAATGCTTATATCCACCTTAGAGCTAGTGACTTCCTTGAGAAGGCGAGTCTCATGAGCTTCTTTTAGCTCCTCATAAGAATTCTTGAGAGAAAGAAATTCTTTCTTTAAGACTTTGAACTTTGACTTCTCCTTGCCAAGGTATTCATTTAAGCCCTCTAGCATGTCCATCAACTCATCATATGTAGGTACTGTAATACCCCGGAAACGAAAAGAGTAAAGAATCGAATCGAGTAATTTGAATGGAAGCCGGGGAAAGAAAAGACAATTAAAGGAGTAGAAATTCTGAAAAATAGAAGGGGTTTTCCATAAACTCGACAACTGGGCTCGGGCCACGGCCCAGAGGGGCCCATGTGGTGGCCGGCCATAAGGGGGGGGGGGTTCACCCCCAAACCCTAAACTCCACATTTCTCTCCCCCCCCCTTTGGAGCCGCCCCCTCCCCCTTCCTGTGCACCGCCTTGTGGGTCGATTTTGGGTAAGATGCGTTCGTTTTCTGTCCTGTCCATCTCTTAGAAAGTTGTAGGTATTGTTCTTATCTTTCCATAGCCACCGAGATCACGTGATTCCGCCTTACGGTTTAGGAGATATGATTTTTTTTAGTGCGTGCTGCTCTGTCTGTCTGACGAGAAGGATCTGTCGGCTTGATCCTATGTTTTGATTTAGGTAGAGGCATTTCCAGAACCTCCACCCAAATAAGTTATTGTAGCCCTTTAAATTATATTTCAAAGCTGATAAAGATCATCTCCATTGTATCTGTATAATAAAAGTTATGATATTTTCTTTACCACTGTTCTGAGTTCTGGGCAGATAAATGTTAGTGTTTTCATCTATTGTTTAGACTACTGTAGATGCCGAATCTGGGGTTTTGCCCTTCTAGAGTTTTATTCCTGGGAACGTTAGATTTATTTTGGTACAGAGATCAGGAAAATCCGATCTGTGGTTTGGGAGATATGAATTTTTTATTACGAACTGTCCGGTCTGTCTGAAAACTGAGGTCAGTAGGTTTGTCCCTCAGTTTTGTTCAAATTAGGGGCCGAATCAGAACCTTCACCCAACTAAGTTATTTTAGCCCTTAAAATTATCTTTCCAAGCTGATAAGAATCATTCTCATTAGATTAATAGGTTGAAAGTTACGCTGTTTTCTTTATCTCTGATCTGTATTCTGGACAGACGTAGATGGGTTGTGTTTAGCTGATAATTAGCCCTCTGTTTTGGCCGAATCAGGGGATTCTGCCAACTAATGTTTTGTAGCCTGATCTGTTGAGATTCAGTGAGCACTGGTTTCAGGTCTTTTAGAGTTACAGATAATTAATGGTGAATTTTCTCGTACCGCTGCTCAGAAGGGCTGAAATCTGGCTGAATAGTTTACTTTCATTTTGGGTCTATGCGGTATATTGGATAGTCAGGGGTTATTGTAGAACACCGGTAGCAGTGTTATATCGTTGTTCTTATTTTGGAAACATGCTTGTGTAGGCGGCGAGGCATCATGTGTGGGAACACCTCCGTTGCCTACTAACGAGTCACAACGCGAAAGGCAAGTACTGTATGTTAACTGGTGTTGAATTCAAATGAATGCATAATGATATGTTGTTTACATGAATGTTCTTGTGCTTTGTTCATGGTGTTGATATACTGCAAGTGACTAGTGTGGCCTTATTGGTACATTATGTTGAGTGTGAATACATACTTATACTTGTTTACACATGTTGTTGAATGCCATGTGTCTTTTCCACTAATGTGTGTTATTCATTCATACCATGAGAAATCATCATGTTCATTCATAAAATTCATTATGACCACGGAAGTGGATTCTTTTAGTAAGTCCCATCAATTCCAAAGATGGGCATTTGAAAGACCCATCAATTCCAAAGATGGGCATTTGAAAACCAACCATTCCAATGTGGGTAGTGTTGACCACCATTCCAATGTGGCAACTTGGACACCGTATGAAACGTTCTTCATACGGTGATTGGGTCCCCGTGACTTTGTGAAGTACGAGCTTAAGTGAACACCGACGGTGTATCACTCGCTATACCAGATATGCAATGATAAGTCCATACCTTCAATGCATTCTTACGTTTCATCCATTCATGTATTCATTCCATACGCATATGTATGTGTTCCAATAATTGTTCGTAATTCAACCGAATTGTGTTATCCACTACATGCTTGATTATTCTTGTTTAGTACTTGCCGAGTCTTCGACTCACCCTTGCTTTGTATGTTTTAATTAGGTAATTGAGGAAGACGACAAGATGATTTGGTGGGGTAGTTCAAGACACTACACTTCACTTTTATCCAATCGAACAATTATTCTTGCCATTCACCAAGTCAAATTGTTGAAATAAGTTCCGCATTGTAATAATCCTATGTTAGTATCGTTTTTACATTGCTGTGGTATTATGACCGCTTATCCATTCTTTACCATGATTCTAGTGATCGCTCATTGTCTTTCCTTAGGAATTTATGTTGATTGAATCGATAATCTAGTTTTAATGCTATGCTTAGTAGTTTGATAGGTTTGCGTGACATTTTGGCTTCGAATAGCGAGTGTTACAGCTTGGTATCGAGCGGGCTTTAGGTCCGTGGTTCATTCAAACATATTAAATTGACACATTGTGCACATTAGGAGGGGTTGGGTAAACTGTTGCTTCCGCATTTCAATTGTGGTGACTCGAGTATTGAGTCGTTGTTAAATTGTGTTGTGCTATGATGTGTTAATCCATGATATGATGTGATAACCTCTATCTATGAAATTATTCTATGATCGTCATGAGATGATCCGATATAAATATATATATTCATAATTGATTGCATTAGTTATGCGTTTCGCTAGCGCGTTGATCGCTTGAGTTCGTGGTTGATGTCCCGGTTTTGCCAGCTACACCACTGCTTTGTAGTATGATTTTAGAGAACTTCTTACCTCTGCTCCATAAGCTCAGATTGAGCATGAGCTCATTGATGAACTTGTTGCCTTTCTCGAACCGATATCCGGTTTCTGGTTGTGGTTCCCGGCGGTTCGTGAATTCTTTTGAAATTGGGGTTTTAATGAAGAAGGCAAGCTCCAAAGTTCTCGATTCGTTCTTTGAAACAAATATTGCCCTTTCGACTATTGTGATATTTCTGCTCCACGTGAGCATAGTTCAAATGCAAGATTCCTCTTTTCACAAAAGACTTGTTTTACCCCTGTTGGGGAAATTTACCTCATTCGTTCGTTTGGAATCTCGGTATTGGAAGACTTCTTTTGCAAGTTCTTTATCAAGTGTGTATTGATCTTGCATATTTCTCTTGGGCTGCTTTAGTACGTCGTTCTCTTCCTTGATTTTTGAATTTGACAAATTATTGTCCGGTGGCGATTGATGAATTTCTCTTGCGTTCATGATGTTGGTAGACGAGTTTAAATAGACCTTTAATGGTACTCCGAAAATATTATTATTTTTCGATTGTCGAATTATTTTTACTACGAATGATCTTTGTAAATTGGCAACATTGATATTTTCATAGTTGTTCTTTCTTTCTCATTGGAAAAGAGCGACTCATTTACTCGTTTGATGGTTTTCCTAATGAGAATTCTTATTGCAAGATAGTTAACACGAGAAAGCATTGGCTCAATGTATTCCTTTTGGAACCCTCTGCTTGTTGAAATTTGATGCATCTCTTTTCTGAAGAAAAGCGTTAAAACCCTTTTGGAGTGCTTGGTTATGCTTAAGTCGGGGGTTGCACCCAAACAAAGATTGTGGGCTACGGGTTTCTATTAGACCTTATTTGTTTTTTCAAAATAGTTTCTTGCCTTTCCGTCATGGAGCTCTCATTGTTTGCTTGTGAACGTTATTCTTGACAAGATCGTTCTCTTTATGTTAGCCCTATCTCTCTTGTTGATAAGGGTAGCTCGGTTATCCGCTTGATGATTCGGAGAATGAAAATTTCCTTTCACAAAGTTCATTGAAGAAAATTTCGACTATGTTCATTTCTTTGGAATATTTGGAGTGTTGGAGTTTAGAACCTCCTTTGAAAAAAAAGTGTCAAATCCCTTTCTCTAGAGTTTTGTAGTCTTGGGTATGACGTTTGTTCAACTTTGTGGTTTTCGTGCGAATTCTTTTTCTAGAATAAGTTGTTATTACAATTCCATTTGATGTTTGAAAATTTTATGACCCGATTTGTCATGTTCCCTTTAGAAGGTTTATTGACACGATCGAGAATGTGAGAGTAAGGTTGATTCTTATAGAGAAAGAAGTTTGACCACCTTTCTTGTTGTTTCTAAAATGATCCAATTTCAAGTTTTGTGTTCATGACCTTTTGGGGGTTCAAGTTTATTTTGGTAAACGAAGTCTGCCGCGTAAAACAATTTGTTGTAAAGTTATAATAGTTCTTCAGTGATGCGAGCGCTTTGATATTGAATGCTCGTTGTTCTTATCTGCTAAGGTCAGACAATCTCTTCTTTTGAGGCTTATGCTTTCAACTGTGGACTCCCCTTATGTTCTAAAATTATTGATAATGATAGCAAACAAATGAATTCATGTGAGTAATTTAATTCTATAAATGTAAATTGCAATAGAATAAGGCACAAGAAGGCAAACCATAATGACACAAGAATGTTTTACCGTGGTGTCCGGAGACTTGCCAGTCTTCCATAATAAACGTTGAGGTAAGCCCGACCATGTTGGACCTGCTCCACAAATTGAGCCAATACTTCCGAGGTAAGTCCAACCACTTGGACCGGTTCACAACTCGAACCAACACCTCAATCCACTTGGGGTTGCTCTTCCTCCACTCTGGAGATGGCGAGCATCAAACCACTCACAACCGCTCGGGTCTTCTCACAACCTTCTTTGAGAAGATCATCGACACAACTCCTCCAAGCTGTCTAGGTGTTGGCAAACACCAAGAGTAATTAGTCGGAGACGCTCACTTGAACGAATCAAGTGTCTAAGCTCAATGGATATATAATCCACTACTTAATGCAACACATGTATTTAGGGTTTACTCTCTAAGCTTACAATAAGACTACACAATAGATATATCAATAAAAGTGTTAGTCTCATATATGGATTTGTCATTAATCACCAAAATACTCCATTAACTCAAAATGGCGGGTTTAGATTCTTCGCCTGCCTCTTCTGCTGCCATTAGTAAGTTAGCATCCACCCTGCTGCCATTGCTATGTTAGCATCCACCTTGCTGCCATTACTAATTTAGCATCAACCCATGGTACATTACGTTACTTGCTATGTTTTTATCGATTTCCCTGTGAATGCTCCCTTATTTGCTCCCTTTTGTGCTATTATGCTTGCAGGTGTTCGTACAACTTGGATGGTGACTCCTTCAAGACACTCAGACCTAAGCATTTTTTTGTTCCATTTATTGGGTCCAATAGTGACTATCAGTTAGAGAAAAAGGGTGGTTCTAACCGAAATTTGGGTTATGTGAGATACATGTAGGTAATGCTATCGTGTTTCCTATGTGAAGTTTGTTGGAGTTCTCCATGCACAGTCGAGTTGTTCTATGCTCTCTTTATTACGCCTGCTTGAGTTGTAACCGCTTAGTGCGCCAGCCGCCGTTGCTTGATCCTCCCTGCCGCGGCAGCCACATCTATTGCCGATCTCTGCTGTGGCAGCAAAAACTCCTGCCGCTGCTTGATCTTCCTTGCCGTGGCAGCCCAAGTCCTCGTGCCGCCGTTGCTACCCTGTACTGTGGCAGTCACTGATCGCAGCCGCCGCTGCCTCTTTCGCCTCGGCAACCACACGGCAAGCCACCGCTGTTACACCTGCCGCGGCAGCCATTTTATGTGCCGCGGCAACCTTTTTCTCTGCCGCGACACACTACAATATCTGCTGCTGTTTTGAAATTTGGAAAGGAGTAAGAATCAAAAGGGGAAACCCTAATTAGTTAGTTTTGGTTGTTCGATAGGAAAAAATGAGGAGAAAAAAAAGAGAGGAGAGAAAAAAAGAAGAGTGTCTACCTTTCCAAAAATTCAAAAGCACGTCAAACTTTCTAAAAAAGTAAAAATTGGTGGAGTTCTTCTAAATATAGCCACAAGCCTGCACAAAACATTTCAGCAAGTTTGACCTACGAAATCAAAAGATATATCAGTTTCAAGTTTGAAACCGAGTCGGTTTCGAGTCCGAGTACGATTCCGTTTCCAAGACACCTTCAGTAAAACGGGCATAACTTTTGCATACGGTTTCCGTTTTGGACATTCTTGTACTCATTGGAAAGCTAACGATGAGGTGCATCTGTTCAACCTAAGAGACTTTTCACCCTCCAGGGACCCCCAAAATCGTCCATCTTCAGCCCCGAATTTGCGTCGCAAGTTTTCGGTTTCTGTTTTTGCTATTTCTTTCAGTTTTCCCTTCGGAATTTGGGCTTCACCTCAACTGCAAAGTTGTAAATCTCGTCGAAACCTTTCAAATGAGTATAGATAAGCCATATAAAACTTTGCACTTTTATCTTTTGAGACTAGCTTTTGTTTACTGCTTCAACTAGATGAATGTTTACATTGCACGTTATTCTGGTTTTGTGCTCTACATCGTGTGAACAATCTTGTGCCCCCACAAAGAAGTTAGAATAGTTGGCTAGTGTCTCTCCTTTGCTTACATCAAGTCACATTGATATTTGTGTGTGCGTTCATACATTTCTCTTGGTAGGCTTTGATTAGCTAGCTCTTTCTAGGCTAGAATCAGCAACTTTGACTAGTACTTTAAATAATTTTTTAACATGCATTAAATGATTTTATTATTGCTGATCCTTGCTACCATATTGAAGCCTTCCGAGCTCCACTTCCTACTAACTCAGCAGGTTTCGTTCATTGCAATCGTTGGGCTAATCTCAAGTGAGAATATCACGAATCAGCCACCGGTTGTACCACTTCCTTGCTGCATTGGTAAGAACTAGTAAGAACTTGGTAATGCGTTGTGAGAGAGCAACTGTTGAAATGCCAGAACCAAGTATTTGATAGGAACATATACACCGTGATTTGTTTCCTCGTTTTCTACTAACAATGACATGTTGGTTGAAGTTGGTAGATTACGATGACATCACAGGCAGATTTGAACTCAAAGGTAAATAACTACCAGCATACATCATGGAACTCACCGTTGAGAGTACGTTGTTGGACTATTTCATATGGGTTACTATGTTGGAAATCTACTTTGAAAAACATGACCTTGATCCTTATGAGAAGATAAGCATGGCAAGGACAGCGCTGATCGGTGATGTTCAATATTGGAGGTCGAATATCGAGTACCACTTCATGTACATATGGGAGCAGATGAAGAAGAAATTACAACGTCGTTTTGTACCTCCACCACCCACGGTCACAAGCGAGGTGCAACCTAAGGTAACTGAAAATGCTAACATTGTTTTGGCTCCTACTCCATCTACAGATACCACCGAGATGCTTGATGAGATGAAGGGTGATCTGGCGCATATTATGTCATTAGAGGAGATGAATGCACCTACATCATCTGAGGAGAGCCAAAAAGGTAAAGATCATAGTGCTATAATCACTCAAGGTGAGTATGCTTGTGAAGAACTACAATTGTCCACTGTTCATGCTATTTTAGAGCAAAAATTAGTGAAAAACAATTCTGATATGAACATGTTTCACGAAAAGAATTCAGACTGCATTGATTTTAGTGCACCATATGATAATCTTGTTGATTTACCTGTTGCCTTGAGTACACCATGTGATAACATAATTGAATTGCCTGCTGTTTTGAGCAATTCATATGATGAGTCAATCACATATGATGATCATGTGGAATTGGTTAGACACAAAGAAGTTTTGACTAGAATTTCTCCTACTGATTCTTTATGTTACATTATGTTGAAGCCACCGATGAAATTGTCACATGCTATGGAGAAAGTTTCTAAAATCACATATTTAAAATCCTTGTCTAGTGCGTACACCCCTGAATATAAATTTAATTTGATTGGAGATTACGGTGTAGACAATCAATTTCATGTGTATTGAATATGCATAACTTGTGATCACATAGATGAATTGAAGTTTACTATTTTGAATAACAATTCTTGTGTGTCGAATCTTGTTCATTATGAGAGAAAAATAAACTTTAGTGATCATCCAATGTCTATGTTTTCATCTCTTATTGCACCTTCTAGTATTGACAATTTGAATAATGATGTTGAAGTATGGAAGAACTTTCAAATCTTTTCACCCTTACTAGATGAATTTGCTAACGTTCAATTGAAATATAATTATATGGATGAACTTTGTTTGATTCAAAAGGTTATAGATTTGCCCATATGTGCTACCACTACAAGTTTACAACTTCAGAGGTTTGAATTGTATAAATGCTTCACTTACATTTGCAAAACTAGTTACAATAATTATTGTATGAGAAATTTTGTTTTGCTCATTAACATATATGATTATTCTTGGGCTAATAATACAATAGGCTTTTATGATCGCTGCAGTTTTATAACATTAATTGTCCAACAATGAAGAACCACTAAAACAGATAACATATACATATACCATGCATACACCTTAGCTTCTTTGTTACCCTATTTTCAGCTTATCGAAATCCGAGGACAGCTTTGTTTTCAAGAAGGGGAGGATGATGAGAACATGGCCCTATGGATACAACCATATTTACTATGCTTGCTATTCCAATTACAAGAGATCGTATGCTTCACTTAAATTATCAGGTGAGTTTGTTTTTAGGAGTGTATTTATATTATATGATGCTACCTAATGATGAAAATGTATATTTATGCAGCATCATATCACTTTTTGTCCAAGCTAAGCAAGAGTTCGAGCTGGACACGTTTTGGAATTCAATTCGGCCTCCGGAGACAATACCGACTTAAAATGTACATAACTTTTGCAAACGGAGTCCGATTCGGGTGTTCTTAGGCTTGTTGGAAAGCTTATTCCGAGACCTTTCCAACGAATCTAGTATCACCTCCAAATACCTTCTGTGGACTTCAACATCATCACAAGAAGGTTCTATATCACTTATTTGGGCCAATTTGGGCCTTGTAATCGTAACGCAATTGGCCCGTACGCTAGCCGGCCCCCTAAGGAAGCCTATACTGTTCATATGAATAGTAACTCATCTATGAACAGTACCATGAATAGTACACCCCATATTTTGTGAGCTATGTGCGACTTCCACTTCCCTATATAAGGAGGTCACACCCCTCTAGTTTTCTTGGATTTCGTTTGATTAGTTTCTCCATTGTGAAAACTCTCGTTCTTCGCTTGTGTTGACTAGACCAACCATAAAGGACCTCTGTGGAATCTCACCTTTTGAACTCAATCATATATTTGTAATACATGATATTACGTTTTACCTTGTTCTTCGTGCTTCTTCGGTGTATGCAAAAATTGATCTTCGTGATCAGGTCATCTGAGTATTCGTGCACGGTTGATAACGACTTCTCGGGCAGTTCAGCGATTGCGTGGTTTCGGGCCTTGCGAGTTCGTAGCCAGGATCGTGAGAGTTGAGCGACTTCTACCGAATTTATCATCTCACTGAAAGATCGGGGCAGATCAGGACCTCCGAGGTTCATCAGTGAGTCAGTGTCTCAGCGACCATTTGATCTTATTCATTCAGATGTTTAGGGTTCGGCTCCCTTCCTTTCGAAAGGGGGTCATCGATATTATATTATTTTTATAGATGACTTCTCTCGCCACACTTGGATATATTTTATGTCTTCTCGTAGTGAGGTCTTGTTTATCTATAAACAATTTGCTACAATAGTTCGGACACAGTTTTCCATTCCTATTCGTGTCTTTCATGCTAACTCTGCTGGCGAGTAACTCTCTCGTTACCTGCGCAGCTTCCTCGCCGAGCAGTGCACCCTCGCTCAGTTCTCTTGTCCTGGTGGTCATGCTCAGAATGGTGTCGCTGAGCGCAAGCATCATCACCTCCTTGAGATGGCTCATACCCTGATGATTGCCGCCTCTATTCCACCTCACTTTTGGGTCGAGGCCGTTTCCACTGCCACTTATCTCGTCAACATTCAGCCCTCTTCCGCTCTTCAGGGTGCGATCTCTGTTGAGCGTCCCTGTGGCCTTCCTCCAGACTACTCTGCCCTTCGTCTGTTTGGTTGCGTTTGCTACGTTCTCCTCGCACCTCGAGAATGCACCAAACTACCTGCATAGTCTGTTGAGTGTATTTTTCTGGGATACAGTGCCGAGCACAAGGGCTATCGGTGTTGGGACCCTGTTGGTCGACGGATGCGGATTTCTCGGGATGTGACTTTCGACGAGTATCGTCCCTTCTACCCACGTCTTGCCTCCCCTTCGGTTTCCTCTGTGGAGTCCCTGTCTTTTTTGACTTTTCCAGATACACCCATCTCTGTCTTGCCCTCGTCCACCCGTCTCACTGATTCTCCACATATACCTCCTGAGGCCTCTTCGCCGTTGTCGCCACCTGCTTCGTCTCCTGTGGCTCCTCAGGCTCCTCTCACTCTCTTCTACACTCGTCGACCTCGTATTGAGGTTCTTCCAGATGAGCCATCTTCCCCTGATGTTTCATCTTCTCCTGATGCTCAATCTTCCCCTGATGGGTTATCATCTCCTCGCTATGGTCTTCGTGATCGTCAGTCGATTCGGCCTCCTGCCTATTTTGTTTTGCCGGTGCAGCTACCCATGAGCCTGTCTCCTACCGGGATGCCGTCACTCACCCTGAGTGGCAGCATGCCATGGTCGAGGATATTGCTGCTCTCGAGCGTACTGGTACTTGGGATCTTGTTCCTTTTGCATATCACTCTCGTCCCATCACGTGTAAGTGGGTCTATAAGATTAAGACTCACTCTGATGGCTCTCTTGAGCGCTATAAGGCGCGTCTTGTTGCTCGTGGCTTCCAACAGGAGCATGGTCGTGACTACGATGAGACTTTTGCTCCTGTGGCCCACATGACCACTGTCCGCACTCTTCTTTCGGTGGCGTCTGTTCACCATTGGTTCGTTTCTCAGCTTGATGTCAAGAATGCCTTTCTTAATAGCGAGTTGCGTGAGGTGGTCTACATGCATCCGCTACCTGGGTATTCTGTTCCAGAGGGCATGGTCTGTCGTCTTCGTCGCTCTCTCTATGGTCTTAAACAAGCCCCTCGTGCTTGGTTTGAGCGCTTCTCCTCTGTGGTCACTGCTGCTGGCCTCTCAGCTAGTGATCATAATCCTGCTCTTTTTGTCCACACTTCGTCTCGTGGTCGGACTCTTCTTCTTCTATATGTTGATGATATGATAACCACCAGAGATGATTCTGAGTACATTGCCTTTGTCAAGGCTCGTCTGAGTGAGCAGTTCCTTATGTCGGATCTTGGTCCTCTTCGTTATTTCCTTGGGATTAAGGTTACTTCCACTCCAGATGGTTTTTTATGTCTCAAGAGAAGTATATTCAGGATCTTCTTGATCGCGCCTCTCTCACAGATCAGCGTACTGTTGAGACTCCCATGGAGCTAAAATTTCATCTCTGGCCCTCTGATGGCGAGCCTTTTTCTAATTTGACTTGCTATCGTCATCTTGTTGGGAGTCTTGTCTACCTTGCTGTTACTCATCCGGATATCACTTATTCAATCCACATTCTGAGTCAGTTCGTCTCTGCTCCCACTCAGGTCCACTACAGCCACCTTCTTCGAGTTATGCGATACCTTCGTGGGACTATCTCTCGCCGTCTCTTCTTTCCACACTCCATCTCGTTACAGCTTCAGGCTTATTCGAATGCTACTTGGGCCAGCGATCCATCTGATCGCCGGTCTATCTCTGCTTACTGTGTTTTTTTGGTGGTTCTCTCATTGCCTGGAAGACGAAGAAATATACTGTAATATCCCGTTCGAGTGCAGAGCTGAGTTACGAGCTATGGCTCTCTTGACAGCAGAGATTACCTGGCTACGGTGGTTACTTGAGGATTTTGGTGTTTCTGTCACTACACCAACTCCTCTCTTGTCAGACAGTACAGAGTGCTATCAGTATTCCCGTGACCCTGTGAAGCATGAGCTCACTAAGCATATTGGTGTTGATGCTTCCTTCATGAGGTCTTGTGTGCATGATCAGGTGATTGCTCTTCAGTATGTGCCTTTCGAGCTTCAGATAGCGGATTTCTTCACGAAGACCCAGACTCGAGCACAACACGGCTTCTACCTCCAAACTCAGTGTTGTTGATCCACCATGAGTTTGAGGGAAGGTGTTAGAGATATATGTATAGTTGTGTTATTCCCTATTGTTATGAGGGGTTATTTGCATATTCACCTCATGTACTTGTCTGTATATACTGGCCCTTTGGCCCCCCTGAGAAAATAAGTTGCTATTCCTAATAGAATTCACGGTAGTAGATCCTGAAAAATAATGAAATCAAACTCTGCATAGGCAACTGACTCACTATGGGTACTCATAATCATCTCCGGTGAAGATCATATCATCAACATATAGAAGAAGTAGAGTCCGACCACGAGACAAAGTGTGAACAAAAAGAGAAGGATCATGATCACTAGCTGAGAAGCCAGCAACAGTGACCACAGAGGAGAAGCGCTCGAACCAAGCACGAGGGGCTTGTTTAAGGCCATAGAGAGAGTGACAAAGACGACAGATCATGCCCTCAGAAACAGAATACCCAGGTGGCGGATGCATGTAGACCTCCTCACGCAACTCGCCATTAAGAAAGACATTCTTGACATCAAACTGGGAAACAGACCAATGGCGAACAGACGCCGCCGAAAGAAGAGTGCAGACAGTAGTCATGTGGGCCACAGAAGCAAAAGCCTCGTCGTAGTCACAACCATGCTCCGGAATCAAGAATCCATGGGGAGGTACCTGACTGTGTAGGAGGTGGTTTCTCATTGCCCGAAGAGTCAGTAGCAGAACCTGTTGAGGGAGAACATGAAGCGGCAAGCATGCGTCGAAGTCTGGCTATCTCTTGCTTAGTGAGAGAAAATGCTGAAGAAGTTGATGTAGATGTCGATGTAGAAGCACCGATGCCAGTGCTAGGAGAAGAACAACGTGAAAGATGCCGCTGCTTCTTATAGCATTGGGACTCAATGTGGCCGACCTTGTCGTAGTAGGAGCAGCGAGGATGGCCACCGCCAGATGGAGGGCGACCACCACCACCTGTGGCAGCTGCTGGAGGAGGCAGTGTACTGAAGCGTGGAGCAGTCGGTGTAGCAAGTGGACGACCGGCGAACACGGAGGGGAGTGGCATCAGACCGGCACCACTCAGGCGAGTCTCCTCTGCACGTATCTCGGTAAGAGCCTCCAGGAGGGTGACACGACGGTGGCGTGCAAGAAGCTGGGCACGCCCCTGCTCGAACTCAGGACGAAGGCGAGTAAGAAACTCGTAGACACGCTGAAACTCCAAGTCAGCACGTACAGCCAGACAACACGAACAAGAGCGACAGCCAGCAGTGTGAAGAGAGTCTAGCTGATGCCAGACAGCAGAACTCTGAGCGTAGAAGGCGTCAACAGTAGCATCACCCTGTTGAAGAGAGTGCTCCTAGCGAACCACGGACAGGAAGAGGGCATCTCTAGAGGGTTCGTAGCGCTAACGAAGGTGAGTCCACATCTGGACAGCCGAAGGGAGTCCCACAACCTCAGAAGAGAACTGAGGCTAGACACTGGCGATGAAGACAGCAGCAGCCCGAGCGTCGTCGTCGCACCACTGAGTGTAGGCGGTCAATCGATCCATGCAGGAATCCAGAACCTCTTGGTAGGCAGAGGAAGCCTTCTCATCAGCAAGGCCAGCAGCCTTGTTGGCTATCGGGGGCAGCGCAACAGACGTAGGTTCCGTCGGGGGAGTAGGGTAAGGCGGGCAGGTGACATCGTCAGAGAGGACGCCCCAGAGATGAAGACCACGCATGTGGATGCGCATGTGAGACACGGAGTCGGTGTAATTAACACCATCGAAGATCACCTGGCAGCGAGGGAGGGAAATGGTGCTCATTGGTAGGCGGCGCTGGACGGCGCGGCGACTAAGGCAACGAAGTCTAACAGGCGGTGCTGGACAGCGCGGCTGTTAGAACGACGTTTTTTTAATTCACCAGCCGGCCAACTAAACCACGGCCCGTTTCCTCCTTAAAGACGCACAGGCCGACTCTCGGCCCACAGAAGAGAAGCCGAACGGGGGGGGCTTAGGGTTCCCCCCTCGTGGCGGTGGCGGCGGCTCGCGCGGAGGCGGTGGCGCTCTCGGCCCGGCGGAGGAGAAGCCGAAAGGCGCGGAGGCAGCGATGGTCGCTCGCGCTGGCGGCGGCGGCGAGGACAAGCGAACGGCTTTTCCTCTCGGCTGCGGCAAGATGACGACGGCTTCAGCGGCGACGCGGCGGCGGCTGCGCTCACGACGATCTAGCGTCTGGGAGGCGACGACAGATCTCGGCAGCGGCGTCCGGGAGGCGACGGCGGATCTCGACAGCGGCGTCCGAGAGACGACGATGGTCGGCCACCATGCGGCGGCGGCGACCATCGCGGGGAGCGCATCATCTGCGAGCAAGGAAGCCGACGACGGCAGGCACCAAGCAGCGGCGACTACTGCAGAGGAGGGAGGCTGGCGGCGGCGGCTAGGTCAGAGGACGAGTTGCGCGTCCGGGAGAGGTAACCCTAATGGACTCTGATACTATGTTAGGAATAGAACTTGTATTCTCAAGAGGCCAATGGGCTAGTATATATAGACAAGTACAGGAGATAAATATACAAATAACCCCTCATAACAATAGAGAATAACTCAACTATACATATATCTCTAACAAATTAGATATGTGTTCTTAGCATCAGAGTCAACTTTGATTGTGAATTCCTTACCGTGAGAATCAGCTTGCTAGAACTCATGACAAATGACCCCATTTATATTTGGAACCTTAACTTATGTCAAATGATTTTCATGTCTCAATCCATATACGTAACTAGCCGTCAGTTGGCCTGTTGTGATTCCAAGTATGTACAAACGAGCATTAAAAGTACTCGACAACTGGCCTTGTTTGGAGCGTAGAAATTTAGAAGAAATCAGAGTACCAGTTTGTTTGTTACTCGACAACTGGCCTGATGTTACTCGACAACAGTTCAATCCATAGTTCCAGTTTGTTTTCTATATAGCTTTCTGAAAAATGTTCTTCTCAATTTACTTTGTGGAGCAACTTTACTCACTGTGATTTACGGATGGCCAGAGTACCAATATAATGTCAGTATATCTTGAAAGGCAAAATGTAGTTGAGGTATAAGAATATACTGTGCATATGTTGAGAAATCAGAAAAGATACAAGATGTTCTCGGGGCCTGCAGATTTTAGACCTGCTATTGCTGTCAACTATAATGTTTCAGCAGACAAAAATTCCCAACAGAATGAGAAGTTATTGATGCATTACCAAGGTCCTGAAATTTGCTGTAATCCAGTGGCTCTACTTAATCTTGTGATGACATGATAATGCTAGATACTGGTGGCAACCATGCTAAGTCCGCAGACAACCAAAATTGTTGGACAGATTGCACATACTTGTCGAGCATTAAGATTGCTGCTATTGCAACAGTACTCTATGTAGACTTTTCCTGAGGCCTTCCTCCATGGAAGACCCTTTCACAGTTGTTCATGCAGCCGCTTAGCAACCACAGCTTAGCTGGTAGTCTCTTGTCCAGTAATGAGATGGTATGCTAACAAGTAACAACTTCAATTAAATTATGTCGTATTCTTCTGGTTGGTAGTTTTGCTAAAGTATCATGAATGTTCACTGCCATCTGGTCTATTCAAGCAGTTCAGCATTGATGAATTGAAGGATTCCCTCCCATGTTTGTCTGGTAAGCTCCCTATTTGCACATGTTCTTCTATTTTATGTCTTTTATCATCATAAGTTTTTGCACTGAACTTTGAGACTTACCCTGTATTGTTTGGTCTGAAAATGCGCAGTGAAATGACAATTACTCCACAGAACGCTGATTTGAAAAGCTATTCTTTTTTTTTGCGACGAAGATGGCTTTTTCCTAGTTTGGAGCGTAGAAATTTCAGTGAATTTAGAAGAACAAACGTTTCGTATATACGCCTCAAATACCCAAACCACGCATTACATCGGAAGCTCAGATTGGAACCCTACGAGTATATCACTTTGTTTGGTTGTCGATTGTCCAAAGTCCAAACCGTACTAAACACTGCCATGTAGTAACATGGCCAACCTCTCATTTCCTTTCTTCTTTTCGCTGTACGACAGTTGGCTGCTTTAAGGGCACTTTTAGCGTAACCTCCCTCCAGATGACACGCCATTTGGACAACCAAGCAACAGGATTAGGTGTCTTTTTTGGCCCCTTTGTTCTTTGAGCAAGGTGTTTGTCAGTAGTTGAACAACAAAGCAGCTAGCTATTCCCTACCTCAGGAGCGGTAAATGGAAAGGGAAGAAACACCATCATCAACAAAGCAACTATTCCCTATATATCATATAGAGGAAAAACACGCAAAAATGTAGTTCATGCATGGCTGTTTTGTGTAGGCAGCAGCTGTCCTCCGATCCCATTGTGGGCACGCCACAATGTGAAGGGCAGAAACACCATCATCTAAACTTTTTTTGTTTTTTGTTTTTTGAGACGACCATCATCTAAACTCTTAAAGCTAGCAATTCGTTTTGCAAGGCATGATTGACAGCCAGCTAGAGCTTGCCAACTTCTTCCCTTGTGTTGGGTTCCGTTTGGAACGAACGAATTTCAAGTAAAATTCGTAGAAAACAGTTTGATTTCTCATCCGTCGTCGCCGTGATGAATTTTTTAAAAAATCTATAATAAACGTATGCGTTTGCGTGGGCTGTTCATCCGAGGGTCCCGCCGCTTCGCATTTTGCAAAACAGTACCCCCAACTTTCCAAAAACTGCAGCATCAGCCCTTACGCAGGAAAAAATCAGTGTTATGACAATATAAATTCCTTAAAATACGAGGACTTATGTGGGACACTTTTGTTTACTTGACAGTTCACACAATCTGACAATCTACAGCATGAGTCGTCGTATGGAGAGACTACGACCCATTCTTTCCAACTACCCCCACCCTCTTCTTCTAAATACACAAGCACCACCTTCTCTTGGATTCGGGAATCCTCCTCCGTTTTCGAGTTGGAGCTCGGCCTGTCGATCCGGCCACGCAAAACTGTAGCTTTCTCGGAACTCCGGCGATCCGTTCAACCCCTGGTTCGCCGTAATCGCTGAGGAACTCGGATCCGGCTGGAGTCCGAATGCGAGGCTGGGTTTGGAGCGGCGGCTGGCTGGGTTCTTGACGGAGTCGGCGGCGAGCTGGGTTCCCTTTGGGTAGGAGGAAAGGTGAGCGAGTTCTTTAACTTAACTAATCGATGCTTTATTTTAGCCTCGGTTGATTGGCTCGTTTACTCTCTTTTACTTTTTTGCTTTATTTTTTTTGGTATTTGATTCACACTTTTGCTTTCTTTTCCGGGGTTTTTAAGACCAGGATATGAGGTTGTAAAGTCCAAATCTTGCATTCAATTGGGCCAATTCGATAGGTAGGGGTAGATAAGGCTTTGTCGGTGGGCTTTTTTCTGGGAGAAATTCTCTTGGATTTCTTGGAATGAAGGAGGGATTTTTGGTCCGTAGGGTCGGTTCTTGGGGCTAGTTCTCGGGAATTTGGGAGAAAACTTTGTTCAGATATCTCGATCTGCTGTCGCGGCGGCTGAATCTTGTTCTTGTTCTTAATGGGTAAGTTTTCTCGAAAGATTTCTCCTTTTTATTCTGGGCCGGTTCAATCGCTGAAGAACAAGAACCACTAAATCCTTGTTTCTTGATATGGCAACCGCGAAATCCTCTTGTCTTGGTAAACTAAGTCCATGCCGTAGTGGAGTATCTGTGAGATGTGCTTCGATTACTAAATTGGGTGCAAATTTGCTATCTATTGTTTGCCTATGACTTTGTAATAGTAGCATGAAAAGGCTATATTATGGTGTAATTATTTTGGTTATCTATCACAGAATGTTTAGTAATCTTGAATGCGTTGGAAAATGTTAGGTAATTGCGCGGCGAGATGGGACCAAATATGATAGAGCAGGATGGAGGGTAGAAAAGGGAGGGGGAGATTCAGTAATTTTGTCCGGTGGATGGCAATGGAGTGCCTGTGCTCTGGGGAGCAGCTGAAGGGGGCAGATGAGACCATCCGGTCATCGGACTCTACAATCACCAAAGATTGCTCAGCTAGCTTGTACTCGTCCCGGAATGGAGAGGTCGAGCAGTACCTTGATAATGGCAACATCGAGGAAGCTGAGTTGTCGCTCCGGGAGGGCGTTTGCCTGAACTATGAGGTTGGTGTTTCCATTTGTGAAATTAATTTTGTTGTTGCGATAGAATATGCTGAGAATAACTGAATTGCTTGCTGAATGTAAAGTCTCTGAACCTGCTTTCTTGTGAGTATCTATCTTGTGCTTCCTTGTGAAGTAATTTTATCGTGACAGCTAGTACGCTTCCTAGTTAAGCTAATATCGAGTATCTATTTTCATTTTATGCTTCCTTGTGAAAATTGTTGTTCTCCCTCTAGTCACAAATATATGTCGTTTTGGATATTGACATGGTCCCCAAAACGCAATTTTGGCCACTAATTTCTATTGTAATATAGTTATAACACCTGATAAAATTATAATATTATGAAAATACTTTTCGAGACAAATCTATCCATATGATTTTCATGTATCCAATCTAAATGTTTAAAAAGATATCGATAGCCAAAATTTTGAAAGTTTGATTGTACGTATCCCAAAACGACATGTATTTGTGACTGGAGGGAGTATATAAAATTCAACATGTGCTGAACTTACCTGTTTTGTGGAATTAATTGATTAGATGTATGCCTATCTTATCTTCTACCAGAATTAGCTCACTAGCTCTCTTCTGTTTTAAGAAACCACCTGCCTTATCCTTTTCTGTTTTATGATTTGTAATACAGAAAACTATTTTCTACTTTGTAATCATCTCCGGTTTATGTGCAATATACACTACACTTTCATGAGTAAATTCTTTCTGGCCTTTCATAAAAGTACTGATTATTTGATTACCAGTTTACCACCAAGTATGTTTCTTTGATTTGATTTGATCATATGCTAGAATATCATTTGTTACTCAACATCTTCAGAATTTTAACATTTGTGGGCTTAGTGATTGCAAGCTTGACTAGCACTCGTATTTAGTTCAAAATCATAAAGTATATTTTGACATTTTACAGGAAGCAAGGGCGTTGCTAGGAAGGCTAGAATACCAACGGGGACATGTAGAAGCGGCACTTCGTGTGTTTGATGGGATAGACATATCTGCATTAGTCCCAAAGATGGAAATCTCAATTGCTAGAAAAGCAGATCGTCAGAAGACTCGTTCACAGTGGGACTCTCCACCAATGCCCTTGCATGCTGTCAGCCTACTCATGGAGGCCATATATCTCAAAGCAAGAGCACTTCACGATCTTGGAAAGTTCAAAGGTAACCCCCATCTCTCTGTCACACACATGAACAGGTGTGCAAACTCACATGTGTGCGTGCGCCAATGCTTGGATTGTAGCTCTTTTGTGTTAGAAAAAAAAAGGATTGTAGTTCTTTTGTAGCATTCCTACAGTCATGTGTGAGGTTACTGTAACCATAACTTCAATTCAATTTGATTTTGCAGAAGCTGCACAAGAATGCAGAATGGTATTGGATATTGTGGAAGCAGCAATACCCAAAGGCTTGCCAGCAGGCTTTGGAAAAGATTGTAAATTGAATGAAGTAATATGTAAGGCTGTGGAGTTCCTCCCCGAGTTATGGAAATTAGGGGGGTTTTCACTTGAAACCATATCTTCATATAGGAGGTCTCTTCTCAATAATTGGAATCTTGATGGAGAGACCATAGCTAGAATACAAAAGGAATTTGCTGTTTTTCTTCTATACAGTGGCTGCGAAGCACGCCCTCCAAATCTTCATTCTCAGTTGGACGGATCATTTGTACCTCGCAACAATATAGAAGAGGCTATTCTTCTTTTAATGATTCTATTGAGGAAGTTCAATCTCAGGAGGGTTGAGCGGGATCCCACTGTGATGCATCACCTTTCTTTTGCACTGTCCATGTCAGGGCAGTTAAAGCCTCTGGCTGGACAATTTGAAGAATTGTTACCTGGTGTGCTAGACAAAAGAGAATGGTTATACAATGTTGCATTGTGTTACCTAGCAGAAGAAGATGATTTGACTGCCCTGAATCTGCTCAAAAGGATATTGAAGTCTGGAGAAGATTCTGACAATCTCAAAGAACTTCTCCTTGCTTCAAAGGTTTGCATTGAGAAGAGTGCTCATACTGATGGTGCTTCCTATGCGCGGAGAGCCATCGCCAATATACAGGGAGGATGTGAACTGATGGCCGGTGTTGCAAACCTTTTGCTTGGTGTCACCCTTTCTAATCAAGCTAGATGTGCCATATCTGATACAGAGAGAGCTTCTTGGCAGTGTGAGGCACTGGAGGTGCTTGGGAATGCTGAAAATAAGATGCATGGGAAAGATTCTAGGGTAATGTACAATCTCAGCCTTGAAAATGCTGAGCAGAGGAAATTAGATGCAGCGGCCTTTTATGCCAAGAAGCTGGTGAAATTAGAGGCTGGATCAGAGTTGAAGAGCTGGCTTCTCTTAGCTCGAATACTTAGTGCTCAGAAACTGTTTGCTGATTCTGAAACCATTGTTGATGCTGCTCTTGATCAGACTGGGAAATGGAGTCAAGGAGATCTGCTGCGAAGCAAAGCCAGAATTCAGGCTGCACAGGGGCAATTTAGGGATGCAGTTGAGACATACACCCAACTTCTTGCTGTCATTCAACTTAGAACCAAAAGTTTCAGTGCTGGGATCTCCTTGGCAAAGGTGCTTTAAAACTTGTATTTTGAAATCTAACCGAGAGAATCACGTATTCTTGCTCATATGTCAAATATACTTAGATTATTGGCACAAAATTGAAATTTCCCTGTTGTTGTGAGATCAAATATTTGGTAGCATTTTCTGCCATCTGGAGCAGCATGCATTATATAATGATTTGAAGACAATAAGACATGAGCATTCGATATATATTTTGATTTCGCTATTCATGATGTGAGCATAGTTCTTCTGATGTAATAGTTGCCCTGATCTCCTTTTCAAAAATAGGAAAAAATTTGTATACATCTGATTTACATTAACCAACAACAGCCACAGGGTTGATTTACATTAACCAACAACAGCCACAGGGTGAGTGCTGCTAGCACTCTTTTCTTTTACTTCCAAGTTTTATTTGTATAATGAATTTCCTTGCATTCATGCATGGAACTAATGAAAACTTTTGTTCACAAGCTTAGAAAAGACCACCTAATTGGCCTCTTCAGCTTTTCATGTTGGTCGTTATGCGGCTTATATGTCTATACTGAGTAGCAAATAGAAGGCCACTATGTCTCTGACATTGTTCTATCACTTTTTACAGGGTGCTAAGGATGATAAAAGCCTGGAAATAGAGACCTGGTATGATCTAGCTCTCTTGTACCTAGGCATGTCACAGTGGAGGGATGCAGAGGTTTGCGTATCAAAGATAAGAGCAATCCATGCTTATTCTGCATTGGCTTGTCATGCTACAGGTGATTCTTGTTCATCTCTTTTAAAATATTATGAAAATCTTATCTTCTGTAAATTTATATACTTTTTTTGTGGGAGTTGGTACCAAGGATTCAAAAACCGGTCCCGGCTCAATTCCCGGCCGGCGGCCGGTACCGGTTACCGGTTTTTCCTTGTCGAATTTCGCTAAATTTTGCTTAAAAATCAATCAAAATTCGAAATTTGAATTTGCAAACTCCGGAAAAACCGGCCCCCACCGGTAAGGCCGGTTACCGCCGGTAACCGGCCGGGATTTCCATCCCTGGTTGGTACTAAAACAATTTTTACATGTCTAATCTGTTAAACATCAAAGTTCCAGTTGGATTTTACTCGGTTTTTCCATTTAGTATTGCAAAATGTCATTGCCTGATAAATTGAGTCCTGTTTCAAATTTGAAGATGTAAGTGCATGGCATTCTGTAGGTACAGCCGTCAATTTTCAATTGAAGCTATTGAACCCATATCTACATGTGCTTCATATAAGTCATAATGCATTTCATCACAACTTTTCAGTAAATCTTTCGCAAAAAGTACTTTTTAGTGTTTATCTGAAGATACTTTCTTTCATATTATTCACAAATATTTTATTTCCAGGAAAACTTTATGAAGCGAAAGGTCTCCCAAAAGAGGCTTTGGGGGCTTATTTGAGAGCATTAGACCTTGATCCTAAACATGTTCCAAGTTTGATATCGACTGCTATTGTTCTTCAACAACTTGGCAACAGACCATTGCCTTCTGTACGGTGCTTCCTGACTGATGCACTGCAACTGGATAGAACAAATCATGTGGCATGGTTTAATCTTGGTCTACTCTACAAAGAGGAAGGTGGCAGGTCAGCAGCTGAGGCTGCTGAATGTTTTCAAGCTGCTGCTCTTCTTGAAGAAACAGCACCCGTAGAACCTTTCAGATGACATATATGTACATGGGCTATAGAAGCTGTAAGCTATTGTACGTCTTTCGAAATGTTTCACTTATACTGATGAAATAGTAGATTACAGAGTTCCATACATGACCTACTTCGGGATATCATAGCATCAGACACTGTTGGAAAAAATTTGTTTAACAGTTCAATCCATAGTTCCAGTTTGTTTTCTATATAGCTTTCTGAAAAATGTTCTTCTCAATTTACTCTGTGGAGCAACTTTACTCACTGTGATCTACGGATGGCCAGAGTACCAATATAATGTCAGTATATATTGATAAGCAAAATGCAGTTTGAGGTATAAGACTATACTGTGCATATGTTGAGAAATCAGAAAAGATACAAGATGTTCTGGGGGCCTGCAGATTTTAGTCCTGTTATTGCTGTCAACTATAATGTTTCAGCAGACAAAAATTCCCAACAGAATGAGAAGTTATTGATGCATTACCAAGGTCCTGAAATTTGCTGTAATCCAGTGGCTCTACTTAATCTTGTGATGACATGGTAATGCTAGATACTGGTCGCAACCACGCTAAGTCCGTAAACAACCAAAATTGTTGGATAGATTGCACATACTTGTCAAGCATTAAGATTGCTGCTATTGCAACAGTACTCTATGTAGACTTTTCCTGAGGCCTTCCTCCATGGAAGACCCTTTCACAGTTGTTCATGCAGCCGCTTAGCAACAGCAGCTTAGCTGGTAGTCTCTTGTCCAGTAATGAGATGGTATGCTAACAACTTCAATTAAATTATGTCGTATTCTTCTGGTTGGTAGTTTTGCTAAAGTCTGATGAATGTTCACTGGCATCTGGTCTATTCAAGCAGTTCAGCATTGATGAATTGAAGGATTCCCTCCCATGTTTGTCTGGTAAGCTCCCTATTTGCACATGTTCTTCTATTTTATGTCTTTATCATCATAAGTTTTTGCACTGAACTTTGAGACTTACCCTGTATTGTTTGGTCTGAAATGTGCAGTGAAATGCCAATTACTCCACAGAACACTGATTTGAAAAGCTATTCTTTTTTTGTGACGAAGATGGCCTTTTCCTAGTTTACATCCAATTAATTTCACCACAAAATCTGGAGACCTTTTGAATTATCCAATTAAATCTTATTAGTTCAGACTTTCATCAAATGACAGAATTCAGGCCTTTTTCTAGTGTTTCATGCTTACTAACTTCCAACATGACTATTCGAACATTCTAAATTCTGTATATATATATATATATATATGGGAACATATATAGTGCTAATGGGTAATTGAGTGCTAAGGTGCTAATGTTAATCTTGATCATTGGATCTGGATTGAACAGCCAAGATTAATGCAGGCTCCCACCTCCAAACCATTTAATCACCCTACATGCTCCCTCTTCCAATGCGCCTTCATTAATGGGTCTGCATTAATCACCCTGCATGCTCTCACATCCAATGCCCTGCATTAAACATCCTGCATGATCCAACGGTCAAGATTAACATTAGCACCTTAGCACTGAATTACCCAATAGAGATGCTATTGGGTAATTCAGTGCTAAGGTGCTAATGTTAATCTTGACCGTTGGATCTGGATCTTAACCGTTTGAGGTGGGAGTATGCATGGTGTTTAATGAAGAAGCATTAATGAATGTGCATTGAAGGTGGGAGCATGCAAAGTGATTAAATAGTTTAAAGGTGGGAATCCGCATTAATCTTAGTTGTTCAATTCAGATCCAACGGTCAAGATTTGTATTAGCACCTTAACACTGAATTACCCATTAACACTAGATACGTTCTATATATATATATATATATTTGCCTATCTAGGTAACATCTGCAAAGCTGAAATCTTGAATTGCAACAATGAAACAGGTAAGCCTCAGGCGGCAGGCTGCCAAATAGTAGGCCCAGTGCAATTTTTAAGCCTTCAAGTACTTTGTCCATCCTCCATGCGAATTGGTGGGCAAATGTTCCAACCTTGTCCCTGAACCGTCGGTGAATTCATTGTGCATGAAATATTGAAATGTCCAGGGGATTCTCGTGAATTAACCATTCTGGAGTTATTCTGTGACAAGCAAGTGCCGTTTACCATGAATGCGGTCTCTCTTTAAAAAAAACTTCTGCTTTCGTTGTATCCTCAGTAAGTTATAGCACTCAATTTCCATGACAAGGCGAGCTCTGGTTGTGATGATTCTATGTGCTTGGAGACAGGGATCGAAAACCGGTCCGGTGCAATTCCCGGCCAGTGGAGGGTACCTGTAACAAGTTGGTTACCGGAAATTTTGAAAAAAATTGAATTGTGGAGTTTGAAAACCGGTTACCGAACTGGTAACTGGTCAGTTATCGGAAAAACTGACTAGAATTTTGAATTAGAAAATATTTAATGAAATGCATATTTAGTTCATCCAATACGTAATCTAACATATTTAGCTATTTAGCTCATCCAATACGTAATTTAGCATAAAATATATTTAAACTAATCTAGGAAGTGCATTATGCATTTAAAAATTGAATTTTTTTTGTTGGTTACTGTTCATTCAGTCCCAGGTTTTTCCCTGCTTGGAGACGAACTTTACCTGGCATCTTTAAGTTCAGGTTTACCTTGTGGTTTCTACTCTCAAATGATGTTATTGCTTGGACCACCATGTGGCATGAACGTCCTCGATGTGATAGCTCATTATATCCTTTGCGCAATTGTGGCGTCAGTTTGCTGCTGGCTAAAAAAATCTCTTGTATTTTAGTATTACGAAACGCAATTATTAGTGCAAGCTCCATGTTGTATCTATCTATTGCCTGAGGCTGCAAAAGTTTAAGAGTAAATTTCTTAGAACTACACATCCTTCGATCAAACTAAGCACGGAATTACAATTTTAAGGAAAGTCTTCACAAAACTACACGTTCATTTAACATCCCCTATTGTAAAACTACGCTTTCAAGGAATTCCCGTTTCGAGTCCATATGCTCTAACCAACCAGGCCCACCTGTAGGACACTTGAACGGATTCGCCGTTCCTGCCAAAAAGAGAATTACCATGTGCTCAGTTCACGGTTTTTTTTGTTAAGAGTTTTTTCCACCTCATTTAGTCTATTTTTAAAACAAATAACTAAAATGACTTTTCTTCCTAACGAATGACAAAAATAGCACTCTAATCGCGCTCAAAATGCATATCTGCCACGTGAGAACATTTGTCGTGCGGTGAGGGCCGGTGGTCGTCGAATGGCCTATCGTGCCTCGAATGGCCTACTGTATGGGGCCACAACGCGTATGATACATATGTCATTTTTGTTAATTCGTTCATGTTAAAATTATTTTACTATTTTATTATGCAACAGTTGTAAACTTGCGTTTTTTCCCTAACGAGAGAACAAAAAAAAAGTAAATCCTAAACAAAAAGAAATCTTCGGCCCATCTCAATTTCAGATTTTCATTCGGCCTAATATAATCTTGCCACCTTGGACCAGAAAAGACCCAAACCACTAGGCCCAACCAAACACTTCTATTCCCAACGCGTCGACACGCACATGGGAACTGAGCTGATCGCCCCATCCGCCCCTTTATATTTTCGGAAAATTGATCATTTGCTTATGTTAGAATATTTTTTTGAAATAATATTATTTTAAAAAAATTATAAAAATAAATAGTTAACTATTTTTACAAAACTATACTACTGTCGTCATTTAAAATGACAGAATTGTTCTATTGTCATTCCAAAAGACGATAGTAGCGTAGAACAGTGTAGAGATGAACCTATCGCCATTTGGAATGATGACATTAGCCTAGAACAGTGTAGAGAGGATTATGTCGCTATTTTCAATGGCGACAAGGATCTCATAAATTCCTAAAATTTTTAATATTAAAATTTAAAAAAACCTTCATTTCAAGTAGCGATAGTATCCTACAAGTCTCTGTCGTCGTTCCAAATAGCAACACAATTACCATATAAATGACCCTAAAATTCTAGCATAACTCACTTTTATTTTTTTTTAAAAAAAAGAGAAAGAAAAGAGGGAAGGGAGAAGGGTAGAGAGGAGTAGATGAGAGGAGAGAAGCTAGCGAAGTATTGCTCGTCCGATCGTCCACCTTTCAGGTAATTTTTTTAACCGAATAAATTACATAGTTTTAGACGTACGGTTAGTGTAGTATGTTATACATAATCTTTTTAAGTAAATAGTTTAGTTTTAGATATGTGGTTAATCGTATAAATCTTGTTTACGGTGCAGTACGTCAAATATGTCGGACGTCACTAATTTCAAATTTTACTATGGTGAGTGGACTATTCTTGAGGATCCTAATGGGATTGATTTGCATTATTTCCAATCGCGCGATCGTTGCCCTAACAAAACCAGAGCAGCATATATGGGGCGTTGTGGTGCGGTGGTTGTTCCACACATTCAATTTGGACCATATTGTGTATGATGTGAGATTGAGTTGTCATACCAACCGAGCATCACATGACACATATTGGAAGTTAGTGTAACTCAAGAGAACAAAGTCATGGAAGTCATATGTACGCAGGGCGAGGGAAGAATGTCGAGATTTGGTCCTTCTGGCCCAAGCATATACCAAGTTCACTCCTCCATCGGTGGCTAAACAAGAAGGGGGTGGTGATGTCGAAGAAGAAGTCGGAGACTCCAGCTACAGTGCGACGCACACAATGGCCAAAGGTTCGGGAGTTGATGATGCTGTCAATAAAGACCATGTGGAAGGAGGTCCTTCGGTCAGGCAAGCTAGTGGACTTGCTGACAAGGGTGAGGAACTGGAAGTACTAGTCCAAAGGATGGATCTCGAAGACCAGCACTACATGACATTGTTAGAAGATGAAGGATCCGACGACGACGATGTTGTGGAACAGCAGACGGTCTCATCCGAGTGGAACACATACCAGTTTGACAACCTCGTCATTAACGAAGGCTCTCGTGTGTCGTGGGAGTACAACTAGAGCGAGGTCAAGAAGGTGCTATGTACAAATGCAAGGAGGTCGTGCAGGAGGCGGTCAAATTCTGGGTCTTGTCGGTGTGGCGTACATTCATACTAGTCAAGTCTAACTCAAGTTGCTATGACGTGAAGTACGACATAGAGGGATGCCCTTGGCGAGTGTACACATTTCAGCCTAAGTGGGACACCTACTGGAAATGCTCTATAGTAGTCTCTCATTCATGTGTCATCGCTGAGTCAGTGCAGTCCTACAAGAACCTGTCATCAGGTTTCATCGTGAACATCATGTATGGTGAGATCATAGATAATCTAGATTTTGAGCCACGATCCATCATTCGGGCGATTGAGGTAAGGTTCCAGTACAAAATCAGCTATGCTAAGGCGTGGAGGGAAAAACATAAGGCATTGGAATTAAAATTCGGTACGTTCGAAGACTCTTACCACAACCTCCCCCGCCAACTCCAAGTCATATAGGACAGAAATCTCGACACTCACGTCGACATTCAAGATTCCACGTATCTGAAGTGGGCAATAAGAGGGTACTGAAGCGAGCATTCTTCGCCTTTGTTCCATACATCAATGCATTCTAGCACTGCTGTTCAATCTTGTGCATGGATGGTATATTCCTGGCTGGAAAGTATAAGGGCCAGATACTGACTGCAATAGTAACAGACGGGAACAATCAAGTTCTTTCCATGGCATTCACATTCGTTGAAAGTGAGAACACGAACAGCTAGTTGTGGTTCTTGAGGAATTTGAGGATTTCTGTTGTACATGACCGCCCTAACGTATGCATCATATATGATTGGCATGCGGGCCTACTAAGTGCAATAACTCAGCTACAATAAGGAGAGAACGAATCACTTCCATGGGTGGATCTGCAAAGCAGGTGGTGCATGAGGCACTTAGATGCAAACTTCTACAAGCAGTTCCGCAACAAAGACTCGATGAACTTGTTCAAGCAGCTGTGCAACCAGAACCAGCAGTGAAAGTGTGACGCACTTTGAAAGATTCTGGATAAGCAGACCCAGACGCACAGGAGGGAGGTAGCAAAAAAAGGCTGCTACAAGCGCTGACCAGGCCCCCGAAGTATTGCCACAGCTACCCACATATGGTCATAGTGTGGCGAGGAAGACGGGGGCATAGGTGAAATACTTCTCGGACTGGATTGAGCATGAACCTAAAGAAAAGTGGTCGCTGCTACATGACTTCATAAGCCCTGCTCACATGTCATGATCGCATGTTCGACGATGGCGCAGCATCCCGGCCAGTACCTCTCTGATTATTTCAACAAGGAGGAGGTGATGCAAACATGGAGGTATAGCTGTATGGTTACGACGTGGTTGAACATTTCACTGGCCATCCGACCTGGAAGCAACTTATCTGGACCGCAAACATTGATAGGCTGAAGGGAAAGGTTGGTCGGCGACAAGCACGGCATGTCAGGAACAACATGGACGAAGCAAAAGCTGAGCGCCGTACGAAGAAATGCTCCATTTGCAGGGAGTCTGGGCATACCTTCAAGAAATGCCCTACGAGAAATCCATAGGATGAAGGAGACATCGGCAGTTCGGACGACGCCGCGGGGACCTCATCCGACCACCCCACTCGAGGCGGTCAATAAGGCCGATGTTGAGGTCGTGACCACGGGAAAGGTTCGTCTTGTTGAAATATGTGGTGCTCAATGTTTTGTAATCTCATTTTGATTTGTCGAAAAACTAGGTGATGACGTTGTGCTGAATGTTTTGTAACATCAATGTGATTTGTCGACAAAATATGTGAGGACGTTGCGCTGAATGTTTTGTAATATCATTGTGATTTGTCGATAAATTTTTTGATGACGTTGTGTTGAATGTTATGTAATAATAGTGTGATTTTTTCACAAAATATGTGGTCAAAAATAGATAGTAAAAAAATAGACAGAGGTTCCTATCGCCAGTTGGAGTGGTGATAGGGCCATGTCTCTAGTTCCACTGGCGACAGGGATCTATCTGCACTGTTCTAGGCTCTGTCGCCATTCTCTATGTTACTATCGTCATTTGGAGCGACGATAGGACAATTTCGTCATTTCAAATGATAACAGTGGCCTAGTTTTGTAAAAAAAAATCAACTATTTATTTTTGTAAATTTCTTTTAAAATAATATTATTCCAAAAAAACTGCTTATGTTACACGTGGTTTTGATGATTTAGGACTAAGTTTCATGTAATTAATCTTTTGTCCTATCTTTCATGCACCCCTTATTTTTTTGCATTTTAGAAACATAAATACCAAATTTGTCCATGTCTTCTTCCTCTTCTTGTCTTCCTTTCTTTCATGCTTCCTTGCTCCGGCCATGGCTGACATGATACCTCCCCAGTTGCTCATTGGTGTCCCCTCCTCACCCTCTCTCTCCCATCTCTCTCTCTCTTATCTCCAGCTTGCGCCGCCCAGCCGTGTTGCACCCCTCTCTTTCTTCTCCAGCCGAAGCCGCACCACTCCCTCCTCCCTTGAGCTACTCCACCGACGCCGGGAAGAAGCATGCAGTCGGTTCCATGATGAGGGACGACAGATCTGACAACGGTTAGCACAGGAAGTGCAGATCCGATGGCGGCAAGCACACTGGTGCGAATCCAGCCGATCTCCGGTCATGACAGCCATGATCTTGTCGCTCGTCGCTCACCGGCCGTGGTGGACAGAAAAAATGGAGAGAGACACGACAGCGTAGGCTCTTGGCTAGCTGCAAGGTGTGTGTTTCTTATTTCAGCAAGCTTGTGTTGAAAATCATGTCTGCTTCCCTGTTCTACACTTTTGGTTTATGGTATGGGTACTTGCTTCCATCATGTAATTTCAGGCAGATAACCATTGTGGTAGTGATTTGGAGATGGTTTGTGCAATTCTGCTATCTTGCGTTCTGGGCTTTGCCTAGATGTGATCCAGTGCAAAGATGCTGAAAATAGATTGTGATCACAAAATTGTCGTATTTGTATGTCTTTTTTCTTTTCTTTTCTAATCATGGGTGCCTTTTGATGCAATCTGAGTCTGATAGTCATTCATACATTTTACCTAAGGAATTTGGTTACTGACGTTGAGATGCGCTGTTCTTTGTGTTTTGGGTTCTTTTGCAAACGTCCGTATCTAGTGCACACGCACGGGCTGTATGGACTTCGCGCCGTAGCAACAGTAATCTGAGGTTGACGCTGCACAATACCGATTTTACTGTTTATGGAACTAGCTGCAACGGTTTTACTGTTTAATACTGCAGCTATTTGCACTGTTCACCGTTGATTTGAGCCATTCCTCATCGATCGGACGGTAGGGAAGAGATCTAATGCTATAGTACTGTGTATATATATATATATATGTCGAGTTGCCGTAGATGGTCTGTTTCCCTTTGCGTTGCGCTTCTAATATAAAGTATTTTATTAATATGCAGCAGGAAGCAATCAACACATAAATAAATACTTTAAATATCAGAACATAACTTGCTATTATAAATACAGAAGGAAAATATAAGCCTTGTAGGACTTATAATAAGAATTTAATGTTTTGCTCTCCTAGAGCTTACAACCATTATTCAAAGAATAAAATAATTCAATGTTCCATCACAACCACAAACTGCAAGTGACTATAAAAAGAGCTAAGTGCAATGCGTGCACTAGATCGAATCAGCGAAGTACTTAGAAACTTCTGCCTGAATCTGCTCCATAGCGATCTTCTCCTCTTGGGCAACTACGGCTGCGGCCGCTGCGATGTCCAAAGAAATGGTGATGGGGGCTTCTACTAGGTTGTCCACGTCCATGAGTGCAACTAATGGCTGTGAATCCTCCGTGTCTGCAATGGCGAGGTGTGCCTCATGCTGTCATTTGCCCTTCTTTTTAGACTGGAAAGCATCAATAATATGCTGCGGCTCACGGCAAATCCGTGACCAATGCCCCATATGACACATTTGTAACATCCTTGGTCCTGCTGGTCATAGGGTTTGTCATCGCGCTTTCTTTGTCCGCCCTTCTTGGCTTGAGCATTTGGCTTGACCTTACAACCCACGACCTTACCCTTCTTGCCCCTCTTCTTTATGAGAGCCTTCCTCACCTTGTAGCTGCTAGCATTGGCTTCATGGTCAACATTGCTACTAGGCGGCTATGAGATGTAGTTCTTCCTTAGAACATCATCTTGAGTTTTCGCAACTTGCATGATGTCAATCAATTCGGCATACTCCTTGTAGCCGTTTTGACAATAGTGCATGCGGATTGCACCACATTTGTGTGAAAGGTAGAGAGAGTCTTCTCAATTTTTTGCGCATCCGTGATTACCTTATCACAGAGTTGAAGACTGGTACAAATTCTGTGCAAGGCGGAATTGTACCCTCCCACGGTCTTGAAGTTAGCAAAACGCAATCGGGTCCATTCCTGCTCTGCTCAAGGAAGAATGATGTACTTCAGCTTCTCGAACTGCTTCTTCAGTGCAGTCCACAAAACTAGTGCGTTCTTCTCCGTCATATACTCATTCTTGAGCGTTATGCAGAGATAGTGTCTGAGGAAGTGAAATGCCTGATCATTTTCCTCGGCAGTGGGGTTGGCATCCTTTGAGGTGCCAAACCCGATAGCAGCACGGAGCTTCTTGGCCCCAAGTACAATCTCGATGTCGGAGGCTCAAGTCAAGTAATTCTGATCATGCTGAGCCAGCTCTTCGAACTCCCAGTTCATGATGGCAGTCATCTACATATTTATGCAAAGAGTTCATAAGATTACTACTGGTAATTTGCATAAAATAGTTGTAAATAATGGTACAAAATTCTCATAATGTTCCCGTATTTTTCTATGCATTTTTCATGATTTACTGCTATTTTCAATGATTAAAAGTAATATTAACAATCACATATAATCAAACAATAAATACAATATATACATTACATATAAATAATAATAACAGAGTTAAACATGCTTCAAATGCTCAAAACGATTCAAAATTTGAATTCCCAATCCCTTTTTCTGCTGGAATATGGATTTTTCAGATAATTATGCAATTCCAAGGACTTAAGCGTTAATTTTCAGTTCTGAGAAAAAATTCGCGCAATTTCAGAAAAAACCCGAGGGCCCTTTTGCAAAAATTTTGGATTTTCCTTTTCTCTGATTTTTTTCTTTTTCCCAGAATTCTCTTTGGCTGGGCCCATTTTCTCATTTTTTAGCCCAATCCGGCCCAATCGACGGCTTCATACACGGGCACTAAGGTTTCTAGCCCCGAGCACGTGATGGAGGTAGCGCCACGCAACCGGCGGCGTGGCGGGCAACAACTCGGAGGTCTTGGCGCAAAAGCGGTGCAAGTCGGCCATGGTGTGTCTGGCCGGACAAGCGCCGCTAGCTAGCGGTGCAGCGCAGAGGCACAGTCGGACGACTTCGAGCCGGTTCGGTGGCAGGCACGCCGCCGCGCGGCGCGCGCGGTGACCATGCGGGCTCACGCGCCTCCCCCTTGAGGCGGTGGCGGCCATGCAGGGTCACCCATCGGAGGCGGAGCCGGATGCGATGGCGGCCACATGGAGCTACTCGCCGGAGGTGGACTTGGCGTTTTCGCTCGCTAGCGCCATGCAGGGCGGCAGCGGCCTTTCGACGGTGCGAGCGTAGGAACCGGCGGCGTTCCGGCCGGTGGCACGAGCCGACGTGGCCGTGTGCGAGGCTGCTGTGCAAGTGGCGGTACGGCTTGCGAGTGTCGATGCCGTTTTTTCTTTCTTTTTCTGTGTTCATCCAATCTGCAGTGCAATCAACATCTACCCTTTCATGCAATCTACCGACCAGCTTAACCAGCGACTTCAAGTCGGCTAGCAGTAGATTAGAGGAGATTTGCACCGTAGAAAATAATCTAGAAAATTAAATTTACGGAATTGAAAGCGATCTAGAAAAGCAATTCAATCTACGAGTGATGCTTCAACGATTACCTCTTCAATCCGTAGAGCGTAGTCGTGCTGATAACGTGTTGATAAACCATCACTGACGAGTCCAGTCCGATCGACAACTCGTAGGAGAATCACACACAATAATACAAGTACATAGAGTAGATTGGACACAGAGATACATAAAGATTTCTTTCTCTTTCTCTTTCTCTTTCTCTTCTCCAAAAATAATTAGAAATCCCTTGCTATATATAAACTACTAGTAAAGATGAGTCCAACATAAACGCTCAGACCCAAGTTTCCTAACCATTCCCACCCGCGCAACAGCCACGCCACCTCCTCTTGCGATCAATGGCCGGGTGGGGAAGGCACCACGGCCTGCAACCACGCCGGGGGCTGTGGACGCCGCGCGCGTGGTTGGGTTGGGTAGCACCGACACGGCACGGAGTCGCGCGCAGCGACCGGGCCAGGGGTTTTCCGCAGTCCGCTGGCCTGCGGCCCGCTCGTGTGAGTCTGCTCTAGTTGCCAGCAATCAGCAGAATCGTTTTCAAAACTGGAGGCATCTGTTCCTTCCAAAAACAAACAAACAAACAAAAAACTTGCAGGTCAAGCTGCTCGAACATGCTCAGCTCCAAAGGAAGCTTCCCATGTAACTGATTTAGGTTGAAGTTGTCTTCTGAAATGTGTTCATGAGAAATCAATTCTTATTAGGCTCGTGGATGCGCGTAGTCCATGCTAATAGTATTTGCAGGAAGGGATTTGTCAAAATCATATGAACTATGAAGGCTAATACGTCAGTTTTTATATATAACAATTCAGGTTAGCGCAGTTTTGATACCTTTCCCACATGGCCTGAGAAGGTTGCCTGGTTGACCGGATCCAACGTGCTATAAAACACTTTCAATTTTGCATGTTTTGTTTAAAAAAACAGAACACTTCCAAGTTTGCATAGACTTGTTCTTATCTGTAAGAACAAATTGCACCGCCAAAATTTTACCATTAGATGTTAGGTATACACCTCCTGGTGGACAGTATTTAGGGTATAAATGCAATACCACTGATTTCTTTCTGTCATCTGTGTACTAGTTCTGTTCTTTCAGCATGTTGGCATTAACGTGTCTTTCGAAGTTTCAGGTGTGCCTAGGAATTTTCCACGGAGATCCTGAGATGCAAGGAGCATGAATCTTATGTTGATTACATACAGAATATAAATATCAGTGTTTGACAAACAGGTGAACGTTCCAGATTATGGATGTAAGTACAGATGGGAATTTAGCATGTAAACTTTTCAGACACATCACAACTAGGATGGCAATGGCTCCATTCCCCGTTGGAATTTTCCGATAGGGATAGATTAGAACCAATCCTTTCGGATGAGAATGAATTTTAGTTCAAATTCCGAGTTAATCCGAATGGATTGAATCGGATCACAATATATCCAAACAAACCCTTAGAAAGCGGGGTTTGGGGAAATCCTTACCCATGGGGATAGTGATAGGGCTAAACCAATCCCTGTGGGGGATGCACGGGGACGCACCACCACCTCTCATACCCATTCCAGGCGGGGACCCGGTAAAACATATGAGAGGTGGATCTTTAGAGTTATATATATATATATATATACCCTCCCACAAACCCTTGATTTAGGCACAATGTGACGGTATTGTATTTTTATTTGCACCTTTTATCACCGTATTATCGTTGATTATGATTAGTTTTCAACTAGTGCACTTACTCATTACCGGTCAACGGCCCCAATAGGTCCTCATTCCCGGTCGGGGGCGGGGGGGAACGGGAGAAACTCCTCCCCATTTGTGTAGCCATCCCTAATCACAATAGTGACCCCTTCATTGGTAAACATGTGAATTGTGATCATGCCTGTACTTTATTTATATGGGTTCTGTACAAGACTTCTTTGGCGCTTGCAGCAATGAAGGCAAAGTGGCAAAACATTGCAAAAGTACGTATCAGTAACATGACCGACACCCAGAACAGAATTATGGTACTCAGAACACGCACGCGTGCCTTTGCCCCAGAACCACTGGATGAACTTCATCTTCTTGGGTGGCTATGCCTGGAAGCACAACACCCAGTAATCTTCTGTGCAACCTTGCCCTGCATGGTGTCGATGCAATGAAAGAGAGCAAACCTCCATGCTTTCTTGCAAAATAAGATGCCCCAGTACAGCCAGAACCCAAAGATGACTCCACGAACCACAAAGCAATACAACCATAACGTCTCTCGCTGCTCATCTCCATCCGGCTTCGGTGTTGACACATTTCTGCATTCTGTCAATGGAAAACCACAAAGCCCAGGGTTGTTGCTGTAGATCGAAGGATCAACAATCGTTTGCAGCTGATTGCCTGTCGGTATCCTCCCTGACAGATCATTGTTTGACAGGTTCAAAGAGCTAATAGCCTTCAAATCTGCAAAGCTCGGAGGAATTTATCCCGAGAGTTGGTTCCAGGACAAGTCAAGGGATTCTAGCAACCCCAAGTTGCCAATGTTTATTGGAATACCACCAGCTAGATGATTTATTGACAAGTTCAAGTACCTCAGACCACGCAGGACCATGAGCTCCTTGGGGATATCATGCGAAAGAGTTGCCTGATAAATCGATGCCCATCATGAATGCAATTGTTTTACTGTAAATATAATCTCCATTCTTCCAAACTAATTGAATTTTCTCCAGGTGCACATCACCATATACGATTTCTCCATTTACTTGTTCTCTTGTCATGCCGGTTAGGTTTGCAAAGGCACTTGGAATGGTACCGGTGAGCTGGTTGTGCGATAAGTCCAATAGTTGGAGTTGGGAAAGTTGTGATATTTGTAGGGGTATACTGCCACCAAACATGTTTGATGACAATCGAAGAAACCTCAATTGAGGCAGGCCTTCCCCAATCCAAGAAGGGATTTCTCCTATTAGTATATTAGCTCCAAGATCCAGAGTTATAAGATTGTGGCAATTTTGAAGAAATGAAGGAAAACGTCCTTTGAAATGGTTATTTGCCAGGTGCAGCGATTTAAGAGAAATGTTGGGTGTTCTTGAGAATGGAACCAAGCCATCAAAAGAATTGCTTGACAAATCCATGAATTCCAAAGACGACAAATCCCACCAACACTCTGGAAGATACCCAGATAAGGTGTTGTATGCTAGGTCTAGGATTTGTAGAAAACTAGCACTGCAGAGCAATCTTGGTATGGTACCACTAATGTTGTTAGAAGAGAGAACCAACTGCGTAATACCGGGAAATGAAATGTTAGATGAAGAAATGGGCTGAGGAAGAAGAAGGTCAGATATCTGGCCAGTAAGTTCGTTGCTAGACAAGTCGAGGGTTTGAAGTGTAGAAAGGTTCCCTAGAATAAGGGGCATAGGACCTGACAAATGATTAGAGCTGAAGTTCGGGTAAAGAATGATACGCAAATTTCCCAACTCCGAAGGAATAATACCATTTAGAAGGTTATATCCCAGGTTGAGGTGTATCAACCTTGTCAGGTTTCCAACTGTTGGAGGTACTGCACCTGAGATTCTATTCTCCGAAAGACTAAGAAACAAAAGTTCATGAAACTCACCCCACTGCTCAGGAAGTGTTCCATGCAGTTGATTTTGATGAAAATCCATTCGAAAAAGATGTCTAGGAGGTGTACCAAAGCAGTCCCTTAGGTCTCCAGCAATGTTGTTAGTCCCGAGAATAACTACTGTTAGGTGAGTGCAGTTCTGGAAGGTCGAACGGTAAATACCAGTAAATCCATTCTGGTCGGCTTCAACCCCCTCCAGTGATCCTCCCATGCAAATGGACGGCGGGAACAACCCAGAGAAGTTGTTCCGTGAAAACATAACATAATTCAGGTGGGTGCCATTCCCTAGCTCAGGTGTGATGCAGCCTCCAAACTGGTTGAACGCCACATTCAGCAACTCCAGGTTTCGTAGATGAGAGATGGCACTTGGTAGCTCCCCGTCAAAATGGTTTAACCATAGCTGTATGTTCTGAACCTTTGTCATGTTACCAATCTCCAACGGGATACTCCCTGTGAGATTGTTTTGACCAAGATCCAGGTCAGTGAGCTCCTTAAGCCTTTGGATGGTTGGAGGGACCGAGCCGGTCAAACTGTTGTAGGCAAGGTCCAGCTGTACCAAGCTTGTGAGGTTGCCAATCTCGTCAGGAATAGTGCCAGTGAGTGCAGAATTTCCCAGTTGCAGCACAAAGTTGCTTCAGCCGGCCGATGTTGCGTGGGATCACCCCCAAGAAATGATTACCCTGGAGATTTAACTCAACCAAGTTTGTCAAATTGCCAATTGCCTCTGGAATGGCACCATATAGGTTGTTGCTTTCTAGATTAAGCGGCTCTAAGTTGGGGAAGGCTGAGAAGTCGAATTCGGCAAGTGTCGCACTGATACCACCTCCGGATATGTTGAGCTGTGTAACATCTCTAGCTGAGTTGCAGGTGACATAGGACCAATTGCATGGGCTAGTAGAATTAGCTAAGGACCATGAGCCAAGGGAGCTGGCCCCCCCCCCCCAGATAAGCTGGCCTTCCATTGCAGAAGTGCTTCTGCTTCATGCCGCCCATCAGCTCTTGTCAGCAGGACAGAGCAAAGTAGGAAAGAAAGGCAAGAGAGTAGGAGGCTAGAGAGTTGGAGCTGCTTCATGGCCTCAGATGGGTAATGCTTCCCTTTTCCTCCCAACAGATTCGCACAATTTAACCGCAGATGCACTGTCAGCCAGCCTGTCTGTAGCCAATCAATGGGCAAGCATTTTTTGCGGTTTCTCATTAGGTAGAATCCAAGATAAAGGACAAATATTCCATATATTTATGCAAAGTTTATATGAATGCACTAAAGACCACGAACCAATGATAAGAGCTAGTTACAAAATACTTGACAAAATTGTCTATCCTCTGACCAGGTCTGTTCAAATTGCGATGGGGTTCATGGAGGTTAGTACGTCAGTTTCTTGAAGGTTTGCTGATTGCTTGACCTGATCTGATTTTGTTGTTTGGTGGTTCTATGTTTCGCAAAACATGTAGTGCTATGGGACAAAAGAGCCCCTACAATGTGATTACTAACGACTCACCGGTCAAGGAAGTATTTTTGTCATCATACTTATCAACTCGCCACATGATGCCTACTGCTTAGGTATGATAATAAGCACATCTAATATTTTCATTATCATTCGGTTACAATATTGACAAAACAGAAAGGCACATAAATTTTACTTCTTTGCCATTTGACATTTCACACAACAACTTTTTTTTATTTCAACAAAATAATATGAATTTCACAATTCATGTGTTTATTATTCACTCCATAGAATTAGTAAGGGTGACACCAAATTGTAGCTTGACTTTAACTATTCATGTGTACATCAATACTAGTTTGTTTATTTTGTCGATCATTCAGACTAGAAAAGGCATGCTCAATTCTTTTCCAAGTCCAAAAGGACGAGAAGACAATAGATATTATATTACCACGAGTAGCTACATCTTCTTTCTCTGGCACCAGTCATCTCAGGATGTCCTGTGGGTCAACCTAGACATCATATGCTCAGATCTCTGCAGATGTGAAAAACAAAAGTGTGTGCTTATAGCTTCTTGTCAAATTCAGATGAGCCAGTAAGAATGTAAGATGATGAACTCATAGTATAAACATGGAATGACTATTAGAGTTAAATCTGTAACTATGTTGCCTCATTTAATGCTTATCTGCTAAGATCCATCAATAGTACAATGATATGAACGGATCACTTCTGGGTTGTACTAATAACAAGTCTAAGCACATAATTCTATTCCAAAATCTGCCAAATGGAGGGCACTTGCTTCAACATATGCATCAATGCAATCTAGCACCATGAGCTTATTTGAAAATTGAAACAGGGAGGTGTGTAACACTGGAAGAAAACACAAACCTGTTCAGTGTAAGGCAGATATTTCCCATCAAATGTGACCACCACACGATCTTTTCCATCAGTGCCTTGAACCTTGTCAACTGAACAATAGAAGTCTATGGCCGACATGCTGCAATAGGAAGCAATGAGAATATGAGATACATCGAGTCATTTTTGCAAAGGTAACACTACCTTAGAATTGAGAATTGTACAAACTTGAGTGTTTACTGAGGTTCTTCAGGCACAAATAGAAATTTGCAAGAACTCAAACCATCTCAAGTTCTAATTGAAGATATTATTCCTGGCTGGCGACTACGAGGAGTCTTTTCAATGCAGTATGCAAGCAACGAGGCGTTTCTTTAATGTAGTATGAAAGCGTTTCAGGAGTAGCTAAATGGTCAATATGAATGCATTTCAAGAGTAGCTGAATAGTCAGTATGAATACATGAGTCCATGTGTTCTATAAATAGCAGTAGCTAGAAACATTGTAAGCAAGCAAGTAGTAGTCTTGATTCTAAGAGAAAAGAACCAGAAAATTGCCCCAAGTTCTCTGTTCTTGAGTTTTCTTTCCCTGTTTTTACCACAACAAGTGAGAGATCGGGTGTGCGATCCTGTGCCATTTCCCAACAATTGGTATCAGAGCGCCCCAGGTTGCATGCCCAAAATCCTTCGGTTAAACCCAATGTCGATTGTTGTGGGAGAGACATCGAGGGTGCAGCAGAGCAGTGGTACGTTCCAGTACCCACAGCTGACGAACACGAATTACACCAGCTGGGTGATTCGTGTTCAAGCCATGATGGAGGATCAAGGAGTTTGGGAGGCTGTCGAGTCGGCGGAAGTCGACGCACGGCTCGACAAGAAGGCAAGGTCGCACCTTCTTCAAGCGCTTCCTGAAGACCTCCTCATGCAAGTGGCGAAGAAGACGACAGCTAAGCAGGTGTGGGACTGCCTCAAGACGAGGTTCGTCGGCGCGGAACGAGTGAAGGACGCGCGGTTGCAGACGTTGAAAAGCGAGTTCGACGTCATGCACATGAACACCGGTGAGTCCCTCGACCAGTATGCCGGTCGGCTCACCACCATGTCTGTCAAGTACTCAAGTCTCGGCGAAACGCTGAGCGATGTCATGCTCGTGAAGAAGCTGTTCGACACGGTGCCAGAACGGTTTATCAGTGTGATAGCCGGCATCGAGCAGTTCTTTGATCTCAACACTTTGGCATTCGAGGAGGCCGTGGGACGGCTCAAGACTTTTGAGGAGCGCACGCGCAAAAAGGGCACTGGCATCGGCGGGAACGCCGATGGGCAGGTGCTCCTCACTCAGGCTGAGTGGGAGGCGCGATTTAAGAAGGATAGCGGGGATTCATCATCAAGACAGAAGAACAAGGCTCCCGCAGATGGCGGGAACCGCGGCCGGGTTGGTCGTGGTCGCGGCAGAGGTCGTGCTAGAGGAGGTCGTGGCGGACCGCCACACAAAGATGGGGCAAGTGGCTCAGGCGGCGGTGGTCGTGACAAGAGTCACATTCGTTGCTTTAATTGCGACGAGATGGGGCACTATTCGACACAATGTCGAGCCCCAAGAAGAAGGAGGAAGCTCACTCGCGCGAGCCGACGACGCCGAGCCGCACTATTATTGCGGCGGTCTCGAGGAGATCTGGCGGCCGGCAGAACGACAAGATGTCGTTATGCTCAATGAGGAGGAGCTGTGGTCGGAGTTGCACAATGCCGAGCACGTTCAGGCGCCAACTGATATTTGGTACCTGGACAACGGTGCCAGCAACCACATGACTGGCGACAAGGAGAAATTCGCGAAGTGGGCGGCGATCACCGGAAGGGTGAAATTCGGTGACGGCTCAACGGCGAATCAAGGGCAAGGGCTCAATTCTTTTCGCATGCGTAAACGGTGACCAATGGTCGCTCCAGAGGTATACTATATACCGAGACTTTGCAGCAATCTAGTGAGCCTCGGTCAACTCACTGAGACTGGTCACCGGGTTAACATGGATGAAGATGAACTTGAGGTGTTTGTCAAGAATCCTCTACGATTGATCATGAAGGTGAGACGAACCCAAAATCGCCTCTATCGCATCAAGCTGCAATTGGCAAGGCCAGTTTGTCTCCTGACAAGCCTCGATAATCCGGCATAGTTATGGCATGCACGCCTTGGTCATGTGAACTTCCAAGCCTTGAAGATGCTCGTTATCAAAGGAATGGCGGTAGGTGTGCCGCCGATAACACACCCTGAACAGTTGTGTCGGGCGTGTTTGGTGGCGAAGCAGACTAGACTGCCGTTCCCAGCAGCAGCTAGATACCGAGCGGAGGAGCCGCTCGAACTCCTGCACATCGATTTGTGCGGACCGATCACGCCAGTAACTCCAGCCGGTAATCGTTACTTTATGCTAATTATTGATGATTACTCCCGGTGGATGTGGTTACATGTTATCAAAACAAAGGACCAGGCGTGCTCAGCATTCATGAAGACCAAGGTGCTGGCCGAGAACACGAGTGGTCACCGCGTCAAGATTCTTAGGTCCAACCGCGGCGGCGAAGTTTATTTCGGCCGAGCTCGCAAAGGTGTGCGAGCAGCGCAGAATTGAACGCCATTTCACCGCACCATATTCTCCTTAGCAAAACGGTGTAGTGGAACGGCGCAACAGGACGGTAATGGGTATGGCACGATCACTTCTTAAAAGCATGAGCGTGCCCGGCAGATTTTGGGGGGAGGCGGTGCGGCATGCCGTCTATCTCCTGAACCGGCTCCCAACCAAGGCGATGGGTGATCGTACCCCGTTCGAGGCATGGACAGGGAGGAAGCCGCACCTGGCACACATTCGTGTGTTGGTTTGCCGCAGACGCCAAGGTGACTACGCCAAACCTAAAGAAGCTCGACGACCGCAGCCAGCCATTGGTGTACTTGGGCATCGAGGAAGGATGCAAAGCTCACCGACTACTGGACCCACATCGCGGCAAAATCCATGTAAGTCGCGATGTTATATTTGAAGAAAATGTGGAATGGAAGTGGTCGGACCATGCAGGGAGTAATCGGTCACCCGACTTTGTGATCGAAGAGGGTGCCGACCACAGCAAGAACCCGACCACTCCACAAGTCGTGGCGACTAGTGCACCCTGGTCGGATGCACCACTGACGGCAGAGGGTGCCGACCACAGCAAGAACCCGACCACTCCACAAGTCGTGGCGACGGTGCGCCTGGTCGGATGCACCATCGACGGCAGAGGTGCCGACCACGGCAGAAGAACCCGACCACTCCACAAGTCGTGACGACCGGTGCGCCTGGTCGGATGAATCATCGACGGCAGAGGGTGCCGATCAGGCAAGAACCCGCCACACCGTGGTCCGGGCGACACGTCGGCAACAATGATGGACTGTTCGATGCAGGCACATGGAGGAGATCATGCGCAATGCACCGCGTGTGGAGCTGGAGTATGAAGAAGCTGATGAGGAGGCAATGCTTGTGGAGATGGAGGAGCCATCCTCTTATCGCGAGGCTACTGGTCAGCCAGCGTGGGAGGAAGCCATGAACAAGGAAATTGAAGCCATCGAGAAGAACGCGACGTGGTCACTTACCACGCTTGCGGTCGAACACAAAGCAATTGGGCTCAAATGGGTGTACAAATTAAAGAAGAACTCAGATGGCGAGGTGATCAAACACAAGGCACGGTTGGTTGCCAAGGGGTATGTGCAGCGACAGGGTATCGACTTTGAAGAAGTCTTCGCACCGGTCGCTCGCCTGGACACTGTGCGTGTCATTCTTGCCATCTCAGCCAACCGCGGGTGGCAAGTGCATCATCTTGACGTAAAATCAGCATTCTTAAATGGCGAGCTCGAAGAGGAGGTTTATGTGACCCAGCCAGAGGGGTTCACAATAAAAAACAAGGAGCACTTGGTGCTCAAGTTGAGCAAAGCACTCTATGGGCTTCGGCAGGCGCCGCGTGCATGGAATACGCGGCTTGACAGAAGTCTGAAGCAGCTCGGCCTCACAAGGTGTGCACAGGAGCAAGCCGTATACATAAGGGGCAAGACTGGCGCTGGCATTATTGTCGGTGTTTATGTTGATGATCTGATCGTGACCGGGGAGGATCCAGTGGCGATTGCAGCCTTCAAGCAGCAGATGATGGGGGAGTTTGAGATGAGCGACCTTGGCTTGCTCACGTTCTACCTCGGCATTGAGGTGGCACACGGAGACGGTGGTATCTCGATCAAGCAGATTGCCTATGCCAAAAAGGTATTAACTCAATTTGGAATGCTTGATTGTAATTCCATCAAAATTCCTATGGAGCCAAAGACCAAACTGCACAAGGATCCAGAAGGACACCCGGTTGACGCCACCGAGTATCGGCGCGTCATCGGATGCCTACGCTATCTCCTTCACACCAGGCCGGATCTTTCCTATGCCGTCGGCGTAGCGAGTAGATTCATGGAGAGGCCCACGGTAATGCATCACAAGGCTGTGAAGCAGATCCTCCGATATCTCAAAGGGACAATTGAGTTCGGGCTGGTGTATGGGAGAGGAGGCAAAGAAGAGGTGATCACAGGTTTTACTGACAGTGATTTGGCCGGTGATATGGATGATCGGAAGAGCACAGGCAGCATGGTGTTCTACATCAATGATTGCCTGATTTCATGGAACTCACAGAAACAGAAGACAGTGGCTCTCTCATCCTGCGAGGCCGAATTCATGGCGGCGACTACGACAGCATGCCAGGCACTCTGGCTCAGGGCGTTGATGGCCGAACTAGTTGGGACAGAACCGAGGACGGTGAAGCTGTTCGTCGACAACAAGTCCGCGATCGCCCTCATGAAGAATCCGGTTTTTCATGGCCGGAGTAAGCACATCGACACAAGGTATCACTTTATCCGTGAATGTGTCGAAGGTGGACAAATTGGCATCGAGTTTGTTCGCACTAATGAACAACGGGCCGACGCATTGACAAAGGCATTACCGGCAGTGAGGCTGGCAACTATGCGGCACCTGCTCGGTGTCCGCGATCTTGGGCTACGCCAGGACTAAGGGGGAGAATGAAGATATTATTCCTGGCTGGCGACTACGAGGAGTCTTTTCAATGCAGTATGCAAGCAACGAGGCGTTTCTTTAATGTAGTATGAAAGCGTTTCAGGAGTAGCTGAATGGTCAGTATGAATGCATTTCAAGAGTAGCTGAATAGTCAGTATGAATGCGTGAGTCCATGTGTTCTATAAATAGCAGTAGCTAGAAACATTGTAAGCAAGCAAGTAGTAGTCTTGATTCTAAGAGAAAAGAACCAGAAAATTGCCCCAAGTTCTCTGTTCTTGAGTTTTCTTTCCCTGTTTTTACCACAACAAGTGAGAGATCGGGTGTGCGATCCTGTGCCATTTCCCAACACTAATAAGTGTCCTACTTACAGGCAAACACAAAATGATTGATCTAGACAACAAAGTGAACTCAAGGAAAAGCCCCACTGATGTGTTGTTATAAAGGCTTTAGATCCACCCCTTAGTCCTTACTACGCATAAAACATTAAGCATAACAAATGAATTTGTGTATCACATAATGTTGCTGATACCCAATTACCAGAAACAAGAACTAATGCCTAAATGAAGCATAGGTAGATCTCTTACATTCCATCACCAAAATCCTCATTGATGATTTCCTTGATGCTCTCCCCAAAATGCATTACAGCTTCGTTCAATCTGTGCACAATATATATTGACACTGTTAATAAGAGTGCCATTCTAATAATTTGCAAAAGTGCATTGTTACATATACTTAAATGAATTATGTAGAAAACTTGAAACCATCTAATGAATCCAGATAAATTGGAAGAGAAAAACGCAATCGCGAACGAACAGAAAGTTAAGACACTCTGGACAAAAGCAGCATGGTACTACAGTGGCATGCTGTTTAATTGTTTAAACTAACAAAGGACTATTAAAGATTATCAAGTTCAACAGGCAAACTAGAGAAGTTAGAGATTCCAAAAAGAAGATTGAGGCATCAGTCACAAGACTAAACTACCTAGTACTTAGATATATTGTACTCCAATTTCTAACTTTTGTAGAGATCATCTATCTCATTGAAATCCCATACCAAGCAATGAAAGATGAGAGTTAGACACAAATCACCACACTAATGGTGTAAAAATTTGAAGTGGATTGTTCTTTGTCAAACATATATAGTGCCATTTTGGCAACTTTCCATCTGGACTCTCTCATGGCTTTAGTTGGCACAATAGCAAATGTGGATAAGCTCCAATTGTTCACCACGTAAAGATTATCCCACTAAAAAAGTCATCACTTAGTTTCACCATATCATGGACTAAGGTTGCAAGTGTTCGAAGTCATGCATAGCAGCACAAATAAGATTTCCTTTCTCTCACATGACCACTCGCATCCACACCAGAGCAATTGCAAAGCCCTCGCACCTCCAATTGATACTGGAAACTACAGGTAACTACGAGATAACAAGATTACGGCACACAAGGCACCTGTATATGGCGGGCTCGTGGACGATGTCCGGGTGGTAGGACCGGAAGGGCGGCTGCAACATGAGCTCCACGAGCTCGTCAGTGAGCCCCGGGACGGCCGCCCGCAGCGCCGACACCGTGTCGGGCTTGAGTTGCGCCTGGCGGCGCAGCAGCTGCGCGACGTAGACGTTGGTGAGCCCCGTCTCGGCGGCGATGTCCGAGAAGGTCTTCCCGGACTCCACCTTGGCCGCCATCAGCCTCCGCACCACCGCCGTCCGCGCGCCGCTCTCCTCCATACCCGCCGCCGCCGCTGCCCGCGATCTACTCGACGAGATGGTTTGCTCAGATCGCGGTGGGATGGGTGGCTGCGGTTGCCTGGCAGTCTGGGACACGGTGGCTTGAAAGCGACATGAAAAAAGTTTTTGGCACGGAGATCGCGAGCCGGGATACGATAGGTAACTAATTCAGGCCCGTTTCGTGCGTCAGTACGCCAGCCCATTTGAGTTTGGGCCTGAACATGCACAGCTGTTCTCAAAGTCCACTCCCGCGAATTCAGTGACGGGTCCGGAAAGAGTTTTTTTCTTCTAACTTAGCCTATTTTTTAAAATACAACAAAACTGGTACCCGAACAAATGAGATAATTAACACTTTTATCATACAAAATCGTTGTGACAGATCATATGCCACTAACTTAGCCCACGAAAGGACACGTGGTGAGCTCCTAGCATACGGCAGGTCACCTACGACTAACCTAATCAACGACGGTCGGCAGGCAAGGTTATGAACTGTGCATGCCTGGTTTACGTGCCAGGAACTCGTCATGTGCCCTTTTGCGGACTATGTTAGTGGTTCGTGACCTACCGCGATGATTTTGCGGTAGAGATATTTTTTAAAATATCTAATTTTTTTTGCTATTTACATATTTTTTTTAAAAAAGTATCATTTTAGCTACAGTCTTGATCCAGAAATTTATCGGTGTAAGCCTTCGTACTTTCGTAGATCTATCTATAAATAAATTAAAAATGAGAGTGGGTAGGAAGACGTGGATGGATGAACAGGCTCCACAACTTGCATGTAGCTCCGTCACCGCTCATAAATGTAGGAACAGTACACTAGAGATGCGCACTATCTGCTCCGATTTACGCCTACTTTCTTAGGAGACTGACTTCGACAGCCCGGTTTAGGCAATAGGTCTCAGATCTGTTGGGATTCGAGAAGACGCACTCCTACCAGCGGTAACGCACCGCTCTCTGTGGCCGACTATTGATTGCAGATCGAAAATGGCGGGACAGCCGTGCCATGATCGGTTACGTGTGCGTTCGAGAACTGCTGGTCCTTCTCGTGCGTGTTGAAACAGACCATAATAAATGAACTCGACCAGGGCAGTGGCCGCACACCAGACGAAAATACAGGTTACCGGTGGGATAAAGTTACTGCAAGGTAAACTTATCAACACGTATAAATATCACGAGTAAACTAAATTGCTACATAAATTATGAAGAATAAAATTAAAATAAAAATTAACTGATTCATGATGCAAATAATTACAGAGTTACTAGAAAGGTAAAGAGTGTGATGAGTGAAACCGATACTCCAACCCACTAGCGCCCTATGGTGGACCTGTCACTGCGAGCAGGGGACTTTTAGCTCTTTGTTGTAACTACATGGAGCAAAGCTTGTTGAGCCTTCCTTACAAGCCAAAACATGTGTTTGTTAGTTACGACTTAGCGTATTCCTCTGTTGCATGTGTCGTTCTAACTTCTAAGGGTATGTTTGATTCATTATCCCAGTTTGCAACACTTAAGTTAGTTGAGTTTGAATTTTCATGATGTCTTTGGTTTATTACTACAGCTGTAGTATGCTACGCTAACTGTGACATGCTACGCTAGCTGTGGCATGCTACACTTTCTTAGTCATATGGTTCACATATCATATACTCTTTTTTTTTCTCCCAAAATATGCATAAGTTGTGACCATTTTCTATGCCACAGTAAGTGTGACGTGTCACACTTTTCCATGATTAAGTTTGGCAAGCTATGGTACCCAACCAAACATGCCTTTAAATACACCACTTGTACTACCTACAAGACTGCAACAGCGATTCAAAAAACAGAATCCGGGGTGGATTGAAGCCTCCGCATGATATATAGCGTTTCTTGTAAAGTCCATGTGTTCCAAACTGAAACTAAGTTCACAGCTGTGGACCTACTGATTAAGATAAAAGAGAAAGGTAGAACTTGATCCCTAGTAGGGGTGAAATATTTAGAGCAATTTTCTTTTTGTAATTAAGGTCCTTTCTTAAACTTGTTACTTTTGCGATTCTGTACCACACCACCTTCTTTATTAATATAATAGACAACTCTCCCATCTGTTTCTTAACAAAACCAAAAACTTAAGTTTGAGTACAACCTTAGTTGTGCACACACTTTGCAAAGTCATGAGCCGAAACATATTATTCATCGGGGAAACAAAATCATGTATACCTAGTCTGCTATAAGCAGTAGCGCAGCTTCTTGTCAGGCCAGGTGAACAAACTTCTGATCGATCACCAAAGTTAAACAATCAGTGTAGATTCTAAGTGAAGAATTATCTGTACTCTCCTTATGATCGGGCGGTTGCCCTTGATTTAATTGAAACAAATCTAATAAGCAATGACTGTGGATGTGGAGCTGTTCATGTTGCAGACCTTGCATTGTCCCGTTGGTAAATAAATGAAGCCTGCAACTTGCAGTTAGGCAATCTTGATCCAAACTGCGCTATCCCTGCATTCTATCCATCCAACTATCCAGACACAAAAGTCCAATGATGTGTTTCGCATCATTTGCACAGTGCTCAGCCACGATGTTTTGAGCCGGATTTGGCTGACATTGTCATTTATACACGCTGCCATTTAACTTCGGCTACTTTGAATGCTACTTGATGTCTCGTTTGTCCGTGATCTGAGAAGTTCATCAGATCCCTGAGAGGCACGGATGTGACGCAGCACATTGGGCGAGAAGAATTGCCATTATTGATTGATTCGCTATGTCAGTGCCTGCCCAGAACCATGCATCTGTCACCACAAAACATGTGAACTACTATTGGTTTTTTCCCGAAATATTTTTCACTTGTTTTCTATTGATTGCTCGTGAAGTAGTATTACCATATTAGAGACTTGCCCTTACAACATCGACTAAATATGCATTAGCTTCTGTTTACGACATCGAGCCTACACTGACATGCATCTGCAGTCAAAGATCAAAGATGAATTTAGCTCCCTATGCTGTCGAAAAAAACCGTTGTTGGTAGTACAATGGAGACCAGTCGTCTCGCTCATCAACTTAGCACTGATCTTTTTTTGGCTCGTACAATACCCACATGTGTGTGTTGTGCTGGTCGAGCTACATGCAATGGTGAGCCTGTCCTACAGGCCTACAGTGGAAGATAAATTCTCCTTTTGTTCACTCTGAACTCTGAAGAGTGAAGACTGGAAGCCATACGTGCAGATGTAGTGACCAATCCACTGTTAGCACATGCAAGACCTTGCTTTGCACAGCAAGCTCTTTCCATGCTGTTGTCTAGATATATTTGATTTGATTTGATTCGGTTGAATCCTACCTAATGTAATCTTTCCTTTAGGATTCAACCTTATCTTGTAATCTCAAGTGTATAAATATAAATGAGATAGAAATCTCAAGTGTATAAATATCAATGAGATAGAATACCACAATTGTGGTGTATTCTTCCAAACTTACATGGTATCAGATTGAAAACGATCCTAATCTTTTCCTCCATCTTCGCACAACTCTTCTCCTTCCTCTCGTCTCCCGTGCACCAACTCTCCACGCCAACTCTTACAGGCAAACGACGTCCACATCAAGATACTTGTGCCCATCCTCCTCGACTTCCAGCGCCCCAATTATTCTTCATGGCTCATGCTGTTCACCATGGTCGTGGGCAAATTTGCTCTTGATCATCACATCTCCCGCAAGGATGCCAAACCTGCTGACGTCGAATGGAAGCGCATGGACTGTACCGTTCTCTCATGGTTGTACAATTTCATTGCTCCAGGCATCCTGGACATCATCACGTCCCCCAACACCACCGCAGCTACTATCTAGATCAAGATCGAGAACCTGTTCCGGGACAACAAAGAAACCTGGGCAATCTATCTTGAAGCATAATTTCGCATGGTGATCCAAGGTGACATGTCTGCTATAGACTACTGTCACAAAACTCAAGACCTTGGGTGATGCTCTAGGTGATGTCGGCCAGACTATCTTTGATTCCACTTTGGTCCTCACAATGATCAGGGGTATGAACTCTAAATACGGCAGCTTGGCTACGCTCCTGCCGCTGATAACTCCCTTCTCGAGCTTCATCCAAGCATATTCACATCTCATCCTCGAGGAGACCAAGCATGTATACACTACGTAGATCTCCAACGCTACTACCCTCATCACCAACTCATCGTTCCATCAAGCAGGTGCCCAGACATGGCGCTGCTACTCTCCTGTCGCCCCAGCTCCAGCTGCACTCCTGTCGCGCAACATCGCGGCAATGGCAAGGGTGGCAACAAGGGTAAAAAAAGGTGGCAAGGGCAACAACCACTTCTCTTCACCGATGCCTTCGTACTCCAATCCCTGGACTATCGTCATTCAACTTTGCCCCACACCCCTGGGGATTCTCGGCTCCCATCCCACTGGTGTCCCTTCGCCGCCCGGTCTGCCTTAGCACTTGTTGCCCATGCCGCACGGTCTGTCACAGTAGGCACCTCACGGCTTGCTACAGTATTTCATTACCACTACAAATCCCTACGATGTGCCCCCTCTTGTGGTCCCGGCTCCATCCGTGCTGACCTTCCACGCCTCAGCGACTCCAGGTGCTCCTAGTTTGCCTTACAGCGGCGGACCGACATCAAATACAACCGGCCTCATCAACGCCTCAACGCAATGACGGTTCATCCTCCGACCAGTGAGTGGTTCATGGATACGGGTGCAACTGCTCATATGGCATATAGCCCCGGTAACCTCTCTACCCTCTGCCATGTCCCTTCTTCTTCTTCTTCCATCACCGTCGATGATGGTTCTATCTTATCTGTGACGGCCTCGAGTCATGTCTCCCTTTCATCTCCTTCCTCTAGTCGTCCCCTTTACCTCCATAATGTTCTTATTACCCCTCGCATAATTAAGAATCTTGTTTCTGTTCGCAAGTTCACAACTGATAATAATTGTGCTGTCAAATTTGATCCTCATGTCTTTTCTATGAAGGATATTCGGACCAAGCGCCCAATCCTCCAGTGCAGTAGTTCGCGGGAGATTTATCCACTCCGTTCTTCATCACCTTCCGCTTTTGCAGTCACCACCTACACCCAACCATCTGGCATCATTGCCTCGGACATCCCGGACGTCATGCTCTTGATCGCCTTGTTCATTCCTCTTTTATTCCACATCATCGTCCAATAAAAGACAACCCTCTATGTCATGCTTGTCAATTAGGTTGTCAAATTCGTCTACCTTTTTCTATTTCTACTCGACAAATTGTAGTTCCCTTTGAAATAATTCACTGTGATCTTTGGATATCTCCTATTCCTAGCTTTTCTGGTTACAAATATTTTGTTGTTGTTTTGGATGACTTCACGCATTATTTTGTGGATGTTTCCTCTTCGCAAAAAAAAAACTAAAGTTTTTCACACTCTCGCCACCTTTCATTCTTTTGTGGCCACACAATTTTCTTGCCATGTTCGCTCCATTCAGTGTGACAATGGCGATGAATTAGACAATAACGCTCTCCGATCATTTACCGACACACATGGCATTCTTCTACGCTTTTCTTGCCCTCACACATCTCAACAGAAACGGCAAATCCAAGCGCGACAATGACATCGTCCAGACTCTTCTCTTTCAGGCAGGCTAGTATGCCTCCTGCATACTTGGTAGAAGCTTTACACACTACCACATATATCCTCAATAGACTTCCATCCAAAATAATTCATAATGGTGTCCCTTTCATTCTCTTTTTCAAACACCACTGTCATATTCTCATCTTTGTGTTTTCAGCTATCTATGTTACCCCAATACGCCGCCACTTTGCCCGCACAAGTTAGCACCTCATTCGCTTCCTTGTGTTTTTCTTGGTTATCCTCCTAACCACAAAGGATACCGTTGTCTAGACATTGCCTCTCATAACATAATTATTTCTCTTCATGTGATCTTCAACAAGTCCATGTTTCCCTTCCCTTCTCCACCAAATATTTCTCCTTCTGACGATGAGTATGATTTTCTTCTTGATTCACCTACCGCGGCTGCGTTGACCCCTGTCGCGATTGCCCCTGCTGCAGTAATGGCTCCTGCTGCGATCGTACTCCCATCTGCGGCGGCACCCGCTCCTGCCACGACCGTACTCCCACCTACCGCCGCAGTGGCTCTAGCCGCAATAACACATTCTCCTGCCGTGGCACTTGAAGCTCCTACCACGGTAGTTCTAAACCCTGCCGCGAGAGCCCATCCCTTGACCGCTGCTGCTGTTGATGGCTCCAGTGTGGCGCATCACACCCACTCTGTGTCTGGCATTCACCGACGTCCTCATGAGCGCCTTAATCTTCATGTTTCCACCACACTCTCACCCATTACAAAGGCAGTTCATAGTGCCATCAAGGATCCTCACTAGCATTCGGCAATGGTTCACAAATTTCATGCTCTTCGTTCTAACAATACTTGGGACCTTGTCATGCCCCCTACCAATGCCAACATTGTCTCTGGTAAATGGGTTTTTCACCATAAACTCAAGCTAGATGGCTCTCTTGAGCGATATAAAGCACGATGGGTTCTTCATGGTTTCTCACAAGAACATGGTATTGACTTTGATGAGACATTTAGCCCAGTGGTTAAACATGCCACCATCCGCATTGTCCTCTCCATTGCTCTCTCAAATAATTGGCCTATTCATTAACTTGATGTCAAAAATGCCTTTTTATATGACATTTTATCTGAGGTTGTCTACTCTCGACAACCTATTGGCTTCATTGTTTCCTCTCGGCTAGAGCATGTATGTCAGCTCAACCATTCTCTCTATGGACTCAAACAAGCTCCACGTGCTTGGTATACACGTTTTTATTCTCGTATTTGCTCTCTTGGCTTCCATTGCTATAAGTCTGACACTTCTCTCTTTCTCTACTCGGGACATATTGGTCATGACATCGCATATCTTCTTCTCTATGTCGATGATATTATCCTTACGGCCTCTATTACAACTCTCCTATCCCGCATAATTGCAGCTCTCCGTTCTTAGTTCGCTATGACTAATCTCGGCACGCTCCATCACTTCCTTGGTATTTCGATTCTTCCTACTCCTACTGGCCTTCTCTTGTCTCAGGCTAAGTATGCTGCCGAGTTGATCAATCGTGCTGACATGACGTCTTGCAAGCCAGTTACCACCCCGATTGACACCTCCCCTAAACTGTCCTCCACCGACGGTCTCCGATTACTGATCCCACTTCTTATTACATCATCGTTGGTGCTCTTCAGTATCTTACGCTCACTTGGCCTGACATCTCGTACGCTATTCAGCAGATCTGCCTTCATGTGCATGATCCTCGTGAGAGTCATCTTCTTCTTGTGAAGCATGTGCTTCAGTACATACATGGCACTCTTCAGCTCGGTTTGCACCTTCGCCAATCTCCTCCTTGTGATCTCATTTCCTATACTGATGTTGATTGGACTAGCTATCCTGACACATGACGGTCCAGCTACTGCATTTTTCTTGCCACAAATTTGGTTTCTTGGTTTTCTAAATGCCAGCCCACTATTTCGCGCTCCAGTGCAAACGCTGTCGCCGAAACAGCTTGGACACACCAACTTCCCTAGGAGCTACACTGACCCCTTGGTAAAGCTACTGTTGTTTTCTATGACAACCTGAGTATCGTTTACATGATAGGCAATCCGGTGCAACATCAATGTACCAAGCATATAGAGATCGATCTTCACTTCGTACGAGAACATGTTGGTTTGGGTTATGTTCGTGTTCTTCACGTGCCCTCGTCGTCTCTGTTTGCGGATATCTTCACCAAGGGATTACCGTCATCGTTATTTTTGGATTTTCTTCATAGTCTCAATGTTCGAGATACTCACGATGCGACTGCGGGGGAGTGTTCATGCATGACCTTGCCTTGCATGGCAAGCCGTTTCCATGCAGTTGTATATATATATTTGATTCGGCTGGATCCTACCTAATGTAATCTTTCCTTTAGGATTCAACCTTATCTTGTAATCTCAAGTGTATAAATATCAATGAGATAGAATACCACAATTGTGGTGTATTCTTCCAAACTTACATCCACAACTATTCTCTAACCTCTATCACAACACCAACAGTGCAAGTGGTGGACACACAACACTGGTCTAATTTGTTTGGTTGGCATGAAAAGCTATGTCATTGTGAAGAATCATCAGAGATTCAAAGTTCACAGCTTGCGTTGTTGTAGGCATCGTCAGAGACTAGAGACAAGCCTGAGTACTCCATTTTATAGAGTAATCACAGGGCCGTGAGGAGGGGAAGCAACATTGATCTCCACTTGACCTGCCTTTCAAGAAATAATTATGCAAGTACTTATGTTCTCAAAAAAGAAGAAATAATACCTAACTGATTTGTTTCAGATTTGCCTCTTATGTTGAACCTGAGGGCATTTGTTTACTGCAATTTACTGCATTGCAAGTCCTGTCTGTTGTACTAAGTTCTGCTATATATTAGTCACAACAAGCGAAGTAGTAATACTGCCACTGGGCAGAGATCTTACATATTTGGCTGATAATTAAACCCATTCACCAATCAAAATGGAGACAGTTGTCCACTTAGGATGTGTTTGGTTTATGGAACAAGGTTGAGTGGGATAAAATGATCATGTACCTTGTGGTTCCATTGTTTTAGGTAAATGAGATTATTCAATATATGGAGGGAATATTCCTCAAACTTCTATCCCACCATACAGGATGGGGTGATTGAGTTCAAGCAACCAAATATATGGATGATCTTGTTTTGAACCATCACATACATGTAGTACTTGGTACAAGCAACCAAACACACCAAGAAAATTTGTATCCCACCATGCTCACAACCCACAGGTCACAGGAAACTATGTTGTAAATGCTAGAATATTTAACACTTTAGTGATTACATAATTCCACAAATAAATCATGACTACAGAAATACCATTAGAACTAAACATGTCCATAGGATCAACTATGACGATAAGCAATATGAATAATAGAATGTATAGATGGACTATGACAATAAGCAATATAAACAACAGAACGTAAGTGCAAAGTACTAGATGTTACCGATGTGAAGCGAAGAGTGTTGCAGAGATGAAGGAGAAGATATCGTTGATGATGAAGACACTGATGTAGAGGATGCAGGGAATGGTGAGCAGCGGTGTCACTTTCCCAAAAACCTATTTCGCCCTCTCTCGTACAGGATCGCATGGACGAGATGGTTCCGGAGGCCTGCTCTCCCCACCACCGGTGCACGCCAGGCGCATGGACGGAGTAGCACTCAGCAATATAGTGCTCTCGAGAACAGTTCTCTCGTATAGATGTGTTTGCAATGCGAGAGAGAACTCAAGCAGAGATCCTCTGTTAAAAAGACAACAGAAGGAAAACACCTGCAGATTAGGAAACGGCAACCAGAAACTGCACTCATTAATCGCAATTAATTCACAGTTAAAGTCGCCAGAAACTACGCTCATTAATCACAATTAATTCACAGTTAAAGTCGCGTAATCAGCGAGTTTCTTTCCATCATGACCAGATGCATGGCAAAACAAAATTTCAAAAGAAAGTTGTGTCTAGACCCACGATCGAATCTAGAACGGCTGCACCATTCATGCCCACGTCGCATGCCCGCGAAGCCTGGCCTGGCGAGGCATGGTGTGGCGAGGCGAGGCGAGCGAACGCATGCGCGCGAGTAGTCTTCCTTTCTCTTGCTTTACCAAGGCTAGACATGCTCCACCTTATAAGATGGTGTCTCTCTGATGCGACAATAGGGTGTCCCGATCTTTCGGTGAAAAGGATAACTCAATTTTGGTGGAGATGACTCTCATGATTCGGCTACCAATCGCACACGATCAATATGTCTGGTAATCACTGAACCAACTCCGAGATCGTTATCGACCTTGCTAGAAGCATGATCGACCTGACCACGAAAGTCTATTCATGTATGCAATCGAAGAACACGCAAGAGCAAGGTAATAAGCAATCTGAAATTGCAAATAAGATTAAAATATTTGATAAAGTTGGGATTCTATAGCGGTTTATATTGGTCTAATCGACACAAGCCAATACACGAAGTTGCAATGAAGCTAACTTTTAACTAAACAAAATCCAAGAAAACTAGAGGGGTGTGACCTCCTTATATAGGGAAGGGGAACCGCATATAGCTAAAAAAATAGGAGTGATACTATTCATAACAATGTTTATGCAATGATAGTGCCTCATAAACAGTATGGGCCGCCTAGGGTGGCGCCTTCCCTAGGGCCCAAGCATTACAAGGCCCAATTTGGCCTAAACAGGTGATACATCATCTTCTTTTGGTGATTACAATATGCATAGAAGGAATTTGGAGGTGAGACTAGATCCGTCGGAAAGAGGTCGAGATAAGCTTTCCATCGAGTACTCGTGGAGCTCCAAGGAACTCCGTATGTGAAAGTTATGCATGTTTCAAGTCAGTGCTGTCTTCAGATGTCAAATTGGATTCCAAAATGTGTCAAGCTCGAACTCTTGCTTAGCTTGAACAAAAAGTGATTTGATACTGCACAAATATACATTTTCATCATTAGGTACCATCATATAGTTCATATAGTATAAATGCACTACTAAAAATGAGCTCACCTGATAATTTAAGTGAAGCGTACAAGCTCTTGTAATTGGAATAGCAAGCATAGAAAATATGATTGTGTTGGACCGAAAAGGCGACTAGAGGGGGGTGAATAGGAGCACGCTCACTTTTTCATAAATAATTGATTCAATAAAATTTTACTCCAGTAGCTATGGAAGCTATGAAGATCAGTATATCAGTACAACGGAAGACTAATATTGAATCTAATTTAAACCCCTAAGCAATAAGACAAAATCAACAAAGATTAAAGCAACTTAATGCACTGGCGGTCGGACCGCTGGGACAACACCGGTCGGACCGATTTCCTACCAGTCTGACCGGTCGATTGCGGCGGTCTGACCGCTGGTGTACAGAACAGAAGAACAGCCCCGATGATGAATATAAAAATAGATAAAACTTTTGATCTACTAATCCAAACTTGATGAAACTTGGAACACACATTCTCTATGATATCAGGAAGCTATTCCAATTGAAGATTGTGATAATTCTTGGAAGAATAGCTATCCTTTTCGATTTGATTGAAGAGAGGTTCAAAACCGGGTCAAAACGAAATCTAGGTCAAAGCTCTTGCTTGTGGGTTATTGATGATCAAGATGATCCTAAATAGTTTCCACACGTCACAGCAAGCTAGATCACATGAAGAAATCAAGCAAAAACTCACGGATCAAAGAAAGATCCAAAATCATCAAATAGAGAGAAAGAACGCAATGAGACAAAATATTGAACGCAATGAGACAAAATATTGATAAAACTTTCTTTTGATTGATTGATATAATATGGGCTTATAGTCTTTCCATCAATGGAGGACAATGCTCAATCCAAGAGCATGAAAATCACATCAAAACATCAAGAACCCTAGCCTACACAAAATCTCTCCCTAAGACAATTAGGGTTTGCAAGAAAAGCAAAAGAGGCGAAGAGGTGGTGCAGCCACCACCCTCTCCTATTTATAGTGGAGGCTTAGGTTTATAGTGGAGGCTTAGGCCTTCTAGAAGTTTGATCCTATTGGGCTCCCGTTAAGGCCCAAAACAAACGGGACACATACGCACGCATTTTAAAGCGCCGTCTTTATCTCCTCTTGACCTAACTAGCTACACCTCGCGCCATCTTGCGCCTCGGATGAGCTAATAGGTCATCATTGTCTATCTTGCACCTCGCTTGAGTACATTGACCTCACCCGGCATCGTCGATCGTTCTGGACCTCAGCTCTCTAAGCCTAGTCCCGATCATCCTCGCCGTTGACCGTCGTTGACCACCAAGTCCTGACCGTCGTTGCACATGTCATTCATCCACAAGCTTGATTGTCTTCTTACGGCATTTTCAGCACCACAAATAGCTATTTTTAGGTTTTTCTTAGAGTAAATTTTAGGTTTAAATGTTGCTCGTCCATATGAGTTGATGTTTACTAGCTTCATATGCAGGCTGCAGCCCATCTAATTAAATTCAGTTTCTAGCTAACTGCTAGTGGTCAAGAGTGTGAAGACGTTCTCATGGCGGAGCCAGTCAGGAATTTAGTGTTGGGAGTGCACACACAAAGCAACACCGGGTATGATTAATTCAAACTAGGGAAAAAGCTACCAGTTGGGAAAAAATTCAGAGCCTAGAGATAGACCCGGTTACCGGTGGTTACTAGAATTTTTGGATTTATTTCATTTGAAATTTTCGAATCAAAATTTGAATTTTGTGTGAACTTCAAACAAAAAAATACCAAAAAATACATAGCCAAGGTTCTAACCCAAAACCAACCTCTTCGAGACTAAGGGTGTTTGCACTATTGTGTTTGCATATGGATACATAATTTCTTTATATTTGTCAAAAAAAAAACTAGCAAATCTGAATTTTTTTGTCCGTTGGAAATTTTACGGATGGGTCCAAGAAATCCGATTTTACAGAATCGCTAAAATTTCATCGAAAAAAGTTTTCCCTGGTTCAAACTACGCATCGCCCAATGAAGCCAGGAATTTTCCCTTTAGAAGTAAAAAAACGTCAAGAAAAAAAAGAACAGAGGAAATTGTCTACTAGTATTTTTTTCGTATGTTATTACTATAGTAATCAATTTGAAAAATGACTTGCATAATAATATGAATGTGAGAAAAATAAAAGTTGCTCCATGCGCATATGTGATTGTAGCTATCCGAGATGACACCATGACATGAACAAAAGGCTGCGCTAAGAACCGAAACGTTTAGTCGGAACAGATGCCAAAAACCACCACTAGCTTCTACAACTAGTCTTTTGTGATAGTACTCTCTGTGATCGATTGTACAATGACTTAGGAAGGTGCGGGTGCCTCAATGCCTGACGATTTGCTCCAGTTGATGATCTGGTGGACTGAATTATTAAAATGATCAACCTAAATGTCCAATTGTTAAATGTTTATACCTAATTAAAAAAATAATTTAGGGGTGCCCAAGCTCTAGGGGCACCCCTGCCGCCGCCCATGTCATAGGATGGTCATTAAGATCATAGGCTACGGTGTTAGACCCTCGACCACTCGACCCTGTAAAAGTATGACATGTTAGCTGTACTCCTGCCATTCTCTTCAGTAGCGCTCGTTAGCATTGACATGAAGGCAATGGCAAGTGTCTAGTTTATGGACCTCAAAAATATCATATTTTCTTGTTTTATGGTGGCAGTGATGTGCATAAGCCCTGTCGCGAGGGCGATCGCCATGGTTTTTGTAGTACACAATACATGAGATTAGCGAGTCTTCACAAAAGCACGTGAAGTTTAAGGATTGATATAGATCTTTCTATTTCCATTTTTTGCATAAAAAACATAGATATAATTTTATTCACCTGTGCAATCCAAGCAACGTGGGCAAACCACGGCTCCTTAATTTCTTCTAAGGAATCCATGCATCTCTTGTCTATGCACGTACAATATGTAAGTCATCTCTCAAGCACAACTGGTAATACAGGCATCTCGTATCAATGCTCACGGTAAATCTTCTCTACCTTGAGCACAAGCTGCACAATTCATCCTCGAACAACGGGGGGGAAAACACAAATGCCAACGCGTCATCCTCCTACATGATCGATCACAATCCAGAAGCTACAGATAAATATCTCAGACCACGCGAGTGGATCCACGCACGTTATCCCGTTCTGAACAAGTAGCTAGGTCCCCTCGTCCACGTTTATATTGTCATCCAAATTATTTAATATGAAAGAGTTCGAATCAGTTCACTATATTAACAGATAAGTATCTAACTTGGATACTGCGTCCTTTACTCCTATATATACCTCTTGTAAGCCGCACGCGGAGAGAGACGCCTCATTGTAATCCGTGCGATTTGTAAACACTTCTCATACAGTGATAATCGCTGATCGGTGTCTGTGGTTTTTTTCAGCAAGTATTTTTTATGTAAAAATTTGTATATCACTTTTATCTCTATTTTTGTAACAAGTGGTATCAGAACGTAGGAGATTAAAATTTGAGAGACACGAGGGGGAAAAATAGGAGATCGGTTTCCGCCACGCAGTGCCCTCGCGCAGCAATCTTCGCCTCCAGTCGCGCATCGCTCCTGCGCGTCCAAGTGCCGTCAGTAAATCGATCTGCGCGGCGTACCTGCGCTCGGCTCAATCCACGCGCGAGCGTCCGAGCACGTCTTCGTCTGTATCGCGCACCGTCCCTCGCGCGTGGTTGCTTCGTCGCGTTTTTTAGCCGGTCCGTGAGCCAAATCAGCAGAGCGAACAGCAGTCCATTAGTCCGTGCGTGGTACTTTCAACCGGAGCAGCGCCGAGCGTCGAGCAGCACCACGTGACCACAGCGTGGGCAATCAAAGCAGCAGACGAGGACAGCAAAGCACTCCAAGGAAATCAAGCCCAGCAGCTCAGCTTCCAAAGTCAATCAATCCTTTTTTTTTTCTCTCACTAATAAATCACAAGCCAAGCATTCTGTTGATTCGAGGGTCTCCAAGTAGATTAATTAATCACAGAGCAAGGACAAGTGCTATTCACGTGTATGCTCCTGCTAGTTTTAGAGAATTTTGCTATATTCACCCAAAGTGCATCAGGAGTTTTAAAGATCTTTGATTCGCGTATACAGATCGTGTACCAAAGAGGCCGCGATTTTTACTAGATTTACACATATCAGAACCAGCAAATTTCAGATTTTATTCCTCATAGCGACTTTGAAGTATAATCTTTCACTCTTGGGTCGAGACACAAGATTTTCACTGTGGCAAGTCAAGATAAGGACTATGTTGGCACACATGGATTTGGATGATGCATTGGAAGGTTTCGAGAAACAACCTATCGAATGGACCGCAGAGAAGAAGCGTAAAGACCGTAAGACTTTATCTCAGATTCACCTTCATCTATCAAATGATATTTTGCAAGATGTCTTGAAGCAGAAGACATATGCTGTATTATGGCTAAAGCTGGAATAAATTTGCATGACAAAAGATCTCACTAGCAAGATGCATCTCAAGCAGAAATTATACTCCCACAAATTGCAAGAAGGGGATCCGTGCTTGATCATCTTTCGATGTTTAAGGAGATTGTTTCCGACCTAGAGTCGATGTAGGTAAAATATGATGATGAGGATTTGAGTTTTATTATTTTGTGTTCACTGCCTAGTTCTTTTTCAAAATTTAGAGATACTATATTATATAGTAAAGATACTCTCACTCTTAATGAAGTTTATGAAGGTTTGCATGCATAGGAGAAGATGAAACATATAGTACCTTCTGAAAATTCAAGCTCACAAAGAGAAGGTTTGTTTATTCGTGGCGCAAAAGGAGAAGAACTCAAACAATGGATCTCAAGGCAAAAGTTCAAACGTCTACAAGAACCAGTCGAAGTCAAGAGGTAAGTACAAGTCATACAAATATTGTAAGAAAAGTGGGCACAACATCTCTGAATACTGCAAGCTACAGAACAAAGAAAAGAGAACTAGCTATTATAAGCCAAAAGGTAAACCGGATGATGAAGCTAAAGGCTCCCTTGTTACTGATGATAGTCATAATGGAGAAATTCTTGTTGCCTTTGCTGGATGTGCTAAGACCAATAATGAATGGATTCTTGATGCTGTCTGTACCTTTCATATGTGTCATAATATGGACTGGTTTACCACCTATGAACCTATTGAAGGTGGTATTGTGTTGATGGGTGATAACTCATTTTGTTTTGTAGGACTTGGTTCAGTTCAGATTAAGATGTTTGATAACTACTATACATGATGAGATGAAGTCACTTGAAAGGAATGTCACTTAGGAACTAGTGAAATTGCCAAAAGAGAAGAAGTTTGTTCATTGCAAGTAGATTTTCAAAAAAAAGAAATGTATTTCTTCTACTGAACCAGCAAGGTATAAAGTAAGGTTGGTTGCTAAAGGTTATAGTCAAATTCCAGGTATTTATTTTAATGATGTCTTTTCCCAGTTGTGAAATATAGTTCTATTCGTACTTTACTCAGTATTGTTGCTATGCATGATTATAAACTTGAGCAATTAGATGTTAAAACTGCATTCTTACATGGGGAGTTAGAATAAGACATTTATATGGACCAACCTGAGAGTTTTGTTATTCTTGAAAAAGAACACCTTGTTTGTATATTAAAGAAATCTCTTTATGGTTTGAAGCAATCTCCTAGGCAATGGTACAAGATATTTGTCTCATTTATGCTCTCTCATAATTTTAAGCGATTTGATTATGATAGTTGTGTTTATTAAAAAAACTTCAATGGTTCAGCTATTTATTTGCTTTCTCTATGTTGATGATATGTTGATTGCTGCAAAAGATAAGTCGGAAATAGCAAAACTGAAAGCACAATTGAGTAATAAATTTGAGATGAAAAACTTAGGTGCAGCAAAGAAAATTCTTGGCATGGAGATTATTAGAGAGAGGAAATCTGGCAAGTTATACCTTAATCAACAAGGTTATATCGAGAAGGACCTTCGTCATTTTAATATGTATGATGCAAAACCAGTTAGTACTCCATTAGCTTCGCATTTCAGATTATCTTCAGCTTTATGTCCTGAGTCAAATTATGATATTGAGTACATGTCTAGAGTTCCATATTCCGAGTCAAATTATGATATTGAGTACATGTCTAGAGTTCCATATTCCAGTGCAGTTGGTTCTCTTATGTATGCCATAGTTTGTTCACGTCTTGATTTATCTTATGCACTGAGTGTTGTTAGTAGATACATGACTAATCCTGAAAAAGAGCATTGGAAAGCAGTTTAGTGGATTTTCAGATATTTGTGTGGCACTTCTAATGCTCGTTTGCAGTTTGAGAATTCTAGGGATGAACTTGTTGGTTATTTTGACTCTGATTATGCTGACGATTTGGATAAAAAGAGGTCTCTCAGAGGTTATGTTTTCACCATTAGTGGTTGTGCTGTTAGCTGGAAGGCAAGTTTGCAAGCTACTGTTACATTATCTACCACTGAAGCAGAATATATGGTTGTTTCTGAAGCTTGTAAAGAACCTATTTGGTTGAGAGGTTTGTACACTGAGCTTTGTAGAGATAATTCTTGCACTACTATATTTTATGATGTCAAAGTGTTATATGTCTTACAAAGGATCAGATGTTCCATGAGAGAACAAAACACATTGATGTGAGATGTCACTTTATTCTAGGTGTTATTGCTCAAGGTGATGTCAAAGTGTGCAAGATAAGTACTCATCATAATCCAGCTGATATGATGACAATGCAAGTTTCTGTTACTAAATTTGAGATTTGCTCAAGCTTAGTTGGTATTACAATTTAGTCATAGAGATTAATTGACGCATTGTAATTTTTATCTTACTGTGAAGATATTTTTGGTGATTGACGATTCTTCATTATGCTACAAGAGGAAATTTGTCTCAACGTGGAGATTGTTGATATTGTGATCCGAACTGTCTAATGTGGAAGAGTCCGAATCAGTTACCATATTAGTGGATAATTATCCAACTTAGATTCTACGTCATTTACCCCTATACGTACCTCTTGTAAACCGTACGCGGAGAGATACGATTCATCGTAATCCCGTGCGATTTGTAAACACTTATCGTATAGTGATCATTGTCGGTTAATATCTATGATTTTTCTCTATAAAAGTTTTTTATGTAAATATTTATGTCTCACTTTTGTTTATATTTTCCTTGACAGTTCACGTGCGCATGCAGCCATCCCGGACGACATCTCCACAGTGTTTCCAGCCAACTCTTATGCTGCTCCTCGCCTGCAAGACCGCAACAACGGCGCCGTTGAGCTGAAACGCGAGCAGCCAACCACGTACTCTAGCTCTGCACCGTACGCAACGGTCGCTCTCATGGAGGGGACATTGTTCACTTTATTATATTGGAGGGAAACTGGCCCGAGATGTTTGCAGCAGTGACCTGCAGCTAGCTACAGCTGGGTTCTAGATCCGACCGAGCCAGGCTTGATGTGATTTGACACGGAAGAGAGAGTACCTGGATCCACTGCAGCCGAACGGAAGGCTAGCCGCATCAGTTAATTAGATCCACTTCAATGGACCGGCGGGTTGGATTGTACGACTATTATACGACACAGGTCCTCTCTACGGTACTGCAGGTATGCTGTACCAACATTAATATGAGTCTGTTGTTAGACTGCTTTTGTAGCAACACTGCCGAAAATACCGCAGAAACAAATGTCTATTTTTACTGCATGCAGTAAATACCGTAGCAAGTTTACTGTTTAGTATCACGGTACTCTACACTATTAATTTAAGCCGTTCGATTAGGCGATTGGACTATTCGGATGAGACATAATACACGTGTACCGTGCACCTGTGTCAAAACTAGTTGCTTCGGCAGCTATGTCAAAAGGATCCGCATCCACTACCACGCAGGCTGAACTTGCACACTGTCTTTTTTTTCCCAAGTTGAGTGTACATTAATGCAAGCGTTCCTGTTCATGTGGCTAACCCGGATCGATCTGAGGTGCGTGGCATAGCATGGCATGGCATTGCAATGCTTTGTCAGCTGCGATGATGATTTTGATCCTATTTGTTTAGGTTTTTTTTATCTAGATTATAAGTAGAAAAAAAAACTATAGTATAAACAAAAGAGTAACTTTTTCATCTAGTTTATGTAAAACTTAAGTCTAAAAGCCAAAAACCGTAGAAGAGATGTTTTTTTTTTTGCTTCTGCGGAATGAAATATCCCTTTACTACTCAAGTTCGCTAAAATTATCCACCAAATGTCATTCATATATAACTCCAAATTCTTTCATTTTTGCTCATCTTTCCTTCTCCCCACTCCATTTCCTTTTCCCCTTTGGCTCCCTCACCGTCTCCCTCTCCCGAGTGACTCGCCTTGATGTTGTCGTTCTCCCCCACTACTCTCGACGCTGCCGGCCTCCCTCGACCCTGTCATTCCGCTTCCGTCGACATCGTTCCCTCACCCCAACTCCGTCGGCCTCCCTTGACCCCACACCGCCGCCGCTGTCCTTCCTCATCCCCGCGCCTGCCTTAGCCATCCTTCCTCGCCCCTGTGCACGCCACCGCCGACCTCCCTCGACCCGCGCCCGCCGCTACCGTCCTCCCTCAGCCTCGACAACCTCGCCGTCCCCTCCTCCGATGGGTAGTGGATTTGCATCCCCCGTTCAAATCGAAAGGACAGACCCTAAGATCTGCTTCCTCCTTCGTCCGCCGCCCCCTCCTCCGATGGCGACCGATGGGAAGGGAGGCAGGACGACGGTGTCCCGACGGCAAGGGAGGCACGACGATGACGACTGATGGATTTTTTCCTCTATTTTTTCATTTTTCATTTTTTCAATTGAATGAGGATAGATGTTGTGATTATCAAGGTTATGATAAGTGATTCATATTCAAAGTAGTTCTCAAAATTCTGTAAATTACCACTGATTGTGTGTGTCATGCATTATTTGTGAATTTGGTATGTGTTCATGCACAATCAATTGCATATTCATGTGTGATTCTCGAACTGTGATGCACGAATTTTATATCCTCTTAGCTCATTTGTGAAAGGGTATTTCAGATATTCATTATTAAAGATAGTAAGTCAATTCAAGGAGAAGTCAAACTACTAAATAGGTTGGTTTGGCTTAAAAAGTAAATGATTATAAATTGATTAAGTTAAAAAATTAACTTTAAGTTATAAACAAGAAAGACTAAATCTAAACAAACAAAACAAACATACCCTCTGTGTTTGATGGGAGCAGTCAGGGTTTGTGTGAACTGTGAAGCGGACACGACGATATGATACAAAGTACAAACTTGGGTTTGGCTTTTACGGGCCGGGTTAGAAGTGGTCTTATGGTGTTACTACTTGGCATATATGCTGTGCATGTTCCGATGAGACGGCTGGCGCGACTAATTAACACGCATGATATGACATGCCTTTCTCCACATAAGAAAGAAGCACGGCACGTCGGCACAAACAATTTAATTATGACCCACATCTGTATGGTCGCATTTTTTTTCCTAAACAAAGCAAGAAACGTCCTCATCTTCTGTCAGTCATGTTTGCACTACTCTTGACGGCCATGCATACCGTGTCAATTAACCAGTTCAAACCGTACACCAAGGAGTGGCACTGCCACGTACGTCAATCGTGCCGTACCGTGTTACTACTTACTACTGTACTCCAATGCCTATGCTTTACTACATATTAAAAAAGTTATATTTCGTCAACCGTCGTTGTACTCAGTTTACAATGCAAATGATTCGCCGGCAACCTATTCTTGAAAAAATCGATGGAATCTTTGGGTTTCTTGCGCACTAACTTGGGCAGTTGGAGTGTAGGGGTTGGAGAGGAGGCTATGAGTGGTCAACTGTACGCACAGGAGGAACTGAGAAAGAACGAGATCCAACAGCTCACATCTCACAAAGAAAAATAGATCTAACGACTCACATCGTATGAGGGAGGACGGACCGCCACCAATTCATTCTTTTAAGTAGTAGAGATTAGGCAAGATATGTCGTAAAAAATATAATACAGTTGTTGGACGGATAAGGTATACAGATAATATGATGTTCTCACATATTTGATGATAAGATTAGTTTAAGAGATATTTGAACACGATATATTGTCGATACTATCGAATAAACTTATACTATTCTCCGACTGTATGTGATAACTTTATACTAACTCAAAAGATAATAAGATTGATCGGTGTACTATTTTAGTTCTGCATCAAAGTACGACTTGCAACGAGTTTAAGTAATAGATTAAAAACACGTATTGTCACATAGATTATACTAACTTAACACACTGACGAGACGAAGACCAAAAGAACTAAGTTTTAAATTTAAGTACACAAAATGACCCACAACTACAAGAGAATCAGTTACTTTGAATCACTGTCAACAGTCTGGTTTTGTGATGGTTATATATGAATCAAATGTTCTGTGCTTGAGTATATTAGGATTCTAATTGGGCTGCTATTGAGCTAGTTGTAACATACTGAATTCTAACTTGACTGAAGGGCTGAATTTAGTCCATTAAACAGATTATGCAGATGATTATATAAAAACGGTGGACTAATAGGACAATGCGGCCGATTTATGAATGTTAAATGGGCTCCGATTTTGTATATACATAATGTTTTACTCGACGACTGCAGTAAACATACGATTAATTCAATCCGTTTTTTACAACACTAAGATACATAGACTACCTGACAGGGTACAGGCATTCAGTAGCTTCTCAACAAGTTGCTCTTGCTTTGCAAGCATTCAGATTTCAGAGGATGCATGAACCGGCAAGTATGCACGCGTCTGCTGCTGTGTAACTGCGTTGGTCCTCGTGCCGAATCCGCGGCCGGCTGCAGTTGATTGCTATTAAATCCCGGCCAGCTACCTAGCTTAATTACGTTGCTGTTCAATGACAACAGGTTAACCAGCGCATGCAGGTCTACCTGGCACACAGGAATTTAGCAGGAATCGATGCTTCGTTGCCGGCATTGGCTCCGAAATAAACTAGTGAGCTCAAGAAAAACCTTACAGAGTTTTAATATGAAACAAAACAGCGGCCAAATCCGGTCAAAGTTGCCAAAGTTTGGTAGTGTAAACTTTGGTTCTCAAACCAAACAACACCGTAATGCTTATACTATACCTGTTAGTATGAGTAGTAGAGCCCTGAGAGGTAGAATTGTAATTGCCTATATGGAGATCATATGATACAAGAGTAATATTTTTAACACTACTTGAAAAAATCCATAATTTACCCTCACAAAAAATACAAAGAAAAGTCTATTATACCTTTAACAAATCAGTGGTCAAATTTGATTTATACTACAACTATATACTATTAGTAGAATATACTGTAAAATTTTTCCATTCAAATCATGAACCCTCTAATATTTTGCTAAGCTCAAGGAAATTATAGTGTGATATACTACTTATGTTATCTCTTACTTGCAATCCTCTATACCGGCCCCTCTGTTTTTCCCATGAAACTTCACCACTGCTTGTGTTGCTGTGCATACGCCAAGTAGGCATGACCTTTTTCTAGGTGGGTGCAAATCTCTTAGGGTTTGTTTGGATAGGAGGATTAGAACTAATTCATTCGGATTGGAATGAATTTTATTTTTTAGTCAATCCGAAGGGATTGAGTCAGATCACAATGTATCCAAACAAGCCCTTAGTTGAGACTTAAAGAGTGACAAAGACTGATCTTTCGTACGATACGAATGATCAACACTTAGGAGACTCGATCAGCAGACGTTGGAACTTGTTTTAAGCTTCGACATCTCACTACTACAAAACAAGCTATATAAGTGGAACCGTTTGTGATTATTTTATCACAGACGGTTCTTGTTAAGAATAACAAGAACCGTCTGTGTAATTCATAGACGGTTCTGTGATAAGCATCTCATCACAGACGGTTCGTATCATGAACCGTCTGTGATAAGCATCTCATCACAGATGGTTCTTAATACAAACCGTCTGTGATAAGACTTATCACAGACGGTTTGTATTAAGAACCGTTTGTGATTTTACCATGGCTTGGAATTTTCCTTTGTCGTGGTAGGATTTGCGCAGCCAATCCTCTGTTGCGGTAGGATTTGAGCAGACAATCCTCTGCCGCGGCACACAATCCTCTTCCGCGGTACACAATCATCTGCCATAGCACATAATCCTCTGCCGCGGCACATAATCCTCTGCCGCGGCACACAATCCGTCTCGACGCCATTCAGGATGCAGCCAATCCTCTACTGTGGTAGGATTTTGCGCACATAATCCTCTACCGTGACAGCCAATCCTCTGCCGTTGCACACAATCCTCTACCGTGATAGACAATCCTCTGTGATTCGCAGCGCGAGAATTCAAAAAATTTTGAACCCGTGCACGGGAGGTAAAATATTTTGGCGTTGTCTTTATAAATAATAGCCGAGTCAAGGCGGGATGTGCTGGGGAGGGTGTCGAACCCGCGGGCGCCAACGTGCTGCTGGACTTTGTCTCCGTCGACGTGCTCCGGTCCAAGTTCACCGTCGCAGACTTCGATGATAAGGACCTCGTCCTCCTCAGTTGTAAGCAAACAAACTTCTTCTTTCTCGATGACTCGATCGATCATGGTAGCTAACCTATGGGTGCACGTACGTAAATGGTAAATGGGTGCAGCGGCTCACATCCGATGCCGTGCCCTACAACGACACTTCCACCGTCGACGTCGTTGACTCCTACTCGGGCCTCCTCAGCACCCTCTTCGCCGACGCCATGGTCAAGATAGACAACATTAGGGTACTTACAGGCCGCAAGGTGGAGGCCATGAAGGTTTTTGTATGGGAGTGATGCTTTTTTAATGTATTTTCAAGAGCCTCTGAAGATGAAAAGCTCACATAAACTATGATGGTACCAACTATGAAACATTCAAAATCCAATTTTTTTGTAATAGAAAAAACTATCACAGACAATTCTTGTTCATAACCGTATGTGAAAATAGACTATCACAGATGATTCTGAACAAGAACCGTCATGTGTCGTCTGTGATACACATATAAATCCAGACGGTTTAAAAAACCGTATGTGGCGACGATTTATGACCGTCTGTGATAAAATTTTATGTAGTAGTGTCTGGTCACTACTGGCAATGGCAGAATGGTATAACCATGCAAATCAAGATGTTAGGTGGCCAATTACAACACCTAGATGCAGTGATCAGTAGTACTCCATGATACAATTCGTACGAATGATCGCCGATTAATTACGAGAATGGCATAACCATGCAAATCAAGATGTTGGGTGGCCAATTACAACACCTAGATGTAGTGATCAGTAGTACTCCATGATACAATTCGTACGAATGATCGCCGATTAATTACGAGAATGGTATAACCATGCAAATCAAGATGTTGGGTGGCCAATTACAACACCTAGATGTAGTGATCAGTAGTACTCCATGATACTACAATTCGTACGAATGATCGCCGATTAATTACGTGACTCGATCAGCAGACGTTGGACCTTGTTTAAAGCTTCGACATCAGGTCACTGTTGGCAATGGCAGAATGGTATAACCATGCAAATAAAGTATCTTAATTAGGTGGCCAATTAGAACACCTAGATATATTGATCAGTAGTACTCCAAGAGACTATATGGCACCGACTAAATTTGGCAGTTCTCACAATCAAGCATATGTAGTTGTAGTACTAAGTCTATTACAATGGCTGAAGTGCCGAGGAATAACCAATGGGTTTGTGACACACCTGCCCGGGGCCCGGCATCATATCACTGCAGTGATCAGTCAGCAAATGCGAGAAAAGTGCATCACGACTTGGTAATTAATCACACTCGCGCTCGCACTCATGTCATCGACTCATTTACGTACAATCGGTATCTGAAAAACTTACCCCTGCTTCCTGCTGCAAATGTGTCCAAATCTACACCGACCGACCGCACTACTACAGAACAGACCTTTGGTCCCGGGCCTAAAGGGCCTCTAGTCTCGGTTATAGAGCCGGGACTAGAAAATCGGGACTAAATGTCTCACCTTTAGTCCCGGTCCCGTGCCCGGACTAAAGGTCGACTTTAGTCGGTTGTTAGGATACCAACCGACTAAAAGGTCCATTGGTCAAGCATTTGGTCAGCCCTTTTAATCCTTGTTGGTATTAGCAATCGACTAAAGGTTTTTTTTCTTTTTGTTTCCATTTCAATTCATTATTGATTTTGGTTTTAAAATTACATTAGGTTTTTCAATGCGTATTCTTCGCTGCTAATATATGTATACGCCCACATATAATTTAGTTTGAAACATTATTACACACAAATAAAGTATGAAACTATATATATTATGGAGCTATATATATGTATAATATATATATATATATATATATATGCACATAAAATTTACAACATTATTCATGCATCCTTGGTATTTACAACACAAATGTTGTCCTCCACTTAAATGTCATACAAATGTTCATCCTGGTTTGGCTTCAATTGTTCATCTGGGTTAAAGTAGAACTCGGTGCCGGGCTTGAGGACATGCTCATTAAGAAATCCTACGATTGTCTCTTGAATTCCTTTGAGGCGGTCCATATCCAACACCTGTTCCTTCAACCATATCTCCTTCAATTTGCATTAAACGAAAGAAGTATTAATATACATACGATTTATTTAATAGCAACAAATAAATAAAATGGATTTATTATATATACTTGTTACGTACTTTCTGCATCTGTAGATGGGTTCTTTTTTCATACACCATGAGGAACTCGCAAACGTAGTATCCACACAAATTGTTGCCCGTGGTGCCAGAGAACCCATCATGCGATATAAAAGATAACTCTCGTCATCCCGCGCGTAGCTGAAGCATGATAAGGCAAAGATGCGGGGAGCTAGTACAACTTACATCCAGTCGGTGTGGATCAGGAAGTGGTATGAGTAAACCGTTATTTAAGCCAATACATAATTAGTGAAAAAATGGTTCGTTCACTTTCATCCGCACCTAGGGTTAAGTTGTTGAGGAGGAGGAGGTGACGCCCTAGGAATAATGATATAGCGCTTGCGCCAACATATGAATGTCTTCTCCGCTTCTCCTAAAGTCTTCTCCCCATCACCTCCTTCAATGTCAAGAGGCACATTGCTTTTACCTTTCACAACTCTATCCACCGAGACGCTAGCATATCCAGGAGGTATTAATGCCCCATGGCATCTTGGTGTCTTCGTAGGGTCGATACGAGATACAACACCGATAGCCACCATGACTGTGGCATTCCCTCGAATGTGCACTCACATGTCGTGAGAGGATCGGTGATGTCATCCACGGGGAAGCGCAGCCCTGCGTCATCTTGAATCACTGGCACCTCCGTGGAAGCGCAACTGCTTTTCAACTGATTAGGGGGGCTGATGTTGACTCCCGGCTCTGATGCAGTTTGCCTTTGGATGGAACTTACTGCTATCTGCACTTGCCTTTTGATTTCGCATTCATTTTGGCTTCAAGTGTTTTTTTCGCTCTATCGCTTCACGAGCCACTTCCGTGACTCATGAACCATTTCCTCCATCCTGCGCATCCGCTCTGCCTCCTCGTACTTCTTTCTCTGGCGGCTTCTATAGGTGGCTTTGTCTTTAGGGAAAGCATGCTCCCGACACCTCCCCATAGCCTCTTGTTCGCCCACCGTGTTCAAGACTCTCGTATGATGTCGGCCATCCTTATCTCTCGTTCATTGCCACTGCCACTCGGTAAGCCTCGAGCATAAGCAAATCTTTCTGCTTCTTTGGAGTTTTCGCCATACACTATCTTTCCGGTCTCTAGGTCAGAGCTTCCCCATGACCGAAAAACCAATACTTGGCACGCTCAAAGCCGCTTGATTGATTCTGTTCGATCCCTTGGCAAGAATCTCCCGTTCCATTCTTTCCCACTTAGGAATGGCACTCCTGTAGCCACCTGATCCCAAGTGATGGTGGTATTGCTTTTGTCGGGCATTCTGTTGGTTCCTTCTCACCCGTGCCTCACCCTCTTCCGATGTCTTGAACTGTACAAACTCATCCCAAAACGGCCTCAACTTGACGTAGGCCTTAGTGTTGAAATCTGGCGTCAGGTTCTTCCTGATAAATGTGTTGTACAATTTCTTCTTCCAACACTGGAATTGTGTGGCCATCTTCTTCATAGCCAGCTTCCTAACTCTCTCCTTCAAAGCTTCATCTTCTGTATCGAGCGCGAAATGTTGAAGGACATCTTGCCAAACTAGTGCCTTGTCACGATCAGAGACAAAACTAATATGAGAAGCAACTTTCTTTTGCTTCCATTCACGAGCATTAATCGGGATCCTGTCCCTTACAAGGTACCCACATGGCTGACAAATTTCTGTGCATGTGGTCCAAGTACTTTGCTCAGATCCCCTCGAATTCGAGAGAATGAACCGACCCTCCAACGGCTTCTTCGGGCCTCGTACATTTCTACTCTTCCCCGTTGTTGTCGTCGATCCAGAGGGCTACGAATGTAGAAACACAAAGATTTAAATAAATATATTTACACGACAAATGAAATTATTCTGAATTTCATGTATACATAAGAGATTGTAGATAGACCTCGCCAGCATTGTCTTGCTCATCTTCATAATCGGCAAAGTACTGACTCCCGTCATCTGCTTCTTGATTGTTGTCATCACCTTCGAATTGGGCACCTTGTAAGGCGTCATTGTTGATAATTTCCATCATGGCATCGTCCATGTTGTCATTCGGGTCGGCCATTTCTGCAAATATATGTGTAGGACGTTAGAACGGTTCGTGATCGGGTTATGATTTCGCATCAAGTGGCGTGCGGTTCGTGACATGCATCGACAAAAGAAAAACAAAAAGAGGGCTCGCCGCCGGGGGTTAGTGCTGTGTCGTCGTCTCCTGCAGAGAAATGCACAGATCTATCTACTGAAGGTTACTATATGAAAACATAACCTGGCAATTGAACATCAACAACTTATCTAACCCACTAATAACCTGGCAATTGAACATCAACAACATTTCAGATAGCCTGATTGAATGATCGTGAGTCATCAAAGCGTTACTCATGCTTTTGTGTCAAAAATTTAGCCATGACAATGATTTCACATTTTAGTTCAGAAATGTTTGAATCACATGGGCTAGCACGTGAGGAGTATCAGGTCAATGACACTTCTCAATATCCAGCAAACATAACACTTCTAAAAAACATGAAAAATGCCAATCATGGTAATTCTGAATCTGATCTCTTATTTGCGCAATTCTTCTCGTATTTGAGCAAATATGGACTTTAATCGTTGTCAACACATCCTGGTACTGTCCAGGACAACATGGCATGCACATATGTTACTTCCACAAACACAAGAGCACTCAACTTAATTTATACAATAATATCCAGAATAGTGCATACAAGATCTATTACATTGCAAGAACATAAAACTACATTCAAGAATGTAATTGATCAACTTCGAAACCATATTTAGTTATGAGCTTTGACTATCTTGATGTATACAATCACTTCAAAGACCAAAGATGTAATTCGGACATGTGAATGATAGGTGCTACTCTATTTGAACTTCAAACCAAGACCTTACCGAAAAGAACCAATACATCAACAATGAGTTGTGCCAAAGAAACCATTTTCCATTCAACAATTCCTTCAGAATTCATATATCCGAGAATGTACAATGAAAGATCCATACATCCGTAATGTATAATGTAGCTAGACAAAATGATAGATTGCTCAATCATGAATTCAACGAGAAAGATCCATACATCCATTTCGAACTACTACATTTCGAATCAATAATCCGAATCCACATTTATGAATCCATGGACCTACACAAAATCATGCATTGCTCAATCACAAAATTCATACAACACGAAACCGATCCACACGGGGCATCGGGGAGGAGGCTCGGTGCACGGGGCGGTTGGGCGTGGCGGGAGGAAAAGAGAGGGAGAAAGCTAGGGCACGGGAGAAGGGGAGGCTCACCGAGCGGCCGGAGGGGGTGCCGAGGAGGCGGGCGATGGAGCCACGGGCGGCGGGGAGGAGCTTGGCGGCGCGACTGGAGCGAGGAGACAGGCGCGAGGAGACAGCGAGGAAGACGGGGGCTCGGGTGCACGGGGTTGCTTAAGTCGAGGGGTCCTTTAGTCCCGGCGGTATACCAGCGGGACTAAAGACCTTTAGTCCCGTCAGAAACCACCCGGGACTAAGGTCCGAGCCTTTAGTCCCGGCGGTATTACCAACCGGGACTAAAGGTCTTTAGTCCCGGTTGGTAATACTGCCGGACTAAAAATCGGACCTTTAGTCCCGTGGTTTACGACCCGACTAAAGGTCTTGCTTGGGATATATTTTCCGCCATTTTCACCTTTAGTCCCAAGCGTTACTGGACCGGACTAAAGGTCCCCACTATTCGATTCCGCCACGTTTTCACAGTTTGGGTTTTGTATTAAGTTTATTTGTATAAATATGCTAATTCTTGTTAAATGCATAGTAAATTAAATACTAGGCATAAATTTTTAAAAATAATAGTTGCATTTCCTTTTATCTTATTGACATTTCAAACGACTTTTATAGTGACCACAAGTCGAATTGAAGAGCCAACTATAAACAAAATGAAGGGCTCAAACCACAAGTCGGGAATTTCATTTGAAACGATAAAAACAAGAAAAATATGATAGAAACATCCGAAGTTACAATTATTACATAAAATCTCTAATACACACTATTTATTAAACATCACTATATATCAAGCGGGCACAGTGGTGAACTTCTTCTTGACGTATGACCCTTGGTTATGATCATGCCGTAACCATGGAGTATCCTCGGCATTTAGCGAGGATGCTTGGGTCTTTGGTCACATCAAGGGCGGGATTCGGTCATCCCTTTCATAATCTTCGACTTGTCGACTTGTCCTCAATTCCCACGATGTTTCTTTTCCCCTGAAAGAACTATGTGGCGTTTTGGCTCATTGGTTGATTTGTCGTAGTTTTCCCTCTCTTGGGTTTTGTAGACATGTCTTTCACATAGAACACCTGATTCACATCAGCAGCAAGGACGAATGGTTCGTCTTTGTACCCAATATTGTTGAGGTCCACTGCTGTCATTCCATACTCCTTGTCGACTGTTACCCCGCCTCCGGTCATCTTCACCCATTGGCACTGGAACAAAGGGACTTTAAAATTAGGTGCGTAGTCTAGTTCCCAAATCTCCTCTATGCGGCCATAATATGTTTGCCTCTTTCCATTTGGGTCATGGCATCTATGCGGACACCACTGCTTTTTGGTTCGTGCTCCTTTTATCTTGGGCTACGATAAAATGTATTTCCATTTATCTCGTACCCTTTGTACGTGAGGATGTGCCACGATGGTTGCCTAGCCAACAAATATAGTTGCTCATCAATATTGTCATCACCCTGACATTCTTTTCGCAACCAACCGCTGAAAGTTTCCATGTGATGACGCCTAATCCAAGCTTCATTCTTCCCTGGAAGCTGGGATCGTAGGAACTCCTTGTGTACCTCGACATACGGCTCCACCACGGAGGAGTTTTGAAGAACTGTGTAGTGCGCTTTATTGAAATAATCGTCCCCCGTACCGATATATGTTTTCTTCCCTAGTGTTCCCTTTCCACTAAGTCTCCCCTCGTGTCACGATTCAGAACACCAATCGGGTCAAGGTCGGGAATGAAGTCAACACAGAACTCAATGACCTCCTCTGTCCCGTAGCCCTTGGCGATGCTTCCTTCTGGCCGAGCACGCTGGTGAACATATTTCTTCAGGACTCCCATGAACCTCTCAAAGGGGAACATGTTGTGTAGGAACACAGGACCGAGAATATTAATCTCCTTGACCAGGTGAACTAGGAGGTGTGTCATGATATTAAAGAAGGATGGAGGGAACACCAACTCAAAGCTGACAAGACATTGAACCACATCATTCTGTAGAGTAGCTAGTTCCATTGGATTGATTGCCTTCTGAGAAATTGCATTGAGGAATGCACATAGCTTCACGGTGGCCAGACGTACATGTGGAGGTAGAATTCCTCTTAAAGCAACCGGAAGCAATTGCGTCATAAGCACGTGGCAGTCATGGGACTTTAAGTGTAGGAATTTCTTCTCTGGCACATTTATTATACGCTTTATATTGGAGGAGAATCCAGATGGGACCTTGATCTTTGTTTAGGCATTCAAACATGCTTTCCTTCTCATCTTTGCTAAGAGTGAAGCTAGCGTGTCTTAAGTAATGGCGTCCATCGTCTGCCTTCTCGGATGCAGTTGTCTCGTTCTTTCATGCGCCGCAAGTCCCGGCGTGCTTCGAGTGAATCCTTAGACTTTCCATACACATCCATGAATCCTAGCGAGTTCACACAAAGATTCTTTGTCGGTGCATCACGCCGATCGCCTTGCGGACCTCTAGGACTTGCCAATAGGGTAGCTCCCAAAATATGGACTTCTTCTTCCACATGGGTGCGTGTCCCTTAGCATCTTTCGGAACAGGTTCTCTGCCTTGTCCCTTTCCAAAGACTACTTGCACATCCTTGACCATATCAAGTACATCCTCCCCAGTTCGGTTGCGAGGCTTTGTTCGGTGTTCTGCCTTACCGTTAAAATGCTTGCCTTTCTTTCTTAGTTGGTGATTCATAGGAAGAAAACGACGATGGCCAAGGTACACGACCTTTCGACATTTTTTCAAATATATACTGTCAATGTCATCAAAACATTGTGTGCATGCATTGTATCCCTTGTTTGTCATCTCCGAAGATTACTTAGAGCAGCCAATCATTGATTGTTACGAACAACAATGCTCGCAGTCGGTGTTCTGCTTGTACTCATCCCACACACGCATACACTGGTTTGCTCCATAAAAGAAGGAGTTCCTCAACTAATGGCCTCAGGTAGACATCGATGTCGTTGCCAGGTTGCCTCGGGCCTTGATGAGCACCGGCATCATAATGAACTTCTGCTTCATGCATAACCATGGAGGAAGGTTGTAGATACATAGAGTAATGTGCCAAGTGCTATGACTAGTGCTCGTCCCCAAAAGGATTCATACCATCCGTACTTAAAGCGAACCTTAGGTTTCTTGCGCCATCCGCAAACTCAGGAATTCTCTGTCTATTGCTCTCCACTGGGACCCATCAGCAGGTGTCTCAACATGTTGTCTACCTTACGGTCTTCTTTGTGCCATCGCGACAACTTTGCATGGTCCTTGTTTATGAACAGACGTTTCAGGCGTGGTATTATAGGAGCATACCACATAACCTTGGCAGGGATTTTCTTCCTGGGACGTTCTTCGCCCTCAACATCGCCAGGGTCATCTCGCCTGATCTTATACCGCGACGCTTTGCATACGGGGCATTCATCCAAATTCTCGTAGTCCTTGCCACGATACAGGATGCAGTCATTAGGACATGCATGTATCTTCTGGATTTCTAATCCCAAAGGCCAGACGACCTGTTTTGCTTCGTACGTAGTGGCAGGCAATTCGTTAGGCTTCGGAAGCATCTTTTTTTGGATCTTCAGTAATTGCCCAAATGCCTTGTCGGATACACCATTCTGTGCCTTCCATTGTAGCAACTCCAGTGTTGTACCCAACTTTTTTTGCCCATCTTCGGCGGACGGGTATAGTAATTTCTTGTGATCCTCTAGCATGCGGTCAAACTTAGCCTTCTCCTTTTCACTTTCGCAATCTCTTTGTGCATCACGAATGACATCACCAAGAGCATCATCTTCAGCGAGTGTGTCTTACGCTTTGCTTCTTCTTGACTTCGCCCATTGCGATATCATCAAGTCACCGTATTGAGCAATAATGTCGTTAGGGTCCAATTGTTCTTCTTCACCTTCTTCCATTATAACCCTGGTTTCTCCGTGCTTGGTCCAACAAATATAGTTTGGCATGAAACCCGACTTCAACAAGTGTGAGTGAAGACTCCTTGAGCTAGAATATTCCTTCAAATTCTTACACAGGGCACATGGACAGCACATGAAACCATCCCGCTTGTTTGCCTCGGCCACTCTTAAGAAATAATGCACGCCATCAATGAACTCTTTGGAGCGGCGATCGGCATTGTACATCCAATGGCGATCATCGCTCTGCATTATATGACATATCACATAATTAAATTTCAAGTTTCAAATTTTTCCCAGATATTACACATGATAGAGAGGCTACCCAAAAAATTACTTAATAATTAAATATTAAACTTATTTATTAAAACAAAATTAATATTTATTATTTTTACCCAAGAGGTTGGATCTGATAAGATAAGACTTATCTCATCAAACACCCCTCAAAGCTTAACCTAACTAACACATGTAAAAGTCATTTTTCATTTATTTAAATAATTATTAAATAAGGTAAAAAATAAAAGTCTTCAGATTGATCCCAAAATTTTTGTACAGATAGTTCATAGCCTAATTAGATGGCAAAACAATTTTCAGAATTTTTAGATCATTAATTTAGCCTACAAAATTCATGGAATAATAATTAAATAAATAAGCATAAAATAGGTATAAATTCAACTTTGTCCAAATAGTCTTAAAATTTTTATATGGACTGTTCACAGTGTAACTTAGTGGAAAAACAAATTTCATAATTTTTGGAAATTTATTGTGGCCTACAAAAATCATGAAAGTTTCATTTATGAATTAATTGGCAATTTTTATAACATATAAAAATTATTCAAATTTCACATTTCATATTTTTCATAATGGACGGCAGGGTTAGCATCAGGAGCTTACCGCGAACACGCCGGTGAATACGGTTGAGTGAATGAACGGCTCCGGCGGTGGTGACAACGCAGCGGCGTGTCCTTGCGGCGGCGATTTACGGCCCCGCTCTGTGACGAACGCCAAAGCAGAGTATAAATAGAAGGACATTTAGTCGGTTGGTGTTACCAACCGACTAAATGCCAACCTTAGTTCCTGCAATACTACAATCCGGACTAAAGATTTAGTCCCGATTGTAGTACCAACCGAACTAAAGGTTGGCATTTAGTCCCTTGGTAACACCAACCGACTAAATGTCCTCCCGCAAAGCTCGCCACCAGAGCCGCAAGGCGGGATCGTTAGTCCCGTTAGTGTTATAAACCGGGACTAAAGATCTTTTTGGTCCCGGACGCAATTTTCTCCGAGACTATTGCCCATTTGGCAGTCCGACCAAAGGTCTGTTCTGTAGTAGTGCCGGTTCCAAAAGTAAGTCATCCAGCTGGTGTTTTATGTTGTGTCGCGGAATCCTTTAGTTCAGATGTCAGTATCCACGCGTCCCTACGGTGAGTAATGAAAATTTGCTCAATGACAATGCGAAGTCGATGTATATACTGGAGGAAAAAAAAAATCAAAAGTAAGAGTGACAAAGCAAGGCTAGAGCCAAATGTCAATGACACATCGTTGTTTCGTTGTGAAAAAATTGAGTTACTAAGCAATTTGTGGTGGCAAATATTTTCGTGTAAAAAACATCGCCCGGCAAAAGGTAGGGCATAATTTTGGTCTTTTAAAATTCTTAATGCATTAATTTCTTGTGAAGGAAAACAAGTTTTTTGTTTTTGGGACAAACCCTTTTAATTAATACCTTAAATGCATCCAAGGGAAATTTTAAAGAAATAAAGGAATTAAATTTGGCAATCGGGAATTTTTCAGCTTTTTCTGTCCCTTTTGTATGGTGGATTTTTGAAATTGCAAAAACACATTTAACTTGGTTTTGATACCAAAAATGCACCATTTTAATAAAGAATTAAAAAGTTGTTTCAAATAACAAAAAATTGAAAAGGGAAATGACACAAAGGAAAACTATGCATTTATTTTCTTGGAAGAAAAGGTTTTGGTTTTACAATACTATTTAATCCCATGGCTCAAGGGCAATAAAGAAAAGCAATTTTTGAATCTTTCTTTTGTATATTTGGTAACGTTTAAAATTGGTAAACTTAAATTAATAAACAAAATGAAATTCTTAAAAAATTTGTTATGCCCCGATCCGCACTTCGGCAAATAGGGTTTTTAAAAACCCCTATAAAATTATTTGTCGGTGTCATTTTTTGACACTCGGCAAAGATCTCCTTCTAGAGTGTCATTTTTGACACTCGGCAAACCATATTTTTTTCACTTTTGACCTCCAAACTTTTTCTCGGTTCCCATAAAATACCCGTACTCCATGTTCCAATGTGGCACATTTCTGACTTGTTCTATATTTCTTTAATTTATTTCAATTAATTGAATTTTCTTGGATAATTCAAATTATAATCGCTAGTCATTCAATAACGAAAAAAATAAATGGAAAAATGATATTCATGTTATTTAGTATAATGTGAGGTCAGAAACGAGAATGACCACCAATTTCGAGCATCTTGTTCACGAAACATGACCACGAACTTGCGGTCGAGTTGTTTTTAAATTGTATAAAAAGCAAGCGAAGTCCAAAATCATGAAACTTGGAAAGATGTCATGATATCATATGTGGAGGCTGTGATAAAATTTGTGAAGGTTTCACGCAAGTTGTCACGTAGGATGCTTGCAAACCAAGAATCTCCAAGAAGTTGTCACGTATTCTTACGCTTTTCTAAGGTTTGCAAGCATCGTGACGTGATAAAGTCTTCGAAAATTTTTCAAATTTTTTCCACGGCATACGATACGATACGGTGACAACTCGACAAGTTTCATGATTTTCGAATTGCTCGCATTTTATACAATTAAAAAACCACTCCCACGCAAGTTGGCGGCGTTGCCCAGCGAGCACGTTGATCGAAATTTCGAGACAGTTCCTGGATTTAGCCTAAATTTACACTAAGAAACAACGAGAACATTTTTTGAACGAATGTAATCCATCATTCGATGCACTGCAGCTCAAACTTACATTTTCTGGAAAAATTCAACAAAACAAAATAAACTATACAAATATGCCAAAAGGCAATGAAAATGTCCCAAATTTAAACATGTTGTTTGTGGTAGTGTACTAAAGCTTCAAAAAAAAATTGGTGGCAAAAAACCAAAAAAAAAAAAATAGTTTGCCGAGTGCCAAGTTTTGGCACTCGGCAAAAATACATTCTTTGCCGAGTGCGACGGGGGGCACTCGGCAAAGAGGACGCCACCGATCTTTAGTAGGCCTCTACCAATCTTTGCCGAGTGTCTACCTTTGCCGAGTGCCTGGCACTTGGCAAAGACAGTCTTTGCCGAGTGCAGGGACACTTGGCAAAGACAGTCATGCGATCCATGATCATGTTGTGGATCACATGTGGAGATGTCTGGCTTTTAGGCATCCGACGTCACAACTTGCTCGAAACCTTCTTAATTTTTTACCACAGCCTACACATGCGATAACATGACACCTCGACAAGTTTCGTGATTTCCGGACTTCGTATGGATTTTATATAATTTAAAAACACTTTTCGACAAGTTCCTCGTCATGTTACGTGAAGAAGATGCCCGAAATTTGATGCGAGTTCGTGGATAGGGACTCAACATACACCAAATACCATGAATAACATTTTTCGAATCACTAAATTGCATTATTCCATCCACCTGCAGTTCAAATTTGAAATATTCGAAAAAAATCAACGAAAAGAAATAAATTAGGGATATATATCAAAAAAAGTCAAAATTGGCCCAAATTTTAAAATTGAGTTTTAAATAATGTATTATAGCACCACCAAAAAACTGAGTTCAAAAAACCAAAAAAAAAACAAACATCTTTGCCGAGGGCCTGGATAATGGCCCTCGGCAAAGAAATTTTTTTTTAAAAAATAAAAAATCTTTGCCGAGGGCCCTGGATCTGGGCCCTCGGCAAAGGGCACAACCCTAAACCGGCCCGGTCCAAGATCCCCTTGCCGAGGGGCAGGCTAGGCCTCGGCAAAGAAAATAAAAAAATTAAAAATCTTTGCGAGGGCCTGGATCCGGCCCTCGGCAAAGGGCCCAACCCTAAATAGGCTACCGCCCGCCCGCCGCCTAATTTTGCCCTACCGCCTGCGCCCCGCCACGCCGCGCCACGCCCGCGCCCGCCACCCACGCGCTTCAAGCCCATGCCCGCGCCGCGCCAAGGCCACACTACATTATTCGACAACCCAAGAAGGTAGCTTTACTCACAAGATGAGTTTTCATGGTTAATTAGCTTATATTTCTCACGCTACCTTTTTCATTGTTGTTGTAAACCAGTCTTTGCTCAAATTAGTCAAAGTTCCATCACCATGCTTCAAGCCTTTGCAAACTAAGTTCTGTCATAGGCAATTAAGCACGTGGATTGATTTGGCCTCATAATTTCTTTGCTTTCTGTACTCGGAGAATGTGAGCATCAATAGCAAGAGCGGATTTGGTGGATTGCAATCTGCTTTTTTTCCCTTCTAGTACTTATCGGATTGTTAACATCTGTATACGGTATACTTCATTACTTGTGTTTGCTACTCTTTTCTCTTGGTATTGATTGATGTGAGATTATTTGCTGTTGCATTACGTGTAGTGAAAGGTTGACTAGATTACATTCGTGTAGTGAAAGGTTGACTAGATTATAAACCCACACTAAATTTTTAGAAGCTTTGAGTCTTTGTTTGATCGGGCTCTTGGTTGAATACTAGCAAAGTATGTGCAATCTTGCTCGAAGAACTGATTTAAGGCCGCAAATGTAACCATACCTCAATGAGTAGTGTGCTTATAGAATTTGCAAATAATCGCAAATATGACATATTCGATGTCTACCTACATCTACATTTTAAAAATCGTGCAAATCTTCGACATTGGCATCAAGCTATATGTACGTCTAGAATCGCTTGTTCATGAGTATGACCGTGTGATTGTTTGGTTGTCCAATGTGGCGAAATATGCTCACCTCTTCTAGTAAGCGTGATAATACCTCTTAGTGGTATGTTTGAATTGGATGAAAAAAAATGGCTAAAGATATGCCTGGCAAAGGCTAGTAGGGTCATGGTCTCACCTAAGGAAAATATTTACTTAGTTTGCTTAGTCAAATAACAAGATCGCGAGAAGTTCATTGGCGGTCAAGAGATGTGCGTGTGTAGTTGAAGTTTCCTATCTTTGTGGCATGCATTAGTGGAGCTAGTACTGCATGTACAAGACTACAAGTATTGGGCCTGGAATCCTGGAGAGGTGGCCAAGTCAAGAAGTGCGTGCGTGCGTTAGTGGCAAGTAGAGGCCGCATGCACGATCGCGTGTGTTATCTCGGCTATGTATTTAAGCAATTGTATCCAATTGAATGTAGAGAGAAAAGAGGCTAAGTTGAGTTCGGTCTCTCAAACACGTGTGTCTCTTTGCTGTTCTTGTTCTTGGGTGTGTGATCCTCTAGTTTTTCCAACAGCTGCATCTCTCTAATGGCTCATCGCTTGCTTCAAAAACTATAGTCCATCTGGAAATAGATGATACATGTGTGGTTTAGAAGTTTAGTATGTGAAGGACAGTTTTGGATAATGTGACATGTATAAATTGTGCAGATGATGGTTTAGTTTCTTGCTAGAGAAATTTAAAATAATTACAGACTTACGTGTCCAAACAATGGTAGTAATTAATGCCACCAAAGAAAGCCGCTTTTGCATACACACTTGCTAGGTAACTGATATCTTCCTCGGAGAGCCAAGAAGGCGTGTTATTTGCTTGTTGCTTGCCCGCATTTTTTAAGGGACATAGCAGAAGAACCTGTGGTTTGAACAATCAATGCCATTTTGAAGAACCTCTTCAAGTCAAAACTAGCAAATTCTGCTTCAATTCCAGGTTCCTGCCAACCAATGTGACACTTGTAAAGGCAAGTTTTGGAAATCACTTGACTAAAACTTAGGTTGAAAGGTATGGACTTCACAAATACAAAAGAGGAGCCCAAGTTAAAGATGGCTCAGAAATGCAACTAGTCCACATAGTGGTTCAAATTATTGGTAAATAACTCATGTTATTTTAGCTAAATAATATATATTCATTGATCCATGCAAATACATTGATGCTATACCATAGATGTCATATGCTCTTCCAAAATGCCAGTGGCACCTTACAAGTGAGCTGCTTGCCTTTTTATGCAGGAGAAGAGCACGTCGGAGGGGACCGGAGGACCCGATCGTCTTCGCTCGGCGTCGCGGTTACGCTCGAGATCGCGTCGACTCGCCATCGCCCGCTTAGCCCGACTTCACCGACACCCTAGGTATAAATAACCTCTTTTTCCGCATGTCCGCCGAGCCGCGTAGAACCCGATTAGGCGTCTCCGTCCGAAAGAGATACGGTCGTAGGTATGCGGATCTTTGCATATCTGCGATCAGATATCTTTCAGATTGTCCACGCTTTTGGACAGCCCGCGGATGCGTAGATGGGTTAGTTTCATGGTCCGCCCGGCCCGAGACGGAGTTTCGGCATCACCTCCTGTTGTTCTCCGGATACACTCTCCCTTGCGGGGCGGTATCGGGAGAACAATGGGAGGTCTTCTTAAAATCTGTCGAGCCCAGCGAACCGGTATTGCCGCAGCTTGTAGGAAGTACGTCACCGACATGCACCACCATGGGCGCGTCCAAGCCCACATAGACTACTACAGTCGGTGCCAGCGGTCCCTCCCAAGCCTCAAGCAAGACTGATTCTGTGACCGGGACCAAGACTTTGAGGTAGGCGAATAACATTCATAATGATTCGCTTTGATATTAAGTAGGTTCAATTTCATCTTCTTATATGTCAAATACTCGATGACTTGTAGGTGATTCCTCGTGGTGCCGATCGTATCCCGAGTCTTTGGGCCATGATCGTGGACAAGTGGTTATCACAGACTTTGTTGACACGCACGAGAGGCGGAACAGAGCAGTCTCGATGAGGCAAGGTCTAACTCACCATCAAGGCAGCCGCAGCCTCCCCGGATACAAACAAGCATACGTAAGTGATTTCTTTCATTTCATTTATTTTGATGCTCAATTCTGCTTGATTTCTCACCATCTTCCCGTCTTTCTCGCAGGAGGTGCGTGCCGGCGAGGAGGTCTCGGAGTTCTCTCGTGGGCTATGTCCCACATGGGCGTGGCGTCGTCCTCTGTCTCCTTCGACCGGTGCCCGCCCGGTGTACTCCGACCCAACGTGTACACTAAAGTCCAAGAGTACACGCCCTCGGTAAGGGAGATCTATGGGAAGATTACAATGTGCGCACTGAGCCCATTGATGCAGAGACGATCATGAGGCTCGGAGGAGGCAAGAAGCACGGGAGGTCATGGATTGCAGACGGCGCCATCGACTCCACCACTGTTCCCTCCCTCGACGCTATCCGAGCACGGAGCACGAGCTCCATCCAGCCCATACGCACACGGCCTTCTCCAGCACTGCAGCAGGTCCATGCACTCCAGGTAATTCCTGTTTTACTCGTCGTACGTTGATATTTACACACCTAAATTAGATTTGCATTACTGATACATTGGAGTGAAATATTGCAGGCCGAGCTGCAAGAAACAAAAAGGCAAAGTCAAGAGCGAGCAGGCGAACCGCCACAAACCGCAGCCCAAAGAAGTCGCGTTCGACGCCGCGCAGAAGCAGATAGCGGAGATGATGGTGATCATGCAAAGTCTTGGGCAAGCATCGGGTGTACCTGTGCAGTTTTCAGCTACTCCACCTCCTACTCCTGCAGCTACTCCTGTAAGTATGAAAGTTCACTTTTCGCTTGTGCTTTGCATGTATGTCGGCCTTCGTGCCGTTGTGGATGTCGGCGTTAGTGCCGTTGTGGATGTCGGCGTTCAGGCCGCTTGTTTCTTGCAGTTTGGAAACCTCCCGTGCGGGAGGTCTTTGCCGCTAAATTTTCAATTGAGTCTAATCTTTTTGTATTTCTAGATTACTAGATGCAATCTCTAAGTTCCAAAACTGTTTTCCCGGATTACTCACACATGCAATCTCTGCTCCTTTGTGCAGCCTCCGTCCGCGGGTTCCAATCATCCCGGTAGTGCGTCACCGGGTGATCCCGCCTTTCCTTCACCACCGTCTCATAGGCTACCTTGATGAGGACTAGTGCTAGGTGATGTGGTTGGACTTTATTGTAATATTTGTGGTTTATGGTTCTGACTTGTGCTTGGATTTCATGAACTTGTCGTAATAAACATGTGAATTGTGGTTGTAATATATTTGTGAATGATGATGAACATGTGACTTGTCGTTGTAATATATTGTGATTTGTGGTTCACAATTATGGTTGTGATATATTGTGAGAAAATGAGTTACATGTGATATATATATGTGATGGTTGATATATATATGAAATGCTTGTGTCGATGGAATGCAAAAACAAAAAAATTAAAATTTACGCCTCTTTGCGAGGGCAATGACCAAGGCCCTCGGCAAAGATTCATTGAAAAATTCGGAACTCGGTTCTTTGCCGAGGGCCATGGGAGGCCCTCGGCAAGACTTTTAAAAATAAATAAAATTTCTTTGCCGAGGGCTCATGGGAAGCCCTCGGCAAAGATTTTTCAAAAAAAAGAATAATTCTTTGCCGAGGGCCATGGTTGGAGGCCCTCGGCAAAAATTATTTCAAAAAAATAATAATAATTCTTTGCCGAGGGCCATGGTTGGAGGCCCTCGGCAAAGATTTTTCAAAAAAATTCTTTGCCGAGGGCCACCGGAGACGGCCCTCGGCAAAGACTCCGTCCGAGGCGCCGGCGCCCACTACTACAAAAGAGGCTATAGAAGACGGCCCATCACAGACGATTCTTTTGGAACCGTCGTGTTGGGTCTGCTCCACCAAGTAGCCGATGGGAGCCTATCACAGACGGTTCTTATTTAGAACCGTCTGTGATATGAATTTATCACAGACGGTTTACTAATAGAACCATGTGAATTATCCGCATTTCGTTCTATTAGTAAACCGTCTGTGATATGTCATCCATTCATAGACGGGTTCTAATTAAGAACCGTCTGCAGTATAAGATACTGACGGTTCTTAATTAGAACCGTCTGTGATTTTAGGGTTTTACCATGGCTTGGATTTTTACCATTGCTTGATTTTTACCATGGCTTGAAATTTCTCTTGAATTTCAAGCCATGGTAACTCTAAAATCACGCACGGTTCTTAAGCGTAACTGCTCGTGATGAGATGCTAATCACGACGGTTCGTGATACGAACCGCCCGTGATGACATCCTTATTCGTGATATGTCATCACGCACGGTTTTTATAAAAACCGTCGTGATTCGCAGCTGTGAGGAGTTCGAAAATTTTGAACGCGCGCGCGGAAGCAAAATAAGTTACCGCTGTCCTTATAAATAATAGCCGAGTCGAGGCTGAATGTGCTGGGGAGGGTGTCGAACCTGTGGGACACCGAGGTGCTGCTGGACTTCGTCTTCGTCGACGTGCTTCGGTCCAAGTTCACCGCCACATGCCTCAACTGGACCTCCACCCACGGCACCGCAAATCGGACCTCCGCCTCAAAGAGCAGCGTCATGCGTTTTCATGTACATTACATCTTTGTATCATCTGCATGGGCTTTTGGTGATGAGATCGAGGAACCGATGGTGTTTTTGCGTGCATGGATGCACCGCCGCAGGTTGAAGAGGTGCGGCAAGAGCTGCAGGCTGAGGTACACCAACTACCTGAGGTTGAACCTCAAGCACGTGAACTTCACGCAGGAGGAGGAGCTCATCGTCACCCTCCACGCCATGCTGGGAAGAAGGTATGTATGTATCTTCCTCTCTGTCCCGCCATTTCATTTTTTACTGCGAGCAATGTTGCATATCAAGACTATCACTGTTGCGAACATTCAAAATCTGATTTTTTTGCGATAGAAAAACTATCACGCATTTGCAGTTACTGTCGTGATAATAACTATCACGAGCGGTTTTGTTGTTCGTAACCGCGCGTGATAGTCTATTTTCACGACGGTTTTGTTCGTAACCGCTCTGCGATAGTCATTTTCACGCACGGTTTTGTTCGTAACCGCTGCGTGATAATAACTATCACAGACGGTTTTAAAACCGTATGTGATGATCGTCTGTTATCACAGACACATAAATACAGACGGTTCAAAAACCGTCTGTGATGACGGTGTAGAACCGTCTGTGATGAGGTTTTGTGTAGTAGTGGCCGTGACGGCTGCTTTTCTTTGCCGAGTGCCGGTACAGCCCTCGGCAAAGGCTTTGCCGAGTGCCCGATAAAGGGCCCTCGGCAAAGACCCTCTTCGCCGACTCAAAATTCCCCGAGAGCTCTGTGCCGAGGGCGGCCCTTGGCAAAGCCTTTGCCGAGGGTTAATGGGCCTTTGCCTAGGGCTTGAGGCCCTCGGCAAAGAGGCCGTCTCCAGTAGTGAGTTCTTTTTCTTCCGGAGAAGAAATATTCAGTATTCACACCTTTTATTTTACAAAATCGTAGTATAAAATATAGGCATATACTCCATCCATTCCTGAATACATGTTATTCTATCTTTCAAATTTTGTTCTCAAATACATGCCATTTTATAATTTTGAAATAACTTTTAACTGCTTTTTCCTTTGTATACCTCTACTATTTATTATTCTTAAGATTGTTTGTTACTGTGAATTATAGTAACACGCAACATCCAAAAGCAACAAGAGTGAGCTAAGGAAGGACAACGATTTAATTATTTGTACACATTACTTGGTTGAAATGTAAAATCCTAAAACACCATCTACTTAGGAACCAGAAGTACTCCCTGTAGCAGTAAAACGATCGTTTTTACTTAGATTAATAAGTTCACAATCATGCCTAGCTACTGTAGTCGTCCGCCACCTATTGCCAACCTAATGAAGGAGTTATAATTTCTGACATGCATGATTCATAAAGAGACAATGCATTTATTTCTCTAGAGAGGTAGGGAGTTGAGGTAACTTTCTTGTTCGACTTGAGTCTAAGGCATCTTAAATATTGTTTTTATTATCGTCTTTTAGCTGTTTCATATTAACAAAATTCTACGTGGAGGAGAGAGAAACACAAATCGTCTCTTACTGAAGAGGCTGTCGTGCACGTGAAACAATATATGATACATGCATTAATCTACGATAGTTATCATTTAGGCCCGTTTTAAAGAAAAATTATAAAATTTAAATGTTGAAGAGTGTGTTAGATATTATCTATTGAAGATGTTATCTCTGAAGATGATGTAGTATATGTTAGAGACAAGATCATCTCTAACTATTGGAGATACCCTAATAGTATCTATAATAGTCTATGTCACTTGTTATTAAAGAGTTGACACATTAGTATTTTGGTAATGTGGAGGAGAGAAGATGAAGAGAGAATGTAAGCTTAGATGGAGAAACAATCAACTTGTTGATATCAAGATATAATAAACAACAAAATACTAGTTATAAAAAAATCGTAGTAATTTTAGTGAAACTTTGTTGTATTATGATTTAAAAAAACATGATTTCAACTAATTATTTTTAAAAGAATCAACAGAGGACAGCGCTCTCCTGAACTCACTCGATTTCAACTAGTTAGTATACATAACACTTGAAAAATACAAGTGCTTTCGATCGAAAAGTTATTGCAATGCGAAACACACACACACACCCCCACCCACCCCAGCCGAGTCTATAAATCGAGCTGGCCAGTTCCCACGTCTGTGTACACAAGACTAGTTGCATGCCCTGGTCCTGGTACAACAAATAAACGATCGAGCAGCTCCAAGGCCCCGAGATACCATGGCCACAAACCCCGGCCTCTTCAGCGAGTGGCCATGGAAGAGGCTTGGCAGCTTCAAGGTACCTTAATTTGCATCACCCACCTCCTGCACTCGATCCACTCTCTGGCCGCTTAAGCAAACTACTCTTCAGATCCATTTATGTCGTCGGTATATAATGCTGTGCGATCCTGCAGTAATGCTCTTATTTGAGTCCACTACGTGCAGTAATGCTCTATCATGTTAAGGACGTACTAGACAATATTGGTCATATATATATACCATGGGTTTTATGTACTTGCAGTGTGCATGCAGGACATGCGTGATGCATGAACATCCTAATGAACTTTCATTCTAGTCGATCTCAGGCCTCACTTGGCCGAAAATTATATATCTAACACGTGCATATATGCATAGTGAAACTAACCAAGTCGAGATGTGTGCTCGCCTGCATGCATATGCAGTACATCGTGGTGGCGCCGTGGGTGCTTCACGGCGGCTACCTCTTGGCAACCAAGGGGTGGCGGGAGGTGGACCTGGGTTACATCGCCATCCTCCCCTCGATTCTGCTCCGGATGATCCACAACCAGGCCTGGATCACCGCGTCGCGCCTCCAGAACGCGCGCGGCAGGCGCCAGATCGTCCGCCGCGGCATCGAGTTCGACCAGGTCGACCGCGAGAGGAACTGGTACGTTACGTGCGCGTGCTTCTCCGGTTCACGATCGGCATGATAGCCCGCCGCGCCGACATAAGTTGACAAATGACACGAAAACTGTGTGGCAGGGACGACCAGATCATCCTGAGCGCCATCCTGCTCTACCTCGGCGCGCTGTACCTGCCGGGCGGGCAGCACCTGCCGCTCTGGAGGTCGGACGGCGCGGTCCTGCTGGCGCTGCTGCACGCCGGCCCCGTCGAGTTCCTCTACTACTGGTTCCACCGCGCGCTGCACCACCACTTCCTCTACACCCGCTACCACTCGCACCACCACGCCTCCATCATCACCGAGCCCATCACCTGTACGTTACCCCGCTCTCTCAACAGCTTAACCGTTGAGCTATCATAAGCTTTTATCGGCTGAGTTAACCGAAGTAGTCGATCGTGCATGCATGTACCGCAATTAGCTATACATCACCTGATTTAAAATTTTTCCCGGTAATTGTTTTTACTGTTGGTGAAGTCCTGATGCAGTGCATCGACTGAATGACTTACCAAGGGCAGTTAAAGATGTGTCTTTCCAAGGGGACATTAGCACGGTCGATCCGTGGTGTAGTTGAACAGAAGCTAGCGTCTTGTCTGTTTCTTTCGACCAAAAACAGAAACTGAGCTGTGACCAGCCGATCGCTTCTCGTCCATGTGTGCATGTTTAGGGCGTGAGTTTTGAGAGGGACCGGCCACCCATCGTAACATTTTTAATAGTGTATTTATTATCATTTTTAACTATATTATGTTAATAAAATTTTACGTAGAGGAGAGGGAGCACATGCTATTTTTTTCTCAAGAGAATGTCGTGCACGTGAAACAACATAGGATAACGCGAAACAAGTCAATATACATTAATATACTCTAGTTGATATATGCGCTCGTTTCAAAGGAAAATTATAAAATATAAATATTAGAAAGTGTTGGAAATATGGACAACATTTTAATTCTATATTTGATTATGAGGCAAAGATCACAAATAACTAGAGATGCATAAAGTGATATCAATAGCAGGCAACCCATTGCACTTCTAAACATACACAACAATATGATTATAGCAGAAAAAACTGGTCGTACGACTAACTTACAGCCAGTCTTGATAAAGGACACGAAACAGTGCAGATTCGATGAAGTGCAAATCATAGATGTCGCAGTGAAGCGAGTAGTCGTAGGATGCAGTGCAGAGAGAGGTCGCGCAGATGCGCTACCCAGAAACCTTATTGCCAACCTGTGTAGGTAAACTATGCGACAATGCTTCACAGATATCTGCTCGCCCTCCTTCCTAGTGCACGCCGAGGAGAAGGGATGGTTTGGTTCGACAGCTCAATTCTTCGGCACAATTGATTAGAGATGAAGATAGAAAAATAGAATGAATCGTCAACTTTCGTCTGGACATCTTCCGATTCTATTTATGGTCGAGACAATTATTTTCTAGTAACTATCATAATAAACCACTGGTAACTGCTAATTCAAAGCCAATTAATGGTCATTAAGCATTGTTTATTGATCCTGATTGTACACTAGTCTAAAGCTTCAACCACTGGTCCACATTTTCAATTAGCGTATTACGACTACATTGGTTTATGGCTTCGATCAGATTATTTTGACCATACTGGTCTAGGCCTTCGACCACACTAGTCTATGACTTCGACCAGATTATTGTAGGGTTAAGGGTAGGCTACACTAGCGCAAATTAATAAAAATTCTACCCGTAAACCAAGATCACTGCAGTTACAGATCACGGTCTTACCACTAGACGCCTTGCAGTGCGAAACCGATGCAAAGACGTCGAGGCGGTAGTCGTACTAAGTTGATGCAAAGACGTCGAGGCGAGTAGTCGTACTACTTCCTCGTCCTCGTCGCGGCGTCCCACGTACAGCTCCCTTCTTGCGGTTCGTCCAAACGCTACAGATGCAGCGCCTCCAAAGGTATCCACACGTACGGGAGAAAGCGACGCACGCCGGACTGCTAGATCCGCGCGAGCGACTAGGGCGTGGGAGAGGTGGCGGCCAGGGTTTGAGGATGTCACGAAAAACTCCTCCCAAACCTGTGCGCCCTTGCCCTCCTTTTATAGACGTCCTTACAATGGGCTTCTACTAATAGAGGCCCATTAGGACTCAATGCCCACTCTAATTCGGATCTAATCCGAATTAAGCTTCAGCCCCTTAAGTGTGTGACCCTCTAGGTTCACGTACGTTTAGACATGACACGAGTACACATACTTGGTAGTTGGTAGCGGCCTCTAGCAAGACGTCCCAACTCCTAAACGTACACAAAGATCATATCGGACGAACCAACACAACGTTATGTACATGCCAATCCCTTTGCCTCACGATATTCGGTCGAGCTCCAAGCTGACCACTCTTTCTCGATCTTGTGATCCGGAATCCCTTACTAGGTTAACTCTTAACCTTAAGTAGCATGGCCATGCATTTACGGATCCGATCACTCGAGGCCTGTAGATATCTCTCTCGTGTAGAGGGGCAAATCCCATCTTGATTGACCATGCCTCGCAGCATGCTTCATGACAAACCCGAAAACTACCTTTATAACTACCCAGTTACGGAGTAGCGTTTGATAGCCCCTAAGTAGGTCGATTCACATCTCAAGTACATGCGACAATCTTAGGTCTAAGGACAAGGCGTACACGTTGTGTAGAGAGAACCATAAGTAAAATTGTTATGTCTCATGTTGGGTCGGTCCAACCCCATGTTCTAAACATGTGTCCACATTATTGGTTTGACATCTCCATGTCTATGACCTGTGAAACATAGTCATCAACCGATACATGTGCTAATCCACCATTCACGTGTGTCCTCACATGAACTCCGACTAGGGACAACTTTAGAATAACCATACAAGTAAAGAGTTTCACAAACAAGTCACATACTTGTTAATCAATACAAAGACAATATTCAAGGAACATTTATTAAATCATGGATACAACGAAATATCATCATCTCTATGATTGCCTCTAGGGCATATTTCCAACAATTATTTCGATCATACTAGTCTATGCCTTCGACCACACTGGTCTAAGACTTCAATCAGATTATTTTGATCTTACTAGTTAATGCCTTCAACCACACTGGTGCAAGGCTTCGACAAACCTGGTTTAAGACCCTTGGTCTGAGACTTCGACCACCTTGGTCTAAGACTTTTGGTCTAAGAATTCTGGTATAAGACTTCTGGTTTAAGACTTCGACCACTCTGGTCTAAGACTTTGACTATACTGGTCTAAGAATTTTAGTCTAAGACTTCGACTACACTAGTCTAAGAATTTACATGCTTTGGAATTTTAGGAATAAATGAGCCTTTACACATATGTGCCTAATTACAACAACCCCCACCAATTCCAAAGCAAGCAGCAAAAAATAATGATAATTAAAGATTATTGTGCAGAAGAGTTGTTAATATACCAGTCTTTCATTGTAAGGCTCGTACAAGTTGAACTTGCACCTAGGATAACAATATTCATCTTCTCACAACTGATGAGTGGATTGTGCCTTGAATTCACAGTCTTTCGTGACTAGATTTCACTTAAAATCTCAACTGATACTAGGCTATCAAAGAACCAAGCCTAAACGGAGTATTATTTGGTCATGTTCTAGAGAATGCTAAATTCTCGTGAACTACAACCTCACAGTTAAGCTCAAGTAGGTGTATTCATTTTAGCTATCTGTAGGCTAATATTTTTCCCCCTCATTGGACACTATAATACATTAAGACTTTTAACCATCTTTCCATACAGTTGAGAGTACTTTGTCTATTAGGACACGGGTACACATATTATTAAAATGTACTTTCTTGTTCAAACATCAACTTATTTTTCCCATTGCCTAAGTCACGGGATCTCTGATAAAAAAAAGGTATGGGTTACTATTGAGTTGTAACTCCAATGTGCATCATTCCCATGTCCATAGATGCAACGGAAACCACCTTCCGTGCTAGCCCTTTGTGAAAGGGCCTGCCAGATTTTTCTCAGTTTGTATATAATTCACAGTAATCACTCCGGAGTTCCACAGTTTTCTGATAGATTTAAGCCTACGCTTTACATATCTGGAGGGTTTCATCTATCCTTAGTAATTGTAACTTTAATCAACATTATTTGATTCTTACAGTACATTAGGATTGACATCATTGGTTTCTCAACCAATGGCAAGTCCAACAGAAGCTCTCTAAGTCATCCAGCCTCAATAGTGGCTGTGTCCAGTGCAAATAGTTCCCCTTCCATAGTTGGCCTCGTCAATATGGCATGTTTACACGACCTCTATGAAATTACAGCACCTACTAAATGCTTCTAATACATATGGATACCCAGTATAGTGAATTCCATATGAGGTTGTGCCTCTCAAGTAGTGCAACACTCTTGCAAGTGCCCCCTAGTGATCATCTCCTGGGTTTGAAGTAAACCGACTTAATTTGCTCACAGCAAATGACATGTCAGGTCTTGTGGCACCAGATAGATACATAAGGTTTTTGGTCAAATGAAATTCCCGTAGGAAAGGTTTTACTTTCAATCACTATACTACGACCACCTTATGGCCGTAAGATCTTCTACGATCATCCTCTAGTCGTAAGTTCCTCTACGACCAGTCCCTAATCGTAAGCTTTTCTACGACTATCCCCTGGTTGTAAGTCCGCCTACGACCAGTCTATTGTCGTAAACTTTACTACAACCATAGATACATAAAGGACCAATAATTTATGAATATCTCAATTGATCTTTGCCTAATCCCTTATTCTTTCGAAGCTTAACATTAGCATCATAAGGAGTTGGCAAAATCTTGCAGTTCTCAAAACCAAACCGGCTCAAGATTTTCTCAGCATAATGGGATTGTTTCAAAGTGATCTCATCCTTATTTTTTATCAATTTAATATTTAGAATGACATCTGTCTCTCTTAGGTCTTTCATATCAAAACATCTAGATAAAAAAGATTTGACATCGTCAATAACAGCAATGTTTGCCCAAATATAAGTATGTCATTGATATACAAACACAAAATCACTCCTTGACCCTCACCATAACGATAATACATACACTTATCTGCGCCATTCACAGAAAAACCAGTAGAAGTTAAAGTTTTATCAAACTTATCGTGCTATTGTTTAGGTGCTTGCTTTAGGCCATGCAAGGATTTGATTAATTTGCATACCTTATTTTCCTGTCTAGAAATCATAAAACCATCTGGTTGCTCCATATAGATTTCTTCCTCTAACTCTCCGTTAAGGAAAGCTGTCTTCACATCCATTTGATAAATGTGTAGACTATAGGAAGAAGCTAATGCAATGAGCACTCGAATGGTGGCCAATCTGGCAACAGGAGAGTAAGTATCAAAATAATCCCCACCTTCTTTCTGGGTATAAGCCTTGGCCACAAGTTTTGTCTTGTACTTATCAATAGTACTGTTAAGCCTTATTTTTTTTATAAAGATCCACTTGCATCCAACAGGTTTGCATCCAATAGGACGATCAGTGATCTCCCAAATCTTGTTAGCCATGATGGATTCCATCTCGTTATGGACTACCTGTTTCCAATACTCAGCATTAGGTGCATAAGCCTCTGAAAGAGTGTTTGACACATTATCTATGAGATATACAATAAAGTCTTCGCCAAAGATTTTCTCAACCCTTTGTCGCTTGCTCCTGCGAGGTGCCTCTTCGACTAAATTGTTATCTTCCCCAGGATTATCACAAACTAGTGGTATATCACTCATTGGTTCAGAGATGGTGGTAGGTTCAAAAATACTATTATTCATAGTTTGATTATCCTCAGTTCGAGAAGTACTGCCTACAGTTCTCATAAAATAAATATGCTCTAAAAATGAAGCATCTCTAGACTTCATTATTGTGTTAACAATAACCTCGGGAGTTTTTGTCTTTACTACTAAATATATATAGACCATGATATTATGAGGATATCCCAGTAAGACACAATCGACTGTTTTTGGTCCAAGCTTCCTCTTTTTCTGCAATGGTATATTGACTTTTGCCAAACACCCTCAAGTTCGCAGAAAGTTAACATTGAGTTTTCTCATCTTCTATCCATCACACGGAGTAATCTCACACCTTTAGTGATTACTCTGTTTATGACAAAATTTATTTTTAATATATCTTCCCTTTACCACATCTTAGGCATACCGACACCCTCCAACATGGCATTCACTATGTCTGTTAGTGTCTGATTTTTCCTCTCAGCCGCCCCGTTTGATTGGGGTGAGTATGGTGATATAACTTCATAGATTATTCCATGTCTACAATAGAATTGGGAGAATTCATGAGAGATATACTCTCCTCCACGATCAAACTTTAGTCTTTTAATTTTCTTTTTCTAGTTGGTTCTCAACACCTCGGCCTTATAAATTTTAAAGTAATTTAAAGTTCCATCTTTTGTTTTCAATAGATACACAAACAATATCGAGATGCATTATTAATAAGAGTTAGAAAATATCTTTTGCCTCCTTTGTTTAATAATCTATTCATCTCACACAAGTTAGAATGAACAAGATCTAAAGGTACCAATTTTTTCCCCTCCTGTTACCCCTTAAAGAGTTTTCGAGGTTGTTTTGCTTGCACACAAGTTTGACACTTCGATCCTTTAACAATTTCACATTTAAGAATTAAATCTAATCTGGACATTCTAGCAATGCTATCAAAACCAATATAAAAAACTAGAATGTCATATATTGGTCTCACATTTATTCAAACCAGTTGCAACATTTAGACTATGATAATACTCTAAAGTACTTATGCGGAACAAGCCTCTGCTCTCATAGCCTTTACCAACAAAGTTACCAAACTTGGATATTACAATTTTATTTGACTTAAATACTATCTTATAGCCATTCCTGCCTAGAGAGAACCACTAACGAGGTTCTTATTTATTGTTGACGCATGCTGCACGTTTTTCAAGTGGACAATCTTCCCTAAAGAAAACCTTAGATCTACCGTGCCAACACCAAGAACAAAAGCATGAGACTCATTCCCCATTAGGACGGAGAAAGCCCCGGTTGCCTAATAAGAAGACAACAAGGAAATATTAGAATATACGTGAACATTAGATCCAGTATCAACCCACCAATCAGTGGATTGACATGCTGAAAATACAACAGGTGGATTACCATACCCTCATGTTGAGGCCTCACCTATGATCACGTTGACAACCTTTTCTTTAGCTGCACACCATCATTGCTCTTGCAGAAATGACAGTCTTTCGCCATATGACCATTTTTCCCACACACAAAGAAAGTGATGTTCCTTATATCCTTCTTCTCAGTTCTCTTCTTAAGCTAGTTGTCTTATTTGGTTTAAAGCCTTTGTTATTCTTGCCATATCTCTTCTCTATGACATTTGCATTGATTTGATTGTTTTGACTGGAATTGCTTGGTTCATCTTTTGCTCTAGCCTTTTCTTCCACATCAAGGGCAGCAATGAGATCCTTAATAGATATCTCTTCCCTCTTATGGTTTAAGCCAGTGGAAAACCCCCGCCATGAAGCATGAAGTTTGGCAACAATGTCCGTAGCCACAAACTTATGAGACAAAACACAACCAAAATGTGCAATCTTTCCGAACAGTAACTGTAGCTCATGAGCCTGTGCAACTATCGATTTAGCATCTTCCATGCTGTAGTCAAAGAATTGCTCGCACATATAGAGCCAATGACCATCCTCAGTTACAACATATTTGTGCTCGAGTCTATCCCACAACTCTGTGGCAGACTTGAAGTCCATGTACACATCATAGAGCAGGTCGGCTAGTATGATCAGTATGCATCCAAGGGCGGTGTTGTTATCTGTGTCGAACTTCATGATCTATTCAATCGTAAATGGATACTGTGGTCGGATCACCCATCACAACCCCAAAGACATGTGCCAAAACTTGACCCTTGTCTATTATCTACAAAAGTTCTGACCAGAAAACCTCTTAGCTTTCATAGCATCAGAAGCACCAACCATTACTGAATCACAAAAATATCCACAATAAGGTTTCTAGATTGTTGAAAATGTGGACAATATTTTAATTCCGTATTTGATTATGAGGCAAAGATTACAAATAACTAGAGATGCATAAAGTGATATCAACAACAAGCAACTTATTGCAATTCTAAACATAATCAACAATATGATTATAGAAAAAAAACTGGTCGTACGACTAACTTATAGTCAGTCTTAATGAAGAGCACGAAACAGTGCAAATCGTAGATGTCGCAGTGAAGCGAGTAGTCGTAGGATGCAGTGCAGAGAGCGGTCGCGAAGATGCGCTGCCCAGAAACCTTATTGCCGCCCCGTGCAGGTAAACTCTGCGACAATGGTTTAGAGATATCCGCTTACTCTTCTTCCCGGTGCACGTTGAGGAGAAGGGGTGGCTTGGTTGATAGCTCAATTCATCAACACAATTGATCGGAGAGGAAGATAGAAAAATAGAATGAATCGCCAACTTTCATCTAGATGTCTTCAGATCCTATTTATAGTCGAGACAATTACTCTATAGTAACTGTCATAATAAACCACTGGTAACTGCTAATTCAAAGCCAATTAATGGTTATTAAGCAGTGTTTATTGATCCTGATTGTATACTAGTCTAAAGCTTCGACCACTGGTCTACCGCTTCGACTAGCGTATTACGACCACATTGGTCTAAGGATTCGATCAAATTATTTTGACCATACTAGTTTATGCCTTCGACTACAATGGTCTATGGCTTCGATTTGATTATTTCGACCATACTGCTCTAGGCCTTCGACCACACTGGTTTATGGTTTCGACCAAATTATTTTGACCATACTAGTGTATGCATTCGATCACACTGGTCTAAGGCTTCGACCATACTAGTCTATATCTTCGACCACACTGGTCTAAGGCTTCGACCAACCTAGTCTAATATCCCTAGTCTGAGATTTCGACCATACTGGTCCAAAACTTCAACCACTCTGGTCTAAGACTTCGATTACACTGGTCTAAGACTTCGAATACATTGGTCTAAGAATTTTGGTATAAGACTTTTGGTTTAAGACTTCGACCACGCTGGTCTAAAATTTCGACTACACTGGTCTAAGAATTTTGGTCTAAGACTTCGACCACCCTAGTCTAAGACTTCGATTACACTAGTATAAGAATTTGCACGTTTTGAAATTTTAGGAATGAATGATCTTTTACACATATATGCCTAATTGCAATAGAAAATATACTAGAAATTGTATATTGAAAATATTATCTTTAAAAATAATACAGCATATGTTGATACCCTTGAAATGCATAAATAAAGGATGAGATATTCCGGGTGGACCGGGATCATCGGAAAAGCCAAGTCGATCCGTTTGTGCATCCGCCTGCTTCCTTTATGACCAAACGGAAGCAGGCGCTATCACGTAGGACGGTAGGAGTACTTTCCATTTCACGATCGCAATCTCCGGATGGCCCACCGACAGGGAAAACAAAGAACACAACACAACGTTAATTAGGACAGTACGCTGGTACAGTGGCAAATTAAACCAATCAGTGCTCTTTACTGATGTTCTAGTTTCAGTGGTCAAAATGATCAGACCCGACCTGTACAATGCAGCTGGTTAGCGAATAAAAACTGATTTGTCTTGTTACGTAAGGATAAATAAGGTACTTATTTTATAATATCGATGTTTGATTAGACATCTGTGTTTATGTATATAACTATATATAATTAATAGATAGTATAATTATCTAAACACTTACAAAAAAGATATTTGTATTGAAGGGAATATCTTTTACATAGGTATTTGATGATGTGGTTATATTATGTTTCTTTAGGCACTCGTATATAAGCATCTCGATACAATGCCCTATGTATAAGTATTTTGATTGGCCAAAGGACAAATATATTATTAATTTTATCTTTACAATATTTCATAATATTACAATTATTCTAATCTATGCTAATATATTATTATCCTCATCGACGCTGAACGTTTAAGTTTCTACCTTGGAGACAGTAAAAAGGAAGTAACATTACATATAAAAGAAGGGAGATATATATTACTGCTCCTAGCTACATGTAAAGCCTTAGTTACAGCGTAGGTCGTATGTTACTATTGCCTTCACTGTTTACTGTGGAGGCAGAGCTCTGCGTGCTATAGTATGTGTCAGGCTATCCATTGGCAGCAGTAAGCATTCACTGCTTCTGTGGAACAGGTGCTGACACGCAGACGTGTCAATACCGAAGGAACCGAAAACTTCTAACCAAGAAAAGAAAGAAAAGAGATGGTACTGAAATAGTTCACAAATTACCGCTAAAATCCTAGTAAAATCAGTGAATCATACACTTCTCAATGGGTATAAAAAAGAGTGTAAAACGTAAGCAAAAGATGTGGGTAAGTTCAGAACTGTTAGGGTAGTTTGGTAAACTGTATGTTATGATGATTATGCCTAGGGATGCCAATCGGGCACAGCGAATACGGGTATAGCTCGCTCATACTTATAACTGCGACCCTAATTTCTCCTCATAGACATACCCACGAAGGACGATGGACGAAAAATCTCACACATACCTGCAGGTACCCATCACTCGTGGGCATACTCGTGTGATGACAAAGCAAGGAAGGGTGTTGAGGAGGAGGGGCTAGGTGTTGAGGAGGAGGCCGGGCGGGATGAGGCGACCGGGTGAGGTCGGCTGGGCGTTGAGGTCAGCCAGGCGTGAGGAGGGGGCGGTGGCTAGGCATGAGCCAGTCGCTGAGGAAGGGCGAGGTCAGCTGAGCTTTTAGGTCAAGCGGGCTTGTGGAGGGGTGGCGGCTAGGAGGAGGACAAGGGCGGATTCGGATCTGGAGGTGGCTTGAGTGCTTGACTATAGAATGCTTCGTCTGGGAGTGGTGGCGACCAGGTGTGAGGAGGGGCGGCGGCCGGGCGGGGGGAGGTCGGGAGGAGGATGGGGGTGGATCTGGATTTGGACTTTGGGTGGTGGCTTTCACGTGTTGATGGCCGGCGACTGGGAGTTGGGACTTGGGGAGTGAGTAGTGACCAAGTGAGTCGAGTAACCCTAGCACTGACTAGGTTTTAGTGGTAGTGTTGGCCCACCTATTAGTGTATATTGCGGGTAAATGGGCGAAACGGGTATAGGTGGAGTTCACTCATGCCCATACCTATTTACCTAACGGGCAGAGAGTTTCCCTATTTTTATACTTGTAGGAAAAAAAATAACCCATGCCTGACTCCATGCTATGCGACCATATGAATCAAGAACTCACAATAGAGCTCATCGGTATTTTTTTTCCTTGCCAGCTGTTTGGTTTTCATAAGCAGTAAAAATACTTGGATTGATCTTTAAATAGTTTAAGAATACAGATGACCTGCTTTTTTATCATGGTCATAACTCACAGCATGCTACACTCCAAAGAAAACAGAAAGATATGCTACAAAAAAAAAAACAGAAAGAAATGTCTGCAGCATGGAAGCAGCGGGTTAGGCAATTAATTCTCATTGTCGGACATATAGATCAACTGAACGCGTAAGCACATACTATTACTTCTTGACCATTCTTTCTGTAAGATGGCAAGATATATATAGTTTAAGACAACTTTTAGCATGCGAGCTTGTAGTTTACCTTGCAAACAATCGCATTAACAGCAGCCATGTTAGGTGCACCAAATGGTCACCTTAATCTTATGGTGATGATGGTCCTGTTATTGTTTGTGCAGCCGTCATCCATCCATTTGCTGAGCTCGTGGCCTATGAACTGTTGTTCTCGATCCCAATGATCACCTGCACCTTGACTGGAACTGCTTCCATAATCGCGGTCGAGATCTACTTGGTCTACATTGACTTCATGAACAACATGGGCCACTGCAACTTCGAGTTGGTGCCCAGCTGGCTCCTCAAATGGTTCCCCCCACTGAAGTATCTCATGTATACACCATCGTAAGTGTTCCATATATTTCTTCATACAAATAACCTCTCCTTTTCGTAATATCCTTCTCTAACTAAGGCAAATCAACAATGTTCAGCTAATCTAGATTTCACTGTGAGGTTAATATATTTTTTTCTCATGATTATGTCTGTTGCTGTTCTCAGTGTGTAATATATATATATTTTAAAAAATCAAGGGCAGGATTCTCAGTGTGTAATATGAACTTTTGCATGTCAATTAGGTTTCATTCTCTTCACCACACTCAGTTCCGGACAAACTACTCGCTTTTCATGCCGTTCTACGACTACATATATAACACCAGGGACAAGTCATCGGACACACTGTATGAGAACTCACTCAAGGACAAGGAAGAAGCAGTAGATGTGGTGCACCTTACCCATTTCACCAGCCTGCAGTCCATCTATCATATGAGGCCCGGGTTTGCCGAATACGCCTCCAAGCCGTATGCCTCCAAGTGGTACATGCTGATCATGTGGCCCGTGTCGTTGCTCTCCATGGTGCTGACATGGGAGTATGGTTCTTCGTTCACTGTTGAGAGGAATGTCATGAAGAAACTCAGGATGCAGTCATGGGCCATACCAAGATACACTTTCCATGTGAGTTCAAATACAGTTCCATGTAAGAATCATGTTCAGTTCACAAGAACTGGTGTACACTCTAACCAAATAGCCAATCTTTTCCTTTCTGCAGTATGGATTGAGTTGGGAGAAGGAAGCAATCAGTGACCTGATTGAAAAGGCAATATGCGAAGCTGACAAAAAAGGAGCAAAAGTTGTTAGCCTTGGACTCCTGAATCAGGCATGCAATTTCTTTAGTTATTCAAAGTACAAGTTGACATGGGTCTTCTGTACTCCCAAATGGTAGTCATGTCCATATATATTGTCACAAAGAAAATTATTAGTAATATATGATTAACATCTGTTGAAGGAAGAGGTTTAGTCATATAGATGAAGAGGCAGGAAAAATTAGAAAATTGGCGGCTAAGTGGCCATGGACAGTTATTCCAGTGGTGCTAATAAATTTTGAATTTCATATCATTAGAAAATGCGTAATTATTTTATGTATGACCTCATGCATAACAGAAGTTGTAATTGACAACAATATGTTTAACATCAGGCACATAGCATCAATGGAAGGGGCGGACTTTATCTGCAGAAGTACCCGAAATTGGGGGTAAGACTAGTGGATGGCACCAGCTTAGCTGCTGCAGTGGTTGTCAATAGTATCCCCCAAGGCACAGATCAAGTGGTTATTGCAGGAAATATTTCGAAGGTGGCTCGTGCTGTTGCCGCAGCATTGTGCAAGAAAAACATCAAGGTCAGAACTAAATACTCACATCTCCATCGCTTCAATCGCATGCAGAAATAATTTCTTGTACTAAAATCTAACAAGCAACTCATGCTCATCTTGTGCAGGTCGTAATGACAAACAAGCAGGGTTATCTTTTTCTTAAGCCCAACATGCCAGAAGATGGAGCTGACAACCTTTTATTTTCGAAAACCGGCACTGCCAAGGTAAGAAGGGGCTTATGCGTTCCCTCCATTCTCTTAACAAATGAATAGGAGACATCACACGAGAGAACATCATCTCTAATCAACAAATGGCATCACTGTTTGCCCTCAATTTTTTTTGCAGGTGTGGGTTATTGGAGAAGGACTAGATGCTGCCGAACAGTCGAGGGCACAGAAAGGAACACGGTTTATCCCATACTCACAGTTCCCACCAAGAATGGCACGCAAAGACTGCTGCACCTACTCAACGACTCCTGCAATGACTGTACCTAACACACTGCAGAATTTGCATTCGTGCGAGGTAAGTAACACAATGAACTGCAACATTGAAAGAACTTCACTGCATGGTCTAACCAAGTTTGCCTTTTTTTTGGGGTGCAGAATTGGCTACCAAGGAGGGTCATGAGCGCATGGCGCATAGCTGGAGTTGTTCATGCGTTGGAGGGATGGAACGAGCACGAGTGCGGAGACATCGTGCTAGACATGGAGAAAGTATGGTCTGCTGCAGTTCTCCATGGCTTCCGCCCCGTTGCTCAAGCTTGACGCTCTGGTTGCAAGTCAATGGAATAAGTTTTGGACGGATATGCCATATGCTCGCTGGAGCCATGCTATGGAAGAAGAAACGGACACATTGGCTAGAAGAAACGTAGCAATATAAGTAGTTTGATATGCCATGGTTAGCTATTTACCGCATTATCCATCACCTATGATCAAAGACTGATAATGAGTTAATGACTCCACTCTATGTCACTATCTGTCCTTACATCAATAATGTATTTCAAATAGAGAAACAAGCATGGGCAATTGGGCATTGTTGTGCACTTTTGTTACGGTGGGGATTCACTATAATCACTGGGCCAGGCCGCGACACGTTCATGCATAAGGAGATAGAGCGGCACAAAAGGAAAATACGGCAGAGGAAGGTGCGGCAGCATAAATAACTACCGGCATTTCCATGTTAGTTGGTTTGGACGGCAGGGGAAGGTGCGGCAGCATAACTGCCGGCCCTTCCATGTTAGTTGGTTTGGGCGGCAGCATAACTGCCGACTCCCCCTTCAGGGTTAGTTGGCTTGCCCATTAGATTATGATTCTTCAATTAGGATATTATGAAGAGATTGAATCAATCTCTTAGTTGCTTTCCAAATCTGTCTTTCCTTAGATAAGTTTTTATCTTTAAGATGTAATCCCTATAAAAGGGATATGATATTGAATAGAAGGGCAAGCAAAGATTAAGCTGAAACTTACCTTGCTTCTTCCTGCGCCTGCTGGCGCCGTGAGAGCTCACGACGGCGCCCCCTCGCCGTCGTCATCTTATTGCTGTCCAGCCACCTGTTTCCTATCGCTACTTCCTTCGCAGCCGAGCTGCCCTGCATGACTACAACCTTCGGCCAAGACCTGGTTGTGAATTTGGTCATGGATCTGGTCGTGACAGCCGACCTGATCGTGGACCTGGTCATGACAACTTGGTATCAGAGCCCACCGTTGCATTGACCATGTCAAGCAACGACGGTTCTGACCCCCCGAATATGGCCGCGATGTTCGCTTAGCTCATCGCTCGGTTCGACGCCATGCTCCTGACGATAGACAACCATAGTGCTCAGCTCGCTACCATAAACAACCGACTTAAAGGCCATACCACACGACTGGCACGCGTAGAGATGATCAAGACCGACGACACGGGAAACTTGGGGGCTGGCACGGGCACGGGCGCCGCGGTAACCACGCTGCCAGGCTGGCCGAACTTGCTGCCGCACGTGCGCACTGAGCACGTCGGGGTTCACCACTTCCATAAACTTGACTTTCTGTAGGATCGTTAATAGCAATCAGAGGGGGGTGAATGATTGTAACCGCAGTGGAAGATATTCTTCTCAGATTTAAATGTACTAATATTGGATGAACAGTGTCATATATATAAACAACAGTATATATGAAAACAATAATATAAACCAATCTATCTTCTCTCTCTGATCACCCAACAGTACTACTTCCAGCGCATATAAGTAATGAGTTTAATGTGTAACAGCAAAAAGCCTCGGTAGAAAATCTCACGTATATGCACCTTACCTTCTCTTTCTCCAAGAACCGAACAGGCAGCCGATTCCTTGTTCCCCCTGCCGACCGAACGTCCCGGTCCTTAATCCCCGACCAGCTAATCTCCTCTCTACCCCCAAAGCCGAAAGCAGCCTGCACCCGGTCTCCTTTTTCTTGGCCTCACGTCACAACCAAAAGGACAGCCAAAACTCCTTTTCTTAATCCTCTGACCTTTCCTCTCTCTTCTTTAATTTCTATGCCCCCATCAATCTTTTCTACTATCTTCCGTCAAAGATGTAAGAAGCATAAAGTAGCAACAAAAGTCATTGCACGGAAGCTCTCAAAAACTCCTTTTTTAATGATCTCTAAGCCGATTACAGGGACCCTATATATACTAGGCTGCCGTCAGCCGTTTCGAATTCGGATATATGAGACTTTAACCATCCCGTGTACGACCTCGCTCCAACTCACCCGTAACACCAAAACTAAGTATCGGTATGTAAACCGAATTGGTTACCTAGTACTCTTTCCTAATTCTATCTCTTTCAGTGTCTTGCACTTCTTTGGCTACAACCCGCCTAGACTCTTGGCAACGTCCAGAGTCTTCCGCGTGTAGAACTCGGACTAGGACCCACCAACATGACCTCCATAGCCCCAACATGGATCATTCGTCTTTAATCTTCATGCGCTCCAACTCGAGCTCGACCGCCTCCTCCAGCATCCTCGACCTTCAGGACCATGACTTCGTACCAAGCCATCTCCCGATCATCGCCGTAGACCACGATCGCCTCTGAGTCACCCTGCACATGCAAAGACCAAAGCAACATATTTTCTCGGCACAAGTTCTTCCCAACTTGACCGACATAAGTCCACACACACCACATGCCTCAAATAATATCTGTAAATAACATTGTCAATTATTCATCAGTTAAATTAATTTAAACCTAGCCACATGGTCTAACACTTTCCCACATTCGATGGCAAGGACGATCCACTGCCTTGGGTCAGTCGTCGAGAACAATTCTTCCGCGGCCAACGAACCATGGAGGAAGAGAAAGTGTGGCTAGCATCATACCACCGAACCGACAGTGCTCAGACGTGGTTCTGTCGGCTTGAGCGCGAGGAAGGGACACCGTCGTGGCGTCATTTCATAGACCTCGTAAACGTACGCTTCGGACCACCGTTGCGGCATAACCCCCTGGGAGAGTTAGTGCAACTCATGCGTACGGGGACTGTCGACGATTACATCAACCAGTTCCTGACACGTCTCAACCGGGTTGGTCCCCTTGCACCCGAACAACAGATCCAACTGTTCACCGCCGGACTTCAAGAACCGCTCAGCATCAACGTCGACCTACAGGCACCGCGAACGATGGAGACGGCTATGAGCCTCGCATGGGCTTACGAGCGTCGCGCCACCATTGTGGCCGAGTTGGCAGCAGCAGCAGCACCCCCACCCAAGCTGGCTGCGAGGCCTGCTTTCACAGGCAGGGCATCAGCGCCCACACCCGTGGTTCCGAAATCTTCGGTCGGAGGCAACCCGGTCGGGAACGGTCCGAAACGCGTGTTTCATCGCGTTCTCACACCAGAACAGATGATGGATCAGAAGCATCAAGGGCTATGCTTCAATTGCGACAAGAAGTTTACTCCGTCTCATGAGTGCAAGCAATTGTTACACATTGAGTTTGTCAATGAGATGGCCGGGAGTGACGACGATGATCTAGGAGAGGAACCCAACTCTGAAATCTCCTTGAATGCACTAACCGACATTAATACGGGTCGCACCATGCAGTTGGAGGTGACAGTAGGCGAAGCATTACTCATGGCCCTAGTTGACTCGGGATCGACACATAATTTTGTGGCAGAAGAGGTGCGTGATCAGCTTGGTTGGCCCACACACACAGGGTGCCATGGGCTCAAGGTGGCGGTGGCCAATGGGGACCAATTGGTGAGCGGAGGCATATGTCGCGACCGGAAGATTAGCATACACGGCGAAGAGTTCCACATGGACTGCTACTCACTTCCTTTGAGCGGATTTGATTTGGTGTTGGGCATCCAATGACTGGAGACTTTGGGGCCAATCGTGTCGGATTTCGAGCACCTGATCATGTCTTTTTGGTGCACGGACCACACGGTTCGTTGGAGTCGAACCCCAAATTGGTAGTTTGGAATCCACCATGTCAATCTATGTCATTCTCTGGATCAGTAGATAGCACACACATATACATTCTTGGATCAATCATATACATCATATTCACAGCCAAATATATTACATAACCGACCATATTGCCCATCGTTTAACAAAAGGGCACAAAGGCCACCACAAGGTCAGAGTGCAGAGTAACGGGGTAAGTGCAGAAGCATAAGAAGTAGTGGTGGATCCATCCACTCTGACCACAGGCAAGTGACTTGGGGTCCCAGCCTAAGTTTCATCATCATCACCACCGACTGGCTCGGCTGCCAAGTAGTAGTCGTAGGGGTCCTGGTCGAGCGGTTCTGAAAGATTATAATGGACGAGCTTGAGTACACAACCATACTTGTGAGCCAACACACAATGCAAATTATCATAGATGCAAGGCTAGTTAAGGGAAAGCTTAGAGTTCTTTTATTTGCATAAAGTCAAGTTTGAATGAGATCAAGTAGTAGAACATCCTGCGGCCTAGCATTTGTAAGAACAGGTTTTATAAACCGAGTTTCATTTGTAAGGTACTAGTGGAGATCCCATCTCCTATACTATTGAGTGGCTCCATCCACTCGATGCTCGGGGTAACCCGTAATTACCACTGGTCCCCGAGAAGGACTTCACAAATCCCTAGGGTCCCACCCCAGTTTTTCATTCCATGACCACACACAAAAGGTTTTATAAAAATGAAAGCTAGTTCAGGTGAGTTCCTGGCACCGTTCTTGACTGCGAGCACGGCTACCAAGTTAGTTTTCTTACTCTGCAGAGTTCGTCCATTTTACCCACAAGAGGTAATCATCTTGATATCTACACACGTTTCCTTAGATATGTGAATCAAGGGGATATTACCACAATGCCTTTACAATGCTTAACCTCAACGCAACCCCACCTGTTAAGGTTTCCACCGCCCAAAGCCACGCTCCCAGGAGGCCCCCTCTTGTGCCGTGTGGTTTTCCTGTGGCTTCTACCCATACCCACGCCACACACCAACCAGTGGCGAAGCCACACCTAGGTGAACAAATTAGTTAGCCAGGTTGTACCTATTATAGACTTGTGATCGTACTGTTTTTACACGAGATGTCATTACAAGAACTCAGTCTTTTATTGACTTGGGCGGTGCATCCACATACCCCACCGACGTGCACCACCAGCACCAGCCTCTTATTCCATCCGCCCAAGTCGAGTACATATTTTTAGGTTTTTGGTTGGTTTTCAAAATAACCTTTAGCCCAACATACCAGCCCGGCTCCCAGCCTCGACTGCCCAAATCCAGCTTTTCGTGTTTGGAAATATTGATGTCGGACACTTTAATGCCGGCACGACCACATATCTAAGCAAGGTTAAGCATGACATTTAGATACATACTTATTAACTAGCATGTAACCATTAAGTCTAATGTGACAAATGATAATGTCCAAGTTCAAGGAACGAAAGGTTATGCTCAGTTATCATTAAGGCATTAACTATGTACTAGACCAATATAGTTGTTTAAATCATAGCAATGCAATTTCATAAGTTAAAGCAACATAATTTGCAAAGACTGGGTGCAATATGATCAAAGTATTAACTCGCCTTGGTTGTGGTACTACTGCTCCTGCTCGTGGTCTAGTAGCGGGTCTTCTGGAGCTTCAGGTTCTATACGCAAAATCAACCAAAATTCAAATAAGCCCAATAGAGTTCGACTTGCATTCAAAATCCAAATGAATTCCAAATATGGGGCGTCCTCGGTTGGGTTGGAAGGCTTTAACTAGTCTTAGGTCCCTATAACCGCGCTCGGCATTGGACATAGGATTCGAGCAGGTATCTAGGTTGTTTCTGAGATAGTGTCTAGTCTACGTATCAGTTTTCAACTTCAAGTATTGTTCAGTGTTTCAGCCACCTAGTCGGAGGGGTTTCGCCTTCCTAGGAGAAGGGTTTTTGAGTACTGTTCACAGTTTCGACCACTTGGTCGGGATGGGTCTCAAATACTTGGTCGAGAAAGTTTTTGAGTTCTGTGTATAGTTTCGACCATTTGGTCGGATGTGTTTCGAGTACTTTTTCGAGGAGGTTTTTGAGTTCTACTCATAGTTTCAACCACTTGGTCGGGATGGGTTTCGAATACTGCGTAGACAAGGTTTCAGTACTGTTTATGGTTTTGAGTACTGCTCATTGTTTTGACTACTGTTTATTGTTTTGACTAATGTTCATTATTTTCACTACTGGTTGAACGAAAGTTCAGAAGGTGTTTCGACTATTGGTCGAAGGAATTTTGACTATTAGTCAAAGACGTTTCGACAATCTGGTCAGAGGAGTTTTCAACTAGACATACTTGTCAAAGAAGTTTCGACATGCTGATCAAAGGAGAGTTCGACTAACTGGTCGAAGAAGTTTCAACAAGCTGGTCGAATAAGAGTTTCGAATAACTGATCGAAGAAGTCTTCGATAGGCCAGTCGAAGGAGAGTTTCGACTAACTGGTCGAAGAAGTTTCGACAAGTTGGTCGAAGAAGAGTTTCAATTAACTAGTCGAATAAGTTTTTGATAGGCTGGTCGAAGTAGAGTTTCAACTAACTGGTCGAAGAAGTTTCGAAAAGCTGGTCGAAGAAGAGTTTTCACTAACCGGTTGAACAAATATTCGACAGGTTGGTCGAAGGAGAGTTTCGACTAACTGGTTGAAGAAGTCTTGATAAGCTGGTCGAAGAAGGGTTTTGACTAACTGGTCGAAGAAGTTTTTGACAGGCTGGTCGAAGGAGAGTTTTGACTAACATGTCGAAGAAGTTTCGACATGCTGGTCGAAGAAGTGTTTCGACTAGCTGGTCGAAAGGAGTTTTCGACTGACTTGTGGGGAAAAGTTTCGACTACATGGTCGGAGGAGGTTTTGACTAACTGGTCGAAGGGAGTTTCGACCTTCCGGGATGCATATGCTATCACCTTCCAGTCTTGCATTAGCACACTACCAAACCCTTGTCGAGAGGCATCACAATACATCTCAAAATCCTTGCGGATATCTGGGAGCACCAGAACTGTGGTTGAGGTTAATTGGAACTTCAGCGCTTGGAAACTCTTCCCGCACCCTTCTGACGACTCAAATTTGTTATCTTTCTTCAGTAGTTGAGTGAGAGGTCGAGCGATTTTGGAGAATCCGTCAATGAATCTGCGGTAGTATCCTGCTAATCTGAGGAAACTCCAAACTTCAGACACCGTGGTAGGTGGTTGCCAGTCAAGAACGACATCCACCTTTGCTGGATCCATGGCTACTCCATTTGCAGATATCACAAGCCCCAAGAAGCTAACGTCAGATAGCCAGAACTCGCACTAACTGTACTTGGCATATAGCTGGTGCTCCCTGGGGGTTTCAAGCACCAATCTAAGATGTTGTGTGTGTTCTTCGGCATCTCTAGAGTAGATGAGGTTATCGTCAATGAACACCGCCACGAATCTGTCCAGGTATTCCATGAATACCTTGTTTATTTGATTCATAAAATATGTCGGGGAATTGGTTAGCCTAAATGGCATAATTGTGAACTCATAGAGGCCATATCAAGTAGAGAAAACTATTTTGGGGATGTCTTCAGATCTGATTTTTAGCTGGTGGTACCCTGAGCGTGGATCTATCTTAGAAAATTTTGTTGCCCCTTTGAGTTGATCAAACAAATCATCAATTCTGGGCAACGTATATTTATTTTTGATAGTTACTTCATTCAGGGACCAATAATCCACACACATCTTCATACTTTCATCCTTCTTTTTCACAATAGTACGTGACATCCCTATGGTGAGGAGCTTGGTCTAATAAACCCTTTCTCTTGCAATTCTCGAATCTGCTTTTTTAGCTCCTCGAGTTCATTAACTGGCATCCTATAAGGTCTCTTAGAGATGGGTGTTGTCCTAGGCATCAATTCTATGATAAACTTTATGTCTCAATCTGGTGGTCCCGTGACAGTTCTTTTGGAAAGAGGTCAGGGATTCTTAGACCGCTAGCATTCCTTCCAAAGGAATGCCCAAGGCATAGCAGATTGCACTTTTCCATTGGAAGGGTCTCTTCATCTTGACTTTAACGACCATCCCGGGGCATTTGGTAAGACTCACTGGTCTATTAGCGTAATCTATAACCCCTTGATACTTGGCCAGCCAATCCATCCCTAGGATAGCATCTAGGGTCTAGGCTTGTAGCACCATCAAGTCCGCTGAGAACACTATCCCTTCAAACTGTATTTCCACCCCAGAGCTTACTAATTTGGCCCATAATAGTCCCCCGGGTGAATTGAGCTCTAAGGGTCTCGAGAACAAAAGTTGGTAATTGCCAACGATCCACAAATTTGCTAGAGATGAAAGAATGAGATGCTACAGAATAAAAAAGAATGAATGCTAGTGAGGAATTAACTGAGAATGTACCCATCTGTACTTTGGGTGCCTCTGCCTCCTCTGTCGTGATATGGTTCACCCAACCTTGCCCTTGGGACAAAGCTGCCCTGGCTGCTGATGAAGTCTAGGGCCTCCCTCTTGCTTCCGTCCCAGGGGTGTTCGGTCCACATGCCGGGGTACTCCCAAGATTGAACTTAACGGGAGTGTTAGCCTTGCGTGGGTAGAAGCGAACGTAATGCCCGGGTTTGTTGCAGTTAAAACACAACTGACCGGCTAGTGGAGTGTTGGCTTGCTGAGGTTGGCTAGTTCGGCTAGGTGTGGCATGTGAGGCACCACCAGGCCGGTTTGAAGGAGCTAAAGTTCGGGGCAAAGTGGCTGGCTGAGAGCCACTACCCAATGGGGCACCTTAGAATGGCGAGCACTAGGTGTCGACCCCTTTGAGGTACCCAATTTCCGCTTGCGACTGGCCTCGAAGGTCTTGCATTCGTTTTCTAGGAGAAAGGCCTTATTTATTAACTGCTGGATACTATGGAAGTCCTGCGCAATCAGCTGCACTCGCAACCCATCACGTAGTCCTTCCAGGAATCAGTCAATCTTCTCTTCCTCCTCAGCTATGTCATTTTGGGCATAGCAGGCCAATTGGTTGAACCGGGTCAGGCACTCTACCATGGAGTAGTTGCCCTGTTTTAGTGCCCTGAACTCGTGCCTATTATACAAGTATCGCTGCTCGCGATTATCGTAAGACTACCAACATTCGTGCTGATTGACTGAAAAGTTCTGTCTCTCTCAAGGTGGTATTCATTGTGCCTCTATCTGCTAAGCACACTTCCTCTATAGGGCGACACACACGTTCTGATACTTCAAATACCAGAACGTAACTTGCTATTATTAATATAGAAAAATAAGCCTTATAGAACTCATCACAAGAATTTTAATGATTTGCTTTCGTAGTGCTTACAACCATTATTGAAAGTTCCATCATAATCACAAACTACAAGTGACTGTTTTGATTTTTTTTCAAGTTCAAACTTCCCGATTTGAAATTTTCAAAATTGAAAATTTTGTGTTAGAGAGAAAGGAAGGGGAAGGAGGGGAAGGGTGGAAGTAGGAGGTGGATAGAGAAGATGACCTGAAGCTACATGCCCTGCTCCGTACTAATTTATATTTTGACTCTGAATTTGTGTTTGGTGTGTTACGGGCGGCTTTCATGTATCCTAAATTAATCTATATAATGTAATTTGTATATCTATTTTTCTATTTTTACATAGAAAGAATCAATCGATAGTCGTCATAGTGTTTCTCCTCTGTTTCCTCCCGAAAACCAAGGAAACTCGATTCCTCCAACTAACTCGGAAACAAATTCTCTCTCTTCCCCTTAATTAATTGTCGACTACAAACCACCTGATTGTGACATCTAAGGGCACACCCAGCCGTCCAAATCACTTGTATTTTGGTGAGACGGAGGAGAGAGGGACAGGGAAGAGAGAGAACTTATACAGGCTAGACAATCAGATCAAGACACAGGATACCAAAAAAAATCTTATTAGAGGGGAGTTTGTATCTACACGACGTGTGGTTCGAGTGAGAGAAGAGCTTAGATTGTCCTAGTGAGAGAAGATGTATAATTGTTTTTTTTAATTCGTGCTACTATACAAATGATTGGATGGCGGCATCCAGTACAATTTATTGTTGATTTGGAGAGGATTAGGTACTACAAACTTCAGAAGTCCCTTTCAGTTTGCTGGCCGATGTCACACTTGTCAGTTGGTGAAGGAGTTTCGCAAAATCCAAACACCTCAGAGAGATAGGAGTTCGTAATAGATGACTAGTTAGCCCAATTGATGATGCCACACCCAACCAATTAACCCTTACACTGAAAGGCAGCACTAGCTGGTACTCAGACTAGATAGTACGCCAACCACCCTAGTATATATCGTGTGTGCCGTCTCGTCTCGAACGCGTATAATTAATGATCGTATAACAGATTCGTGGCAAGGCTGTGACCTGTGAAGTCCGGAGACAGGTACGGTCATTATTTTCCATCTTAGATTCGCTCAGCCGATTTTTTTCCCCTTTTATTTGATTTTTTTTAACAAAATAGCAAATGTAATCTAATCGTTTCTGAAATAACATTACAGTAGACTGACCATAGGACATTTATCCCCTGTTACGCTTCAGGTGCGCCGTAAGAGGACAGAGCGAGCAATTTTGTTCACTGTTCACTGCACGAATCGGTATCCCCGTGTCACTGTTAACTGTCAGCGCTAGCTATTCCTGCATTTGAAGGTTCTGTACAGTTGACGACGGCGTACGTGGTGTTTCGTCTCTAGAGAATTCCCAGGAAAATTTACACGAACACAAAGGATGTCACGCCAATCCAATTGAAGGATGCTAACTGGCATGATCTTTTGCAGTTGGGTGCCAATTAGGTTTTTCTTTCCTGAAGGCAAATTGTACCGATCTCTTAGTTGGGAGTTAGCCTGGCAAAGACAGTTCTTTGATGCAATAAGATAGATCAACCAATAAGTGATCGATGATTCGGCAAATACTAGGACTTCTAATTAAGCTTTCTGTTTTCAGAATTTGGGCTCCTAGGCTATACTGTGCTAAATGGCAGATTATATATGGGGAATCATACTGGCCGTGCGACCCATCTCCTCGACCCCATTGGACGCTCCACTCCACAGTTTATACCTCTATCTAACTTTATCCATCCACATCACCGGAAGGTATAACACCAACCACCCATTTTCGATGATTTTCAAACTCTAAACGCTCTTCCCCTCTACGCTGATCTTCCTCTCCCGCCTCAACGTGCCAGAGCTGCTCATGTCGTCCATCATTGCCAACCTCAAGCATCGCCACCACTTTATCCGCTGCCACATGCTCTCCACGATCTCCGCCATCTACCACCTGCCCAACGGCGACCAGCTCCTCCCCGATGCGCCCGACCTCGTGGAGCGTACGCTCGCCGCGGAACAAGACGTGATCGCTCGGAGGAACGTGTTCCTCGTGCTATGTGCGTGAGTGTATTGAGTGTGCGGTCACGTATCTCCTCAACAACGCCGAGCTAGCGTCGCCAAGTGCAACCTCCTTTAGATGGCCACTGTCGACCTCGCATGCAAAGGTCTGCCGCTCGCCCAATCGCGCCGACAAAGGGCACATCAGCTTCATCTGTGTACGTTTTGTTGCATGCATTTGCTCAGTTTTATTGCAACAGTTGATTCAAAATGTTGCATAGAGCTTTTTTATTGTTGCGATGTTGTTGCATCAAATGTTGTGTCAAGAGATATTTTTATTGCAATAATGTTTTTGATTTGTTGTACAAGAGTAAACTTTTTGTTACATACCCTCATCATTTAATTGTTGCGCGCAACCTCTCGCATATATTGTTACAGAAAGTGATTTGGTTTGTTGCAAGAAAGTGATTTGGTTTGTTGCAATACATCTTCTAAAAATTTTATAGGGAAAATGATTTTGTTGCACCTATTGTCGCCGATTGTTGTATACATGAAATCAAAATATTTCATAAGTAAGTTTTAAATGTTGTAAATTTTTTGATGTTGCAACAATTATTTTTGGATGTTTCAATTGTTATTCAAATGATGCAATATTGTAGCATCGAAATTTGTTTGTTTTTAAATATTTGAACTATTTTTTAAAAGCACAACCCTGTTCTATACTTATGGTTTCATGTTATTTTCAATATATATATATATATATATATATATATGAATATCTTATAATTAGTATATGAGTATACTCAAAGTGATAAAGGAGTATGTTAAGTTGTTTTAGGTGGTATATCAAAGGTGGGAGTAACTACACCCGGGAGTAGAAAGTATTATGGATTTTCAATATATATATATATATATATATATATATATATATATATATATATATATAGGAATGGTAGAATGGTACTGTCAAACCGTGCAGACAATATCCTGCTCACGTGGCATATACTCCATGCAGAGTAACACCATCTTTGAGTAATTTGACAACTCGCATAATTAAATTAAAAGCATATACGATACTGTACTAATAGTTGAAAATGGCTGAAATGTCCGTGAATTTCCAGTGGGGTAGTGAGTTGTGAGATATTGACACCCTGACAGCCGTATGCAAGACAAGTTCAGTCTACTGATTCGAATCCGGAGCCCTAGATGCAAAGGATGAACAGTTTATTATTATTATTAGGAGTGTCTGTCAACGGTCCTATCAAAATCCCCACAGTACTATATGCAATCCGAAGCCTGGCAGTAGACAGGGATGGTTCGCACTCGCACTACTCGACAATTTCCATGTCATCGAGTCATTCATTCATGTCCGAAATCAGCCACCTGCTTTCTGCCCAAATTTTGAGGGAGCGAGCGAGCGAGCGATCGACGGCCAGTTTCCGGTTGTAAGTTGTCCTGGTATTTTATGCTGTCCCTTCAAGGCTTTAAGTAGTCTGGTTCAATAGTCTAATCGGCATGGCATCCTCTGGCGAGTTTCCACTAATTGCATGTTTGTTATTTGACATTTTTTCATTTGATTTCGTAAAGTAGTGCATATGTACTAGTTAAGAAATTAAGGTGTTTAATTTAACCACTCCTTTCGTTCTTTTTTTAATTTGAGGTTGTTGACTTTGCACGGTCACCAAAAAATATAACTTTGATCATTCATTTCTATATTAGTATAAATTAATAAAATTAAAATACTATAAAAATACTTTTAATGACAAATTCAGTGATATAGTTTATACATGCATGGCCATCTAGGTAACTTTTAACATATTAATTGTTAAATTTTAGAAAATTTAACGGGACAGATTCTAAAACAAAACAAAAAAAGTGAACGGGTCATTTGCTTCGTAGCTTTGGCTCATAAGTAACTTATCTTTCTATACGATTTATTAAAAAAACTTACCTTTCTATACAAAAAAACATTTTAAAAAGTTAGTAACTTTTGTTCATGATGCTCTCAGATTTTTTTTAAAAAACAGCAGGACAGGTTGAGCTCCCATGCATGGCTGAAAACGTTGCCACCTCCCGGTGCAACGCGGCCGCAGGCATCGGCATGCGCCCTCCTCCCCGGCTCGGTGAGCGCTCGGCAAAACGGAACTTTTTTCATCCAAGGACGGGGCAAGGTTGTAAAACTCAGTAAAGGCTAGCTCACGCCTGTACGTGGCATAAAAACAACCTACAACCGTGAAGAAAGAGCAGCGGGACATACAGCCGGACACGGAATTACCCCCCTCGTCTTCTAGCAAATGGAAGGGGGGAAAAGGCATGCATGAAAGGAACGCATATTTTTCATACTTAAATGTTAGAAAAGAATATATGCACTGTTCCGATAACTGAGATAGATTATGCACTGTTCCGAGCATCCACAACAGTAAGACCAGGAAAAGGAGACAATGTGAATTTCTGAAAAGATAATTAGCGCGACACAATGCCACCGAGAGAACTGCCCAGAGACTATAATGGATAGCTGCGAGGAAAAATCGAACGGTAAAAGAAGCTATGATGGAAGCGAAATGGATAGCTGATCTCACGAGGAAAATAAATATGCACTTATTAGAGGACTTTGTCAAAATATTCACTTTGCTTCGTCAAAACACGTTATCCCAGGATATGCCCGACGACATAACTTGGAGATGGACGCCCACGTGCACCTACTCAGCCAAGTCGGCATATGAGGCACAATTTCTGGGGTCGGTGGAGAGACCATATCAGCGTGTCAAATGGAACATATGGGCACCGCAAAACTGCAAAATATTTGCATGGTTACTCATTCAACAACAGCTCCGGGTGGGTGGCGGACATCTTAGCTCCTCATCATATACAAAATGATTATTGGTGTCCTCTATGTACACATACTCTGGAAACAGCAATGCATCTATTTGTCAAGTGTATCTACGCCAAACAAATATGGGATCTAGAAGCAATCTAGACGCAACACAGTAGTCTAAATCCCACGCAGTGGGAAGCTCGACCGAACATTGGTAACCAGTGGATCGATAGGTTTCGTTCTGGGGAGGCAAATTGCAAATAGGGCCAAGCCTTATAGATCATTCTCATCCTCTGGCAGATATGGAAGGAAAGGATTAGACGGATTTTCCAGCACCAACACAACGCTGCAACAAGTATGATGGCGATCATCAAAGAAGAAGAAGCCAGAGTGTGGACGACAAGCGGGGCGATCAAGCTCCAGTCTTACTTGCAGGGGAGTGTGGGGTGGAGTGTCCCCCCACGCCCGCCAATGAACAACAATAACCTACTGCATAACCCTCTATTTTGATTTTGTTCTAGCTCTAGGCGGCCTGAGCATTGTGCAAAGATGGAAAACTCTGGTGGGCTAGAGGATATTCATATTGAACTGGGCATATATTTTCAGATACAGGATGACTACTTGGACTATTTTGTTAACCCTGTTGGCATATGCAACATTGGAACCAACAACGAAGATCACAACAACCTCTCGGCCAATCTAACAGTAATAAGATAGATGTACTACATAACAACTAGGGGAAGAAGAATCCTACTTCTATTTCAATACCAAGGAAGATGGGGGGAGTGGATTTTCAGCCACCAGAGCATACTCCCTGGATCAAGCCACAACGGGAAAATAGGGCCCAGAGCGAAAGTGTTCAGAAGGTTTCAGGGAAAGTTTCAGAGAAAGTTCAGAGAAGTTTCCTGGCCTCTTGCATGCGCTTGCACATCAAGAATGCCTGGGACAGTGGCAGTCAGGAAAAAGGCTGCATCGGGACAAAGGCGGCATCTGACCTCGGCAAGGATGGGAAAAACAAAACAGCACCCCCGCCACGCATGGGGAAGGAGGAGGCGGCAAGACTCCGGCAATTGTTGTCTACTTCAGTGCTCAGTCACTTTCTTCAGCCTTTTCACCTACTAGAAGGCAACCCACACCAATGGGGCAGAGGAGCCCGGAGGCAAGCTGTCACGAGGCGGCCGGGAGTGTGCAGAGAAGAAGATGCTTAAGAAAAAGAGGAGATGCGGAGGATTTCAGGGACGATGCGTCGCCTGGACGTTCCGGCAAATCCAGTGAACACTATCCCTGCCTTTCTGCGACATGTCGTGTTCCACAACGTCACAAGCAATCCCCCTCAATCAATTTCAGATTCTCTTCGTAGGGGCTCGTGCCGCGGCCATTTTATTCCACCCCGGCCAAAAACCATAGCAGCTCGCCACCCGGAACACCACCCTTTCCCTGGTGAGTATTTCTCCAATTCCTCTCCCCTATAGCACCCCTGGGCATGCCCCCTTCCCTTCCCCACCACTGACCCCCGCCCTCCACCCCCGCAGTGCCGCTGCACCGGCGAGCCATCCACGCCGCCCCCGCCCTCACTGCCAGCCCTCCCCGGTCGTCCCCCACCCTCATCTTCAGCTTGGGTGAGTCCCCCTCACCACCCTGCTGCCCGTGCTCCCCCTGTCCTTCCCCCTCTTCCCCTCTAGCGGTGCCACCCCCACCTTCTCCCCACGTCCGACCGCCTGTTGCCGCCGCCATACCGCCCTAGCGCATGGCTGGCCGCGACACCGCCATCATTGAAGTCGCCTCACCTGACCGTACCCATTTTTCCCCTCCACCGCGGCCACCATCCTTCCCTTCACCGACATTGAGGCCGCTGTGGCCACCTCCCCCTGCTCCCCTGTTTTCCCCTACCTTGCTTCCCCTCTCTCTCTCTCTCTACATCGTTCAGAAGGAGACGTGATCAGACGGCCCAAAAACGATCAGGCGCGATCCGACGGCGGAGATGGCACACACGAGAGCGAAGTCCATCGGACGGGCCGGAGATGACCGGGCGCGCATCCGACGGCTCTCCTTTTCTTGGCGATGTAGATGGTGTGGGAGGCGGCCCTTTCGTTCAGGATTAAAAAGTAGTAATAGAGTGTCAAAGGCATCAACATCGGCCCCCAACGTTCCCTCTTTTTCTTTTCTGTCCTTCTATTTTCATCGATTTTTTTTTCTTCCTACACCTTCTTAACCGGCTTTGCTGGGAAAGCGGACATCATGAAGGTTTTGGCCATTTGTATTTGTTTACTTTATGCACACTTGTGGCCAAAATTTTAAATGGTAGACTTCACACATTCTAAAAAGATTAGAGAAGAAGAGATGGATAAATTATGTTCCTTCGATATTCATAAGGTGGTGTAATTAAGTCGATAGGTTGATATGGCATAACTTCTTGACCTTTTTAAAAAAACTTTTTACTGGTATTTGAGATGCAATTTTGACATATTTTTAACAATAAATTTAATAATATAATTTTTGCATAATCAATCTAAATAATTTTAAATTAATTGATGGACGAATATTAGGATGTCAAATAAAAAAAACGAAGATAATACATTGTCTAGCTTTGGAAAAATCAACCTTATAGAGTTAGGTTCCAACTCTAGGTGATCTGCACCTATGTTCGACACCTGTTGCCAACCCAATAAAGTGCCTTAATTTCCACACAATTCATCAGGAATGAGACATCCCGTGTTTTTTTGGGGAGGGGCGTCTATAAATTGAGCGGGTCCGGGGGTCTGTTCGTTGCATGCCCGAGCAAAAGTTGGCGCTAGCTCACGCATCTGTGCTCAGGAGTCAGGAGTAGTAGCTTGCAATGGCTACAAACCCCGGCCTCTTCAGCGAGTGGCCATGGAAGAGGCTTGGCAGCTTCAAGGTACGTACCTGAATTAATTTGCAAATGACTTTTAGATGGATGCGTACGTGTATTAATTATTAGGTGCTTCAACTATTTTCTCAACCCAAAATAGTTAAATTTTAGTTCATTTACAACTTCGTTATACATAAATTACCAAGAATTTATGTATGTAGTTTTTGTTCCAGATCACTGTAATTATTGTCGAAAATCTTAATAACTCATATTTCTATCACATGATTCAAAATCTAACATATACTTTGAGATATTTAGCAAAAACAAAGATAAATAAAATAAAATTCTATACCAATAAAATACGACAACGTGGTGAATCCGTTATGGTCCCAAAAAACATAATAAATTCGGACTCAATTTATCGTATGAGAAAAAGTGCAAATCTCAAAGCATATTGGACGGACGAAAAATCGACTATTTTAACAAAAGAAAACAGTCGAATATTATTTAGCAAATCTTCGAAGAAGACGATGTTGCCGGCCGGAGTACGAATCTCCAAGCAAAATTGTAAAGTCAGAAAATCGATTATTTTCTCTCAAAAAAAACATGCAATAATTTTTTTAGCAATTCCGTTAATTATTATTAAAAAATCATGCAACATTTTTTAGCAATTCCGTTAATTATTATTTGTATCAGATTCCAGCACTCTTGTCGCAGTTGATTGTTCACTGGTGTGTACCATGCATGCATCATGCTTGGAAAGGATTTAGCTTTTTGAGGTGCTGCGATGCACTGACACTATGCGATTCAGTAACAATAGCAGCACAGCATAGCTTCCATGCACGCACTTCCAGTGCAATTGTAGAACCTTTCCATATGCATGCGGCATACATGGAAGCTTTCTTATATGTATGTATGCATATACGTGAACTTGACGACGAAGTCATGATGTGTGGATGCAAACGCACTTACTCAGTACATCGTGGTGGCGCCATGGATGCTGCACGGCGGCTACCTTGTGGCGACCAAGGGCTGGAGGGAGGCCGACCTGGGCTACGTCGCCATCCTCCCGTCGATGCTGCTCCGGATGCTCCACGACCAGGCCTGGATCACCGTTTCCCGCCTCCAGAACGCGCGCGGCAGGCGCCAGATCGTCGACCGTGGCATCGAGTTCAACCAGGTCGACCGCGAAAGGAACTGGTACGGTCCGGTTCCCAGTCGACATGATAACCCGCCGCGGGCGTCATACGTTAACCACATGACATGAAACCGTGCGCGCGCGCGCGCGTACGCAATGCAGGGACGACCAGATCATCCTGAGCGCCATCCTGCTCTACCTCGGCGCGCTGTACCTGCCGGGCGGGCAGCACCTGCCGCTCTGGAGGACGGACGGCGCGGTCCTGCTGGCGCTGCTGCACGCCGGCCCCGTCGAGTTCCTCTACTACTGGCTCCACCGCGCGCTGCACCACCGCTTCCTCTACACGCGCTACCACTCCCACCACCACGCCTCCGTCGTCACCGAGCCCATCACATGTACGTAAGCCCCCTCTCACGCTGTCACTGGTCATAATAAGCGTTGATATATATGGGAACGTATCTAGTGCTAATGGATAATTCAGTGCTAAAGTATTAATACCAAACTTAACCGTTGGAGGTAGGAGCATGCATGGTGTTTAATAAAGACGCATTAATGAAGTTGAGAGCATGCAAAGTGATTAAATGGTTTAGAGGTGGGAGTCTGTATTAATCTTGGTTGTTCAATTCAGATCCAACGGTCAAGATTGGTATTAGCACCTTAGCACTGAATTACCCATTAGTTGTGTTATTCTTCCCTAGTTGAGGGTGTTTTCTGTATATTTGCTACTTGTATGTATCCGTATATATTGGCACATTTGCCCCCTTTGTAATAGAAGAAGCCTATTCCAACATGGTATCAGACAGGTTAGGGTTATGGTTTCTCTTGCCTTCTCTCCTACCCAGCTCCTAGACTCACTTCTACCGCCACCGCAGCCAGGTCACCGCGCCGCTGCTCGCAGGCCGGTGCCGGGCTTCTCCCCTATCCCGACGCCTCGTGCCGCGGCGGCTTTGGTTCCCCTCTGCTTAGTGAGCGCCCGAGTTGCGTCCTTGTGCCGCGGCGACTCTGGTTCTCCTCTGCTTCGAGCGTCCTCGAGCCCGAATCTGCTACTACTGTAGTGGATCCATCGTCGTCGCTCCGGCTACGCCGCCGCCTCCCCAGATCCAGTTCCTCTGCTCGCCCTGTGCTTCCAGCGACCTCCTCTTCTCTGGATCGACGCTACCCCGAGTGGTTTCTCAGCCCTCGGGCCGCGCCGCTATGCTCCCGACGCCCGAACTTGCGTCGCCTTGCGCTCGAGCTCACCTCTGGTCCGGGCTGTGCCGCTACACACTAGAGCCCTCTCTGAGCTCAGACGACTGACGCCTTCCTCTGCCTGCTGGATCCACCACCGAGGCCGACGCCTTCCTGCTGCTCCTCCTCGGCTTGGATTCACTGAGTAGCAACTTGGGCATCTCAGCACCTGAGCTTGAGTTGCGTAGTGGGTGGAGGTCCCATCGAGAAGGCTTGGGCGTCTCAGCACCTGAAGTGGCGGGGACCGTGTGAGGAGTTTGGCTTCACTGAGCAGCGACTCCTCAGCTTTGTCCTCGCCTTTTCCCGACTGTTGTCCCGAGTCCTGTGGACAACAGCTTGTCGCGTCACTCCGGTATGCCGCGGCCATCACACAAGATGGCACCCACCGGAACCTCGAGCACGGGTATTGTCTCGGTTCCTAAACCGTCGGTTACCTTCAACGACGTCAACTACCGCTAGTTTGTCCAACACATGAGGATTCACCTACGGGCAGCGCCTATGGGTCTACCTCACCGGTGAGCGGCCTTGCCCACCCAGCCCTGTCCCGCCAACCGAGACCATTTTTCCTACTGATGCCACTAAGGATGTTCAGCGGGCTGCGGTTGCCACCTTTGAGGACACACTCGAGGAGTACCACACGTAGCTCCACGCCTACAAGGTGTGGAACAATGGGGATGCTAAGGCCTCTGCCATCATGGTGGCCAGCATTGAGCCCGATCACGCGTCCAATGTGCTTGGGTTGTCTACGGCCAAGGAGATGTGGGATCATCTTCGTGCCCACTACAAGCCGAAGAGCGAGGCCTTGTACCTTTTAGCTCTTCGGGAGGAGCAGTCTCTCAAGCAGTAGGACACCACCGTGGAAGCCTTCTACCAGTAGTTGACTGTGATTTAGCATCAGTTTGACTCTCTGGGGCCGGATGTCTGCCGTCCTGCACTTGCAGTGTACATCAGCAGGCTTACTTGGAGACTCGTCGCCTCCGTGAGTTCCTTACCCACCTTTGTCTAGAGTATGAGGTGGCTCGCTCTCAGTTGCTGATGAGACAGCTCCTTCCCTCCATATTGGAGGCTCTCACTGCTATTTGGGCCGAGGAGGATCGTCTTTGCACGGTAGGGATTCTACAGCAACCCTCTTCGGTCTTGGCTATTCACACCCCAGCACCGGTGCCTACGCCTACCTCTGCCCCTGTGGCCTCCGCTGCTGCTCCCACCGGCCTTCACTGCGACTACTGCAATCGTTCTGGGCACACTGTCCAGTACTATCGCCAGAAGCAAAAGGCTCGTCGAAGTGGCCGCACTTCGAGGGGGAGCTAGATCCTCCCAGTCAGGTTCACGCTAGAGTTCCTTAGAGCAGACGCACCAGGAGATGCACACGCTGCTTCTACACCTTGATGCTTCTGCCCCAGCACCAGGTTCTACTACTAGGTCTTTTGGTCATGCACCATCACCTTCTCCTTCGTATATATATCATCTCCTTTTATACTGGATTACGGTGCCTCTTTCCACATGACACCAGACTCCACTCATCTTACTTCTGTGAGATCACCTGATCTTCCTCTCACAGTTTAGACTGCGGATGACACATCTCTTCCTGTTGTAGGAAGGGGCACTCTTTCCACTTCGTCTTTTCATGTTCCTATTGTATCCTATATTCCTGGTCTTACTATACAACATATGTCAACTGGTCAGGTCACTGATCATGACTATCGCATCACTCTTGATTCTGACTCTTCTTGTGTTCAGAATCATCGTACAGGGATTCTGGTTGGGACTAGTCCTAGGCGTCATGATTCTTAGCGTCTTTGGGAGCTCGACTGGCTGCATCTTCCTTCCGCTGCCTCCACCAGCTAGTCAGCCAGTACTACCGCCTTGGCTTTAGCTGCTTCTTCCACCACTACTTTTGTCCAGTGGCACTATCGATTAGGTCATATTGGTGGTTCTCGTCTTTCGTCACTAGTGGGGAGTGGTGTTCTAGGTTCTATTTTTGATCATACTACTTTACATTGCATGGGTTGCAAGCTTGGCAAGTAGCTGCAACTCCCTTATCCCTCTAGTGTTTCTAAGTCTCAGCGTCCTTTTGATTTGATTCACTCTGATGTTTGGGGACCAGCTCCCTTCACTTTGAAAGGGGGTCATACCTATTATGCGATTTTTATTTATGATTATTCGAGATACACTTGGCTCTATCCTATGTCTTTTCGCAGTCAAGTTCTTTCCATTTACCAACAATTTACCACCATGGTTCGCACTCAGTTTGAGTCGACCATTCGTATTTTCTGTGTTGATTCTACTAATGAATATCTCTCCACTTCACTTCGTCGTGTTCTTGCTGAGCAGGGCACTCCCCCTCAATATTCTTGTCTTGGTCCTCATGCCAAGAATGGTATCGTTGAGCGTAAGCACCACCATCTTCTTGAGACAGCTCGTGCTCTCATGCTTACTTCTCACGCCCCACCTCATTTTTGGGCTGAAGCTATCTCTACCGCTGCCTTTCTTATCAATCGGTATCTCTCTTCTACTATCAAGGGATGCACCCCTTTTGAGCGTCTCACTGGATCATCACCCCAGTACAATCATCTTCGTTATTTCGGTTGTGTCTGCTACGTGCTTCCACCTCGTGAGCACACCAAAATGACTACTCAGTCGGTCGAGTGTGTTTTTCTTGGCTACATCTCTGAGCATAAGGGTTATCGTTGCTATGATCCTGTTGCTCGATGAATGAGGATCTCTCGAGATATCACTTTTGATGAGTTTCATCCTTACTATCCTTGTTCCTCTACCACTAGCTCTGCTTCCTCTGAGTCGCTTTCATTTTTTTACTTTTCTTGACACTTCGCCTCTTCCAGTTCGTGTCTTACCACCCTCGTCTCCTTCGTCTCAGTCCCCATCGTCTCCTTCACCACCATCTCTCTCATCTCCTCCATTTTCCTCACCTCCTCTGGAGGTTCCTACCAGTTCTTCTGTTGAGATCTCCCCTTTTCCGATGCACTACTCTCGCCGTCCACGGTCTTCTCTCCTCCAGTTGACCCTTCTACTCCCTTCAATACCTCATCCTTGCTCGGTCCCGCTCCAGCCTCTCCTCCCAGGTATGATCTTCATGATCGTCGGACTGTCAGGCCTCCTGAGTATTATGGCTTTGTGATCACTGCTCTTATTGAGCCTACGACATACTGGGAGGCTGCTACCCATCAGGAGTGGCAGCAGGCGATGGCTAAGGAGATAGCTGTTCTGGAGTGCACCAGGACTTGGGATCTTGCTCCCCTACCTGCTCATGTTACTCTGATCATGTGCAAGTGGATATACAATATTAAGACTCACTCCGATGACTCTTTTGAGCGCTACAAGGCTCGTCTTGTGACCTATGGTTTTCAGCAGGAGTATGACCATGACTACGACGAGACCTTTGCGCATGTTGCTCACATGACCACTATTCGTACCCTTTTGGCAGTTGCTTATGTTCGCCAGTGGCCCATCTCTCAGCTGGACATCAAGAATGCCTTCCTCGATAGTGAGTTGCATGAGGTCTACATGCAACCGCCCCTGGGTATTATGTCCCTGATGGTATGGTGTGTCGTCTTCATCGCTCTCTCTATGGGCTCAAGCAAGCTCCTCAAGCCTGGTTTGAGCGCTTCTCCTCTATTGTCACTGAGTCCGGTTTCACTGTCAATGACCATGACACTGCTCTCTTTATTCACACACTCTTCTTCTTCTTCTGTATGTTGATGATATGATTACCACCGGTGATGATCCTCAATACATCACTTTTGTGAAAAAGCGTCTCAGTGACAAGTTCTTGATGTCGACATGGGTCCACTTCGCTACTTTCTTGGGATTGAGGTCACTTCTACACCTGAGGGTTACTATCTCTCCGAGGAGAAGTATATTCTAGATCTTCTTGCTCGCACCTGTCTCACTGATCAGCGTACAGTGGACACTCCTATGAAGCTTGGAGTTCACCTTAAGCTCACTGATGGAGAGCCCCTTGAGGATTCCACTCACTACCATCACCTTGTTGGTAGTCTTGTCTATCTTGGGATAACTCGACCTAACATCTCTCACCCTGTTCACATTCCAAGCCAATTTGTTTTGGTTCCCACTCAGCTTCACTACAATCACCTTCTGTGTCCTTCGACATCTTCGTGGCACCATTTTTCATCACTTTTTTTCCTCGCTTCAGCTCCTTGCAGGTCAAGGTGTACTCTGATGCGACTTGGGGTAGTGATCACTCCGATCGCCGATTTCTTTCTACCTACTGTGTTTTCTTGGATCCTCTCGATTGCATGAAAAACCAAAAATAGACGGCAGTTTTTCACTCGAGTGCTGAGGATGAGTTGATGGTTATGGCATCGTTGATAGCTGAGGTTACTTGGTTACGGTGGCTTCTTAAGGATTTTGGTGTCTCTATTACTGCACGGACTACTCTTTTGTTTGACAGCATGGGTGCGGTCCGTATTGCCCGAGATCCTGTGAAGCATGAACTCACATGCACATTAGCATTGATGCTTCCTATGAGATCGCAGGTACATGATCAGGTTGTTCCTCTTCAGTACGTGCCTTCGGAACATCAGTTGGCCGACCTGTTCACGAAGGCATACACATGAGCTCAACACCATCTTTTCCTCTCCAAACTCAGTGTTATTGATCCATAATAAGTTTGATGGGGGTGTGTGTGTGTTATTCTTCTCTAATTTAAAATATTTTTGCATATTTGCTACTTGTATGTCCCTGTACATATCGGCTCATTGCCCTCTACGATAGAAGCCCATTCCAATACTTTGAACTAAAAAGTTATGAGGCACACCGCACATGTACCTCTTAACTGTTGGCAATTAAAGTCCTAATATGCGCATCAACCGACTGCCTTTCCAATGTCGTGCCTGTTTCTTTCGAACAAAAGCACGAGCGACACTGGCCGGTGACCTGTCGTGATCACACATCGTCCATCTATCCATGCTAGTTTAGGCTTTGAGATTGAGACTTAAAACTTGAAAGTTGACAGTGACCCGGTAGCGAATTAGGGAATAGGGACGACAGAGGACAATGAATTCTGGGACCATTATAAAGTCCAGACGAAAGGGAAGCTGAGCCGTTGCTGCGTGCTTCCTTTATGAGCAAACAGAGAAGCCAACGGTATCACGTACGATACGTACGTGCCACTCACCAATCAGTAGCAGCAAAATCAGTACACTCTCGTGTGTTTCTACTACTTAAAAGAAGGAATTGGTGACGATCCGTCCCCACTCATACGATGTAAGCTATTAGATCTATCTTTCTTCGTGAGATGTGAGCCGTTAGATCTCGTTCTTTCTCGGTTCCTTCCGTGCGTACGATTGACCACCTATAGCCTTCTCTCCACTCCCTCTACACCTCAACTGCCCAAACTGGTGCGTAAGAAGCCCAAAGATTCTATCGATCTTTTCAAGAACATGTTACCGGCGGGTCACTTGCATTGTTGGTTGAGCACAACAACGGTTGACAAGATATGATTTTTTTTTAATCTGTAGTAAAGCACGGGCATTGGACTAGTGTTCTACAATGCTTGATCAAAGTTTTTTTTTCCAAATTCGATCGACCTCTGATATATATATTTTACAACAAAGTACAACTACATCTAGATCAATCATTTGGCCACAAGAAACAGCTGTATTATATCACTAGATTTGTTGTGTTAAAAATGCTTTCGTAATATTACTCTTTTTAATACGTAATTACGTATTCGTGTACTATATTCCTAACAAAAAATATTATATTATTGTATATGATTAATATCAAAATTAATGACCAAATGTTTAAATTTCTATCCTGAAAACCGTAAGGGGTTAGTAATATTCACATGTAAAAAAATTAGAACACATAGAGGAACCATGAATGTTTCGTATCAAGGAGTGGGGACTTGAACTCGATCATGACCTCAACAACCACCACCAACATGGGTGTCCCCAATATTCACATGTAAATGAAGAGAGAGAAATACGGACAAGTCTAGCCTCAAGCGAAAAAATAACCAATCTGGCAACGCCATTGTCACCGGCGTGGCCAAACAACACAACAACACTAGTGATTGTGGCGTGGTAAGATTTGGCTACGTCATGATGACTAATGTAACAGATTGTTCGGTCATACTACGGGTGGGGTTAGATTTGGGGAAAATATTTGATGAGGGGTTATTAATAAAAATAAATTTTAAAAGTTAAATAATAAAAAACCTAGAGAAATACATATTAGTGTATTACTGTAAATGAAGGAGAGAAATACATATTACTAGTTCACTACTGTTGTACTGCATGCTCCTACATGTAAAATTAATCGAGAAGTAAGTCAGTAACAGTGTGTACATATGTTAGAACTGGGAGGAGGTAGTTCTAGTCTAGGATGCACGGATACGGACACACGTGTCGGACACGACACGTATCGGACACGGGATTCGCTATTTTCTAAAAAATAGCGACACGGGATCTGTATGTGTGTGTTTATATATATATATATATATATATATATTATTGAATGCAAGATGCCAAGATGCACAAGCGATCAAGCACTCATCGAAGCAAGTCCAAATCATGCGACCAGCAAAGAAGCAGCAGCAGGTGGCGTCGGCAACTCGGCGTCGAGCGCAGCAGAAGGTGGAGGAGCAGCAGCAGCATCGGGAGGATGCAGAACAGAGCCATCGGCGCCAGAGACCGAGCAGCGTTAAGCGCAGAGCGTGAGCGTCGGCGTCGATCAGAGAGCGTGAGCGTCGTCAGCGTAGAGACTAAGCGGCATCGGCGCGAGAGCGCGGCGTCGCGTCGGCGCAGAGCGTGAACGACGTCGGCGCAAGAGCAAGACTACAAGATGCGTCGGTCGGCGGCGTCAGCGGCGGCGGCAGAGCAAGCGGCGTCGGCACTGGGTGGCTGCGCTGCGGAGACGGAGTGAGATGGGGATGGGGGACGGGGAGAGCGGAGACGAGAGGTAGGGTTAGGATGGGAGATGGGTGAATGAATGGGCCGAATGGGCCGAATGAATGGTTAGATCGTGTCCGACACAAGCGTGTCCGATACGTGTCCGAATTTGTTTTTATTTATTTTCGCAACACAAATTTTCGACACGCCTGGAATACGTGTCCGAGACGTGTCAGAGCCGTGTCCGTGTCTGACACGGTGTCTGACACGGACACGGCGCCTTCTAGGCGTGTCGGTGCTTTGCAGGTTCTAGTAACTTTATCTGAAGGCACAGTACTAGTACATTCAGTGTGGAGGCACAGTTCTGCAGGCTATTATCAGACAGCTAGCGTCAGTAGTAGTTTAGGTGAAGTACTACGATAGTTATGAGAGAAAAGGTATCATAACTCAAGAAACATATCATAGTTACTGGACTATAAATATCAAAAACTCACAATAGAGTATATCTGTATATGAATTTGGTTGCCTGACGTTTGGTTTTGATATGCAGTAAAAAGTATTTACAAAAATACAGACAATACATATGCTCTCGCGAACATGGTCATTACTCATAATATGCATACACTTCGAGCAAAACATTTTTTTTTTTTTGCTTGCATGCAGGGAAGCTTCAAAACATGTAAACAGTCGCATCAACAGCAACCATGTTAGGTGCATCTAATGGTCTTTTTTTTTCCTAAAAAAACATATATAATGAGGTCATCATCTTGTTATGTTCGTGCAGCCGTCATTCATCCATTTGCTGAGCTCTTGGCCTATGAACTGCTGTTCTCAGTCCCAATGATCACCTGCGCCTTGACTGGAACTGCTTCCATCATCGCGTTCGAGATATACGTGATCTACATTGACTTCATGAACAACATGGGCCACTGCAACTTCGAGTTGGTGCCCAGTTGGCTATTCAAACGGATCCCCCCTCTCAAGTATCTAATGTATACACCATCGTAAGTGTTCCATATATTTATTCATAGAACCCGTCTCTCCTTTTGGTAATATCCTACTATAACCATGGCAGACAAGGTTCAGTTTTTTCTAGATTTCACTCTGTAAAATTTAGTGTGTGTTTTCATGATTCTGTCTGTTGTTGTTCCTAGTGTGTAATCTGAACTTTTGCATGTTAATTAGGTTTCATTCTCTTCACCACACTCGGTTCCGGACAAACTACTCTCTTTTCATGCCATTCTATGACTACATATACAACACCATGGACAAGTCATCGGACACGCTGTATGAGAACTCACTCAAGGACAAAGAGAAAGATGTAGATGTAGTTCACCTTACCCATCTCACCAGCTTGCAGTCCATCTATCATATAAGGCTAGGGTTTGCTGAACACGCCTCCAAGCCGTACACCTCCAAGTGGTGCCTGCGTATCATGTGGCCTGTGTCATGGTTCTCCATGGTGCTGACATGGGTGTATGGTTCTTCGTTCACTGTTGAGAGGAATGTCATGAAGAATCACAGGATGCAGTCATGGGCGATACCAAGATACAGTTTCCATGTACGAATCATGTTCAATTCACAAGAGCTAGTGCATACACAAAGAAAATTACTAACCTTTTTCCTTTCTGCAGTATGGATTGAATTCGGAGAAGGAAGCAATTAATAACCTGATTGAAAAGGCGATATCTGACGCTGACAAAAAAGGAGCTAAAGTGGTCAGCCTTGGACTCCTGAATCAGGTATGCCTTTTCGTCAGTTTTTTGAAGTGTACAAGTTGAAACAGATCTTCTGTACTCCAAATGGTAGCTATGTGCATACATACTGCCAAATTGACGTCACCAAAAAATAGATTTAGTAATCTATGATTAACTTCTGTAGAAGGAAAAGGTTGTCATGTAGGTGAAAAGCAGGAAAATGGAAAAATTTCTGGCAAGGTGGCCATGGACAATTATTCCAATGGTTCTAATAAGTTATATATTTCATATCATTAGAACATGCGGAATTACTTAAATGTATGATCTCTTGTCTCTTGCATAACAAAAAGTAATTGACAACCATATCTTTAACATCAGGCACATAGCCTCAATGGAAGTGGAGAACTTTATCTGCATAAATACCCGAAGTTGGGGGTAAGGCTTGTGGATGGCACCAGCTTAGCTGCTGCAGTGGTTGTCAATAGTATTCCTCAAGGCACAGATCAAGTTATCCTTGCAGGAAATATTTCAAAGGTGGCTCGTGCTGTTGCTGCAGCATTGTGCAAGAAAAATGTCAAGGTAAGAACTAAATACCCACATCTGCTCCACTTTAATCACACGCAGAAATATATATTTTACTAAAATGGAACAAGCAACTCATCTTGTGCAGGTCATAATGATAAACAAGCAAGATCATCATTCCCTTAAGCCCAACATACCAGAAGATACAGCTGGCAATCTTTTATTATCAAAAACCAGCATTGCAAAGGTAAGAGGGGGAGCTTCTGAATTTCTTCCATTCTCTTAAGAAATGAATAGGTGACATCCTATAAGAGAGCGTAATGGCTAATCAACAAATGGCATCACTGGTTGGCGTCAAATTTTGCAGGTGTGGATAATTGGAGAAGGTCTGGATTCTGCTGAACAATTCAGGGCACAGAAAGGAACACGGTTTATCCCTTACTCACAGTTCCCACCAAGAATGGTACGTAAGGACTGCTACACCTACTCGACGACACCTGCAATGGCTGTACCTGAAACACTGAAGAACGTGCATTCATGCGAGGTAATAAGGTCCCAGTGAACTGTAACTCTGCATGAACTTCGGTACATGATTTAAGCAAGTAGACCGATTTGATTTTTTTTTCAGAATTGGCTGCCAAGGAGAGTCATGAGCGCATGGCGCATCGCTGGAATTGTTCATGCGTTGGAGGGATGGAATGAACACGAGTGTGGAGAGACAGTGCTAGACATGGAGAAAGTATGGTCTGCTGCAATTCTGCATGGGTTCCACCCCGTTGCTCAAGTTTGATGCTCTGGTTTCAAGTCAATAGAATAAGTTTTAGGTAGCTGTGCCGTAAACCATGCTATGGAAGAAGAAACAGACAATCTATTGTCTAGCGTAAATGTAGCGTCTAAGTAATTTGATCTGCAATGGTTAGACATTTACTACTTTATTCATATGCTATGATAAAAGACCAGGGATGACTTAATTCTGTATCACTATATGTCATTGCATGAACAGTATAAGCCAACAAAGAAGTAGAGGTAGAATGCAATGCAACAACTCAATACAGAATTTGCTAGGTAGCATGATCCCATATGGAAAACTACAATAACTTTTCAGCAAGCTTTTCTTCGACTTACAAATAGCAGTTGTACTGTAGTACTGAATACTGATTACTGGAATAAAATACTTTCCGGTATGGTTCAAACAAGAAACTATTTGTCGATGCTGTGAAAGTAATTATTATACAATGAAATGAAGGTTTGTTTACCAGTATAGCCACCTGAACTGATGAAGTTTTGGGAATTTTTGGTTTGTACTGCATCACAACTGGACAATAGGTGATTGGATATTAGTGGTTCCACACTTCAACCGTCAATTTTTTACCATAAAATTTCGCCTAACCACCACAAACTTCGCACTGCCTCTAAATTTGACGTTGCTCTCCTCAGCGTTCTTGTTTTGTTTCAAAAAAAAAAAAAACGTCAGCGTTCTTATTTAGCAAGTAAAATAAAGAAAACATAGCAACTGATCGAATAGGAAGAACTCGAGAGGAGATCCCAAACCAAAATTACCACACGGCGGACGGAGTGGCGAACAGGGCGGGCGGCGCGGCGCAGATGGACGGAACCTGGAAGGACACTCGCACACCAACGCGCGGTCTCATCTCTCGTCCATCTCACAACGCCGCCGAGGGCCGGCGCGCGGGCGCGCTCGCAACGCGGCCGCCATGCGGCGCAAACCTTATCGGGCGGCACGGCCAGGGATGAAACCGCGCGTGGGCATGCGAGTAGCACACTGGAAGTGGGCGGCTCAGGGCCTCAGGTAGAGTTTCAACACGGGCTCGCAGCGGGCCCGCCCCTGCCGCCTAAATCCAGTATGCAGCGCATCTGTACCAGGGCCGAAAGCCCGACTCGCATGCGCAGCCCAAACTTTTACGATGGCCTTGCCAGCTGCCGCGGTGCAAATGGAGCATTTTTGAGTGGTCGATTGAAAGTTCGCGGAGTGATTACAGGATAAAGAAAATAGATATTTGATATTATCTGTGTTCGACTTCGAGTTAAAAATACGGAATATGATACATGTAAAGTAACATCTTAGCGATTAATCTCTCTGTGTTCGCTCTGATTGCACTCCTACTGTCTAATGTCCTATGCAAGGAGGTAAAAGAAGCATATAATTTTCGTTCAACCGACTGAATGCTCGTGGAGCGAATACGAGACGAAGAAATGAGTATCTGACACTATCTATATTTGATTCCAACTGTACGAAAAAAAAAAAGAAATATGATAGAGGTAGACGACCTCGCTCCCATTGCATCCCAAATTGCAACGCTGGCCAGTGACCGTTACCGTCTCGTTGATCAATTATATTGCTTAGGAAAATGAAGCAAGGTGGCAAAATCTTAGAATCCTTGAGTGATTACTCCATGTACGTTCCTGAAACTTTCAACTGCAGGGGGGTAGATGGTCGGGTGTTCGAACTGAAAAATCATGGGACCTTACGTAGCAAGTAGCAAATAATTCTTTCGATCGAATGGACACCGCGCCATCGAGAGCTTGGGGCGTGGACCGTGCATGCAAGAGAGCGCTAGCCTGTAGTAGCCTCACCGCCTCTTGGCGAGCTGGAAGGTGCGCTTCAAGAACTGGTTCGCGACCTCGTCGTCGCGGTGGCACAGCACGCGGAGGATCGTGTTCGGGTCGGCGGGGTCCCACTGCCTCGATGTCGGTGGCACGGGGTCGCGCCTCCTCCTCCGCCGCCGCCGCCGTCTTCGTCCTCGCACGCCCCCACGATGGACTCGCACGTCGCGACGCCAAACGCGTCGATGAGGGGCTCCGTCGCCTGGGCCATGAGCTCCACGACGCCCTCCGCCGTCTCCGCCTCGCGCGCAACCACCTCCTCCGGGACCAGCCCCTCCCCGCACGTGCAGAACGCGCGCTTCAGGCTCCGGAAGTCCTCCTCCACCATGCCGTGGTCCGCCCTCGTGAAGCTCCGGTCATTGCCGCCGGCGAGGAGGACCATCAGGAACGCCCCGAACGAGGCCTTCATCACCTCCCGCACCGCCACCGGCTGCGCGCGGTCGGCTAGGACGGACACCAGGAACGACAGGTTCTGCTTCAGCGCGCGGAGCGCGGGGCGGATGCGCGTGTCGGCGACGTTGCTGACGTAGAGCCCATGGTAGAACGAGTGGCGCGAGTCCAGGAAGATGAGACGGTACGCGGCCACCTCGGCGACGTAGGAGATCGCCGACTGCGCAGCTGCGCGGGCGTGGTCGAAGTGAACGGACGTCGCGACGCGGTGGCCACCCGCTCCGGAGGCTGGCGGCGAGGCGCCCTCACCACCGCCGCCGCGGGTCACGGAGGAGAGCGACTTGTCGATGGCCTGGACCTGGGCTAGGACGTAGTGGAGCGTGTTGAGGCGGACATAGAGACGCTGCGTGCCTCGGCTGATGGACGGGCGCGGGATGTGGTGCGAGCCGCCGCGCGGGCTGCCCTCCTGCGCCTGGCACGACGGCAGCACCGCCTTCTTCCACAGCTTGAAGAAGCCCGAGTCCTGGTTGCACCTCGTCAGCGGCGGGAGGGGAGGGAGGTAGCTCTGCTTGGACCCTGTTGTTGGAACAAACACATTGGCACAAGAGCATTACAAAAACGAATGCTGCATTAGCAGAAGACGCTGCGTGTGTTACCGCACGACGCGACGAAGGAGATGTACTCCTGGAATATTGACTCGAGGCCGTCGACGAGCTTCTGAACCACGTCGTCTTTTGCACTTGCTGGGATCTCGGAGAACTCGTCGACGGCCGCCCTGGCCAGCTTCATCAGCTCAATTGCCGACTCGGCGAAGGGCTCTTCCTTGGACTTCGGTATCCAGCTCTACAAACAAACAAGCAACACATTTCGTATCTCGTCAGTGTAAAGTTCTGCAAAGCACCGACACGCTTAGAAGGCGCCGTGTCCGTGTCAGACACCGTGTCAGACACGGACACGGCTCTGACACGTCTCGGACACGTATTCCAGGCGTGTCGAAAATTTGTGTTGCGAAAATAAATAAAAACAAATTCGGACACGTATCGGATACGTTTGTGTCGGACACGTATCTAACCATTCATTCGGCCCATTCATCGGCCCATTCATTCAGCCCATCTCCCATCCTAACCCTACCTCTCGTCTCCGGCTCTCCCCCTGTCCCCCATCCCCATCTCACTCCCGTCTCCGCAGCCGCAGCCACCCACGCCGGCGCCGCTGCTCTGCGCGCGCCCGCCGCTGCGCGCCGCCGACCCGACGCATGTTTGTAGTCTTGCTCTTGCGTCGACGTCGTTCGCTGCTCCTGCGCCGACGCCGACGCTTGCCGCTCTCTGCGCTGATGCCGCTTAGTCTGCGCTGGCGACGCCGACGCTCACGCTTGCTCTGATCGACGCCGACGCCGCGCTTGCTCTGCGCCTTAACGCTGCTCGTCTCGCGCCGACGCCGATGGCTCTGCTCTGCATCCTCCCGATGCTCGCCTTTGCTCCTCCTCCTCGCACTCTTTGCTCCTCGACGCCGAGTTGCCGACGCCACCCTGCTGCTGCTGCCCCCTCGCTTGGTCGCCAGATTTGGACTTGCTTCGATGAGTGCTTGACTGCTTGTGCATACTGGCATACTCTGCATTCAATAATATATATATATATATATATATATATATATATATATATATATATATATATATATATATAAACACACACAGCCGTGTCCCCGTGTCGCTATTTTTTAGAAAATAGCGAATCCCGTGTCCGATACGTGTCGTGTCCGACACGCGTGTCCGTGTCCGTGCATCCTAGGTAAAGTTTGATAAACTTTCAAGTTATCTTCGTCAAGTTGCTGAATCACCTCAGTTTCTTTGGCTCTGAGGAGGCAGTCCATGCCAATCCTAAGCCTGTCGTCCATCCAAGCCTTGAGCAAGCCCATCACGACGGACTCCACCTCGTAGGGCTCCATGTCGCCGACGACGGCCTTGGCCCGGTAGTCGTCGCAGTCCGCTGCGTCCTCGGCCGTCATCTGCGCCAGGGCCTTCTCCAGCCTGCTCGCCGAGTGGAGCACGCGGACGAGCTCCTCCGTGAGGATGATGACCTTGGCCAGGTACTGCCTCAGCACGACGCCGAAGCAGCCGTGCAGGGTGACCGCGGCGACCGCGACCGGGGCTGGGTGCCACCGCCTCAGCACCGGGCTGAAGTTCCTGAGCTCGAACAAGGCGAGCTGCTCCGTGTCCCTCGCGAGCCGCGTCAGGACGACGCCGGGGTCGTTGTCGCGCTCGATGATCACGCTGTCGGCCTCGCCCATTCCGTTCTCCAGTATCTGAAATCAGATCATATCAAAATAGTTATGAACAGAGATTAATATGTAGATAGCATCAAATTAAGCCAAAATGTGTTGTGTTCTAGACTTCTAGTCCATGAGCTCACTTTGGTGAAGGCGTTCTTCATCGAACACCTGACATAGTAATCAACGCGGTCACCGGCAAAGTTCCCAGTGCCAACGTATTCGCGGTCGGCGACGATCTTGCCGGCGGCAAGCGCCAAGGACAGCAAGATCTCCATGCTCTCAGTGGAGGCGCCGCCGATGCCCTTCTCGTACCTGTCGTGGTAGTCCAGCAGCCGCTTCTCCGACCACTCCTGCATTGCCCCGAGCGCGCTCAGAAGCACCTTCGCGTACACCGGGTCACGGATCCCGTGCTTCTCGTCCGCTGCCACATCGGCGAGCACGGCGAGAGCCGCAGCGGCGAGGTCCGGCTCGACCTGCCCTGTGATCACGTACTGCTGGAAGAAGACCCAAGCGAAGCACACGTTGTGCACCGCCCTGCCGATGCCGAGGATCGGCCACGTCTTCTTGATGAGCTCCAGGAGCTCGTCGACCTCGTCCAGCACGACGGTGCACTCCCTCAGGTCGAAGACGGTCTGGAGGAGGGAGACGTAGAGGAGCACGTTAAGCGGGTAGCCGTCGACCCAGTGGCACGCGTCAGTGCCGCTGCCGGAGCGCCAGGCGAGGGCGTGCACGGCGTTTGTGAGGGAGCGCATGGCATCGGAGCTCTTGGCCGTGTCGATGGCGCGGATCTCGGTGGCGCGCATGACCTCGCGGAAGCGGAGCACGGCGGCGTTGAGGCTGTCGAGGGGGAGGGAGGGGTGGAGGATGAGGCCGGCCTCCAGGAGCTTGATCTGCCGGAACTGCCACTGGTGGTACTCCTCGCCGTCACTGAACTCCGCCGGCTTCAGCTGCCGGAGGAGCTCCAGCGGGAGGACGATCGTGTCGGGCTTCCTGCCCACCTGTGCAAATCCAGATCGAGTTTGGTCAAGAAAAGATGAAACAAAAGCAATCAACGCAACCATGCGTGCATGAATGTGTACGTGAAAATGTCCATGCGAGCATGCATCGACCTGGCCGACGACGGTGCGCATGAGCGTCCGGCGCAGCCGCGCGTCGCTCTGCTCGGTGACCCGCATCTGCTGCCGCATTATCTCCGCCGAAGTCATCAGCCGCCGTGCCCGCCCGGGCGAAGCCGGGCCCGACGTCTGGCTCAGCGTGCGCACCATCATCGGCTGCGCCGACGACGACGACCGGCGACCCTTGAGCCCCAGCGCCTTCTTGACCCGGCTGCCCATGACGCTGCCCCCGGCCCTCGCCCCGGCGCCGGCCACCGGCGATGACACCTCCCCCTCCGACGTGCTGCCTCCCCGCACCCCGGCACTCAAGCCCGCGGGGCCGGACGAGCGGCAGGACATGAAGAAGATCTCGTAGGCGGTCTCGCGGAGCTCGACGGGGCCGAGTGCGTCAACGTGGCCGAAGGGGCAGTCGAGTTCGGCCGCGGCGAAGTCGAGCTCGGTGATGTCCGACGACCGCGTCGCCGAGGAACTCGCGGAGGCGGAGCGCGAGCGCTGGTGGCGCCCCATGATCTCCCGTACGCAGCGCTAGCCAGCGACGTCGCCCTCCCGGCCGCGCAATGGAGAGGCGGGAGACACGCGAGGACCAGGAGAGGAGCGTGCAAGAATTGGAAGAGGGAGGCAGCCAGTGCATGGCGCGCCCAAATGGAGCTTGAACTATTTTGGTGCCGGGGTTCCAGGGGACCCAGGGGCTTGGGTTATCTTTATCACAAGCTAGTTTGCCAGAGTTGCAGGCTTCCAGCTTGCTGCTTTGCCGAAATGCTGTCTCGGTTTTGCTATTGTAAGCTGTTTTCTAAATGGAAGACAAATTTTTTTGGATTCGCAACGAGTGGTAGATGTCAGCTGTTGGAATGTTGGATATTGACTTAATAGGTCAAAAATTCAAAATATGACTTATGCCGTTATGCCTGAGAGAGAAAAAAAAAATCATGTCATGAGGGCAAATATTGTACATTTTCAGCACACCGCGCACAAAAAGTATGCAGCGCAATCCTGCATTGTAATTAATGATTTAGATGTACATCCAAGTTACACATGCATAAATGATACCCATGCAGACAAACTATATATTTGTGGTAGCGAGCAGGGTGGTGACAAACTGACAATATATGAAATGCAACTGGTAAATTATGCCGATGCAAATCGATTTCCTGATCTGATCAGCTTCTGATGATTCAGGAAGAGAGTGAAAAAAAAAAAACCCAATCAAACCACCTCACAAAGCATTTCACAATATGACTACAATGTCGTCCAGTCTTCGGTCTTCCACTGATCTAGGGTGAGGAAGCGAAGAACGCCATTGAAGAACCTGACAATGTATTCACAACAAGATTACTAACCAGCACAAGAAGATTACTAACCAGGGCAAAGAACTCAACTTTGTTGTGGACACCTTTGTGGTAAGACGTATCAGAGGAGGAGAAGACCTACAGCTGCAATTACTTCGGATGGGGAGTTTCAGCTGGGAGCTCTGCAGCAGTTTCGAAATTGGGAGTTGCTGAAACCGATTCGGTTACTGTGGCCGATCTGGCAAGAAAGGAGTGGGCGCAGCTAAAACCCTTGCGGCAAGGGCAGAGATTACTACTGGCGGTAAGGAAAAGTCAGGATAGTTCTCCTTCAGAGAATAGCTAGAGAGTTGGTTCTCCTTCAGAGAACGTATTAGATACTATCTTAGTTTAGTTTCCAATTCGGTTTATGCCTTTAGACTTCTGAAAATCATGTTAGCTCCATCTATAAAAGCAACATATGTAAAAGGGGAGAGACTTAGTCAGAAATATAGATACGTTTTACCTCACAACTTGCGGCAAGATCAGATCCTCGGACCGGCAGGAGCAAGTCCAGCCGACTCGAGGGCGATCCTCGCCTTCGCCAATCTACCTTCTTTCCCACAACTTCATCTTCCACAATCCACACCGTAGCAATTTGGTATCAGAACCATCACCACCACCCTTCGCCATGGAAACCAAGACACCTGAGTACTTGATGGTGTATTCCAACAACTCGCCATCATGATGTCTGAGATCAGCGGCATCAAAGCACAGCAGGCCACGCACGATCAGGTCATCGCCGGCTGGAAGACAATCGACGGCGCAGCAGCACTGTCGACAACATCCAATGGCGGCAGTGGTGGCTTCCACACCCGAGGCCAGCCTCCTGAACATGGGTTTCGTGAAGAAGAAGATCAGCACACGATTCTGCACTTCCACAAGCTTTCCTTTCCGACATACGATGGTGAGGAGGATCCCTTCTATGGCTCAATCGATGCGAGCAATTTTTTTTGAGGGCAACGTACCATGGATGAGGAACGAGTTTGGTTGACATCCTACCACTTGACCGGTGCTGCACAACAACGGTACTACCAACTCGAACACGATGAAGGCATGATGTCTTGGGTTCGCTTCTCGGAGTTCGTCAACATGCGGTTTGGACCTCCGATCCGCAACGACCAGCTTGGTGAGCTGGCTTAACTATGATGAATGACGACGATTGATGCCTATCAAAAGAAGTTTTTGATGCTCTTATGTCGTGTCGACCCGCTTTCACCACTATAGCAAGTGCAATTTTTCACCGCCGGATTGGGCAAGCTGTTGCAAACCGACATCAAGCTTCAACGCATCCAACGCATCTTCAAACGGCCATGAGTTTGGTAAGAGCGTATGAGCAACGTCTTGAAGAGACATCCGGGGATTCGAAGCCTCCACTAAAAACCCCTGTCGGCCGCGATTCACGTCAGGAACTTTGGCGCCAAGGACCAGCATGCTGACAGCATCCGTACTGCCCTCACCGTCGGCAACACCAGTATTGCCCTCACCTTCGGCAACCACCAGCACCACAGCCACTCCATCTTCTAAATCCGGACGTCTGTCCATGGAAGAGATGTCCGGTCGACGCGCAAAGGGGTTATGTTACAATTGCCCCGAGAAATTCTCTAGGAACTATCGTTGTTCCATGAAGGAATTTTTTCTTCTCGAGCTTGACGATGACGATGAGCCAACCGACAATGGTGACCATGTTGAGATATCCCTCCATGCCCTCACTGGCATTCGTACGGGGTGTACGATGTGACTGAAGATGACGATCAATGGGCATGAACTACTCGCCCTTGTGGACTCAGGATCTACACACACATTTTTGGTCGAAGCAGTGGCACATTGACTTGGCTCTACGGCCACGGCCAGGCATGGGAGTCACTGTGGCAAATGGTGACCGTGTGACGAGCTCTAGCATCTGCACGAGCACACACTTCGTTATTGATCATTAGGAATTTCTTGCCGATTACTACGTAATTCCACTCGAGGGGTTTGACGTCGTCCTTGGTGTGCAATGGCTCCGCACTTTGAGCCTTATTCTTTGGATTTCACGAAGTTGACTATCTCATTTTGGCGGGACGATCATCACGTGACATGGTCCGGTATTGACACGACCTCAACCGAAGGTCAAGTTTATACCATGGTTGGCCACGACTTGATGGGGGAATTGTTGAACGAGTTCTCGGCTCTTTTTGAAGAACCGCTTGGGTTGCCGCCTCCACAACGTCATGATCACCATATTCACCTACTGCCAGGCACTGTTCCAGTAGCGGTTCGGCCATACCATTATCCACAACTATTAAAGGATGAGATTGAGAAGCAATGTGATGACATGTTGGCGCAAGGTATTATTCATGAAAGCACTTCCGCATTTTCCTCACCGGTTTTATTGGTCAAAAAACAGGATGTGTCGTGGCCTTTTGTGTGGATTACCAAGCCCTCAATGACAAGACCGTCAAGGATAAGTTTCCTATTCCAGTTGTTGATGAGCTTTTGGATTAACTCAATGGTGCTTGTTTCTTCACCAATCTTGATTTGCGCAGTAGCTATCATCAACTTTTGATGCATAGTTCAGATATCGAGAAGACAACGTTCCGTACACATCATGGACACTTCGAGTTCTTGGTCATGCCCTTAGGCCTCACGAACGCTCCAGTGACGTTTTAGGCGCTCATGAATTACATTCTCAAGCCGTTTCTTCGCTCTTTTGTCCTTATTTTCTTTGACAATATTTTGGTTTACAACTCGTCATGGTCAGAACATCTTCAACAAGTATGCACTGTGGTCCAACTCATGCGGCATCATCAGTTATTTTTAAGAAGTCCAAATGTATATTTGGTGCTAAGTCAGTGGCTTATTTCGGTCACATCATCTCCAGTCAGGTTGTGGCTATGGATTCTGACAAGATAGATGTCGTTCAGGCCTAACCGAGACCTCGTACCATTAAGGCACTTCGTGGGTTTCTCGGTCTCACCGGTATTACCGCGAGTTCATTAAAGAATATGGCTTGGTGGCAGCTCCTCTTACCAAACTACTTAAGAAGGAAGCTTTTTTATGGACATCTAACGCTGAATTGGCCTTTGCAGCTTTGAAATCTGCTCTTATTACCGCGATTGGATTCGTGCTCTTGGATTGACCAACGATCCTTGATGGAGTGGGTGTAATCCACATCAATCAAGTTTTAATCTCACGCAAGGTTTGCTTGAGATAAGTCTCTTTTCGTTCTTGCTTTCAATTTCGTGATTTTAGGATTTCTTTGATCCACGAGTTTTTGCTTGATATCGTCATGTGGATTAGCTTGCTCGTGTTGTGTGGACACTCATCTAGGATCATCGTGATTATCAATCACCCACGAGCAAGCGATTGGATCTAGTTTTCACTTTTGCTCGGTTTTGGACCTTTCTCCAATCAGATCGTAAATGATCTTTGTTTGTTCAAGAATTATCATAATTGTTGATTGGAATAGGTCCTTAATATCATAGAGAAGGTGTATACCAAGTTTCGTGAAGTTTGGAGTTGAGAATCAAAAGTTAGATCTATTTGCAACTTCGTCACCGAATTCGTTCTTCTTGCTCGGAGCCAATGGTCCGACAAACCCAGGGCACCGGTCCGACCGATCTGGTCAGAGGTCCGACCGCCAGTATAACAGAGGTCATACCACCAGTGCATTAAATTGTTTCAATCTTTGGTGATTTTGTCTTATTGCTTAGGGGGTTAAATTGGATTCAATACTAGTCTTCCGCTGTACTGGTATATTGATCTTCATAGCTTCGTCATAGCTATTGGAGTGAAATTATGTTGAATTCATAATTTGTGAAAAAGTGAGCGTGCTCCTATTCACCCCCCCTAGTCGCCTTAGGGGGTTCTCTTGAATTTTTTTCTGGTTCTTCATTTGCTTGTTTATCTGCTATTCATGAAGAGGACCTTGAAAGTATCCCTGAGTTTGAGTTAGCCCTCCTTGCTAAAAAATTCACACGGGCCTACAATAATGTGAGAAACAAAAAGAGAGGTGGTCCGGTGACATGCTACGAGTGTGGTGAGTTCAATCATATCTGGGCAAATTGCCCTAAGCTGAAAGGTAAGAGCAATCATAAGGAGGGAAAGCCAGCTTGGAAGAAGCCTCCATTCAACAAATCAAGGTATGAGGCTAGTAAGCTTGTGAAGGCCGCTCACCGGGTTCTTGCCGCTTTTGAGGATCAATCCTTGAGCGATGTGGACTCCAGGAGCGAGGAAGACAAGGAGGAGGAGATCCCTCGAGACAAAAAGAAGGGGAAGGACAAGGACTTTACTGGCATGTGCTTCATGGCCGACACTGACGATATTGACGACAATGAGGTACCTCTCTCTTATGATGTCCTTTCTGCTAAATATGATTCCATATATGAGCAACTGCTTAGTCAAGATGAAACGCTAGAATTTGTCATGACTAAAAATAAGAAACTAGAGTCAAAAATTCATAAACTGAAATTAGAAATTGCAAATGTTAAGACTCTTGAACCTAATGAATGTTTATCTTGTCATGTTATGCACTCAGAATTGGCTAAACTGCAATCTGCTCACAATACTGTTTTGCAACAACTTGAAAATGCTATAACCGAGCTAAATGAAATTAAATCTGCTCCTTGTGAAAAATGCTTAGATTCTAGCAAATTAGTTGCTTCTGGTGCTGTTGATTCTAGCCTTTGCACCTTTTGTTTAGAATGCGAACATGAAGTTAAAGATATCTTAGAAGCAGCTAGAGCTAAATATGCCAAGCTTAAGGACAGTATTGAGTCTTTTACATGTGCTTCATGTCCTGCTCTTAAACTTGAAACTGCTTTATATAAGGAAAAATTTGCTAGAGCTATTAAAGGTAAAACTTGTGAGTCATGTGCTAATTTTGAAAAAGAAAATGCTTATCTTAAGGATACCTTAGAAAAATTCTCTAAAGGTAAGAAACAATTAAATATGATTCTGGATAAGTCTAAAACTCCTTATAAGAAGCAAGGATTAAGATATAATGATGTTCAAGATAATTATAAGCCAAAAGTTGTTCAAATCTTAGAAAAATGGTTAGTTGAATTCAAAACTCAACCTGCAAAAACTATTTTTAAATCTGCGGGCTTTGTCCAACCATCTGTTAATTCAAATGGTGCTACATGTACTTCATCTTCTTGACTTTACCAAGTGTTTCATGGTGGTTTTGATGCATCGGCGAGTTAGCAACCTTGAGGTATGTGCGCCTTGTAGGCATGGCAAGCAAGTTACCGCCTCACACCCATCAGTGACTATGGTCATGATTGACGGACCAGGACAGTTACTTCATATGGATACTGTTGGTCCTGCTAGGGTTCGGTCAGTCGGTGGCAAATGGTATATTCTGGTCATAGTCGATGATTTTTCGAGATACACTTGGGTATTCTTTCTTGCTTTAAAGGATGAAGCTTTTGATCATTATCATGATCTTGTTCTTCGTTTGGCTTCTGAACTTCCTGGTGCCTTGAGAGCGATCCGCAGTGACAATGACACGGAGTTCAAGAATGTCTCGTTTGCCTCTTTTTGTGCTGAGCGCGGTATTGAGCATCAGTTCTCTTCTCCACATGTCCCTCAACAAAATGGCATGGTGGAAAGGGAGAACAGGACCTTAGTTGAGATGGCTAGGACGATACTAGATGAGTATAGCACACCGAAGAGATTTTAGGCTGAAGCTGTTGCTACTGCTTGCCACATTGCAAATCGTGTCTTCCTAAGACTCTCTTTGGGCAAGACTACTTATGAGCTTCGATTTGGTAGAAAACCCTCTGTCTCGCACTTTCGAGTCTTTGGTTCCAAATGTTTTATTTTCAAGATAGGAAATCTTGATAAATTTGAGTCAAGAACTTTTGATGGTTTATTTCTGGGTTATCCTGCACATTCGAGGGGTTTTTGGGTCTTTAATATTGAAACTAACATTATCCATGAGACATGCAATGTCACTTTTAATGAGACTAGCCCTGGAACTAGATCCGATGTTTCAGATGATTCACAGGTGACAGAGAGCATTTTTGTTGAGGAAGATGAGGACGATGCTGATATTTGTATTCCACCTGCTGCTGTTGACTCTCCTGTTTCAGCGCAAGAACCTATTGTGACTACTTCGCCTTGAGATGAGGCTCCTGCGGCATCTTCATCATCAGCAGTACCTGCGGAGGTCGAAGATATGCTTTCCCCTCCGGGTGCACCACTTCATATTCAAGGGCAGCACCCTCGGATCAGATAATAGGTAATCTCCTTGAGCGAGTCACTCGCTCCAGGTATAATGATCTAAATCTCTACTCTCATTCTGCATTTGTTGCTTCTTTTGAACCTCGCGATATAACACATGCTTTATCGGATTCTAGCTGGGTTAATGCCATGCATGAGGAGTTAGAGAATTTTAAGAGGAATAAAGTTTGGAATCTAGTAGAACCTCCTAGTGGTCATAATGTTATAGGAACCCGCTGGGTTTTCAAAAACAAACAAAATGAGGATGGTTCTGTGATTAGAAATAAGGCTAGGTTGGTAGCTCAGGGCTTTAGCCAAGTTGAGGGTTTGGATTTTGATAAGACCTTTGCTCCTGTTGCTAGACTAGAAGCCATTCGCATTCTGCTTGCATTTGTTGCATCTAAGGGCTTTAGATTATATCAGATGGATGTTAAAAGTGTCTTTTTAAATGGTTTCATCGAGGAGGAGATTTATGTTAAACAACCCCCAGGCTTTGAGAACCCTAAATATCCAAATCATGTATTTAAGCTATCAAAAGCCTTATATGGTCTTAAACAAGCCCCTAGAGCCTGATATGATAGGCTTAAGACCTTTTTGCTTAAGACTGATTTTGAGATGGGTAAGGTAGGCAAGACTTTATTCATTCTTAGGCGTGGTAATGACTTCCTGCTTGCTCAAATTTACGTTGATGATATTATTTTTGGTGGTTCTTCTAATGCTCTTGTTTCCAGCTTTTCTGAGACTATGTCCAGGGAATTTGAGATGAGTATGATGGGAGAGCTCAATTACTTTTTAGGGCTTTAAATAAAGCAATGCAAGGAAGGAACTTTTATCCATCAGACGAAGTACACTAAAGATCTACTCAAACGTTTCGACATGGGTGATTGCAAGCCAATCTCCACTCCCATGGCAACTTCGACTGTTTTGGATCCAGATGAGGAAGGAGAAGCCGTGGATCAACGCGAGTACCGCAGCATGATCGGCTCCTTACAGATCGGCGGCCTCGAGCCGGGACATTCACTTCACGGTATGCCTTTGTGCAAGGTTTCAGGCGTCTCCAAGGACTTCCCATCGCCAAGCCGTTAAGCGCATATTCAGGTATTTACACTCTACCCTTTTATATGGCATTTGGTATTCCTGCTCTTCAGCTTTGTCCATTAGGGGTTTTTCAGATTCTAATTTTGCGGGTTGTCGGTTAGATAGGAAGAGTACCTCAAGCACCTGTCACTTCCTAGGCACTTCACTTGTATCTTGGTCTTCTAGGAAGCAGTCCTCATTGCACAATCCATCGTTGAAGTTTGAATATGTAGCTGCTGCTAGTTGTTGTAGTCAGATTTTGTGGATGGTAACCACTCTTAAGGATTATGGATTAAATTTTGCTAGTGTTCCTCTTTTCTGTGATAACACTTCTGCTACTAACTTTGCTAAGAGCCCTGTGCAACACTCTAGGACTAAGCACATAGACATTCGCTATCACTTTCTTAGAGACCATGTCGAAAAAGGTGATATTGTGCTATACTTTGTGGAGTCCGATGCTCAACTGGCTGATATCCTCACCAAGCCGTTAGACCCAACTAGGTTTGCCACCTTGAGAAGCGAGTTAGGGGTAATTTATCCTTTTGGGTTGGTTTGAGGGGAAGTTCGATCTTTTATGATCTTACCTTGTTCTTTTGATTTTTTTTCTTGTTCTTTTCTGAACTTTTTGATCTTTTCGAACTTTTTAGGTTTTCAGGCGTTTATTGCATCTCATTGTATCATATTGCATTCATATGAAAAATTCAACAAATGCTATGAAAAATCCAAGTCATACTAAAAAAGATGCATTGTAATATAAGTTTTTCTACTTATCTTTTAAGGTTGATGAAGCTTTGCCTATTACCCTTTGGAGCTTTAGTATTTCAATTCTTACTCAATGCCATGTCTAGTTCTTTGACTTACTAGAATTATCATGTTTTCACATATATAGATAAGTCTTTGTTGTATGAGCTAGAATTCTAAAACAACTCGAACTAAAAACTGTAATTTGTGGATGTTTTAGCTAATTGTGCAATTAGTGCTTCTTTTGTGACATTGGCCCTGTCAGAATTGCCTTGTTAGCTCTTTAATCTAAAATTGACAATTACTTGTGCTTCTAGTGTTCTTGAGATTCTAAAAACTGCTCTTGTGAAACATGAAAAATCAAAAGATTGTCTTATGCTTAAATTGTCCCAAACTACTCTTACGAGACTGCTTGTCAATAACATGAACTTGGAGATAGTTTGATGAATCATACGACCTCATGGGGACTGCTTGTCAGAAATGACATGAACCTCAAGATTTGTCGCCCTGGTAGGAGCTTAGAAAGGGTTTGTGGATGGCTCCTAGTCCAGGATCTTCTTTACTAAGATATATCTTTAATCAACTTCTGGTCGAAGCTTAGGATGATTTTGTGGATGGCTCCTAGTCCAGGATCTTGTCACTAAGTTAGATCATTAGTCAACTTCAATATTCAGTGCAAATGAAAATTTATTGAAAAATGATCATTTGAGAAAATTTGAGCAAAATGATTCAATACGGGACCTGATTGTCTCTTAATGTGGTCTTTGTTAGCTTTTTGATCTTACTTTGACATTTTGACATGGCCAGTTTCACCCTAGGATCCCTGTTGATGAACTTGCTGAATTTGAAGCTTTGCTTAAATTGATCAAATATATTGTTTTACTTTTGAGCCTTTGTGCTTAGCTTTGATATATATGTCTTACCATGATCTTGCTAGCGCTGTCAGGCTTGATATGTTGTTTGTGCAATATTAGATATGCTAGCTTTCTCTTTTGGGTAATCTCCAAAGCTTCTTGTAATCAAAAATGAAAAATACATAAATAAAGCCACTCCATTGCACTTCATGCATACTCCTTATGCTTCTTATGTTTTGCTTCTTTCTTCATTCTGCATTTGTTATCTCTGGATGAGAGGAAGGCGTGATTCTTTGATGACTCCATTGTCAAAGGAGGAGAAGATGTGTTAAAATGTATTAATGCTATGCATAGGGGAGATTTTTGAGAAGATGGATCTTTCAATTTCGGATTATTGCCATGTTACATCAAGGGGGACAAAATTGAACTATCAGATAGGCGGTCCGACCGCCGAGCATGGCGGTCCGACAGGTCCCAAATCGGTCGGACCGGCCATGAGCGCATCGGACCGGTCGTGACCAAAGAGTGTCAAATTGAGCTGGGCCAAAAATAGAGGGTGTAGGCAAGAGAGGGGATTCTATTGCACTTGGTCCCATAATTTTTGGAGTCTCCAGTCAAAAGTTCTATTCGTTTTAAATTTCCAGAAGGTTTCGGAATTTCAGGGCTTGAAATTCGGCTAAGTCCTTTAAATCAGTCAAATCGCCTATAGTGGCGGTCCGACCAAGAAGTTGGCAATCCGACCAGAGCCCCGAGGGGCTGGTCGGACCGGTTGTCACTTGAACGCCGGCCTTCGTGACGGCATTGTTCGTTGGTTAGGTCAAAGTCATGAGTATCAGGGCATATGTATTGCATGATGCATGTTTTGACTAACATGGGTCAAGTTGTGAAGAACTTGTTCCCAATTTCGGTTTACTTGTCTATGGTTGTGCAGGTTGCTTGGTGGTCAACGGCGAGGAAGATCGGGACTAGGCTTGGAGAGCTGAGGTGCAGAATGATCGACGATACCGGGTGAGGTCAATGACTCAAGCGTGACGCAAGATGGACAAGAGTGGTCTATTAGCAAATCTGAGGCGCAAGATGGCGCTAGGTGAAGCTGTTTAGGTTAAAAGGTTAAAGACGGCGCTTTGCGAAGCGTGCGTGTGTGACCCGTTTGTTAGTGGGCCTTAACGGGAGAGGTCTAAGCCTCCACTATAAATAGTAGAGGGTGGTGGCTGCACCATCTCTTGACCCTCTTTATATTAGAAAACCCTATTTTGTTTAGGGAGAGCTAGGCGTGGAGGCTAGGGTTCTTGAAAGTTTGATTGGATTTTCGTGCTCTTGGATTGACCACTGATCCTTGATGGAGTGGGTGTAATCCAGCATCAATCAAGTTTTAATCTACGCAAGGTTTGCTTGAGATAAGTCTCTTTTCGTTCTTGCTTTCAATTTCGTGATTTTAGGGATTTCTTTGATCCACGAGTTTTTGCTTGATATCGTCATGTGGATTAGCTTGCTGTGTTGTGTGGACACTCATCTAGGATCATCGTGATCATCAATCACCCACGAGCAAGCGATTGGATCTAGTTTTCACTTTTGCTCGGTTTTGGACCTTTCTCCAATCAGATCGTAAATGATCTTTGTTTGTTCAAGAATTATCATAATTGTTGATTGGAATAGGTCCTTAATATCATAGAGAAGGTGTATACCAAGTTTCGTGAAGTTTAGAGTTGAGAATCAAAAGTTAGATCTATTTGCAACTTCGTCATCTGGGTCGTTTCTTCTCGCTCGAGTCCAATGTCCGACAGCCCGAGGGTACCGGTCTGACCGATCTGGTCAGAGGTCCGACCGCCAGTATAACAGAGGTCAGACCGCCAGTGCATTAAATTGTTTCAATCTTTGGTGATTTTGTCATATTGCTTAGGGGGTTAAATTGGATTCAATACTAGTATTCCATTTGATCTTGGCAATTGCTTTTGGAGTTATGTTGAATTCATAATTTGTGTAGCTCCTCATCATGCTAAATTGGTAGCTTACGAACGTGAATTGATTGGATTGGTCAAAGTAGTTCGGCATTGGAGGCCATATCTTTGGGGACACACTTTTCTTGTACGACGAACCATTACAATCTGAATTTTTTGCTTGATCACCGCTTTCTACTATTCCTCAACACACTTGGGTGAGCAAACTTTTTGGTTATGATTTTTCTGTGGAGTTTCGTCTGGACAGCAAAATGTTGTGACAAATGCATTGTCTAGGCATGATGAGGCAGACATGGCAGTACATGCCTTATCTAGGATGAGCTTCACTGTTTTCACTACCCTACAACAGGAAGTTACTTCTATTTCTGAGCTCATGGTCTTGCGGGACAAGATATTGGCTGGTACAGCCGAAGTCGGTTGGACTTTAGTCGACAATTTGATTTTGTTCGATGGGCGTGTTTATGTGGCGAAATCATCACTTTTGTGGATTGAATTATTAGCCGATGCACATGATACTTGTTATGAAGGCGTTCAAAAGACATTGCCTCGCTTTCACACAACCTTCTTCAACTCCGGTGCTAATAAAAAGGTTCGTGAATATATTAAGGGTTGTGTGGTCTGTCAGCAAAAAAACTAAACATTTACATCCTACGGGACTTCTCCAACCATTGCTTGTGCCTTCGGCGGTTTGGGAGGATATTTTCATAAACTTTATTGACGGTTTTCCCAAGGTGGGCGGCAAAACGACTATATTAACGGTCATTGATCGTTTTTCAAAGTACAACTATTTTATTTCGCTTGGTCATCCTTACACGTCAAATTCCGTCGCTCGGGCCTTCTTTGATGATATTGTTCGTCTTCATGGCATTCCCTATTCTATCGTGAGTGATCAGGGGTCCTGTTTTCATGAGTAATTTTTGGATTAAACTTTTTCGTCTTGCGTGAGTTAAGCTTCACATGAGTTCCGCTTTTCACCCCCAATCCGATGGTCAGTCTGAAGTGGTCAACCGTACAATTGCTATGTACTTGACATGTTTGGCGGGTGATCGTCCTAAGTAATGGCTTCCTTGGGCAGAGTTTTGTTACAATACTTCTTATCATTCAGCATTGCGTACCACGCCTTTTCGAGTAGTCTATGGGCGAGACCCTCCTACTTTCTTGACTTACCAACCAGGTGCAACATGGGATGCAGTTGTTGATCGATGGTGGTGTGATCGTGATGAGTTTCTCAGTGAAATTTGTGAACGTCTACTTCAAGCTCAGGATTACGTGAAGAATCAATAGTAAACAGCACTGTGCGATCACATTTGCGGTTGGTTATTGGGTATGGCTTCACCTTCATCACCGTACAATAGTTTCTATCACTAATCCACAACGTTCTAAATTGGCTTCCCGTTTTTATGGTCCCTTCTTGGTTGAAGATTGTATTGGCACAGTTGCATATCGTCTTCAGCTTCCTCCTAAAGCTCAGATCCATGCTATTTTTCATGTTGCTTTACTCAAACAATATAACAGGTCGATTCCTCCGGTTCTTGGTCGTGTACCGGAAATTGTGCATAGTCGTGTGGTTTCGTCTCCATTCTCTATTGTTTGTGTTTGTTTAAACCGTGGTACTTGGGACTTGGGAGTTGCTCGTTCAATGGTTGGGTTGTTCTGCTACCGATGCGACATGGGAGCGTTTGGATGACTTTCAACAGTGTTATCCTTTGTTCCAGCTCAAAACGAGCTATTTCTCAGAAAGGGGGTAATGTTGTGAACGCCTTTGTGGGTAAGATGTATCGGAGGAGAAGACGACCTACGGCTACAACTACAACTACTTCAGATGGGAGAGGTACTTCGGAGGAGGGAGTTTCAACTCAGAGCTCTGCAGCAGTTTCAGAATTGGGAGTTGTTGAAACCGATTCGATTTCAGCCCACGATACCGAGTTGGATTCGATTATTGTGGCCGATCCGGCAAGAAAGGAGTAGACATAGCTATTAACCCTTGCGGCAAGGGCACATGTTAGCGCTGGCGGCAAGAAAAGGTCGGTTATGATAGTTCTCCTTCAGAGAATAGCCGGAGAGTTGGTTCTCCTTCAGGGGAGGTGTGGATATCGTGGGGATATGTGCATGATCTTAGGATGATGATTCAATTGGCAATGGCGTTGTTGATTTGCAAAATCTCACATTTTCGAAAACGCTCCCGTGTGGCAGTCCGACCGGCCACAATTGATGATGAATTTTGGAGTTAGGCCAAAAATAGGTTGTGTAGGCATGAGAGGGGAGTCTCCTAGATGTGGTCAAATAATTTTTGGAGCTCCCAGTCAAAAGTTATATTCATTTGAAAGTTCCAGAGAGTTTCGGATTTTCAAGTTGAAAATTTGGCTAAGTCATTTGGAGTGGTCGGACCGGCGTTATGAAATCGATCGGACCGGCGTGAAATCGGTCCGACCGGTGGGTATGGCAGTCAGACCGGCTTCCACTTGAACTTCGGCCACTTTGGCAATGTTGTGTTTTGATGGTGTCTATTGTATGAGTTTCAATGCTTTATTGTTGCATATTGCATTGTTGAGCTAATGTGGGTCAAGTTGTGAAGAACTTGTTCCCGGAGACGATTTCTTTGTCTATTGTTGTGCAGGTGGCTTGCAGGTCAACGACTTCAACGGCGAGGAGGATCGGGACTAAGCTTGGAGAGCTGAGGTCCAGAACGATCATGGATGCCGAGTGGAGTCATGTGACTCAAGCATGGTGCAGAATGGGCAAGATGGTTCGAACGGACAGTTCGTTGCAGCTGGTTGGATCAAGCGGCGCGGGAGTCGGTGCAAGTGTCTTGAAGGTTCTGATGGGATTCGGACGGGAAAGACTTGCCGACATGATGAGAGCCGCTGATCAACCTACATGTGGTGAAGCAGGCGATTGCTTCAACAGATTTCTGTGTGTGTGTGTGTCCCATTTGTATTGAGCCTTAATAGAAGCCCACTAGAAACCCTAGACCTTCCTATAAATAGAAAGGGGGTTGGAAAAACCTCCCCAAGCATTCATTTGAGAAAACCATAAGTTTTCTAGGGTTTGGAGAGGAGAGAAGAGGCTTGGGTTTAGAGAGAGATTTGTTTGTGTGCTCTTTGATTGAGCTCTTGTCCTCCTTGAGGGAGTGGCTTTGACAAGCAACATCTTGAATCAATCGATCTATAGATGTTTGTTCAAGGATGAAGTCTCATATGTTTTCTTCTCTCTTTTGATGATATGTTTTCTTCTCTCTTTTGATGATTTTGATGCTTCCTTGATCCGGTTGTTTTTAGTTGGTCTCTTGACCTCATTTACCTTGCTATGATGTGTGGGAATACTCCTAGAACCATCTAAATCTTCAATCCCCCACAAGCAAGTTTTGGATCAAAATTTTCATATTTCTAAGTTTTAGACACTCCTTTGGTAAAACCTAAAAAGATCAATTCTTTGTTGTGGATCTAGACGATCGTCGCTAGGAATAGTTCCCAGATATACTTAGAGAAATGTGCTCCAAATTTGGTCAAGTTTCATCGGTTGAATCAAAAGTTGGACCAATTTTCGTTTTGAATTTGGGCATTGTGCAGTGCTACTGGACTAAATCGGTCCGACCGATTTTATACCAGCGGTCGGACCGCCAGTTGGCTGCCGATCGGACCGCCACCTTTCAGACCGCCCGTTGGCAGTCGGTCAGACCGGTCTACCTGAGATCAATTCTTTCTCTTGAGTCTTGTGGTAAAGGGAGTAATCGGATTCAGCACAAGACTTTCTCTAAGACTTTCTCTGTGCATTTACTGATCTTCTTGACTTTCATTGCTATAGGAGAAAAATGCGTATTGAATTTGATTAAAGCAAAAAATCGAGAAAACGTATAATCACCCTCTCTAGTCGGCTTTCCGGTCCTACAGAAGGTATTATATTAGTTTAGTTTCCAATTCAATTTATGCCTTTAGACTTATAAAAATCCTGTTAGCTTCATCTATAAAAGCAACAGAAGTAAAAAAAGGAGAGACTTAATCAGAAATATAGATAAGTTTTACCTTGGCAAGATCAGAGCCTCGGACCGGCAGGAACAAAGTCCAACCGACCCGAGGGCGATCCTCGCCTTCGCCAATCTACTTTCTTCCCCACAACTTCATCTTCCACAATCCACTCCATAACAACTTGCAACGCAAAACTTGTTTGATATTGGCACTTCAGGAAATAGATCAACATAAGTTACAGAAAGGACAAAAGATGCAACCATCACAGTACATATCAACATCAGTTTATAGAATACAGGAACTCATTATCAAATGCCAAATGTACTAGATCAAGGGCAGGTCTTGATACAAATGGACAGACAACTTGAGTTTACAGTAATCATCAGTAATATACACTGATTGCGATGGTATAGACACAAAGCTAGCTTGATAGCTGCTGCCGATATTCAAAGGCAAGCCCTTTGGAACGAACTCTTAAGCTAACTCAGAAGCCAGTGTGTTGATTAGATGCAACTGACTTGACTTTGCCATGCGAAATACAAGTTCCCTGGATTAAAGGGATCGTTAGGACAGTAAGAGATGAAGACCTGATTGGGAAAGGAAACTAAGACAAGCTAAATGCAAATTCAATTTGGAACGCCTAGACGTGAATGTGATTGAGAGATGTCCTTGCATCCAATAAAATTATTTACTTGGAGTTCACTCATTTGTACTGACTAGTGACACCTTTGTAAACTAATTAATTTGAGACCAGGTCAAGAACAAATCTTACTAGTAAGATATCTGACCTGATCTTCTGCATCTCTCCGCTGAAAGACCAGTGGTGCTACAATGCCTCGTACCATGATTTGTCCAGCAATCATCTTGATAGAACCAAACCTAAATTGTTTTCTACGTTGGCATCTTTGGAGATCCCAGACCTTTCAAAACACAAGGTAACCGTCCAGCTCCCTGAGTGTTGGTGGTGTTTGCAAACTTCAGAATTCATGGATTTGTCAAATAACTTCCTCCAAGGTGAGCTCCCTGACTCAATGCGCCACTATTCCTGTTCAATTTCTGCACATGGGCAACAAAAATCTCACTCAGTTTTCCTTTAGTTCTACAAGAAAAAAAAAGCCCACAGCTACTTGCGCTTAACTGGCAACATCCCTCCTGGATTGGAGTTTGGGATGGTTGTCCACAGCTAAGAATTCTCCAATTGCAATTGAATTTGTTTGATCGTAGTATACCTTCCAAAATATCACAGCTGTCTAAACTACAGATCCTGGATTCGTATCATAACAACCTTACAGGCACAATATCAATAAGTCTTGCAAACTTTTCTTCCATGACAACAAAACAAGTCACGCATTTCACTTATGGAGAACCTGGCTGTTTGTACTATCAGGATTCAGTAAGTACAGTTTGTCTGGAAGAATGGGATCAGCATTTCGAGAAAATAAATCCAAATTTGGTGGGAATTGATTTATCATGCAATTCAATTTCCAATGAGATCCCAGAAGAGCAGACTAACCACCAAGGCATCATGTTACTGAACTTGTCAAGAAATCATCTGTCAGATGGCATTCCCAAGAATATTGGCAATTTGACATCACTAGAATCTCTCGACTTGTCATGTAATGAACTCTCTGTGCACATTCCACCAAACATATCCAGCTTGATGTACCTTGGATCACTGCACCTCTCCAACGATGATATACAGTGACAACCCCGGACACAAGTTGCAGTGGTCATACTATTATAGCAAGGCAGACAGTCGTCTCTGGATTTTGGATGCACTGGACCATCATGTTTTGCAGCAAGTCCTGAAGGTTTGGCATATTTGCTTTCGTTGATAACATGCAAGACAAGATATTCGAAAAGGTTAATACCGTGGCACCAAGATCTCCAAATTGATGACTAGTTTTCAAAAAAAAAACTCAAGAGTAAAAACAGATCACGGAAGTTTGGATGACTTTATTTACTAAATAAAGACTCGTATAACTTGTGTTGCTTAGCCACTATTGTAGTAATAAAGCCAATATAAACTATGTGGCGTATCCTTCTGTCCAGTTTCAAATTGTGTATATGGCTAAGGTTATATTATGTGTTATTCTTTCTACCATTACTAGAAAGGAAAAATAACAGTAAATGAATGCAAAATTATGAGGAAAAAATCCATGAATTAGGTGACAACTCTAATTTATTTTCCAGAATTATCAGCTTGAATGCCCAGTTTTGAAGCAAACATGCAAAAGAAAATATTGTTTTCTCCATGCAACATAATAAATAGCACATAGATTGTGTGAAATCAAACATCAACCATGCCCATCAAATCCAAATCCAGTTCCATATATCCAGGTCAAATCCAGTTCCATATATCCAGGTCATCTAGAACAAGATACATCTGAACACCAGTCAACAATCATCAAATCCTGATGTTCATAAGTAATATGCTTATATGATATTATGATGATGCATCAAGTCATTAACTTTCAAAATTTTATATTGAAGTCTAAGCATTGCACATATACCGAGCAACACCAATCATCCAGTAGCTAGTTCACATGAAATTACATCAACACAAAGTTGAGTGTTACGGTATTTTCAGATTTTAATCAAGTCATACTTGCGTGAGATATACTTATATGCATGTCATTCCTTTGCTTTTACAAATACACAGCTAAATTCAACGATTACACTTGTAGTATCTCTGGCTAAGTTTTTTTGTCAAGGAGGCAAGGACGCACATGGTGGCATAGTTAACGACTCTCTCGTGATGGGCTACAAAAGAGAGAATGAAAAGATATCACTGCCCACTAGGCTCTTTTTGCAAACAATTTTTTCTCCAAATAACTAATATCTTAATGCATTTTAAAAAACAACAAACTTTCACAGTCCCCTCCCTCCCAAAACAAATCTGTTCTTCACTTCTCCCCAAGCCCTACACATGGAAATCCTGATCCATTAGCAGGTAATACTTGGCCAGGACAGGTTGGATCAGTCCTGTCAAAGTTTACTTCAATTGCCTAAACCAGGCTTTGCTGAAGTTGTATTTGGGCCTAAACGCCAGCAAGCCAAGCTTGGCCCTAAACTACATGTTGTGCAAGGCCCCCCATGCTCAAACTCTATGTTACACTACCCAGTGTTATAAAACCCATTGACTACCTACTACATACTACATGTAAAAAAATATGTGATTCATAAATTATGTGACATACAGGTTCTGAGAAGGCTGGGGTTTATGTTAGTGTAATAGTAAAAAAAAATACTCTTAGATGATACATCACACATTCTTGGCACTTGTTTCATGTGTCAAAAGTGTTCATAGTTGGCTTCAAATTCAATTTCCTGTTCAACAACCAGAGTAGTATATGTATTACTTCAAATAACTTGCCAACTCCCAACAGGCATAAGACATGTGACTATTTTGTTCTGTAATACCACTTAGCGATAATGTGTCATGCAGTCTAGCTATTACAAAGCAGACAATTCCATGTGTACAATTGAATGAAATATATGCTAAATCAATAAAGCACAAAGCTTCGATATCAAGACGTATAGTTTTTTAGTATAATATACCTTAGCAGTTAGCACACAATGTAGGTGTTATATGCATCATGACAACAAAAGGAAGACTCTAGGCACTACAAATTTCACATATACATGTACCAAATAAAGGGGGGAAGGGGAAAAAAGAGCAATGGAGCACGTATGAGTGCCTTTCCATAAATACAGGCACTATAAGTTACTCCCTCCGTTCTTTTTGAGATGCCGTTTTAGAAACTTGTTTTTGTTCTCAAATAGATGTCGTTATGGCTTTCTAGGCGGTGTTTTCCCAAATAGCCCCTATTAAAAGCTGGCTAGTGTAAATACAATAACTCCAATTCAACTCACTGTTTCCAAGATGAGTTAATACAAATTCCACCCCGCATCCAAAAAGTTTTTAGATTTCCCACCATCTCCTCCGCACACTCCACTCCACACCTGTATGCTTGCATTATTAGGCTTTAATACTCATCCCTGTGCTTGCCTAGGCTCAAATATATTAAGCTCCAATACAACTATACGGCAAAGCTAGAAGACCAGCTCAACTCTGGATCTGCCATTGTGTTCCTTCTCCTTGCCATCGGCCATGGTGATGACAACGCCTCGCTCGGTCGTCGGTGCCACTTTGCTCGGCCATGCCGCAGCGCACCGCTCAGCTGCACGCGCCCACGCTAAGGCCTGGCTCGCTCGGCCATCCAGCAGGCAAGGCAACCACAGTTAGTTGCGAATAGCTCCACTAGTACTAGCATAAACCGCTCGAGGCGGTCCTTGAGCTTGAGGCGGTCGGTCCTTGCCCAAGCCGGCGCCATCGCTGTTGTTGGGACTTGGGATTAGGATTGAATGAGAGGTACAGTTGGACTGGTGGACTAATTGGGGTTCCATTAAAGAGGGCTAAACATGTCGCAGATGACACAATTAAACACCACCTTGTTCTCTGGAGTAGTGGCCAAAACAACAACTAATTCCGAATGGAGGGGGTAATGTATTAAATTTTAATCTACAGTTTAACTGATTAACTAGGCTACAATGTCACTACAAGTATATAAATAATAAACTAATTTTCTAATTTCTATTCATCTCCATTATCCCCCACATCAGCAGCTGAGCAAGGCATAGCGAAGCAGTAAACTTGCCGCTGAATCGCTGGTACTTATGTGGGCGCATAAGCAGTCTGAATGTCATTCATTCAGAATACTGAATCTATTAAACAGTCAAACTTATAGACGGCATGGTATAGTGCGTAGGTACAACTTAAATCATCCTCATAGACCTAGAAAATAAACAAATAAAAAAGATAAAATAATGAATAATGCTAAACGTCCTGTGTAAGCCTGATCTTATGCACAAAACTCTGCAGTGACTTCAGTAATAAACCAGCAAAGCACATTATGCCAAAATCATTACAGTGGTGTTTTTTATGCTTCTTTGTGATGCAACTTTCACGACTAGTTTTATTATCATAAATGTATGTAAAAGGTAAATGAATATAACATTGTCCAAGTATTCTTATGAAAAACCTACCTATCAATTATTTATTACGTGGTCAATCTGGACATTTACGAAGATATTGCTGGTCAAAGTCAACAAGGTTTGAATGAGCACATCCCATGGTGAGTCGGTGACACGTTTTTGTGACCAGAGTATGTCATTTACTAAACTACAAGGAGCGAAGCTAGGTATCATCTTAAGAGAATCGCTAGGACAAGTACCACGGTGAAAAAGATTTTCCGAACGAAACTTAAAGACAGTGAATCTTTGTTTCCACATACCACCATCTTGTAGCACATTTCAAGATCCTCAAGAAAAGGAAGCACTTAAAAAGCTAGTAGCTTGCATTCTGTGTCAATGCTTCGAGATTGGAACTTTTCATCAGCTCATCAAACAAAATCGGTGATTTCCCACGCCCTTTTCAGACGGCAGATTCAGTGGATTTCCCATGCCCTTTTCAGATGGCAGATTCAAGAGCCCCGGCTTGGACATGCTCTAAAAAGGAATAGCATCCCATGCAACCTGTACAGAAAGGAAATGTAGGAAGAAGGACAATTATTTTACTTGCCAAATGCCTCGACTATTTACTCTACGGTTTCTACCTGTGCATCATACATCAAGTAGCATCACAGATTTATCTGTATCTATACTACCTTAGAAACTGGCGCTACCATCTTGCTGCTAATAAGCTCTTATTGCTGCTCACGTAATATTGAAATTTAAGGCCAAAAGGCTGGAAGGAGGTAGGGGCTAATCGTTTGCCTCTACTATGCTTGTTTATCCATCTACATACCAAATATCAGAAACATACTCATAACTTCATCATATACTCGAAGGATGTAACATTCCAGTGGCATAAAAACAATTGCACATTTGCACTACACTTCAACATGACTGTTAGAAGCAGCTATAGTATCGAACCTCTACCACTCCATAGAAGTTTCAGGATTGGCATCTGTTGCAAACCATCAATGTTACAGAATAATATGGCATAACACCTTAACTCCAAGGTGAGCTAGAGCAGATAAGCAAGCACGGCACCGCAGATCAACACAACCACCAAAGATAACATTTCAGATTTAGCACAATAGAGGTAGAGCATAAATACTACTGTCAAACACAAATATATGATTCTGTAGAATAGAGGTACAACTAGATAATTTTGTCCATAAGCAGTGAAGCTACTCTAGCTTTAAAACTAGAGATAAAGCAACCTGGAACTCCACTCATGACAAAGCACACCGAAGGATAAGCTAAACTTAAAAATAAAGCATTCTGAAGATACCGCTACTCCTGATAATAGCTACTTATTGACTAGAAGTTCTAGTAGTAAGCCACAAAAGGTTCAAGCATTCCAACCCGGAGAAATACTGATTTAACCAGCAAATGGGCGATCTTCAGGAGGCCGAGAGCAATCAGAGGCCAGAGTAACACAATCATACATAAGACTGCCCAGATGTGCTGGTTGATTTCATCGACACTCTAATGGCCTCTCTTACTGAGCAACCCTAGGTTGCGCACCACCATAACCGCTGCCATAATTTGATTGGCCATCAGAAGCTCCATTGACTGAACCCCCAAATCCTCCGCCTTGTGAAGGATCAGTCCAAGCATTCGGATATCCAGAGTTGCCATTCCCACTTCCATATCCAGCACCATACCCAGATGCTCCACCAGTAGCAGGATTGCCAGCACCATCTCCACGCCCTCCATAGGCCCCGTACCCTCCATGATTACCATACGACCCATCTCCTCCATATCCACCATATCCATAACCCTGGTTCCCATAGCCTGCAGCTGCACCAGGGGCCTGACTAGTGGGTGCATTGCCACCAGCAGAAGAGCTGTTCCAAGCACCATAGCCTGCATTGCCACCATAACTCCCAGTGCCGTAACCAGACGGAGCTTGACTGCCCCAAGGTCCTCTATTTGTGCCTGGAGGACCACCTTGGTAACCAGAACCAGCTGCATTTGGATTGCCGTAAGGCCCACCATACGCAGCAGGAACACCTCCATATCCTGCAGCCCCATAATTTCCATATGCAGTTCCAGGGTTAGCATGTCCATATCCATATCCAGTTGCACCAGCACTATAACCTCCCGCACCATAACCTGGATAACCACCACTACCCTGCTGCACTTGCCCATATCTGCTAGCATCACCTCTGCCATCGTAGCTGCCAGCGTTGGAGTTAGGGCCATTGTTACTATGAAAAACCCCACCCCCCATGGAACGCCCACCACCAGAGCCGGGGTTCGCCTCCCGAGGCAGCGCGCGCTTCACCTCCACCATCTTCCCACTCAGATCATGGAAGGTCTTGTGCAGCACGTGGTCAACCGCGTCCTCCGAGTCAAAGGTGATGAACCCAAAACCCCGGGGGCGCTGAGTGTTCTGGTCATACATCACGACAACATCAGTGACAACCCCGTAGGTCTGGAAGTAGTGCCGGAACTCATCCTCCGTCAAACTGGAGGGCAGCCCGCCCACGAAGATCTTCTTCGTCCGAGCACCACCCGCATCCCCACCGCCGCCTCCGCCTCCGGCATGCCTCCCCGCGCTAGGGTTCGCCACCTTCGCGGCCTGCTGCTCCTCCCGCGAGAGCGCCCGCTTCACATCGACCTGAGACAAAACAGCACAACAAAGACGCCCACACTTAAGAGATAATCCTCGTCGCGCACACGCACGCCCCCAGCCCCGCTGCGGCGGGGTAGATCAGAACGCGACCGAAGCGGATATTCTCTCGAATATCCCGCTAGGGTTCGGGGCGGGGTGTGGACGAACGACGAAGGGAGGGAGGGGTCGGTACCGTGCGGCCGTCGAGGGTGTGGGGAGCTTGGAGCGCGGCGTCGACGGCGGCGGGGTCGGCGAAGACGACGAAGCCGAAGCCGCGGGGGCGGCCGGTGAGCTTGTCGCGCATGACGGCGGCCTGGGAGACCTCGCCGTAGGCGGAGAAGTGCTCGCTCAGCTTCTCCTCCGTCGTCTCCCACGAGATGCCGCCGATGAAGAGTTTGCCCTGGTCCGACTCCATCTCCGCCTCCGCGCTCGGATTCTCTCGCGCTCGCGTGCGGGAGGGGGTGGGATTGGGGATTTCGGCTTCGGGGTGGAGAGATTTGGGAGGGGGCGCAGGCGCAGGGGGGTTGAGGGATATTTTAGGGCGCGTGGAGGGGAGGGCTTCTTGTGTCCCGGGGCTTTCGGGGGGTTTTCTATTAACATGGGCCGTATGTTGGTGTGAACTTGCTTTTTCTAATTCTAAAGATTTTTTTTGTGCAAAATTATTAGACTATAATTTAATTAGATTAATTAATAATTTAACGGTTTGGGTTGAGGTAGAGAATAATACTATATGGGACGGTGTCCAGGTTAACTAGCCGAATACCCTGTAATCGCCAAGGTATTCATTAGCTATTGGAATTTGTTTCCCGCACTGTTTATATTTATCTTATGGGACCAACTATACCACACTCATCTGAAATTTTCTTAAATCCTAGTCATTTTTCCCACCTTTAGATCTTCATCTAACATCCTTCATTTGTTTATGTATTTCTGATTTGGACAACTGAGTTATGTCGTTGTTGTTTGTGTTAATGGTCTGAAATTCAAATTTTTGACATGTTAGCCTGGATGCGCTTCTAGGCCGTTTGGTTGGTGTTTTTGTGGGTTGTGTTCTATGGATTGTTCCTTTATTGTTTTCTGTGGGTTGTGTTACACGGACATTACGCTCACTGGGTAATTATAGCCTCTATGGTTGGACCGAGAGCAAGACAGATGATATTAAGAAAAGAAAAATCAGTAATACCCCACTTATCAGACTTCCTTCCCATCCCTATCTACCCCCATCTCAAGGAAAGAAAAGAAGAACAGGGACAATCCAAGAACATTTACATCAGATCACACTCCTTAATATACATTCCGAAACATGAGAAACTAGACTATCCAACCCGTCTTCTTAACACCACCATATCTTCAGATTGGAAAAAAAGATCAGAGATTTCTTAACTACAGCATAGTGGAGACCACATTTGTCCATATTATACCCCCATTAACCTAAAAACATTTAGAAATTATAAATAAAACATACCAAGGGGAAAAAACAAAAGCACGAAATGGAACATGGTAATTTTGTAAAACGAAGTCAAGTACTAATCCGCTAGTCATAATTAGTAACTAGTCTATGCACACAGGGAAACACGGATATTGGCAAAGTCGCTTTGCAAAAAAGTTGTTTGAAGGGGAACAGGAGGGTCCCACATCTCAAAAATACCTTCATAGCACATACGCCAGCATCATCCCTACAGAAAAAGAAGAATTATCAAAACATAAGGAAATTAAGACTGAGTGACATGACATAGGGATAATTCAAACTAAAGTAAATGTTAGAGAAAAACATTACATATTGCCTTGGACGAGGACAGGAGGAAATATGACATCAAATTCATTGAAATTCTTTTAAATTGGTGCAAACTCTGCCCATGCCTTCTTAAAGTTAGGGATCTGCTCTAAAGGATAATGTATTATACAACTAGTTACATCCTGCAAGCTCAAAAAACATAAGCTCAACAAATTCAACTGCTCTATCTAGCAAGTTCCTTCTATAAATGAATATTAAGGACTATGTGCATGACAGAAAAATTTTATTTGAAATCTGAAATCTAACTATAGATCCTGAAAATGGTGACAAAAACCTAACTACCGAATCAGATTTATTGGCTAAATCTAAAATCTAACTACAGAATCCGAAAATCTTACATGACAATCAATGAGTATGAACAAAAAAAATCATCATAAGACAAAACGATGCATCAATTTAACTTTTGAATAGTTGGATCTTGCACAATACATAGCCTCAATAAAACAAAAGAAGATAGACCGCAACATTTTCATACAACGAAAAGAAAATCACGATCCACAAAGGGAATTGGTCAGGGAAGCAAATCTAACAACACTTACACATCATCACGCACAGTACTTACACACATCTACAATCCAAACGGTTGTGCACTGTACTTATCATTTCCGCAAATGGCTTTAGTAACAGTTCCTATCACGATGGCTTGTGATTTTGGCTTACCTTTCAGTGTAGGTCATTCCATTGCTTGAAAAAGCTAGCCTGGATCTTATGAGGAATGGTTGAAGAGCTACTAGATATAGACAAATAATTTTGAGCATTACATCATGCAAAACTTTTAGACTTTTACTTTGTCGGGACCCAATAATATAATTATGGACCCTCTGTGTATAATGCACTAGTCCAGAATCACGCTAGTGCACACAGCATCAACATAGATAAATATCGATCCACACAAGACAGTTAATTGAATAAACGACTAATTTGAATAGCAAATAATGGTTTTGACCTTATGGTCGAGTTTACAACTAATAAGCCACGCAGGGCTGGCAATAGAGAAATAAGCAGCAGCGGAACAAAATTAAACTCCAGCGAATCCCATCAATTCACCACAGGCAACCGACTGGAATCAGGACCCTAACGATCAGCACCTTCGTAGAACTTCTCCTCAAATGTAGGCGAAGACTCCTCCACTTCTGTTGAATGTTTGCAGCAAGCATGAGAACACAACCGTACTCACAAGTCATACCACAAAATGCAATGTATAAATGCAGGCTTATTCCAAAGAAAACTATTTCTGTGGTTCTTTTGCATAAAAGCAACATTTGCAGTTAAATACGAGTAATAGATTGAAACACAATGTAAACAAATAAACAATATTATTTTTATCATTTGCTTCCACAAAGAACACAAAATCTAAACAAGTTATTCACACAGCCATATGACTTAGATCACACAGCTCCCTTCTCAAATGTTTTATGAAAACTATCCCTCGTGTGAAATCCCCGAGCATGTCCATGACCGCGGACGCGGCTATTCGAATAGATGGATTAACACTCTGCAGAGGTTGTACACTTTACCCACAAGATATAATCAGTGTAGCTAGCACTAATTATAACAAAACCTTTCATAAACATTATCTCAAGCATTGACACTCCCGATGTGCTTTACCGCCGTCCAATTTATGCACACAGCTCTTGGTATGATTCACATCGTTGGACAGGGAAGCGACGAATCGTCCCGTGATGTGACACTCACACCTCCACTCTGGCACACAGTCTAACCTACAATCTGAGTTGTCAATGTCAAGACTCAATAACCTACTAAGTTAGACCTGTCCCATCAGGCATGTGGTTGTACGAAGGCCCAGTTCAATAGCACACAAAGTTAAGTCATTAATTGACCAAGGCAAGACTTTCAATTTCTAACTAATGTCACATAGACCAATATTCCTATGCACACAGATTCCACCATATCACACAGTATCCACCACTTGTCTCAGTCTAAATCTATTCCCACCCTGTTGGTTAATTACAACACAGGCCGTAAACGAGTAATAGCACACAGTGCACACAGTCTTACACAAAGTTCCATAATCACTTAGTCAAGTTTATATTTGTAACTCACATGAAATGATGACTCGTAACATGGCTAAGCAATCTACTCATTTCTAACCAACCCACGTTGGTGTTATGATAATACCAACTAGTAATGAACCAACCTAGGGTGACAAAAGATCATGACATAACAATAGACAAGGTGAATGTAACAATTTGGATTAATAATTAAACCTAAAATCATTTAAATAAATACTTAAAGTAAAATGCAATAATTCGAATTAATGTATTTTGAAAAATGGGTGCAATATGATCAAAGGTATAACTTACCTTGGAATAGGTCTAGGTACTGGTCTTGATCTTAGTGCACTTCTTCTTATTCAAAAGTCTCCGATGTATCAACGTCTACTCGTAAATGAAATAAATAAATAAACAAATAAATAATAGAGATCAAATAAAGTCCAAAAATTAAATAAAAATCTTAAATAAATAAAGCTCAAATTTAGATGAATTTAGGAATTTGAATGGGCTCAATCGAGTTCGAATGAAGAAGATATGACCCTTTGAAGATCAAAACTAAAGAAATAACATAAATTAGAATTTCTGGAATTATCCGAATTATTTTTCTACTAAAAAATTCGGATTGTGACGTTAGCTGACGACAGCAAGGGAATTTGAAATTAAAATAAATCCCGGGAAAAAGCTACAGTGGCTGACATGTGGGCCCTCGGTCTGTAGACTGGGTCCACAGACTTGGCTCATGGGTCTACGAGTGCACGGGTCTATGGAACAGTGGCTCTGATAATGAGACCCACAAGGCATAGGATTGGTCTACGGTGTATTGGGTTTACACCAGATCGGATGTGGTTTTGGGCTGGACTGCACACGTGTGCACTGACTGGCAGCTGACGCGGACGCCACGTAGACGACGCGTAGGCGCAGGAGGCTGAGTTGGCGCAGACGTGGACAACGGCGAGGCAGTCGGCGCTCGGGTCCCAATGGTTTTTGGCGAACAGCGGTGTCTCGCCGGTGGTGGGTGGTACAAGCATGTAGAGAACACTAATGCGACTCGTTGGTGCACTTACAGGTGTTTGAGGACAACGGTGGTGGCCGGCGGCGAGGTTTGAGCGGCGGCGAAGACACGGGCTCATCGGGATCTACTCTTTGGCGGTGCTCTGGCGGAACCAATGCGACCAAGCTGTAGCCCTCGTCCGTGCGATGCCAAGGTGCAGACCACGAGGCTCGGGAGGCTCTGGTTGCTGCGGAATCGCTCGTCGGAGCTGGCGGTGATGCAGATCCTTCTTCGAGCTCTCCTAGCGGTTCGAGATTTGGCGGTTAGGACTTGGGTGCAGAGGCCAAGGGTGACCTCTCCTTTTATACTCGGTGGCTCAGGAGAGTCCAGGGCGCAAATGCCCAAAACGGTCTCGCGGCGGCGGAACAGAATCCTCATCGGATTTGGAGACTATCAACAGGGATTTGGTGGGGTCCACAGGTCAGCGAGGGTGGCTTGGGTGAGGTCACGTAGCAAATGGCGACGCTGAGGCTGACGAGTGGGACCAAGGCGGTGCAGCGCGAGAGAGGAGAGAGGCTGCAGTGGGGACCACTGTCAATGAGGCGGCCTTATTTGGCCATATGATCTTGGACCAAGTTTAGAATAGGAATGGGTTTCGGCCCAATTACTGTTCTGAGATTTCTATTTTAGAAAATACCGAAACATCCAAATAGCAAATAGAAAATAACAAATGAACTCAGAAAAATTATAGAAAATATATCCAAGCACATGGAATCCAAATAAAATAGTTTTGACAATTGTTGATGTTAGAATTAACCATATTAAATTATTTTAGTACTAAAAGTCCATATTAAACTTTAATTAAAATTCAAATAAAATCCACATGGTAAATTTTTCAACTACTAACTAATAAAATATTTTTAAAAGGTCAGAAAATTAGGATGTTACATACTCCCCAGTGGAACCTAATAAGATTAAGTTTCATACAGAAAAAAAAATTGCAATCTAAATCAATATAAATTGCTGAAAACCAAACAATGCAATATATATCCAAATTGTTTGCAACTTTTTAACTAGTAGCTAAAATATCAAGAGGTTGTCTATTCCCCATGGATGAAGATCTAACCACTCTCATCACTCCCCTCACTTCCTATATATAACCCACCCCTTACCTCTAGGACAAAGAATGAAACAAAGAATTATTCTAATCTAGACAAAAATAAATTTGAGTTTGGTGAACTCCCTACAAAATACAAAGACAATAAATTTCTAACCTGGATAAAAATAAAGTAAATCAAGGAGAACCCTACAAATAAAAAAACAAATGAAACAAATTTTTGCAGTAAAGCTGCATTAAAATTGCATATTACTTAGAACTATAATTTTTGGCTTAGTACTGTGCAATTTTAGGTGACCGAGAGATTAAAAAAATCCACGCTAAGAATTAACAAAACTGAAATAGCAAACTACAACATCCTCACTAACCATAGTTAGTAAAAACTCATATATAAGTCCGAAAATGACAAATAAGAAATTTGTGCCGGCCAATTACCCTACAATTTCCTTCCAACTAAAATAATGATAGCCCCAAGACTAGGCTAATTTCATAGCAGCTCATACATGACTTTTGAAACTGAAAAGAAAGCTACACAATGCATTAAAAATAAGATAAGTTTTGCTCATATCAAATCTGAGTTAATCTTCAGATGACTCACGTAACTTATAAGTTTCATACTTAAAATTAAAAATAACACTATAGCAGTCACAATAAAGTGGTGGGCTATGAACCGTGTAGTTTGGCTAGCATGGCAGTAAATGACTTTCTAAGTAAATAAAAAAGGTAGACCAAGAAACTATTAAAGAAACAGAACCCAAACATAGAATTATACAAAAAGGCAGCATATCAAAGAAAATATTCTAAGATAGAGAAAATAATCCTAACCTTGGTGAACCATACAAAAAATTATTATAACCTAGGTAAAAACATCCTAATCTTGGTGAACCCCTACAAAGATAGAGTTTTCTAACCTAGGAAAAATTGTAGTAACCTAGGTGAACTCCTACAAAAAAAACAATGATAATTTTTTAAACCCGGACAAAATTGTAGCAACCTTGGTGGACCCCAATAAAAGACAAATCTAAATTGTAGTAAGTAGTAACCTAGGTGAACCTCAATAGAAAACAGAGAGAAAGATTTTTCTAACCTAGACAAAAATGCAACAGTCTTTGTGAACCACAAGAAAAGATAAGGAGAAATGAATATTAATTCTTATGCTAACAGACACCATTGTTCTTTTTTCATGCAGGTTTCCAATGCCAAGGAATTGTACATATAGGTGTTCAGCAAGATGGTACGCAATTTGAAAGCTATAAGAAAACATCTGTTTGGTATTTTCAGAGAGTATTTAAATTATAAAACATTCAAGGGTAGAAACAAAGGTAAGTTACACTCCCAACGACCTAAATTTGCACAACACATAGCACTGCTATTTTAATTAAAATAATTTGCAATTAGAATATGTCAGGTAGTTTCAGATAGTACTCTATTTGAAATTCTCATATATAAATTCCCACAATAAAAGCAAATATATCACAAATCTGTACCAAATTTTCTATCACTGCATATCATTAACAAAATAGAGAGGGAACAACAATAGACGACCAACATAGCATAGCAAATAAAAGCAATTTGTACTCATGTAAGCAGGCCCTCGAAAGATTTCAAGCAGGAACTCATCGTATTACACTTTCATGCATGCTTCTGTCGATAAAGATTCAAGAGGCGAGGTCGAGGAATTTTTTTTTGAAAAGAGACGAGGTCAAAGAAATGTGTCACATTCTACTATAAGATTGCCTAACCTATGATGCCATACAATGCTTGGCATCCTAGGTACCAAGGCTAGCTTGTTCTGCAGACCACCGAATATAGCAAAACAGAATCACCCATAACCCAAGTTTCACTGATCGAGCAATAGAGTTACACCCACACACAGAGGGTGACACCCCATTTTGAACTAAAGAGGTACTTCCATTACAAAATAGTTTTGGCATTAGATCGAGCCCCACACAAAACAAAGTGGTATTTAATATAAACTAACCCACACAAGGAAGAATGTTTGAATGTGTGTTCCGCTACATTCTACCATTCCCAACTTGTAGTCCTTTAGTTTTTTCTCATGCTCCTCTAGTGGTTCATATCCCAATAGCAGAACTGCAGAAGGGGGAGTACCTATAGAGAGGAACACACACAAAGACATGGACAGAGAGATGCGTGGGAACTGATCAAATTCTCGATATGTAGATACAAACCTAAATACCTAATAACATCTCACGACATGGGTACAAATTTCACAAACCTAATAACATCTAACTAATAAACAACACGACAAACCACAGTTAAATCCCAACAATTCTGTGGATATCATGGGGACATGCTCATGATCTTAGGATGATGTTACAATTGGCAATGGCGTTGAAGGTTTGTCGAATCACGCGCTTTTGGTAAAGTTCAGGTGCTGTCAGGTCACTGGCGGTCAAACCGGCCAGGTGGCGGTCCGACTGGACACCTCTAGCGGTCAGACCGGCCAGGCCTTGGGCCAAGAGGCTGGCGGTCAGACCAGCCATGGGCAGCGGTCTGACCGACCATTATGTAACTTTGAGTTTGGAGTTGGGCCAAAAATAGAGGGTGTAGGCAAGAGAGAGGATTCTCCTACACTTGGTCTTATAATTTTTGAAGCTTCGAGTCAAAAGATTTATTCATTTGAAATTTCCAGAGAGGTCTCGGATTTCCAGGGTGAAAATTTGGCTAAGTCTCTTTCTGGGCGGTCAGACTGGCCAGGTGGCGGTCTGACCAGTTTTCACTTGTTCGTCGGCCATCTTAGCGGTGATTTTTGTTTGTTAGGTCAAGTTCATGGGTTTCAGTGCATATGTGTTGCATGATGCATGTTTTGACTAACGTGGGTCAAGTTGCGAAGAACTTGTTCCTGGAATCGATTTCTTTGTCTATTATTGTGCAGGACGCTTGGAGGTCAACGACGGTCAACGGGAAGATGATCGGGACTAGGCTTGGAGAGCTGAGTTTCAGAATGATCGAGGATGTCGGGTGAATTCAGTGGACTCAAGCATGGCACAAAATGAACAAAGATGTTCGAACGGGAAGTTCTGTGCGACGGGTTGTATCAAGCGACACAGGAGTCAGTGCAAGTGCCATGGTGGTTTCTGTGGGGCCGGATGAGAGAGACTTGCCGACATGAAGAGAGCCATTGATCAACCTACACGTGGCGAATCACGAGATTGCTTCATGAAGATTGAACTCGGTCTTTGGAGGAGGATTGAGAAGTGGTATTGTGATAACTTCACCAAGATACCGCCTTGATTGCTTTTGGCTAAACCACAGCGCAAAGACGGCGCAAGGAGAAGTGGTTTAGGTCAAGAGAAGATGAAGACGGCACTTTAAAATACATGCGTGAGTGAAACCCGTTTGTGTGTGGGCTTAATGGGTACCCATTAGGGAATACCTTCTAGAAGCTAGCCTTCACTATAAATATGGAAGGTGTTGGTTGTGCACCTCCCACCTCTTATATTTTTGGTTGAAACCCTATTTTTGGTGTTTATGGAGAATAGTGGAGAGTTTAGGTTTCTAGATATTGGATTGATTATGTGCTCAAGTTTTGAGTATTCGTTCTCTATGATGGAGTGGCTGTAAACTAATATCTATCTCGAATCAATCCAAGTAAGATTCCTCAAAGATGATTCTCTTCTTGTTCTTACTCTCTATTCTGTGATTTTGGGGATTTATTTGATCCATTGTTTTTATCTGAGTTTCTTACCTAGATCTTGCTTACTGTGACATGTGGGAACTCATCTAGGATCATCTTGATCATCTATAACCCACGAGCAAGTTTTTGATCATGTTTTCATTTTGACTCGGTTTTGAAGCAACCTTCACTCAAACGGAAAAATGTCAGAACTTTGGCAAAGATCTTTGCAATCATTGATTGGAATAGATTCATGTTATCCTAGAGAAGGTGCGTATCAAGTTTCGTCGATTTTGGAGTTATGAATCAAAAGTTAGACCTATTTGTGATTTTATTTTCAGACTGATGTTACTGTTCATCGTGTTGGAGGTCAGATCGCCCCCTATGAGAGGTCAGACCGCCCATGTTGAGAGGTCTAACCGCCCAACTCATTATGAATTGAGTTTTTGTGTTTTTAGTTGTTTTGCTTCGGGGTTTCAATTGGATTCAATATAAGTCTTCTACTATGCTTGTACTTTGATCTTCATAGCTCTCATAGCTATTAGAGTGAAAAACATGTTGAATCCGATCAAAGTGAAAAAGAGATCATGCTCCTATTCACCCCCTCTAGTCGTTTTAGTCCAACAAGTGGTATCAGAGCCCGGTTACTTCAATCTTGATCTTAACCAGACACTGAACTTGGTGATAGAGAAGTACTCCACCAAGCCGTATGTATTCGATGGGCTCGACTATGCCTATTGAAAGAATCGCATGCGTATCTACCTTCAGAGCGAAGGTCAAACCATATGTGAGGTTGTTCGAGGCCCGCTCATTTTGCCCGAGGTTGCTACGTTGGCCTCAGCGACCCTCTTGGCTAACAACCATAAGGTAATGAACCTCCTATATACCAGACTTGGTAGACAGGAGTACAATAGGATTTGTCACCTTGAGACCGCGCACGAGATTTGGCACACCCTCAAACCTACCATGAGGGTTCGTCCCAAATCAAGCAAGTGCGTCAAACGGTCCTTAAGCGAGAATACAACAAGTTCGAGATGCGTCCTAGAAGAGCATCGATGACGTCTTTACTCACTTCAACAAGGTGCTCAACCAGTTGAGAGTGATTGATATTGAGTATTCTCAGTCTGAGAATGCCACCCACCTCTTGGCTGCAATCAACACCAAGGAGTGGGAGATGAAGGCTACCGTCATTGAGGAGAATGTCAATCTCTCTAGTCTTACTTTAGAGTTGCTATACAGCAAACTCAAGACTCGTGAAATCAAGAGAGTTGATCATCCTAAGAAGAAAAATATGGTTTTGATAGCAGACCCTCTCAAGAGAACTTCTGATGGTTTTTTTTAATTTTCTTCTTGATTTTCTCTTACTTGTTTATCTACAATTCATGAAGAGGAACTTGATAGTATCCCTGAGGCCGAGTTAGCCCTCCTAGCCAAAAAAATCACACGGACCTATAACAATGTGAGAAACAAAAAGAGAGATGACCCTGCGACTTGCTATGAGTGTGGAGAGCTCTACCATATCCAGGCAAACTACCCCAAGCTGAAAGGGAAGGGCAACCACAAGGAGGAGAAAGCATCCTGGAGGAAGTCTCATGGGAACAAACCCAAGTTTGATGCTGCTAAGCTTATGAAGGCAGCTCACCGGGTCCTTGCTGCTTTTGGAGAGCAATCCATGAGTGGTGTAGACTCCCGGAGTGAGGAGGATAAGGAGGAGGAGCTTCCTCAAGGCAAGAAGAAAGGGAATGTAAAGGACTTCACCGGCATGTGCTTCATGGCCGACTCCATCGACATCGATGATGAGGTACCTCTGTCCTATGATATTCTCTCTGCTAGATGTGATACCATCTATGAGCAACTGCTTAGACAGGATGAAGCGTTAGAATTCACCATGGCTAGGAATAAGGACTTAGAGTCACAAGTTGAAAATCTCACACTTGAACTTGTGAATGCTAAGAATCTTGATGCTGATGAATGTTCATCTTATCATGCTTTATATTTTGAACTTGCTAAACTGCAAACTGTTCATGATGTTGCCTTGCACCAACTAGAAAATGCTAGGAATGAGCTAATTGAAGTTAAATATGCTCCTTATGAAAATGCTTAGAATCTAGCAAGTTGGTCTTGACGAGGATCTAATAATCCTCATTTTATCTTTTATCTATAATTCTTATTATGGGTAAATATGATGTCACATAGTCCCCAGAAGTACCCCTTATATCTATAAGGGAGAGGCCTAACAAGTGATTGTAAGTTCTTCTACAATCACCCCCATAGTCGTAAGCCTTGCTACGACTATATCATGGTCGTAAGTCCTTCTACGACCACTACATAGTCGTAAGTCCTTCTACGACCACTACATAGTCGTAAGTCCTTCTACGACCACTACATAGTCGTAAGTTCTTCTACGACTGCTACCTGGTCGTAAGTCCCTCTACGACCAGGAAAACTACGACCACCTTATAATCAAACCTACGCATTTAGTAGGTCCAATTGATTAAGGAATCGAGCGGTCTACACGCACTATTATTCCGCGTATTAATGGTGTGTAAATACCCCATTATCTCTGGAAGATAATTGCCAGATGGCGTGAAGAAGTCAAGGCGCCGGTAATTACTGCCATCATGCGCCCGTTACTACATTAATTGGGCACATCTCCCGCAGGGCAAAACGGCTACTTCTTCACGACTATATAAGGGCATCAAACAGAGAGACAAAGGGGACAGAGAAGAACAACGGCAAACAAGGGCTAGTCAAGTAGAAACACAAGCACTATTCTCTCAGTAATAGTTTTAGTCCTTTGCTAGATCATCAACAATACCATACACAGGATTAGGGTTATTATTCTCTCCGAGAAGGCTGAACTGTCTAAACATCCGTGTCAATCCACTCTGCGTGATCTCATCCTTAGGAGACCCCGAATCAAATAATCTTTACGTAAGATCGGTTCTAATACACCGCGGTTGGCGCCGACCGTGGGGATCTTCCGTAATCTCTTGTCAACATACTCTCTTTTTCCAATCTCATGCAAGCATGGCGGGAGAATGGAGCGAGGAGAACTGGTTCGACTTGGCGGACACGCAGACGTCGACATGGATGCGGTTTCGACTACGAGCCGAGTGATGCATCCGTGATGGTGATGTTGCCTCGGAGATTATTCTCCAGAAACCATCCCATCAATGGAGTTGAGGAGGATCCTTATCCCCACAACGATACGTCCAACAGAGGAGTCAATTCCTCCAAGGACAAGGGTCAATCCGACTGAAACCGCACCAGGAGGACTCACGACACAATGAGAGTTTTTCCTCTAAGTGTCCAAGTTCCCTTAAGGCGGTCCGACAGTGAGACAAGTCCCGAAGCCACCATTCCAGACTCCACCAAGATCTTGTGATCCTATCTCTCGGGGTAACTCCAGAGATAGTGGGATCAAGCATGCTTTTCCTCTTTAATCGACCGTCTCTCCGCAGATCTCATTTGCGGATGGAGACGATTATAACCCGAGTTCCCCTACCTGGAGGGGATTACTCCAAGTCGCCAGATGGTGTCTCTCGAGCACTCCTCAAGCGGGGAGGCCTCAAGCGCAAGTGAGAATCATCAACGGGAGGTCTTCGTCCTTCCTCAAATCGAGTCAACCTCATGGAGGACGAAATGAGAACCCTCCCCGAAGATCACGCACTGCGCCTCCTCGTAGTAATGGCAAGGGAACCACCGGCGACAGAGAAAACCAACACTCTGATGAACGCGAGAGAAATCCTCGACATTCTCGCACTCCACTGAGAAGGCCTCAAAGATCTGACGGGAGGATTTGAGGTCATCCAAGAAAGAAAATTGCGGCCGTAAGAACTCGCTGGCGCATTCAATATCGATCCACAGGAGGTACAAGAACTCCAGACATCAACGACTTGCTTGAGAATCCCAATCAAGAGCTTGCTCGAACGCCAGATCGATCTCTTTCTTTGAGGAGATTGCGCAAAGGCTTGAATGTGATGACAAGACTGGAAGTACCTCGTCAACAACATTCAGGTAGTCGTAGCAATGCGACTTCTTCAGCTACCAGTCAATCGAATATTTCTCTGCGTAGGAATCGACACGGTCATAAGTCACATCGATCTCCTATTCGAGAAATACTTTTCGATCGGTGATGATCAAGTAGCCCTCCGAGGAGGTGATCAATCACTACTCCGCAAAGAAATTCTAACGGTGGATTACGAGGAGTATTCCTCAAGAACCGAGACCTACAATGCGAGCAGTCACCGCTGTTGGGTATCGTCGTATACGATCACTGGCGACATTAACCCTTCTTTCCTACAAAGAAGGCGTCAAGAAGTAATTACGGATGCCGCATTTTCGCCGACCTTGAGAAAGCGCTACCGCCACCTCATTTTCGACCGGTGAACATGGAGAAATTTGATGGATCTCAAAATCCCATCGAGTTTCTTCAGATCTATACAACAGCTGTCCGAGCAGCAGGAGGAGGAGAGCACGTAATGGCGAATTACCTTCCAACTGTGCTCGAAGGATCCGCTCGATCGTGGTTATTAAACCAACCACTCGAGTCGATCTACTCTTGGCAACACCTCTGTGATCTTCTACAGGCAAATTTCCAAGGCACATACAACCGCCGGAAAGGAAGGCGACTTGCACCGGATCAAGCGAACAACAACGAGACTTTGCGTCAATTCATCAAACGCTTTAGTCGGGTTCGTAACTCAATTCGAAATTTCGACTCCTCTGTGATCAGGGCTTTTAAGCAAGGAGTCCGTAGTAGAAGAATAACAGAGGATATTGCTTTAAATCCTCCCAACACCGTTGCCGAACTCTTTGAGATGGCCGATCGATATGCAACTGCTTCTGAGGCAGTCGAGTGGAATAACACTATCGATCGAGAAACACACGCTCTTCGAGAGCCAGGTGAGGTTGGTAAGGACAAAAAAGCAAAAAAGTCCAAGAAGAAAATAAAAGTCAAAAGCCACAAACTAGTGGTTTCAAGGAGGTTTTGGCCGTAAAGATAGAGAGCCCCAAACCACCAAGTCGAACCACGATCAAGGCAAAGGTAAGCGCATACGATCGTAGGAACGACAAACCAAGATGGTGTCCTTTTCATAAAAAGGAAGGACATGACCTCATAGAATCGCCGAAGTTTTCCAAAGAAAGCTCGAGGACTACTACAACAAAAGCACCGCTCCCTACTCTCGGCGGTAGGACATACGAGTGGTCAAGTCGCCGATGATGAGGAGATGCCATTCCAAGATCCGCACCATACCGTTGAGCATATCTATGGAGGATCATCGACATACGACTCCAAACGACAACTTAAAGTCTGCGGACGAGGTAAATTCCATACATACTCCTCTTGTCAATAAATTACGAAGTGGTGGAAGTTACCATCTCTTTTGAGAAGGACGATCGCCCGATCACTATGAGTCGATCAGTCGATTTCGATTGTGGTCGAACCCACCATCAACAACCGTCGGATAAATCGAGTGTTGGTTGATGGTGGCGATTCTTTGAACATATTATTTACCAAAGCCCGGATGAGATGCAAGTACCGGGACAAAGGTAAGGCGATGCGATATTCCTTCCATGGAATCGTGCAGGGGTCTTCGCCAAACCCATTGGCCAAGTTTCTCTTCCTTTAACATTTGGCTCGCCAAGTAATTTCGTGACGAGAAAGTCTCCTTTGATGTGGTCGATTTCGATCGGCATATAACGCCATACTCGGACGACCAACTTTGGCAAAATTCTTAATGGCTACTCATTATGGGTATCAATGTCTTAAGATGCCAGTCCCAAAGGAGTGATCACAATTCAATGTGACAAAAGATGGCGTATAGTCACGATCACGATCCTCGAGATGGTTGGTCAAATACCAACTCGAGATGAAAGTCGACCTTCGACTAGCAAGTCGAAGCCTAAAGTCGCACCAAAGCCGAGCGACCAAGTCAAAGAGGTTCCTCCGACGCAGAAACCCTCAAGACTGCTCGCATTGGGAGACTTCCGATCCCAAATAGGAAGACGCCTCATTACCTTCCTCCGAGCTAACGCAGATGTCTTGGCGTGGCAAGCATCCGACATGCCCGAGTCCCGTGGAGGTGATCGAGCACGTGCTAGCTTTACTACCGATAAAGTACCCGTAAAACAAAAATTACGGAGATTTGCCCCTGATCGACGAGATGCTATTAAATCAGAATTGGATAAGCTACTTAAGGCAGGCTTTATAAGAGAAGTCAATCACCCAGAGTGGTTGGCTAACCCTGTAATGGTCAAAAAGTCAAACGGCAAATGGCGTATGTGCGTAGACTTTACTGATCTTAATAAAGCTTGTCCAAAAGATGATTTCCCTTTACCTCGTATTGATCAGCTGGTTGATTCTACTGCGGGTTGTGAAATATTAAGTTTTTTAGATGCATATTCTGGATATCACCAGATCAATATGTGTCTAAACGATGAAGAAAAGACCGCATTCATTACTCCATTTGGTACCTTTTGTTATATCAAAATGCCATTTGGTCTAAAGAATGCCGGTGCTTCTTTTCAACGCTTAATGCAATCGACTTTTCATCTCAATTAGGCCGAATTTGGAAGCCTATGTTGATGACCTAGTCGTAAAAGCATTAAGAGACTTAATCATATCAGCGACCTACAAGAAACATTCGACAACCTCGAAAGCACCATTTAAAACTTAATCCGAGAAGTGTGTGTTTGGAATTTCTTCAGAAAATTGCTTGGATTCCTAGTATCCGAGCGAGGAATCAAGCAAATCTGAAAAAATAAAGGCCATCCTCGGATCGACCTCCAAACACAAAAAGGAAGTCCGAAACTCACTTTGGGTGCATGGCGGCTTTAAGTCGTTTCATCGCATCGACTAGGAGAAAAGGACTACCTTTCTTTAAACTTCTCGGAGACATGAAGGTTTTGAGTGGTCGGACGAGGCAAACATTGCCTTTGAGGATGTCAAGAGGTATCTTCGAGTGCTCTGCTCGTTTCTCCAAAGCGGAAGAGGCGCTCTTAATTTACCTAGCCGCCACGCCACGAGCAAAAGCGCGATCTTGGTCGTAGAGCGTGAAAACGCACAACGACCGGTTTACTTACGTAGTTAAGTTTTACACGGGCCTAAGGAGCGTTACCCTCGGTCCAAAACTTCAGATGCCCTCCTCATGTCTTGAGGAAATCTGCGGCATTATTTTCAGCGCACAAAATAGTCAGTCTGGTCGAGTTTCCTTTGGGAGCAATCCTCCATAATAAGGAAACAATGGGGCGCATGGCAAAATGGTCGGTCGAACTTGGGAGTTCGACCTCCATTCGTGTCCCGAACGGCCATAAAATCCCAGATCTTGGCGGACTTTGTCGCCGAATGGACAAATCTGAACTGTTCGGGATCCCGATCGATTCCCACGACCGATGGATGATGTACTTTGACGGTCACTCACTTTAAGTGGCTCGAAGTTGAGGTGGTCTGGTATCTCCTCTGGAGAAACCTTAAAGTATGCCATACAATTAAACTTTCGTGCCACTAACAATGTGGCGAATCACGAAGGTTTGCTAGGCGGCATACGAGTGCGAAAGCACTCTCGATTAAATCGACTACTCGTAAGAGGAGACTCTCAACTAGTCGTGAATCAAATTGGGAAAGAGTACCAATGCTCTAACTCAACAATGGCTCGGTACTTATCGAAGTCGTAAGCTAGAAAAACATTTTTAGGTTTGAGGTACAATTTATCCTCTCGAAAGGATAATTTCCTCATGAGACCAACTTGCTCGGATGGCTTCTTCCCGATCCATAGTACCAAAGGAGTTTTCTTGGAGCAACTCCAAAACCGTCTCGGTCGAAGAACCGAGGCACCTCCTCTTGAGATGGCCTCATTAGATTACGAGGATACGGATGACTCCCATCTCGAGTATCTTTGCAAGGGTTCCGTGCCAAGATGATCTTGAGGCGGTCGATTATCCCAAAAGCCAAAATGTATACTTTGGTTGAAGGAGTCCTCTATAAGCGAGGAACCCAAGGGATACTCATGCGATGCATTCCGCAAAATGAAGGAATAACACTCCTTCACGATATACACAATGGCATCTGTGGGACGCATGCTTCCTCTGAAACATTAGTTGGTAAAGCCTTTCGACAAGGTTTTCTTGGCCTCTGACCATGCGATGCTAAAGAGGTGGTTAAAAAGTGTGTCGATGCCAATTTCATGGTGAGCAGATACACCAACCAAATTCAAGCATTACAAACAATACCTCTTTCTTGGCCTTTGCGACACAGGGGCTTGATATCCTAGGACCGTTTCCCAAAGCTCCGGGAGGTTTGAATTCCTTTTGTGGCTATTGACACGTTCACAAAATGGATCGGCGAACTCATGAATCGGATAACAGCAGGCGACAAAAGGTTCATGATGAGAAGCGTAATTAGTCGATTTGGAGTACCAAGTCGGATAATTACGCACAATGGTAAACAATTATAAGTGCAAAATTTGGTGAATTTTGCGACGAGTTGGGTACCAAGTTATGCTATGCTTCGCTGCACATCCCCAAAGTAATGGGGCGGTTGAGCGTGCAAGCGGCCAAATAATGCGAGGAATTAAAACTCGAGTCTTCGACCCGACTTGTTAGCGCTCGGGGCTTGGGTACAAGAATTACCTTCCATATTATGGGCGGTTCGTACAACCACCAATCGAGCAACAGGAGAAACACCATTTTTCTAGTGTTCGGGCGAAGCCATGCTTCCTCGGAGCTAAAATGCGGTCGACACGAGTTGAAACCTTCAACAACTCGGACCGAACAACTTCGGCGGATGACATTAACCTACTCGAAGAGAGGAGAAACCTAGCCTTAATTCGTTCGGCGGTCTACCAACAAGCCTGCCGAGATACTATGATCGTAAGGTCCAACCTCGCAGACCTTCTTTGAGGTGACTTGGTATTGAGGCTCGCCAATCCAAGTCTAACCTAATAAACTTTCCCTAAATGGGAAGGTCCTTACACAAATGGTCGAAGTAACTCGGCGAGTCGTCTGACTAGCAATGGAAGATGGACGAGTTCTCTCAAACTCTTGGAACATCGACCGATTCACGCAAATTCTATATGTGACCGATTTCTCAAGCAATAAAAGTCCGTGTTCTTTCTACCTCTTTTTGCCTTATTTTGAGTAGTGCTTTTTAATCTTTCGACTATGATATGAGAACACCCGCTTTTCTTTACATCGGCGGCGAGAAGCGTCATCCGGGCGAAACTTCTCCTCTCTGCATGTGGTTACGCCCACTAGAAGGAATTTCAAGCATTGACTCGTTACTCATTTTTGCCGCCCGATACAAAGAGCCCGGTTCTATCCAATCGAAATGTTCTCAAAGCCAACTCTCTCAATCTTAGTCTATTTTTGATCAATTCAAAAAATATTCTAAGTAGAGTACACTTTCTTACATTTGTTCGACCACCTTTGATGTACTCGATTTGTTTTAACCGGTGAAGGAAGAGACACACCTAGTCGAAGTCTTTCCTCTCTGCATGTGGTCACTCGCCCACTAGAAGGAAACTTCCTAGCGCCGCTCGATCTCCTACTTTTGCTCTTGGAAAAGACTTATCAAGTCCACCAAAAAGGACGAGCAATTACTAAAGTCCTCTAAGGCGTCTGTTTAACTCAAGTTCTTTGTTCTTGGTTCAATTAAACTAGTCGGAAATGAAAACATCACCTAGTCGAAGCCTTTCCTTTACGCGTGGTCACGCCCACTAGAAGGAACTTCCTAGTGACGAGTCGTTTTAACTCTTTCGACCAAATGCTTGACACCCGTAACAAAAGCTATAAGTTAAATAAACCTCTCTTTGTTTTGAAACCCCATTTTAAACACTATTTATTTAGATTGTCTAAACAATCTAAACAAATAGTCGGGGCTAGGATAAAGTTATTAATTTGACTTCAATTCTTAGTCTTTCATTCGTCTTTCATTCGTTTATTATCTTTTGAGTTACTAACTACTCGACAAGATGATTTTCGAAAATGAAGCGGATCATATATTACTCATTAACAAAAATTATCGCCTTACAAGGTAGTTACAAGATTACTCAAAGGAGAGCCTAGTGCATTTCCTCATACCTTTTACCAATCGATTGCATTTCCTCGATCGAGACGACTTGCCTCGATTCGAGACGATCAAGTCGGCTTCGATTGGTTTAACATTAAGGCGGGGATCTTGAGCTTTAAGTTTCGCTAAAGCGTAACTTACAAGCAGCCTTCGATTGCTTCCCTTATTGATTGACAGATTAGCCTTGAGTGGTCACCATTTCTTGCAATTTTCCGACTTGTTCTCCAATAGTACTTGTGTGGCAGCTATAGTATCTTCTCGAGGAGTTTTCCCTCGAATGTAGCTCACTAAGCACATTGTTCAGAGAGTGATGTTGCCTTGAAGACTAGTCTTCATCGACTCCATCTCTGTTGGGTACAAGTCGAAGCCTCCAAAGCTTTTGTTCTCGACCACTTGTTACGAAAAGAATAATACCGGTCAAACAAAAATACTTCTAGAGGAACATAACACAAAGATATTTGTAGGTAAAAGCATTTCTTACCTACTAATTGAGAATCCAATTTCTTGACCTCTTCGCGATGGAAAGCAACAGTTTCAGCATGCTTTTGCTCCCACGCTCTGATGTCCTCTGCATTCATCTTAGCAATGCGACGGACTCATTGCGAATCAAGGTCTTTGCTTGGATTTGACCTCAAGGATTCTCAATTGGCGACAATTTACGAACAAGGAATTGACATTAAAAAGGAAAACACTCAAAAGGACAACAGGTAAAGAGTTACTTACCTGTGACTTGAGTTCTCAGAACCTCAAGTTCTTGATCCTTATTCTTGGTAATGCGGGAAAACTCCTGAATGACCAAAGATTTGTCTCCAACTTCAGTCCGGAGCTTCTTCATCTCATTTTCTTTATCTGAAGAAGAAATGAGAGTTAGGTAAAGGTTAAAACTCAAAAGCAGTCTTAAGTTCAAGACTTCTCGCTTATTTTTTCCTGCAATTTCTTAGATCGAGAGACAACCTCTCAAGTCTTTCCGAGAGGTTAATACTTCATTCCTTAGCCTCCTCGACTCCTCTTTTTCATAGTCGGCGAGTCGGCTAAGGTCTTTGAATCACCGCTTAACCTACAAAGGACAGAGATGGAGATAAAAATCAGCCGAATGGTTATAAATACTTCTACAACCACTGACCTAGTCGTAAGTTTTTCTGCGACTACGAATGGTTGTAAGTCTTTCTGCGACCACTATCTGGTCGTAAGTAGTCGTAAGCTTTTTACGACTAACACTTTGTCATGAGTTTCTTCCATGACTATTCTCGTAAAGCATCATACGAGTATTTAAGTCGAAAACAACTATGAATGATAAGTGACTTACCACCTCTCGCCTCTGCAGAGAGTAGTTCTTTCTCTGTCTTAGCTCTAAAAGTTGTCGATGATACTCACCGACAACGACAATTTGCTCGAGCTTTACGCAAAAAGAAAACAGTGAGAAGGAAGGAAAGCCACATATATAAGTATTCGAAGATACTTACATTCATAGTCGTTCTAGCAAAAATCGAATATACAAGGTCAGGTCTTTGCGACTTATCTATCCTCGCGACTTTGTCCCACCACACCTTCTCGAGGCGCTCGTTGTCAAAAGTATTATCCGTATTGGGAATATCTTTGGGATGGGGGACTCGGTCACGAGATTTGTAAGCAGAAGACCCTACGATGGAGGCAGGCCCAAAGAAGTCACCACAGAAGTTGAAATTTTCTCCTTCTGCATTTCTGTAACTTCTCTTTGGGTAGGGGAAGGAACGCCTCCTACATTTTCCTTCCCAGTGGTGCGCGGTGTTCACCACCTTGACCAGAGGCTTCCACAATGCCTCTGTTGTCTCTCGACCTCGTGATCGTGCGACCACCTCAACGATGTGGCCGCTACCTCAAGAGTCGTAGCTACAATTTCAGCAGTGTGGGAGTCACTCTAGAGTCTCGACTTCATCGACCACAGGGCCAAAGGTGATGCTTGACCACCTCCATTGCTACCTCCCGATGGCGAAGGGATGGCAATGGACTTCTCGATGGAAGCATTCAGAAATTTGAAGGAGTCGGATGAAATAAAGAAAAGCAAATCGAGGTTGTGAAAAGAAAAGGTAAATGTCCTTCTTACACTTCAAGACATTTCACATACCTCACCACTGGTCTTAACCGGGAATTTTGGAGCAATCCTCCCAGCGGAGGACCTCTTCTTCTCCACGACCACGTGCGGTCGAGGTTCAACATTTATCTCACTCGACCACGTGCTGGTCGTAGAGTTTGAACAGGAACGAGCTCGGTTTCTGATCTTCCGGATGGACGAGAGGTGTCTCGACCATTCCGAAGCGACAACGCCCTCGATTGCGAGTTGTCTTGATCAAAGATCGTCCTTCATAAAAGACATAAAATCCTTCCAGTTCTCCTTTCCGTTGTTTAATAAAACTAGGAGTGGCACCAATCTGCGAAAGATTCCGTGTCATAATAGAAGGGTACCTTAGCCTTGCGAGGTTTGCGCTTGAGAGGTTCAAGCGCTTCAACCTCCTCGGCCCGGCCAGTGCGGCCTCGGCGGATACAACTACACTGCGCCGCAGTCTTGTAGAGGTTTGGTCGAAAGACCGAACTCGAACTTGCTCCCCCTTGTCGGCAGATTTTACAAGTCGGCGTCTCTTGAGGAGGAGCCGAGTCTTTGTCTTCGACAACCCGGCGCCAATAGTCATCGAGCGACTTCTTCGCCGTCTGGCGATTTTCCATGCCTACTTTACGTAAAGCAAAGCGAAAAAGAAGAATCACTAATTAGTCGTAAGTTTTTTCTACGACTAGTACCAAGTCGTAAGTTTTTCTCGACTTTTTCTTGATTGTAAGATATTCTACGATCACCATTAGTCGTAAGTATCTTCTCGACTATAAAGTCCTAAAGAGAGAATCGATTTACGATTACCTTTAGGCGCTCTATCCTTTCATCTGCGGACAAAACCGCAATGACTTGAGGAACCACCCCTCGGAGTGGCGGGGACTTCTCACGATGAGTCGACTGAGTCAACCTCGGCTGTGAAAGATCCGTAAAAGCAGATAAAAATATTAGACAAAGTTGAGAAAGACCAAGCGGAGAGTTAAGTCAACAATTGCTTACCCTCCTCGTAATCTCTCGTGGGGTCTCCTCTTCCCGAGTACCTCCACATAGGAGATGCTCGTTTCTTGAGGACTAATTAGGCGTGTGATGAAATCTTTCACCACATGCCATCCGGTCGACCCTTCTTCCTTCAAGTCCTTAATGGCTTGAATATAAGGGCTAATCCGCTAATATCTTGAGGTTGAATCCCATGAAGATTTCTTTCAGCGACTTTCCCACGAAAGAAAGGTGTCTTGAGGTGACCTTCGGTAGAACCACCTCTTCCTCCACCCGACCACGAAGGCCGGGTAAAGCTCTGAATGTACTCCTTCGACTTGAGTCGTGGAGCTTGATCATGACTTAAGCAATTCGGTTTGTCGAGCCATCCCATAATAATATTGGAGCAGCTCGAGATCCGCGGAATCCCGTATGCCTCGCATGCGGATACGAACACACTCAACATGGTAATGGAATTGGGACCTAAGTTCACGGTTCCACCCCAAAGTGTTCGAGTACTCTTTAAGAAAGGGTGGGCGGTAATCGAAGGCCGCACTCACAATACGCTTGGAAGGCGGGATTTGCCCATTTTCCCCGATGGCGATCTTTGCCGATGGCGGAATCCACTTCACGAGCCTTCTCTGGGATCTTCCCGGCATCGACCAAGATCTTGATCTTAGCCGCATCCATCTCCGATTCCTCCCATTCAGAAACTCTCTTGGCCATTTCGCTCAGAAGCAAGAAGTTTTTTTTGATTGGGTTGGCGGCGGAGAAGATGAAACCTAGTCGAGGACGAAGAAAGCAAGAGCTCGAAGAACAGCGGAGTGATTTGGGGGAAAAGTAAAAACCCAAGTCTACCTCCTGGTAAGTTTTTATAACCGCACGATCTCCGCCGCTTCGGAAACCGTCTCGTCTATAGGTGCAGAGGAGTTGGTTGTACAGCCGGAACCGCTTCATCGGACAAGTCCGTGAGAGCGGTTGCAATTCCCGATGGTCTGCATTCGAGAAAAATTAGGTGCGTATTGTCACCCCCAAGCGAAATTACATTCTTGACCAAGTATTTCTGGTCGAAGGAAATATCAATCGGAAAGGCTTTTCTCCGATTCCCCTACTATGACCACCAGACGGTCGTAGGGGTTTTACGGCTTTTGATAGTCGTAAGCAATCTTCACGATTGCAATCGCCTCGGGAACCGTCTCATCAACAGATCGGTAGAGATTGTTTGCAATTACCCAGATGGCTGCTCGGAAAGTTAGGTTCGTTTCATCACCTCCAAGTAAAATTACTTTCTTGACCAAATCTTTACGGTCAAAGGAAGTATCAATCGGAAGAGTTTTTCCTTCGACTATCTTTCTATGACATGTTCATGGTCGTAAGTCCATTCTGAAACCTTTACCAAGTAAGTTACTTTCACTTAAAGTCGGGCTAGATGGCGAGGATCTAATAATCCTCATTTTATCTTTTATCTATAATTCTTATTATGGGTAAATATGATGTCACATAGTCCCAGTAAGTACCCTTATATCTATAAGGAGAGGCCTAACAAGTGATTGTAAGTTCTTCTACAATCACCCCCATAGTCGTAAGCCTTGCTACGACTATATCATGGTCGTAAGTCCTTCTACGACCACTACATAGTCGTAAGTCCTTCTCGACCACTACATAGTCGTAAGTCCTTCTCGACCACTACATAGTCGTAAGTTCTTCTCATCGCTACACGGTCGTAAGTCCTCTACGACCGGAAAACTACGACCACCTTATAATCAAACCTACTGCACGAGTAGGTCCAATTGATTAAGGAATCGAGCGGTCTACACGCACTATTATTCCGCGTATTAATGGTGTGTAAATACCCCATTATCTCGGAAGATAATTGCGGATGGCGTGAAGAAGTCAAGGCGCGGTAATTCTGCCATCATGCGCCATTACTACATTAATTGGGCACATCTCCCGCAGGCAAAACGGCTACTTCTTCACGACTATATAAGGGCATCAAACAGAGAGACAAAGGGGACAGAGAAGAACAACGGCAAACAAGGGCTAGTCAAGTAGAAACACAAGCACTATTCTCTGTAATAGTTTTAGTCCTTTGCTAGATCATCAACAATACCATACACACGGGATTAGGGTTATTATTCTCTCCGAGAAGGCACGAACTGTCTAAACATCCGTGTCAATCCACTCTGCGTGATCTCATCCTTAGGAGACCCCCCGAATCAAATAATCTTTACGTAAGATCGGTTCTAATACACCGACAGGTCTCTTCTGATAAGGCTAAGTCTAGCACTTGCTCCTTCTGCTTAGAATGTGAATATAAAGTAAAAGACATTTTAGAAGCAGTTAGAGCTAAGTATGCCAAGCTTAAGGACAGAATTAATTTTGCTTCCTGTGTTTCATTTGAAGCCCTTAGCTTGAGGTTGCTATTCATAAGGAGATGCATTCTAGAGCCATTAAGGGCAAAACTTGTGAATCATATCTCTATCTTGAAAAAGAGAATGCTTAACTCAATGATACTTTAGAAAAATTCTCTAAAGCTAAGAAACAGTTAAACATGATTCTTGATAAGTCCAAAACTCCTTATAAAAAGCAAGGGTTGGGATACAACTATGCCCAAGACAAGTCCAAGCCAAATGTTACCCAAGTCTTGGAAAATGGCTTAGTTGAATTCAAAACTCAACCTGTAAAAATACTTTTTAAATCTACAGGTTTTGCCCAACCATGTGTTGTGTCAAAAGGTGCTTCTCCCAGTGGTACCAAATACCATTGCACCTATTGCAAGAAGGATGTGCATTTGCTTGAGTTCTGTTGACGTAGGTTGACAAATGATAAGAAAAATCTTGCTTGAATTTCATCTGATTAACCTAGAGCCGTCATGAGACATGATCATATAGTAAAGAATAAACCTAGAGTAGGATTTGTTTCACATGCTCATCATCATCATGTTCCTAGACAGGATGCATCTCATGTTCGTGTAACCATTTCTCATGATAGAACCTTAAGTTGAATCAAAGATAACAATTTTATTTTTTATACTACTTGCAGACGTGTGTCTCAGTACTGGGTTCTCAAGTCATGTTTAACTAACCCAAGTATTGAGACTCATCGATCTTGTGCGCCTTGATTTTCAGGATCGCCGCGGAAGGGAGAAGAACACATGGTTCGTCGACTCCGGGTGTTCACGCCACATGACCAGAGACTCAAGATGGTTCACCTCCTTCACGCGGTCGATGGGTGATGACTTCATCACCTTTGGAGATGATACACAAGGGAGGATTAAAGGAACGAGATTGATCAGGGTGAACGACAAGCTCATCCTTACGAACGTCGCTCTTGTAAACAAACTAAGGTAGAACTTACTTTCTATCTCACAGCTTCTTGATGATGGCTATGAGACTAGATTTAAAAAAATACTTGTCGTGTGCTTGATTCAGCTGGAGAGCTTGTTTTTGGGATTTCTAGAGTTGATAGGATCTTTAGAGCTGACTTGTTTGAATCTCTTGTTGGATCTCTCAAGTTTTTAATTGCATCTTCTTCTGAATTCTGGCTTTGGCACCGTCGTTTGGGGCACATTGGTTTTGATCATCTGACACGAATTAGTAGCCTTGATCTCATGAGAGGTTTGCTCAAACTCAAAGCTGTCAAGGATGTTATATGTGCGCCATGTAGGCATGGCAAACAAGTTGCCGTCACACCCTTCATAAACTATGGTCATGACTGACGGACCAGGACAGTTGCTTCATATGGATAATGTTGGTCCTACTAGGGTTTGGTCAGTGGGTGGCAATTGGTATATTCTTGTCATAGTCGTTGATTTTTGAGATACTCTTGGGTGTTCTTTCTTGCTTCGAAGGATGAAGCTTTTGATCATTTTCATAATCTTGTTCTTCGCTTGGCTTCTGAACTTCCTGACAATGGCACGGAGTTCAAGAATGCCTCTTTTGCCCCTTTCTGTGTTGAGTGTAGCATTGAGTATCAGTTCTCTTCTCCACACGTCCCTCAACAAAATGATGTGGTGGAAAGTAAGAACAAAACTTTAGTTGAGGTGGCTAGGACGATGCTAGATGAGTATAACACTCTGAGGAGGTTTTGGGTCAAAGCTATTGCTACAGCTTGTCATATTGTTAATCATGTCTTCTTGAGAACATCTTTGGGCAAAACATCATATGGGCTTCGGTTTGGTAGAAAACCCCATGTTTCTCATTTTCGAATTTTTAAAGCTAACTGTTTCATTCTCAAGTCAAGAAATCTAGATAAATTTGAGTCAATGACTTTTGGTGGTTTATTTATGGGTTATCCTGCACATTCGAGGGGTTTTCTGGTTTTCAATGTTGAAACTAACGTTGTCCAAGAGACATACAATGTCACTTTTGATGAGACTAGCCTGGAGCTAGATCAGATTTTTCAGGTAACACACAGGTGACGGAGAGCATCTTTGTAGAGGAAGATGATGCTGAAGTCTATGATACTTCCTCACCTGCTGCTGACGCTCCTATTCCAGTTCAAGAACCTGCTTCGACTACTTCACCTCCAGTTGAGGCACCTGCTGCATCTTCATCATCAGCAGTACCTGCGGAGGTCGAAGAGATGTTATCTCCTCCAGGCGCTCCACTTCACATTCAGAAGCGTCACCCTCCGAATCAGATGATTGGTCATCTTCATGAGCGAGTCACTCGCTCCAGGTATCACGATCCGAGTCTCTACTCCCATTCTGCATGTGTTGCTTCTTTCGAACCCCGCGATATATCACATACTTTATCTGATTCTAGTTGGGTCAATGCCATGCATGAGGAGTTAAAAAATTTTGAGAGGAACAAGGTCTGGAACCTAGTAGAGCCTCTTAGTGGTCATAATGTGATAGGAACCCGTTGGGTACTCAAAAACAAACAAACTGAGGATAGTTTGTGGTTAGAAACAAGGCTAGATTGGTAGCTCAGGGTTTTAGCCAAGTTGAGCGGTTAGACTTAGATGAAACATTTGCTCCTGTTGCTAGATTAGAAGCCATTCGTATTCTGCTTGTATTTGCTGCATCTAAGGGCTTTAGGCTGCACCAGATGGATGTCAAGAGTGCATTTCTGAATGGTTACATATATGAGGAAGTGTATGTTAGGCAACCCACATGCTTTGAGAATCCCAAGCAACCACATCATGTTTTCAAGCTATCTAAAGCCTTGTATGGTCTTAACAAAGCCCCCAAAGTCTGGTATGATAGACTTTAAGACCTTTTTGCTTAAGAATAAATTTGAGGTGGGTAAGGTAGACAAGACTCTATTCATTCTTAGGCATGTCAATGACTTCCTACTTGTTTAGATTTATATAGATGATATTATCTTTGGTGGTTCTTCTCATGCTCTTGTTTTTAGTTTTTCTGAGACCATATCCAGGGAATTTGAGATGAGTATGATGGGAGAGCTCAACTACTTTCTGGGGCTTCAAATCAAGCAATGCAAGGAAGGGATCTTCATCCATCAGACAAAGTACACTAAGGACATGCTCAAGCGTTTCGAGATGGGTGACTGCAAGCCGATTGCCACTCCCATGGCGACTTCGACTGTTTTGGATCCAAATGAGGAAGGAGAAGCTGTGGATCAACGCAAGTACCGCAGCATGATCGGCTCCCTCTTGTACCTGACGGCCTGAAGACCGGACATCCACTTCGCGGTCTGCCTCTGTGCGAGGTTTCAGGCGTCTCCAAGGACTTCACATCGCCAAACCGTCAAGCGCATCTTCAGGTACTTTCACTCTACCCTCCAGTGTGGCATTTGGTATTCCTGCTTGTCTTCCTTGTCCATTCGGTGGTTTTCAGATTCTGATTTTACGAGTTGTCGGCTAGATAGGTAGAGTACTTCAGGCACATGTCACTTCTTAGGCACTTCTCTTGTCTCTTGGTCTTCTATAAAGCAATCTTCTATTGCGCAATCCACTGCAGAAGCTGAGTATGTAGCTGTTGCTAGTTGTTGTAGTTAGATTTTGTGGATAGTGTCCACTCTTAAGGACTATGGATTATCTTTTGCTAGTGTTCCTCTTCTCTGTGATAACACTTCTACCATTAATATTGCTAAAAACTCTGTGCAACACTCTAGAACCAAGCACGTAGACATTCGTTATCACTTCCTTAGAGACCATGTAGAGAAGGGTGATATTGTGCTACATTTTGCGGAGTCCGAGGCTCAGTTAGCTGATATCCTCACCAAGCCTTTAGACCCAACAAGGTATGCACTTTGAGGAGTGAGTTATGAGTAATTTATCCCTATGGGTTGGTTTGAGGGGGAGTTGGTTCTTTTCTGAGCTTACCTTGTTCATCTGATCTTTACTTGTTCTTTTCTGAACTTGTTGATCTTTTTGATCTTTTTAGGCTTTTAGGTTTTCTTACATCTCATTGTATTATATTTCATTCACATTAAAATCACAAAAAGATGCATTGTAATATAAGATTTACTATTTATCTTTTAAAAACTGATGAAGCTTTATTTATTACCCTCTTGAGCTTTAGTATTTCAATTTTTGCTCAATATCATGTCTAGTTCTTTTACTAACTAGAATTATCATGATTTCACATGTATAGATAAGTCTTTACTAAATGAGTTAGAAATTTAAGACAACTTGAACTAAAAATTGTAATTTATGGATCTTTTAGCTAAGTTGCACAATTAGTGATCTTCTTGTGATATTAGCCCTGTCAGAATTGCTTTGTTAGCTCTTCAATCTAGGATTGAACATCTCTTTGAGCTTTTTGTTCCCTTGCGAATCTAAAACTGCTCTTATGCAAAATAAAAAATCAAATTTCAAAATATGTGCCAAACTATTCTCACGAGACTGGTTCTCAAAGACATGAACTTGGAGATAGTTTGATGATCCAGATGATCTCATGGGGATTGCTTATCAAAATTGACATGAACCTCAAGATTTGTCGCCCTGGCTGAAGCTTACGAAGAGTTTGTGGATGGCTCCTAGTCCAGGATCTTCTTCACTAAGATAAGCCATTAATTGCCTTGTTTGAAACTTATGAAGAGTTTGTTGATGACTCCTAGTGCAGGATCTTCTTCACTAAGATAGACCTTTAATCAACATCAATATTCATTACAAATGAAAAACTGTTGTAAAAAATGGGTGACTGAAGTTCTTTGAGCAAAATGATTCAATTCCGGACTTTTTGTCTCTAGGATAGTTTTTGTTAGCTTCTTGATCTCATAATGATATTCTAACATGGCCATTATCACTTTAGAATCCATGTTGATGAACTTGCTACTTTTGAAGCTTTTCTTAAATTGTTACAATTCATCGCTTTTACCTGAGCCATCTAGCTTAGCTTTGATACACACACACACACACACACACACACACACACACACACATATATATATATATATATGTGTGTGTGTGTGTGTCTTAACATGATATTGCTAGCACCATTAGGCTTGATATGTATTGAGCAACAATAGAAATGCTAGTTTGTTCTTTTGGGTAATCTCCAAAGCTTCTTGTACTAAAATTTGCAAAATACAAAAAAATAAAATAAAGCCACTCCATTGCATTTCATGCATGCTCTTTCTTATGCTTCTTCCTCATTTCTGCATTTATTATCTCTAGATGAGAGGAAGACGTGATTACTTGATGACTCCATTGTCAAAGGGGGAGAAGAAGTAGTAAAAATGTTAAAAGGTTGGGCTATTTGGAGAAAATGATATTTTCTGGAAAAAAAATGATGATGAAAGTGAGGGAGAGCTTTTAATTTGCATTTTTATGATCTTATTGCCATTTCTGAACTTCAATTGCAATTCTTGTAACCTCACAATAATCAAAGGTCAAATGAACAATTATTCTTTCATATGGACCTTAAGTGAGATTTTTTACTCTTCTTTGGAAATTAAAACTTTCTCGCTTTCTTTTGCCTTATCTCTCTTGCCTATACTAATCTGAAGCCAACTTGGTCATCTCCATTGCTTTCTCTTGCTCTTAGACCAAATTGTGTCTTTGTGCGAAAACGTCGAGTATTTTCATTCTCAAACCTTAAACTTATATTTTTAGGAAATTACCAATGTGTTCATCAAGGGGGAGATTGTGGATATCATAGGGATATGCTTATGATCTTAGAATGATGTTACAATTGGCAATGACGTTGAAGGTTTGTCGACTCACGTATTTTCGACAAGTTTTCAGTACTGTCAAGTCTTGGGCGGTCAGACCGGCCACCCCTAGCGGTCAGACCGGTCAGGGGCGGTCCGACCGGCCGAAGGCGGCGGTCGTACCGGCCAGTATATGATTGGTAGAGTTTGGCGTTGGGCCAAAAATAGAGGGTGTAGGCAAGAGAGGGGATTCTCATACACTTGGTCTCATAATTCTTGGAGCTTCCAGTCAAAAGATCTATTCATTCGGATTTCAAGGGTCAAAATTGGCTAAGTCCCTTGCTGGGCGGTCAGACCGGCCCATGGGTGGCGGTCTGACCGGTTTTCACTTGTTCGTCGCCATTTTGGTGGCGATGTTTGTTGATTAAGTCAAGTTCATGAGTTTCAGTGCTTATATATTGCAAGATGCATGTATTGACTAACGTGGATCAAGTTGCGAAGAACTTATTTTCGGGATCGACTTCTTGGTCTATTGTTGTGCAGGTTGCTTGGAGGTCAACGCGGTCAACGGCGAGGATGATCGGGACTAGGCTTGGAGAGCTGAAGTTCAAAACGATCAATAATGCCGGGTGAAGTCTATGGATTCAAGCATTGCGCAAAATGGACAAGGATGACCGAACGGTAAGTTCGGTGCGACGGGCTGCATCAAGCGGCGCGGGGGTCAGTGCAAGTGCCATGGTAGTTTCGGTGGGAGCCGGATGGGAGAGACTTGCCGACATGATGAGAGCCGTTGATCAACCTACACGTGGCGAAGCATGGGATTGCTTCATGATTATTGGACTCGGTCTGTGGAGAAGGATCGAGAAGGGGTATTTTGGTAATATCACTAAAATACTACCTTGATTGCTTTTGGCTAAACCGCGGTGCAAGATGACGCAAGGAGAAGCGGTTTAGGTCAAGAGAAGATGAAGACGACACTTTAAAATACGTGCATGTGTTAAACTCGTTTGTGTGTGGGCTTAACGGGTGCCCAATAGGAAACTCTTCTAGAAGGTTAGCCTCCACTATAAATATGGGAGGGTGCTGTAGCACCTCCTTGATCTTTTTGCTTATTTTGAAACCCTAGTTTGCTTTTGAGATTAGGGAGTGGAGAGGTTAGGATTTTTTAGAGGAGATTGATTGTGTGCTTATGTATTGAGTTTTGTCCTCCTTGAACCTTGATGGAGTTACTGTAAACCAGCAACAATCACAAATCAATCTATGCAAGTTCTCTTGAGATGAGTTTCTTTTCGTTCTTGCTCTCTACTTTATGATTTTGGGGCTTTCTTTGATTCTCAAGTTTTCTTGTGTTTTTTGCCCCTAATCTTGCTTGATGTGATATGTGGGAACTCATCTAGGATCATCTTGATCATCTCTAACTCACGAGCAAGTTTTTGGATCTAGTTTTCGTTTTGACTCGGTTTTGAACCATTCTTCACTTAAACGGAAAAAGGTCAAAACTTTGCCCAGGATCTCCACAACCTTTGATTGGAATTGGTTTCTGATATCCTAGAGAAGGTGTCTTCCAAGTTTCATCGAGTTTGAAGTTGTAGATCAAAAGTTAGACCTATTTGCAACTTCGTTTTCAGACTGATTTCACTGTTCATCAGGCTGGAGGTCAGACCGCCCAAGGTGACCGATCAGACCGCTCGAGGTGACCGATCAGATCGCCATTGATATAGAGGTCAGACCGCCCAACACTTGAAAATCGAGCTTTTGTTGATTTTGGTTGTTTTGCTCTGGGGTTTCGATTGGATTCAATACAAGACTTCTATTGTGCTTGTATATTGATCTTCATAGCTCTCATAGCTATCGGAGTGAAAATCGTCTTGAATCCAATCTTGGTGAAAAAGAGATCGTGCTCCTATTCACCTCCCTCTAGTCGTTGTTTCGGTCCAACAAAAATAGATCATACCTCTAGCAAACCTACCCTCCAAGCCTACCATGCGCACACAATTTCTCCAGTTGCCGACCAAGGAGGAGACAAATCCACAACAAGGAAACCACGACCGGGTACCACTCACCGGAGATCACCGACGATCCGCCGCTCGCTGGGGAAGTCACCTTCGCTTTTACTCCTCCTTCGGTCCACACCCCCCCCCCCTCTCAAGGAAAAGACAAACCTACATCCGGTCGGGGGGGAGCCGCTGGAGGCCACGAAACCATGGCCCAAGCCGCTGCCTGGAGATCACTACCGATCCGCCACTCGCCGGGGATGTCGTCGTCACTCCTATCTCCCCATTCCCCCTCCAGTTTCTCCCCCTCTCTCTCAAGGCAAAAATGAAGCGACAGGGAACCGAGGAAATTGAAAATAATTATTAACGGGTTGAAAGATATGCACGTCGGTTCGAAAAAAACAAACCACAACCGATAGCAACAAAATCGAGGCTGATAACCTGACCATGCAGAGCACAAATCACAAAACAGATTAGACGATCCTGAGAATCGACTGATAGATTATAAAATTTCAGGTGCATGTGTGCTAGCAAAAGCGTTATCTTATATACAAGTTGATTATCATAGTATGTTTATGGCACGATATCCGTTCTAACATAGAATGCAGTCATAGATAGAAATATTATTTGAGTTGAGTTGTTGATAGTAATTTTGTAATCCTCACATGTTACAACTACAACACAAATGCCTCGTCGATTTTTTAAAAATACTAAAATAAGATGTATTTTTTTAAAAAAATTAGGTGTGTTGGTTTCCTTGTAAAATGGGACAATTCCCTATATGCCACTTAATAACTTCATTTGTTTTTTATATATCACTGATGTCTCACTTACATATGGGTCCTAGGCCTATATGTCAGTCTCACAATGAATGACATATAAGGAATCATATTGTTTATCAGTAGCATGTGGAGAATTAATCCTTATAAAATACTAGTACCAGTTGATAAATATATGAGCATTTTTTGAATTACTTTAATCCAGAAATATGCTAGATGAATCATGGCAAAAACTTTTGCCTTTTTCATATAGCAGGTAATCAAGAACACTATAATTATACAAATTTCTAGAAGGACAGAAACTAGCATTCCTATCTCAGTGTTCAAGGCAACAATAGATAATAAAGCTAACCAAACAACAAGTGTGAGATAGGCATACCCAAATCCAGTGGAAGAAGCAGTAGCAGCAGAAGTCTTGGTGAGATCGTCGTTCGTCATGATGTAGTAGACGTCGTGGTAGTAGTCGTGCAATTGATGTAGACGTAGCAGAGAATCGAATGAAGAGGAAGCAGCGATCAGTCGCGTGAACGCTCCCCAAAAACTTTATTCGTCATCGCTCGTGCAAGCCTTCAAGGACGAGGGTTCCGGAGACCTTCTCGCCCGGTTCGACCGTACACGCGCCTCAGCCGGGATGGAGATCGCCAGATCCAGCAACAAACTCTTGGATTCTATCTTAGTCTTTCTTAGAGCGAATCGGAGAAGAACCAGTTTTAATAGCCAAAAACAAGGAGGCCAGAGAGTTGCCAAGGAAACGGTCGCCATTGATTTGCCATCAATCAGTGTTAACTGCACACGTGTGTTGGTTATCTCTAGTTCCACAAGGGGGCTACTACGTTCCACCTTATAAAATAGTGTAACTCCCCTTCAACTCTTCATGTGGGACTAAACAGTTTTAGTACGTGCATATAGACCTTTGAGATTTTCAGAAATTAATTAGAATTAAAAATTAGTCTTAGTCCGTATTAATTCCAACACCAGTGTACGTGAGTCTTAAGTGTTTGCATTGGCATGGGTCTTACCAACTTTGATCTACTAGCCAAGTCGGATGGTGGCAAAAAGAATCTCACAATTTTTAAATAGTTCTAATCCCTATCGGCGTCGAGTTTGCTAGAATTATAATTGTAGTGCTAGTCGAACTCACAACTAAAATTACACTTGAGGATTGGTGAAGCTTGGTACTTAGTAGAGCCACTTTAGATCTCGTTTAGAACGTGATAATATTTTTCCCCGATTTCTGTGAAATTTCTATGAAATTCCAAACGGACCACTGAAAGGTGCATGGCTGAAGAGTCAATCTCACCATTGACCTAGATTGAGTTATTCAATCGAGCTAACTTGCTGCATTACCTCTGAACCTGTCGGTGCTATCCGGCTTGATAATAAGGAGTCAATAAAAAATGACCATACAAGCCTCTTTAGTGCTCTGTTTGGGAGCAATTGTTGTAAATAAGGCAGTTTTAACAAACATCTAGAATTAACTTTAACATAATTAATAATAATTACAAAATAATTCCAGTAGCATATAATTGACAAGAATAACATGTAAACATGTAATTTCTGCATGTCAATTAAACATGATAATATGCTCAAAAGATAGGACAAGAAAAAAACAAAATCAGCATATTGCTCACATTTAGAATGTTTTATATTTGCTCTCAGATGTAGAGTTGCACAAGATATAATCTTGGTCTTCTCGCTACTTTTGTCAAGATTATTCACTAATTAAATGTGATAACAATAAATCAGACTAGGAGCTCAAAATTAATGCTTCGCTGAATAAGTCAAGAATTATCTCAAAATAACAATTTTTTACTTTTAGTCAACAGAGAATCATATGATACACAGTGAACAAGAAATCATTCTATTAACACATAAACCATTCAACAAATTGAGTATTAACCATATGACAGAATATGGAGATCACTAAATTCAGTAAAGTAAGTCAATCAGCTAATAGAGGAACAACATGATTACAGAATCAAGATTAACTCATTCACAGCCGAAAATAGAAAGTACCAGAGCCAAGCTATTAGAAACAATTTGACAACAGTAAGCAATCTCAGTGGCTCAAGTCTGATTTTGTTACCAATTTAATTTCATAATATGACAAACATCATCACTGAGCAGTAATCCGAACCCACAACATTACCATGCGATATCTCCCAGTACCAGAATTAATCCAATTTCATATTTTGACTAGTACAACACATATATGCAAAGTAATGCGCAAAATAAAAAACCAAAAAACTCACAAAGCGGATGGCACTCAAAGCCACCGAGACGAACCGAACAATACACACCAAAAGATATTATCTTAGAAAACCAATCGCCTCGCTGTGCCACGCAAAATAGACGAGGTCGTCGGAGATGAAATGGAGAATCTTGTTGGCTTTGCCAAGTTATAAAATTAAGATTCAAACAAAAATGATAATTGCATGTATGTCACTACACAATTTTATCCGAGATAGTGCTTTACGTGATGAGATTTTCGAGAGATGTGATCTTAATGAAGATTATGACCCAAGCGATACTTTATTATGATATGATCGGATATTATTTTGTTTGGTTGGCTAAAATGTCTTTCTATATTAATTTCTTTCATTACGCAATGTCCATAATTAATATATGCACGAACAAGCAAAACTTTTTTTTGTTTTATATGTACACTTGCGTATCGTCATAGTTACAAATCCATGAAAAATAAGTTTAAATTCATCCTTAAAACATCCTTCAAACCCTCAAGGGCAATTCGGACTTTTATCTTTCACACACAACTCAATAAGCCAACATCCTATAAAAGCGGATTACAAACACCAAAGCTTGGCTTAAAAGCTGGAGGGCTTATAAGCCAATTAAGCCAAAAAGCTGGCTTTAAGCTATAAGCCAAAAAGCCTAAGCCTAAACAAACAGGGCCACAATGCCGTTCTTCGCAATTCGGGACACACCGAAGAACGAAGTCGAGGTACAGAAGTATGCCGCACAAGACCAACAAGAATGCACTAGCCGAGTGCACCTCACCACCGAGCACCAAAAGACCGAGAACTTCTTCTAGATCAGGATCAACCGGAACTAGCTGAAGACAACCACAAGCACAAGTCCACCCCTGCACACCCAAACGAGATGGGGGTATAAGAAGGAACTAGCCCAATGCGCAAGGAGGAAGCTTTGACCTCACCACCAACGACAACGATTCAACACGACAGAGTAGCAGCTCTAGAAACACATAATCGAAGCCGAATCAGGTAGAAGAAGAACCAAGATCCGGAAAACAACTGACCGAATTTTTCGGGTACCAGAAAAGAGAGAAGTGGTCCAACTTAAGGAGGAGAAAGAGCACCACGCGATGGCCACCAACGACTGGTGCCGAAGCACTGGGGCTGCCAGTGCCTCCAACGTCGCTCCCTCTCGAAATCGCCGCCACGCTCCAGCGCACGCCAGAGCCAACCGAGCGCAGACCCAATAGGGCTGGAGACTTTTCTCTTCTTAACCCCCCACCGACAGGTGGACCCCTCTCTCTTTTTATTTTTTATTTTCTCGAATTGAGAAATTACCAAAATACCCTCAAAAACCAACAGCAATTACCTCCAAACAGAGAGCAAGTTTCTCGAGTTTAGAAAGCCATGCATGTTCAAAGAGAAGCTAAAGCAAGTGTTAGTGTTCCTTGATGACAAACTTGATGACATCGATTGATCGCAGTGTACATGCAGAGATACACATATGGAGATCCTGGACCGAAACCCCTATCGCCTATCGTCCACCGTGCCAACGGCAGCAGATGGCTGCTGCATCGCCACCTCCGGCTGCAGGTGCTCCCCGCCGCCGCCGCCATCGACGACGCGGGCGACCTCGGCGTTGTACACGTACAGCCGGCACACGACGAAGAAGACGACGAGGTTGGCGCAGTTGAGCACGGCGAAGAAGGCGTAGTAGTGGTCCAGCCGCGAGGCGTTGAGGTTGTTGAGGATCCACCCGGGGCGGCCGTGCCGCTGCGTGACGTGCGACACTGTCGACAGCAGCAGGCTGCTGAGGAAGTTGCCGACGCCGAGGCTGGTCATGGCGTACGACGTGCCGAGGCTCTTCATGCCCTCGGGCGCCTGGTCGTAGAAGAACTCGATCTTGGCCACCTCCAGGAACGCGTCGGCCACGCCCATAAGCACGAACTGTGGGAGCAGCACGAAGATGGTGAGCGGGATCGTCTTTCCCTTGCTGTCGTAGATGCCGTGCTCGCGCGCCACCGCCAGCCTGTGCCGCTCCGTCACCGACGCGATGCCCATGATGACGATGTGGATGACAAGCCCGACGGCCATCCGCTGGAGCAGCGAGATGCCACGCGGGTTCTTGGTCAGCCGCTGCATGAGGGGCATGAAGAGGCGGTCGTAGAGCACGACGGCGACCAGCATGGAGATGGTCACGAACCCCTGCAGGCTCGCCGGCGGGATCTGGAAGTGCGGGCCGACGTGCCGGTTCAGCGTCGTGCCCTGCTTCACGAACAGCGTGTTGACCTGCGCTATCATCGCGCTCGGCACGAATGTGATGGCCAGCACCGGCAGCATCTTGAGCATCTGCTTCGTCTCCTCCACCTGCGTCACCGTGCTCAGCGACCACCGCGACGTGCTCCCGGTCTTCACCGCCGCTTTGCTCAGCACGCTGCACCCAACAATGGCGAAGAAGACCCAATATGATAGACGCCGTACGTACGTGTCAATTTACGTACGCGAGATCATCAATTGTAGTTTTGACATGAGCACTGCACCTCAGGTATGGCGTGTACGGGAGGGGAGACGTTTTCTTCTTGGCGTAGTTTTCGGGGTCGAGCTCGTGCAGGTCGCGGTGGTCGACGGGCGCGGCGACGGCGCACTTGTGGGCGGCAGCGACGATGACCCTAGCCATCTTGGCGAAGGAGCTCTCGGAGGTGGGCTTGTGGCGGTAGAAGGGCGTGCCGGCGGTGAAGATGGCGATGGAGACGGCGAGGCCGAGCGTGGGGAGCGCGTAGCCGACGGTCCAGCCGACGGTGTCCTGGATGTAGACGAGAACGGTGTTGGCGAACAGCGTGCCGAAGAAGATGCTGAACATCCACCAGTTGAAGAAGGAGAGCTTGTGCCGCCGCTCCCGCGGGTCGTGGTCGTCGAACTGGTCGGCGCCAATGGTGGAGATGTTGGGCTTGGTGCCGCCCGTGCCGACGGCCAGGATGTACAGGGACAGGAAGAACACGCCCAGATGCAGGCTCGACGCCTTCTGCTCGCAGTTCAGGTCCGCCGTGCCGGCGCCGCACCTCGGCGGCTTCAGCGACGGCAGCGACACCGCCATGGTTAGCAGGCTCATGCCCTGCGCGATCATTAACGGACGAATTAACAAGACGTGAGTACACGTTTGAACGAATTCAAAATCATGCATTTGCAGAACGGTCTTGCTAAACAACGTTTGACTATTTTATTTGATCAAAATAGCTGAATTTTTATCCGATATGCTTAGAGATTTGTACTTTTTCTTATATGATGAATTGAATCCGAATTTATTATGATTTTTTTATTTGAAACATAACGAGTTTATCAAATTGCCTTATTTTGTTATTATAAAATTTTATTTTTTATCTTTGTTTTTGCTCAACTTCTCAAAGTATATGTTAGATTATGAAATATAAGTTATTAAGACTTTCGAGAATAATTACAGTGATCAAAAATAAAAATTACATATATAAATTACTGTAATTTATGTATAATGAAGTTATAAATAAACTAAAATTTGAGAAAACAGCCGACCTTTGCAGAATGGAAAACAAAACCTTTTTTTTTTGAAAGGGAGCACAAAACTTCCGATGATAATGGACAAATTTTAGAAGTTTGGGTGTAGTGTTGGGCTGAGTTGCTGGTCTTGGGCTTCAATTCCTTACGTTTGCTACGCTTGTGGGCTTTTGTACTACGGGTAAATCTAGGCGCCCCCCGCGGAAAACCTCAACCTTTTATTTTTGAAAAATTCTAGAAAATCTCAACTAAGAAACACTATTTTGCATCAATTTTGAAGTGACGAGCGGTTAAAAATTGACATGTGATTTTTTTTTTGCGAGAACATGTGATCTAGTTGAGGGTTGTAGTATCCTCTCTCAATTTTTGTTTTGAGGGTTGTAGTATGCTTGTTTAAAGCTTTTCTAAGCGGTCGATTTCGAAGTGTGATAGAACAGCTTTCTACAAACGAATGCCAACTCGAATTTGCTAGACATGAATAAACTTTCAATTATCCGCTACTTCCAAGTCCACATATTAGCATTGACTTTTTTTTTTGAACTGTTGACTGGACTCGCAGATTCATATTTTGAAGGGATTCAAGCCGAATATAGCATATTAGCACTGCCTAATGCAGTAGCCTTTCTGTACAGGGAATATTGTTGAATACTTGATGTGCTAAACTTTGAGCAAGCAAAGTTGTTTCTTATTCCTTTCTTATCCTACAAACGAACAAGTAGGTGCCACAGCAACAGCTCATGTTTCTACTACATACTCAGGGAATACTATTGAATACTTGATGTGCTGAATTTGATAGGGCCCACGTTGGCCTTAACAATGCTCCGTCCCTGGCTGCAAGCATCACGTTCAAGGTTTACTGGTCGAGCTGGTTGATGCATGCATATCTTCATACCTTTTTTTCCCTCATTTGTTTCTTCTTCTTAATTGATAATACAATTTATATACAGTTTTACCAACAAAGAACATATATACTTGTGATGGACAACTAATAAGTACTACCTCTGTTCTCGCATAGATCGTTTTAGATTGCACACAGTCAATATTTTAAAACATTGATCATTAATTCCTAGAAAAATATTAGATTTGTCACAATAAAATTATGTGGGTAGATTTGTCTCAAAGTGTGTATATATATATAATTTTTTTTGTAACAAATAGTTTGAAAAAGTAGTAGTCAAATGTGTGTATTGAACATCACATCGATATCCAAAATAACACCTATAAAAAAGAACGGAGGAAGTGCCTAGTACTGGCTCGTATGAGAAGTTTCAATACTGAATTGCAGCTAACTAGTTGTCATATCCATTTTATCTTGGATATAACGAGCGAGCATTTCTTATAAGCTAGTAGCAGTACGTCCCAGAATCTTAGGATTTGCTCTGGACAAGTGGATATTCTGAATTCTAACGCTTTCTCAATCCGTCCTTTTCCTCGTCTCCCTTCCCGCTTACGTTTTCGACACTTGGCCTTTACGACTAGCACACCGAGGACAACAGCTACCGATACAGCTAACAGAAAACGAACAAAACGCAGCGCGTGTATCCAAGAATAAACGACGTCGAGACGAAGACAGAGCGGACGCCGGCGTCGGGCGACTTACGATGAGGTAGATGACGGAGGCGACCATGAAGGTGCGGTAGCGGCCGAGGTGCGCGTCGGCGATGTAGGCGCCGACGATGGGCGTCATCCAGATGGTGCCGACCCAGTTGGTGACGTTGTTTGCCGACGACACCGTGCCCTGGTGCAGCTCCGTCGTCAGGTACAGCACCAGGTTCGACGAGATGCCGTGGTAGGCCATCCTCTCGAACACCTCGTACACTGCACAGGGAAAACCAAGTACAGAGGGTTTACAATTTTACATCATAGAAATCTTGTAGTAAATGGTTAGATGGCGCAAGTGTCCAGTTAACGCTACGCGAGAAATTTTACGTGGATTTGCTATTTCTAAATCGTCTCGCAAACAGACAAGTGGTACATTAAATTTAATATGCCTCATTCATTCTTCTTATCAAATGGTTCAAATTGATCGTGCGAACCACTCTCATGAACAAAATATTTCATAGCGCACTGGTTATGATTTTGTTATTAAATTTAATATGCTATTCATTCTTTTTATCAAATGATAGTTATGATTTTGTAGTAGAATTTGAAAAGAGAATAGAATTGTAATTGCTAATATATGTAGGGATCACATGGAGCAAGAGTAATATATTCAGTTTTGGAAAAATTCATAATACCCTCACGAAAAATTATAAATAGAAAGAAAAGTTTATTATACCCTTAACGAATTAATAGTTAGATTTAATTTATACTACCACTATATAATACCAGTAGAATGTACCGTAAAATTTCTTATATACTACTATTTAATGAACAATACAAAACAACCGTCCCAAAAGGACAATTGGACTTGCTCCATTAACAACGTCCTCCCCAGAAAGAACAATCAGAAGTGGGTCCCAGAGTCGATTAATACAAGGTTTTGTCCAACCCCTATGCTCCAAGCGTACAGGGCAACCATCCAAAACAATTGACTGCGCTTTTCCTCGGCAAGTTCAGTTTAGCCTATAGCACAGACATTGTTTGCTTGCCCATATGATGACACAAATTATCATGGACAAACTGCTAACTAATTAAAGCGATACTACTAAGAATCTAAACTAACTAGTGCCAGTACTGCTCTTTTGTTTCAATCACAAATCACAACTGAAAGCTCTTATTTACACCCTTTTCCAATCACTCAAAGATCCTTCCATAGAGGCTCCATGCACTTTAATTGAGCTCCTTCAATTCATAACAACCACCGATCTATCATCCATCTACCTAGTATAAATTCAGTGAGCCTTCTGGCTAAGATCCCCATATATAGCGTCTAAACCACGATGGTTGGTTCAGCTAATCGATCCTGCCAAACCATTTTCCTGATTCCCTCTGCCATATGCACGTGGTCATCAGAGAAAAACTACGAACTCTTGGTATACTTTAACTAAGATGAGACTCTGTCCCTAACTATGAGTAATCAGCATGAGTACCCTGAAGAACCCATAGTCATAAGGCCAAAGTTACATAGCACACGATTACATGAAGGTAACTTGAGAAGCAAATTAAGGATGTAACTAGCTAATTTAACTCTAATCATGCTGAATAAGTCGCTTCCTTACCTACAACGAAGGAGCAGGCTTTCCACCCTCCTCGCTTGGACCGGAGGATCGGGTTGCCGCGGAGGTCCACCGTGCCGTCCTGCGTGTACTCGTCGCCGGCGGCGGACTCCAGCCTCTCCGCCATGGACGGTCTCTCCGAGCACCTGATCGAACCTCTGTGTTTGAGGGTGGGAGGGAGAGATATATGGGTGTGACGGGCACTACTACTCCAGGTCGGCAGCTGTGTGAGCTGAGAGCTCTAGGCCTCTAGCCAGGTGCCCATTTATAAGCCCCGTACTGACTCCCCGGTCAACGTGTACATAAAAAAGCTTGTGCGAAAACTACCATCCTAGGAAAACGTGTCAGTGAGTTCGGGATGGGCTTCAAGATGTATGATGACCCTGGTCTTCGAGATCCGCCACTACCGCGAGTGGTGGCTATTTGGTCGATGGTCATTTAGGCCACTAAAGTGATGGAAACTTAGCGACGTATGAGAATAGGATTTAGGGACCACGTGTACATAAAAAGCCTGCGCGAAAACTACCATCCCAGGAAAAACGTGTCAGCGAGTTCGTGATGGGCCTCAAGAGAATCTCGAATGTCGCGCTATTCGCTGTCTTTAACCTGGACTCGGGTAGCACTGTACTTCTTTGAACATGACCTGTCAAAACCAGCATTGTCAGGCCTCGCTTCTGGAACCGGGTCGCACCAAACCACAGTGAATCAATCAGCTCGAGCCCGAAAGCACTCGCATGTAACAAGAAGTACACTAAGGTTCTGTTTAAAGTACTCGCATGTAACAAGAAGTACGCTAACGTGCTGTTTAATACAGTTTTAGATTCTTATTTTTCATATTCTGCTTCTGATTCTCTAATAATCAACTTCTCTGAGAATCTGGAGCTGTCTGTTGAAACCGTTTGGCTGGTAGGTTGACTCCAAAAATAATATGAGGGGGGATTAGAGGCAAATAGACCATGTCACCCCTGGGTGTAATACTTCAATTGTATTTGTGTAACTCAGTGGCATTTGCGGGTAAAAACCTTCAACTTCAAAGGGTATTTTCGATTCTGAAGGTTGGATTCTCACGAGAATCTGTTTGGGGCCGCTTCGTTGCTAGTTCATTTTCGAGACAGCTCCTTGCGAGAAGCAGAATCTAGTGGTTTTGAGAATCAGAGTGTTTGGTACGACTCCACGAGAATCGATTGAGAAGCTAGGAGTGCAAGCTGTATCAAACAGGGCCTAAGCCACACCATTTGTTTAAGCGGTACTGATGATAATAATCTCCCAATCTCGTGTGGCTTCTCAGGGAATTATGGACAAATTGGGTGACGTCGTTGTCCAATCGAAGCCGCGCAACTCCCCCCGCACGCGTAGGTACCAGCGGGTAGGTTCAGACAGCGCATGATGGGGCTGGAAAGCGCATTCTCTCGCGAAAGCGCGGGAGGCGTGTTGATACCCCCACATGCCGCCGCACGGTATATTTGCCTTGATTCGGCGAGACCGTTTAGGCGTTTTGGCATGTCACCGTGGCCTCGGCCGCGGCTAGGCAGTGAGTGCCTGCATGAAAGAACGAAGAACGAGAGAGAAGCATAGCACACAACAAAGAGCCGGGCTGAAGATACAATATATCGCCGGACCAGTGCCGGATATGCTACAGTACAAACGACAAGTGCAACAACCAAATCAATTGATTAGAAAAGATTATGTCACAATCTCCTATACATGATAATACTAAGATGTGATCCGGTATACAACTTGAAAAGCAAGCAAAGAGTACGTGTACTCTAATATGCGGATGAAGGGGCTGCTTGGTTCGAGGCCTGGGAGCAATTTGCTTGGCTGCGAGGTTCCATGGGAGGAGCCTGCGGTTGTTTGGTTCGCTCTCAGTCTGCTCCCAGGCCCAGGTAATAGCGTCAGACTCAAGCGTTTGTTTTTGTGTTGCTAATGTTGATAGAATTACGGTTTTAACAAATATTTTCAGAGTAATTCCAAATATAATTATGAACAATAAACAAAATTCCAGCATAAACAAAATGACATGAACATCAAATAAATGTATCTGAACATAGACATACTACTCAAGTCATTTGAACACGAAATCATGCTATACAAAATAAACGAGTGGGCTAATTCAATTAGCATAATACACAAATTGAAGTTGATTAGAAGTGCTCTTAGATGTCGGGCTGCTCAAGTATAAATACGTGGCCTCCTTGCCACTTAGGTCAAGATCAATCACAAATTAAATATGATAATTTCTCTTAAATAAATTAGACCTTGAACTCAAATAAAATCTTGTTAAACTAACCAATCTTATGAAGCAATTATCAAATCAATGTTCACTGGACAATATGCAATAGAGCCGGCAAGACAGGGTAACAAGATATCAATTGAAAATGATATAAAACAGTGACCAAATTGATAACTCACAGTTATCAGACAAGCATGTAAATATATGACAAACAGTGAACAACAAGTAATCTACAAGCTCAAGACCAAATTTATAATTAAATTATCGTATTTAATCTCACCGTGACCATATATCCTCATCGAGCAATCTTAAAGCCCACAAACTATCATGCAAAGTTATTCGGTACTAGTGCTAACCAAATCATAGGCAAAGTAAGAACCAATTGAACTCACTATACCAGTGGCACTCAAAGCCACCGAGAAGGCAAGGCACGTTGAAGATGACGCTGTCCTATAAAACCTGTCATCGCCGTTAGCCCACAGTTGTCCGGCGAGGTCCTCGGAGATACAATGCCACACCACTATGAATCAGGGCACACTGAAGCACGGGATCGAGATGCAAGATTGATGTTGCATAAAGAAAAGAACAATATGTGCACTGGCCACACGCACAAATCAGCAATCAATCGGAACCAGCAAGAAGATCGACACCAATAGCACACGGATGAAGCATTCCACTGTGAGCTCATTATCGCACGACTACCAAGTACATTGAATCTCTGCTGTTCCGCGCCGCGACACCCAGAGAGTGCCACTGCTACAACTGCAGCCCTCAAATTCGCTCCCTCTTGGAACTGTTTAGGTGCTGGAGGAAGAAAATAATAGGGAGAGGAGTTGCTCCGATTCACTCATTAGAAGAGAGGAGAGCTCAATATAAGGAGAGATAGAGGACAGCATGGCCGAAGCGGCCTCCGCGAGGCTCTCGCACGAGGCGAACTCATCGCCTGTTTTCCCCCTTCGGTTGCAACTAAAGCATCCTTATCTCTTCATCTCTCTTTCCTGCTGTGGGTCCCACCTGAAGATATATGTCCTCCTTTTCTGAATTTCCCTTTAATTTTGAATATAAAATTCAAAATTGTGGAAATTACCAAAAGGCCCTCATATTTCAACAGCAGGCTCCTAGATCAACGATCCAATGTCCTTTTTGCTTCGTCAACTAGTCTCAGGTATATACTTCTAACCAAATAACTCATCTTCAGACTTGCCTGATTAGACAAAAATCATCAAATTTCCAAGCTATCTCGAGGCAACACTTTTTGGCAAGCAGGTTATCGAGGCCTCCAATCAAACAGACCCGGAAGGCATGTGAGCATACTGCCACGTACATCCATCTCTTTGCTTTCCTGCCTAATCCGACAGTGGATACTGGAGGTGCTCACTCACTCATCGTAGCATGCACGTAGTCGTGAAGTTGTTTGTCAATATTCAACATTTAGGCCATGCTGAATCTTAGATGCTGTATTTTAGACTAGGATCTAAGAAGTGAGAAGCCTGCCTTTGCAGCCAAGCCACCGTAATTCTCAGGGTCAAGCTTGCAGGATTCGAGATAAAGAATCTGATCCCAAATAAAGTTATTACAAAATCATAGTGTATTTAGCTCCTATGAGAATTCTTCCAGCGCTTTGTGCTGCTGCAACGGATGGGAGTTGGCATGACGTACATTGTTGATTATTGTCGAGGATCTAGAAATTCTTATTTGATTATTTATCTGTAATCTTTATTATGGGTAATAACGTTATTATATGGTTCTTAAGTATACCCCTTAATGTTCATAAGGGAGAAGCTGGAGTCGTAAAATTTTCTACGACTACCTCATGATTGTAAGTTCTTCTACGATCACCTCATGATCGTAAGTCCTTCTACGACCAGGTCAGCTACGATCATTCTATAATCAATCGAGCTTATAGACAAGTAGACCCAATTGATTAAGACATCTAAACAGTCAGTATACGACATTATTCTCCAGAATAACTGCACGATTAATCTCTATATCCTGGTGATAACTGTCTCGCGACGTGGGAACGTTACTTCTCCAATAGTAATCTCCAGTAATTGCGTCATCATCTAAAGAATTGATGTGCCCTTTGGGCTGGAGAGATTGTCGCAAAAGAACACTATAAAAGGAGGAATCAACAGACGGCAGGGGGGAGAGAGGAGCATGAGATATTACATTTCAGTCTTTCTCTTGATCTGTAACCAGCATACTCAATATAGCCACATAGGAGTATGGTTGTTATTCTCTCCAGAGAAGGTTCGAACCTGTATAAAAATCTTTGTGTCGTTCTCTCTGCGTGATTTGATTTGAGTCTTAGAAACCCCTCGAATCAAACAATCATTACGTAAGTTCGGTCTTAAAACACCAACAGCTGGCGCCGACCATGGTGATCTTCTGGTCATCAGGTTTCCTTCATTTTCTCCCAACTCTAATGCTTCTATAGCAGGAGAGTGGAACGAGGAGGACTGGTTCGACTTGGTTGATTACGTAGATATCGACATGGATGTCGGCTTCGATTACGAGCTAAGTATTGTATCATCCGATGGTGATGCCACCTTCGGAGATCATTCTCCAGGAGACCGTACCACTGATGGAGTTGAGGAGAGATCCTTATCCCCGCAACGTTATGTCCAAATGAGGAACCAACTTTCTCAAAGGGCAAGCGTCAATCCGACCACAATCAGGACTACTCCGAGACAGACCCATAGCATGGCGAGGCCTCCCCCTCCAAATGTTCAAGTCCGCCTAAGCCAGTCCGACCTGGCATGACAAGTTCTAGAAGGCATCATTTTGGAGCTTCATCAACACCTGGTGGTACCGTCTCTCCGGTTAGCCCCACAAAGGATGCGATCAAACATGCTTTTCCTGCGAGTTTGACCATCCCATCTCAGGGCTCATTTGCGGACGGAGACGGTTATAACCTGGAATTCCCCTTCCTGGAGGGGTTTGCTCCAAGTCGCCAAAAGGTGTTTTTCGACTACTCCTCAAGCGAGGAGGCCTCGAGCGCAAGTGAAGGTCGTCAATGGGAGGTCTTCGTCCTTCCCTTAGGTGATGATCACTCTCCTAGAGACAGGATTGATGACACTCCCCGACGATCACAAATTGTGACCCCCTCATGGCAATGGTAAGAACACTTCCGGTGATAAACATGGTCAACACTCTAATGAGTATGCAAGAAATCCTCGAGATTATCCCACTTCATTGAGACAAACTCGAGGATCATACATGGACGATCCTGAGACAACTAGATATAGAAGAATAGCAGCTCAGAGAAATCTGTCTAAGCGCTTTCAGTATCAGTCAGAGGAAGCTCGAAAACTCCAGCATATCAACGATCTACTCGAGAACCCAACTCGAAAGCTTGCCCGAGCGCCCGACTACGACCTCTTCGCATAAGAGATCGCACGAAGGCTTCAAAGCACAATGACCAGACTCGAGTACGCTTGTCGTCATCATTCCGGAAGTCATAGTGATACGACTCCATCAGCTTCCAGTCGTTCGAACAACTCACCTCACAAAGATCGATGCGACAACAGGGTATGTCGTTCTCCTAACCAGAGAAAGGTTCTTCGAATGCCTAAAGATAAACAAGCTCTCATGAGAGGTGATCGTTCACCACTCTAACACAGGTGCGGCAGGCGACGGCGAGATCTGAAGTATTACCCTCGTAGAATCAAGACTTATCATAAGTCGGGTTCACCCACTGCTGGGTATCATCATGTACGATCACCTCATGATGACAACCCTTCTTTTATGCAAAGGAGGCGTTACGAAGTAATTACCGGATGTAGGGCATTCTCGCCTGACCTCCGAGCAGTTTGTTGGCCGTCGGGGTTTCGACCAGTGAACATAGAGAAATTCGATGGGTCTTAGAATCCCATCGAGTTCCTCCAAATCTACACGACCGATGTCCGAGCAGCAAGAGGAGGAGAGTGTGTCATGGTGAATTAACTTCCGACTGTGCTCTAATGGTCCGCTCAATCTTGGTTACTAAACCAACCACTCGAGTCGATTTATTCGTGGCAACACCTTTTTGAGCTTGTGCTGCCTACCTTCTAGGATACCTACAATCTCCTTGGGAAGGAGGGCGACCTGCACAGGATAAGACAAAATGACCACGAAGTCTTGCGTCAATTCATCAGGCGCTTTAGTCAGGTTCGAAATTCAATTCCTAAGGTTTCTAAGTCATCTGTTATCAGAGCCTTCAAGTAGGGAGTCCGCAACAGAAGAATTACAGAGGATATCGCTTTAAATCCTCTGGCTACCGTCGCTGAACTCTTCGAGATAGCCAATTGATATGCGACTACAGCAGCAGCAGTCGAGTGGAACAAAACCATCGATCGAGACGACAAGAATCCTCAAGAAGCAAACGGAAGTAGCAAGAAGGATAAAAAAAGGCCAAGAAATCCAAGAACAAGGTGAAGGGCCAAAAACATCAAGCCAATAGTTTTAAGGGGGTCTTGGCCGTAAGCGATAAGGAACCACGAAGTTCCAAGCAATATCCCGATCGAGGCAAAGGTAAGCACCCCGAGCGGAAGAACCACAAGCCCCCTTCTTGGCTCAAGTATTCTGCTTGGTTTTGCGACCCATGATCTTACCCTTCTTGCCTCTTCCCTTTGAGTGAGGCTTCCTCATCTTGTAGCTGTTTGTATTGACTTCATGGTCAACTTTGCTACTAGGCAGCTGTGAGATGTAGTTCTTTCTGAGAACGTCATCTTGAGCTTCTGGAACTTTCATGATGTTAATCAGTTCGGCATACTCCTTGTAGCCGTTCTAATGATAGTTGCGTACGGATTGCATCTCGTTTGGGTGAAAGATAGAGATAGTTTTCTCAATCTTCTGCTCATTCGTGGTTACTTTACTATAGAGTTGAAGACTTGTACAAATTCTGTGCAATGCAGAATTGTACTCCCCCACGGTCTTGTAGTCTGCAAAACGTATTCGGTTCCATTCCTGCTCTACTCGAGCAAGAATGATGTACTTCATCTTATCGAACCGCTTCTTCAGTGCGGTTCATAAAGCTAGTGTGTTCTTTTCCGCCATATACTCATTCTTGAGCGTTAGACAGAGATGGTGTCTCAGGAAATGAAGTGCTTGATCATTCTCCTCGGCAATTGGAGTGACATTCTTCAAGGTGTCAAGTCCAATAACAATACAGAGCTTCTTGGCTCCTGGTACGATTTCGACATCTGATGCCCAAGTCAGGTAATTATGCCCATGTTGGGCCAGTTCTTCGAACACCCGGTTTGTAATGCCAGTCATATGCATATTCATGCAAAGAGTTCATAAGATTACTGGTGGTAATTTGCATAAAATGGTTACAAAAAATTCTCATAATGTCCCGTATTTTTATATGTATTTTTCATAATTTACTGCTATTTTTCAGTGATTGAAATAAAAAAAATAGTAAATACAATATAAAAATTGCATAGAAATAATAATAACAGAGTTAAACATGCTTCAAATGCTAAAACCGATTAAAAAATTGAATTCCTAGGCCCCTTTTTACTGGAATATGAATTTTCGTCGAATTCTTCAATTTTCAAGGGCTAAACCGCTAATTTTCTATTATGAGAAAAATTTCTGTGTAATTTTTAGAATTCCCAGGGGCCTTTTTGCAAAACCAGTATTTTTCAATTTTCTCCTATTTTTTCTGATTTTTTTATAGCATGGGCCGAATTCCATGACCCATTTGTTTTCTTTTTGTGGGCACGTTCCGCCAGCCCATCCGGCTGGGTTAAAATCCCCCAGGGGGATTAGGGTTCCCCCCATCCCGTCCGTCATGGCAGTGGCGCGCGACCGGTCATGGCGCGCTGCGGGAGGTCGGAGGCGGTTGCCGACCGGCGATAAGCCGGCGTGGAGTGCGATGGTGGTGCTGCGGCAAGCTACGGGTGCAAGCGGCAAGAGGCGTGGCGTGGCGGCGCTGTCTTGCAGCGGTGGTGAGGCGCGGAGCCGTAGCCGTCTTGGTCGGCGTGGAGGTGCGGCGCGCGGCGCGCGAGGCGGCGCTGTCGCGAGAGCGGCCATCTTTGGGCCTTCGCAGAGGCGGCGGGACCAATGGCGCCATGTGTTTCCATGTGCGGGGCGGCAGCTTCCGGTGCTGCTTCAGGCGGCTCGTGGGCCGACGCGGTAGAGATGGTGCGGCCATGTGTGGGGGCCGGCATGGATACAGTCTGGCCGGTGAAGGCGGATGCGGGTCGGTTGGCACGACGGCGGGAAGGCCGTGCAGGGTCGGTGGTGGTGCGACACTCCATGAGGCGTCGGCGCCATCGTCCCCCTCGTTCTTTTTTCTGTGATGCTTTGCCCGTGCGGGGCGGCGAGGACTGGCGGCGGCGGCGGCTGTTGGCCGGGGATGGCCCATGCGGGGGCGGCGTCGACTGGTGGAGGCGTACAACTCCAAACCGTTCGCCGACCAAATTTTTTCTGTTACTGTTCATACGAGAACACACTATTCATTCGAGTATTGTGCATGTAATCCACCGATCGGTTTGGCCAGCGACATTAAGTTGGCTCGCGGTAGATTAGAATGGATTTGCAATCCATAGTGCAATAATCATCTACTCTTTAATGCAATTTACCGATCAGCATTGTACCAGCGACTTCAAATCAGCTCGCGGTAGATTAGAGTGGATTTGTATCATTAAAAAATTAATATAAAAAGCCAAATTTACAGAATTGAAAGCAATCTAGGAAAAAAACGATTCAATATACGAGTGTCGTTCTTCGACGATTACCTTTCGATCAGAGGTGAGTCGATTGTGTTGAAAACGTGTTGAGAAACTGTCGTTGGCGAGTCTATTCCGAACGATTACCTCGAACACAAACTCAGAATCGTAAGAACGATACAACAATACAAGAACATAATAATAAATTGAACACATACATACGAGAGGACTTCTAATTTCTCTTTATTACTCTTCTAAAATTTACAGGAAACGATACCGCCCAGACGTACGGAGCGAGAGTTTTTATCGGACGGCCTTACTTCACTTTACCCTCTTTTTGTGCCATATCCACGGGCACACCCTCCCATGTCCTCCGCTTAGGAGATTCACCACTTGCTCAGGGAACCATACGTATCCTCCACTCGAACTGTTGGTTCCCCACCTGCTCGCTTTCCGCAACTCGCTGGATCATAATGGTGTTCCGTCCGTTCAGCATTACTGGGCGTATTTGGTTTTAGCATAAAGACTAAGGACCAACATATATTTACAAGAATGGACATGGCTAATGCATTAGAGAACTGTACAATGGACATGGCTAATGCATTAGAGAATTGTACTCTCGATTTGATCAAGGGCATTAACCATTAGTCCAGTAGCTAGATGTGTCTATTCATGCTTTGGAAGATGTTACATGTATGCGTGATAAGATTTATTACTCTTGTATAACCAAGGGTGGTATTTCATATCTTTTAGATATAATCGAGTTTGATATGTTGTGATCCATATAAAAAAAATATTACATACTGTTCTTTGATATGTTGCGACCCGTTGAAAAAAATGTTACGGCCCGTTGAAATAAATATTGCATACTGTTCACGAGGATATTGCGACCCGTTGAAAAAAATGTTGCAGGCGTTTTTGCGTGTGCCCTAAAAAATATTGCATATTGCTGTTATATGATTTTTTTTTCGTTGCATCATATGATTTGAAAAGTTAGGGACCCTATGGGTGAACGTGTTTTCATATAACGTTCAGATCATAATTTTTGTTGTTACGGTAATAATTTTTTTTTTGTTACAGGGCTCTCATCTAGCCATCAACAATAGTTTTGATTAACTTTCGTTGTTTTAATCCAACAATAATTGTTTCGTCGTCGGACGTAGCAGCTAAAATTTATAGTACAATAGTTGAGATATATCTTTTTTAATATATATTTTGTTGCAGCCTGCAGGCAAGGTGCATCATCATCAGGCGCTGCCTGCTCGTCGGAACGATCGGTGTTTACTCCGCGCCGCCGGCTCCCTCCTCCGCCCCACCACATGCGCCGCAGCGGCCGCTGCTCCACGAATCCTAACGAATGCGACACCGGTGCCCCCGCCGCGGCTCCCTCTCTTTCCAGGACAACGGCGCGCCTTCTCGACGGATTAAGGCAAGGAGGTGGACGAGGTGAACCGCAACAAGCTGTTTCAGCGTGTTCTTCTAATGGGAGATTTGGAGTTAATTTGTCATGTGTTGTTGCAAATTGGTCACTTGCAATTTTATATCGGCAAAATTAATCTTGATGTGATGCAGTTGTAGAATCAACCTAGAGGAGCTAAACTGGTTATTATGTTCCTGTGTCAGTTGTTTAGTTAACTGTTCAAGACCCATCTCCTACCTTAATTAAAAAGACGGCGTTCTAGTTTTTTCGAGCTGCATTTGCATGCATGCTTGCTTAATGATCCATGGACGCTTCACTGCTTAATGCACCTTTTGTGTAACATCTTAAGACAATTTTGAGCAAGGAGGCTGGTTTCAGATCTTTGGGTGTGTCTTGGTGAATAATGCAATCTGTTCTGCATTTCTGATAGATATAGAGGTATTATGGCTGTAATCGCCGTTTGCTATTGCACTGTTGTTTGGGAATATTGGCAGCTCATAAATCATAATGCCTTCTGTTATTGGTCAAATCTAATCTTTGATAATTATATGGTGCTGCTGCAAGAACGAACCGAAGGACCTAAACATGGCAACCCTCCTTTGCAGTTTTACCTTGCTTTATTAAAATGATCGATTTAATGTGACTCTGTTGTTTGCCTGCTCGTGTGCCAAATTTGACACAACAGATCAAAGTAATCAGGGGCCCATATCACGGCTCCGCAACAGTTAAATTCGACGGTAGCCTTGCCTTCATTATTCCTTCTAGGTTCTTGCTGAATTTGACTGCAGTTTGCCAATTCCAACTGAAAATGATGCAAATAATCATGAAAATTCCCAGAGAGAGAGAGAGAGAGAGAGAGAGAGAGAGGTTAGATAGATCAGATATAATCTAGCGTCTTGCAAAAATCAACTAAAAACGCGATCCATATCAGAAGAAACAAGAAAAGACAAATTTCAGTAAATCCTTTTTCTTTTTCCTCTTTTAACCATGACTCATTAGAGCTGGTGTAGGCACCAACCTAGTCCAAACGGCGGATTCCATTGTCGGCCTAACCAAGGTAACTAGCCTATCAAGCTTAGCCAAACCCAAGATCTAGGCACAACCTGGCCAAGTCCCAAAGCCTAGTTTAACTCGAGATATTTTGATGCTGGACTATTACTTCAATGGTTGGATGACAGGACGAGTATTGTTTGGTCAATCCATGGTTAATGATTTATACTTTTTGACGTCGGCACAATACACGGAGTTTCTTCTATCTGGGTAAAGAGAGGCTGGACGCTGGAGATTGAAGAAGCTTCTAGAACAGGAAGCCCACGAGGGGTTCGAGATTGCGAGAATTCTAGAATCTACCAGACTCGCCAAATATCTAACTTGGCTATAGTTGACAAGTCATACGTAGGCCCACCCGAAAGAAACCATTAAAGAAAGACCAAGCTTCTAGATCTTTCTCCGGTACCACACTGCTTCACTGGCACAGCTTCCAAAGGCACGTTCCCGAACCTGGCAGAACCTTCCATCGTATTCCAGAACACCCTCTCCCGCAAGCCACTGCAAATCTATATAAATCCGTCGCTGCTCGCCACCTCTCTCCAAGTCCAAGAAGTTCAAGAAGCACAAGAACTCACTCGCCTGCCCCAAAGCCAAGGAACCAATACCAAAGCAAAGAGGGATCGATCGATCGATCGAGGATGGACGTGAGGACGTTCGGGTTCGAGAGGCCGGTGATGTCGGCGTTGCAGCACCTGCTGGACCACGTCCAAACCGACGAGGCGGCGGCGGACAAGGCCGGCGGGAGCGCGGCAACGCCCACCCGCGCCTACGTCCGCGACGCGCGCGCCATGGCGGCCACCTCGGCGGACGTGAAGGAGCTGCCCGGCGCGTACGCGTTCGTGGTGGACATGCCGGGGCTGGGCGCCGGTGACGTCAGGGTGCAGGTGGAGGACGACCGCGTGCTGGCCATCAGCGGGGAGCGGAGGCGGCCGGACGAGGAGGAGGCGGCGGGCGCCAGGTACCTGCGGATGGAGCGGCGGATGGGTAAGCTGATGCGCAAGTTCGTGCTCCCGGACGACGCGGACGCGGGGAAGGTGTCGGCGGTGTGCCGGGACGGCGTGCTGACGGTGACCGTGGAGAAGTTGCCGCCGCCGGAGCCCAAGAAGCCCAGGACCATCCAGGTCAGCATCGCCTGAGTTGACACGGCGGCCATGAGAACGAGGGTCTCGATCTGTTGCCGCAAGTGAGGTCTCACTACTACTACTACCACCACTACTACCATCATCAGATGCTACTCTGTTTAATGGTATCTTGGCTTGTGTTGTTCTTCATGACCGGATCGGATGGGTGTCGCTTAGATGTCTCTTGTTTGGTGAACGATCATGATGATGTGCTGCTGCTTATGTTTGAATGAATAAAATCTACGTTTGATTTTGCAAACAAAAGGAATAATGGATGTGCGTTTGGTGCAAACTATGTTGAAAGCAGAGTAATTATCGGTGGCAATTCAAGAAACCCAGGCTGTTGCTTGCTAACCTTGGTGCTTGCACCTGAACGAAGATGTGGTTAGAGGCCTGTTCAGCCTAACTGACCCGGGCAATTTCATGAAAATTATGTAAACAGTAAACTACAAACTACTCAGTCAGTTTTTGGATCCGGACTCAGTGAGGGAGAGAAAACCTTGCTTCTCCCTCCGATTGCGAATACTCATCATTTATTTATTTTTATTTGTTCACAAATACTTGACACTTTGACAGACTCTTCCTCCCCCACCCAGGGTTTTTTTTTACCGGAGGTAGCAGGTATGGCTGAAAATCGAAAAAATTCAGCCGGAATTTTCAAATTTAAAAATATTTTTTCGGATTTTAATAATAATAATAATAATCAAATCCGAGCAAAATTCAATTTTAGAGGTAAAATTCATCAGACCCGATTTTTTGGGACTAATTTGTATTCCTACCGGTCCTCACAGGTAGCACTGAAATTCGGAACTGCCCCACCACATATTTGGCAGGTCCATGGTCTATTGGATTCGTTATCAAGGCCATTTTGATCGGACTCTATCTAGTCACAAAAGAGTGACACCTTAAAATACGTGCGGTCAAATTCTATTAATTTTGATCAAAGATTTTATTTAAAATATATGGTTTGAATATATGAAAATAGTATGAGTGAATTTATCATAAAAAATTATTTTCATAATATCGCTGTTTACTCCGCCGCTGCAGGCGCCGCCGTCGCGTTGGCGGGCATCCATGAGCCGCCGCTTCCTCCGCAGCCGCTCTTTGTCCAGTTGCGATCTCTCGAGGTACGCGAGGAACTCGTTGACGGAGGAGGGATCGACGAACCGATTCGCTACATGGTGCGCTTGGTGAAGTCGAAGGCCGCGTCCATCCATCCGAAGCCATGAACAAGAGGTAAGAAGCAGAGATCACGTACTAATTCTCTTTAAGGTCCAGATTGGGCCTCCTTTACGGTTTTCAGAAGAAGAAAAAAGGTGCAGCTACCTACAATCCTCGCTTAAAGTTATAGCAAACTGATAATTTATTCAGTAAAGTTGCAGATTTGCTAAAATACTTAAGAGATATATCATCGCGAGCTTGCGAAGGATTAACTCTACCAATTAACACGAATGTTCGAGCCGAATCATGCATGCGGCGTTGAAAACTTAGATATTTCTGAACGGCTCAGTTTGGACATTCTATATATGCGTTTCGTTCGTGAGTTAAATTACGAGAGAACAACATTAATTTGCTTTTGCGTGATTACTCCAATCTTTCCAAGAATTTTCTATATAAAAAAGTCCACGCTCACACTTGTTCATATGGCTGGATCTATGACTAAATTTTAGGTAAGATGGAGTCGTAAGCGTGGATCAAAGATCCCTAGTTGTATTTCCTCGTCGCCTCGCCGCGCCCTGCACGTCTGATGGCCCGAGCCCTTGCTGACTGCCGCTGTGTGCCCTCGCCTCGCCCCCTTGCCACCGCTCACTGCTTGGTTAGGGTTAAGGGAAGAGAGGATTGAGGAGGCGTAAGTGAGTGAGGAGTCCTGTGAGGAAAATACGGTGCGGCTATGGGCAGTGAGCAATGTCTTCTAATAGGTCAGTCATTCCAGACCCAATTAAACAAAACCAATGAGATCACGAAACAACCTCCTCTTCAACCTCCGCTCGGTATTTCGGCAGACTCCTCATCGCCGTGTTGTGGGCCTGGGTTTAATGGGAGGAGGGGGGCGGGGCTTCGACTGGAGGGGAGCGGGGCGGCCACCCGATCATGCCCGAAGAGATGGATGTTCACACCTAAACTCATACATTTCATCTCAGCCATCCTTTTATTTGATCGTGCGGTTCTCATTAGCCTTCCTATGCTAATTTTACTTCAGCCGTTAATTACCTTAATTATGTCAATATTTGTAATTAAGCACAGTAATCCACATAACAAAAATCAACGCTGCCTCGCACTACAATGGATCCCACGTGCATGTAGGGAAATAAATTCATAGGGGTCCTCCGCGAGGCTCCCCCAGAGCCGTTCTCGACCCCCCTCTCCATCTCCCACACGTGTGCTATAGTGAACATCTCTCGTGAGATGCATGGCTGTGGGGGAGGGGCTGGAGGCCCTCCTTTATGGACTTTATTTCCTGCTGTAGCATGCTGGAACAAAGAACCACAAAATTCAATAGATGCAGCACAAGTACAAAATCACAACTTCAGTCGCACTTCGCGGCAGTACGTACTGTCACAATGATGATGAACTTAATGAGATCGAGCCTCAGAATTAAATGTCCTCCTGCTGTGTCTGTGTTGTTAAGAAAAAATATGGACAAAAGAGGTACAAATTTTTACACAAAAATTCTTACGAGGAAAAATCACATGTGTCAATCGAAGATGATCACTATATGAGAAGTGTTTACAAATCGCAGGGGATTACAATGAGACGTCAACTCTCTCTTTGCGGTTTACAAGACGTATATAAAGGGGTAACATGACTTGGAATCCAAGTAAGAAAACTAATCCGCTAATATGACAAATTTGAATTCAACCACATTAGGAATTCGGATCACATATTTTAACAATCTCCACCTTGAGATGAATTTTCTCTTATAGCAAAATAAACAATCATCAATCACCAAATAACCCCTCAATAAGATAAAAATCACTGTGCGTAAATTAGTCTCTAGGACTAAACTGTAATACCAACTAAGCTTGAGCAAAGCTCAAGTTGGTAGTTGGTACAGACTCTAGTATAAGCTTAAGTTGAGGAGGTGCGCAGCTGGAGCCTGGAGCTCGAGAGCTTCGGCTGTGGGGTTCGACTCGAGTCGACGGCCGCGGCGGCGAAGCAGGGATGATCAGGATGGAGGCTTCGAGGTGGACGGGAATCGACGAAAGAGGATTTTGGGGGATCACGTGTTCTTCAGCTCGCCTCTTCGGCTGTGCATTGAGGCAGTGCCGCAGTGAGGCTTGGCCTTGGAGCAGCAGCCCCTGCCGCAGAGATGCTGCATTGCCACGCTTCTAGGGCAAAACGGGAGCCACTGCGCGTGAATGGTCCGGGCTGCTTTCAAAACGGGCCAAAAATTTCGGGCTCGATTTGTAAACTAACCGGGGTGGGCCGACAGCACCGATAAAACCGATTTTTGGCCGAAAAAAACCCTAGTCCAGCCGCTGCGCTTGGAGCGGAGGGCGGGATTGCCTTGGAGGTCGACAGAGCCGTCCCGCGTGTACTCCCCCTCGCCGCTCTCCATGGCCGGCCGGGTTGTTGGGTGTTGGCTCGAGCGAGCTCACTTCAATGGCTACTGCTGCTGGGCTGGCTGCACTGTTGCTCTGACTAACTAGTTATGACGGCTGCATTGATTTTTTCTGTAGCCTGTTACGGCAATTCATTGAAATTCCTTGAGCAAATCACGCAATAACGTTGTTTCGTGCACGTTAAGATACATCACATGCATGATCTCAACATGTGGTCACGTCGCAGCGGGCATCGGCTTAACTCGGTCGCGATGTTACTGCAAGCCGAAATCATCGATCTTGAGCAGCCAAATTAATGGAAATTACACGTGTCGGCCGATGCGTGTTCCTGGTAATCGAAACAAGAATTCCATCCATTTAAAAAAACAAGAATTCCACGCAGCTCAATCCAATGGCTCTCGATGGAATCATGCAGAAATCATTCCTCGGATGTCGTGATGCCAACGAGAAACGACGTCATCTCGATGGTGATCCCTCTTGCTCAAGTCCACGCTCGAGTTTTTTTTTAAAAAAATATATAAAGGAAGGCCAAGCTTGAGCTGATTCCACCCAGCCGTCCTCACGCGCCAAAAACATGGGCCTCATGGAAGCGGAAGACAAACCTATTTGGGCCCTTTTGGGCCAGATTGAGAACGAAAAAGAAACTAGGCCGGGTAGGGCCGAGTGGCCGTCACATACTCCGCGACCGCGACAGTTCGTCGTCTATCTCAGCGATCCCTCCATGGCGTTGGCGTGAGCCGTTCACATCAAAACAAGAATACAAGAGAACTATTAGATCTTCCATGGATCGTGAATCCATCCCCTGCGACTTTTTCTCCCTTTCCTCCAGTGTGACTCCGTCGACGGTCCATGTATCATACCATGATCTGAGATACGTCCCGTGCCGCCATTACTGAACCCGAATAGAGGGCTGCGTCTATACACCATCTGCGTGCACGGATGGTGCTCGACGGAATGCCTCACCGGCGTGCGTTTCTCATTTCAGGGTACGATGCTGTTGGCGTGCTCGTCGAAACGTCTGAGGGAGAGCGACAGACGGTGAAGAGAGGGTCTTGGCTGGGTTGTTCGTGGTATCACTTTGAAGTTCCAAGGTTGGCATTTCTGACAACTCTCGTGTTCTAAATTTCTTTCCTTCTGGCACACATACCAAACCGCACGCGTTTCATCCTTGATCGTCAAAGAACAAGGGAAGGGAGAGACTGGATCCTGGCACGTCGCTCGGTGGTCGCACCACTCAATTTCCTGAGTCATCTCACTGTCTTGTCTTGCCGGTTGGCCCACTGCTTTTGCCGTGTGAGACGTGCTCATCGCGCTCAAAATTCCACAGCGAAGACGACTCCATGGTCCTTGCCGAGTAGTACTCGTCTATATTCGTATTTGTAATTTTGCTTTTTCCTATAAGTATACCTGTGAAAGACGATGGACAAAAATCTTGTCCATACCTATCGTCCGTGAGTATGCTCGTGTACTCACGAACATCGTCCATGCCTGTGAAGTGACTGAGATATTAGTGAGAGATACCAGTTTCCAAAAATTGAAAGTACAAACCAAAAATATAAATAAAAAACCAGGGCCAACCCAATAACCCATCTTCATGTCAACCATTGGATAGTAGTGAGATCGTAGACCACAATTTGAAAAGCATAACATCGAATCTAACAAATAAAATAAAAAATATATTCTTTAGCACGGAGCAATCAATAGGCTCAACTAAGTAAACATGCTCAACTATAACTTTAGAGATCATAGCACAATATTGTAAAGAGGCAATCATCTTTGTGCCTATAACTGGGTGGTAGTGAATACCAGACTAACATATTACACTAAAGCTAAAGAAATGCAACAACTACATTTCAAATAAAAATAACCTTAAATATATAATCCAACTATATTACACACAAATTAGCTAAATAAACCCTACATTGTCTACTCAAACAACAAGAAACTCTGATCAAGAATCACTATTTATACTAAAATGCCTTACTACAATAGACCCAACCCCGGGACACTCACCGGATGTTGACTCCGCCGCGTTCGACGTACCGCGACACATTCTACGGGACCCACACGTCGGCGGTAGCTGACGACCCCGCGATGGTGGCGAGGGACACCGGATCAAGAAGGAGATGATCTTGGAGGAGGCGGCAGCGGCGACCGACTAGGGAGGGACTGGAGGGCGCTTGCTAGTAGCGATTGATTGGGAGGGCCTGGAGGCGGTGGGAGAGTGAAGGAGCCGACGAGATAGCAGAAATGGGAGGTGGTATGGTCTCGTGTGGTCATGTGGATGCTGGCGGTGCAGAAGATGTGGGCGGATGGGGGAATAGGGTTGGGAAGTGCGACGCCAATTTGGGATTGGGTCGGGGTAACGACGGATGGAGGGATGAGATAGATGGCCTACCTCTCAGCGCGGATTAACAGGTAAACGGGCGTGACAGGCATGAGTAGAACTCACCTATACCCACGCCCGTTCACCCAAAAGCAATAGAATTGTCTCTATTTTTATATCTGTTGATAAAAAAAACCTTTCTACCCGACTCTATTAAGGTAATTACGCGCAAACACGAGGATAGTCGTCGTCAACCATCTCCCGCTGGCCTTGCCAAGAAATACTCTTGCAAGTGGCCTCCAAAGTCCAAACCAAGAACTGGCCTGTGATCTCCACACAAATCCAGCGATGGCAGAGCACGCACAAGCCTCCCAAACCCCTCTAATGTTCCTCTTCCTCTGTATCCTGCTACTATCCTCGCCTCAGCGGGCGACAAGCATGATCCTCGACGACGACGTGGACTTCGCCGGCCGGCCGGCACGGAGGCTGTACGAGAGCTTCAACGTGCTGAACAGCAATTCCTCCAATAGCTCCCGTGGTGCGGCCTTCTGCAGGCTTCTCTCCCTTGAGATACTGGACCTGTCGAACAACCAGCTGACCGGGGAGCTGCCCGACTGCTGGTGGAACCTGCAGTCTCTGCAGTTCATGGACTTGTCCAACAACAACTTCTCAGGTGAAATCCCTGCAGCCGAGACAGGCTACAATTGTTCTCTTGAATCGGTTCATCTTGCCGGTAATGGCTTCACCGGAGTTTTTCCATCAGTCCTAGAGGGATGCAGCTCGCTGGTCACCTTAGATATCGGGGGCAACAAGTTTTCTGGTGGTATTCCTCCTTGGATTGGGAGTGGGGTTCCATCGTTGAGAATCCTTAGCCTTAGATCGAACAATTTCAGTGGTGCAATTCCTTCGGAGTTGTCGCAGCTTTCACAACTTCAGCTGCTAGACATGGCACACAATAGTTTGACAGGATTAATTCCCAGAGCTTTTGGCAACTTAACTTCTATGAAGAATCCAACAGTTGTGTCTAATCGTGCATCGTTAGACGGCTCTACTTATGAAGATAGAATTGACATAATCTGGAAGGGCCAGGAGCTAATTTTCCAAAAAACTATTCAATTGATCACGGGTATCGATTTGTCCGGCAATTCACTGTCCCAGTGCATCCCTGAAGAGTTAACTAACCTCCAAGGCCTTCGATTTCTGAATCTGTCAAGAAATCATCTGTCATGTCCCATCCCTGAAAACATCGGTAGTTTGAAATTTCTTGAGTTCCTTGACCTCTCTTCGAACGAACTGTTAGGAGCCATTCCTCCAAGCATGAGTAATTTGCTATCTCTTGGCATATTGAATCTCTCGAACAATCATTTATCAGGAAAGATACCCACTGGGAATCAACTCCAAACCCTCACTGACCCGTCGATCTACAGCAACAATTCTGGGCTCTGTGGCTCTCCCTTGAACATCCCATGTGAAAATACTTCACTTGCATCGGATGAGAGAAATGGTAGAGAGACTGACGACCAATGGCTGTACTACTGTGTGATTGCTGGAATTGTTTTTGGATTCTGGCTATGGTTTGGGATGCTCTTTTCCTTTGGGACCTGGAGGTCTGCTGTTTTCTTCTTTGTTGATGGCATGCAATGTAAGATTGTGCAAAAGGTGTCATATATTGATCAGTTTCTTTCAAAAGGAAACACTGATCAATATCTGTAGCTGTGTTTTCTACATGTAGTACCAACAGAAGAATGAAAGTATGTCAAGTTCCTTACTTTGTTTTGCAATGGCCAATTTTTTCCCTCCTCGTTTCTCATGAAAAATAAAAGTCAGTTACTGCTTTGACCTGGAAACCTGGAGGCCAGTCTTCTGTTTTCTGTTGTTGGCATGCATGCATGCATCATAACATTATGCAAAAGACGCCACGGAGTGGTCACTTTTTGTAGCTGTATACTCCCTCCATTCTCTTCTACTTGTAAAATATTGACACTCTCTGATACACACGTTTGGCCATTATTTTTTTCCTAATAAATCTCCTATTTTGGAATAGATGTTGTCCCGGAATGCGTACAACCAAAGTTTTAAAACTTTCACAACTAGTATAAATAAAAATATATTTATATTTGTCACATTTTGCACTAGTGATCAAAGTTTTAAGACAAAATTGGCGACACGACACCGTAGAATGTTGGCATTTGCTCGAGGACACTCCAAAATCATGGATCCGCTGTAACACACGGTAAATGGTGTCCGTTTGCCATATCACATTTTTCTAGATAAAATACTATCCTCCTATGTTTAGGAGAGATAATATCTCATATATACCCAAATTACCCCTTTCATTCTTACTCTGAAAAATATCAAATTGACTAAAAATTAGAAATTAGAGATTCCAAATAAAGCATTTTTAATTCAAATAAAATATTTTTAGCTCTTGATAACCCCTAATTAAACATAACAAATAATTTTTTACGAGGATCTAATAATCTTCAATTAATTAAATAATTTATCTGTAATATTTATTATAGATAATAATGTCTTTATACAACCATCAGAGATACCTCTTATCATTAGTTTACAATGATAAGGGAAGATTATTATTACTTAGTGGTCGTATGGTCTTCTATAACCATCTTATAGTCGTAAGGTATGCTACGACCACCCCATGATCATAAAGTTTTCTACAATTACTTCATGGTCGTAAGACTTTCTACGACCAGGTCAACTACGACCACCCTATAGTTGGTAGAATCCACAGACATGTGGACCTAATCGACTAGGGACTCTGTACACTACACTCATTAACATATGGTAGTTATACACGTGTTATTTGTCTCTAACATAACTGCACATAAGTTTCTTTGTCTCTAGCGTAACTGCATGGCGAACGTGCGAGATAATGTCTCACTGGCAGTAACCGCCACTAACGTGCACAATCCATGAACCATTGAGATGCCTCCTGGCATTTAACATCCGGCATCCCTTCAGAAGCTATATAAAGGGCAACGCTGGTGGACAGAGGAGGAGGACGATACAAACAGAAGTCATTAGCCTTAGTTTCGTGACTTCATTCTTATTGTAAACACAATCAACACAAGAACACAGGAGTATGGTTGTTATTCTCTCCGAAGAAGGCCTGAACCTGTCTAAAAATTCTCGGTGTCTCCTCTTGCATAGTCTTGATCAAAGAGTTCGTAACATTTATTTCATAAGATCCATATTAAAACAACGATAGTTGGAGTCGTCCATGGAGATTTTCTTTCGCCAATTTTATCTGTTTCCACTCTAATGCTTCCATGGTAGGGGAGTGGAATGAGGAGAATTGATACGATCTCGCAGACTACGCGGGACTCAACATGGATGCCTGCTACGACAATGAGTCGAGCATCATTTCGTCTGAGGGCAATGTTGGTTCTAGAGATTTTTCACCAGACCTAGAAGATCGCATCCTGGACAAGGTTGATGAGGGAACTTTCTCACGAACAACTTTCTGCTCATAGAGGATCCATAATCCTCACAAGGCAAGGGGCCAAGCGACCATGACCAGAGCCGCCCCACGATAGACGTTGAATGCAACGAGGTTCCCACCTCCAAGCATTCAAGTCTGTCCAAGGCCGTCCGATCCCACGCGTTAAGTTCTGGAACGTTTGATTCTGGCTCGACCGTCGCCTCCTAACCGTCATGCTTTGGTTACCCCCACACGAGATATGGTCGGGCCTGCTACAATTGTGTATTCGACCATATACTCAGAAAATTCACCTTCAACCTGAGACGGCTATAACCCAAATTTCTCTTCCTAGAGGGGCAAGCCGTTGTTTTTTGACTACTCATCAGGTCAAGAGAACTCAATCGTGAGTGAGGATAACAACACCCAAGAGGTCTTTGTCCTCCCCATAGATCTTAATCACTCTCCGCAAAACAGGACTGAGGGGTGCTTCCCATCGCTCATACGCATCGGGCGCTCGTGGCAATGGCAAGAGCACCTTCGACGATGATGAAAAACTCAACGTTCTTGAGCCTGGCCGACATGCTCGAAGTTATCACACTCCACTAAGTGATGCTCCGGCAAACTCAGATGTGGACGATCTTAATACCATTCGAGAAGAAGGATTGTAGAATGTTACCTGGGTGGATCCAATGTCAGTCGAAAACTTCTCGAGAACTGCAACATATCAATAGTCTGATAAAAACCCGAGCCAAGAGCTTGGACAAACACCGGGTTACAATCTCTTTGCCCAAGAGATCGCTCAAAGGCTTCGGGATACCATGACTAGGGTCGAGCGGTACCGACTACAACGTTCTAGTAACCATACTGGAATAACTCCCTTGAATGCCAGCTGTACGAACAATTCTCCTCGTGGAGAACCACAAGATCCAGATCTGGTCGATCTCCTGACCACGATACTAGTAGAAGAAGAAATCGACAAACGCCTCCGACGGTTGGTGATCGACAAACTCCTAGGAGAGGTGGACAATCGCCACTTCTTCAGAGAAATCTGCGCCAGCAGATGGAGCACGAGAAATATTACCCTCGTAGGATTGAGATCTATGATAGATCAGATCCATTTATTATTGGGTATCGTCGAGTACGATCATCTGGTGATGTTAACTCTTCTTTCCTACAAAGAATGTGTTATGACATCATTACCGTTTTTCGGGCATTTTCACTTGATCCCTGAGCAGTTCGCTGGCCAGCAAGATTTCGACCAGTTAACATGAAGAAGTTTGAACCTAGTTTTTCCAAAATTACTTTGCTTCTAACTATTGCATTTTATTTCAAGTATTTAATTCTTTAAATGTTTTGGAATTTTCTATTCACCCATTTGATTATATCCACTTTGCTCATTGTATTATTATGACCTTTTGCCACCCTAGCTTGGTTATTAGTTGGTATTATCATACCACCAACGTGGGTTGGTTAGACACAAATAGTCTACTTAGCCATGCAACGGGTTATTGATATCATTTGAGTTGCAAATCTAAATTTGACTAAGTGATTATGGAACTTTGTAAAAAAATTATGTGTTGTTACTCGTTGATGGAATGTGATGCACTTAACCAACAGGGTGGGAAAATATTTAGACTGAGACGAATGGAAAGAATTATGATATGGTGAAACTTCATGCTGGGGAAAGTATGAATCTTGATAATTTGGTTAGAAATTGGGCAGTATCACCTAAGTCAATTAAGAACTTAACTTTATGCGCCATTGAACTGAGCCATGACTGTACGACCACATGCCTAGTATGGGACTGGCCTAAAATAGTAAGCTACAAAATCTTGGCATTGACTACTCGGGCATGTAGTTTAGACAGTGTGCAAGGGTGAAGGTGTGTACTACTGTGTTGGGTCACACTTAGGAGCGGTTCGCTGTCTCTAGGCCCCACGATGTGTGTCAGACCAAAGCACTTCGTCAGGGTTGGTACGACGGTAAAACACACCGGGAGGATCAATTATCAAGATGAAGTTTTCAAAAAAGTTTTATTATGATTGGTGCTACCTACACATGTTATATCTTGTGGGTAAAGTGTACAAACATCTGCGGTGTGTTAATAAATTTATTCAAATAGTTGCGTCCGCGGTCATAGACCTGCTCAGGGATTTCATACGAGGGATAGATTTTTATAAAAACATTCGGAAGAGACAACTGTGTGCTTAAACTCATATGGTTGTGTGAAAGAAATTATTTAGGCTTTGTGTTCTTTGTGGAAATAATTGTTAAACTATTATTGTTATTCATTTTAAGTTACAATTTTAATCCATTATTTGTATTCAATTGTAAATGTTGCTTTTTACAAAATAACCATAAAAGTTATTTTCTTTGGAATAAGCCATCATCTATAATTGTATTCTGTGGTACAACTTGTTAAGTATTTAGAGTACTCATTCTTGCTGCAATCATTCAACTCAAGTGGAGTAGTCTTTGTCTGCCCTCGAGAAGGAGTTTTACGAGGAGAGTGATCGCTAGGTCTTGATCCCAATCGATTGTCTGTGGCAAGTCGATGGGTTCCCGCTAAAGTTGTTTCTGTTCTGCTGTCGTCTCTTTATTTAGTGTTAGCTCTGCATGACTTAATATGTGTAAATTCGGCCATAAGGTCACAACCATTATTTATTAATCAAATTATTCGTTTATTCTCATATTCATTTTTGTGTGGAATGATATTCATTTATGTTGATACTGTGTGCACTAACGTGATCCTAGACTAGTACATTATATACAGAGGGTCCATATTTATATATTTGGGTCCCGACAGAGGTGGCATTAGAGCCATACTGACTGTAGGTCTTAAACCTTAGTTAGATCGACCATCCTTAAGAAATTCAAAACTATTTTCTAAAGTAAAAAAAATTAGCTTGCAAGATCAATGAATTGCTTGACTTCTCTTGTCTCTCTCTTGACTCATCTATTGTTGAAAGTATTCTCTTCGTTGGTTTTAAATTTGTTATTACCTTTTGCCTGTCTTTGTTAGATGGCACCTATGGAGAGCGTACTAGAGATTTCACTACTGAGTTGTGGAAGACTCTATAAGCACACAGAGGATTTGAGAGGCCACTCTACCGAGGCACCAACTGTATGGTGAATGGCCAGAGTCGTGGTGTGCTGTGTCGACTGATGATATACGCCCGAGAGGATACCAAGGCCAGTCGTCCCATGAACATCACCGTTCGGAGGATCATCTTCGATGAAGGAATCCAAGAGTCTTCGCGTCTTGCTATCATACGAGTGTGCAACATCTACGCCGATGAGCTGAAAGGTTCAGTCTTTGTCCTTCACCCTTGCGCCTTTGCAATGGATCGTCTAGCCCACTACTCATCCACCAATGGAGAAAAAGATGCTACTGTGTTTTACCTTGCTCACTTTGCCTTCGCCCAAGATGAAGCCTTGGAGACTACTACAGTAGTGCTATAGGGAGCCTACGAGACGCTGCAGCTTGCAGAAGAGAGGATTGGAGAGCTGGAGGAAGCTTTGTACGCCCAGGAGCCGCTTGTCCGTCTACCTAAGGAGCCAGAGAGCTGGTCGTGCCTGCACTCAAGCCACCTATTCCTGTTGCGTCAGTTCCAGGTCATCAGGATCAGTTCACGAGGATGTCTGCTCGTCTGCTAGCCTACGACACGGAAGAGTGTCGTCATGGTTGTAGAGGTTACCTCAGCGAGTGAGGCAACCGAGAGTTAGGCTTAGTCAGTTGAGGCTTAATGTGTGAGAGTCGCGTTAGCTTAAGATTAGGAGTGTCGTCCTGTAGACGGTAGATTGTGTGTTAGGTTCACTTTCGTTTTCTTGTGTGCAATATGAGCTGCAAGAGCCCCTAGGAACTTGTTATAGCCATGCTAAGACCCTTATTAATATAGTTGTTCCAGTTGAGTTCTTTGTGCTGTGTTGGGTTTAGCCTACCCCTGCTTAGTTCTTAACTTACCTTGTGCTTGGTACCTTATCTAATCCCTTGAAGCTTTCGCTAGATGGTTCAAACTCACAATGCGCTGCCAGTGAATCAGGAACCAATGGAGCAGAGGGAAGTGAACAGACCTTTGCAGGAGCAGTTCCAACTCAAGTACCGCCGATAGATTTGCAGAACTTTGGAGCATTCATAGCCGCAGACTCAAATGATGTATTCAATAAAGAATCAGATGCAGAGCATGAACAATAACCAAACCAACAACAATGCAGTACCAGTTGCTCATAGTCACCATGGACAGTCTAAGTTAGCAGAGTTCATGAGAACTCAACCGCCGACTTTTTCCAGAAGTGTTTCACCAGTGGAAGCTAACAATTGGCTTCGTGTGATTGAAAGGTAGTTGCTAATAATTCGGCGCAATGATCGTGAGAAGGTTCTTTATGCAGATATCATTCAAGAGGCAGAGGACCAAGTGTCTATGATCAGAGAAAGATTGAAGATAGCTCAGTCTAGGAAGAAGAGCTATGCTGATAATCGTTGTCATGATTTAAGTTTTGAACCAGAAGATTTTATTTATCTTTGAGTTACTCCTCTTAAAGGTGCTAGGAGGTTTCATCCTAAGGGAAAGCTTGTTGCTAGGTATGTTGGCCCTTTTAGGATTGTAAAGCACAGATGAGAGGTTGCTTACCAGCTTGAACCGCCACAGTCGTTAGCATGAGTACATGATGTCTTTCATGTCTCGCAGTTGAAGAAGTGTCTTTATGTGCCAACAGAGCTGACCCCCATGGATTCAATTGAGCTGAAAGAGGATCTCACTTACAAGAAACAACCAATCAAGATTCTCAATGTAGCAGAACATTTAACCAAAAGTAAGACCATCTATTTTTGCAAAGATCAGTGGAATAATCACTCAGAAAGTGAAGCAAAGTGGTAGCGTGAAGAAGAGTTGAAAGCCGAGTTTCCTAGCCTTTTATCTAGCTAGTCTGAATCTCGGGGTCGAGATTCCTTCGAAGGGGAGTGTTGTAACATCCCAATTTTTGAGTTTCAAAACCCTTTGGAGTAGTTTAGTCACTTAGAAAAATTCACCAAATTTTATTTGAATGTCATAAAGCTTATTGAGACTTTCAAATGTCAAAGTAATTTAATGTGACTGATCTGAATATCAATTAATTCCAAAACTATTTTATTTGAGTTCTTTGTGCTTGAAAATATTTTTTAAACTTTTTTAAAGAATTTTTTCGAGTTCATTGACTATTTTAGATTTATCATTTGAATTTTATGTTATTTCTAAAATAGAAAACCTATTCTCTTAACCCATTTCATCCTCAGTCAAGTGCACGGAATCGTATTTCCTTATCCCATTTCTTCCTCAACCAAACCCAATGGGTGGCCCAACCCGCGAGCCTCCGCAGCCCAACCCACCTTCACCTCCACGCGTCGCAACAGTGTCTCACGCCCGAGCTGCCATCACTGACAGGTGGGTTGTGTCCCTGTCCTCCCCGGCACGGACTCTCTTCTTTGAGTCCGTTACGGTCTTGTCTTGCCGGTTGGCCCACTGCTTTTGCCGTGTGAAACATGCTCATCGCGCTCAAATTTCCACAGCGACGACGACTCCTTGGTCGCCGTCAACTATCTCCCACTGGCCCTGCCAAGACATACTCTTGCAAGTGGCCTCCAAACCAAGAACTGGCCTGTGACCTCCACACAAATCCAGCCATGGCAGAGCACGCACAAGCCTCCCAAACCCCTCTCATGTTCCTCTTCCTCTGTGTCCTGCTACTATCCTCGCCTCAGCGGGTGACAAGCATGATCCTCGCCGACGACGTGGACTTCTCCGACCGGCCGGCACGGAGGCTCTACGACGACCCTGCCGTCGTGCCGAAGAGCTTCAACGTGCTGAACAGCAACTCCTCCAATAGCTCCGGTGGTGCGGTCTTCTGCAGGCTGCTCTTCCTTCAGATACTGGACCTGTCGAACAACCAGCTGACCGGGGAGCTGCCCGACTGCTGGTGGAACCTGCAGTCTCTGCAGTTCGTGGACTTGTCCAACAACTCCTTCTCAGGTGAAATCCCTGCAAACAAGACAGGCTACAATTGTTCTCTTGAATCGGTTCATCTTGCCCGTAATGGCTTCACCGGAGTTTTTCCATCAGTCCTTGACGGATGCAGCTCGCTGGCCACCTTAGATATTGGGGGCAACAAGTTTTCGGGTGGTATTCCTCCTTGGATTGGGAGTGGGGTTCCATCGTTGAGAATCCTTAGCCTTAGATCGAACAATTTCAGTGGTACAATTCCTTCGGAGTTGTCGCAGCTTTCACAACTTCAGCTGCTAGACATGGCACACAATAGTTTGACAGGATTAATTCCCAGAGCTTTTGGCAACTTGACTTCTATGAAGAATCCAACAATTGTGTCTAATCGTGCATCGTTAGACGGCTCTACTTATCAGGATAGAATCGGCATAATCTGGAAGGGCCAAGAAGATAGAATCAACATAGTCTGGAAGGGCCGGGAGCTAATTTTCCAAAGAACTATTCAATTGATGACGGGTATCGATTTGTCAGGCAATTCACTGTCTCAGTGCATCCCTGAAGAGTTAACTACCCTCGAAGGCCTTCGATTTCTGAATCTGTCAAGAAATCATCTGTCATGTCCCATCCCTGAAAACATTGGTAGTTTGAAATGTATTGAGTCCCTTGACCTCTCTTCGAATGAACTGTTAGGGGCCATTCCTCCAAGCATGAGTAATTTACTATCTCTTGACATATTGAATCTCTCGAACAATCATTTATCAGGAAAGATACCCACTGGGAATCAACTCCAAACCCTCACTGACCCATCGATCTACAGCAACAATTCTGGGCTCTGTGGCTCTCCCTTGAACATCTCATGTGAAAATACTTCACTTGCATCGGATGAGAGAAATGGTCGAGACTCTGACGACCAATGGCTGTACTACTGTGTGATTGCTGGAATTGTTTTTGGATTCTGGCTTTGGTTTGGGATGCTCTTTTCCTTTGGGACCTGGAGGTCTGCTGTTTTCTTCTTTGTTGATGGCATGCAATGTAAGATTGAGCAAAAGGTGTCGTATATTGATCAGTTTCTTTCAAAAGGAAACACTGACCAATATCTGTAGCTGTGTTTTCTACATGTAGTACCAACAGAAGAATGAAAGTATATGCCACGGAGTGGTCACTTTTTGTAGCTATACATTCCCTCAATTCTCTTCTACTTGTAATTTCAAATATTGACACGCTCTCGGATACCCACGTTTGACCATTTTTTTTCAAGATAAATCCCCTGTTTTGGAATAGATGTCCCAGAATGCGTACAATCAAGGTTTTACAACTTTCACAACTAGTATAAATAAAAACATATTTATATTTATCACATTTCGTCAGTGGTCAAAGTTTTAAGACAAAATTGGCAACATGATACTGTAGAATGTTGCCATTTGCTCGAGGACACTCCAAAATTATGGATCCGCTATAACACACTACAAATGGTGTCCGTTTGCCATATCACACTTTTCTAATTAAAATACTATCCTCCTATGTTTAGGAGAGATAATATCTCATATATACCCAAATTGCCCCTTTCGTTCTTAATCCGAAAAATATATAATTGACTAAAAAATTCTAAAATAAATTAGAGATTCCAAATAAAGCATTTTGAATTCAAATAAAATATTTTTAGCTCTTGATAACCTATAATTAAGCACAACAAATAATTTTTGACGAGATCTAACAATCCTCAATTAATTAAATCATTTATTTGTAATATTTGTTATAGATAATAATGTCTTTATACAACCATAAGAGATACCCTTTATCATCAGTTTACAATGACAAGGGAAGATTACGATTACTTAGTGGTCGTAAGGTCTTCTACGACCACCTTATGGTCATAAGGTATGCTACGACCACTCTATAATAGTAAAGTTTACTTCAATCACTTCATGGTCGTAAGACTTTCTACGACCAGGTCAACTATGATCACCCTATAGTGGGTAGAATTCACAGACATATGGACCTCATTGACTAGGGACTATATAACCTACACTCATTAACGCGTGGTAGTTATACATATGTTGTTTGTCGCTGACATAACTGCACGTAAGTTTCTTTGTCTCTGGCGTAACTGCATGGTGAACGTGCGAGAGAATATCTCACTAACAGTAACCGCCACTAACGTGCACAATCCATCAACCGTTGAGACGCCTCCTGGCATTTAACAACTGACATCCCTTTAGAAGTTCTATAAAGGGCAACACCGATGGGCAGAGGACGAGGACAATACGGACACAAGTCATTATCCTTAGTTACGGTAACTTCATACTTATTGTAAACACAGTCAATACAAGAGCACAGGAGTAGGGTTGTTGTTCTCTCCGGAGAAGGCCTGAACCTGTCTAAAATTTCACTATGTCTCCTCTGCATAGTCTTGATCAAAGAGCCCGCAACATTTATTTCATAAGATCAATATTAAAACATCGACAGTTGGCGCCGTCCATGGGGATATTCTTTCGGCGATTTTTCTCTGTTTCCACTCTAATGCTTCCATGGTAGGGACTGGAATGAGGAGAATTGATTCAATCTCGCAGACTACGGATGACTCGACATGGATGCCTGCTACGACTACGAGCCGAGTATCATTTCATCTGAGGGCAATTGCGGTTCCAGGGATCTTTCACAAGACCCAGAAGATCACATCCAGGACAAGGTTGATGATGAAACCTTCTCCCCAACAAATTTATGCCCAGAGGAGGAGCCAGAATCCCCACAAGGCAAGGTTCCAAGCAACCATGATCAGAGCCGCCCCACGACAGACGTTGAATGCAACTAGGTTCCCACCTCCAAGCATTCAAGTCCATCAAAGTGCAGGATTAAGGATGACCGACTAGAGGGAGGGGGTGAATAGGAGGTTTCTAAAAACTTGTGTTCTAATTTGCAATTTTGACAAGTATTGTCTAATTAAAAGATTTCTATCACAAGTCACGAAGACACCCCAAAGCTATGTCAACACTAAATACAATTAGCTAAGCAATTCTACACAAATAAGAAGCTAGAAATGTAAATGCGAAAAAGTAAAGACAAGAGAGAAAACCACAATGAAGACAATTGATGTTTTCCCGTGGTGTCAACGACTTGCCGGTCTTCACTAGTCCACGTTGAGGTAAGCCCAAACGAATTGGACCGACTCCATGAATTGAGCCTAATGAACCTCCATTTCACTAGGGTTACTCTTCCTCCATTCTGGAGATAGCGAGCACCAAACCACTCACAATCGGTGTCGGGTCTCTTCACAACCATCTTGAAGAGGTCACCATACAATCTTCCTCTAAGCCATTTAGGTGTCGATAAGCACCAAGAGTAACAAATCACAGCCCTTACTTGCAGCTTGTCAAGTGCCAAAAGATCAACTAATGATGCACAAGCACTTCGGTAGTCTCAACTACCTCAAAATATGAAATATAAGCAAATGAGTAGTAGAGAGTGCACCAAAGACTCTAAGGTATTCAATGATGTCAAGGGTTCAGAGCTTGGTGCTGGTGAGGGGGTATTGATAGCCCCCAACCACAAAAATGACTGTTTGAAGAAGATCCCCCAAAAAAACTAGCAGGTGTGGTACTACCGCCATTGATCGTCCAGTACTACCGCGCCTACTGTTCAACGGTCATATGGGGTTCATTAAATGCTTCTGAACTATCCATTACGATTTGGTGTGGTACAACCGTGCTCACAAGGTCCGGTACTACCTTTTGGTGGTAGTACCGCTCAGTTCAACTGGTACTCCCGATTTCCAGGGGAGGAAACACTCCCACAAACATGCACTCTAGAAATAACGTATCGCCAACTAAAAATTGGCCATACCACACTTTGGTAGTACCACTCAGTTCAACCGGTACTACCGATTTCTAGGGGAGGAAACACTCCCAAAAACATACTTGACGAGGATCTAATAATCCTCATTTTATCTATTATCTATAATTCTTATTATGGGTAAATATGATGTCACATAGTCTCCAGAAGTACCCCTTATTTTTATAAGGGGGAGGTCCACTAAGTGATTGTAAGATCTTCTACAATCACCCCCCATAGTCGTAAGTCTTACTACGACTACTGCCTAGTCGTAAGTCTTACTACGACTACTTCCTAGTCGTAAGTCTTTCTACGACCATTTCATGGTCGTAAGTCTTTCTACGATCACTACATAGTCGTCAGACCTTTTACAATTACTACCTGGTCGTAAGTTCTCCTACGACCAGGTAGACCACGACCACCTTATAATCAAACCTACAGGCAAGTGGGTCCAATTGATTAAAGAATCCGAACGGTCTGCACGCACTACTATCCCGCGTAGTAATAGTGCTTAAATACCCCATTATCTTTGAATGATAATTGCGGGCGGCGTGGAGAAGCCAATCGCCGGTAATTACTGCCATCATGCGCCCATTACTGGCTCAATTAAGGCGTCTCTTCCGCAGGGCAAAACGGCTACTCCTTCACGACTATATAAGGGCATCAGGGACAGGTAGAAACGAAAAACAAGTTCTATTCTCTGTAATAGTCTTAGCTTCTTACTCGATCATCAAGAATACCACACCACACAGGATTAGGGTTATTATTCTCTCCGGAGAAGGCCTGAACCTGTCTAAACATCCCGTGTCAACCACTCTGCGTGATTTCATCTCTAGGAGACCCCCCGAATCAAATAATCTTTACGTAAGATCGGTTCTAATACACCGGGTTGGCGCCGTCAGTGGGGATCTTCGGTAATCTCTTGTCAATATATTCTCTTTTTCCAATCTCATGCAATCATGGCGGAGAATGGAACGAGGAGAACCGGTTTGACTTGGCAGACACGCAGACGTCGACATGGATGCGGTTTCGACTACGAGCCGAGTGATGCATCCGCCGATGGTGATGTTGCCTCGGAGATTATTCTCCAGAAACCATCCCATTAATGGAGTTGAGGAGGATCCTTATCCCCACAACAATACGCCCAACAGAGGAGCCAATTCCCTCAAAGGACAAGGGTCAATCCGACCAGAACCGCTCTCCCGTGAGGACTCACAACACGACGAGAGTTTTTCTCCAAGTGTTCAAGTCCCCTTAAGGCGGTCCGACTTGGTAAGTCAAGTTCGGGAGCCACCATTCCAGACTCCACCAAATCTAGTGATCCTCTCTCGTGGTAACTCCAGGAGAGGTGGGATCAAGCATGCTTTTCTTGCAAATTCGACCGCCTCCCAGCAGATCTCATTTGCGAACGAGACAATTATAACCCGAGTTCCCCTACCGAGGATTACTCCAAGTCGCCAGATGGTGTCTCTCGAGCACTCCTCAAGCGGGAGGCCTCGAGCGCAAGTGAGAATCATCAACGGAGGTCTTCGCCCTTCCCCAAATCGTGGTCACCTCATGGAGGCCGAGATAAGAACACTCCCGAAGATCACACTGCGCCCCTCGTGGTAATGGCAAGGGCACCACCGCTGGCGAGAGAACCAACACTGATGAACGCGAGGAAATCCTCGACATTCTCGCACTCCACTAAGAAGGCCTCAAAGACCTGATGAGGAGGATTTTGATGTCGCCGGAAGAAAGAAAATTGCAGTCGTAAGAACTCCGCTGGCGCATTCAACATCACGGAGGAGGTACAAGAACTCCGGACATCAACGACTTGCTCGAGAATCCCAACCAAGAGCTTGCTCGAACGCTAAGTACTATCTCTTTGTCAAGAGATTACGCAAAGACTTCGAACCGTGATGACAAGACCGAGGTACCTCATCGACAACATTCGGTAGTCGCGAGAATACGACTTCCTCGGCTACCGATCAATCGAATATTTCTCGTAGGAATCGACACGCCATAAGTCGAATCGATCCCCTATTCGAGAAATACATTTCGATCGGTCAAGATCAAGAAGCCCCTGAGAGGTGATCATTCACCACTTCGACAAAGAAATTCATTAACGGTGGAGTACGAGGAGTATTCTCCTCGAGAACCGAGACCTACTACGAGCAAGTCACTGCTACGGTATCGTCAGATACGATCACTGGTGACATTAACCCTTCTTTCCTACAAAGAAGGCGTTAAGAAGTGATTACCGGATGGGCATTTTCGCCGACCTTCGAGCGCTTCACGCCACCTCATTTTCGCCAAAGTGAACATGGAGAAATTTGATGGATCTCAAAATCCCATCGAATTTCTTCAGATCTATACAACGGTGTCCGAGCGGCAGGAGAGGAGAGCATGTAATGGTGAATTACCTTCCGATCGTGCTCGAAGGATCCGCTCGATCGTGGTTATTAAACCAACCACTCGAGTCGATCTACTCTTGGCAACACCTCTGCGATCTTCTACAGGCGAATTTCCAAGGCACATACAACCGCCCTGGAAAAGAAGACGACTTGCACCGGATAAAGCGAACAACAACGAGACTTTGCGTCAATTCATCAAACGCTTTAGTCGTTCGTAACTCAATTCCGAAATTTCGATTCCTCTGTGATCAGGGCTTTTAAGCAAGGAGTCCATAGTAGAAGGATAACGGAGGACATTGCTTTGAATCCTCCCAACACTGTTGCCGAGCTCTTCGAGATGGCCGATCGATATGCAACTACTTCTGAGGCAATCGAGTGGAACAACACTATCGATCGAGAAACATACACTCCTCGAGAGCCGTGAAGTTGGTAAGGATAAAAAGCAAAAAGTCCAAGAAGAAAATAAAAGTCAAAACCACAAACCGTGGTTCCAAGGAGGTTCAGCCGTGAAAGATGGAGAGCCCCAAACCACCAAGTCGCACTCGATCAAGGCAAAGGTAAGCTACCGATCGTAGGAACGACAAACCAAGGTGGTGTCCTTTTCATAAAAGGAAGGACATGACCTCATAGCTCGCCGAGTTTTCCAAAGAAAGCTCGAGGACTACTACGGCAAAGCACCACTCCCTACTCTCGGCGGGTGGGACATACGAGTGGCCAAAAGTCGTCGGATGATGAGGAGATGCCGTTCCAAGATCCGCAACATACCGTTGAGCACATCTACGGAGGATCATCGATATCGACTCCAAACGACAACTTAAAGTCACGGACGAGAGGTAAATTCCATACATACTCCTCTCGTCAATAAATTACCAAGTGGTGGAAGTTACCATCTCTTTTGAGAAGGATGACCCCAATCACTACGAGTCGATCAGTCGATATCCGATTGTGGTCGAACCCACCATCAACAACCTGTCGGGTCAATCGAGTGTTGGTTGATGGTGGTAGTTCTTTGAACATATTATTTACTAATGCCCCGGGCGAGATGCAAGTACCGGGACAAAGGTAAGGCGACAATACTCCTTTCATGGAATCGTCACGGGGTCTTGACCAAACCTATTGGCCAAGTTTCTCTTCCTTTAACATTTGGCTCACCAAGTAATTTGGAGACGAGAAAGTCTCCTTTGATGTGGTCGATTTCGATCGGCATATAACGCCATACTCGGACGACCAACTTTGGCAAAATTCTTAATGGCTACTCATTACGGGTATCAATGTCTTAAGATGCCAGTCCCAAAGGAGTGATCACCATTCGATGTGACAAAAGATGGCGTATAGTCACGATCGTCGATCCTCGAGATGGTTGGTCAAATACCAACTCGAGATGAAAGTCACCGACTAGCAAGTCGAAGCCTAAAAGTCGCACCAAAGCCGAACGACCAAGTCAAAGAGGTTCCTCCGACGCTTGAGAAGAGCCCTCGAAGACTGTTCGCATCGGGGAGACTTCCGACCCCAAATAGGAAGACGCCCTCATTACCTTCCTCCGAGCTAACGCAGATGTCTTTGCGTGGCAAACATCCGACATGCCCGAGTCCCGTGGAGGTGATCGAGCACGAGCTAGCTTTACTACCGATAAAGTACCAGTAAAACAAAAATTACGAGATTTGCCCCGATCGACGAGATGCTATTAAATCGAGTTGGATAAGCTACTTAAAGGCTTTATAAGAGAAGTCAACCACCGAGTGGTTGGCTAACCTGTAATGGTCAAAAAGTCAAGCGGCAAATGGCGTATGTGCGTGGACTTTACTGATCTTAATAAAGCTTGTCCAAAGATGATTTCCCTTTACCTCGTGTCGATCACCGGTTGATTCTACTGCAGTTGTGAGATATTAAGTTTTTAGATGCATATTCGGATACCACGGATCAATATGTGTTTAAGCGATGAAGAAAAGACCGCATTCATTACTCCATTTGGTACCTTTTGCTATGTCAAAATGCCATTTGGTCTAAAGAATGCGGTGCTTCTTTTCAACGCCTAATGCAATCAACTTTTTCATCTCAATTAGGCCGAATTTGGAAGCCTATGTTGATGATGTAGTCGTAAAAAGCATTAAGAGACTTAATCATATCATCGACCTACAAGAAACATTCGACAACCTCGTAAAGCACCGCTTAAAACTCAATCGAGAGAAGTGTGTGTTTGGAATTTCTTCAGAAAATTACTTGGATTCCTAGTATCCGAACGAGGAATCAAGCAAATCTGAAAAATAAAGGCCATCCTCCGATCGTCCTCCAAACACAAAAAGGAAGTCGAGAACTCACTTTGGGTGCATGGCGGCTTTAAGTCGTTTCATCGCACGACTAGGAGAAAAGGACTACCTTTCTTTAAACTTCTCGTGAGACATGAAGGTTTTGAGTGGTCGAACGAGGCAAGCGCCGCTTTGAGGATGTCAAGAGGTATCTTCGAGTGCTCTGCTCGGTTTCTCCAAAGCCGTAAGAGACGTTCTTAATTTACCTAGCCGCCACGTCCACGCAAAGACAGCGCGATACTAGTCGTAGAGCGTGGCGTACGCATACGACCGGTTTATTACGTTAGCGAAGTTTTACACGGCCTAAGGAGCGTTACCCTCGGGTCCAAAACTTCTATATGCCCTCCTCATGTCTTCGAGGAAATTGCATTATTTTCAGCGACAAAATATAGGTTGTCTGCCCGAGTTTCCTTTGGGAGCAATCCTCCATAATAAGGAAACAATGGACGCATGACGCAAAATGGTCGGTCGAACTTGGGAGTTCGACCTCCATTTCATGTCCCGAACGGCCATAAAATCCCGGATCTTGGCGGACTTTGTCGCCGAATGGACAAATCTGAACTCGCTCAGATCCCGATCGATTCCACGACCACTGGATGATGTACTTTGACGGTCACTTACTTTAAGTGGCTCAAAGTCGGGTGGTCTGGTATCTCCTACCGAGAAACCTTAAAGTATGCCATACAATTAAACTTTCGGGCCACTAATAATGTGGCGAGTACGAAGGTTTGCTAGCTTGCATACGAGTGCGCGAAGCACTCTCAATTAAATCGACTACTCGTGAGAGGAGACTCTCAACTAGTCGTGAATCAAGTCGGAAAGAGTACGGTGCTCTCAGCTCGACAATGTCTCAATACTTATCGGAAGTTCGCAAGCTAGAAAAGCATTTTTAGGTTTCGAGGTACAATTTATCCTCGAAGGATAATTTCCTCATGCACCAACTTGCTCGGATGGCTTCTTCCCGATCTACGCACCAAAAGGAGTTTTCTTGGAGCAACTCAAAAGCCGCTCGGTCGAAGAACCGAGACACCTCCTATTGAGATGGCCTCATTAGACTACGAGGATACCGGATGACTCCCATCTACGAGTATCTTCGCAAGGGTTCCGTGCCAAGATGATCTTGAGGCGGTCGTTTATCCCAAAAGCCAAAATGTATACTTTGGTCGAAGGAGTCCTCTACAAACGAGGAACCCAAGGGATACTCATGCGATGCATTCCGCAAAACGAAGGAATAACACTCCTTCACGATATACAGTGGCATCTGTGGGACACATGCTTCCTACTGAAACATTGGTTGGTAAAGCCTTTCGACAAGGTTTTTACTTGCCTACAGCCCTGTATGATGCTAAGGAGGTGGTTAAAAAGTGTGTCCAATGCCAATTCCATGGTAGACAAATACACCAACCAGCTCAAGCATTACAGACAATACCTCTTTCTTGGCCTTTTTGCACTGGGTCTCGATATCCTAGGACCATTTCCCAAAGCTCCGAAGGTTTCAATTCCTTTTTGTGGCTATTGACACGTTCACAAAATGGATGGAAGCTGAACTCAGAATCGATAACATCTAAGCGAAGAAAAGGTTCATGATGAGATGCGTAATTAGCCGATTTGGAGTTCCAAGTCGGATAATTACGCATAATGGTAAACAATTCGCAAGTGCAAAATTTCGTGAATTTTGCGGCGAGTTGGGTACCAAATTATGCTATGCTTCATTGCACATCCCCAAAGCAACGGGCGGTCGAGCGTGCAAACGGCCAAATAATGCGAGGAATTAAAACCGAGTCTTCGACCCGACTTGTTAAGCGCTCGGGGCTTGGGTACAAGAATTACCCTCCGTGTTATGGGCGGTTAAATGCGACCACCAATCGAGCAACAGGAGAAACACCATTTTTCTCGTGTTCGAGTCGAAGCCATGCTTCCTCCGAGCTAAAATTACGGCCGACACGAGTTGAAACTTTCAACAACTCGGATCAGAACAACTTCGGCGGATGGCATTAACCTACTCGAAGAAAGGAGAAACCTAGCCTTAATCCGTTCGGGTCTACCAACAAGCCTGCGCAGATACTATGATCGTAGCTCCAACCTCGCTGACTTTCTTGTAGGTGACTTGGTATTGAGGCTCTGCCAATCCAAGTCTAATCGGAATAAACTTTCCCCCAAATGGGAAGGTCCTTACACAGTGGTCGAAGTAACCCGGCCAGGGTCGGTACGACTAGCGATGGAAGATGGACAGGTTCTCTCAAACTCTTGGAACATCGACCAGTTATGCAAATTCTATGTGTGACCAATTTCTCAGGCAATAAAAGTCCAGGTTCTTTCTACTTCTCTTGCCTTATTTTTTGAGTAGTGCTTTTTTAATCTTTCGACTATGATACAAAACACCCGCTTTCTTTACACTGGTCGAAAAACAAGTAACATCATCTAGTCGAAACTTCTCCTATCTGCATGTGGTTCTGCCCACTAGAAGGAATTTTCTAGCATCGACTCGTTACTCATTTTTCAGCCAATACAAAGAGCTCGGGTTCTATCCAGTCGAAATGTTCTCAGAGCCAACTCTCTCAATCTTAGTTTATTTTTTCAGTGATTTCCAAAAAATATTCTAAGTAGAGTGCACTTGATACATTTATTCGACCACCTTTGATGTACTCGTTTCGTCTTAACTGGTCGAAGGAAGAGACACACCTAGTCGAAGTTTTTCCTCTCTGCATGTGGTCCTGCCCACTAGAAGGAACTTCCTAGCGCTGCTGCCTCCTACTTTTTGCTACTGGAAAAGACTTATCGAGCCCATCGTAAAAGGGCGAGCGAATTATTAAAGTCCTCTAGACGTTTGCTTAACTCAAGTTCTTTGTTCTGGTTTGATTAAACTAGTCGGAGATGGTAACATCACCTAGTCGAAGCCTTTCCTCTCTGCACGTGGTCCTGCCCACTAGAAGGAACTTCCTAGTGTCGAGTCGTTTCTACTCTTTCGATCAAGTGCTTGACAACCATAACAAAAACTATAAGTTAAACAAACCTCTCTTTGTTTTCAGAAACCTCATTTCAAACACTATTTACTTAGATTATCTAAACAATCTAAGCAAATAGTCGGGGGCTAGGATAAAGTTATTAATTTGACTTCAATTCTTAGTCTTTCATTCGTTTATTATCTTATGAGTTACTAACTACTCGACAAGATGATTTTCAGGAAACAAGATGGCCTAAGATAAAGTTATCAATTTGACTTCAATTCTTAGTCTTTCATTCGTTTATTATCTTATGAGTTACTAACTACTCGACAAGATAATTTTCAAGAAATAAGATGGATCATATATCACTCATCAACAGATAATTGTCTGCCTTACAAGGTAGTTACAAGATTACTCTGAAGGGGGAGAGCCTAGCTGCATTTCCTCCGCCACCTTTTTGCCAACCGATTGCATTTCCTCAATCAGACGATTTGCCTCTGATTGAACAATCGAACTCGACTTCAATTGGTTGCACATTAAGGCGGGATCTTGAGCTTTAAGTTTCGCCAAGCGTAACTTACTCGACCGATTGCCTCCCTTATTGATTCACAGATTAGCCTTGAGTGGTCACCATTTCTTGTAATTTTCCGACTTGTTCCCCAATGGTACTTGTGTGAGCAGCTATGGTATCTTCTCGAGGAGTTTTTCCTCGAATGCACTCACTAAGCACATTGTTCAGAGAGTGATGTTGCCTTGAAGACTAGTCTTCATCGACTCCATCTCTGTTGGGTACAAGTCGAAGCCTCATGAGTTTCTTGTTTTCGACCACTTGTTCGAAAAGAATAAAATCGGTCAAGCGAAAATAAACTTACGGAGGAAGATAACACAAAGATAATTATAGGTAAAAGCATTTCTTACCTACTAATTGAGAATCCAGTTCTTAACCTCTTCTCGATGGGAAGCAATACTTTCAGTGCTTTTTCTCCTATGCTCGATGTCCTCTGCATTCATCTTAGCGATGCGGATGGACTCATTGTAGATCAAGGTTTTCTCTTGGATTTGACCTCGAGGCTTCTCAATTGGACACCAATTTACGAACAAAAATTGGCATTAGAAAAGGAAAATACTCAAAAGGATAACAGTAAAGAATTACTTACATTAATTGAGTTCTAAGACCCTCAAGTTCTTGATCCTTATTCGAGGTAATACGGAAAACTCCGAATGACCAAAGCTTTTCTTGAACTTGATCGGAGCTTCCGCATCTCTTTTCTTTATCCGAGAAGAAATGAGAGTCGGGTAAGGTTAAAGATCAAAAGCAGTCTTAAGTTCGAACTTCTCGCTTATTTTTTCCCGCAATCTTTTAGATGCGAGAGCAGGTCTCTCGAAGTCTATCCGAGAGGACTAATACTTCGTTCCTTAGCCTCCTCGACTCTTCTTTTTCATAGTTGAGTGAGTCAGCTAAGGTCTTCGTATCACTGTTTAACCTACAAAGAACAGGAACGAAGATAAACATCAGCCGAATGGTTGTAAGTACTTCTACAACCACCGACCTAGTCGTAAGTTTTTCTACGACTACGACATGGTTGTAAGTCTTTCTCGACCACTACACGGTCGTAAGTAATCGTAAGCTTTTTACGACTAGTACTTTGTCATGAGTTTCTTCCATGACTATTCTCGTAAAACATTATCACGAGTATTTAAGTCGAAAACAATTATGAATGATAAGTGACTTACCATCTCTCTCGCCTGCACTTGCAGTAGTTCTTTCTCTGTCTTAGCTCTAAAAGTTGTCGATGGTACTCACCGAAACAACGAATTTGCTCCAAAGCTTTACGCAAAAAGAAAACAAAGTGAGAAGAGAAGAAAAGTCACATATATAAGTATTTTGAAGATACTTACATTCATAGTCGTCCTAGCAAACATCGAATATACAAGGTCCGGTTATGACTTATCTATCCTCGCGACTTTGTCCCACCACACCTTCTCGAGCGCTTTATCAAAAGTATTCTCCGTATTGGGAATATCTTTGGGATGGGGACTTCGGTCACGAGATCTATGTGAAGACCCTCGACGGAGGCAGCCCAAAGAAGTCACCACGAAGTTGAAATTTTCTCCTTCGGTTCTCAGAACTTCTTTTGGGTAGGGAAGGAACCTCCTACAATTTCCTTCAGAGCGGTGCACAAGCCGGTCACCGCCTTGACCATAGGCTTCCACAATGCCCTGTTGTTTCTCGACCTCGTGATCGTGGCGGCCACCTCAACGATGTACCGCTACTTCAAGGATCGTAGCTACGACTTCAGCAGATGTGGGAGTCACTCTGGGAGTCTCGACTTCATCGGCCACCTGGGCCAAGGGTGATGCTTGACCACCTCCATTGCCACCTCCTCGATGGTGAAGGGATGGCAATGGACTTCTCAATGAAGCATTCAGGGGCCCAAGAAGTCGATGAAATAAAGAAAAGCAAATCAGGGTTGTGAAAAGAAAAAGGTAAATGTCGTTCTTACACTTTAGTAAATTTCACATACCTCGCACTCGGTCTTAACCAGAATTTTGGGCAATCCTCCCAGCGGAGGACCTCTTCTTTCCACGACCACGTCCGTCGAGGTTCAACAATCGGCTCAGCTACGACCACGTCTGGTCGTAGAGTTTGGACAGGAACCAGAGCTCTGGTTTCCTGATTCTCTGGATGGCCGAGATCAGTCTCGACCATTCCAAGAGCGTAGATCGCCCTCGATTGCGTGTTGTCTTGATGCAAAGATCGTCCTTCATAAAGACACAAAATCTTTCCAATTCTCCTTTTCCGGTTGCCTAACAAAACTAGGAGTGGCGAAGCTGCGAAAGATTCTTTGTCATAACAGAAGGTACCTTAGCCTTGCGAGGTTTGCGCTTAAGAGATTCACCGCCTCAACCTCCTCGGCCCGATGGTCTGCGGCCTCGGCCGAGATCTGACTCACAAACCGCCGCGGTCTTGTAGAGGGTGCGGTCGAAAGACCGAGCTTGAGCTTGCTCCCCTTTGTCGTGATTTTACAAGTCGGCGTCTCTTGGAGGAGGAGCCGAGCCTTTGTCTTTCGACAACCCGGCGCCAATAGTCATCAAGACGACTTCTTCGTCGTCCGACGATTTTCCATGCCTACTTTACGTAAAGCAAAGCGAAAAAGAAGAATGACTAATTAGTCGTAAGTTTTTCTCGACAAGTGCCAAGTCGTAAGTTTTTCTACGACTCTTTCACGATCGTAAGATATTCTACGACCACCTTTAGTCGTAAGTATCTTCTACGACTATAAAGTCCTAAAGAAAGAATCAACTTTTGATTACCTTTAGGCGCTCTATCCTTTCATCTGCGGACAAAGCCGCAATGACTTGAGGAACCGCCCCTCGAGTGGCGGAGACTTCTCGCAGATGAGTCGACTCTAGAGTCAACCTCGGCTGTGAAAGATCCGTAAAGCAGATAAGAATATTAGACAAGGTTGAGAAAGATCAAGCCGAGAGCTAAGTCGACAAATTACTTACCCTCCTCATAGTCTCTCGTTGGGTCTCCTCTTCCGAGTATCTCCACATAGGAGATGCTCGTTTCTTGAAGGACTAATTCGGCGTGTGATGAAATCCTTCACCACATGCCATCCGTCCACCCTTCTTCCTTCAAGTACTTAATGGCTTGAATATAAGGGCTAATCCGTGAGATATCTTCAGGTCGAATCCATGAAGATTTCTTTTCAGCGACCTTCCCGCAAAGAAAGGTGTCTTGAGGTGACCTTCGGTAGAGAACCACCTCTTTCTCGGCCCGACCCACGAAGACCGGGTGAAACTCTGAATATACTCCTTCGACTTGAGTCGTGGAGTTTCGATCACGCCTTCCAGCGATTCGGTTTGTCGAGCCATCCCATAATAATATTGGAACGGCTCGAGATCCGCCGAATCCCAGTGCGCCTCGCATGCGATACACGAACACACTCAACATGGTAATGGAATTGGGACCTAAGTTCACGGTTCCACCCCAAAGTGTTCGAGTACTCTGTAAGAAAGGGATGGGCGAGCAATCGAAGGCCGCACTCACAATACGCTTGGAAGGCGGGATTTGCTCATTTTCCCCGATGGCTGGTCGCCCGATGGCGGAATCCACTTTACGAGCCTTCTCGGGATCTTCCCACATCGACCAAGATCTTGATCTTAGCCGCATCCATCTCCGATTCTTCCCATTCGAAACTCTCTTGGCCATTTCGCCGAAGCAAGAAGTTTTTTTATTGGGTTGGCGGAGAAGATGAAACCTAGTCGAGGACGGAGAAAGCAAGAGCTCAAGAACAACAGAGTGATTTGAGGAAAAGGTAAAACCCAAGTCTACCTCCTGGTAAGTTTTTATAACCGCATGATCTCCGCCGCTTCGGAAACCGTCTCGGCTATAGGTCTATGGGAGTTGGTTGTACCGCCTCGGGAGCCGCTTCATCGGACAAGTCTGTGAGAGCCGGTTGCAATTCCCAGATGGTCCGCTTCGAGAAAAATTAGGTGCGTATTGACACCCCAAGTAAAATTACTTTCTTGACCAAAGTCTTTACGGTCGCAGGAAGTATCAATCGGAAGGGTTTTTTCTCCGATTCCCTACTATGACCATCGGTGGTCGTAGGGGTTTTTACGACTTTTTAATAGTCGTAAGCAATCCTTCACGATTGCAATCGCTTTGGAACCGTTATATCAACAGATCTGTGGAATTCGTTTGCAATTCCCCAGACGGTCTGTTCAGGAAAGTTAGGTTAGTTTTGTCACCTCCAAGCAAAATCACTTTCTTGACCAAGTCTTTACGTCGAAGGAAGTATCGATCGGAAGGGTTTTTCTCCGATCGCCTTACTCGACCACTACACAATTGTAGAGGTTTTTATGACTTTCGATAGTCGTAAGCAACCTTTACGACCAAGCAAACTCTGGTCAAAGTAATACTCAAATGTCGAAGAGTTTTTCCTTCGACTATGGTTCTCGACATTTTCATAGTCGCAAGTCCATTTGCTAATCCTTCCCAAGTAAGTTACTTTCACTTGAAGTCAAGGGCTAGATGGCGAGGATCTAATAATCCTCATTTTATCTATTATCTATAATTCTTATTATGGGTAAATATGATGTCACATAGTCTCGAAGTACCCTTATTTTTATAAGGGGAGGTCCACCAAGTGATTGTAAGATCTTCTACAATCACCCCATAGTCGTAAGTCTTACTCGACTAACGCCTAGTCGTAAGTCTTACTACGACTACTTCCTAGTCGTAAGTCTTTCTCGACCATTTCATGGTCGTAAGTCTTTCTACGATCACTACATAGTCGTAAGACATTTTACGATTACTACACGGTCGTAAGTTCTCCTACGACCGGGTAGACCACGCACCACCTTATAATCAAACCTACAGGCAAGTGGGTCCAATTGATTAAAGAATCGAGCAGTGCCGCACGCACTACTATCCCGCGTAGTAATAGTGCTTAAATACCCCATTATCTTTGAATGATAATTGCGGACGGCGTGGAGAAGCCAATGCGCCGGTAATTACTGCCATCATGCGCCCATTACTGGCTCAATTAAGGCGCCTCTTCCGCAGGGCAAAACGGCTACTCCTTCACGACTATATAAGGGCATCAGGGACAGGTAGAAACGAAAAACAAGTTCTATTCTCTGTAATAGTCTTAGCTTCTTACTCGATCATCAAGAATACCACACCACACAGGATTAGGGTTATTATTCTCTCTGGAGAAGGCCTGAACCTGTCTAAACATCCCGTGTCAACCACTCTGCGTGATTTCATCTCTAGGAGACCCCCCGAATCAAATAATCTTTACGTAAGATCGGTTCTAATACACCGACAATACTCTCTGGAAATAATGTACCGCCAACTAGAAATCGGTCCTACCGTACTTCGGTAGTACCACACTTCATGTGTGGTTATACCGCAAGCTGGTAGTGCTGCAGTTACTTGCGGTCATACCAGTTTTACTAAAAATTTATTTATCATATGTAGATTTAGATGCATGCATGTCTTAGTTGATCAAGATGGCACAAAATAAATCGTCAAGCTACTAGCCATGATCCCTCTTAATAATACGACATCTAGCCTATAAATTCGGTCTTTTCACCAATCACCGAGACTGGTAAAAACTATAAAAAGGTCCTTTGGCTATATAATACCATTGACTTGAGCCATGTCGATCTTTTATCATCTTTGCATGCCATTTCCATGTCATCATCCAAGATCCTGGACTCAACCTTTAAAAACATCTTAGCGCACATGTTATTCTGATAACACATTGTTATCATTAGTTATCAAAACCATTTTTAGGAGCCTAGATGGTTTCACCAAGGCCGTCCGATCTCATGCGTCAAGTCCTGAAACGCTTGATTATGGGACTCCACCATCACCTGCTAACCGTCATGCTTTGGTTACCCTCCCCCCACCCAGGATATGGTCGAGCCTGCTATAGTTGCAGATTTGACCATATACTCAGAGAATTCACCTTCAGCCTGAGACGGTTATAACACAGAATTTCTCTTCCTGGAGGAGATTGCTCCAAGTTGCGATCGTTGTTTTTCGATTGCTCATCAGGGTAGGAGAACTCAACCGCAAGTGAGGTCTTTGTCCTCCCCACAAATCTTGATCACTCTCCGCGAAACAGTACTAAGGGTGCTTCCCATCGATCACGCGCTTTGCGTGCTCGTGTCAATGGCAAGAACACCTTTGACGACGATGGAAATCTCAACGTTTATGAGCCTGGCTGACATCCTCAAAATTATCGCACTCCACTAAGGGATACTCCAGCAAACTCAGATGTGGACAATCTTAAGACCATCCGAAGAAGAAGGATTGTAGCCCAGAGAATGTTACCTGGGCGGATCCAATATCAGTCGAAACTGCTCGAGAACTGCAACATATCAATAATCTGATGAAAACTCAAGCCAAGAGCTTGGACAAACACCAGGTTACAACCTCTTTGCCCAAGAGACTGCTCAAATGCTTCGGAATACCATGACCAAGGTCGAGTGGTACAAACGACAGCGTTTTGGTAACCATACTGGAACAACTCCCTTGAATGCCCAGCCGTATGAACAATTCTCTTCATGGAGAACCACAAGATCCCAGATCTAGTCAATCTCCTATCACGATACTAGTCGAAGAAGAAATCGACAAACGCCTCCGACGGTTGGTGATGGACAATCGCCACTTCTTCGGAGAAATCCGCATCAGCAAATGGAGCACGGTAAGTATTACCCTTGTAGGACTAAGATCTATGATATATCATATCCATTTACCACTGGGTATCGTCAATTACAACCACCTGGTGATGTTAACCCTTCTCTCCCGCAAAGAAGGCGTTATGATATCATTACCGATAGTCATGCATTTTCACCTGATCTCCGAGCAGTTCGCTGGCCAACAAGATTTCGACCAGTTAACTTGGAGAAGTTTGATGAGACTCAAAACCCCATCGAATTTCTCCAAATTTATACCACTGCAGTCCAAGTCGCTGGAGGAGGAGATCATGTCATGGCAAATTACCTTCCAACAGTACTCGAAGGCTCTGCTCGATCGTGATTGCCAAACCAACCACCCGAGTCAATCTACTCGTGGCAGCATCTCTGTGATCTGCTACTAGCAAACTTCTGGGACTCATACAATCGCCCTGGAAAAGAGGAGGACCTATACCGAATGCGACACGATTCTCATGAGGCTTTGCGTCAGTTCATAAGATGCTTCAGTCAGGTTTGAAATACTATTCCTGAAGTCTTTGACTCTTTTGTCATTAGAGCATTCAAACTGGGAGTCCAAAATGAGAGGCTCATCGAAGGCATTACCCTGAACCCTCCAGCTACCGTCGCTGAACTCTTCGAGATGGCCGACCACTAAACGACTGCTACTAAAGCAATCGAGTGGAATCACACTATCTGATGAGGATTAAAATCTCTATTTATTATTTAATAGATAAATGACCATATGTCTTCGTGGTCGTAACCCCTAAGGTTAACGACCTCACTGATCGTGAGGATTCCAGAGGTTACACAATATCTAACCTGGTCGGAGAAGGTTCCCAACCTTGTCTTCGACCAGTCAAAAGCTCTCAAAGCCTTGAATTGATATCTGGATCTAGCGCCAGATATATCCTCTACCGTGTGAAGAATGGAACATGTGCTGTATATTCCATACCACGCGACAATACGTAACTCTAAGACACAGGAATACGGTTGAATGGCTCACTGACATATAACTGTACAGCAGTTGACATATTGTCAACTAACGCCTCTCTTCGACCAGACGCGTTGCTTCCCAAACAGGCGTCTCTTCCAGAGACAACTACCAACTCTTCATCAACTACTTAAGGCGGACTGTGAACTGAAGTGGAGGAGGCCGGAATAGTGAAGATCATTTGGGAAACACTCTCAGAAGAGCATTGTTTCCCAAATTAGTCTTTAGTCTAGGTTACAGACACCCATTGTAATAGCCATTTCATAGCAATAAAGAGCAGTCTCATTACTTTCCAGGGGATACGCGTCATTTTCCTCTTTCTTTTCATATATTCATAAGATCGGCGATTTGATCGTCGACACTATCGATTGTGGCAACATGGATACTCGAGGAGTGGGGAAAGTGGCAAGAAGAAGGGCAAACAGGCTGGAAAATCCAAAAGCAAGTCTAAGAGCAAGAAGCCACAAACAAAAAGCTCGAATGAGGACTTAACCATTAGTGACAAGGAGCATTGTAGCTCCAAACCGTACTCTGACCGAGGCAAAGCTAAACGCCCCGAACGAAAGATAGATAAGTCGAAGTGGTACCCTTTCCATAAACATGTCATTCTTACTCGACCAACTTTGGCACGATTCACAATGGCTACTCATTACAGTTACCAATGTCTAAAGATGTTAGGTCCCAAAGGAGTCATCATAGTCTATTGTGATAAGAAGATGACGCTCACATCCAACCATGTAACATGCTAATTTTCTGAGTTTTAAAAACCCATTTGAGTATTTTTAGTCCCTTGGAAAAATTCACCAAATTTCATTTGAATGTAATACAGCTTAAATGGGACTTTCAAATGTTAAAAAATTCAATGTGACTAATCTGAACATCAATTAATTCTAAAACTATTTTATTTGAGTTCTTTGTGCTTGGAAATATTTTCCATATTTTTCAAGATTTTTTTCGAGTTCATTTGCTATTTTTAATTTGTCATTAGGATATTTAGGTATTTCTAAAATAGAAAACCTATTTAAAATTCGAGAAAATCAAGTGGACTGAATCCTATTCCCCTTGGCCCATTTCTTCCTCAGCCCAACCCGACCGCCGGCCCAACCCGCGTGCCTCCATGGCCCAACCCACCTTCGCCACCACGCGTCGCAACCGCGTCTCACCCCCGAACTGTAGTCACTAATAGTTGTATCCCACCTGTCAGGTGTCCCTGTCGTCCCCGACTCGGACTCTCTTCTCCGAGTCTGTTACGACTCCGCCGTCGTGTTTCTTCCGACCACCTCGTCGTCGCACCCTAATCCGTACCGCCCTCAAAAACCCTAGTCGCCATGTGGGGATCCCGAATTATTTACATAGGATCACAGTCCTCCAGATCATATGTAATAACTCTAGGTCTCCAAGTTCTGAAATCCAACTTAATCCATGTAAATATGCAAACCATAGTAGTCCGAGACCATGCTTACATGAATCAAGTAACATTTCAAATCTTCGGATACGTGTCTCGTGTTAGCTCCCAAGGATAAAGGCTAATACGCACATATCTCAATCAACATTGATCTCAGTCATACACAAGGCATACATATATATTACAAATGTTGTAAAGGACAAGAACTTATATCCGTAAGTTACATCATAAACAAGGCATACATATATATTACAAATGTCGTACATGACAAAAACTTATGCCCATAAGTTACAGCAGAGGTTGATCGACCAAATTTAACCATTAACATAAGTACACAGCTGAAAGTAAAGCATGAAGAACAAAAACTCCAGCAAGGTGTGCCATTCCCAAAGGCAACTAAGTGGAGGCCAGAAATAGCGCTATTCATTAGCGTCGCCGAAATCAACGCTAACGAAATGATCTAGGTTATAATTTTCCTCACCTGAATAAATGGACAATCCATTAAAGTACAAAGTTGTACTTGCAAGACTTACACAAAGAAAAATTTATACATGCTAGTGGTTAAGCAAAGAGAGGTTATAGTGGCTCTAGTTTTTGCATAAACACGGCATTACTCAAGCTAAACATTCTAGTTTAAGTAAGTAGTTTTAGCAATAGACTATTTATCAAAAGAAGGTTAAATGACATAAAGGTAAACATATATCAAATAATATCAAAGTGACAGCCCCACTTTGATAAACTAAACTCATGACACACTCGTCATGTCGATACCAAGTTGTCTCATGTCAAGTTTTAATTTAGAGTCTAACAATGATGTTAGTCAAGATCTAAGTGATGTCCGTAACCGTGGACATGGCTATTTGAATAATTTATAACCCTGCAGGGAGGTACATCTTTACCGACATGACTTGATCAGCCCGTAAGCATCCGGATACTAACACACTTCCTTTGGTGTGTCGGCTGGGGAAATCAAGACTCGGTATTTTTCAGCAAAAAAACCATATTGCAGCGAAGCACCCATGCATGATAAAAATCCTGCTTAGTGCTAGCTATACCGCCTACTAACTAACCGGGCATGCATGTTGTGTTAGAGGGGCCAATGTAAGGGGTTAGCATGTGGATCGACCGCCCAACATCAAAATAAAAATAGCGCTCACTTGCACATTATATCCTTACATTGGGTTCCTAAGGAACATGAGATTTCATAGTCTCATGTCCTCACACCACTTGTGTTTTAAATCAATACGACCTTCCCTTACTTGACCAAGCAGTGCCCATACACCGCGTATGGAAGTACGAGTGATACTTGGAGTGACAGTCCAAAGTTCGGTCCTTTATGATTCGAACAAGTCTTTCCATGATACCCTATTCTCGTGTACGATGGCACCCTCACTACTAGCCACTTGTCCAGATCAAAATCCATTTTTAAAGTACAAAATTTAGACTTCACAATCAGAATCAAAGATCTGAACCAAAATCATAAATACAAAGTATTCAATGTCTCCCACGATTGACAAGATAACCCCATCAACCGAACTACGCAGCTACTGACTTGCATGGCTAAGCATATGTACCAACGGTAAGTATCATCATATGTCAACTAACTTAGGTACATCTGTAAAGAAGAATTCAAGGTTAACTTGCAAGACATTGGGATATTGCTAACTAGACTTCAAAAAATATTTATACTCGAAATTAGCATGCACGCAAATAATATTTGCATTTCAAAATAAATAAAATAGGAAATTCTGGGATCAACATGTATGCAAAAATAAAGGTAAAAAGTGATGCTTGCACCTTGCTGAAATGCCAATTGTTCGCTCTCAGATGGATACTCGTTCGCTTCGGTCGGCTCGAATTCTAAAGAAAAACACGTTATCAAACAAATGTCGAGAAAATCGAGAAACTTCAAAGTGCTCAAAAATGCATGAAAATATCACAGTAGAGATATGATGATTTAATATGAATTTAGGTGAAAATTTTAATTCATTTGGAGTTCATTTCGATTTTCTATAGATTTTTCAAAGTTAAAGTTATTAGTGTTCATGCATTTTAAATATCACATTTTTATATAAAAGTAACATATTCAAAACCTATTCCAAATTAATGTACAATAAAAATGTAAACTAGCAAAATTGAGTTTACTCAATTTGGAATTAAAATGAATTACTTATGAATTTTTGAAGTTTATAACAATTTTAGTGAAAAAGTAATTCATTTCAGAAATTAAAATCGGATTAAAACTTTTTATACCCGGCCGAATCTAGCCTTAGTCGCTGACGTGTGCGATCTGTTGCACAATATTTTTTATTTTTATTGAAAACCCAAATTAAATCTACTGACATGTGGGTCCACATGTCATAAGCTCGGCTCACGGAGTAGCGCATGGACCAATGGTCCATGACACAGTGCCTCGGTCCATAGACCGGAGGTTACTATGCACTTAATGCCCCAAGCCCCCATGTCAACCACTCAGTGAGGAAATCAACGAGCAAAACTCCCGATTTCTATGCTTGGGGCCATGAGCCTTAGAGACATTAGTGACTGCAATTAATATATAATGATTGCTTAACCTAATCTGACCAAGATTAACGCTAATGGTGGAGCTACAGTTCTGGTCGGAACAGAGGAGCTCTAGCTGTGATTTTGCCCGACGCATCATCGACGCTGTGGTCCACGGTGGCGCGGACTAAGACCCAAAATGGAACCCACATAGCTTTGTGCATCTACTGGTGGTCGGAGCATGACCGATGGTGAACCCTAGCGGCGCAACGGCGAGGTGCGGTGGCTCTTCCACTGTGAAAGTGGTGAGCCCATTTTGGCTACGCTTCCAGCAAACAAACACGTGCATAAGCATACATAGGGCACAGGGAACCTACCGGAGCTATGAAGACGATCGGAGAAGCTCCGTCGACAATGATCGTGCGGCGGTGGCAAGTGCTCCTCGTGGACAAGACAACCTGAGCAAAATTGGGAACGGAGAACGGTTGGCGATGCTCTAGTATAGCATGGAGATGGTGTCAAAGAAAAGAATTGACATATAACCCACCGCACCAGAGTTGAGGAAGATGGAGTCGTTTTCGGCCAGGGCAAAAGAAACTCCAAAATTCCGACAATCCTATGGATGATGTTCAAACTAGCTTGAGGGGAAGTACTCATATTCAATAACACGGGATGATGCTCATAAGAGAGGAAGGGACTCACCGGATACCAAGATGGTGCAGTGGCGCTTCACGGCCGCGCTTTGGAAGCGGCAAAAGACAAGCTTGCATTCCCGACGATATGCTACACAAAAGGCTTGAGCTTAGCAGGATAACAAGGGCATAGAGCGAGAGAAAGAAGGGTGCAAGAACGTGAAGCTCATCTCCTATGCAACGAAAGGAATACTGAGCTCGTCTACTCGGCCGAGAGAGAGGCAATGGAGTTTGGATGGCTTCCGACAATGGAACAAGCCACTACGTCAACTCGTGGTGGCTTAGTATAGGCTAGCGACGACGGTGGCAAGGTGCCGTGAGTTTGCATGCACGGAGGGCCGAGGACGTAGCGCCACCACACTCGGGCGCGTGGGGCTGCGTGGCATGGCGAAGCGGCGCTGACGCGGTGGGACCGGGCGTCAGCGTCATGCGAGTCGACTTGAAGTCGTCGGCCAAGCCGATTGGTGGGTTGAATGAAAGAGAAGATGACAATTGCACTATACATTATACATTGGATGAACAGTAATTAAATGAGTAGTAATAGAATGAACAATGAACAAAAAAAAGGTTGGCTCCTCCGTGCTCACACGCGATCGAGCCACCGCCGGCCAAACCACGCTAGCACGCATGGGAGCTTGCGCCCGCATGTTGCGCGCTGCCCCGCATGTCTGCGCTTCGCCTTGGCCGCCAGCTCCTGCGAAGGTCCACGCGCCACCGCTTTGCGCACCGGGATGGGGAAACCCTAATCCCCTCATCCCCTTTAACCAGGCCGATTTGGGCCGATTGGGTTGAAGGAAAAAAGTTGGTCCGAGCAGTAATTTAGGAAAAAGAGAAAAAAAGGAGGAAAATCGAATAGAATAAGGAAATTTACAAAAGTCCATCGGGTTTTACTGAAAATACGCAAAATTTTCTCATAACTAAAAATTTGCAAATAAACCCACAAAGTTCTAAAAATTACGATGAAATATTTTGGGAAAGAAATTCTTGCATAATAACCCCTCAAAAATTGAAAAATTGCGCAAAAAATTTCTCAGAACAAAAATTCACAGTTTAGCCCCTGAAAATTGCAGAATTCACCAAAAATTCATATACAAGCAGAAAAGAACCTGAAGAATTCAATTTTTGAATTATTTTAAGCATTTGAAGCATGTTTAACTTTGTAATTATTATTTCTATGTAATTTATATATTGTATTTAATATTTTGGTTATTTATGATTGTTTATATTACTTTTACTCACTGAAAATAGCAGTAAATCATGAAAAATACATAGAAAAGTACGGGATCATGAACTGAGAGTTTGGATAGCATTATGAGAATTTTGCAACCATTTTATGCAAATTACCAGAGTAACCTTATGAACTCTTTGCATAAAATATGTAGGTGATTGGCATCACGAACCAGAAGTTCAAAGAGCTGGCACAGCATGGCCAGAATTTGTACAAATCTTCAACTCTATGGTAAGGTAATCGCGGATGAACAGAAGATTAAGAATACTCTCTCTACCTTTCACCCGAATGTGGTGCAATCCGCACGTAACTATCGTCAAGATGGCGACAAGGAGTATGCCGAATTGATTGACATCATGCAAGTTGAGGAAGCTCAAGATGATATTCTAGGAAGAACTACATCTTACAACCGCCTAGTAGCAATGTTGGCCATGAAGCCAATGCTACAAGGTGAGGAAGCCTCTCACAAAGGAGAGGGACAAGAATGGTAAGGTTGTGGGTCGCACGTTATTGATATTTTTCAGTCTAGGAAGAAGGGCAAAGGATAGCATGAGGCACACCTTGCTATTGCAACCACGGAGGATCCACGGCCATTAGTTGCACTCATGGATGTGGATAGCCCAGTAGCAGCCCCTATCACCCCTCCTGTAGACATCGTAGCTGCCGCAGCTGTAGTTAATCAAGAGGAGAAGATCGCCATGAAGCTGATTTAGGTAGAAGTTTCAACATACTTCGTTGATTTGATCTAGTGCACGCATTGCATTTAGATCTTTTTACAGTCACTTGCAGTTTATGATTGCGATGAAACATTGAATTAATTTATTCTTTGAATAATTGTTGTAAACTCTAGGAGAGCAAAAGTATTAAATTCTTATGATGAGTCCTGCAAGGCTTAATTTTTCTGTATTTATAATAACAAGTTATGTTCTGGTACTTGAAGTATCAGAATGTGTGTGGCGCCCTATGGAGGAAGTATGCTTAGCGGATAGTGGCACAACAAATATCACCTTGAGAGAGACGAAATTCTTTCAGTCGATTAGCAAGAATGCTGGTAGTCTTACGGCAATCATAAGCATCGATACTGGTATAATAGGCTTAGGAAGGACCACAATTATACTCCCAATAGACACAACTTTGGTCATTAAAGAAGCCTTGTTATACCCAGAATCGACTAAAACTCTCAAGAATATTCGCGCTAATGATTTCCACGTAGAGACTAAAGAAGAGAATGGTAAGAAATACTAGCTCATTACAATGTGTGAAGAAAATGGAAAGAGGTATTAGAACAACTTCCTTCATATGAAACTTGGCTATACTACACTTATATTAAGGCATCTACAACCTATATTGTCCTAAAAACCGTATTTAGAAGCTCTAAACTTTTTTTATCTCTGTCATGATAGATTAGGTCACCCAGGTCATAGGATAATAAGAAATATAATTAACAATTCACAGGGACATACTATCGATGTAATTAATTTCTTGAATCAGGAAGATTTTATGTACCCCGCATGTGCCACCGGGAAATTAATTACTAGACCTTCTGCTCTGAAAGCGAAGGATGAAGTCCATGCATTCCTAGACCGTATTCAGAGAGACATTTGCGATCTTATACAACCCCTGTCAGGGCCATCTAGGTATTTTATGGTGCTCATCGATGCTTCCTCGAAATGTTCGCACGTATGTTTAATATCTACGAGAAACTATGCTTTTGCAAAGCTAGCCTCGTAGATAATTAAAAATGAAAAATAATTTCCCAGATCATCAAGTAAAGTCCATTAGAATGGACAACACTGGAGAATTTACTTCAAAGTCATTTGATGATTATTACATGAAAATAAGAATTAAAGTTGAGCATTCCGTACCGCATGTCCACACCCAGAATGGACCAGCAGATTTTGCAGAATTGTAATTTGCCAACTACATGTTGGGGACACGCAGTCCTGCATGTAGCAACTCTCATCAATTTTTAGACCATCGGCAAATAACATCCATTCACCTATGCAACTAGCGCAAGGGTTAGCATTGAAAAATTCTCATCTTCGCAGATTTGGGTGCAAGGTTTATGTACCTATACCCCCATCACAGCGTACTGAAATGGGCCCTCTCTGAAAGTTTGGGATAGACGTTGGTTATGAGACAGCATCCATAATCATATATTTGGACCATATGGCGGGAGATATGCATACTGCCCGATTCGTTGATAGTATAATTAATGATTATAGTTTCTCGTCATTAGGGAGGAAATCAACCCCTTCATAAAAAATATCGGGAAATAGAAAAGTTCAGAAGACAATTGAAGTCCAGAAGATGATTAAAGCCCAAAAGATAATTTAAATTCATGCACATGACCCGCGCACTAGTGAAGCAAATAGAGAAGTCTAGAAGGCAATTGAAGTCCAGAAGATAATTGATTTGCAAGTATTAGCGAATCAACTGTGTGACCACTTTAGTAATTTGAAGAGCGTGATCAAGTTGCATGTGCCTACATGCAATGCAACGGAGAGGGTTGAAATACCGAAGAAAGAAAAAGGTGTCCCTGATCCCGTCCTGAGGCCTCAGAAAGGAAGAGAACTCCGGCCCCTCGAATCCGAAGTAACCAAGGACGTCTAGTGAAAAAAGATAAGAAGGACTTAACATGGCCGATTACCGAAGTTCCCCAGAACCAGAAGGGGGCCAGTTGAGACCTAGCACTAGTATGGAACCTTCAGAAAAGGCATACCAGATTTGAACATTCCCATGAAGGGAGACATTAGCAGGGATGTGTGCGTACACATTGGAGCCGAAAAACTAAAGGGACATATCCCGAAATTGGAAGCAGTGGTGAGCAAGTAGAAGCATTAGAAGAATCATCCCATGAAGAAATAACTATGAACCATGTGACCACGGGAGAATATATGAATAAGACAACAGTCAATGTCGATATTTATTTTGCAAAGAAAATTATCACAATCATTGATCTTGATCCAGAGCATGCATCGCTTGTTGAATGTAAGAAAAGATCAGATTGGGAAGATTGGAAGAAGGCAATAGAAGTAGAATTATTATCTCTGAATAAAAGATATGTGTTTAGGCATGTAAGCCGCACGCCTCCTCATGTGCACCCTGTAGGTCATAAGTGGGTATTTGTTCGAAAAAGAAATGAAAATAAGCATGGCTCGTTGCACAAGGTTTCACTCAACGTACAGTAGTTGATTATGAAGAAACCTATTTCCCGGTCATGGACGGAACCTCCTTTAGATATTTAAGTCTCAATGGCAGGGAATGAAAGACATCTTTCGATACCTCAAAGGAAGCAAAGACCTTGGTTGTTCTATAGAAAGAACCAAGACCTGTCTATGAATGGCTATGCAGATGTTGGGTACCTGTCGGGCCCACATACAGCCAAGTCGCAAACAGGCTATGTCGCAGATCATCCTCAAGTGCAACAACAACTACAGTAGCATCTCTACGGTATCTACATGTCCAGGGCAGGAACACCATACGTCGGTGTGCTAACACCAAGTCGCACAGGAAGTCTCTCTCGAGAAGATGGCGGCTAGGGTTTGGAGCAACTCACATCAACTCCTGTCGTGTGTCTCCTCTGTTACCTATGTATGTTTCTAACAGCCTCAAGCATCTTCTTAAATAGTGCTCATGACAGATCCTATCCGACCACGTTTGACGAATCGTATCCATACTGGTTTGTTCCAACCCATTAAGTGTGTGACCTTGTAGATTCATGCATAATCGGTTGTGACTCGGAAACTCCTTTCCGATCACGAGTCGTCAGCGGCACCTAGCAGGATATAACGATTCCCGAATACACACAAATTATATCGGACAAAAATAATGCAATATGACTACGACCAGGTCCTATTTGGTCTCGACCAGTTCGCAACTCCTTACGACTAGGTTTCAACCAGCCTACAACCAGTTCATATTTGGTCTCGACCAGTTAGTAACTCCTTACGACCAGGTTTCGACCACTTAGTGAGCATGTTCGATCAGCCTACGATTAGCGCGTATCTCCATACGACTAATCTGTATCTGATCGAATTGAACGACCAGCTCGTGTATTCTTCTTGTGCATCACGATATCTAGTTGAACTCCAGGTGAGATGATATGTCATCCATGGACTATTCAATAATTTCTCGATAGAGTGATAGATAACTTAATGTGGTCGAACTCTTCGACCACCAATGGCATGGTCATGCACTTTCTCTATCCTTCTACATCGAGAGACCCAGAGACATCTCTCCTATTATGTTAGGAGGTGCAAATCTCATATCATACCAGTCACATTCCTCCACATGTTTTATAGTATACTCGAAAGCTATTTTTATGACTACCCAGTTACGGAGTAGCGTTTGGAAACCCCAAAGTGTACTCTTACACATGTAAGAAACCATGCTGATCTCAGTTCTAAGGATTATACATCATCATTGCTTGACACATGAAAGCATAATAATCTCAGCAGTGTCTCAAGATGGGTCAATCCAACACCATGTTCTCCAACATGTGTTCACATTATTGATTCGATATCTCTATATCCATGACCGGTGAAACATGGTCATCAATCAATACATGTGTTGGTCGATAGAGTCACTAATATTTTCGACCAGTGACATCCGACCAGAGATACATTTAAAACAACATCATCATAAGTTAAAAGAGCTTCACCAACAAGTCACATACCCGTTAATCTTTATAACTGATGATTCATTTAAGGAACAGAATAACACTTATTCAATAACACATAAATATAGACGTGATACAATCATCTCTATGATTACCTCTAGGGCATATCACCAACACTTCTATGCTAAAAAATTGTAAAAGATTGACGAAATTAAAGTATTACATACTAAGTCATGTAAAAATCTTACATATTTATTCATTAAATCACTTCCAGCATCTAGTTTTGAAAGGTGCATACGTGTAATTGAAATGATGAGACTTAAAGAAGTGCAAAATTCAAAGGCGAAATTTTCACAAACTCATTATTGAAACGTGATCACGGAAATCAAGTATCCAAAGAGTAAATCCTAGAGATTAAATGAAATTGGATGGATTGTACTCTTTTCCCTTGATAAGTTTTCCTGAATTTTCTCGGCTAAGATTTTTAACGAGACAATTCGTGCAACGCTGTAAGAACGTGTATCATGTACTCTTTCTCCAAAAAAAAATTCACTTGATTTTTGTGAAATTTTGACGAGATATTAACATGTGAGGATAGATGCCCAAGGGGGAGTGTTGAGAAACCATGGACTTGGCCCAGCAATCAACATATAGGTGGGCGCCCATCCAAAACTCTAGCAGAGTCTGTAAAGTATAAATAGGAAGTGCTAGTCATTGGTAAAAGTTGATCGCAATCAGAATGAATAAAAAAAAAAGAAAATAGTTCTTATATATATCTGTGTGTTCAATCTATTATTTTATTCTTATATTAAATTATTGTTTGATATAATTTTATATTTATTTATGAGATAATCGTTCGAACGGAATTTGACGGAACGACTCCTCGACAGTTTCGGTCTTACGTAAGTGAATAGGCTAGATTCTCAAGCTTAACGGGTAGCCTCTCGGGCGGTAGGTCTTTAACAGGTTAACTACTAAAATTGCGGTCTCGATAACTACCAAAACAAGCCAACTCATTCAAAAACAGCTCAGCACAACACGGGAAACGAACAGAGTATCACAACCATTAGGTGCTCATTGATTGGTCTAAAAATCGACTGGAACTTAATGTTTTTTTAGCTGCGTGCGCAAACCCATCGGCTTTACCGGGCCGGTTGAGCTCCCAAAGCCAGACATGCAGTCGGCCCGGAAAAAAATGACCCATCCGACTCGGGCGGGTTTTCAGAAAACCGGACATCTCTGTAAATTGATAACTCTTCGACGATACAGTTGAAAAGAACTACTTTGTACTGTATGTGGTAACAATGTTTGGGTTGTGCTGCCATTGCTAATCGGAACGACGGGAAGGCATCAACAAAGACTATTCTAATAAAAAAAAATCAGTTTTTTTGGTACAGCTCACCTTTGCCGCGCTGAGCATCCTTGTTAATGCTTGGAACACTCACCAACACTCCTTAATGCAGCTTTACTCCAGTAAATTAGCATCTCAAACATTCGTATAACATGATGTAATATTTATATCTATTTATAAATCATATATATCTATTAAAATTATATATAATAAATATGAGGTCCGACAGGTGACCCATTAACCCGAGATCTCGATTGGATCAACGACGAGGCCGGGTTTAATAACTACGATAGGAGATCTCTTGATTTTATATAGGTATGGGAATTATGGGTCTCCATTTGCTTGGCTAATTTGCTCCTTGTAAACGTCCACGTTCGTGGATTAATTTCCAGAGTGAAAGCTCGAACTTGTACCAGGGACATCCGACGTGATTGCTCTAAGGTGAAATTTAATGGACGCCGCCGTGGTTTTGTCAGTCGGCACCGCACCGCCGGCAACCGAGGCCGCGCCGTGCCACCTGCTACTCGCTTCGCAACGTGATCGTGAACTTTGCGGCCGAGCAGTAGCGAGAGGCGGGCTGCATTGCACGGTTAACTTTACAACACATTTTGCAGTGGCAAAAATCGCAATCGATGTCTCGGGTTAGCTAGTGCAAGTGTAACACTCATGCGGTCAGGCTTAATGAAATGCAAAAATAATGTCCTTTGATTCTCGAGAAGAAGAAAAAATTAAAGATCCACCACAGTTCTCGCAAAACTTGTACAGGACAAGTCAAAATACGAAAAGAAGTCCCAAAAGTGCGAGCGCACGATCGAACGAACGCGTGTGTGTGCAACGGTGCAAGCAAGCAAGAACAAGCTTAGCACTCGACTCCGCACGGCTTAAGGATGGGCCCCTTGGGCTTGGGGATGAAGGGGTCGATCCTGACCCAGACGAGGGAGAAGATGGAGGCGAGGAGGACGGACCAGAGCACGACGATGGTGGGCGTCCGGTTCTGCCTCCCCATGAGCCCCTTGAGGAAGGGGTAGAGGTGGACGATGACCCAGAAGGAGAAGAAGAGCTTGCCGAAGAGCGGGCCCCAGGAGCCGTAGCCGTTGTTGACGGCGTCGGAGACGCCGGCGACGATGCCGACCATGTTGATGATGATGAGCGTGGTGGGGGGCACCAGCAGGGTAGTCCACTTGAAGAGGTAGAGATCGCCGAAGGCGTCGGTCTCGTCGGCGGCCGCCTTGGAGGTGACGGTGAAGTTGGTGTCCACGCCGCCCAGCACCTTGAGCAGGCCCTGGAACACCGCGAACAGGTGCGCCGACACGCCGCCGATCACCCAGAACTGCTCGTTGCGCCACCAGTCCTCGATGCTCACCCCGCTCCACCGCAGCTCCAGCACCCCCGTCGCGATGATCGACAGGAACAGCGCGATGAACCAGATACTCGCCAGGTTGTTCAGCTGCACGCACGCACATATCCATGACGGTTGGTACTTGCTGTGCGCTCGCGTCAGGTCACGTACAGTACAGTAGGCGTTCGATGACGATGACTTACCGTGGGGATGATGAACTTGCCGGTGAGGAGGCAGACAGCGGGGATGGTGCAGTAGGCGACAAGGGGGATGGAGGTGAAGGGGTAGACTATGGTGTTGGTGTAGGCGAAGCGCTCGAGCCACTTGAGGCGGCCGCCGTAGGCGTACCAGAGCGGGCAGTGGCGGCTCATGAAGATCTCCACGGAGCCCAGCGCCCACCGGAGCACCTGGTGCAGCCGGTCAGACAGGTTGATCGGCGCCGACCCCTTGAACGCGGCACGCGAAGGCGTGCAGTACACCGACTTCCACCCGCGGCAGTGCATCTTGAACCCCGTCAGGATGTCCTCCGTCACCGACCCGTAGATCCACCCGATCTGCACGCACCAGCACCACACCCGGAATGAAGCTCAGAAACTACTGTACTTTTTCGATGGATACCTTTTCATGCAAGCACCAGTGGTCTAGTGGTAGAATAGTACCCTGCCACGGTACAGACCCGGGTTCGATTCCCGGCTGGTGCAAAATGAAGAATTTTTTTGTTAGAATAAGCCTAATCAGTTACCTCCTTGCCCCACTCGGTCTTCTCTTCGTAGCCGCAGCTGATGACGTGGATGGCCTCCTTGATGAGCGCGGCGGGGTCAGCGCCGGCGCCCTGCGGGAGGCCGCCGTCCTCGACGAGCGTGGAGGCGATGAACACCGGCGACTGCCCGAACCGCTTCTGGAAGCTCTTCTGCGACATGAGCGACGACCGCTCCAGCTCCTCGTACCCCTCCAGCCCCTCCTCGATCTCCTCCAGCTCGAACCCGCGCTGCTGCTTCCGGAACACCGCCTTCTTTGGGGCGCCGCCGCCGAGCTTGTCCTTCTTGCCCCGCTTCTTGTAGAACCCGAGCAGCCCGCGCCGTGGCTCGTCCACGCCGCCCTCGCCGCCGCCCTTCTTGTCCTTGCGCGACTTGCCGCGCTTCCCGCCCCCGAAGCAGCAGCAGCAGCAGCACCACGACGGCCAGCAGTCGCACGTCATCTTGGGCCTCTTCTCCGGCCGCGGCGGGTCGTACCCGTACAGCGCCTGCCGGTTGAACACGCACCCCGTCCCCACGTACACCGGCCCCTGGATCCCGTCCAGCCCCTTCATGTTGATCTGCAACGACAGAGTGCACCATCATCAGCTCAGGCCCTCCTCATCGGCGTGCCAGGTAGGTAGGGAGAGGAACACATTAAGAAGAGGTAGGTGGCTTACGTCGAAGAAGACGACGTTGCGGTTGGCGTAACGGTCGTGGTGGTCGATGCCGTCGAAGCGCTGCGGGAACTGGACGTAGCAGAGCTTCTTCCCGAGCTGCGGGTCCATGAGGAAGCACATGGCCTCGCGCACGGCCTTGCTGTTGTTCACGTAGTGGTCGCAGTCGAGGTTGAGGATGAATGGCGCGTTGGTCAGCACGGCGGACACGCGCACCAGCGAGTTCATGGCGCCGGCCTTCTTGTGGTGGTTGTACCCCGGCCGCTTCTCACGGGAGACGTACACCAGCCGCGGCAACTCGTTCCCCTCAACGTCCAGCGCGCCCTGGCTGCCGAGGTACACCTGGATCATCCCCGGGTGGTCGCGCGTGTTGTTCCCGGGCCACGGCGTGCCGTCCTGCATCACCCACCCCTCCTCCGGCTTCTTCAGCGCCTTCGACACCAGCGCGTTGATCCGCACCTTGAACTCCTCGTACTCCCTCTTCATGGCTCTCCGCTCCTTGACGAAGGTGGGCTGGACCTTGTCCTTGAGGTAGTCGATCTTCTGGGAGAAGTAGAACTCGGGGGCGCGGGGCTCGATGGTGAACTTCTTGCAGAAGGGCACCCAGCGGCGCGCGAACTCGGCGGTCTCGGAGAGCGTGTCGAAGAGGAGCATGGACGCGCCGTCGTCGGACACGTAGCAGCTGACGCGGTCGACGGGGTAGTCCACGGCGAGGATGGACAGCACGGTGTTGGCCGTGATGATGGGCGGCTCCTTGAGCGGGTCCACCGTGCTGACGAAGAAGTCGATGGGCGCCAGCCGGCACGGCTCGCCGTCGCGGTCGTACCGGAGGGCGAGGCGGTCCAGGTACGTCTCGCGGGTCACCGGCGACCACTTGGGCAGCTGGTCCAGGATCCAGGAGAGCGCGAACCAGAGTTCGCAGATGACGGACGCCAGCCACAGCGGCACCGCGTCCATGGCCGGCGTCGTGATACGGAACTTGAGGAAGAAGCAGAGCACCACGAGACGGAGCACGATCACGATGCGGTACGGGTTGATCTTGCTCGACGGGATCGGCACCTTGCGCCACAGCGGCTGACGCGCCTCCGCCAGCCTGCGCATTGATTTTGGCGCGCGAAACACCACATCCACGTTAGCTACCAATCCAATTCAAAATCAAATTCAGTCGCGAAAACTGAATCAGCACGCGAGAACGTGGAGCTTACAGCATGTACTCGTCGTCGTTCTTGTCGTCGTCGTCGTCGCTGTCGTCGCGGTTGAGCTTCCCCCTCTTCTCCTGCTTGGCCTTCCACTTGTCTATCCTGTCCTTCCACTCCATGCTCCCCTCCATCTCCCTCTCCGCCTCAAGATCCTTACCGGCCACTGTAAAATCGCACACCATACTCATCTTCAGATGAATCTCTCAAGCATGATAAGATCAATGTATATTGGAGCAGTAAAAAAGAAGTGTTCGTGGGATTTTGGTTTGCACTGACCGCTTCCGGTGAAGGACGACAGCGCAGGGCCGCCCGGCCGCCACTTCTGCGCCGGCTGCTCCCCGTTCTCCTGCAAGACAAGTTTCGCCTCAGTTCACAGTTCACAGTTCAGAGCACTTCGCAATGTTTCAGAAATGTGCCGATTCAGTTAAACTCGTAAGCATTCAAATCTCACCGAGTAAACGTCGAATTGTACTGGCTCGTGAGGCTTCTTGGGGCTCTTGATCTGGAACTCCTCTTCAAAATCGTCCATGCCGTCTTCTTTGTCCCCATCCACTCTCGGGCACCCTGCAAGATCACGCAAAAAAAATAAAAAATTTGTCAAGTGTATCCAGCATATTTAATTAGGATGCTTGTGAGTTAAAGACTCGGTGGACGAGTCACGAGTGTACTGACCTTTCTGACGCTTGTAGCGGGTGTTGCACTGCGGGCAGCGCAGCGTCCCCTCGCTGCGCTCGTACTCGTAGCACGGCTTGCAGACCGGGAAGCCACACTCGGCGCACGCGACGAACGGCTGGCCGTCCTCCCTCGCCCCGACCTCGTCGCCGCACACGCGGCACGTCTTCACGTCGGCGCTCCGGACCTTCGCCTTCGGCTGCGCATGCACCGCAGCAACCACCACACCACTGATCGGTCAGCAACACCGCCAGGTGCCAATGCAAACGATGGCTGAAACATAGAGCGAGAGAGAGAGAGAGAGAGAGAGAGACCTCTTCGTGGCTGCGCACGACGTGCAGCTCGTCGCGCTGGTGCGAGCCGGCGACGAGGCCGCCGGTAACCGAGCCGGTGTCCATGGCGGAGTACGACAGCGGGTGGTGGAGTGAGGTATCGGTGAAGGGACGTGGACGAGGAGGAGGCTAGGTGATATAGCTGCGGTGAGGTGAGGTGACACCGGCGCGCGCGGTAAGGTGGCGGGGTGGCGTCGTCCCTCACCAACCGTGCGTTGGGGAGTCCGTCTTTGATTAGAGCACAAGCCAAGGCAGGCAGACGCATGACAAACACAGCATGGCTCGATCGCTTGGAACGCAAGGCGGCTTGTGCTGCTCGTAGGTGCGACGGAAATGTGTCGCGGGCTCGCAGTGTTCTTGAAGCAAAAGGCCTTGGGGACAAAAAAAAAAACCTCCGCGTGCTTTGCTGGGACGGAAATTAACAGGCGAACTAGGAGGGGCGTTGGTGAAGCAAGCGATGAATTGAGACGTCGATGTGTGGGTGGTCTGCGGTGACGCCTCACCGTTTCTGGTGGGATGCTGAGCGATGGGAGGTGGTCGTGTGAGCGTGAAGTCGGTGCGTGTTTATAAAATGGCAGATGGTAGGAGAGGCTATCTGAGATTAAATCCAATCCTGTGATGCCTGTGTAGGAACTAAGAACAAAATTCTTGTTCCCTGGGGGCAAGGGTAGGAGCACGCCGACACACAATGTCCCTCTTTCTCAGAGCTGATGTTTCATTGGCTCAAATGTGAATAGTACAAAAAAATGTTCTGCGTTTGGCAAAGATCAAACACCTTCTATCTTAAACAGGCCAAATATAAAAAGATGGAACAGCCAGAGAAAATTGTTCGTGGAACTAATCATATTAACTTGGCTCGCCATCTAGGTAAAATAGCGTTCATTGTGTACTTCGAATCAGAAACCTCAAAACTCTTTTGTCGGATTTTCAAACGCCCACAAATGTGCGGGGGAAAGCCAATACATTAACGTTGCAGGAAAGGGCAAATATTGAACGGCGTCCAGCGTGAATATGTCCTGTAAGCATCTCAAATTTTTATGGCTCCTCATGTTTATTAAAATCAAGGCATATTACGAGGAAAATTAAGTCCCATACAAAATCTTCAACAGCTCTGTATCTTTTACCATAAGCTATCAGAGAGCAAAACAACATAATAGATCGCGAATTGCCCCAAATAACACTAGCTGAGGCTGTATTGAAAATAGTCACCAATCTCGGCAGAACACTACACGGCCACTATCCAAGCTGTGATCTTCATGATGTGCATCTTACACGTTGTATCGTCCACCTCTGCTTGGTTTGTCCCTTTTGGAGTCATCCTGCATACGAGTGACATCCAAATAGAGTGAACTGTGCACATAATTTGATCTTTTTTACAAGTGCCTAACACAGACAATGCTATTTTGAGACAATAAAAACAGGGTCGGAAGGCATACATGGAAGTTGTAGACCATCTTATCATTGTAGTCAACAATTTCCTTCCATTTCTTGCCAATGTTTACCTGTATGATAAAGAAAAGGGCCAACTCTGAACAGAGAACTAATATCTTTACTACTTAAAAAGAATGTAGTGGTAGTGAGTGCTGCGTCCTCATTCTCCCCATCCTCGCGAAACTTTTGACGCCTAAAGGTGGGCCCCGGGTCTCCTGTTACCCCTTCCCTCGCTCCCTTGTATCCCCTCAATATCTCACGCCATTTCCACGGAGCTCAATTGTGCTTATCTCTTATCTATAACTAAATACAACATAATGCTCTTCTTTTGTTGCATCTGTTAAAACTTGTGCACACATGCTGCTATATTGGAGATTTATATCATTTGCATCAATGTGTGATGAGAGGAGCCAAGGAGGCGCTAGAGTGTCCATGGCGGCGGCCGCGTGAGCACGTGAGTTGAAGCGGCGAGGGTAGTGCTGTGGGTGCGACTTACACACGGATCGCAGCTTGGGTGGAGCACGATGACACAACGGGTTAGGGCATGCCTTCGACGGAGCATCCCATTGCCATGGCCGGCCGTGCTTGCACAAGTGTGCTTTGGCAGCCATGGCCGGCTATCCCTTCGTCGTCGATGTTTCTCCTGTCGTGAGTCGGGAGCAGGGAAAAAAATCCCAGCCGGTTCCCGGTGCCGACCGGGTGAACAGTAACCGACCGAAAAATTTCAAATTCAAATTTGAATTTGCAACTTCTCTCATCACTTCCTAGGTTGGTTTAAGCCTATTTTGTGCTAGATTACGGATTGTATGAGCTAAATATAAGCTAAATATGTTATGTTACGTATTGTATGAATAAATATACTAGATTATGCATTGTATGAGATAAATATGCACTTCATTAAACACTTTCTAATTCAAAATTCATCAATTCAAAATTCTATTCGGTTTTTCTGACCGGTTTTTCCGGTAAACAATTCAAATTTCAGTTTTTGAAATTCGTCTTGTTTTTCACGGATTTCCGGTAACCAACCGGTTACTGGTACCACCCGCCAAGCGGGATTTCAAACGGTTCCGGTTTTTTGATCCCTGGTCAGGAGCTCCACAGGTTGTGTCTGTCGCCATCTGGCCGGCAACCATGCTGGTGGAACTGCTGTTGATCTGGCGATGGTGTCGTCCTCGCCACAGGTAAGCTTACTGCTTTAATTTTTACTCTCTCTCTCTCTCTGCCTAAGTGATCAATTCTAAGATCTTGTAATGGTCTGTGCAGAGTGCTTTGTGATGATTGTGTGGTTGGGATGATGGATGTGCTTGGCAAAGCTTTTGTGTAATCTAGCATGCATCATTTAGGTACTCTAAAATCTGATTGCAACTATGATAGAAGCAAAAGAACAAGAAATTGCAGTACGCCACATGCTCAAGTCATTGAAATGCTATCAATGCATGAACTTCAAGCATCAACACATTGCGTCCACGAGCTGGGCCGGCAGTTGCGCACTGGGCGAGTGAGCGGAGACAGGGATGCGGCTAAGCCGACATGCCTGCTCAGGTGTGCGGGCGGGCGGGCGGGTAGCATGAGTAGAGGAGCACTGGTCGAGAAAGGAGATCACAGAAATGATGCCCTAATCGACGTAGTGTCGTATACACTGAGTTACTAACGCAACCATTTCATCTTCCGCATAAGTATGCGTGTGTGATTTAGTGTGAAATGGATTCCTAGAGCATGCAACAGATTTGTTGTATGAACTTGTATCCTTGATTCTTCGGTCTACTGCCTTCTTCTGTTGGTCAATCGTTTGCATTATGCTTATATGTACACTTCTGACTTCTTTACTAACCCGATTGAATGTTTTCTTATGTACATATCGTACTACACTTGACTTATTTTTGTTCAATCGTCGTGTTCCGAATATGTGATTTATATCATCTCATAAATGTGAGCTGCACCTTATTCACATGAATTTAACAACAAATCAATTGGATGTTTAGAGCATGTAATGTAATATGATTTTATTCCGTAGCAACGCACAGGCATTCATCTAGTCATCTAAATATGATTAAATGGCAATTTTTTAAAAGGTGTAGCCAGGGGACTCAGTGTTATGCACAGCATATGGTTCACACTATATCAATGGAATGGCTGGGTTTCTGTTCTTATTTATATATGCATGCATTGGAAGGAAATAGAACTCCTAAAATTTTGTCTAATTATATTGTAAAAAGCAGAAGAAGAAACCACACATGATGATGTTGCCTTTTGAACGCATAGGTGGACAATAGAAAGTGGTAAAGTGCATACTAGATAAAAATATCCTGAATTGTTAAGTACCTTAGGAATAACCAAGTGTTTGCTTTACTGCTTCTCCTATAGGAAAAGCTTAAGAGCATCATCTTCCAATGCTCATCAATGCATAGAGGCCAAAGGCATGTTCATGTTATAAATTTATAGTCTACACAGTGCTTCAATGTAGCATATGGTCATAACAACCGCATCTACTTTTGAACCATATTACATAATGCAGACACCAAGTAATCACTTTGGTGCAGCATCACATACTATAGGGTTGCCCACACAATAGGCTGTCCTATCCCTTCACAGCTAAGTATCATTGACTTAAACTCAAATAAAACTAAATAATTCTCTCTTGAAGAGATATTATGACCTTGCTCAGTAAGAAAATAATTTTGCATCTTTTGTTAAGTAATGAAATATTGAATATGGCAGCAAATTAATCCAATAAAACAAACAGACAAGTACTAGTATCAACCAAGATATGGGAGCTGAGAAGGGTGATAACAAGTTGTAGAAAATTCCAGCCTGCCACCTGGTTACTGTAATGATATTGCAAATACTTGTATAATAGGTGAACTTAACAAATCAAGTGAAGTGGAGAAAGTAGATAAAAAGAGTGCTATTCTAGAGGACATCATAGCAGAATAAAACTTGCTGCATGTTGACTCCAGAGGCGGTGACAAAGCAATGAGCTACACATTATTAATTTCTCACTTTATCAAGATTTAAAGCAAAAACATTAAAATGCATAAAATAAAACATCCACAGTAAGACTAATATACACTATAAACAGTTTTCCAAAACCAACCTGAACAGCTTCATTACTAGCAGTCTTAGTCCATAATGCAAGCTTATCCTGTCTCTGGCGGACACTAGCAACAACTCCACAAATTTCCTCGCTTTCATCAAACTGCTCTCCAATCAGAGCCATCAACTTCATGTTTAAAAAGTTAGTCAAAAGGATTCCGTAGGCAGAAATTTTGGAAGCCAGATCAAGCAACAGATGCTAGATATGTAAAGCACTTCCGAAGTTCTGACCAAATCAAATATTTAAGTTAGAGAAACGCACCGTTTCAAGCCACATGGTATCAAGGGTGGCCTTCCTGCTACATGGCACAGTCCATTTGCCCCCATTTGCACACTCTGGGTCTTCCCACTTTGGCTCTACCCCAGCCTTGAATAAATGAAAATCAGCATTTCCAGTCAACTTACTTGGACGGAAAATCTGATCATACAAACTGCAGCAAGAAACAAGGGAGACAAGTTAAAGAAAGAACTTAAGAGCATATATAATATAGGACAATCAAAGTCAATAACATCCAAGACAAAATAGGAAGGAATGGTGGCTGCAGTAAAAAACTACCATAACAAAACAGAAACTTAACTTCCAAGTTACAGCATAATACATCGTGGATGTATTGATACGGCTACTCTTTTGAAATATCACAATGTGTTAAGGGACTTATGGCCATGTGTGTAGCCACAGAGAGATGTTACAATTGTTAAGTCCAAAAAAGAACCTAACTCTTTTTTGCGTTGTGAGATACAAATAAGGACCCATGCAAGCTCTAATAATAAACAACAATGATGTCTTGTGTACATATGTTGAGTTATAGATAGTCTCTCAGATATTGCCCAATGCCCATATTTTTTACTAACGAAAAGGTTTGACTCCCAAAAAAATCCATAGGAGAAGTTAGAAAAGACATTATATTTTTCCTTATTTCTAACAACGAAAATAATTCCTTATCAACTGCAGAAAAAATTGATATACTTCATTCCAGTGTTAACTTCGAACCAATATTAACAACAGCCGTCCAGACCCTCCATAACAGGACACAGCTTACACTAAAAAAATCGGCCAGCAATCTGGCATTGACGCACGACAGTAATCAAATCAGTAACTTGAAAGAAATAGCAGTCAATCATAATATCAACAAATATTTTCGACATAACCTAACCAATTTACCATCTAATCATTATAGGATTTGTTGGCGTAAGGTAACCTAGAACCCGGTCTACTCCACCAAAAATCCCCACCACACAACCACGCGCACAGAAACTACTGCGTCTAGACCAGATCCGATCGGATCGGCAAGGACGCAGGAGAGGAGGTCGCCGCAGCGTACGTACCACCAGAACTCCTCGACGGTGTCGAAGGTGTAGGCCTTGCGGAGGGATGTGCCCCAGGCGGCGCCAGGCTTGGGCTTGGACTGGATGTCGTACCAGAAGGTCCACTGCCTCTGAAGCCTGTGCGGCCCCTTCGGCGCCCCCGCCCCCGCCCCCGCACCCGCGCCGCCCTCAGCCGCTACCTCCGGGGTCGCTGCCGCCTCAGCCTCCGCCATGCCGCGTCGCGTCGCCGCCGCCGCTTTTCGAAGTTTTTTTTCGGGGGGAGAAAGGAATCGGGAGAACCGAAGCTAGAGAGAGAGGCGGCAGCCGCCGAAGAGAAAGGAAGGGGAAGAAGGTTTCGGCCTCTGGGGAGTTGGGACTTGGGACTTAGGACTTGGAAGTATCGGACGCGCGTGTATGAGGCGTGCGGGATTTATCTGGGCTTAGCCCCAGTCTATGTTGGATTCTACATGGCCTTAGGCCCAAAAGGCCCAGATGTTTTTCTTATCGGACACTGCATACAGAACGGTACAGTTTCACCGGATAGGAAAGGAAACAGTGCAATTCCTATGGGAGATTTATGCGAATTTCTCGTATTTCAAACGGCGCCTTAGAACCGTTTGCTCAGACAGAATCATATGCTAAGGGAGCGAGGGAGGTGTGAGTGGTAAAACAATGTAGGATTAAACAGAATAACAGGGTTATCTGAGAATTGCAGCCAAGTTTTTACAGAGATGGAGGGCAAATATAACATTTACATGACTCGGAATTGCCATGAAGGTGGGCAATGTCCTCAGTGGGTAACTGTGTTATCAATCACCCCATCTAAATAAGTCAGCTCAGTAATCGCCTAATACAGTAATTATACATCAGTATCTAAATCTCTTGAGTAGAGCTTGGGTTGCCATGTAATTTCAAGTTTTCAACACCAAAAAAAATAATACAAGGGGTGTATGAACATAAAATTTTCCTTAAGGGAGAAGCATCAACAGCATCTATGGTGACCATATCTTGATAGTGAGAAGGAGAGATCGAAGCTGAGTTCCTCATTGTTTTCGACAAAAATGGATGGCTGTGAAGTATGATTTTGCATAGCTGCCTTCCTCCTGATCTTCGGGAAGCAGAAGGTGTTTCCTATTCAAACTACAAATCATGGAAGAGGCGCCTGATTTGTTCAACAGTAGCAGGCATCAATGTGACAGGACACCGTTTATGCTGTAGCGCAGAACAATGTCATATTAGCAGATGATAGACAAATGAACCACTTGCAATGACTGGTATAGTACAACGGCATGACCTACCTGAGATACAGACTTAAATATGCAACTGTAGCAGAACACAAAACCAGAAACAGAAAGAACGGAGGGGTTAGTGCGCTTCTGGCAGCACAGGGGGCAGAGCGTCCTGTCAGGTGGCAAGGGAAGCCCATCTTTAGCAACCTGATGAAACGATAGAGGCCCATATCAAATTGTAATCATAAACAACTACTAAGGCCACAAATGCGCACCACAGAGCCAACAGCATAGCTTAGCATAGTTGCAAAACCAAAAGTTGTGTTCACCATGTTGTCACAGATTGACATTCAGAGTATGGTAGTAGCTTTTTGCAGGCATTGACAAGCATACCACATATATTACCTTCGGTAGTGGTGGAGGAGGGGGTGGGGGATATACAGTTGGAGCTGACATTCTTTCCTCGGCAGATTGATACCACCACTCCATCATCTAGATAAGATCAGCAGAAAAAGAACATTAAGTGCAATTATACAGTGGAATCATGTTTTACATCATACTGCATCTACTGCAGGGAGAACTGCCAAAATTTACAGATCAACGGATGCCAGGATAACCATATCTTCAACTTATGTTAACTTCGACAAGTTGATTGTCGAATGCCGAAAGGGTGCCTTTTAGGAATTATTTATCACAGAAAATTTTGGTTTTCAACCTAAATGGTCTGGCTATGGAGAGAATAATTAATTAATCTATACAAGGGGGAGAACCTCTAGGTTGCCCGGATACCCCGATACAGATACGCGATACGCCGATACATCATTTTCCCAAAAACACCGATACAGCGATACGTGTATATATATAATAAAAATACAGAAGTACAAAAATTAATAAATTGCAATCATCTAGGGTTCAACCCACTAGTGTTGAAATATAGGAGACGTAAGTTGTGGTGCACAAATACTAGATCCTCGGCATGTCTAAGGTTTAGCCTACAACAATGCAATTGCAATCGAATTCTACGTAGTCGGTAAAAATTAAGAAAAGAAAGTATAGAACCTATTTCTCATTGAACTGTGGATCAATCATCAAACCATATATACTCATGTTTCTTTCAACACAAGAAGATGATGTTGGCTGCCCAACTAATTTTAATGTCAATTGCTTTGTTGCTTGTTTTGGATCTAGATGGACTCCATCCTAAATTGAGTCAAAGGAATTAAATCACCTCCAAACAAAGAGAAATCAGCTAATTGTTGTTTGCTAAACAGATCGACCATACGTTTCTGAGTCGAATAAGGGGTGTTAGGGTAGAGAGGTATCAGGGAAGTATCGGAGAAATATCCTAGAAGTATCGGGAATTATTTTCTTTTATTGAAGAACAAGAAAATCACCGATACTTATAGGATACGTATCCGGCCGTATCGGGGCCGTATCTGTATCCGATACCGATACACCGATTTTAGGACTTATAGGTCCTAGATTCCTAGGGCAGAAAATTGGAGAACTCTGCTCAGAAAAAATTGGAGAACTGACCTTGAAAAAGAAGACTGCAGCAATTAAACCAGTTTGTGCATAATCTAGAGTTGTGTACATGAAATTAAGGAACACCCTTTGCACAGTCTGCAGAGATCATATAAAAATGTTCTAATTATGAGTTATGACTTGACAATTCAAATTTGCAAACAATTACACATTGAGTACTGACAGTTATTTCCCACCTTCAACCACAGAGGACCACGGAGTCTCTCAAGTTCACGGTTTCTAATCCTTGATATCCTAGAAGATGAATCCATCTACTTCGTCAAGAAAATGCAAGAGAAAACATGTTAGCAAAATAACCATATCTGAAAAAAGGAAACATAAATGCATCTGGTCATCTCATTAATGCTTCATGTGATTAAAAATGGATAGTCAGCAGAAAGGAAAGCCCAATGGACGAAAGAAACAAAGTAGAAATGATGCATGTATCATATAATAAGATTTGGGATATGCTAATGTATGTATATGTTGTGCTAACCAATAATAAATGCCCTAGCACAAATTGGCGAGTGTTATACCAGCTCTTGCCCAGTAGCACGACAAACATGGAGCCCAAGCACATGAAGGGATGGACTATAAAATGCAGTAGCGTCCAACAGATACAGCAACTGGTAAGCAAAGGATAGACCTGCAAAACAATATAGGACCTGATAGGTTAAATTTATGTTACCCGCCTGATGAAACGATCAGATCAGCGGTGCACAATTATTTTGCTTAGGTAAATGAAAATGGATTTTGTTTAAGCTGGACAAATAGAACAAAGCAATCACTCGCACTGCAAAGTAAAAGGATTGAGCTAAGAAAAAGAACAGTTATACAAAACAAATTGAGAAACGGGAACTGATTGACATTCTTTTATTGGTCTTATACAAGAGTAATATGAATGAAATATACTCTCTAAAATCAATAGCTACAGAACAAAGCTGGTAAAACTTATGATCTATACAAGATGTTGAGGCATATGAATAGTGGATGAACCTTCATTGGTCGCATGAATCCATGGGTAGCAAACACCTATTAGTGCCGCAAAATTCTTCTTAAGACGTGTCACATTTGACACTTCTCCAGTTGTACTTTCCACAAGTGCTTGAGAAGTCTCCCCTTGATCTGATACAAAGCCAGCTTCATCAAATCTAACCTCACCCTCACCCCAAAGGCTTGCCTGCAACCTGGCTTCCCTTTCTTTGTTATATATGGACTGTAACTTTGACTTGAAATATGGTAAAACAACCTACATGGATATTTAGAACAGTTTAGCATAGAGATTAAATAATCCGAAACCGAGAAATTTCATCATTACATAAAGGGAAAATGTAGTATGTATTTGTCTATATCAATGCACATATATAATCTACTTATCTTAGTAGTACATATTTGTCTATATCAATACACATATATAATCTACTTATCTTAGTAGTACATATTTGTCTATATCAATACACATATACTAGGACAAAACTAAAATTATAGATGATTGCATTTGACAGTGGCGTAATCTATGCAGCTGTACATTTACTATTGAGGAAACTCAAGGAAGTGTATCATAAAAGCAGAAATTCACAGCTTTGAGCTAGAAGATTAAACCAGGAAAAGACCAACTCATGGTACATACCAGATTCACATGAGGGGTTAACATGCGGTGAGTTTTGTTTCTAGGAGTTCAGCTCATGAGATACCGAATTTAACAGATGTGATTATGAGAGGTACTAATTTGGTAAGCTTTAATAGAATAATAGTAGTTGCTTATAGAAGTATCCAAGTCAGCACAAGTTATGCTTCCCCAAGAAAAAAGACAAAGCCAACAGAAACATGCAGCAAATAGTGGAAATTTAACTCTGCTATAGGACACTGTACCAGAAAGACAACAGAGAGGAACTTCTGGTGCTTCCTTAGTGCAGAATCATAGGCCTTATCGTTGGGTTCTGAACCAGAACTACTTCTCTTTAGTGAAAACTTAACAGGTCTCCGCCTGAGACCATATAATGACTCTGAAAAGGAACCATCTGAAAGGAAACATCAAACATCCATGATGGTCAACATAAAAAAACAATTGCAATTGGACGTATGAAAGAACTAGCTACACTAGTGAGCTGTTAAGTCAAAATTTGTGGAATGACCACATTCCACAAGTACTAGTATTTCTTCTACTTGTGGAATGAGTTAGTCCCAAGGTGGGGTCATTGCATTCTGCTAACCAAACAAAACTTTTAGGATTGGCCGGTTCCATTTCACTAACTAAAAAAAGATCTTGTAGCGTTTGGTGATTCCAGGATGAGGCTATTCCTCAAACCAAACAGTTCACTACTCCATTGTTTAGTCGTAATAGGCAAGAAAAGCAGTGGTAACCACCAGTAGCGTCATTTTTTGTCTGAATCGCCAGTAATGTTGACGCGTAGCAGAATAGGATATGAGATTGAGAGAGTGATGAAAGGATGGGTAGCCTTATTTAAACACACCATATCATGGAGCAGTTTATGAAATTTATTTCTCAATAATATTTAGCTCAAGATCAGCATTATAATACATATGTTCCACTCTTTTCATGTATTTCCACCCCATTTCTTGAAAATATGAAGGTCATGAACAAAGTTAATTTTTCAAGGTAAAAGAGCCTTATGGTACTGGATTACAAACCTGTTGTTCGCAGACTATGGGACTCAAGGACAGCCATTAACAAAGCAAAGAATTCATCTTCGTAATCTAAAACTTTATGCAAGAATGGTCTTCTTAGTGCAAACACCTGCAAGTGTTGGTTAATTAGCAATATATATGACAAACTACAATTAAATACATTGACAGTGATAAGTTCAGAAAAGGAGAGAAAACATCGATTGAAAAAAGGACTACCTCTGGTCACAAAAAACTTTGTTGCTTTAGCCAAAAGTTGTATATACACTACATAACACTAAACATTTTCAATATCTAGGCACCTTTTCCCAAACAGCCCCTAGTAAAAGCCTACTTAACCGCTTGTGAAACACCTATTTTGCCTTGTCTACCAGAATAAAGCCTCTCTCAAGCTTTTGAGGGCAATGTTTTGCTACTTCTAGGTAAAGTTCCTATCTTGCAATGTACAAACTTCCTAAAACAAGTTTTTTTGACCGGATGCAATAAAAGATTTTCTTCTTTTAAGTGCAAGAACCTGCATAGTTATGCAAGCAAAAAGGAAGCAAAGCATAGTTTCCTAAGATCAAATTTAAAAGCATTAGTGATTTTCTTAAATCTATCGACATAAAGAAAGTAGCAACAAGTACAAGAAGGAATAGTATATGGCTATATGTGCTATATGCACAGGTAGGAAACCAAAGAATGTTAACTTAAGATGTGTCATGTGCATAGATTAGATGGCCCTGAACCCAAGTAGCGCGACCATGCCAAGGCCAGCGGCCGCACCACAAGGGCAGGGAAAAGGTAGGAAGGAGGGGGTCTGATGACTCCTTTTGATATATTTCTTTGTTCCTCGCTAATAGGTACATGTTGTCCCCTTTTATAGGGATGACTTACTTAGCCCCTAAGGAAGCAATCCGATATAATATTATATTATATTATCTATAAGGAAACTAATCGTACATATCTCTAATTTAAGGAAATAGCCATGTGCCTGATCTCTTGCCTCATTGGGCCTTAGAACCCACGCCCATGACGTTTCTCCCTCCCTTCGAAACAGCTCATCCTCGAGCTAGCCATGGTTGTAGCCCAAGGAGGCCCCACATCGACGATAGGTTGCAGTGTCGGCGCCCCGTCATGTGAGAATACATCAGGCTTGCTGGACCCGGCACAAATTGGAGCCCATCATTTTGGCCCAAATGGGGTTGCTGTGGCCCACCCTATTGGCTCAAATAGAAGCCCCAAATAGAAGTCCACCAGCTGTTGCTATTGTGTATTGGGCTAGGCCACTTGGAAGCCCATCTAGACATTAGGGTTTTGAGGGGGGAGCTCGTTGGGGCAGCCACCCCCCTCTGCCTCCCCTCCGGGTAGCGACGGCGCCATCGCCACTCCTCCTAGTCGCGATGTCGTCTCAGCTCCGATTGCACCAAGCGTCGCTGCCCTCTCCGGATGCTTCGCCGCCACCCCCTCTAAATGCAAAGCCACCACCCCCGTCGAAAAGAGGGACAACGGCAACCCAAGGTCGTTAGACGTCCAGGCTATGCAATGCCGCCAGTGTTGTAAGGAGGAGCAACAGAAGCAGCGCCACCGGTCTACCATGGTCGCTGGCAGCGGCTCTGGAGGCGGTGGTGGCGACATCGCCGCCAGATCTTTAGGGTGTGTCGCCACCATCCGAGCTCCTGCCCTACACCGCGCCACCTCCACTCCTGCGCCGCTGCGCCAGCGCCGGCCACCGCCCGCAACGCCATGTCGAACTCGCCGCCACGGCCGGTCACGCTGCAATGATGGCTGGGGGTGGCCGTTTTGGAGGCGGCAGTTGAGAAGTCCTATCGTCCTTGTCGAGGTTATTCCAACGCGCGACAGGTTGGCTGGCATCGCCACTGACATCGACGCGGAGCAACACCTTCTAGTGGTAGTCGCAGGCGCCGTCGTCCACACATCTGAGCGCGATCTGGCACTCCTCCCCACTCTCGTTCGTGCCATGGCACCCTGTCGTCCCAATAGCGTCGCCCGCGCCGCTGCTGATGGCTGTCGACAAGTCTACCCTGGCAGATTGGTGCAGCACCACGTCCAGCTCCGATGGCGTCGCCCATGGGGATAGCAACGGCGAAGCCAGTGGTGCCGCTAGCGGTGAGGTCAAGAGATGGTGCGGCGCGGTTAACGGGTAGTCCAATAGCGCCACGGTTGGCTCCAGTGGCGTCGCCCATGGGGGTAGCGACGATGGAACCAGCGGTGGCGGCGGTACTGTTGCAGAAAATGGCAACGGCGTGACCCTTGTAGCGCCATGAGTTGCCTTAGGAGCCCCTTCATCTAGGCCATTGATTTCTCCATCACGACCTCCATCGATTCCGCCATCGATTTCTCTATGGTTGTGGTGGTGACCTTGATGTCGTCGAGGGCAGCGATGAGGTTTGGGATCGAGGCCCCCATCGTGGCGCTGCTGACCTTCAACTCGGCGTAGGGAGATAGTGCGGCACCGGAAGCCATGGCGGTAGGTAGTGCCACTGCTGGCTTCGGTGGCGTTGCTCATGGGGATGGCAACAGGGAAACCAACAGCAGCGCCGACATTGAGGACGATGCGAGCATCGCGCCTACCACGGTAGCAGAAGCCATGGGTAAGGATCGACTGCTCTGATACCAAGTTGTCGTGTGCATAGATTAGATGGCCCTAAACCTGGCCCTGAACCCAAGTAGTGCGACCATGCCAAGGCGGCGTCCGCACCACAAAGGTAGGGAGAAGGTAGGAGGGAGTTAGTCTAATGACTCCTTTTGATATATTTCTTTGTTCCTCGCTTATAGGTACATGTTGTCCTCTTTTATAGGGATGACTTACTTAGCCCCTCAGGAAGCAATCCAATCTAATATAATAAATCTTATCTATAAGGAAACTAATCATATCTAATCTCTAATTTAAGGAAATAACCATGATCTCCTGCCTCATTGGGCCTTAGACCCATGCCCATGACAAGATGTCTATCAACATAAAGCAATTAAATCACTACAAAGCCAACAACCATGCAATTAAGCATCAGCTGTTGATGTACTAAGGTGTCTAGTCAGATTTTCGTAATCCGAGTCCCGCCGCTTGTAATGTTCTTGGGTATTTTCCGCCATTGTATTGAGTACTTTCAGCTTCCACATTGTTATGTGGGTTTATTTGCAACTATATATCAAGTCCTATGCATTGATGATAGGCTCCACGAATGTTGTAGGGAGAAAAGGCTCAGCCTTCAAGGTGACCCACCATGCTTATTAAGGCGTCGCCTAAGCGACGCTTGGGCGGTAAGGGCGCTGCCGATGTCGTAAGGCGTCGCTCCGCTTTGCATCGCCCCGCTTGCCACCTCCCTCGCGGTTCCTCGTCGCGACGGCCTCTCCGGCTCCCGTCGTCGTCGCAGTAGCTCCTCGGCGCCTCCTCCACTGCGCCGACGGAGGAGGCGGCAGACAGCGAACGGGCATGGAGGAGAGAGGAGCCAAGAGAAAGAGGAGGGGCGGCGGCGCGGCGTGGCCGGCCGCCGCTATGGGAGGACCGGCGGAGGGAGGCACCCGCCTGGCGAGGCAGGATCGAGGAGGCAGGCGGCGGCGGCGGCGTGAGGAGGCGCGGCCGGCGGGCGCGGCAATGGCGTGCACTTGGCGGGCAGCAGGAAAAGAGGAGGCGGGACAAAGGCGGCAAAGGCAGGCGGGCACGGGCAAGCGGGATCTTCTGCGGCCAGGAAATCAAAGCTGCTGCTGCTGCCGGGATCTTTTGCGGCCGCTCTGCACTGTCGCCTTAGGATGTGTAAGGTGTCGCCTCACCGCGCGCTTAGCGCTTAAAAGGTGTGAGGTGTGTCGCCGCCGCCTTACCGCTTTAATAACCATGTGACCCACTCAAGCTAGACAGCGTGCTAATTCAAGTGCATTGTTCAGTCACATGCAAATAATAAGTTACCGTCATCCTCAAACATACACATGAGGACCCAGCTAACACTGTGTCCCTAGCATACTGACCAGCATTGTCGGTGTATTAGAACCGATCTTACGTAAAGATTATTTGATTCGGGGGGTCTCCTAGAGATGAAATCACGCAGAGTAGTTGACACGGATGTTTAGACAGTTCAGCCTTCTCCGGAGAGAATAATAACCCTAATCCCGTGTGGTGTGGTATTCTTGATGATCAAGTAAAAGACTGAGACTATTACAGAGAATAGCACTTGTGTTTCTACTTGACTAGCTCTTGTTCATTGCCTCCTCCCCTTTCTATCCCTCTGATTGATGCCCTTATATAGTCGTGAAGAAGTAGCCGCTTTGTCCTCGGGAGATGCGCCTAATTAATCCAATGAATGAGCGCATGATGGCGATGAATTACCGCGCCTCGGCTTCTTCACGCCGTCCGCAATTATCTTCCGAGATAATGGGGTAATTACACACCATTAATAAGCGGAATAATAGTGCGTGTAGACCGCTCAATTCCTTAATCAATTGGACCCACTCACCGTAGGTTTGATTATAAGGTGGTCGTAGTTTACTGTCGTAGATAGCAATGTAGAAGGACTTACGACTATGTAGTGGTCGTAGAAGGACTTACGACCATGATATAGTCGTAGCAAGACTTACGACTATGGGGTGATTGTAGAAGAACTTACAATTACTTGTTAGGCCTCTCCTTATAGATATAAGGGTACTTCGGGGACTATGTGACATCATATTTACCCATAATAAGAATTATAGATAAAAGATAAAATGAGGATTATTAGATCCTCGTCATCTAGCCCCCAAGCTTCAAGTGAAAGTAACTTACTTGGTAAAGGTTTCGTAAATGGACTTATGACCATGAGAATGTCGTAGAATGATAGTCGAAAGAAAAGCTCTTCGACATTTGAGTCCGCTTGACCAGAATTTGCTTGGTCAGAAGGTTGCTTACGACTACCAAAAGTCATAAAAACCCCTACAACCGCCTCGTGGTCGTAGTAGGGAATCGGAGAAAAAACTCTTCCGATTGATACTTCCTTCGACTAGAAAGACTTGGTCAAGAATGTAATTTCGCTTGGAGGTGACAATACGCACCTATTTTTTCTCGAACGGACCATCTGGGGAATTGCAACCGGCTCTCATAGACTTGTCCGATGAAGCTGTTCGAAGCAGTACAACCATCTCTCATAGACCTATAGCCGAGATGGTTTCCGGCTACGAGATCGTCTTGTTATAAAACTTACCAGAGGTAGACTTGGGTTTTACCTTTCCCAAATCACTCCGCTGTTCTTCGAGCTCTTGCTTTCTCCGTCCTCGACTAGGTTTCATCTTCTCCGCCGCCAACCCAATCAAAAAACTTCTTGCTTTTGAGCGAAATGGCTAAGAGAGTTTCTGAATGGGAGGAATCGGAGATGGATGCGGCTAAGATCAAGATCTTGGTCGATGCCGGGAAGATCCCAGAGAAGGCTCTGGTGAAGTGGATTCCGCCATCGGCAAAGATCGCCATCGGGAAAATGGGCAAATCCGCTTTTCAAGCATATTGTGAGCGCGCCTTGATTGCTCGCCCACCCCTTTCTTACAGTAGTGCTCGAACACTTTGGGGTGGAACTGGTGAACTTAGGTCCCAACTCCATTACCATGTTGAGTGTGTTCGTGTATCTGTGCGAGGCGTAGCTGGGGATTCCGGCGGATCTCGAGCCGCTCCAATATTATTATGGGATGGCTCGACAAACCGGAATCGCCGGAAGTCAGGTGTCTGAAGCTCCACGACTCAAGTCGAAGAGTACATTCGAGTTTCACCCGGTCTTCGTGGTCGGCCGGGAGGAAGAGGTGGTTCTATTGGAAGGTCACCTCAAGACAAGACCTTTCTTTATGGGAAGGTCGCTGAAAAGAAATCTTCATGGGACTCAACCCTCAAGATATCAATAGGATTAGCCCTTATATTCAAGCTATTAAGGACTTGAAGGAAGAAGGGTCGGCCGGATGGCATGTGGTGAAGGATTTCATCACACGCCGAATTAGTCCTCTCAAGAAACGAGCATCTCCTATGTGGAGGTACTCGGGAGAGGAGACCCCACCGAGACTACTATGGGAGGTAAGCAATTGTCGACTTAGATCTCCGCTTTGGTCATTCTCAACCTTGTCTAATATTTTTATCTGCTTATTACGCATCTTTCACAGCCGAGGTTGACTCAGTCGACTCATCTCAGAGAAATCCCGCCACCCGAGGGGCGGTTCCTCAAGTCATTGCGGCTTTGTCCGCAGATGAAAGGATAGAGCGCCTAAAGGTAATCAAAAATCGATTCTTTCTTTAGGACTTTATAGTCGTAGAAGATACTTACGACTAATGGTGATCGTAGAATATCTTACGATCAAGAAAAGTCGAGAAAAACTTACGACTTGGTACTAGTCGTAGAAAAACTTACGACTAATTAGTGATTCTTCTTTTCCGCTTTGCTTTACGTAAAGTAGGCATGGAAAATCGTCGTGACGACGAAGAAGTCGCTCGATGACTATTGGCGCCGGGTTGTCGAAAGACAAAGGCTCGGCTCCTCCTCAAGAGACGCCGACTTGTAAAATCTGCCGATAAGGGAGCAAGCTCGAGCTCGGTCTTTCGACCGCACTTTCTACAAGACCCGCGGCAAATTGTAGTTGTATCTGGCCGAGGCCGCAGCCGGCCGGGCCGAGGAGGTTGAAGCGCTTGAACCTCTTAAGCGCAAACCTCGCAAGGCTAAGGTACCCTTCTATTATGACACGGAATCTTTCGCAGCTTGGTGCCACTCCTAGTTTTATTAAGCAACCGAAAGGGAGAACCGGAAAGATTTTATGTCTTTTATGAAGGATGATGTCAGATCAAGACAACTCGCAATCGAGGCGATCTTTATTCGGAATGGTCGAGACCGATCTCGTCCATCCAGAGGATCAGAAACCGAGCTCGTTCTGTTCAAACTCTACGCACTGACGTGGTCGTAAATGAGCTAATTGTTGAACCTCGACCGCACGTGGTCGTGGAGAAGAAGAGGTCCTCCGTTGGGAGGATTGCTCCAAAATTCCCGGTTAAGACCGAGTGCAGAGTATGTGAAATGTACTAAAGTGTAAGAACGACATTTACCTTTTTCTTTTCACAACCCGATTTGCTTTTCTTTATTTCAATTCGACTCTTCAAATTTCCAGAATGCTTCTCACGAGAAGTCCATTGCTATTCCTTCATTTATCGGAGAGGTATCAATGGAGGTGATCAAGCATCACCTTGGCCCAGTGGCCGATGAAGTCGAGACTCCCGAGTGACTCCACATCATCTGAAGTCGTAATTCACGACCCTTGAAGTTGCGGTATTCATCGTTGAGGTGGTCACACGACCATCGAGGTCGTAGAAACAACAGAGGCACCAGGAAGCCTCGTCAAGGCGGTGACCACCGCGACCGCCTAGGAAGGAAATCGAGGAGGCGTTCCTCCCTACCCAAAGAGAAATCACGTAACCGTAAGGAGAAAATTTCAACTTCGTGGTGACTTCTTTGGGCTGCCTCGTCGTAGGGTCTTCGCTTCTGAGATCTCGTGACCGAGTCCCCATCCCAAAGATATTCCCAATACGGAGAATACATTTGATAACGAGCGCCTTGAGAAGGCGTGGTGGGATAAGGTCGCGAGGATAGATAAGTCGCAGAACCCTGACCTTGTATATTCGATGTTTGCTAGGGCGACTATGAATGTAAGTATCTTCAAAATACTTATATATGTGGCTTTCCTTCACTTCTCACTGTTCTCTTTTTGCAGAAAACTCTGAAGCAAATTGTTGTTGTCGGTGAGTATCATCGACAACTTTTAGAGCTAAGACAGAGAAAGAACTACTCGCACAGAGGCGCAGAGGTGGTAAGTCACTTATCATCCATAGTTGTTTTCGACTTAGATACTCGTATAATGTTTTACGAGAATAGTCATGGAAGAAACTCATGACAAAGTACTAGTCGTAAAAAGCTTATTTACTACTTACGACCGGTAGTGGTCGTAGAAAGACTTATAACCATATCGTAGTCGCAGAAAAACTTACGACTAGGTCAGTGGTCGTAGCAGTACTTACAACCATTCGGCTAATTTTTATCTCCGTCTCTGTCCTTTGTAGGTTAAATAAGGATTCAATACCTTAGTGACTCACCGACTATGAAAAAGAAGAGTCGAGGAGGCTAAGGAACAAGTATTAGTCCTTTCGGATAGACTTCGAGAGATCTCTCGATCTAAAAGATTGCAGGAAAAAAAAAAAAGAAGTTCTAAACTTAAGACTGCTTTTGATCTTTAACCTTTACCCGACTCTCCTTTCTTCTCGGATAAAGAAAAGAGATGCGGAAGCTCCGCATCAAGTTCAAGAAAAAGCTTTGGTCATTCAGAGTTTTCCCAGACACGCTAATAAGGATCAAGAACTCGAGGGTCTTAGAACTCAATTAATGTAAGTAAATCTTTACCGTTATCCTTTTGAGTATTTTCCTTTTCTAATGCCAATTTCTTGTTCGAAATTGTCATTCAATTGAGAAGCCTCGAGGTCAAATCCAAGAAAAACCTTGATCTACAATGAGTCCATCCGCATTGCTAAGATGAATGCAGAGGACATCAAAGCATGGGAGAAAAAGCACATCGAAACTATTGCTTCCCATCGAGAAGAGGTTAAGAACTGGATTCTCAATTAGTAGGTAAGAAATGCTTTTACCTATAATTAGCTTTGTGTTATCTTCCTCCGTAAGTTTATTTTCGCTTGACCGATTTTATTCTTTTCGTAACAAGTGGTCGAAAACAAAAAACTTCGCGAGGCTTCGACTTGTACCCAACAGAGATGGAGTCGATGAAGACTAGTCTTCAAGGCAACATCACTCTCCTGAACAATGTGCTTAGCGAGCTCGCTCGAGGGAAAAACTCCTCGAGAAGATACCATAGTCCGCTCACATAAGTACCATTGGGGAACAAGTCGGAAAATTGCAAGAAATGGTGACCACTCAAGACTAATCAAATTTCAATCAATAAGGAGGCGATCAAGTCGCAGAAGTTACGCTTTAGCGAAACTTAAAGCTCAAGACCCCGCCTTAAGGTTAAACCAATCGGCCGACTTCGATCGTCTGAATCGAGGCAAGTCGTCGATTGAGGAAATGCAATCGATTGGCAAAAAGGTGGCGAGGAAATGCAACTAGGCTCTCCCTTCGAGTAATCTTGTAACTACCTTGTAAGGCGCATAATTTCGTTGATGAGTAATATATGATCCATCTTATTTCCGAAAATCATCTTGTCGAGTAGTTAGTAACTCATAAGATAATAAACGAATGAAAGACTAAGAATTGAAGTCAAATTAATAACTTTATCCTAGCCTCGATTATTTGCTTAGATTGTTTAGACAATCTAAGTAAATAGTGTTTGAAATGGGGTTTCAAAACAAAGAGAGGTTTGTTTAACTTATAGTTTTTGTTATGGTTGTCAAGCACTTGGTCGAAAGAGTAGAAACGATTCGACACTAGGAAGTTCCTTCTAGTGGGCAAGACCACGTGCGAGAGAAAAGGCTTCGACTAGGTGATGTTACCATCTCCACTAGTTTAATCAAACCAAGAACAAGAACTTGAGTTAAGCAAACGCCTAGAGGACTTTAATAATTGTCATTTTTTTCCGATTGACTCGATAAGTCTTTTCCAAAGAGCAAAAAGTAGGAGATCGAGCAACGCTTAGGAAGTTCCTTCTAGTGGGCGTGACCACATGCAGAGAGGAAAAACTTCGACTAGGTGTGTCTCTTCCTTCACCGCTTAAAACAAATCGAGTACACCAAAGGTGGTCGAACAAATGTAAGAAAGTGCACTCTACTTAGAATATTTTTGAATTTATCAAAAAATAGACTAAGATTGAGAGAGTTGGCTTTGAGAACATTACGACTAGATAGAACCCAGTTCTTTGTATTGGCAAAGAAAATGAGTAACGAGTCGATGCTAGCAAATTCCTTCTAGCGGGCGTAACCACATGCAGAGAGGAGAAGTTTCACCGATGACGTTTCTCGCTTTTCGCCAAAGTAAAGAAAATCGGGTGTTTTCATATCATAGTCGAAAGATTAAAAAGCACTACTCAAAAAATAAGGCAAAAGAGGTAGAAAGAACTCGACTTTTATTGCTCGAGAAACCGTCACACATAGAATTTGCGAATCGGGTCGATGTTCCAAGAGTTTGAGAGAACTCCGTCCATCTTCCATTGCTAGTCGACCGACTCGCCGAGTTACGCCGACCATCGTGTAAGGACCTTCCCATTTAGGGAAAGTTTATTCGATTAGACTTGGATTGGCGAGCCTCAATACCAAGTCACCTACAAAGAAGGTCGCGAGGTTGACCTTACGATTATAGTATCTGCGCAGGCTTGTTGGTAGACCGCCAACGGATTAAGGCTAGGTTTCTCCTCTCTTGAGTAGGTTAATGTCATCCGCGAAGTTGTTCTCGGTCCGAGTTGTTGAAGGTTTCAACTCGTGTCGACCGCATTTTAGCTCCGGAGGAAGCATGGCTTCGACCCAAAACTAGAAAAATGGTGTTTCTCCCGTTGCTCGATCGCGGTCGTCTTTAACCGCCCATAATATGGAGGGTAATTTTGTACCCAAGCCCCGAGCGCTTAACAAGTCGGGTCGAAGACTCGAGTTTTAATTCCTCGCATTATTTGGCCGCTTGCACGCTCGACCGCTCCATTGCTTTGGGATGTGCAATGTAAGCATAGCATAACTTGGTACCTAACTCGCCGCAAAATTCCGAAATTTTGCACTTGCAATTGTTTACCATTGTCCGTAATTATCCGACTTAACTCCAAATCGACTAATTACGCTTCTCATCATGAACCTTTTGTCGCTTGCTGTTATCCCATTCTGTGTTCACCGATCCATTTTGTGAACGTGTCAATAGCCACAAAAGGAATTCAAACTCTGGAGCTTTGGGAAACGGTCCTAGGATATCAAGCCCCGTGTCGCAAAAGGCCAAGAAAGAGGTATTGTTTGTAATGCTTGAGCCGGTTGGTGTATCCGCCTACCATGGAATTGGCATCGACACACTTTTTAACTACCTCCATAGCATCGCATGTATCAGAGGCCAAGAAAACCTTGTCGAAAGGCTTTACCAACCAATGTTCTCAGAGGAAGCATGCGTCCCACGATGCCATGCGGTATATCATGAAGGAGTGTTATTCCTTCGCTTTATGGAATGCATCGCATGAGTATCCCTTGGGTTCCTCGCTTATAGAGGACTCCTTCAACCAAAGTATACATTTTGGCTTTTCGGGATAATCGATCCGCCTCAAGATCATCCGAGGGTACGGAACCCTTGTAAAGATACTCGTAGATGGGAGTCGCCCGTATCCTCGTAATCTAATGAGGCCATCTCAGAGGAGGCGTCTCGGTTCTTCGACCGAGAGACTGTGTTTGGAGTTGCTCCAAGAAAACTCCTTTGGTATCGCGTGGATCGGGAAGAAGCCATCCGAGCAAGTTGGTCTCATGAGAAATTATCCTTTCGAGGGATAAATTGTACCTCAAACCTAAAAATGTTTTTCTAGCTTACGATTTCTAATAAGTACCGAGCCATTGTTGAGTTAGAGCACCGTACTCTTTCCGATTTGATTCACGACTAGTTGAGAGTCTCTCTCACGAGTAGTCGACGAATTGAGAGTGCTTTCGCACTGTATGCCGCCTAGCAAACCTTCGTATCGCCACATTGTTAGTGGCCCGAAAGTTTAATTGTATGGCATACTTTAAGGTTTCTCCTAGGAGATACCAGACCACTCGACCCGAGCCACTTAAAGTAAGTGACCCGTCAGTACATCATCCACCGGTCGTGGAATCAGATCGGGATCCCGAACAGTTCAGATTTGTCCATTCGGCGACAAAGTCCGCCAAGATCCGGGATTTTATGGCCGTCGACACGAATGGAGGTCGAACTCCCAAGTTCGACCGACCATTTTGCCATGCGTCCCATTGCTTCCTTATTATGGAGGATTGCTCCAAAGGAAACTCGACAACCGACTATTTTGTGCGCTCAAAATAATGCCGCAGCTTCTCAAGACATGAGGAGGGCATATAGAAGTTTTTGGACCGAGGGTAACGCCCCTTAGGCCCGTAAAACTTCGCTAACGTAGTAAACCTGGTCCGTTATGCGCCACGCTCTACGACTAGTATCGCTTCTTTGCTCGTGGCGTGGCGGCTAGGTAAATTAAGAGCGCCTCTTCCGCTTTGGAGAAACCGAACAGAGCACTCGAAAGATACCTCTTGACATCCTCAAAGCGGCGTTGCCTCATTCGACCACTCAAAACCTTAATGTCTCCCGAGAAGTTTAAAGAAAGGTAGTCCTTTTTCTCCTAGTCGCATGCGATGAAACGACTTAAAGCCGCCATGCACCCATTGAGTTTCGACTTCCTTTTTGTGTTTGGAGGACGATCCGAGGATGGTTTTATTTTTTCAGATTTGCTTCGATTCCTCGCTCGGATACTAGGAATCCAAGCAATTTTCTCAAGAAATTCCAAAACACACTTCTCTGGATTGAGTTTTAAGCGGTGCTTTCGAGGTTGTCGAATGTTTCTTGTAGGTCGATGATATGATTAAGTCTCTTAATGCTTTTTACGACTAGATCATCAACATAGGCTTCCAAATTCCCTAATTGAGATGAAAAGTCGATTGCATTAGGCGTTGAAAGAAGCACCCGCATTCTTTAGACCAAATGGCATTTTGACATAGCAAAAGGTACCAAATGGAGTAATGAATGCGGTCTTTTCTTCATCGCTTAAACACATATTGATCTGGTGGTATCCGAATATGCATCTAAAAACTTAATATCTCACAACTGCAGAGAATCAACCACCGATCGATACGAGGTAAAAGGAAATCATCTTTTGGACAAGCTTTATTAAGATCAAGAAAGTCCACGCACATACGCCATTTGCCGCTTGACTTTTTGACCATTACAGGTTAGCCAACCACTCGGGTGGTTGACTTCTCTTATAAAACCCGCTTAAGTAGCTTATCCAACTCGATTTAATAGCATCTCGCCGATCGGGCAAATCTCCGTAATTTTTGTTTTACAGTACTTTATCGCCGTAGCTAGCCTCGCTCGATCACCTCACTCGGGACTCCGCATGTCGGATGCTTGCCACGCAAAGACATCTCGCATTAGCTCGGAGGAAGGTAATGAGGGCGTCTTCCTATTTGGGGTCTAAGTCTCCCGATGCGAACAGATCTTGAGGGCTCTTCTGCGGCCCGAGGAACCTCTTTGACTTGGTCGTTCGGCTTTGTGCGACTTTTTAGGCTTCGACTTGCTAGTCGGTCGACTTTCATCTCGAGTTGGTATTTGACCAACCATCTCGAGGATCGACGGCCGCAGACTATACGCCATCTTTTGTCACATCAATGGTGATCACCCTTTGGGACTGGCATCTTAAGACATTGATACCCATAATGAGTAGCCATTAAGAATTTTGCCAAAGTTGGTCGTCCGAGTATGGCGTTATATGCCGATCGAAATCGACCACATCAAAGGAGACTTTCTCGTCTCGAAATTACTTGGTGAGCCAAATGTTAAAGGAAGAGAAACTTGGCCAATTGGTTTGGTCAAGACCCGTGACGATTCCATGAAAGGAGTATCGCATCGCCTTACCTTTGTCCCGGTACTTGCATCTCGCCCAGGGCATTAGTAAATAATATGTTCAAAGAATCGCCACCATCAACCAACACTGATTGACCCGACAGCTTGTTGATGGTGGGTTCGACCACAATCGGATATCGACCGATCGACTCAGAGTGATTGGCGATCATCCTTCTCAAAAGAGATGGTAACTTCCACCACTTGGTAATTTATCGACGAGAGGAGTATGTATAGAATTTACCTCGTCCGTGAGCCTTTAAGTTGTCGCTTGAGTCGATGCCGATGATCCTCCGCAGATGTGCTCAACGGTATGTTGCGGATCTTGAACAAGATCTCCTCATCATCCGACGACTTTTGGCCACTCGTATGTCCCACCGCCGAGAGTAGGGAGTGGTGCTTTGTCGTTAGTAGTCCTCGAGCTTTCTTTGGAAAACTTCGGCAGCCATGGAGGTCATGTCCTTCCTTTTATGAAAAGGACACCACCTTGGTTTGTCGCTCCTACGATCGTAGCGCTTACCTTTGCCTTGATCAGTACGACTTGGTGGTTTGGGGCTCTCCATCTTTCACTACTAACCTCCTTGGAACCATCGGTTTGTGGTTTTGACTTTTATTTTCTTCTTGGACTTTTTGCTTTTTTATCCTTACCAACTTCACCGCTCGAGGAGTATATGTTTCTCGATCGATAGTGTTGTTCCACTCGACCGCCTCGTAAGCGATTGCATATCGATCGGCCATCTCAAGAGTTCTAAGAATGTTGTTGGGAGGATTCAAAGCAATGTCCTCCGTTATCCTTCTACTACGGACTCCTTGCTTAAAAGCCCCGATCACAGAGGAATCGAAATTTCCTAATTGAGTTACGAACCCGACTAAAGCGCTTGATGAATTGACGCAAAGTCTCGTTGTTGTTCTCGCTTTATCCGGCAAGTCGCCTTCTTTCCGTATGTTGTATGTGCCTTGGAAATTCGCTGTAGAAGATCGCAGAGGTGTTGCCAAGAGTAGATCGACTCGAGTGGTTGGTTTAATAACCACGATCGAGCGGATCCTTCGAGCACGATCGGAAGGTAATTCGCCATTACATGCTCTCTCCTCCTCCGCCGCCGGACAATGTTGATAGATCTCAAGAAATTCGATGGGATTTTGAGATCCATCAAATTTCTCCATGTTCATCGGCCGAAATGAGGTGGCAATGAACCGCTTTCGAGGTCGCGAAAATGCCCAGATCCCAGAATCACTTCTTAGCGCCTTCTTTGTAGGAAAGAAGGGTTAATGTCACCAGTGATCGTATACGACGATACCCTGTGAACAGTCGACTTGCTCGTAGTAGGTCTTAGTTCTACGAGGAATACTCTCGTACTCCACCCGCTAGAATTTCTTTGTCGGTGGTGAATGATCACTCCGAGGGCTTCTTGATCTTCACCGATCGAAATGTATTTCTCGAATAGGGATCGATTCGACTTATGGCCGTGTCGATTCCTACGAGAAATATTCGATTGATCGGTAGTGAGGAAGTCGTATTGCTACGACTACACCGAATGTTGTCGATGAGGTACCTCCAGCCTTGTCATCACAATCAAGTCTTTGCGTAATCTCTTCAAAGAAAGAGATCGTACTGGCGCTCGAGCAAGCTCTTGATCGATTCTCGAGCAAGTCGTTGATGTCCCGGAGTTCTTGTACCTCCTCCGATCGATGTTGAATGCGCCAGCGTGTTCTTCCGATCGCAATTTTCTTTCTTCGACGACATCAAAATCCTCCTCATCGTGTCTTTGAGGCCTTCTTAGCGGAGCGCGAGAATGTCGAGGATTTCTCGCTCATCGAGTGTTGGTTCTCTCGCCAATGGCGGTGCCCTTGCCATTACCACGAGGGGCGCAGTGTGTGATCTTCGGGAGTGTTCTTATCTCGCCTCCACGAGGTCGACCACGATTTGGGGAAGGACGAAGACCTCCGCTGATGATTCTCACTTGCGCCGAGGCCTCCCGCTGAGGAGTGCTCGAGAGACACCATCTCGCGACTTGGAGTAATCCTCCGTAGGGGAACTCCGGTTATAATCGCTCTCGTTCGCAAATGAGATCTGCGGGAGAGACGGCCGAATTTGCAGAAAGCATGCTTGATCCCACCTCTCCGGAGTTACCCCGAGAGAGGATCACTAGATCTCGCGGAGTCCCGGAATGGTGGCTCCTGAACTTGACTTACCAAGTCGGACCGCCTTAAGGGACTTGAACACTTGGAGAAAAACTCGTTGTGTTGTGAGTCCTCCCGGAGCCGGTCCCGGCCTGATTGACCCTTGTCCTTTGAGGAATTGGCTCCTCTGTTGGACGTATTGTTGTGGGGATAAGGATCCTCCTCAACTCCATTAATGGGATGGTTTCGGAGAATAATCTCCGGAGGCAACATCACCATCGGCGGATGCATCACTCGGCCGTAGTCGAAACCGCATCCATGTCGACGTCTCACAGACCGCCAAGTCAAACCAGCTTCTCCTCGCTCCATTCTCCCGCCATGATTGCATGAGATTGGAAAAAGAGAGTATGTTGACAAGAGATTACCTAAGCTCCCACTGGCCACGCCAACCGCTTGGTGTATTAGAACCGATCTTACGTAAAGATTATTTGATTCGGGGTCTCCTAGAGATGAAATCACGCAGAGTAGTTGACACGGATGTTTAGACAGTTTCAGCCTTCTCCGAGAGAATAATAACCCTAATCCTGTGTGGTGTGGTATTCTTGATGATCAAGTAAAAGACTCAGACTATTACAGAGAATAGCACTTGTGTTTCTACTTGACTAGCTCTTGTTCGCTGTCTCCCTCCCCCTTTCTATCTCTCTGATTGATGCCCTTATATAGTCGTGAAGAAGTAGTCGTTTTGTCTGCGGAGATGCGCCTAATTAATCCAATGAATTGGCGCATGATGGCGATAAATTACCGCGCCTCGGCTTCTTCACGCCGTCCGCAATTATCTTCCGAGATAATGGGGTAATTACACACCATTAATAAGCGGAATAATAGTGCGTGTAGACCGCTCAATTCCTTAATCAATTGGACCCACTCACCGTAGGTTTGATTATAAGGTGGTCGAGTTTACCCGGTCGTAGAAGGACTTACGACCGTGTAGCAATGTGAAGGACTTACGACTATATAGTGGTCGTAGAAGGACTTACGACCATGATATAGTCGTAGCAAGACTTACGACTATGGGGGTGATTGTAGAAGAACTTACAATTACTTATTAGGCCTCTCCCTTATAGATATAAGGGGTACTTCTGGGGACTATGTGACATCATATTTACCCATAATAAGAATTATAGATAAAAGATAAAATGAGGATTATTAGATCCTCGTCAAGCATCATGTGAGCTCAATGCCCCTCTCAAAAAAATGAGAGATAAATGTCACTATTCCACACATAGCAATGGATTCACCCAACTCATTGCAGCTAGTCAAACAACCTAAAAAAACTGTGATACTAGCTTTCAGCAGCAGCAGAAGAAGTTGCAAAATTGCATATAACTAAGCTAGACCTGATTAATTACACTCCATAACCTACATCAAGTAAAACTGGCACAGAATCAATCAAACAAATCAGAACACAAGCAGAACCAGCGCCCTACAATCATACCCAAGCTAGATCACGCAATGCACTGTGCGAAGTGACATCATTCTAACAGCCATAAAAATCCCACACATGTGGCCCTATTACAAGCTACGAATTCAACCAAACCGGATCGATGACCTGAGCAATTTGGATCGAATTGGGGACAGAAATCGAGTTAGGGGGGTGGGACCGTGGGAGGCGAGGTTTTACATACCCCAAGCGAGTAGGTGAGCGCGGCGCGGAGGCTGGCCGGGAGCTGCTGCGCCGCGGACATCTCGAAGAAGGTGGGCCGCGCGCCCTGCCCTCCCACCTGGAACAGCATCCCGCCGACGCCGCCGTCGCAGCCTCCTCCGGGGTTGTAGGAGCTAGGATTAGGACTGGGGCCTAGGGGTTCGGCTGCCTCCGCCGCGGCGGCGCGGTGCGGTTCAGTGGCGGAGCCGTGCTGCGGGGTTATCTGGTGTCGCCTTCGCGTAGTCTTGCGCGTCCACGGCGGTGAGGGAAAGGAGAGGCGGAGCGCAAAAGAGAAGGTGTGAGGGAGACGGATCGGAGACGTGGAGGGTGCGCTCGTGGAGTCATGGGCTTGGCAAATGAGGGTCTGTCTGGGTAGGAGTCGGGCCGAAAAACGATGGGCTTTCTAGGACATAAAGCTAGCCCCACGTGGAAAATTCGGGATGGTCCTTTTATTGTTTTATTTCCTTTTCTCTTTTTATTATCTTCTAAATTCAAAGTAGTATTGGAATGTGCTAGAGAGAGAAATTCAAATTCAAATATTTGGAATCAATTCATGAAGTTTGATTTTTGAATTAATTGAGTTGAGATAATTTTGAACCTCATGTATTCTTTTATTGATTCCATTTGTATTAAATTGATTTAAAAAAAATAGGGGGTAGGGGGATCCAAGGGAATTCCATAAAATTATAACAACACCAAAACACATCAAAATCTGTAAAACTTAAAACACATCAAAATCTGTAAAACTTCTATATTTTCATGCACCTAGGTAAAGTTATAAAACTTGGAACGTTACAACATGTTACGAGTGGGGGCGACAGGTCACGGGTATGGTCGGTGTCCATGGCTAGCTTGTTGTCTAGGTTTGGCCATTGCCCAACGCGGAGGCTGAAGGATTTAGATACACCATAATGAGTTAATGGAGTGTTTTAGTGATTAATGATAAATCTATTTGTGAGACTAACACTTCTATTGTTATATCTAGTGTGTAGTCTCATTTGGATATAAAAGTGAGAATCATAGAGGTATGCATTCGACATCTTATTCTTATATATTGTTGCATTCTTCGGATCCAAAATATAGGTTGAACTCCACCATAAGTTTAACTTGAACATGTGTGTATGTTCTCATTACACATTCGTATATGCACACATTTACGGGGAGTTAACTCTATATTTTGTGGTCTCATTAGTATTGATCCATATTCTATTTTTGACATACATTAAGGATCTTTACTTTGAAACATATCCTTGAGTATATAAAACTTGTGTATTTAACATATACTCATTTGTTCTTGCATTTATCTACATTCAATTATGTGAAATTGAAGTGGTTATCATCAATTATCAAAGAGGGAAAGATTGAAATATCTTATCCTACCGTTATGAGTTAATGGTATGGTGTGGTAATTAATGATAATCATATTGTGGAACCAACATTCTCTATGAGTTAGATGATTAGGTTATGTTCCAGGATGATGAAGATTTTTGATGACATCATGAGTTGATCATCAAGTTAAGAGAAGACCCATCATGTGTTGATACATATCAAGACTCGAGATGAAGGATGTCATCATGAGTTGATGAGCATCGAGTCAAGATCCCGAAGTAAAGGAGATCATCATGTGTTGATGATTATCAAACTTAAGGACCCAGTCTTGAAGTAAAGATGTGTGTCATCAAGCTTCAAGAAGATGCGTAAGGCAAAGGTATGACTAGCTATAGCTAAGGATATGTTCCTAATCTTTTACCGGTCTTGGTGTATGGTTGGAAGACCGGATTGCTAGTATAGGTTGTTGTACTATTAAGAGGGGTCTTGACTAGTAGCTTGAGTTAGTTATATGTTGATAGCTCGTTGTGCTCGCTCTAGCTCATCTATGCATAGTGCTACTATTTGCGAATGTGTTTTGTAAATAGTTAAAACTCATGCATTAACTCTTTTGTAACATAGGACTATAATTTACAAATGGTTGAAGTCCATGCACCTTCACCTTGTGGCGTGATGCTATTATTTGCGAATGTGTTTTGCAAATAGTTGATGCTCATGCATGATCCCTGTAGCATGTGACTTTAGTTTGCAAATGTGTTTTGCAAATGGTTTAAGTCCATGTACCTTATTCCTTGTGGTGTAATTGTAAAAGTAGGCAAATGTGCTTTGCAACTTGTTAAGAATCTTGCCTTTGATCTTTGTTGGTATGGCTCATCAATTGGCAAATATGTTTTGCAATTGAGGTTGTTGTGAAAGCTAATGCTGTTTTCTCAAGAAGATCAGTAGCATCGACGTTATATCGGCGAAACTACCGCTCAGCAGTAGTACCGGTTCATGTGGCGGAACTACCGCAACTCGGATGGACCGAAAATCCGGCGGTACGTATTTTCCAAAGAGACGCTTTTTTGAGTTTTTTTTTGCTATTTTGGAAGTGCGGTAGTACCGGCGTATTGGGAGCGGAACTACCGCAGCTCGGTAATTCCAGAAGATGAACGGCAGTACGTTATTTCCTGTAGGTGCCATGTGTTGGACCTAAGTGGAAGCGGTAGTACCACCCTTCAGAAAGGGAATGACCGGAGTGCCATGTGTTGGACCTAAGTGAAAGCGGTACTATCGCAAGATCAACGTCAGTAGTACCGCGCCGCGTTTTTCAAACCGCTAGTTTCTTATCTGATATAGCCATTACTGTGCTTTTCGTGGAGGTGCGGTAGTACCGACCGTTGAACGGCGGTAGTACCGCTCGTGCTGATTTTTCAGCAATTTTTCTTCAAACGGTTAGTTTTTATGTGTGGGCTATAAATACCCATCTTGGCCGGTTATGGAATGAGTTGCTGGTACCAATACATTCTATTGAGCGAAGAGCATGCCATATTATCTCTTATGTGCATGTGTTGCACTTATTGAGCTTGGAGAGCAAACCCTAAGTGCATGTGTTGCCTTAGGTAGTGGATTGTGTATCCATTGAGCTTAGACACTTAATTAGTTCAAGTGAAAGTCGTTGACTTATTACTCTTGGTGTTTGCCGACACTTAGACGGCGTAGAGGCGTCGTTGGTCCGGTGATCTTCTCAAGGAGATTGTGAGAACGCCCGGCGTGGTTGTGAGTGGTTTGGTGCTCGCCATCTCCGGAGTGAAGGAAGAGCAACCTGAGTGGATCGATGTTTTGGTTCGTATTGGATCCGGTCCTAGTGGTTGGACTTACCTCAGAGGTGTTTGGGCTTACCTCAACGTGGATTAGGGGAGACCGGCTAGTCTCCGAACACCACGGTAAAACATCATTGTGTCCTTGTGATTTATTCTCTTGTGTTTTACCTTATGCAATTTACATTCACAGTATTACATTGCTTACTTGTATTTGGTTAATTGCTTATATTCTATTGTTCGTATTGTCAGTGCACTTAGCAAATACTAATTGATTTAGGCTTTAATTGTACAAAACTAAATTGTTATTAGCTTTTGCATTAGATATTGGTTTTAGCCAAAAGAATTTTAAAACTATCTATTCACCCCCTTTAGTCGGCCTCCTCGATCTTACAGAGGCGTGATCAAGTCAATGCCTTCTTCCTCACCTACACCACCAACGGTCTCTCCACGGTGTAACGGCTCGCCATCTGTGGTATGTTGCACCTCCCCCACATGAGCCGCAAGCCGATGTGGTGGCTGACAGAGACATCGACGACGGCGATGGTTGTCGTCTTCTTCACCATGGGGTTGTGGAATGTGCTTTGTTAATCTTAAAACTTTATATGATTTTTGTTTTTTGGTTTATTTTAGCATTTATAAAACTTAAAAGTGTTAATTTTAGTTGTTAATATAATTCGCGTACACTTTTCCATCTTCCACTACCGACCATATAGTACAGAGTGGTGAGAAATGTTGAAAGAGAAAAAAATTACTAAAAAATGTTTGCACAAGAGTCATTTTTGACATTGTATAACTGCATCTTAGAACTCAAATACAATTATCAAGTTGTTAGGTAATCTAGTATAATGTTATGTACTTTCTTGAATAAAAATTTAACTTAATAAGTCCTATAGCCATTTATAAGTTCACATATGTATATGAATTTTGCCAAGCGGCGAGGTCTTATGTTTACAAGCTGTACAACCAAGAAATCTTATATGTACTGTGTTTTACTAGCTATCTAGCTCATAAATTCTTAAAAATATTTAACTCTATTTTTTAACTTTGAAGTTATGATATTTTTAGGTTATTTTAGCTTCTAACAAAATATTTCTTTTAAAATACAAGAGAGACGCACACCACTGAAAGATCTAGACCCGCCATTATGAGTTAATGGAGTGTTTTGGTGATTAATGACAAATCCAAATATGAGACTAATTCTCTTGTCAAGTATTATCTTTGTGTAGTCTCATTTGGATATAAAGGTGAAACACAACGAGGTATGCAATCGACATCTCAATCTTATATATTGTTGCATTTCTCGGATCCAAAATATAGGATTGAACTCAACCATAAGTTAAACTTGAATATGTTCATATGACCTTATTACACATTTGTGTATGCATACATTTAGGGGGAGTTTTATTCTATACTTTGTGGTTTCACTAGTATTGATCTATATTCCATTCTCCACATATACTAAGGATTTTTACGTTGAAACAAAACCTTTGAGTATACAAAACTTGTGTAGTTCGTATATACTCATGTTATGAGTATATAGAACTTGTGTAGTTCTTGTATACTCATGTTAGAGTATATATAACTTGTGTAGTTTATATATACTCATTTGTTCTCTCATTTATCATCATTAAATTATGAGAAATTAAGTGGTTATCATCAATTACCAAAGAGGGAAAGATTGAGGTATCTTGTCCCACCATTATGAGTTAATTGTATGGTGTGGTAATTAATGATAATCATATTGTGGAACTAACATTTTCCATGAGTTGGATATATAGGTTATGTTCCAAGATGATGAAGACTTGGGATGATCATGAATTGATCATCAAGTCAAGAGCTTGGTGTAAATGATGCATCATGAGTTGATGCTTATCAAGAAGAGATGATCATGAGTTGATCATCAAGACAAGAGAAGGCCCATCATGTGTTGATGGAAGTCAAGCAAAGGATCATCATGTGTTGATGATTAGCAAGTTAATGACCCGGACTTGAAGTGTTGATGTGCGTCATCAAGCTTCAAGAAAATGTAAGGCAAAGGTATGACTAGCTAGGGCTAAGGATGTGTTCCTAGTCTTTTACCGGTCTCGGTGTTTGGTTGATAGACCGGATTGCTAGTATAGGATTGCCGTACTATTAAGAGGGGTCTTGACTAGTAGCATGAGTTAGTCATGTGTTGATAGCTCATTGTGTTTGCTCTAGCTCATCTATGCATGGAGCTATTATTTGCGAATGCGTTTTGCAAATAGCCGAGGCTCATGCATTTAATCTTTGTAGCATGGGACTATACTTTGCAAATATGTTTTGCAAATGGTTGAAGTCCATGCGCCTTAGTCTTATGGCATGATGCTGTTATTTGCGAATGTGTTTTGCAAATAGTTGATGCTCATGTTTGATTTCTTGTAGCATGTGACTTAAGTTTGCAAATGTGTTTTGCAAATGGTGTAAGTCTATGTACCTTTTCCTTGTGGCATGATTCTAAAAGTTGGCAAATGTGTTTTGCAACTTGCTGGAAATCTTGCTTGTGATCTTTGTTGGCATGGCTTGTCAATTGGCAAATGTGTTTTGCAATTGAAGTTGTTGAAAAAGCCATTGTTGTTTTCTGTCAGGATAATCGGAAGTTCCGGTTGTATAACTGCGGAAGTTCCGCAGGCCGGACGGTCCGATTTCCAGCGGTTCGTTTTTCCAGAGAGCATCCGGTTTAGGGACTTAGCCGATTTCTCGAAGTGCGGAAGTTCCGCCATGATACGAGCGGAACTTCCAATTATCGGTTGCTTCGAAATTCCGGCGGTTCATTTTTTCCAGAGAAGCACCATTTTGGGACTTAGCCAAAATTTAGAAGTGCGGTAGTTCCGCTATGTGTTATGCGGAACTTCCGAAGATCGGAACTTCTGCAACTTGGTTGGCGGTAGTTCCGCACTAAATATCAAACGGCTAGTTTCTCGTCTGACATAGCCGTTGCAGTGCTTTTCTCTCAGGTGCGGTAGTTCCGGCCTTTACATGGCGGAACTTCCGATTTCCCTGATTTTTCAGGGGTTTGTCTCCCAACGGCTAGTTTTTGTGTGTGGGCTATATATAGCCACCTTGGCCGGTTGGGAGAGGTTGCTGGTGCTATTGTTAAGTGATATACTCATTCTTTGAGCTAAGAGCAAGCCTCTATTCTCTTTTGTGCATGTGTTGCACTTGGTGAGATTAGAGAGTAAACCCTAAGTGTATGTGTTGCCTTAGGTAGTGGATTGTGTATCCACGTGAGCATTGACACTTGATTAGTTCAAGTGAAAGTTTGATTCACACTCTTGGTGTTTGCCGACACCTAGACGGCGTGGACGCTGTCGCGGCGCGTGATCTTCTCAAGAAGCTTGTGAGAAGACCCGGCGGTTTGTGAGTGGTTTGGTGCTCACCATCTCCGGAGTGGAGGAAGAGCAACCATAGTTGAGTGAGGTGTTGGTTCGGTTTGTAACCGGTCCAAGTGTTTGGACTTACCTCGGAGGTATTGGCTTAATTAGTGGAGCCGGTCCAATTTGTTTGGGCTAACCTCAACGTGGATTAGGGGACACCGGCAAATCTCCGAACACCACGGTAAAACATAATCGTGTCATCTTGTTTTTACTTGTGCTTTACTTTGAGCAATTTACATTCTTGCTTTAATTTCTTATATATCTTGTATGATTGCTCATATTGTATTGTGTTCATATTGTTGGTACATTTAGTTGAGCCTAGTTGATTTAGGTTTTAATTGAGCAAAACCAATTCGCTATTAGCTTCCGCATTTACATATTAGTTTAGCGCGAAAGATTTTTAAAACCGCCTATTCACCCCCCTCTAGTCGGCCACCTCGATCTTACAACCACAGACACATACCAAGATTGCGAAGGCCAAGGATCTCATGAGCATGCACCTTCACACTGAAGTATTAAACTCACACACGCATGTATTGAATAAACACACAATTTCGATCTAGATCGAACCTGTCGAGTGGAAACAAACGCCCTTCACTCCCATCACCGCCCACTAGCCCGCCCATTGTAACCAAACATCTCACTCTAGCAAAGTTGTTGTAGTTGATTATTTTAGGGAGAGACCAAGTATTGCATTGCCTCTTCCAACATTTTACATAAACTAGTTGCCAATCACTTATATGCATAAGACAATTGTAGCATGTCGCCTAAATTCTTTAAAATTATATAGCTGAAGTAACAACAACACAATAGTAGCTTTAATCTTTTAAGGCCAATGATCAAAATACCCAAGGAACACTGCTACAAATCCTATGTACACCTACCGGAGCCTCAATGTTATCATAGGAGCCGTACCTCATCCATACGAGAGCAAGACGTGTTGTAACCTATAAGGCTTATGGTAGTCAAATAATTCAAATTAATAAAATGTGTTGTTTAGTGTGGACTTTTTCGAAATAATTATTGTGTGTTTTCTAGGATCCCACACCCTTTATTTATAGTCTCAAAATAGAGTCCAACTCTAACACAACTCGTTATTTAGATCTAACACGAACTCTCCAACACTCCCCCTCAAGATGGATCGAAGATATCAATCATGTCCATCTTGTTACATATTGTAGCACACTCACTATGACCTAACCCTTTAGTAAAATAATCAGCCTACTATTCACCAGACTTAAGATACTCCAACTTCAATACTCTTTCATCAAGCTTTTCTTTGATAAAAAAAACATATATGTCGGTGTTTTAGAACCGATCTTACGTAAAGATTGTTTGATTCGGGGGGTCTCCTAGAAATGAAATCACGCAGAGCGATTGACACGGGATTTTTATACAGGTTCAGCCTTCTCCGGGAGAATAACAACCCTACTCCCGTGTGTGTGTGGTATTGATCAGATTCTCGATAATCAAGCGTAAACTCGGACTATTACAAGGAACAGTACTTGTCTTTCTCCTTGATTGTCCTCGATTGGCTCTCTGTTGCCCTCCCTTTGCCCTCCGATTGATGCCTTTATATAGTCGTGAAGGAGTAGCTGTTTTCCCCAGCTGAAGAGGCGCCTAATCAAGCCAGTAATGGGCACATGATGGCGGTAATTACCGGCGTAGTGGCTCCTTCACGCCGCTTGGCGCTTATCTTCGTGAGGTAATGGTATTTAAGCACTATTACTACGCAGAATAATAGTGCATGTGGACCGTCCGGATTCCTTAATCAATTGGACCCATTCGCTTGTAGGTTTTATTGATTATAAGGTGGTCGTGGTTGACTTGGTCGTAGCAGGACTTACGACTAGGTAATGGTCGTAGAAGGACTTACGACTGGGTAATAGTCGTAGAAGGACTTACGACTGGGTAATGGTCATTACGACTGGGTAATGGTCGTAGAAGAACTTACGACCAGGTAGTGGTCGTAGAAAGACTTACGACCATGACATAGTCGTAGTAAGACTTACGACTATGTGGGTGATTGTAGGAGAACTTACAATCACTTGGTAGGCCTACCCCTTATAAATATAAGGGGTACTTCTGGGGACTACGTGACGTCATATTTACCCCTAATAAGAATTATAGATAAAAGATAAAATGAGGATTATCAGATCCTCGTCATCTAGCCCCCGAGCTTCAAGTGAAAGTAACTTACTTGGTGAAGGATTTGCAAATGGTCTTACGACTATGAAAATATCGCGAGAATAATGGTCAAGGAAAACTCTTCGACATTTGAGTGCCACTTTGACCAGAATTTGCTTGGTCGGAAGGTTGCTTACGACTATCAAAAAGTCGTAAAACCCTACGATCGTGAAGTGGCCGTAGCGAGCGATCGGAGAAAATCCTTTCCGATTGCTACTTCATTCGACCAGAAAGACTTGGTCAAGAAAGTAATTTTGCTTGGAGGTGACAAACGAACCTAATTTTCTCGAGCGCACTATCTAGGGAATTGCAACCGACTCCCACTGCACTGCTGATGAGACGGTTCCCGGCGGTGGCAATCGTATGGTTATAAAACTTACCGGGAGTTAGACTTGGATTTTTACCTTTTCCCCAAATCGTTCCCACTGTTCTTCGAGCTCTCGCCTTCTCCGCCGCCAACCCTAATCGTGCCTTCTCTAGCAATCCTTTCTCAATCCAAAACTTCTTGTTTCTGAGAGAAATGGCCAAGAAGGTTTCTGAGTGGGAAGAGTCGGAGATGGACGCGGCGAAGATTAAAGTTTTGGTCGACGCCGGTGTTAGAAAAATAGGGCAGAAGCGAGACACGAATTTTACGTGGAAAACCCTTGCGGGAAAAAACCACGGGCGCCAACCGGCAATGATCACTATATGTGGAGGGATTACAAGTCGCCGGGATTACAATGAAACTGCGTTTCATATGAGGCATACAAGGGGTATATATAGGGGTAAAGGACGTAGAGTCCAAGTCGGACACTTGTCCGCTAAAATAGAAACCAATCCGAACTCTTCCAGATAAGGCAATTCGGATCACAATTTCAACAATCTCCACCTTGATACGAATTTCCTCTTGCAGCAATAATGAAGAATCTTCAATCACCATAATATCTCCACAATAAGGTAAAGAAGCACCGTGCGCCAATTAGTCTCTAGGACTAAATCAGAATACCAACTAAGCTTGAGCAAAGCTCAAACTTAGAAACAGGAACTGGCTTCGTCATCATATCAGCTGGATTATCATGAGTACTTATCTTGCACACCTTGACATCACCTTGAGCAATGACACCTCGAATAAAGTGATATCTCACATCAATGTGCTTTGTTCTCTCATGAAACATCTGATCCTTTGTAAGGCATATAGCACTCTGACTATCACAAAATATGGTAGTGCAAGAATTTTCTCCACAAAGCTCATTGTACAAACCTCTCAACCAAATGGCTTCTTTACAAGCTTCAGAAATAGTCATATATTCTGCTTCAGTGGTAGATAAGGCAACAGTAGCTTGCAAACTTGCCTTCCAGCTAACAGCACAACCACCAATGGTGAAAACATAACCTGTGAGAGATCTTCTTTTGTCCAAATCGCCAGCATAATCAGAGTCAACATACCCAATAAGTTTATCTCTAGAAGTTCCAAACTGCAAACGAGCATTAGAAGTACCACGCAGATATCTGAAAATCCATTGAACTGCTTTCCAATGCTCTTTTCCAGGATTAGCCATGTATCTACTGACAACACTCAATGCATGAGATAAATCAGGACGAGAACAAAACATGGCATACATAAGAGAACCAACTGCACTGGAATATGGAACTCTAGACATGTGCTCAATATCATAATCTGACTCAGGACATAAAGTCAAGATAATCAAATGTGAAGCTAATGGAGTACTCACTGGTTTTGCATCATGCATATTAAAGCGACGAAGAACTTTCTCAATATAACCTTGCTGACTAAGGTATAACTTGCCAGATTTCCTCTCTCTAATAATCTCCATGCCAAGAATTTTCCTTGTCGCACCTAAGTCTTTCATCTCAAATTCCTTACTCAATCAGTGCTTTCGCTTTGCTATTTCGACTTATCTTTTGCAAAGAATCAACATATCATCAACATAGAGAAGCAAATAAATAGTTGAACCATCGACAGCTTTTAAATAAACACACTATCATAATCGATCGCTTAAAATTATGAGAGATCATAAAAGAGTCAAATCTCTTGTACCATTGCCTAAGAGATTGCTTCAAGCCATAAAGAGATTTCTTTAACTTACAAACAAGGTGTTCTTTTCCAGGAATAACAAAACCCTCAGGTTGATCCATATAAATATCTTCTTCCAACTCCCCATGTAAGAATGCAGTTTTAACATCCAATTGCTCAAGTTCATAATCATGAATAGCAACAATACTGAGTAAAGTGCGAATAGAACTATGCTTCACAACTTGGGAAAAGACATCATTAAAGTCAATACCTGGAATCTGGCTATAGCCTTTAGCAACCAACCTTGCTTTATACCTTGTCGGTTCAAGGGAGAAATACCTTCTTTTCTTTTGAAAACCCACTTGCAATGAATGCTTCTTCTCCTTTGGCAATTTCACTAGTTCCCAAGTGCTATTCTTTTCAAGTGACTCCATCTCATCATGCATAGCCGTTATCCACTTATTACGATCAGTGGAATCAATAGCCTCAGAGTATGATGAAGGTTCTGCATTACCTTCAATTTCTTCTGCCACACTCAAAGCATAAGCAGGAATATTAGCTTCTTCAATTAATCTCTTGGGTGGATTAATCTCCTCCTAGGTCTGGCTAACCGCAATGGACCGTTGTGGTGATCGCCACAAATAGGAGGATTCTCAACACTAGGTGCATCATGAACACCAATATTTTTCTTATCGATGCGTTATTCAAACCAATAAGATGATCCACCAACACTTGAATTTCGCTTACTCTCAACAGAATATTAGTAGGCGCTTATCATGAAGCATAGCGATTCATTAAAGACAACGCTTCGCTAATCACAACCTTACGTGTTACAGATTCCACAACTTGTATCCTTTGACATCGATTTATAACCAAGAAAGATGCACTTAACAGCTCTAGGCTCTAATTTTCCATTATCAACATGAGCATAAGCAAGACAACCAAATACTTTCAATTAAGAATAATTTCTCGTGAACCGCACCATACCTCAATTGGAGTCCTTTTTCAATTGCAATATTGGGAGATCGATTAATAAGATAGCAAGCAAGGAAGCGGCTTCATTTCAAAAACGCTTATGCAAACTCGCATTGGACAACATGCAACGGGCTTTGGAAATAATGGTCCTGTTCATACGTTCAGCTACACCGTTTTGTTGAGGAGTACCAGGAACGGTGTAGTGCCTAACAATGCCTTCAATCTTGCAATATGATTCAAATTCATCGTAATGTAATTCCATACCATTATCGCAAGAGTTTCTTTACCTTCTTTTACTCGCTTGTCTTTCAACCATAGTCTTCCACTCTTTAAATGTCAAAATGCTTGTGATTTATGCTTCAAAAAATAAGGCCACACTCTTCTAGAGTAATCATCAATAATTGTCAATATATAATTAGCACCGCCTAGCGATGTCTTGCGAGATGGTCCCCATAAATCAGAATGCACATAATCCAAAATACCTTCAGTAGTATGAACTGAAGTATTAAATCGCACCCTCTTGTGTTTGCCAAACACACAATGCTCACAAAATTTTAACTTGCTGATGCTATGTCCATCAAGAAGTCCTCTCTTGCTCAATTCTGCCAAACCAAGCTCACTCATATGCCCAAGGCGCATATGCCAAAGATTAGTAGCATCAGAATCAGATAATGAACTTGAGATTGCAGCAACATTACCTGATATTGTAGTACCTTGCAGATGGTATAGATTGGCAGATTTAATATCAGCTTTCATCACAACAAGAGAACCTTTTGATACCTTTAAAACTCCACCTTCACCTGAATACTTGTACCCTTTAGTATCAAGAGTACTCAAAGAGATGAGGTTCCTTTTCAAACTGAATGTACCTCACATCCACCAAAGTTCGATAATACCATCAAACATCTTGATCCAATGTAACCAATTCCTCAGAACCTTACAAGATGAGTTATCACCCATCGACACGTAACCACCTTCAATAGATTCATAGGTGGCAAACCAATCCCTATTAGGGCACATATGAAAAGTGCAGCAGTAATCAAGAATCCATTCATCACCGGTCTTAGCACATCCAAAGAAAGGCAACAAGAATTTCTCCATTAGGACTATCATCAGCAACAAGAGAAGCTTTACCTTCATCATCTGGTTTACCTTTTGGCTTATAGTAGCCAGCTCTCTTTTCTTTATTTTGCGACTTCCAAAGACTCAAAGATGTCAGGCCCACTTTTCTTGCAATATTTGCACGACTTGTATTTGCCTCTTGATTTTGACCGCTCTTATAGCCGTTTGGACTTTTACCTCGAGATCCATTGTTTGAGTTCTTCTCCTTTTGCCTGCCGCGAATAAACAAGCCTGCTCCTTGCGAGCTTGAATTTTCAGAAGGTACCATATGTTTCATCTTCTCTTTTGCATGCAAAGCTTCATAAACTTCATTAAGAGTGAGAGTATCTCTACTATATAATATGGTATCTCGAAATTTGAAAAAGAACTAGGCAAAGGAACACAAAAGAATAAGACCCAAATCCTCATCATCATATTTTACCTCCATCGACTCTAGGTCGGTAACGATCTCCTTAAACATCGAAAGATGATCAAGCACAGATCCTCCTTCTTGCAATTTATGAGAGTACAATTTCTGCTTGACATGCATCTTACTGGTGAGATCCTTTGTCATGCAGATTTGTTCAAGCTTCAGCCATAATGCAGCAGATGTCTTCTGCTTTAAAAACATCCTGCAAAATATCATTTGATAGATGTAGGTGAATTTGAGATAAAGCCTTACGGTCTTTGCGCTTCTCATCTGCGGTCCATTCGATAGGCTGTTTATCAAAATCTTCCAATGCATCATCCAAATCCATCTGTGCCAACACAGCCCTCATTTTGACTTGCCACAGCGAAAATCTTGTGTCTCGACTCAGGAGTGGAAGATCATACTTCAAAGTCGCCATAAGGAATAAACAAAAAAATTCACGACTGATTTGATACGCCTTTTATGTATGCGAATCAAAAATCTTCAAAACTCCTTGTGCACTTTTATTTTTCTGTGGTAACCGAAGCAAAAAAATCTCCCAAGAACAATACCAATCGGCTGAGCACTAATCAACAGGACAAGCAAAAGATTTATGGAATATTAAAAGAACAGAATCTTCCTGACCTGTGCTCTTTTGGACCTTGACGTGAAAGCACAAAGTGATGGTTGATGTGTATGATATATATAATGTATATATGTGAACTTAGAACCTGTTGATGACAGCTGATAGCTTTTTCCTCTCTGCGTGAACTCGAGGTCGTCAATTCTTGCTTTTTATCTGCTGTGTCCGGCTCGAAGGCGACGCGGACCGAGGCGATTGCTGAGCAGCTTTGATTGCTCGGTGCTGGTCTGGCTGATGGTGCAACGCACGGCTCGGCTGTTGGTGACAAAGATGATGCACGGCGACAGCTGCACAAACAAATTTCCGACAGAGGCGACGCAAACGGCAATGCCTGCAGTGTCTTTGCTGCGGCGTGGCGAAGCTAGGCGACGAGATGAAGCGCTGCCTCTGGAGCTGTGCGTGGACCGAGGCTAGCGAACGCTCCGGTAGATCCGAGGAAAACTTGAGGAGCGATGCGACGCCGAGCGACGACGTCTTGACGGCCACGCCAAAACCGACCGCTATTTTTTTCTTTCGTATCTCTTGAACTCTAAAGTCTTCTGCGCTCTGATACCACTTGTTAGAAAAATAGAGCAGAAGCGAGACACGAATTTTACGTAGAAAACCCTTGCGGGAAAAAACCACGGACGCCAACCGGCAATGATCACTATATGTGGAGGGATTACAAGTCGCCGGATTACAATGAAACGGCGATTTCATATGAGGCATACAAGGGTATATATAGGGGTAAAGGACGAGAGTCCAAGTCGGACACTTGTCCGCTAAAATAGAAACCAATCCGAACTCTTCCAGATAAGGCAATTCGGATCACAATTTCAACAATGAAGATTCCAGAGAAGGCTCGTGAATGGCTTCCGCCATCGGCAAGATCGGCCGTCGGGGGAAAATGGGCAAATCGCTTTCCAAGCGCATCGTGAGTCACGACCTCCGATTGCTCGCTCACCCTTTCTCACGGTGGTACTCGAAAGACTTTGGAGTGGAATTAGTGAATCTAGGTCCTAATTCCATTACTATGCCGAGTGTATTCGTACCTTTGTGAGGCGTGCACTGGGATTCCGCGACCTCGAGCTTTTCCAATATTATTACGGATGACTCGACAAACCGAATTGCTTAAGTCATGGTTCAAGCTCCACGACTTGAAGTCGAGGGAGTATATTCGAGTTTTACTCGGTCTTCATGGTCGGATGGAGGAAGAGGTGGTTTTACCGAAAATCACCTCGTAAGACACCTCTCTTTCGTGGGGAAGGTCACGAGAAGAAATTTTCATGGGACTCAACTCCTGAAGATATCAGTCGGATTGCCCCCTACATTCAAGCCATCAAGGATTTGAAGGAGGAGGGGTTGACCGGATGGCATGTGGTGACAGATTTCATCACACGCCAAATCACCCTCGAAGAAACCAAAGATCTCCTATGTGGAGATATTCGGGAGAGGAGACCCACCAGTGGACTATGACGAGGTAAGTGAACTTCCGACATAGCTCTCGGTTTGGTCTTTCTCAAAGTTATCTAACGCTCTTATCTGCTTATTACGCATCTTCCACAAAGTGAGATTGACGCTAGAGTCAAACTCATCTGTGAGAAGTCTCCACCATCCCGAGTGGTGGTTCCTCAAATCATTGCGGCTTTACCCGCAAATAAAAGGATAGAGCGCCTAAAGGTAATCAAAAGTTGATTTTTTTTCTTTAGGACTTTATAGTCGTAGAAGAACTTACGACTAGTGGTGATCGTAGAATATCTTACGATCAAGAAAATGTTGTAGAAAGACTTACGACTTGACACTGGTCGTAGAAAAACTTACGACCGGTTAGTAATTCTTCTTTTTCTGTTTTGCTTTACAGAAAGTAGGCATGGAAAATCGTCCAGACGACGAGGAAGTTGCGCTGATAACCATTGGTTCAACGTTGTCGAAAAACAAAGGCTCGGCTCCTCCTTCCAAGAGACGTCGACTTGCAAGATCTGCTGACAAGGGAGGAGCAAGTTTGAGCTCTGGTTTTTCGACCAGATCTTCTGCAAAGCCTGCGGCGAACATAGCTGTAATTGAAGCCGAGGCTAAAGTCATCGAAGCCGAGAGGGTTGAAGCAGTTGAACCTCTTAAGCACAAACCCCGCAGGGCTAAGGTACCCTTCTTCTATGACAAGAGATCTTTCGTAGTTTCTGCCACTCCTAGTTTTGTTAAGCAACTGGAAAAGAAAATCTGGAAAGATTTTATATCTTTGTAAAGGACGATGTCGCTCCAAAGATCGCTGCAGCTTGAGGGTAGTGCTGGCTCTTGGAGTGGTCGAGACCGGTCTCGCTATCCGTAAAATCGAGAGACCGTAGATGTGGTCTCTGCTCAAACTCTACGACTGCACGTAGTCGTAGCCGGGCCTATTATTGAACCTCGACTGCACGTGGTCGAGAGAAGAAGAAGTCCTCCGCTGGGAGGATTGCTCCTAAGTTCCCGGTTAAGACCGAGTGCAGAGGTATGCGAAATGTACCAAAGTGTAAGAACAACTTTTACCTTTTTCCTTTTCACAACCTCGATTTGCTTTTCTTTATTTTAGTCCGACTCTTCAAATTTTCGAGGATGCTTCCGTTGAGAAGCTCATTGTCACTTCTTCGCCTGCCGGAGAGGTAACAATGGAGGTGGTCAAGGATCATCCTTAGCCCAGTGGCCGATGAAGTCGTGGCTCTAAAATGGTTCCTACAACCGCCGAGGTTGTAACTACGATCGTTGAAGTAGCGATCGCGTCCCATCAAGTAACGCTACATACCGCTGAAGTGGCGACTACGACTACCGAGGTCGTAGAGACAACAGGGCACCGAGAAGCCTCCGTCAAGGCGGTGACGAGCTCAGACACCGCTACCGAAAGGAAGTCGTGGCGACGCTCCTTCCAAGATCCAAAGAGAAGCGCACTACGTAATCGGAAGAAGAATATTTCAACTTCTGTGCTGACTTCTTTGGTCCTGCTTCACTCGTAGGGTCTTCTGCTTTTAGATCTCGCGACCAAGTCCCCCATCCCAACGATATTCCCAATAGAGGGAACACCTTTGACAATGAGCGTCTTAAGAAGGTGTGGTGGGATCAAGTCGTGAGGATAGACAAGTCGCAGAACCTGAGTGTGTACTCGACCTTTGCTAGGTCGACCATGAATGTAAGTATTTTTAGGATACTTATATATGTGGCTTTCCTTTCTTCTCACCGCTTCTTTTGCGTAAAGCTCTAGAGCAAATTACCGTTGTTGGTGAGTATCATCGACAACTTTTAGAACTACGACAGGAAAAAGAAGAACTCTGCATACAAGCGGAGAGATGGTAAGTTACTGTTATTCATAGTCGTTTTCGACTTGACTACTCGTATAGTGCTTACGAGATTTGTCATGGAAAAACTCATGACAAGGTATTGGTCGTAAAAAGCTTACGACCAGAGGCTTTGTCGTAGAAAGACTTACGACCAGGTCGATGGTTGTAGAAGAACTTACAACCGATTGACCGATGTTCATATCCACTTTTATCCTTTGTAGGTTAAAAAGTGACACAAAGGCCTTAGCTGACTCGCTCGATTATGAAAAAGAGGAGTCGAAAAAGCTGAGGGTGGAAGTAGTAGACCTCTCGAAGAAACTTCGAGAAGCCATCTCTGCAACTAAAAGATTGCAGGAAAAAATAAACAGTAAGTGCTGAACTTAAGACTGCTTTTGACTTTGACCTTTACTCGATTCTCATTTCTCTTCCAGAAAAAGAAGATGAAATGAAGAAGCTCCGGACTGAGGTTGGAGAAAAAGCTTTGGTTATTCAGGAGTTTTCTCAGATACTAAAAATAAGGATCAGAACTCGAGGGACCAAAACTCGAGTAATGTAAGCAATTCTTTATCTCGTTGTTCTTTTCGAGTATTTTCCCTTTTCTAATGCTAATTTCTTTTTCAGAAATTGCTGTCGAACTGAGGAGCCTCGAGGCTGAAATTAATGAAAAGACTTTGATCTATAACGAGTCCGTCCGCATTGCCAAGATGAATGCAGAGGACGTTAGAACATGGGAGAAAAAGCATGCTGAAACTATTGCTTCCCATAAAGAAGAAGTCAAGAAGTTGGATTCTCGACTAGTAGGTAAGAAATGCTTTACCTATAATTATAGTTGTGTTCTCTTCCTCTAGAAGTTGATTTTTGTTTGACCGTTTTATTCTTTTCAGAACAAGTGGTCGAGAACAAAAGACTTCGCGAGGCTTCGACTCGTTCCCAACAGGAGATGGAATCAATGAAGACTAATCTTCAAGGCAACATCACACTCCTGAACAATGTACTTGGTGAGCTTCATACTGAGGGAAAAACTCCTCGAGAAGATACGATAGCTGCTCACATAAGTACTATCGGGGAACAAGTCGGAACTTTACAAGAAATAGTGACCACTCTGAAGGCCAACCAAGCTGAATCCATAAGGGCGGCAGTCGAAGCTGCAGTAAGTTATGCTTTGGCAAAACTTAAAGCTCATGACCCCCGCCTTAGTGTGCAACCAATCGAAGCCGACTTCGACTGCCCTGAATCAGAGGCAAGTCATTTGATTGAAGAAATGCAATCAGTTGGCAAGAAGGTGGCGGAGAAAATGCAACTGGGCTCTCCCCCTTTATAGTAATCAGAATGACTTTGTAAGATGCATGTTTCATTAATGAAATATATATGAACCATCTTGTTTCTCGCAAATCATCTTGTCGAGTAGTTAGCAACTCAAAAGATAATTAACGAATGAAAGACTAAGAACCAAGTTAAATTAATAACTTTATCCTAGCCCCCGACTATTTGCTTGGCTTGTTTAGACAATCCAAGTAAATAGTGTGTGAAATAGAAAGAGAGGTTTGTTTAACTTATAGTTTTTGTTATGGTTGTCAAGCACTGGTCGAAAGAGTAGAAATGATTCGACACTAGGAAGTTCCTTCTAGTGGGCAGGACCACGTGCAGAGAGGAAAGGCTTCGACTAGGTGATGTGACCATCTCCGACTAGTTTAATCAAACCAAGAACAAAGAACTTGAGTTAAGCAAACGCTCAGAGGACTTTAATAATTCATTCGCCTTTTCTCGATGGACTCGATAAGTCTTTTCCAAGAGCAAAAGTGGGAGACGAGCAACGCTAGGAAGTTCCTTCTAGTGGGCAGGACCACGTGCAGAGAGGAAAGACTTCGACTAGGTGTGTCTCTTCCTTCACCGCTTAAAACGAAACGAGTACACCAAAGGTGGTCGAATAAATATAAAAAGTGCACTCTACTTAGAATATTTTTCAAATTATCAAACTAAGATGAGAAGAGTTGGCTTTGAGAACATTTCGACTAGATAGACCCCGAGCTCTCTCAGATTGGCAACAAAAGTGAGTAACGGTCGATGCTAGGAAGTTCCTTCTAGTGGGCAGGACCACGTGCAGAGAGGAAAGACTTCGACTAGATGATGTTACTTGCCTTTCGACCAGTGTAAAGAAAACTGGGTGTTTTTGGATCATAGTCGAAAGATTATAAAAGTACTACTCAAAAATAAGACAAAAGAGGTAGAAGGAACCTGGACTCTTATTGCTTGAGAGGTTGGTCACACATAGAATTTGCGTAACTGGTCGATGTTCCAAGAATTTGAGAGAACCTGTCCGTCTTCCATTACTAGTCGTACCGACCCTGGCCGAGTGACTTCGACCACTGTGTAAGGACCTTTCCACTTGGGAGAAAGTTTATTCCGATTAGACTTGGATTGGCAAAGCCTCAACACCAAGTCACCTACAGCAAGGCTGCGAGGCCGGACCTTACGATCATAGTATCTGCGTAGGGCTTGTTGGTAGACTGCTGAACGGATTAGGGCTATGTTTCTCCTCTCTTCGAGTAGGTTAATGTCATCTGCTCGAAGTTGTTCCTGGTCGGAGTTGTTGAAGGTTTCAACTCGTGTCGACTCGTGTAGTAAGGCTCAAACTCCCGGAATGTCACATCCATACTCACAAACAACTTTCGTTCAACTGGGTTCCAATATATATAGCCCTTCTGACTGATGCATAGCCTATGAAGATATATTTCAATGCCTATTGATCTAGCTTGCCAACCACTGGTCGGTGATCTCGTACAAAACACACAAAACCAAACATCTTGGGATGCACCTTGAACTCTCACTGACCCAAAAGAAGTTCAGCTGGAGACTTCATCCCAAGTATTCGAGACGGCATGCAATTGATGAGATGCACTGTCGTCATTACTGCCTCGCTCCACAATCCCTTTGGCATATTCATCTGAAACTTTTGTGAACGTGTTACCTCCAACAAATATCTATTCTTCCTTTCAACCACTCCATTCTTTTGGACAAGTAACCCAATAAAGTGCCCTTCTTCTGAGAGATACGCTGCAAACTCCTTATTAACATACTTAGTTTCATTATCTAACCGAAGAATCCAAACTTTTGCGTCAAACTGAGTAACAATCATCATATGGAAGTCTTGAAAACATCGAAGGACCTCGCTCTTATGTTTCATCACATAAATCCAAGTCATACGAGTAGAGCAATCAATAAATATGACAAACCACTTAAAACCACTTATAGAAGTAATAGAGCACAAACCCCAAACATCCGAATGTATTAATATAAAAGGTTCATAACTCATAAAACCAATGCTACTATATGTAGACTGTGTATGCTTTCCAAACTCACAAACATCACACACAAGTTTACTCTTGTATACCCTTTTAAACAAATCAGGGTATAACTGACTTAAACTCTCAAATGATAGATGTTCTAAGCGACGATGATGTAATGAAACTTCTGCCTCGATTCCTCCTATAGCCACAACCAATGTCGCATCAATCAGATCAATGAACCACAACCCATTACGCCTTATTTCAATCCTAATCCTCTTTCCAGTTCTCTTCTCCTGAAACAAACATGAATCCTCATCAAATGTCACAGTGCATTTAAATTGGTCAATGATAGAACTGACTGAAACAAGGTTGACTGGAAATGAGGGAACATGCAAAATGGAGGATAAAGCAACGGATGGTGTGCACTCTACAGATCCTACACCCTGAATAAGCTGGGAGGTTCCATCAGTTATTTGGACAGTTTCAGAATGAGTATATGGGGTGTAAGATGCGAAAGCAGTAAGTGAACGTGTAACATGCTTGGATGCCCCTGAATCTATGATCCAATCAATATGCGAGTGCTTATATGTGAATGCAAGTGCATGTGTCTGAGTACCTTCGCCCATGTGACCGTAGTTTGCAAAGTTACCAAAGGAGGTGGAATCATGAGAAGTCTCCGATACCTTTCTCTACTGGCACTTCTCCCACCGCACAGCTTGCTTGCCTGTCAGAGTAACAGACGTGATCTCCTCTGTCAGGGCCACATTAGCCTTGGGGTCAACTCGGCCCCTTCCTCGACCTCCACGACCACCACAACCTCCGCCTCGACCTCCATACTGTGGAGAAGGACAAACATGGCTCAGATGTCCTCTCATTCCACAGTTGTAGCACTCTCTATCATCTGGTATGGTGTATGCGGGTCTGACCGGGTTGTTGTCCCTCATTACTCGTAGTTGAACCTCCTATGCACCTTAGCCGAAATAGCCTCCTCCATAGTAGGCAAGTTTGCCAAGTGGAACATAGTAGCCCTTCTACTCAAACTTTGAGTTGAGTCCCTTTATAAAGTGTGTAACCTGTCTGCGTTGCAGCCACACTCTACCAGCCTCAATATCACAACACATGTTAACTGTAGTCGATCATAGTGATATAAATCTGTCCACAGTTGTTGTAGTTCACTAGCAAACTCCTAGACAGTCTTTTCCTCCTGTTTCAGGACCTCCACCTTGCCCTGGACCTCAACCATCATCATCGCATTTCCTGCCCTGGAGTACATGTTGCTTAGCATCTTCCACATCGCCGGTGCACTCTGCAACATCTCCACCATCCGAGCGATAGATGGAGACATCGAAGTTAGCAACAAAGCTACCACCACAGAGTTGGTGGTCTTCCACATCCTCCAATCCATGCCCCCCTTGTCTGCAGGCTCAACACAAGTCACCCGCAGGTAGTGCTCCACCCTCTTCATCTTCAGAATTAGATGAGTCCTTCTAAACCAACTCAGGTAATTCTTATTTCCTTCCAACTTTACATCATTCGGCATCAGCTTTAGCTTTAAATCAGTTGACCCTGCACCAGCCATCAGACCTATCATACCCGCCTCGAAGAGGTCCTGTAACATGTTTCTCATGTCACCTTGAGTTACTAGCGGGAAATTAGTCTCAACAACTACTTTCCTTTTTCTTCCACCGTCCTTATTACGACTTCTCCCTCCTCCTTCCTCGCGGCCTCAATTTCCTCAAAGGTCATCTTCTCAAACAACTGGAGGAATGCAAATCACTATCACAATATGCCACGCGTATCTCTCACGATCACGACAACCCTTCATGCATCAATATTTTGTCAAATCTCGATGTCTTCCTTTACCCAATCATACATAATCTGTAACTTTTTTTCTTCCAACCGAACATAGCTCGGCCAAATTTTTTCCCCTTCTCGGCCGATTTTCTTCCCTTCCAACCGAACAGAGCTCGGAGCTCGGCCGCTCCTGGCCTTCTTCCTCCAAAATCGGTTGACACTTCTTCCTCTGGCCATCTTCGCATCGAACAGAGAACTCCTCCCAACCTGTCGGCTTATCTCCTCCCCTTCTTCCTCCTTAGCGGCCACCCTAGAGGAGGCGACGGCGAGGCTCACACCCGCGAGGCGCGGCGCGGCGGCGGCAACCTCTGCGCAACCAAGCGGCGCCGGGCCCACACAAAGACGGCCGTGTGGCGAAGGTGACGGCGGCCTGCACGGCCACGGGGCGCAGTCGTGGCGCGACGCGGCCCTAGCAGTGGGTGGCATGGATGGGTGGCGGCGGCTGTGGACGGGTGACAACGGATATGGGTAAGTCTAGGAGCTAGGGTTTGGCTTTGATACCATATGTACTTTTGGGAATAATTGTTGTGTGTTTCCAGTAGGATCTCACACCCTTTATTTATAGTTTCAAAATAGAGTTTAATTCTAATACAACTCGTTATTTAGATCAAACAGGAACTCTCCAACATTTAGTCATTATGATAATTTTCATGATAGTTACCTTATGTGCATAGGACCTAAAATATCAATTCATGTGCGCAGCAGATAGACAGTGGAAACAATGCAAATGGGCGAGCTAAATCCCCAGATACATACATTCCATTGAATCAACTAGCACAGCTAAACTACAGGACAATATATACAATCAGCTCATCACGATAAAACAATAATGCCCGATCAAACTAACAAAGAACATCACGCGTGCCCATACCGGAAATACAAGCAATTCATTTGGTCCCAATAAAGCAACGGTAGTCGGAATGCTAAGTTGCGGAGATATCTCTATCGTTTTCCTTGTCACATTTCGCTTGTTCTCTCTCTTTTGCATAATTGGCATTTGTATCACCTTTCGACAATCATTTATTATAATGGCCACAAGGTAGAGATATCTCGACCGTTTTCTGTCAAAAAAATTATTTTGGAAAACATACCACGACTGTAGTTTGTTAATTGAGCTTGCTTCTTCGGGATCGCAGCTTGTACAAATGGCTGATGAGTTTGTTGGAAATTTGGGTAATATTTTAATTCTAGATTTTACTAGGAGAAAAAAATCACAAAATCACTAGTGATGCATAAATCAATACTAATAGTAGGCAATATATTGTACTTCGAAATATACACAATAACATGATTATAACAAAGTCAATCAATCATGTGAACGACTACAATAAAGTTTGATGAGAATAGAAACCAGCGTAGACACAGTCATAGAAGTAGACGACGTCAAGGAAGAAGTCAAGTGGTCATGTGGATGCGCTGCCAGAAAACTTATTATCGCCCCGTGTAAGTACAATGGTTCGGAGAGCCACTCTCATCCCTTCCCGTGCACGCCGAGAAAAAATATCGTCATGGTACAACAGCTCAACACACTTTTTCTAGAGGACGGTGTAAGAAAGAAATATATAAATCATTCTTAGGGTTTATTCTGGACGTCTCCAGACCCTTATAAGGACAAAGCATTTACTCTCTATTCACTATTATAATTAACTCGAATTAAGTCACTGATAATTGATAATTCAAACAAAATAATGGTATTTATACAGTGTTTAACGGGTCCTGACTAGTTCAAACAAAGGAGAGAGAAATACACAATTAACAAAATGGGCAGGTCATAGTCATTCACGACTAGGCACTTACAGCAAGCTCGTAACTCCTTACAACCAGTTTTGTATCTGGTAACGATTAGGTCGTAGTTACTCACAACCAGCCTATAACTCTTTAGGACCAGTTCGTATCTGATCACGATCAGATGATAACCTTTTACAACTAGTCGTGACTTACCTTGACCGTCCGTGACCAGCTCACGAGCTGTTTGTATCTCCTTACGACTAGTTGATTAATCTTTACGACCGTTCAACCTATTTCCCAATTTCTAAACCTCGTAAATGAGCCAATTTCCAACAGAGTTTCAGATCACGCCATCGTGGATGTTTTATTGACTTGATTTGATTAAAAAAAAACTACCGAAAATTCCGTGGTCTTTGCCATCTTACCCAGAATTCCTCAACACCATTCTCACCTCTTACTGGCCTCTCAAAAAGCCTGCAACAAAGCAAAACCGCAGGGAATCTCTTTCCAACTCGTTTGATCGATTTTGCTTCAAATTTCAATACCTCTCAGCAATCAAACAAAACACATGAAATATCGTACAGAATTTTAAATAGTGTGCCGCGCGCATACCTAAGTCATATCACAGCTAGAACAGCACTCTATACAAAAGCTTCTCCATTCTGACAGCTGATTGATAGCCTTACAGAGACTTAAACAGAAGAAGCAAGTCCTATCTATGAAAAAGACGAGCTAGCTAAACATCGGAAATTGGTAGCAGTTAGACTCGATCGATCTCCAGCGTAGGAGGCCACTAACCAAAACATACAACAAGATTATTATTTTTAAAAAGAGAGAGAGAATAATCTCTAGTAGCGATAGCCGGAGACGAGGCCGTCGTCGAAGTTCTGAGAGTAGCTCTGCAGGTCATACCCGAATCTCACCGCAGTCCTCCTTGGGCGCTGCACGGTGTTCCTCCACCTGGACCTCAGCCTCCAGAACAGCTGCCTCATCGGCGCAGCCGACCGCCACGCCGCGCCGCCGCCGTTCTTCGCGTGGATCCTCCTCCGGCTGCCGCCGTACAGCCCCAGCAGAAACACCATCCTTGACCACCTCAACTCTGCTAGCTCCCACGCTTGTCCCCTCACACAATTCACTCAACCACTGCACCGCTTGCACTCTGCTTCTCTCCTCTGATGATCTGATCTACCTCTCTGCAGTGTTCTGAACCGGCGAAGCCGTTGTTGCCCAAACGAAGCTCTCGGCCGCTCCTTATAAATCTCGGATGGATGGACGGGGATTCCTACGCGTGGATGTGGCCGGCCGGGCCCACCAGCACTCACTCCGGCGTCCACTCTGTCTAATCATCATAGTGGTCCGGGCAAAAGTCCATTCCAGTCATCTTGTCCATCATCATCCTACAGTCAAAGTGCTTGGACATGATCCCGAAGAGAAGCGTATATGGACACAGAGTATTGTAGCTTTGAGTACCGAGTAATACAGTTCAGAGTATTGTAACTTCAAGTACTGAGTATTAGTTTTCTAAGTACCGAGTGGCAGAGCTCCGAGTAATGTACTCAGTCGTAAGTCGAGGTGTGTATCGAGTACGAAGGACAGTCGGAATTGCATGGTCGAAGGTCAGAAAGCTATAGTGCGCGGTCGGTGGTTGATTGACTGTAGTCGTAGACTTCATGATCAGTAGTTGTAGACTTAATGATCGGTAGTCGTGAGCTTTGTGGTCGATGGTCGTAGACTTCATGCTCAGTGATCGTGCGCTTATAGTAAGTGATCGTAGGCCTATGGAAAGTGGTCGTACGCTTCTGGTAAGTGGTCACAGATTTCGAGTGCTTCAATACTTATTTTCTTCGAATACCTTGAGTACTCGTGTCTGGTTGGCCAGCGGTATAACCAGCGTGTACACAGCGGTACGATCAGTTTTATAGAGTTATCTCAATTTGTGTTTTAAAAGTTAAAATTTATGATCGTGAATGATCTTATTCGTGTTTATTGATACTTGTGAGTGTGATATGTGTGTGTGGACTGATATTGGTCAAGTTGGAGAACTTGTGCCAAGAAAACGTTCTTTGATCTTTGCATGTGCAGGTTGAGTGTGGAGACGTTCATGGTCAATGACGAGGAAGACCGGAACTTGGAGGGGGAATCCAAGGTTCAGGTGGTCGTGCTCACGCTGGGGCGCATGGAGATCAAAAGTAAATGCATGATGAGTAGTCTAAGCTACAGGAGGTGCCGTCTTAGAGGCGACGCGTGAAGAGTTATGAAAGGTGTTTTATAACTGGAAAGTTTAAATATATTACCGTGATTTGAGAGATTTCAGTTCCCTTGTTCCACGGAAGAGATTGGACTATATGTCTGTGTTGATAAGGACACAGTTTAAGGCCCTAGCATATAAAGGTCGAAGAGATTAAGAGTAACAGACGCTCGTGGCAGGCTTCTCGGGGCTTTTGGTGGCGACGGCTTTTAGTAGAGAGAGCTTTTTGGTACTTTCTTGATAGGGTTTGAGGGGTGTCGTGAGAGCAGTTTGTAGACACATAACACGATTGAGAAATAATAGATCAAGTCGTTTCCAAAGAATTTCAGTCATCGCTGGCGGTTTGTGCTTCTGGGCATTGTGTTCGACTTGTTCTCATCCATTGTCTTCGATCTGCTTTTGCTTGTTACAGTGTGTGAATCTCCCGAGCCAGAGGGTGGAAGAGATCACATAGTCGAACTCCTTCGACTAGGTGGTTGTAACTCTCTCAACAAGGTCGATTTCATCTTATTAGATTACATATTGTGTTGTTCTCCTGGTTGTCGACAATAACATCTACTGTTAGAACTGATTACTGCAGTTTCAACCACTACGACGAGGAGATCAACTCGTATGAGTACATAGTATTCAGTTGTCCGTTGAATCCAAAGCAGATTCTTCTCGGCAAATTGCAAAAGAAAGCACTACAACCATTCACCCCCTCTTATTGTTGTATCCGATCCTACAGTACTATAACATTACGCAACAACCATCGGAAAGGTGTAGCAACCCTGTAGCATCAGCACTATTCACACACATGACAACATCACTATAGCATATAGCATGTAGCATCAGTACTATTCATGCACACGGCAATATCACTATAGCGGTTGATTTGAGCCGTTATTTTCAGATCGGACGACTCAGATATGCCGAATACTATAGTACTGGGATGTCAATCTCACGAACCATATACTGCATTAGGGCTAAGCTATAGCTAGCTAGACTGAGGTGGCAACGGCGATGGCATCTCGCATAAAGCAAGGTTAGCGGCAAAGGAGTACTGATAGGGTCGGCGGCCGGCTCGCGTCGGATCATATCCTAGACGACGCACGTGATGCCGTCGGCCTGCTTTAGTTTTGGTGGTGGCTGTCGAGGTCGGCACGCACGGCCAGTTGCGTGCGTACACGAACGACAAACCTAACACGTTATGTTCCATGGCCCATGTGGTGTGCTGCACTGCTGCTCTCTCTTAAGCTGTACGTGCGGCCGGCCGTGTGAACGGTGTGAAGTGCCACATGAACGATGTGTTTTTTGCTGTCGCGTCGCGCGTGCGTGCGCATACATCGATTCGATCCGTTGTCGAGTTGGGCGAGATCTGACGCTCCTTGAGGCTACAGCTAAACTATCTGCTCAGACCATATGATTAATTGGATTTCCGGCTCATTTGAAACGTGAGAATTTCACAGGAATTTCGTAAGGTTGGCATGTATGCCACCTCTTACATCTGTTTGCCCGGTCAGATATCCACGGTTGTTGTGCATTCAGACACGTGCATGCCCAAGTCTTTGGCCGTCCACGTTACTAAAAAGCTCGCAATGACACGTATGTAATGGAGTACTCTTTTATCTGTTGGTTACGTTAAAGCTCACGCACTAAAGCAACGTAGTTAGTGACTAGTGAGGACCCAAAAAAAAAGGGTAGGAGGGAAAGACGAGCAGATGACTGCATCGAGACGCTTTACGCGCACGATGGATATGGCGTGCATATCCGTTCAGGATAGTTCGCGATTGCAGTGGCGAACGCACAGCACTATGCACTTGATCAAATCAAACCAGCTGAACTTTTGCACGCAGCGATTGACCAATTAGTTTCCCTTACGATCTTATCCTTAGATAAAGAGCCTGTACACATTATCAACCACATAGCGATCGATATCGTCATATGGATAGTCCAAAAGTATGCACATAACAAAATATTAATTCTACCTGCGTAGGAGCAGAACATAGTACGTGCATGCACTCGTTCTATGTATCTTCTATATCTATCTTGACGGAAGGAATGCTACTCAATGCAGAGGAACCACGGTGTAGTAGTATTAGAAGCGATCTTTACCGTTCGTTTTATTATTACAGTAATTACTACAGTGTTTCTACTAGGGTAAAGATTGCACTGTTGCTACGAACGCTATTTATCTTCTCAAAAAAGCTGCATGCAGAGAATACGAATCCCTACTTTGACATGTAACGGCTACCAACTTTCTACATCCTACCAAGCTCGTAAAGAAGAAGATAAAAAGGAAAAGCACTATCTAGTGTTAAATCGAGATCAAAGGAGGCGGCTGCTTATGACTAACCAGCCCTATCGGCTGATCGACAGATGTCGCAAAGGACGGCCGTTGCTGGCAGTTTGGGAAGGTACGTAGTACAAATTATCCGAGTCAGCCGTGGTCCTTGATGACCAGCCTTGTGCACACACTGACGACGACATGGCATGCTCAGTTCACCAGACTCAGTCAGTCAGGTATGCCACTGCCACCTACCCCCGGCTAGATGTCAGAGCTTCAAACTAAGGAATTACTAAGCAGTGCTCGTTAGCCCGCGGCAATTTTACAGGAATCATGTGAGAATTATACTGTGTATCATGTGAGACAGCGAGGTATATTTGGTTGGTTGAATCGGGATAAATGGAATGAGATGATACATCATAGATGAGAAGATACTGGATAGTATGATACAACTTATGTATTTGGTTAGTGAGATTATGTAATTCAATATTTTGTTTGGTTGTATGAATGTGATGGTATTGAATGGTTTAATATGGTGTTTGGTTTGAGGGATGAAGATGAATGAGTTGTATACATAGAGAAATATCAACACAATTAATTATTGAAATATTACCACGATTATTAAATTTACCTTAATTATAAAAGAGTATATACTAAATAAATTATTTAACTATCCACTAATTGGCATAACCCATTGGTTAGTGACGTATACATAGAGGGAGAGGGATAACAGAGGGGACGCGCTCGTCCCTGTACCGCGTAGTTCACCCGTTTTTATGGAACCGTTCGGTACAACATATTTAGAGAATATTCTCCGGATATGTATGATCGCATCCAAGACGAATATATTGATTCGGTTCACTCAACCAAACACAAGGACGGGGCAAATTCAGGACCATCCTGTATATATATGCTCTAATTCACCGAACCAAACATACCCTAAGCTCCTATAAAATCGTGTGCTCCGTATACGACCTTATAGCTTGGTAAATCATTTCTCATACTTTGATATATAGGTTTGCCCTGATGTGAGATTCAATTAAAAGCCTTCCCTTTACTTCAACCTAGGACCAATCTATTCCATTAACAATCTATCTAGTTGGCAAGCAATGGCGAACCCATGACCAAAAATTAAAAATACTAATGGGACTTGCTCACCTACTTGCAGCTTGCCGAATGTCGAGTTGTTGATCAGTGATAGTCTGTTTGAAACGTCAGACAAGATGTGCTAGTGGATACATTAGGGTATCTCCAATAGTTAGAGATAACCTTATCTCTAACATAGGTTATATCGTGTTTAGAGACAACATTTCTAATATATAGTCTCTAGCACACTCTCCAACATTTATATTTTATAATTTTTCTTTGAAACAGACTCACATGTCAACTAGAGTAGATTAATTGTAGGACCGGAAAGGCGACTAGGGGGGTGAATAGGCGCTTTCTCAACTTTCTCGTCTAAATCAAATTCAACACGAACTTTACTCCTTTAGCTATGAAAGCTAAGAAGATCAGTAAGCGCACAGTGGAAGCCTTGTGCTGAATTCGATAACTCCGACAACCACACGACACAAAAGTGGAGACTTAATCTCAAAGGGCGATTCTGGCACAAAGGGTCGGACCGGCCGCATGGCGGCCGACCGACAATAACGAGCGGCGGACCGGCTATTAATCGCGGCGGACCGGTGGACATCGGTTCGACCCGGCAGCAGATTAGCGTCTGAAAACAAGCGGTCGGACCGCCGTTATAAAATCGGTCAGACCGGTTCAGTCCAGTACTGAAAAATCAAGCCCAAATCCAAAACAAAATTTGATCCAACTTTTGATTCAACCAATTAAACTTGACCAAATTTCGAGCACACCTCCCTAATGATATTAGAGACCTATTTCTAGTGACGATCCTTCAGATCCACTTCGCAGAATGGATCTCTCAAGGATTTAACAAAGAAGTGCACAAACCCTAGAAATATGAAAATCTTTGATTCAAGACTTGCTTGTGGGGGTTGATGGTCTAGACGATTCTAGGAGTATTCCCACACATCAAAGCAAGACAAAGTGGGTCAAGAGACCAAGCATAAACACTTGAATCAAGGAAGCACCAAATTCATCCAAAAGAGAGAAGAACACAAAAGGGAGACAAATGATCTCTCAAGCAAGCATCACAAGATTGATTGATCTCACAAAATGCTTACAAAGCCACTCCCTCAAGGAGGACAAGAGCTCACCAAGGAGCAACCACAATCTCTCCCTCTCTTCCTCTCCAAACCCTAACCCTAGAAAAAGGCTAAGGAAACCAAATGAATGCCTCAAGGGGTTTTACATCTCCCCCTTCTCTATTTATAGGAGAGGCCTAGGGTTTCACTTTTGGGGCCCACTCACACATGGGACCCCCACACACATAACTATTGAAGCAATCGCCTGCTTCACCACGTGTAGATTGATCAGCGGTTCTCATCACGTCGCCAAGCCTCTCTTGTCCGAATCCCATCGGAACCTCCCGAGACTCGCACCGATATCCGCACCGCCGATCCAACCACCGCACCGAACCACCCGCTCGATCCATCTTGCCCATCTCGCACCATGCTTGAGTCACACGACTTCACCCGCATCCATGATCGCTCGACCTCGGCTCTCCAAGCGTAGTCCCGATCCACTCACCGCTGACGCCGTTGACTCGCAAGCCACCGCACAAAGAATAGACAAACAAACCGCTTCCGGAACAAGTTCTTCACAACTTGACCCACGCCACCCGCAATGCAATATACATCAATAAAGCATTGATAACCAAACATAAACCACTATCAAACACATCAATGCAAACTTGGCTAACCTCCAAGTCAACCCCGGCCCGACCGCCCCACAAGGCCGGTCCCGACCGATTTCAGCCGGTTGGACCGATCCACAACGGTCGGATCACTCAAAAGACTTAGCTAAATTCCAACTTTGAAAATCCAAACCTTCGAATTTTCAACTCAATAGAACTTTTGACTGGAGCTCCAAAATGATGCGACCACATCCAGAGACTCCTCACCGCCTACACAACCTATTTTTGGCTTAGCTCCAAAAGCCACTTTTAGGTCAGGCCGGTCCGACCGGCAACCACCGCCGGTCCGATTTTCCACGCGCGTCGATCACCAACAACGCTGGTCAAACCGCCGTGGTCCGACAAACCAAGCAAACCCCGAAAACGCGAGATTTTGCAAACCAACAAAGCCATTGCCAATTGACTCATCATCCTGAGATCGTGCACATATCCTCACGATATCCACATTAATGTATCATGTCTTGTTTCGCGTGCACGTTAGTCTCTTTAGGAAAAGACGATAGCCCTGTTTGTTTAGGCTTTTTGCCTGGCTTATAATCAAAAAAGCCTAAGCCTAACCAAAGGGGTAGCTTTTTCATCCAGCTTAAAAAAACTTTAAACCATTTTAAGCCTAAAAGCCATAAGCCACGAGTGAGGTGCTTTTTTGGCTTTTGCGGAATGAAATGCCACTTTACCACTAAACTTCGTTGAAATTATCCTCAAAATGTCACTCGTATATATACGTGAATCTCTCAGTTCTTTACGCTTCTCACCCCTCCCGTCGCTCCCCCTCCCCTCCCCTTTTCTTTTGGTGTATCTCTCACACTCTCAATTGGGATGCTCTCAACCTCGCGTATGGTGGACTCACACACCACTCTTTTATCACTCTCACTCAATTTGGCTATGTGGCTCTCATCCTCACATGGGTTTTGATACATCTCATCCTTGTAAGACCGTAGGCGGCAAGAAGGGCACAACTACCACCAACCACGACCTCCTCACGTGTTGTGGGTTGTGACGGGCAAAGACTACTCATCACCTCTGTCGAAGAAAAATTCGATGCTCGATCTTCTTCTCAAGTGACACACCGTGGGATGAATTAGAACTAAAGAGCCATGCAGATTTAATTGATGTGCTTGAATGTGTTTAAGTCTCTTTTACGCCTTCATAGCAAATTTCACAAGATCTTGCGGACTACGAAAATATTCATCTTGAAGTGCAAAGAACGATCCGATAATTCAAGCTGCTTTGAAGTATGTCTTTTCTTGATATGGACTAGTGATATTGGCACGGCGCATTGGATGATTCAACTCAATATAGTAATCTTTGACAACTTTGCATCCTTGTTTAATGCTCTCCACGTGTCGTAGTAGTTCCGCCATAATAGGATGGAACAAATTCTCTTCTCATGATGCTTTTAAATGCACTCCAAGATGTAATAAATCGTTTTCCACCTAGTTGTTTCCACCAACTAGAGGCATAGTCCGTAAAAAACAAAGTGGCCACTCTCACTTCCTTGGCTTCTGATTCGAACTTTTGGGATTCAAGCTCGAACTCCATGTTTTGTACCCACTCAAGATACTCCTCGGATCATTACTACCATAGAAGGAAGATACGATACTCGCGATCCGCCATTGTTAGCAAAGAAAGCAAAGAATATGTATGTATGTGTATGCGTATATGTAGAGGTTACTCAACTCACAATCATAACAAGGTGAAGTTTCTTTACTGTTCGGAAAGGAATTAAGATCAACAATACTTACACTTCAGGGTAGCAGGAACCACAAGGTGATGTGTGAGCGAATTTCAAGAGCAAGTCAAAGCATGACAACGGGTGTTTTGTGGAGCTTGGTATGGATACCTACTTAATTTGAAAATTCTAGGTATTGTAAGGCTAAGTAAATATCCAAACTAGAATCCAATGCCTAGTTGCCGATCACAAAGATATAAGTGAAAATCAAAACAACTCACGCAAGAAGATATTGGAACTTAGTGCAATCAAGGAATGAGCTATGTAAGATATAAGTGAAGAACAAAATAGCTCGATTGCACAAGTTATAGAAAGACACTAGCTAGTTGCAAATAATGAAACTAGGGCACAAGATTGCACAAAATATTGATATTCAAACAATTGAATCAAGAATGAGTGGGGATTTTCGCCAAGTTTATGGTTCTGCCATGCTTTCTTTTCCTTTTCTTTTTCTCTTTCCTTTTCTCTTCCTTTTTTTCTTCTCTTTTCCTTCCTTCTTTTTTTGAACTATTGCCAAAATTCTTGTTCTACCAAAATGAGCAAAATTCTTTCCCACCTTTTGATCTTTGAACAATTGCAAGAACACAAATATTAATATGCACCCTAAGCAACGATTTAGCTAGTCTTAAATAGGTTCAAAGTATTCGCAAAAGATTGAAAGGTTCACAAAGGATAAATGGATGTCTCACTTCTTTTGTTTTTTTTATAGACACGACTAAAAAATCAAACTAGGCTCAAATAAAAGTAACGCAAAAGAATTCAAGATCAAAGAACTAAACTTGATTCTAATGGACAAAACTTAACAAAACTCACTCGAAAAACAAATTAAATACTATGGTGAATTTTTTTTTGTATGGCTTTTTCGTATGGGAGAAAAAGATAATCGGATAAAGATCCTACCGAGTCAACTGAGCTCGATACCACCGACACGGGTGCCCGATCTTCTCGACGAGGACCTCTCGATAACTTGTGTACCTCGACGAACCACCACCGATCCCCGCGCCAATGCACGGACTTGCAACTCTATGGAAAATTCGCCAAACACACACTTGATTGGATCCTCGTGACCACAAGCGAAGATCGTCGAACCTCAATTCCCAAATGAAAAGCAAGAACGACCCCTTGTTCTCAATGCCCAATTCCCTCTGCTTTGGCTATAAGCACAACAGAGAATCAAGCAAAGCTTTGAAAATATATTAAACGTGGTCCGAGGTTACAATGGGGTCTACCCTCTATATATAGTGCTCCTACTCCTCCTCATGGCTGTCCAAGAGGCCCTACTCCTATTCTAATTCGGATTTGGACTCCTACTCCAATTCCGACACATTCCAAAACAAAAAGGAAACTCGATTTTACAACCGTCACATTGATTCGATCATATCTTTTGATCCAGAAGGAATTTCGGAGTGAGGAGGATCCGTTGGATCGGGCTTGAAGTTAGCTTTCCAACAAGCCCAAGAACACTCGAATCGGACTCCGCTTGTAAAAGTTATGGCCGTTTAATCCGGACTGTCCTGCTGATTCCGAATCCGAATTTGAGGCTGATTCCGAATCCGAATTGAATTATGAGTTGATTCCGAATTTGAATTTGGTTGGGCTTGTGGAAGTTTCGAATTTGACTTGGATTCTTGGACTTCTCTTCCCTTGCTTGTCTCCCACGAGCTTCTCCTCCATTGTGATGACCTTTCTTCAAGAACAACCTCATATCCTTCATCTCCGCTCATTATTGAATCTTCCAATCGAGCACAAGCAAAACACTAGTTTTAGGTAGTATGAAATTCTCAACTAATTTAAAAGTAAATTCAAGTGAATGATTCACTTGTTGGATAAGCTTCTCTTGTTTTTCAACTCTCTTAGTAAGCTCATGTTGTTCTGAGGTATTTAATGAATTGAAAACATTATATGAAACAACGTAGCTAAGGATGTCCGCATCATCCTCCCTTTCTTCAAAAAAAGCCGTCCTCGGCTTTTGATAGCCTGAAAATGTGCTAGACGAAGAAAACAACGTATATGCATGGTATATGTATGAATCAATTATTGTATTCTTCTTGTTGTTCTGCACATTCGATAGCTCAAAATCATATTTCAAAATGCCCAACTGACTAATATGATAAAATTTAACCTTCAGAACATCAAAATCAACTAAAGTCGGTGAAAACCAATTGATACCATTCCATGATTTAACTGCGTTACTCTGATTAGTTATACATTTAAGAGATAAACAAGTAGGCATCATGTTGCATTCTAAACAATAGACACTTGTTTTTAAACCCATCTTAAAGATATCATGACATTGCTCAATAAATGGTTTGCGCAAAACATGTGATTGTAAATCAACAAGATTATCATAGGTAATGTATATTTGATAAACTTGAAACATGTTGTCTACACCAACATCACCAATCAAATTGAATTTATATGTGTGTATGTAGCTATTTACTAGTGATCTTAAGTGTGAAATTTCAAGAACCTTCTTAATCACACTAGATACATGTTTAGGACTATCGAATATGATATAACACAAAGAATTATTAATGTGTATTCTACTAAGAACTTCTTTTTGAGTAATCAATTTCACATTATGCAAATTAAGCATATCAAATTTAGAACGTGGAATCATCAAATGAATAATGGAGTTCTCAGTTTTACGCACCTTGTTTTCATAAACGACCAATTCAGTACAAATAGTGTTACCTTGATCTTCAGGTATTCCCTCTCCATCCATGGTTAGCTTTTTATCTTTCTCTTCCAATGGTGAGGGCTCTTGAATCTCCAACTCCTTATTTGCTTGGTCCACCTGCAGAATGTGGGATACAACACTAGAAATAGAGGGTAAGTTGTTAGGTTCAAAATAATCTTATTTATCCTATCATCTATCTCTCCCTTTTCTTTTGGTGTATCTCTCACACTCTCAATTGGGATGCTCTCAACCTCGCGTATGGTGGACTCACACACTCACTTTTTTATCACTCTCACTCAATTTGGCTATGTGGCTCTCATCCTCACATGGGTTTTGATACATCTCATCCTTGTAAGACCGTAGGCCAGCAAGGGCACAACTACCACCAACCACGACCTCCTCACGTGTTGCGGGTTGTGACGGGCAAGACTACTCATCACCTCGGTCGAAGAAAAATTCCGATGCTCGATCTTCTTCTCAAGTGACACACCAGTGGATGAATTAGAACTAAAGAGCCGGCGCAGATTTAATTGATGTGCTTGAATGTGTTTAAGTCTCTTTTCTGCCTTCATAGCAAATTTCACAAGATCTTGCAGACTACGAAAATATTCATCTTGAAGTGCAGCAACGATCTGATAATTCAAGCCTGCTTTGAAGTATGTCTTTTCTTGATATGGACTAGTGATATTGGCACGGCGCATTGGATGATTCAACTCAATATAGTAATCTTTGACAACTTTGCATCCTTGTTTAATGTTCTCCACGTGTCGTAGTAGTTCCCGCTCATAATAGGATGGAACAAATTCTCTTCTCATGATGCTTTTTAAACAGACCCAAGATGTAATAAATCGTTTTCCACCTAGTTGTTTCCACCAACTAGAGGCATAGTCCGTAAAAAACAAAGTGGCCACTCTCACTTCCTTGGCTTCTGATTCGAACTTTTGGGATTCAAACTCGAACTCCATGTTTTGTACCCACTCAAGATACTCCTCTGGATCATTACTACCATAGAAGGGAAGATACGTATACTCGCGATCTGCCATTGTTAGCAGCAAAGCAAAGAATATGTATGTATGTGTATGCGTATATGTAGAGGTTACTCAACTCACAATCATAACAAGGTGAAGTTTCTTTACTGTCCGAAGGAATTAAGATCAACAATACTTACACTTGTGGTAGCAGAACCACAAGGTGATGTGTGAGCGAATTTCAAGAGCAAGTCAAAGCATGACAACGGTGTTTTGTGGAGCTTGGTATGGATACCTACTTAATTTGAAAATTCTAGGTATTGTAAGGCTAAGTAAATATCCAAACTAGAATCCAATGCCTAGTTGCCGATCACAAAGATATAAGTGAAAATCAAAACAACTCACGCAAAAGATATTGGAACTTAGTGCAATCAAGGAATGAGCTATGTAAGATATAAGTGAAGAACAAAATAGCTCGTATTGCACAAGTTATAGAAAGACACTAGCTAGTTGCAAATAATGAAACTAGGGCACAAGATTGCACAAAATATTGATATTCAAACAATTGAATCAAGAATGAGTGGGGATTTTCGCTCAAGTTTATGGTCTGGCTATGCTTTTCTTTTCCTTTTCTTTTTCTCTTTTCCTTTCTCTTCCTTTTTTTTTCTCTTTTCCTTCCTTCTTTTTTTGAACTATTGCCAAAATTCTTGTTCTACCAAAAATGAGCAAAATTCTTTCCCACCTTTTGATCTTTGAACAATTGCAAGAACACAAATATTAATATGCACCCTAAGCAACGATTTAGCTAGTCTTAAATAGGTTCAAAGTATTCGCAAAAGATTGAAAGGTTCACAAAGGATAAATGGATGTCTCACTTCTTTTGTTTTTTTTTATAGACACGACTAAAAAAATCAAACTAGGCTCAAATAAAAAGCAACGCAAAAGAATTCAAGATCAAGAAACTAAACTTGATTCTAATGGACAAAAACTTAACAAAACTCACTCGAAAAACAAATTAAATACTATGGTGAATTTTTTTTTGTATGGCTTTTTCGTATGGGAGAAAAAGATAATCGGATAAAGATCCTACCGAGTCAATGGAGCTCTGATACCACCTGATACGGGGTGCCCGATCTTCTCGACGTAGGACCTCTCGATAACTTGTGTACCCTGACGAACCACCAGCTGATCCCCCGCGCCAATGCACGGACTTGCAACTCTATGGAAAATTCGCCAAACACACACTTGATTGGATCCTCGTGACCACAAGCGAAGATCGTCGAACCCTCAATTCCCAGCGGAAAAGCAAGAACGACCCCTTGTTCTCAATGCCCAATTCCCTCTGCTTTGGCTATAAGCACAACAGAGAATCAAGCAAAAGCTTTGAAAATATATTAAACGTGGTCCGAGGTTACAATGGGGTCTACCCTCTATATATAGTGCTCCTACTCCTCCTCATGGCTGGCCAAGAGGCCCTACTCCTATTCTAATTCGGATTTGGAGTCCTACTCCAATTCGACACATTCCAAAACAAAAAGGAAACTCGATTTTACAACCGTCACATTGATTCGATCATATCTTTTGATCCAGAAGGAATTTCGAGTGAGGAGGATCCGTTGGATCGGGCTTGAAGTTAGCTTTCCAACAAGCCCAAGAACACTCGAATCGGACTCCGCTTGTAAAAGTTATGGCCGCTTTAATCCGGACTGTCCTGCTGATTCCGAATCCGAATTTGAGGCTGATTCCGAATCCGAATTGAATTATGAGTTGATTCCGAATTTGAATTTGGTTGGGCTTGTGGAAGTTTCGAATTTGACTTGGATTCTTGGACTTCTCTTCCTTGCTTGTCTCCCACGAGCTTCTCCTCCATTGTGATGACCTTTCTTCAAGAACAACCTCATATCCTTCATCTCCGCTCATTATTGAATCTTCCAACTGAGCACAAGCAAAACACTAGTTTTAGGTAGTATGAAATTCTCAACTAATTTAAAAGTAAATTCAAAGAACAGATTCACCGTTGGATAAGCTTCTCTTGTTTTTCAACTCTCTTAGTAAGCTCATGTTGTTCGAGGTATTTAATGAATTGAAAACATTATATGAAACAACGTAGCTAAGGATGTCCGCATCACTCCCCACCGCGGCACCTCCTCCCTCCTCCCCACCGCCTCCTCCTCTCTTGCCCCACCGACGCCGCCGCCTCCCATCTCTTCCCCCACCGACGCTGCCTCCCTTCTCCTCCCCAACGGTGCCGCCTCCCCTCTCTTGCCCCTCCGTCGCCGCCTCCCCTCTCCTCCACCCACCGGTGTTGCCTCCCATCTCCTCCCCCACCGACGCCGCCTCCCCCACAGCCGCCGCCTTCCCTCTCTTGCCCCACCGACGCCGCCTCCCTTCTCCTCCCCCAACGGCGCCGCCTCCCCTCTCTTGCCCCTCCGCCGCCGCCTTCCCTCTCCTCCACCCGCCGGCGCTGCCTCCCATCTCCTCCACCTGACACCGCCAGCTTCCATCACCTCCCCCACCGGCGCTGGTATGTGAATCTGAATCTGAATGTTGATTGTTGATTGTATCTGTGAATCTCTGATGTGATGCTCTGATGCTCATTGGTGATGCTCATTGGTATTTTGATGAGATTGTCACTTTCGGATTGATGGATCGTTAGCTATTTCAGCCAGGGGAGTGCTCCGGTTTCCAAAACCGAAAATAGGTTCAGGTACAGGAATGTATAATTGCTGAAAATGAAATGCATCCCTCATTCAGAAGGTTTACAAAAGGACTGAAAGAGCTTCAGCTCATAGATACAAATATAGCATAGATCACAAAATACTTGTAGATTGAAGTATACTGAGCAAAACATGACCGTTTGGACTGATGGCATATGACATGTATCTGTTATCCCCTTCGTTTCAGTTTGCACTGATGGCTGATCAGGTCCTGAGTGTATGCCATTAATCACCATGTATCTTAGTGTTTGCACTGATGGCTGATATTGTGATTTGTCATGTGAAGTGTGTTATGGTTGATGTCTGTTAGCTTGTTTTGTAGATCTTGGTGAAGTCTGCTTGTGATCGCCGCTCAATCCATAGGAGAACCTAGTTCAATCCATATATTCATTTCAGCTTATCTTTTAGTTCTTTTTTGGGCGGTGAACTAGTTTAACTGCACCTTCAATTCGCTTGCCTACCGTGTTGTCATTTTTCTAGCCGTGCAAAGTAAAACCCCTAATGTTGGATCTAATTTTTTAGAATAAGAGCATTCAACAAGACCTTGTATAGTAAGATGCTAAGAGGATTAAGCATTAGATCAGATCTTGAACATTAATGGGAATCTTCAAAGCATTTGTCAAGATCCCCTAAGGACTTGTTATGGATGAAAATTTGGCATGCCAATCTCAGTTTTTCCGAGACTATGTAGAAAATTCATTGCTCTCTGGAACAGGAAACAATTAAAACTAGTGGGTGTGAATACTATCAAATGGTATACTCTTCGAAGTCCAATAAACGGTAAATAAGTACAGAAGTGATAATATTGTCTCCATAACTTTTTAATCTAATGAGTTCACTTAAGAACATACATAATATATTTATGTGATATACACTCGAAACTTTTTTGGTATTTCAATAATTCAAGGGTAACACATGTATGCGCACTTGCACTTTAAGTGGGGAAGACAAGCGGTTAGACTTATCTATTCGGTGCTTGGTTTATTCTTGAGATCAGGACAGTTTTGGGTCAACTTCTCCAAACCATACTTATGTGATACTACAAGAGAGTGGAGCAATTTGGAAAAATGACTGATCTATAAAAAAGTTTAAAAGGGAATATCATATGAATGTGGGTTTTTAAAAAAGGCTGCATTTACTGCATTCGGCAAGTGTGTTATGGTTGATGTCTGTTAGCTTGTTTTGTTTGTTATTGGCACTGTGATTTTATCTGTGATTGGCATTGTGATTCTGAAGCGTGTTCTAGTTGATCTCTGTTTGTGGTTGTCAATTGTAATGTGATAGGTTGTTTGTAATTTTTCTTACAAACCATTGAGAGTGTTTGCATTCTTATTGTTATATAAGTTTCTACCTTGTTCTAGATTTAGTTTTGTATATCATTATATTATGCCCTTACAAATTATAAATCATCATGTAAATTGTATAGTTAGAACTAGTTGCAATCAGCAAGGCAAATTGGGATACATTTGGCAACAGGGCATTTTGTTAGATCTGTGTTGAGAAAGTTGGTGATGGCAATAGACCATTAGGATGTTTGAATACCATGGGTTACAAGAACCTCCAGAAGAAGTTCTATGAAAGGACAGGGAAAAAGCACGACAAAAACAACTAAAAAATAAGTGGAAAGCATTAAAGAAAGAATACAACTTGTGGAATGATTTGAAACAAAAAGCAACTGGGCTAGGTTGGGATTATCAAAAAGGAACTATATCAGCATCTGACGCTTAGTGGAAGGAGCACAAGGTATTAATTGGAGAAGCATCTATTCATTAATGTGTATGATGTTATATTTTAATTTATGCTAACTTCAGTCATTGTTTAAAATTTTCAGCAATATCCTAAGCATTTTCGTGATGGACCACCTGAGAACCTAGATGCTATGGATCGTATGTTTGACAAGGCTCTTGTCACGGGTAATACTTTAGCCATCCCGGGTGAGCCTACTCAGGAAGACCAAACCGTTGTGGACATTGATTGTTTGGAGGATGGCAAGGAAGACGCCGCCGCCGATGCAGAGAATAATGAGGCCGTCTGCTTGAAACCCAAGCTCGCTGCGAAGCGTAGGGCTAATAATATTAATCTTAGCCCAAAGAAGAACAAGAAAAATCACATAGCTAGGGATTTCAAGCGCATGGTGGATATTATGGCAAAAGGCCCTGTTCAGAGTGGTCCATCTATAGCGGATGTTTTGGATATAGCTATTCAGACAGGGGTAGTAGAAGGAAGTGATGAACACTTCATTGCGACAAGGCTCTTTACTAAACTAGAAAATCGAGAAGTATTTGTCACTATGAAATCCAATGAAGTAAAGATGAATTGGCTCAGAGGATGTTTGATATCAAGATGAAGAAAGATTGGATATTTTTTGTAGTTCTTTTTCGTTTTGAAAACTACTTGGTGATGATTATGTAAGGGTTGAAACTATTAATATTATATGGTGTACTCGAATTATGTGTTCTCAATTAAACCATAATGGGGTTGATTATGTTATGTTCTATGTTACGTCGTACTCATATTATTGTTACCTTGCATTGTGTTCTACATTAGATTATATTATGTTCTATGTTACTGATCATTGTTATTATTTGTAGATGAGCTCATCAAGTGATATTGATGGTTCAACCAGTGAGAGTGACACAGAGAGCGGTTAGAAGACGACATCAAAATAACAAAAAGAGGATGTTACTATTTCAGGATTTTGTTACAACAGCTGGTTATGTAGGCATGTACTACTATGACACTTACCTAAACAAAAAGGAGAGGATACAACCACTCCTAACTGGTTATGAATGGGTTGTAGACCAACTAGGCGATGAGAGAGATTGTTACTCGATGTTCCGAATGAGTAGGCCTGTCTTTGATAGTTTGCATGAAACGTTGGTTGGAAATTATGGCTTGAAATCAACTAAGACTATGACCTCCATAAAATCTTTGGCTATGTTTTTGTGGACAATTGGGGGCCCTCAGTCAGTTAGTCAAGTTCAAAACCGCTTCAAAAGGTCCACATAAACAATCAATATAAAGTTTGGTGAAGTCTTGCAATGTGTCTATCTTTTATCCGAAGATAATATTAGACCAATGGATCCGGAGTTCACAACAGTGCATCCAAGACTTCAAGTTAATCGCTTCACGCCTCATTTTAACAATTGCATAGGTGCAATTGATGGCACACATATACCGGTTGTTGTTCCAGCGGATGAACATGTTGCTCACACTGGTCGCCATGGATATACGTCTCAAAATGTGATGGCAGTGTGTGACTTCGACATGAGGTTTACCTTTGTTGTTGCCGGATGGCCGGGTTCAACACATGACACAAGGATTTTTAATAACACTTTGGACAAGTACTCAAATCGGTTTTCATATCCTCCTGAAGGTACTATACTTCTTTAATAATATAATTAAATATTATGATAGCCTTCCTATTTTTATTGTCAATATTTGTGTGTTACATGTATGTAGGAAAATATTACCTTGTTGATGTGGGTTATCCCAATCGAAAGGGCTATCTAGCTTCTTACAAAGGACAAAAGTATCATCTACCAGAATTTCACTATGGTCGACAACCAAGTGGAAAATATGAGGTGTTCAATCACGCTCACTCGTCTATTTGCAATGTGATTGGGAGGTCTTTTGGCGTGTTGAAGATGAAATGGAGAATCTTGTTGGCTTTGCCAAGTTACAAAATGAAGATTCAAACAAAAATGATAATTACATGTGTGGCACTACACAACTTTATCCGAGATAGTGCTTTACGTGATGAGCTTTTCGAGAGATGTGATCTTGATGAAGATTATGACCCAAGCGATACGCAAACTGGTTCATTTGGAGGGCACGGTGTCAATGGATCAGCAATCGATGATAGAGATATGGGTGTATTTCGTGATAGCATTGCTACTTCTTTAATGGCCTCACGAGAATAAAAAGATTACATTATTATGATATGATCGGATATTATTTTGTTTGGTTGACTAATATATGCCTTTCTATATTAATTTCTTTCATTACGCAATATCCATAATTTATATATGCACGAACAAGCAAAACTTTTTTTGTTTCATATGTACACTTGCACGTATCGTCATAGTTACAAATCCCATGCAAAAATAAGTTTAAATTCATCCTTAAAATATCCTTCAAACCCTCAAGGGCAATTCAGACTTTTTATCCTTCACACACAACTCAATAAGCCAACATCCTTTAAAAAGCCAGATTACAAAACACCAAAACTTGGCTTAAAAGCTAGGGGGCTTATAAACCGATTAAGCTAAAAAGCTGGCTTTAAGCTATAAGCCAAAAAGCCTAAGCCTAAACAAACAGAGCCGATATGTACCCTCTTTCCTCCACATAGGATTTTGTTGATGTGATATAACTAAGAGACGATAATAAATACACTATTAGAGATGCCCTTACGAGCCAAGCGTTGGTAGGAGACGCCAGCCTCGGCTGCCCAGTTTGGGTCCGCCCTGGTTGGCAAGATTAACCTTATGTGATTTGATGGCATTAGTTATTGCCGACCTAGGAACTTAGCGTTGAGTTGGCATGGGTGCCGTCATGCCCCCAGCTCACCCACGCTCGAGGCACGAGCTTACCTACCAGTAGTTGGTTTCATTAATTGAAATCGGTTGTCCCCTCCATCAAAAAAAAGTTTTTGTCGATCTCTTGCTCTTTGCTCTTCGGACGATGATCTGTTGAAGGCCGGTTATTTCTTGTACTGGGACCATTTATCTATGCCCGTGGCTTGACAATTTCCTCCCGCAGAGATCTCGGCCCGCAAGAGCAACTTAGCCAATGGGCCACAGGGCTAACCAGTCACCACCCGTCGTCTCGCACACGGCCCGCATCCAAAGCAAAAGGCACAAGGCCCACCCACCTCTCCCCTTAAAAGTAAACCAAGCCAGCAAAGCCCTAACATGACCCTTCTCCTCGCGCCGCTGCCATGTCGAAGCGCGGTGCGTGCCGTCACCTCTCTCTCCGTCCGGTCCGATTCCTTTCTCCTTTGCTTCTCTAGCGTTTCTCCCTAATTTAGTTTGTGCGCGTGAGTTGAAAATGGAGCAGGGAGGGGAGGGTCGGCGGGGAACAAGTTTCGGATGTCGCTGGGTCTGCCGGTGGCGGCGACGGTGAACTGCGCGGACAACACGGGCGCCAAGAACCTGTACATCATCTCCGTGAAGGGCATCAAGGGCAGGCTCAACCGGCTTCCTTCAGCCTGCGTCGGCGACATGGTCATGGCCACCGTTAAGAAGGGCAAGCCCGACCTCCGCAAGAAGGTCATGCCCGTCGTCATCGTCCGCCAGCGCAAGCCGTGGCGCCGCAAGGACGGCGTCTACATGTACTTCGAAGGTAAACAGAACTGCCCTACTCATGTGCCAAAAATCTGATCCATGCTGCTGTCTGGTACGATGTTACTCAATGTATGTTTAGTGCGACACTGTGATTAATGAACTTGTGCTACTGTTTAGTGTGAAGGTAATGCTGTGACGTTGCATGGTGCGTGGATAAATCTAAGCTTCCCCTGTTTGTTTTGCGCGTTTATCGCTACTGTTTCTCCTTGTGAAGGTCGTCTTTTGTCCCATTGCATAGATTAGTCACAACAACGAAGTTAAGTTGTCTGATGGGTTCCTGGATTCAACCTTATCAGGAAATTTGAAGAAGTGTGGATAATTTTAGCCTTATAGATCACCAAAATTCCAAATATAACCCTCCTAACACAAAAATTCCAAATCTAACCCCCCGGGCCGACCTGCTGCGCTCGGGGATTGCGAGAGGTCACTTCTGCGCGTCGGCCTGGGACTACAAGAGGTCACTTGCCGCCGTCGGACGGCAGCAGTGGTTCTGCCGCTTCATACAACAACATCACTTTTTTAAAAAAAATATATTTAATAATGTTTTTTGTAGAAAATTTTAAATATAGCAAATGAGCTCAAAAAATTATAATTTTTTGTGGAGCCTCCCGCCACAGTGTAATTATTTGTGTAATTTTTTCAAGATTTTATCCATTCTTATTTTTTCTTGAAAATTTATTTAAGTATACTGTTTGTAGGAATTTTCTAATATAGAAAATGAGGTCCAAACATTATGATTTTTCCCAGGCTCCTTACACAGTGAACTTGATTGTGTAATTTTTACAGAATTTTATATGCTCTGAAATTGTCTCGACAAATTAAGGGTTTAGGTCTCAAAAATTAGGATGTAAGGTTTTTGAAATTAGGGTTTCATGATTTCATGTGATGAAATGTGGGAAGTTTAGTACCACATGACTACTCTATTTAAGAGACACTCTCTCTTCCGCACATCTATCGTCCCGTTGCTGCTGTCCCCCTTTACCCGCATACTGCGGGCAATACGGATCATACTGCGGGTAAGGGGGATAACAGTGATGGGACAACAAATGTGCAGAGGAGTGAGTGTCTCTTACCTAGAGTAGTCATGTGGTACTAAACTTCCCACATTTCATCACATGAAATCATGAAACCATAATTTCGGAAACCTTACGTCCTAATTTTCGAGACCTAAACCCTTAATTTGTTGAGACAATTTAAGAGCATATAAAATTTTGTAAAAATTACACAATCAAGTCCACTGTAAGAAGCCTGGAAAAAAATTATAATGTTTGGACCTCATTTTCTATATTAAAAATTCCTACAAGCAGTATATTTAAATGAATTTTTGAGAAAAAAATCATAATGGATAAAATTTTAAAAAATTACACAAATAAGTACACTGTGCCGGGAGGCTCCACAAATTTTTTATAATTTTTTGAGCTCATTTGCTATATTTTAAAAATTTCCAAAAATAATATTAAATATTTTTTTGAAAAAGTGTTGTCATTAATGGGGGCGGCATAAGTGGCTCGCTGCATCTCCGAGCGCAGCAGGTCGGCCCGGGGCTAGATTTGGAATTTTCATGTTAGGAAGGCTATATTTGGAATTTTGGTGATCTATAGTGCTAAAATTGTCCAGACTTTTGCTTGATTGCCAGGCTGTGACCTATGTGCATTTTTCTTATTGCTTGGTCGATGTTTTGCTTCTTCTGCTAGCTTGATAATGTTTTTGTGAGTCCTAAACTTGCTTGAAGGGGCACTGTGCAAACTTTTTAATCGTGATTTGTTTGATGCCAAAATAGTATAGTCAAGTAGAACACCCATCAGAAAATACCCAAAACGATGATATGATTTTGAGTTCCTTGAACTTCTTTTGCACAAACTCGATATGCTTTTGCATATTGCAAGGAAAATACCACAAAAAAGCATCGGTATTAAAATTCTTCTGTTGCCCCTTGAAACTGTTTTAGACAATGCTAGAAGTTGACGCAGTTCATTTTGGAAACACGATCTTCACAAATAGTTTCTTCATATGATTGTAGTTGCTCTCAATTTTGGTTATAAAATAGTTCCTCCATCCGATGGTGCTCTCTTATTTGATTGAGCTGTGTAGCTTCATTTATTGGTACATCAGACCTGGCTGAACATCATTGCTTCTTATGTTCTTTTCTTCTTCTTTTGGCTTGCACTGCCTACCACAAAGATGCTTAGTGACGGGAGGACCATGAGGTCCTTCAGCTTTATCTGGAGCAAACTTTATATGTTTGCATATTCTTAAGTAGATGTCATAAACAAAGGCTTTTGGATGTAGAGGTTCTTTATAATCTTCATAAGAGTTCCTCCATCTGAAAGTGGTCTCATACTCCATTGCCCTGGATAGCAGCATTGCTGCCATGAAACTTTGGGACTGGCCATGAGGCATATATTTCTTACATTTCACAAAATGACGCCTCCCTTAAGTTCGGACTACTTCGTTTAAACACCACTGGTTGCATGCTGGTTTTTTGTTTAATTTGCCTGTTTGTACATGCTTCAATTCTTCAACTCTTTTACACTTGAAAGTTATTTATCTCCTTGTACTAGGTGCCAATAGAGCTGCAGCTTTAGCTATATCGTTTCTTCCTTCTGCTTTTATACGCTTCAGGACGTTCATAATGCAATAAGAAAGTATCATATAGTGTCTTGTACCTCAAAAGTATCTCAAGTGGTATTGATGTTATGGCAAAAATACTATGTTTGTTGAGTGTATTATAGGCGCGATTGAATTCATTATTCTACGAGTACACATAGAGCACCATTAATTCAGTGTTAGTCAACATTCTATCAAGTTCTGTTTAGCCACAGGTTTTTCTCAAATTACAGCTTGTCAACCTAACAGTGGTGGTAAATTTGTTTTGCAGATAATGCTGGGGTGATTGTGAATCCTAAGGACGAGATGAAAGGTAAGACTGGAATATAATGTGTTAGTGTGATCTCCGTTCTACATACTATACACCCTTGAGGTTATAACAATGCTGGCCAGGTGGTAATTTGTTCATTGCTGTATTGTTTTGCAGGATCTGCTATAACTGGACCCATTGGTAAGGAGTGTGCTGACCTCTGGCCTAGGATCGCTAGTGCAGCAAATGCCATTGTCTGAGAGTTTGTCTGGGACTACTATGTTTGCTTGGTTGCAGTTTTGTACCGGATATATGATAATGCACTTGAATTATTAGCTTGTCAAAAAGTTATCAGAGGTCGCAACCTCTAGTTAAGTTTTAATGCTGATTGTATCCTTGACGAAGGGAAAACTGGTATGCAGTGTGCTGACATGGATAAAAAGCAGGCTATGGCATTTTTGCTTCATGTTTCGAGCATCGGTGCTCTCCAGTCTCCATACAAGGTGAACTCCGAATCCTCTTATTGAGGTTACCCTCACGAAGCCTGTCGTGCGGACGCACCCCACGCGGCAAGCCTATCGTACGGGAATTTTTTTATATTAATTCAGCCCTTTTTAAAATTTTATTTTAAAGTTAATTTTACGAACTTTAGTTTCAATTTTGATTCCTTTGGTTACGTTATCGCGTCTCACGACGTGATAAAATAATATTGTCATGTTAGCCTGTATTTGGGTAAACTCTTTTACGCTACTACTCGTTGCGTGACTGTGTTGTTTGATCACGTTATCATCAGTGACGTGACAAAAATGCTATTTTAGCAACTTATCACATGACGTGATAATATTATTTTATCACGTTACGAGTGATGACGTGACCAAAGAAGTTGAAATTGAAAATAAAATCCGTGAGCAGTTAACTTTAAAATAAAATTAATTTTAAAAAGGAAAGCTCAATCCTATGTGCCTCGAATTTTTATTATTAATTAACTTTTTTAATTTTATTATAAAGTTAACTTCCGTGATTTTTATTTCTAATTATGACCTTTTTGATTATGCTACCATCTGTGACGTGATAAAACAACACTGTCACATCAGTTTGTATCTCGGTAAACTCTTGTCACGCCACCATCCGTAGCGTGAAGTGTTATTTGGTTACATTAGGTGTGATAAAAAAATACTATTTTAATAGATTTATTTTATAATGTTATAATTTTATTTTATCACAACTTATGAGTAGTGATGTGACAAAAAAAGAATCGAAAATAAAGTTCGGGCTAACTTTATTCGTGTCAGTCTGTCTCTCTCTTTCTCTCGTGCCCCCGACGTCACCTCCCCTCCTTCCTCCTCGCGTGTCCCGTTCAGTCGCCGCCGGTGAGGGCGTCCTACGCCGCACGTGCCGCCACGCCTCGCCAACGTAGACGAGCTCACCGTCGACGCCGCCGCTCCTCCCCTGTTCGGGTCGCCACCAGGGAGGGCGTGCGATGCGCCCAAAGCTCCACGCCGCGGCTCCATCCTCATCGATTTGAATGTTTGGGTCTCGATCTCATCTTGAAAGTTTCAGGTCTTGATTCAAAAGTTTTCAATTTGAAGTTTTTCGGTGTTGATGAAAGTTTCGGATCTCGATTCGAAAGTTTTTCATTTCTAAGTTTTTGGTCTCGATCCGAAAGGTTTTAATTTGAAAGTTTTTGGAAGGGGAGGAAGAAGGTGACCATGAGGTGGGGAAAGTGGAGTAACATGGGCAATAAGTGGGGGCGGACGTGGGGAAGAAAGGCGGGGAGGGGGCAGCGCGGTTGTGGGAGCTCCATGTGTTGTGCGTCCGTGAGGAAGGTTTGGCGAGGTTAACCTTAGATTAGAAGCCCTTCGTGAACTGGGATGGTAACACTGAAGACTTCACACTTTGATAGTAGCGAGATAAAAGCTGATGTTAAAGCGAAAATTTGGATGTGCAACAGTTAGGCAGCCGCAAGTACGAGATGTTACCGTAAGTGTGATCTATGTGCTAGTCTGAATTCTGCACGAGATTCGTGATCCAATCCCCAGGCATGAAGATGAGCTCGTCGCTATTTCACATGCTAGTCAGAATGCTAACCTTCAGGAGCTAAGTACCAGATGTTGAGGCGTAGAGTGGATGAAGTAGCTGCACAACCACACGGTCTTACGGCTGACAAGCATGGAAATGAGCGGGATGCTCAATTCTGAGAAACTGTGCAAGGTCTAAATCGGCTGTTCCTGGAGTCTTGTCGCATGACTGAACTTCTACATGCCCTCACAGAAGAAATATTGTCTCACTGTTGCTGTTGACATGAGGAGATCCATGGATGCAGTAGCACTGTAAGGTGAAAATGTAGACGAACGAAGAATGCATGAAGTATTTGAAGAAGCAGCGGCTTGCGCCTTTCTCTGCAGGCATTCATCCATGGAGGATGATTTCTGCGTCATGTTCAAGCACTTTTGCTGCTGGCGCTTTGCCAACAGGCACGGACTACGTTGCTGTACCAGCTGGCACGCGGACGGGCGGCCTGTGTGGTCGGTGGTCGTCGGCCTCGCCTAGCCTTGCCCGACGTGGAGCTGCACAACCTCCGCCTGCACAGGTTCCGCATGGCCGCGTCCTCGGCCACAGCGACAACCTCCTTAGGCCCTTCCGGGACGTCACCCCAGTAGACAACGGTGCGAAGGTCTTCGCGAGTGCATTCGCCGACCTGCAGCAGCAGCGATCAGCTGCACCTATGCTGGAAAACCTTGCGCCTCAAGGCCGGGGAGGTGATGGCTGGAGCATGGACCTCAGCGACAAGACACCGTGTTCGGCGGCGGCATCTTCCAGGGCCATGTGGTGATCGACCACAGGATCCTGGTGTTGTTGCTGGGCGCTGTCTTCTTCTGCTTTGACTGCACCGATTGCAGCTGGAGACGGGTTTCATTGATAGGGGAAAGCTCCAGCTACACCCCGATCTTTCGTAGGGCGGTATACGTCGAAGAGGATGACACAATATACTTCGTCCGCTTGGGTTCTCTCTTCGCGTACAGATACTCGCTGAAAGAACAGTCACTTATGAGTTCGATCAAGCTCGATACTCTGTACCCCTTTGAAGACGACAAAGGATGTGGCTTCCTTGTGCGTCTGGTGGGCTGTGCCCTGTGTGTTGTCTGGATCGGAATGGGCTTCCCATGCAGGTGCTCCATGCGGCATCTGCTGATCACCACGCTCATTGTCCATGGTGGCTGCCATGCCGGGTACTTCATCCCCAGTGGTGTGGATATCTTGGGAGCATGGCGACACAAGGAGGCACGAACGCTTTCTGCTTCTTACAGTTAGGCATGAACGCTTATTCGCTTATTTTCTTTGCTTGAAAGAAAGTAGTCCCTATTTAGTTAATTCATCACAACTCAAATTTCATTATTGTCCTGCTGCTGGTATTCTCCTGTCCTGTAGATTCCAAGTTTGTTTATTGGATCGACCAGGCAAACAATCATGCCTAGGAACAGAGCCATTGAGTCTGGCAATGCCACCGTCCCTGGTTTGTTGCTGTTTCAACGTGATCCCATTCAATACCATCATTCTTGTTTATTTTAAATTTCAGCCCTGGTTTGTTGCTGTTTCAACGCGATCCCATTGAATACCATCATTCTTGTTTATTTTAAATTTCAGCCAATGATCAAAATAGCTTTTGTCATGGCTTCGGTGGTAGTAGTATAGGCCCTGAGGCCTCCACCACATTATTTGAATGTGTACCACGTATGGGCCCTCGGCCACCAAATTGTTTGAATTTTGCACTGAAAAACCAAATTGTTTGAATTTTGCACTGAAAATCATTTGCTCAAGGAGCGGTTTTCTTTTACTGGATTCCTACCGATTTAGTTTTAATGTTACGTTACTAGCTACTTTTGTGGCGTAGCAAGGCATCTAGTGAATTAGCCGGTTACTTTCCATATGTATTGACATTTTCATGTCTTGCAAGTGTACAATATCCCTTTTCAGATCATCATTCATGATGTTGCTACTAGTCTTAATAAGAATACTTATTAGCTATAGAATTTCAGCTGCCATGTTATATGAAATTGTAGTTTTGTACTAAAAATTATCCTGTTTAAGAAGAGTCTTTCTTTAATTTACGTAATTCCTGATGACTTGGTGTTAAGTTACTAGCTACTTTTGTGTCATAGCATTATAGCAATGTATCTAGTGGATTTTAGCTAATTACTTAATTTCTAGATGTATTCATGTCTTGCAAGTGTATCCTATTTTGCAAGATTCCATTTCAGATCAGCTTGCATGTTGTACTCTTTGTAAATGAATTTCTTAACTATAGAACTTTAGTTATGTTGGTGATAAACAACTTCCACAGGATGTTCTTAGAAGATCAACGAGATTCAGATGATATTGTACTCGGGGCTTGTAAAATGCCGATCTAGGCGGACCTCGGACCTATACTTCATTTCCCAGGCTGATTATCATTCGCTCCTATATCAAATTAGTATTTCAGATGGGAAATTGGCGTGCCATGATAAAATACTGGAGGCGTGGTGCCGTCTAGACACATTTAGACCTGGAAATGCTGATATAGATGACCCTCCTTCATTTGCATTTTACACATCAGGGATCAAGGCTATATGTTATCCCATACAACCTGTACGTGATTGATGTGGATGACAAGTTATACGATGTTGTTCAGACAAAGCGACATGCCATGTGTTTTTCAGGAGTTCTTTCAGCTGGCCGTCTTTGCAGGCTGTGTTATCCTAAATCACCGAACTTCAACCTGGGTTTGTTTGAAGATATCATCAGGATCTTTAGATCTGACTCAGAAGGTAACTATTTCTGGGTTTGTGGACCTTAACGATGACGCTTTTTATGATATCTAATGATGAGACGTATGACTGCTGCTTGTTCGACTTGAAGAGGGAATGGACTGGTGTCAGCACGCATCTTGAGTACCATTTCGGCATGCTAAGTGGGGGGTCTATATTTGTGGAGGGATTCATGTACACACCATGGGGAGGTCTTGTTGCTCATGAGTTGGTTAGGCAGCACAATTCTGTTTTCTTGACGTCTTCTTGGAGGATGTTGGACAAGAACTTCACTTGCTTTGCTTCGGTTTGCAAGGACAATATCACTGACTGCATCGCGTTCTGTGTTGTTCATGGATTTATTTCCTCACATTCATTCAGTAGAAGACAAAATTTCGAACTTGGTAGCCTAATAGGCAAAGATTGGTCTCTGTATTCATTCGGATTGATATGAGACCCAACTCCGTTGCATTGCCAGAATCTATGTTCCTTGGTCCACAGAGAAAAAATATATGACTCGTGTCAACAGTTCATCACGGAAGAAAAAATTCACATAGCCGGGATCGCTAACTATTAGAATAGTACCCTCTAGTAGTTCCGGTTTGACCCTTCTGTTCCCTTTTTCAAACTCTTCTTTTCATATAGCAATCCCTGATCAAAGAAAGAAAAACATCACTTCGCTCGCCTTGGGGGGCCTAATTAGGAGCTGATTGATTTCTTTAATAGATATGAAGATGCCTTGAATGAACCCAGGCAAGCCGAATGATGATCACCACGCTCCAAGACTACAAGTCGTGGTTCAGGAAACAGAACGAGGAACGAAAGAACCCACGATGGTTGAACATGTAGATACTAGATACCTCTTCATCTGTTGAGCACAAAGGATGGATCCACACTACCTAAGTTTTTGCTGCATAATCATTTTACATATTCTTGAATCATTTGGTGTTTCAATAAAGTATTATCTGCTTAAGTTTGGTGCTTTTGTATGAACATTACTCCCTCCAGTTACAAAATAATGTCATTTTCGGGGTCAAACTTTCTAAGTTTGTGTCATTTTCGGGGTCAAACTTTCTAAATTTGGCTATCGATATATTTTCCACAATTTAGATTCAACACATGAAAACAATACAGATTGTTTTGTCTCCAAAAGAATTTCCGTAATATTATAATTTTATTAGGTTTTATGAATATATTACAATAGAAATTAGTGATTAAAATTGCGTTTTTAGGACTGTGTCGATGTCCAAAACAACATTATTTTGTGATTGGAGGGAGTATTTATCTAGAAGACAGTAGGATCTGCAGGGCTTTAGGCCGTGTTGTATGAACTATTTATCTAGAAGGTGGTATGATCTGCAGGGTTTTAGGCTGTTCCTTATTTTTCTGTGTATTTCTGATGTATGTAACTGCTAGTATTGAAAGGAATAGTCCCTAACATATATTCTTTTACAAATATCTTCTTTGGATGTGCACTGTTATCCAGAAAATGGTACTAATTGTAGGAGTTTTGCATTTCTCTGGCATTTTTTGAGAAAATTCTTCCAGTTTTTATTGGTGAGTAAAAACTGTGTAGTTTGGTGAGAACTTGGGGTGTGTCCTCGCCATTGTTACTATGAATTACTTTGATCTGAAGTTCAACTTGACTTCATGATTTATTTATGGGAAACGATACCGTCCAGACGTACGGAGCGGGAGTTTTCATCGGACATGGCTAATGCATTAGAGAACTGTACTCTCGATGTGATCAAGGACATTAACCATTAGTCCAGTAGCTAGATGTGTCCATGCATACTTTGGAAGATGTTGCATGCATGCGTGATAACATTTATTACTCTTGTATAACTAAGGGTGATATTTCATATCTTTTAGATATAATCGAGTTTGATATGTTGCGATCCATATAAAAAAAATGTTGCATACTGTTCTTTGATATGTTGCGACGAGCTGAAAAAAATGTTACGGTCCGTTGAAACAGATGTTGCATACTGTTTACGGGGATGTTGCGACCCGTTGGAAAAAATATTGCTGGTGTTTTTGCGTGTGCCCTAAAAAATGTTGCATATTGCTGTTATAGGATCTTTTTCGTTGCATCAGATGATTTGAGAAGTTAGGGACTCTCAGGGGTGAATGTGTTTTCATATAGCGCTCAGATCGTAATTTTTGTTGTTGCGGTGATATTTTTTGTTGTGGGGCTCCCATCTAGTCATCATCAATGGTTTTCTCATGGGTGAATATGTTTTCATATAGCACTCAGATCGTAATTTTTGTTATTGCGGTGATATTTTTTGTTGTGGGGCTCCCATCTAGTCATCATCAATGGTTTTGATTAACTTTTGTTGTTTTAATCCAACGATGATTGAACCGTACGAAAAAAGTCTTGGCGTCGGACGTACGAGCCGTAGCAGCGTCCTTTATTTATCCCTAATACATGTTCACTTCAACTATTTTTCATTTCTGTTGTGGAATAATAATCTAGCACTCTAGTTGGCCAGCATATCACCGTATAAGTTTCTCCCCTATTTTTCAGTAATGTTTTTGAAAGCTATTTTTAGAAGGTAACTCCGAAGGGTCTTTTGACGGAGAATGAACACTTCTGCTGGATTTTACTGAATTGGAAAAGAAAAACAGCATGGATGATCCCTGAAGATGTGTTTATATTAAGAAGCCAAGTTCATGACTATATATACAGATTATTCATCTGCAAACTCTATCAAATTCACTTGCAAGAATGGCAACAAGTGAAAAGCAGATTGACTCGACAAATCTACCCTACAATAACTTCAACTGAGCACTTCAAAAGCTACGAGATTATTCCATGGGACCACAGCAAAAGTGCTGTTAAAATCTGCACAAAATAGGGGAAAACAAAATGAGAGCTTTAGTTTGTCTTGTGTGAGTTATATCCAGGATTGGACGGTGTGGTTATACATGTAAGAGTTCATCCCGCTGAAATTCGCCAGAGCATCAGAGTCAAGCATGTCTTCTCCCTTCACACCGGCCTGAAAATTAAGAATCGGCAAACCAACTTGCTAGCTAAGGACGAAGGAACAATTTTTAGTGTGACAAGAAACCAAGATGGTGTTGTTACACATTGGAACACTTACAATATGTTCATATTCTTCGTGATTCTGCGAGCCAATTGCCCTTGATGCTTCACAGTAGTCGTCGTTCTTCGCAAACCTCCCGCGGACACGAGGCCTGCTGTCTGCCAGGGTTTTTCTGCAAGCGTACTGCATTTTTGTTTGGGGCAAGAACACAGCACTGTCAGTATGTCATGGTTATGGACACCGTGAATGAAAATCGTGAAAGCCTTGTGCTTTGATCTTGTTTCTTGCATCACCTTGATCTTCTTGCTGAAGTTCCTCTCGTTCCTCTTCTTGATGTACCTGTGGATCTTCTCCTTCCTCTCCTCGACGGAGAGGCGGGCGCCCTTGAAGCTGGTGTCCTCCAAGCTCGAGGTTTCTGTCGCCGGCAGCCGTCCAGGGCTTATGCTTCCTCCCATCTAGCATAGCACCACCGTGAAACGATCATGCTCTGTTTACGCGTGATTCTTGACGGTATTCTCTGGTTCTGGAATCCGAAATGCAAATGCTGAATTCTACCTGCATTTCGGCGGCGGCGTTGGCGAACGACATCTTCGCGGCGGAGTTGTAGTCGCTGTGCGTGCCGACCAGCGCGCCGGCGCCGCCTTCCATCATCCTCTGGTACTCGCCGATCTCTTCCATCCCCATCATGGACATCATCATGCCGGTGCAACTGTTACTACCGCTGCCGAAGAAACACCCCTGTGCCACCTCTCCGACGCCGCTGGGGAGCATTGCACCGGGCTGCTGCTGGCACAGGGTCTCCTCCAGACCCATGTACCCTCCGGCCAACGCCACCTCGAAGCACTCGTCGCTATATCCCGAGGGGAGCTGCATCAGCTCGGACGCTGTGCTGCTCATTTGCGTCTGCAGCGTCGGGTGCTCCGCAGTGGCCACCGGGAGTGCCATCTGGCCGAACTGCTGCTCCGGCTGGGGTTCGTCCGCGGCCGCCGCAAACGCGTAGTCTATGGGGAGGAGGAGCTCGGCATCGGGGCCGGGTGGCAGGTCTTGCTCGAGGAGGGCCGAGAGGGTCGAGTCCAAGGACGGAAACGGGGAGAAGGCCGTCGCAGCCGCGTCCGAGGACATGGTGTCGCCGTGGCCGCAGAGGGGAGGTGTCGCGGGGGACGACGACGAGGCGTCCTCGGAGGAGGCCGTGAACATGTCCGAGGCGGCGTTCACTGCCGCGAAGAGGTCGCCGCCGCTGCCGTCGTCGCAGAAGTCGAGGATGTGCGCGGCTATGGGGCTCGAGATGCCCTCCTGCAAGAGTCAGAGGGAAGCAAAGAACTTGTCAGCACCTTCAGTTTCAGGCCAAGCTTACCTTCGCTTTGATTAACAAGAACAGTTATGTATTACAGGCCTGTAGAATGCAAATGTTATTAGGCTTCAAAATTCTTGATCGAGAAAGCAACAACCAATGCATAATATAACCTACAAGAACACATTTCTACGATCCTGTTATAATCTGTCCTTGCCGGGAATCAAGTGCCGTACTGTTGTATTTGCAACAGTACGGTTCAATTTGCAATCTCTGAGGATGGCAAGAACAGTGGAGGTATAAGTCCCTATATCGTATGCTGGGGGGGAATATTACTATTAGGATTAGAGAATTTGGGCGAAAAAAAAAGAGGCTCCGGTCAAAATTGCGCGGCGCAACGCGGATATAAACCTTATCGAGATCAAGAAGCAAAAACTATCAAGCCCAGGCATCAATTCCGTTGGTACTGCAAGAGGACCAAAAGCTGAAAGATTTCTTCTGGATCTGGTGCCTGCCTTTTCGCTTTAGTATGACAGGCACCTAACAAATATCGCAGCATGCGTGCCGGCGTACATACCCGCTGGCCGCTGGTCTAGCAAAATCAGAGCATCGCCATTGCCATCTTGATGGAATCGTAATCAATAACATGCATGGGCAAGAAGGCAAGACAGATGGATAATCAAACCATGCAGGAAAAGAACGGTGAAAAGGCCTAAAACACCTTGCACATGTTCTGAAACTTGCAAAAAATATCACAGAACTTGGCCTAATGTGTGACCAGGAGATTTACAGGGAACGAATGGTCGTCGAGCATGGCGGACGCCTTTGATCTGAAGCTCCGGTAGTCGTTCCTGGGTTTGCGAAAATATTTGCTCCAAGAAATGCTCCTTTTGTTAATGACAAGGTGAAAGGGAGGTTCTGAGATAGAAGAGAAAGATGGAATAGGAAGACGAGAAACGAGATGAAAAGCTCGTAGACCATGCAAATGGCAACAGCTTCTATTTATAAGGCTGGAACAAGAAGATCACAAAGCACTAAAAATTCCAGGCTAATTATAGGCCATAAGAGACGGAATTTTTTTTGACAAAAGCTGGATTCAAGAATAAACCATGCTAGTTACTTAATTAGGACAAGGTTTGCATACATATCACATGGTCAAAAGGTAAGTGTGCCCTCGGTTAAAACAGAAATGGGCAAGAATCTATTTTTGTGCAGGTTATGTGTTGTAATTTGGCTCCTAAGGAACAATTAAACCGACCTTGTTTCGCCAAGATTAGTTTTCCCTTACTCCTAGCTCGCTTTTGACCGAGACATCGTTAAAAAAAAATTGCGAGGAAAAAGGAAAATATTTTACTGATTACCCATGATCATTCAGAGAGGTCGTAATTAAGTTATACATCGCCATGCCTCGCATCTTGGAAGAATGCTTACGAAAGAAAAATATTTCAATGGTTTTTCTATGTCCAGTGTGGGGTGGAATTTAAGAGCCTACCCTTCAGTGAGTGTTCATAACAATTTTGTAAATCTTTACAGGGGATTTTAAAAACCTTCAGTGTAAATATCGACGGCGATCTGCGCAGAATGATTTGCCCTTTCCTTAAAAAAAAATCTAAGTCTGAGAAATTAAGGGTAAATCGGGAAGCGGAAAGACATTCTTGCTTCAGCAAGCCATATGGGTTTGTCACATATCAAACCAAGCTATATATGTTCGTAGATATTTCAGGAGAACTAGATGCCGCGCGTCATGGAAAGCAGTGAAGTACGTGCAAGATATATATGCGCTTATGCAGCAAATTGGGCAGGGACACTCTGCCTGCTGTACTGCTCGAAGTCGAGTCTCTTAACAGTCGAAGAATAACTTGATCCTTCAATCAAAAATGCACACGGCATGGATCGATCGATCATGGGTGGGTATAGCGAATAGAACTGCAGAGAAACACACAGTTCGTGCGGTCCTTCAAGCTGAGAAGCAACGTCGACGACGACGGCGCCAAGATAGATGCATGCCTAAAGCAAGAACCTGTTCTTATTCCCGGCCAAGTGCCCGCCGTGTGAAGATGCACCTATATCTAACTGCACAGTAATCTTCACGCAAGAACATGGTATGCAGTTAAGTACATCGCATCGATCATCATCTGATCAATGGATTTACATACGTGTTACCGTAGTGAGCAAATCATGATTAACTGTAAAACATGCACTATCCAAACAATAATGCGTTTTCAGATCATATATAATATTTTTGCATGCAGTCTGAGTCCCTGAGAGATCGTAGTGTTACAAACAACTGAACAGTCAAACAGAAAAAAATTCAGAGAGAAGAAGAAGAGAAGTTGAAGAGATTTACAATGCAGAGTTCATCAGAAGGCGTGCCGATCAAATCCTCCGGGGACATCATCTTCTACTGATCAAGTATATATGTGCTCTATAATTCTTCAGAAATGATCTCTATAATTCTGAAGATTTATATATGTTTGCGGGTAGTATGTATCGATGATATATGGGATAACTGTGTTAAACAAAAGTATAAGAATTGGGAAGGAATGGGCGTTGAAAGGCAATGAGAAAGAATGGAAGCTAGCTAGGAGTAGTCCAAGGGAAGTCTCCAAGACATGCAGGACAACCGAGCCGAGTATATATAGGTAGGAGCATAACCTAGACTGAGGCTACCTATCATTCTCTGTCTTTGGCGGCGGTGACTAATTTACAGTATGCAAATAACTGAAACTAGACCTCCCAGAAATCCGTTGTGCTAAACCACTTTAATTAACAAATTAACTACGCATGGATGGCGCCAATCGAACTTGTGGCCAATTAAAGCGCTCGATTGTATTAAGTGTGGTATCTAAGTGCAATGTTTGCATACGAGTACGAACACGAAACTCAACTGGTAGGTATTCTTGGTGGGGAATAGCTGTAATGGAGAGGAACCTGTTTCTGCTAACGAAAAGATAGTTTATATGGTGATCTGTGCTGACCGTCTGTGCTCTAGCTGCTCGTCTAATCCACGTAAAGGCCATGCCATCACCATGTTCAAGATTAAGGACTGCTCTGCACGTTGCGCGATGTAGCTGAAGTTTTTTTCCTTGACAGCCAACTTGCAGACCTGGAAGAAGTGTCTAAATTAACCCTAGCAAATTAACCCTAGCAACTCGAGTTTGGCCAAGGTTATTAATTATCCTCTGCTGTACTGGCAGAAAAGGCATGCGATAGCTAGGGTGTTGTGTAGTATATATGGTGTCAGCCACTGGATCGAAAAACCCAACGGTCGAGATGGAGGACAGTTAAATAAGATGCACAATCTTTTTTCTGAAGAAATTTTGGATCTTCGACCTTTCGGAACCTCACGTTGAGCATGGATATGTACTGGCAAAGGATGCTGGAATAGCATGTGTCGTTTGATACTTTGAGCTACACCGCCAAGCTGGTGTGAGGATACCTAAGGGCGTACTGTGTACGTCCGAATAAACACTAGCTACTATGGCTCAGTCAGAGTGTGTTGCTCGTAGTGGAAGACCTTGTTTCACACCGTCCAAACAGCTCAGGGCCCCCTTGTGAGACATGTCTTGGTTCTGTCCTGCTAGTTGGCCATGCATGATATATAGGCTGCCCAAAGTTGTAGTAAAGAAATCCTTGTAAGCACTGTATGGGTATCATGACATATTTATGATTTCCTAAGCAGGTTCGCAAAATTTAGTCAGTAATAAAAAATTGGTATGGGATATGCTATATCTCAGCTACTTGTTTCCAAAAATCAATCACTTTTTGGGCCATATTGGATCATACCTTAAGATTTGTGCTCCGGTTAGTGTATTTATTGCCGTCTCTTAATTATAACACGTTAACAAAATCCTACGTAGAGAAGAGAGAGCACATGTCGTCTCTGGAGAGATTACCGTGCATGCTAAACAAGATAGGAGAACACAAAACAAGACATAATACATTAATCTACTCTAGTTGACATATATATATATATATAAAAATATATAAATGTTGAAGAGTATGTGGTGACTATATATGTTATCTCTAAAGATAATATAGAAGCTATGGAAAAGAAAAGTGTAAATGTACTTGGTTTTTATGGTGCGAATGTCGAGGCATGGCCCTCATCTCCATCCAACGAATATGTGGTGCCCCCATACTCTGGCAGGTGAGCTCTTCTCGTTTGGATTGCCATGCGAGACCTTGCACGTACGGAAGACATAGTACGCAGTGTTCGACACCTAAGCGGGCGTACGTGCACACCCCCCACCCACCCCGAAAAAAAAAAGGCGGCGATTCGTACGTATCAGGTCATAAAGCGCGGCGCCGATGGTCGATGGACATCCATGGCGCATAGCCAAGGTGATCGATCACTACTATTCGCTACTCATTCGCCGTCGCTGTTTCGCCGGTCACGCAAAGAGACGGATGACGTCGACTTACGCGCACGGCCGGAGAGAAACGCTACTATCTGCTACTCCTAGTCCTACGAGCTACGTACACACCGGGCGCGCGAGCGAACCAGCGCGCGACATGCCGATGTTCGAATGGGAATCTCTGGTCGGCCTCCACCGGCGGTGCCTACGCGAAGTATATATGTGATGCAGTTCAAGGATGAGCCCGTCCGGTGCCAATGTTACCAAAAGTTCGTACCGCGGGGACAAGCTATGTGCGCTTCACTCGTTCCCCCGGAGTGATCGGCTCGTTTAGCTCTTTTTAAACGAACTAGTAAATATAATCACTCCTATTCAAAATGATAAAATTAGTACTAGATAGGTGATATGTGTCCACTATTACACTTTTAGTCCGCAGAAGCCACCTACCGCGCTTCCAGTCCGTGGTAGGATGGTATGCGCCTACCGCGAACAGACACATTCCTGTCACGAACTAGAAGAGCGGTAGGTAGTTTGCCTCATACTAGGAGCATTGCAGGCGCCATCGGCGGATTGGGAGCATTACATGTGCTTGCCGTGGTACTATTTTTTGCAATTTCGTACGAGCGGGATCTACTTTTACTATTACAAATAAAAATATGCCAATTTAGCCAAATGTTCGTTTCAACTACTATAGAAAAGATTTTCACAGACGGTTCAAAAATATCATCGCAGATGGTTTCGTGAGCCGTCTGAGTTTATGGATCAGTAATAACATGAGATCATCACAAACAGATTTTAAACCATTTATGATGCAGACTATCACAGACGGTTATTAACTCAGAATCGTCTGTGATAGTTGATGTATCACAAACGGTTTGTAGATGAAACCGTATGTGATAGCTGATATAACATAGACGGATTCATTTACAAACCGTATGTGATGGTCATATATCATAAACGGTTTATCCTAAAGAATAGTAAGTGATAGTTTCACCTACCTCTCGTCATTCATTTCACCTTTGTATGTGTAACCGTGTTCATACCGGTCAATTCCTCACTTGCGTCCTAGGGTCCTACCATTCCATTCCTGATCTCTTCTCTATAAAATCTCAAGCAATGGCTGCTAAGCAATAGCCATTGCTTGAGATTTTATAGAGAAGAGATCAGGAATGGAATGGTAGGACAATGGGACGTAAGTGAGGAGAATTCAGCATGAACACGGTTAAACAGATAAAGGTTAAATGAATGGCGAGAGGCAGGTAAAGAGGTGTTGTAGTAGTTTTTACTCATTTAGTCTTGTTTTGGAATGTAATAGGCCGTCCGGGGAAGAAGAGGTCTCTCGGGAGGAAGAGCCGCCACCGGGGAGGAGCTATTGAATAGCCAAATTGGACATTAAGGGCTAGGACAGGTACTACAGCAAAGGTATATGAATATCATATTGATATCTAAGAAATCATGAAATCCTTGATAATAATCCCACAAGTGAAACAACTTGGTTGTAATTCTCATAGAACCATAAAATCAGTGATTATGCCAAATTAACACATAAGCAACCTAATCTTTGTAGAGAATAATCAATTTTTGATGCAATGATAGCCAGGAAAAACTTCATGAAAGAAAGCATTGCATTAATTAGATAATCGCTTTGATCTAATTGATTTTGACAAGTCAGCTGGTACTAATGTTTGAGTTTTGGTAATAGCACAAGCACAACAAAATAAAAGCATCTTCAAGCGTGAATCAAGAGAAAAAATTTCCCAACACCATAACACATGTTGCAGCTCGACGTCGCCACAACACCACAACACACGTCGCAATAGCTCGGTTTACATGAATACCAATAGCACAAACCAATATGTGATAGATCTGTCTTACCTTGACATCGCCGGTGTTGGTGGTGAGGTAGTCAAAGCCGAGATCGGTGGTTAGGTAGCCGAGGCCGAGGTCGGTGGAGAGGTAGTCGGGGGAGGTCGGTGGAGAGGTAGCCGGCCGGGTCACGCACGCCGGGGGGAGGACGAAGAGGGGAAGGCAGATCTGGCGGCGGGGAGGTGGATTTGGCCGGAGGAAGGTCGATTGGACCAGCGACGACAATGTCATCGTAGTTGTGTCACGACGGTGGCATTGGACAAGACACTCTTATCGTAAGAGTGCCTTGTGTAGTGAACCGTGGTGTCACAACCGGCGGCGAAGGGAAGAAGGGCGGCATTGGCGACGGGGTCGGGAAGAAGACACGACTTGGGGACGGGCGTCGGGGAGGAGGCCTCGGGCGGTGGCGTCGAGGTCGGGGGGCTCTCGGGTGGGGAGGGGAACCAGCAAGAGTTAGGGTGCTGGGGAGTGATGAGTTAGAGCGAAAACCCTAGCGGACTCCAACTAATAAAGATATATCATCACAGACAATTCTATTATCGAACCGTCAGTGATATTACAAAATATCATAGACGGTTAATGTTAAAAACCATATGTGAAGTATCACAGATAGTTCTTTGTCAGAACCGTCTGTGATATTACATCTTCATAAACCGTTTTTAGCTCAGCCAGTAACACAGACGGTATCTAAACCAAAACCGTATGTGATTGCATATAATACAGACGGTTGTGGTTAACCGTTCATGATAAGGTATTCAGTATTTGCCTTTTTGTAGTAGTGTTCTTTCCACCGTAACAACCCAATTTTGAACCAACATAAAATCTGCATGATTTTTTAAAAAATCAAAAGCTTTGTCATGCAATTTAAAAAGTTAAAACAACTTCCTTGTCTCAAATTTAGTTGTGTACAAAACTATTTCAGAAGTTGAATTCAAATTCAAATTGATTTTTGAATCACTTTTTAAATTTTGAAACCCTTCTTTCCCTCCCTCTCTCTCTCCCCCTTGGGCCACATTCCTGACACTGGCCCACCTTCCTCCTTCCCCCTCTCCTCCTCGTGGCCCAGCCCAGCCAACCTGTCATTTCCTTCCCCCCATCTTCTGCATCTCACAAGCAAGCGGAGCCCACCAGGCCGCAGCCCCATCTGCAGCCTTAGCACCGTTCTCTCTCGTGAGCGCGGGGAGAAGCATTGCGCTTCTTCCCCGTTGCACTCGCTCTCTCTCTCTCTCTCTCTCACAGTGCGCTGTACACCAGAGGTCACACCAGCTCCACCTTGAGCTCTTTAGTAGCGCCTCGAGCTTCTCACCCTCTCACACATCATCGCGACTTCATCCCATCCGTGCGCCAGAGCCTGTTGCTACCATTCCATTCGGGTGTTCGTGTCGCGCCGACCTTGTGTCATCCATTCCTGACTCTTCCCTCTACAAGAAGGCGCAGCCGAGCGCACCACCTTTCTCTCTACTCCCTCCTCTGCATTTGCCCCCGCTTTGCCCCTCTTCTATACCTCGGGTGTAGAAGAAATCAAGCTGCACCGGTCACCTTCTGCAACTTCGACCACCGGCCTCACCGTCAATTTCCACCGTTTGGGCGAGCATCCATCTATGTTGTCTTGCGCATCGTGATCACCTTGAACTCTCTTTAATGTGTGCATTTTTCTTCCTTGTCGTGCACCGGAGCCACCAGAACGCCTTCATCCCCGTTGTCGTCTCGGAGCATGAGAACCTCCACGCCGCACTCGATCTCCTTCCTCACTCGGTTTCCAGGTGTCCTGTCCATTCCCTTATGTTCTACCTTGTTGCAACCATGGTAGCCTAGACAATGACGTGCCTAGATAACCGTCCCATCGTCGTGTTACAGAACCTCGTCGTGCCGCCATAGGCCGCCATGGAGAACTAGATGTGCCACCTCTTCTTGAGCACTGAGAGCACCCTTAGCATCGTGGTAGCCGGTAGATGTTAATAAAACCTCCAGTTTGTAGTCAGTAGCTTCGTTAGGTAGTTGTCCTTAAGCATAGTGTCGCTGCCGCAGTCCTTGTCTTACATTGCCGCCTCGCTCCATCTCCTGTCGTGTCATCACATATGTTAGGGTTGCCATGGACAACTCATTCTGGGGGGTCGAGGGTGGTCACCGGAGTCGTCTCTGCCATCGTCGAACTTGGCCCGAGCTAGTAATGGCTGCCTAGTGTTGTTCCTCTGTACTGGAGGGGAGAAGATGATCATAGAGGCACTGGCGTGTGAGTCCTAGGTGATTAAGTTAATTGTAATTAGTTAACGTTTAGGTAGTAGGTAATGTGAGTATGACATGTGGGCCCGAAGTAATTTAAAAATCAAATTAAGGTGTGGTTTAAATTCGAAGAGTATGACATGCGGGGGCCACAACTTAAAGCTCGTCATGTAAACCTAAACCGCAGACCAACGCCGCTGACGTGTGGACCCCTGGCCTTGTGAACCATCGTGTGTACCGAGTCCATGTGGGTTACGGTCCCACCTGTTAGTCTCTTGGGGTTTTTCGAATAAAAATAATCAGAAAATATATAAAAACCAAGCTCTACCCACATGTCGGCCACAAATGTTTTTCCTTAAGAAAAATAATTAGGAAAGAAAATAAAAATCATGTTTGAACCCATCGTTAGTTGCATAGATATTTCTTATAAAATTAATTGGAGAGCTCGTTCTCCCTCGTTTTAAATTTAAATAACTTGATTTTTGTTTGTAAACTCATATAAATGCAAAAAAAAATCCAACAATACCAGAATAACTGTTTTGGGAGTTTATTTAATTTTTATTTGAATTTATTTTGCATTCGTGTGTATTTATTCAAAGTCGTTGCTTTTATGCTTAAATAGATTCCAACGTCGTCGCAAACTACGCCACTGTTTTAGAATAAGATCAAGACCGAGTGATATCCACTGTTGAGCATGGCAAGTCCTTACAATTGATCATGTTGAATCTACTTTTCAAATGCAAATTACTTTGCTTTAAAATATTACTTGCATGATTATTATTATTTATAAAATATTATGTTAAATATTGATACATGTCTATGCCATATGTTGTTATTTACTATTCCCTCCTTGATTGTTTATATGATGACTACCTTGTCACCCTAGGATAATTATCGTAATAAGATCGCCCTTAGTTAAGTAAACATGGATAATGGTAATGCCTAGAGATGTTTAGTGGTTGAATTGGATATGACACAAATATTACTATTACAACTTGGGATATGATTTGAATCGTAATATGGTAACGTGGGTTACCACGGGAAATAGGAAATATTTTATAAAATGGTGGAGAGTTGAGCGAGTTAATGGTACGAGACCAGTGCAAGGGCTGCACGAGAGTTAGGTTTGTGCATTGTCTTACCTGAATTGATTAAGGATCAAATCATGTGTCACATTTCCAAACTAATAATTGTGCAATCACAAGTCTAGTATAGGATAGAACTGGCCAAGCACTTTGCTTAGTTCCCGGCGTAATCCCCGCATAGTAGTAGGTTGGATTTCTATACGATTTCTATCGTCGAGAAGGGCGGTGGACTCCCTCACAATGGAGACCCCTAATTGAAAATGTGTCATGTAATAAAGTATTCTGGGCGTGCCCCGTAACGGTCATGGTCCCAGTGTTGAGGGATTCACCCACTAGAGCGGGAAAAGTGTTAGGACTGGGTATAAAAAAAGCCTTGTTATGATCATCCTCATCGCACGCCTAAGGAAGAGTATCACGTACTGACATTACGAGTTGATAATATCTTGTATGTAAAGTTGTATAACCTCTGCAGAGTGTATAATCTGTTCGAATAGTCGCACCCCCGGTTATAGGTATTGTGAAGAATGTCACACTTGGTTAGTTTTAATAAAATATGGAATGGGAACTGGTGTACAAAAAATAGTTGTAGTAATGATCTCAAGTCAGATGGGTGGAACCTTATATCTAAAAGGCGATGAAACCTCATGGGTAGTAAGAGGCGGATGGAACCTTGTGGGTAGTAAGAGGTGGATGGAACCTTGCCTTATGATAAATTTTGCTTATAAACAACAATTTGGTTTGAAGTTAAAATGACTAGGTCATAAGCTTAGAAATTAATTACAGTATTTGAGCAAAACCTGCTTGATGCTAAAATATTTGCATTTGGTGTGAGGGTTTGTTGAGTACCTTTGTAGCCATCGTTGCTCAAATATGTGAATTTAGACTGCAAGACTAAAGACCCGATATACGGATACTTCTATACGCCCGTTTTTGGAGATGAAGATGACGATGAGACCTAGGTCGTAGCCTGGGGCATATCATTGGGCCCTTTAAGTTTATTTATCTTCGTAGGCACTCTGAGATGCGAATTGAAAGGCAGTAGCATTGTCCAGACACCCGATCCTCACCATGAGATTGGAGATTTCAGGAGATATTGTTGGAATCCTGTATAAAGCCTTGAACCTTTCCTTTAGGGTCGAGCTTAGGGTTAATTAATAACGAGCTAAACTCTATTTGCAGTGTGAACTTTTTCAGTCTTCATAAAGGCAAATTGTGCAATTTGGAACACACGAATTTCACATAAAACAATTCAATTCCTACGAGAATACAAATGAGACTTAAACAAACAAAAAATGGAGTTCAAAATAGATAAGATATTGTGCGTTAAAAGAAGATCAGATATTCCCATATATGTGCCATTGAACACGAGGGCAATTTTCAAAATTATATGTGATTTCCGTAAAGAAAATGTCCTATAACTGAAGAAAATAACAATAGAAATGAACCATAATACAATGCCGCGCGCCTTCATATATCTAAGATTAATCAATCCTTTCAAAGGAAAAGAAATAATCAAGGATTACTCCAAGAACAAAGGCAACAAAGCTTAGCCTACACACACACGTACGCCCACCAAACGGAACTAATACCCATCAGTCCCTTAAAGCCTCCCCCTGTCTCGGAGCCTTATCTTCCAACCTAGCCACGCTCCGATCTGGCCTTGGCTCCGGGTGTCCCCGCTTTACCGCTACACGCCGATTCCGCAGTAGCATGGCGCGTCGCTTCACCCGGCGCGACGCACGACGTACGGCTGCTCCGCGCTCTGCGTTTTTTTGCCCAAAAAACTCGGCGGATCTTCGGGTGCTCCGCGTCGCGGAGCGGGGGGCGCGCGGGGGATACGGACGGCCGGGCGAGCGCGCGCGACGGGTGCCGAGATGCGGCCGCGGCACATATTCCGATCGAGCGACGGGACGCGAGATTCAGTCTCGCTGCAGGTTGGCGTGGGTCGCGAGCTCGACCGATCGTAAATTCGTGATCCTATATGCCGCGCGCAGGTGTCGATACACCGGCGGGGCAGGGCGGCGCGCGCGCGCGCGCGCGGGCGAGCGGCAGCGCGATGTGTGTGGGTGTGGCCCTGTGCTCCGCGGAGGGGTCCGTTGGACTGGTGGCTTTGTCAATGTGGGTGGCATCGGATGCTAGTACTTTCCGGTAAAAATGTGGAAATGTTACGACTTATCCTCCTCCTGTGGTGCATGTAATTATGCGATTCTTTTGCTTCCCAACTCGCTGAAGTATCGCTACGAAAAAAAACACACTAGGACGAACAATATAAGAGTTTGGTACAGTAGGGTGCATGTAAGGATTGACCTCGCCTTTGTTTGGTAACGGCACTGACGTAGCCGTTTTTTTACTACTGTTTGCCACCTTCGTGCACCCGTGCCGCCGTACGGAGAATTCGGCTTGGGCCTGAGGTATCAATCGGGCTTTTCTTCATATTCGGCCGCTCATTTACGAGCCTACCGCGGTGGCCGCGGGGAAGCGGCGAGGTGTGGGTCGGCCGTTGCGGTTTCAGGCCCAGGGGAGCCATCCGGTGAGAAAAGGAAGCCGAAGGTACCGAGATAAGATAAAAGTTCCGTGCGTTACGTACTGGGCTCCTACTTCTATTAGGGGGCAAAAGCATATTGAATTGATCGACTGATTGTGTAAATTTGGAGTTCAAAAAAAGTTTGTGTAAATTTGGATCAACTTATTAGTTATTATCCACTCATTTGAATTCTACCCTGGTATTCTCAAAAACTTTTTATTGCCGGAATGCCCTTTGTGGCCTTGTTAATCCATCCGCATGTGGTATTGGATGTTGTAGAGGAGTATGTTCCTGGAATTATTTGATTTATACTTTGTAGTGATTGGTTTTGTTCAAAAGTAATTGTTATTAGTTATGAGGGAGATGCTACCCTACGCTACAACGTTGGGATTTCAACAGTATATGCACATTTCACCTGTTTTCAACGTGTTTCATCCATGTTTCGCACGTTTCAAAAGAGTTTGAAATAGGCTTCACAAGGTTTCAAAAAATCTGTATGGTTTCAAATATAAAAGTATATGTTTTGTTTAGTTTCAAATATTAAACTTGATAAAAAAAAATGAGTTTCGGAAGAATCTCAATTGAGTTTGAAAAGACAAACTCCAAAATTTCATAGCACATTCCGCAGGTTTCATAAGAGTTTCAAACGGGTTTCAACACGTTCCAACAAATTTCAATGGGTTTCAAATATGAAACTATAGGTTCCATTCAGTTTCAAGTTTGAATCTTGATTAAGAACGAGTTTTAGAAGAATTCCATCTAGGTTTCAAAAGACAAACTCAAAAGTTTCAGAGAGTTTCAACAAGTTTCATGGGAGTTTCAAGGGGAACATCAAATTTCAGAAAAAGTTAGGGAGCCACCAGGATCTTGGTGGCGGGTTGCATGCCGTCGAACTCACACGCAGCTGTCTGTGACAACATGTCACAATGCTCGGTCAGAGCCGCCGCAAGAACAAGATGTTACTCTCACTTGCGCTGCGTGCGATTGGGGACCATGGCCGCTGGACCACCATGGTTGTTTGCCTTCACCACACAACTAGAGTGCTAGCTCGTCGCTTTCCTGTAAGCTGCTTCTGGACGATTCGTCGGCGTTGGAGCGTGCGGCCGCGCTGGTTGGAGCACTTGTAGCTGATGCGCTCCTCGTTTGGAACTCCAAATTGTTGGGGCATCGTAACACGTCCCTCACCACAGCAACTGCGCTCTCCAACAACTTGCTCCTACCACGCCACTCGTCGCTCGTGCTCGCCTTTGCCATGCACCTTCCATCGCAATCAGAGCCGTGCTCTGCCGCCACTCGATTATAAGACTAGAGGGCCCAAATTGGGCGAGGAAACATATGTGTAGTGGAGTGGAGTAAGCTTAGGATAGAGATTGTGTCCACTAGCGGCAAGATTCACCGCTGTCGATGGCGAATGCGGTAACAATTGCATCGGTGTTGTGTTGAGAGAGAGGTGGGAAGGTGCTAACGGATGAGATGTACGCGGAAAGTGCATCTCATGGGATGGTTGTAACTCGTTGGATACCTTGGATCGGACGGGCCACACCTATTCTATTTGTTTTGCTTGCAATGCTACCGCATTTTCTAACTTTTCTGTAGTTATTATTACCAGCTCAATGCACGTGCGTTGCTACGGAGTAAAAAAATTATATTTCCCTAGCATGCTGAGCCATTGTTCCTCTGCTACCCTAGTGCCTGGACAAGTTCCATCCTGGCCTACGTAGTTCATTACACGTGCACCGTTGCTGCCTCCCCTCCCTTCCCCAGTGTCACCGCTTCTCCTCCAAGGTACCACTGTGTCCTTTCCTCCCTTCCATCTCGATGCATTCTCTTGCCCCTGACACTGCCTTATTATGCCACCGCCTCTCCTCCCCACTATCTAGTGAGTCGTAGCCCGAGGGGACAGGGCATGATATGGGAAGGAGTGTGGCGACAATGGTTTGGGTTGTTGCATAAGAAGTGTGGGCATGAACGCGCTCATGAGTCACGGGTAGGAAGGGGTGTGACGATATTTTTGGCCAGTAGAGAGGAATAGGGGTGGGAGTGTGTGGAGAGAACAGACCATCATCAACGCATATTTTTAAGTAGTAGATATACTTTGCATGGCTTGCTATTTCTCCTCATTAGTAAAGTTTATGAACAAGTTTTAGAAGAATTTCATCTGGGTTTCAAAAGACAAACTCGAAAGTTTCAGAGAGTTCCAACAAGTTTCATGGGAGTTTCAAGGGGAACATCAAATTTCAGAAAAAGTTAGGGAGCCACCAGGATCTCGGTGGCGGGTTGCATGCCGTCGAACTCACACGCAGCTGTCTGTGACAACATGTCACAATGCTTGGTCCAGAGCGCCTTGCACAAGCAGAAGTTATTTCTCTCGCACTTCGTGCGCCGTGCCGATTGGGGACCATGGCCGCTGGACCACCATGGTTGTTTGCCTTCACCACACAACTAGAGTGCTAGCTCGTCGCTTTCCTGTAAGCTGCTTCTGGACGATTCGTCGGCGTTGGAGCGTCTTGTGCACCGGTTGGAGCACTTGTAGCTGATGCGCTCCTCGTTTGGAACTCCAAATTGTTGGGGCACCGTAACACGTCCCTCACCACAGCAACTGCGCTCTCCAACAACTTGCTCCTACCACGCCACTCGTCGCTCGTGCTCGCCCACTGCCATGCCTGCTTACTGCAACTGTAGCCGTGCTCTGCCGCCACTCGATTATAAGGCTAGAGGGCCCAAATTGGGAGAGGAAACATATGTGTAGTGGAGTGGAGTAAGCTTAGGGTAGAGATTGTGTCCACTAGCGGCAAGATTCACCGCTGTCGATGGCGAATGCGGTAACAATTGCATCGGTGTTGTGTTGAGAGAGAGGTGGGAAGGTGCTAACGGATGAGATGTACGCGGAAAGTGCATCTCATGGGATGGTTGTAACTCGTTGGATACCTTGGATCGGACGGGCCACACCTATTCTATTTGTTTTGCTTGCAATGCTACCGCATTTTCTAACTTTTCTGTAGTTATTATTACCAGCTCAATGCCCGTGCGTTGCTACGGAGTAAAAAAATTATATTTCCCTAGCATGCTGAGCCATTGTTCCTCTGCTACCCTAGTGCCTGGACAAGTTCCATCCTGGCCTACGTAGTTCATTACACGTGCACCGTTGCTGCCTCCCCTCCCTTCCCCAGTGTCACCGCTTCTCCTCCAAGGCACCACTGTGTCCTTTCCTCCCTTCCATCTCGATGCATTCTCTTGCCCCTGACACTGCCTTATTATGCCACCGCCTCTCCTCCCCACTATCTAGTGAGTCGTAGCCCGAGGGGACAGGGCATGATATGGGAAGGAGTGTGGCGACAATGGTTTGGGTTGTTGCATAAGAAGTGTGGGCATGAACGCGCTCGTGAGTCACGGGTAGGAAGGGGTGTGACGATTTTTTTGGCCAGTAGAGAGGAATAGGGGTGGGAGTGTGTGGAGAGAACAGACCATCATCAATGCATATTTTTAAGTAGTAAAGATACTTTGCATGGCTTGCTATTTCTCCTCATTAGTAAAGTTTATGAACAAATTGTAGGTTGAACGATCATTAATAAGTTAAATACAACACCATGAGGTCCACGAAGCAAGCCAATGACAATAAATCTTTAGCATCTTGCGCACTCAAGGCTAACAAAACGGCTCAAGAAAATTCTTGTATCTCTCTATGAAGATGTGCCTAAGGTCGCACAGTTCAAGAATATTTTGAAAGCGAGCGGCACACCAAAATTAGAGTTGACACAGCTTCCCTAGCTTCCTAGGGGCAATCCTTGTTGATGGAAAAATAACACAAATCGATTGTAACATGGAGATAATTGAAATTCCTTTTAGTTTGCAGTCCTAAGATACTAATAATGGTTTACTTGGTATATTCATTAATTAAAGTTCCCAACAAAAAAGCTTTTGGTAACACCAAACTAAACCATCAAAAGAATCATATGGATATATATTATGAAGGCCACTGTCCTTATTTGATTCCTTAACAAATACAACACAGTGCGTCCCACTAAAGACTTAGGGTAAATAACTCTCTTGAGCCATTAACAATTAATTAATGAACTTGTGATTTGTAGGTAGATTGCTTCACTGTTACAATAATTGTTTCTCGTTGACAGCAAAAATAGGGAAGCAAAACAAAACGTTAGCTGAATCAATCGGAGTTACCTCTGTTTTTGTAAGATGCTGAGTTGCTTCCCAATGTACTCACATAAGTGCTCAATCATATCATAGCAAGAAACTTGGTTCATCTCAGTTATCAGCCCATCCATCTGCATTCCTGAGTGGAAAAGTACAAACATGAAAGAAAATTAGCTATTTAATCATCACATATTTCCTCTACCAAATGACCAAAATTTGAGTGCCAATCAATAGCCTTGTGCCAACAAAGTGCAACTTTTCCGGTGGAGAAGAACAATAGGATGCAACTTTCCTCTAAATTCTATATAACAGTAGGAAGCAATGTGATGCAATGCAACTATGCAAGTTTCAGCAAGAGAGAGCCCAAATAAATATACCCATCCAAAGGCGTGGGTGTCGAGGCCATTGGCGAGGAGGTCGGCTACATCCTTCTTCAAGAACCGAATCATGACCTACTTCTTCTGCCGTATGGGAACCAGCCGTGTTCGGGTACATTTGAACGTGTGCTTGCTGCATCCATTATTCAAGAATCAAACGATTGGTTAGCCCAATCCAAGAACACAAAACCCTTATGTGGTCAAAAGAAAAAAAAAGCAATCGAATAAAGAACTTGGAACTGGAAACCACATTGACACAATTCAAGAAAAATAAAGAAAAAGAAGAATCAATCCGAACAGAACGCAAGAATATACCCTTCCGGATGCTGCGCCAGATAGGTTATGCAACTCAGGAACCCAACAACTTCGGAAACATGAAGCAAGAATACTGCAATCCAAGAATGCTACAGGCAAATAAGTTCCAACCATTGCGTCATGTGGATTGAACTCGTGCAATTCAAGAACCAAACATCAGAACAACATCACAAAGAACCAGATTAGACTAAAAGAAAACAAAGAACATGCAATCTCAGCCAATCTCAAGAACCCAGCCAAACTCGAACAAGTGCAACCCAAGAACCAGAAAACCTAAGAAAAAAGAGCAATCTTCTACCATTTGTTGTAGAACTTGGAGTTGAGCAAGCTATCAAAAATCTTCCTCCTCTCCTCCTCTCTCCTCTCTCCCAAGCTTTTTGGTTCCCTTCTCCCTCTCGCTTCCCCTATTCTTCAACCAACATGTGAAGCTTCCAATGACATTAAAGCATCATGAGGAGGAGTGAGAGACAGTTGGGGGAAGGAGGAAGTGTAGGTGGTGGGCATAACAGAACATAATTGATGTGAGTTATTGTAGAAGTTGCTAAAAGAATAGGGTGACTGGAGAGCAATAACAGAGCCATCAGCTAGGGGAGTAATTGAGAGCGTTTGAGATGCCTCGTTCCCGTCGCCTCCACTGCCAGGAAACTCCACGGTGACCTCCCCACCACCACCGGCCTCACTACCGTACGGATCGGGCGCCTCCTCCTCCCCCGACCACACCCCCGCGCAGATCTGTTGTCATCGCCTCCTCCCCACAGCTACGCCATGCATGGAACCGACACCGCCTCCTCTCGTGCCACACCCCCGAGCAGAGACGCCCCTTGGCCTCCTCCCTCGCGCGGTGAAGTTGACCCGGCCGGATCCGAACCTCCTCCTCCACGCTACGCGGTGATGCCTCACACCAGGTCCGCATAACTCTTCCTCTTTCTTCACGACATTCGACTTCCCCCTTAACCAAGCCGGTTGGTCTCCTCCCACGCAGTGAAGCTACCTCCGACCGGATCTGGGCCTCCTCGTCCTCCACGCAGCGTTGCGAAGCCGCCTCGCACCTATTCCTCGCCACACCGCTCAGTTTTCTCCCTTTCCCATGCCTGTTGGCCTCCTTCCCCGCGCTGTGAAGCTGCCTTCGTCTGGATACAAGCCTCCTCGTCCTCCCGCTTGGCCTCCTCTCCCGTGCTGTGAAGTCGCCTTCGGGATTCCCCCCGATCGCTCATCCAGTCTTGTTTGTGCTAATCTAATATGGTGATGCTACATCTCATCAATTCGGTCAGTTCTGTGACCACCCAATCTCCGTTGTGATGAAAAAATGTTAGTTTTCCTTCTAGGGCTTGAGGCGTTGCCATCTCTCCTAGGATTGGAATATTCTTTTGTGTGTGCTTTCTGCATGCGTATCACGCCTGATCTCTCCCGCCTAACGTTTGCTAGTGCTGAGATCGACGTTTTGAGGAATCTTGGGCCGTGGTATTTGGTTCTTATTTCTCATTATGGACGGTGTCTCATGAGATAAACATGGACCTAGGATGTTACCTCGATCCCAAATGGATGAGGAAGAGGGCTAGAAAGAAGAGGGAGTCATGTTTTTTTCGGAGGCCTAAATCTTTCGGGCGGGGAGTAGGATAAGGTGATCATGAGTGATGATGAAGATGATGATGCACCGCTGGAGAAGTGGCCTGTCGTGGGTAGGGTGCTTTCTCTATCGATCCTCCATATCCAAACCATTATGGGTGCAATGCGGCCGGCTTGGGGAAATCCTAAAGGTCTTCTGCTCATTCGGTTGGGGAGAATTTATTTATCGCTGATTTTGCCCATCCTAGTGATAAAGATAGTTCTCTAGATGACACTCCTTGGCTTGTCAGAAAGCATGCAGTCTTGTTGCTGAATCTGGACGAGTACATGAGGTTGATTGATGTCCCTTTTGATAGTTTGTTGATCTGGATCCATATTCTCAATCTTCCTTTTGCTTGGATGAACGAGAAGAGGGGATGAAAGATTGCAAGTCTGATCGGTGGAGTGGACAAGGTAGATGTTAATGAATTTGGTGATTCCTCGGACCTTTCTTGATGGTAACAGTTGCAATTCCAGTGGAGAAACCCTTATGAAGAGGAGTTCTAATCCAATCGGCTCGTAGAGGACCAGATGAGTGGTACAAGATTTAGTATGAGAAACTTCCTTTCTTGCTTTTTCTTGTGGTGTTATGAGTCATTCTGAATTGGAATGTAAGAATCCTGCATCTATGGATGCAAACGGCCTTCGTCCTTACTATAACAGCATAAGGGCGCCTGAAGCAAATAAAAGGAAGAAGATACATGGATTTGTTGATGCAGCAGCCTCTGAAGCCTGGAGCAGCAGGTCCTTTAGTTGAGATGGGTCTAGGCAGAAATCAATGCCAACAAAAGATAGGGTCGCTGACTACAAGAAAGCTGGTGTGCATGTTGACCTGGACAAGGACACGTCGCCGATCAAGACTTCTGGCTGAGGCGCTACTAATAGCTTGGTTTCAACACCCGCTGATGTGATGAACCACACAAGTTCTATTGCTGGGATGGATCTCTCCCATGTTTAGTTGTACAAGAAGAACATTGTGGGGTTTAAGCGCAAACAACATAAGTAGTGTGGGCAGAAGGACTCTTCTACTCTTGCTTCTGCTCTTGAGGGGGGTATCTGTGGCTCTTACAGTGGTGCAGAAAGATACAACCTCAGCCTTAGGAGTCACGAAGTAACTTGGCTCTGTTAGTGAGGAGGAAAGTTGTGACTCCATCAAGAAACTCAAAAAGGATTCGACAGATACTTCATCTCGATCGGCGGATCCGGTGGCGGCTGTGGTATAGCCCTGCCACACGCAATGACTCTCTTGTGTTGGAACTATCGAGGTTTGGGGACGGACTCGACAATTGGCGAACTTCGCTGATTAGTGAAGACTTACCGTCCAGCCCTCCCCTTCTTGTCTACAACTAAGATGAGGGATAATAAAGTTTAAAACTTCATGTGGTCTTTGGGTTACTCAAGTTGTTTTGCAATCAGTTGTGTAGGTCTCATTGGTGGCCTTGCACTTTTTTGAATGCAGCCATATACGGTCTCCTTAAAAGATTTTATTTCTCATTGTATCAATGTGTTTGTGTTAACGGAGTCCAGTGCAACATGGCGTGCTACCTTTGTTTATGCTGAACCACAAAGAGAACATAGGAGCGAATTTTTGGATCTTCTTAGGTTCACACATTCATAATGGAATGGTCCTTTGATATCTTGCGGTGATTTCAATGAGGCCCTTTGCCATGAGGAACACTTGGGTTTCAGAGATAGGTTTGATTCCCAGGTGGCCATATTTCGTGATTGCTTAGATGATTGTGGGCTTATCGACCTGGGTTTTTCGAGACCAAAATTCATGTGGACGAATAAGCAAGATATTGATTCTAATATCAAGGTTCGGCTTGATTGTGACAGTGGAAAATGATGAGTTTTGTCGCTTGTCTGAGGATTGTTATGTGGAAAACGTCATAACGTCAACGTCTGATTATTATGCTATCTCCATCTCCTTGTCCTCTCAGAGTGGGGGTTATTAAGTGCCCTATGGTGCAACAGGGTTTCAGTTTTGAGGCTATGTGGTTGCGCACACGATTATTAGGAGGTGACGGAACAGGCTTGGGTAGAAGGCAGCGATGGCACCCATTCACTATAATCTACTTGGACGAATCTGCACCAGCTAACTGGGTCTCTTGGCCGATGGAGCAAAGTGTCCTTTGGTTCAGTGCGCGCGGAGATACAAAAGCTTGAGCGACGTATCAAGTCTTTGCTCTTGGCGTATTTGACCGATGCCGTGATCCGGAGGAACATGTGGTTGAACGTTGTCTCTGTGAGCTCTTTGAAAGGGAGGAAATTATGGCGAGGCAATAATCTCGTGTGGACTGGCTCAGGGAGGGAGACCGGAATACTATCTTTTTCCATGCGAGGGCCTTGAATACTATCTTTGTTCCCTCATGGTTGTATCGAGGGCCTTGGCGAGAAAGAGGTGCACCAATAAAATCATGGCCCTTGTTCGGGTTAGAGTCAGAACCAGGTCGGCCACCCAACTAGGTTTATGAAGATAATTTCACCATGTTTCCAGGCTGATAAAGATCACTTTATTTGGATCAGTGGTTTAAAAGTTAGAGCCTTTTCTTTAGGGCTGTTCTGAATTCTGGACAGACTGCAGTTATAGTTTTTCATTGGATGGTTAGACCTCTGTTTTGGCCGAATTAGAGTTTACCATCAACTAGAGTTTCGTAGCCAGTTAAGTTAAGAAAAGATGAGCACTGGTTTCAGGTCTTTTGGACTTATGGTTAATTATTGGTGAATTTTCTAGTAAAACTGCCAGATTAGGGATATTTGAAATGTTTGGGTAAATTGATCAAATTGAACCTTTTGTTTGGTTGATTTGGCTAGAGATTGTGGGAGAACACGTGTAGCAATGCCTTACTCGTTTGTCCTCATTTCGATTATTTTACATTGTAGGCGGTGAAGCGGTGAGTGGAGGGGTATCTCAATTACCTCCCAACCCGTTCGTGTATCTTTTCATTTATGGCTCTAGATGTAAAAAAGACCCATCAAGATGGCATTAAAGGTATGGTTCGTGAGTCCACCATTCCAATGAGTTTTTCCAATGTATGAAGACGTTCTTCATACGATCTTTTTCCTCCAATTCCTTCAATGCATCATTCCACTTCATCCATTCATAAAGTTGTTTCAATAACCATGTGTTGTTTTATGGAGTGGATGCAGTTCTTGAGGCTATCCCTCGTAAAGTGGATGATGAGGTAAATACCAAGTTGTGTAAACCTTATATAATCTTAATACTTGCTTCACCTTATCATGCGTCTTGATGATGAGATCAAGTGACATCTTGCTCTATTCGGATGGAGCCTTAAAGGTATGGTTCTGAGTTTTTATGAAGACCTATTTTCCTATGAACCATGTGATGGAGTGGATGCGAGTTCGGCTATCCTCGTAAACACTTCTACCAAGTTGAAACCCATTGGGGTTTTTATGAGGAAATTTATCATGTTGTCAAAAGCTTTCTAGAGGGCGTGGTTATACCAGAGGGTTTCTGTGATTCAATTATTGTGCTTATGCCGAAGGTTTCAAAGCATGAACATCTAAAAATTTATGTCCCATCAGTTTGTTCAACGTGCTCTATACGATTGCTTCGAAGGTTTTAGCTAACAGACTTGTCGGTGTTTTAGAACCGAATTTACGTAATAATTGTTTGATTCGGGGGGTCTCTAAGACTCAAATCACGTAAAGAGAATGACATGGGGATTTTTATACAGGTTCGGTCCTTCTCCTGAGAGAATAAAAACCCTACTCATGTGTGACTATTGAGTATATTGGTTACAGATCAAGAGAAAGACTGAAATACAATGTATTGTGGTCATAATTGTGTCTTTCTTCTCTCTCTCCCTCCGCCGTCTGGTGATTCCTGCTTTTATAGCGTGCTCAAAGTGGCCTACAATTTCTCCAATCCAAAGGGCGTATCAATGCTTCAGATGATGGTATAGTTACCAGAGATTACTGTTGGAGAAGTAACGTTCCCACATCACCGACAGTTATCACCTGGATAGAGAGTTTAATCGTGTAGTTATTTTGGAGAATAATAGTGTATACTGTCTATTTAGATGCCCTAATCAATTAAGTATACTTATCTGTAAGCTCGATCAATTATAGGGTGGTTGTAACTGATCTGATCGTAGAAGGACTAACGACCATGAGGTGATCATAGGTGAACTTACGATCATGTGTTAGTCGTAGAAGAACTTACGACTATGGGGTGATCATAGCTGACCTGGTCGTAGAAGGACTTACGACCATGGTGTGATCGTAGAAGAACTTACGATCATGAGGTAGTCATAGAAGATCTTACGACTCCAACTTCTCCCTTGTGAACATTAAGGGGTATACTCAAGAACTATATAATGGCATCATTATCCATAATAAGGATTACAAATAAATAATTAAATGAGAATTTATGGATTCTCGTCATCTAGCCCCCAGCTTCAAGTAAAAGTACCTACTTGGAAAAGGAGCGGTAGATGATCTTACGATAGAAGATGGTCGTCGAACGGTGGTCGAAGGAAAGGCTCTTTCACTGATATTTCATTTGACCAGAAATAGACTTGGTCAAGAAGTTTGTAGAAAACCTTACGACTACAAGGTGGTCGTAGAAAATTTTACGACTACAAAGTGGTCATACTATGGTAATCAGAAGTAAATCCTTTCTGACTGGTATTTCATTTGACCAAAAAAAGACTTGGTCAAAAAGGTAATTTCGCTTGAGGTGTAAAGACAGACTCGGTTTTCTCGAATAGACAAATTTGCGAATCTGAATCGACTCTCATAGACCTGTTTGTTGGAGCGGTTCCCGAAGAGGTGGCAACTATTACGTTGCCATGTCTTTAACCCAAGTGTGCGGTTATAAAAACTTACTGTGGGTGTGATTGTAGGGTTCTTGATTTTCTCCAATCACTTCAATTGTTCATCAAGCTTTTGCATTCTCCGCTGCCAACCAAATCATACGCCTCGAAGCCTCCCCCTTGAGAAAGATGGCTGGAGCCACTTCCTAGTGTGCCGAATCGGAGATAGACGCGACCAAGATGAAAGCTCTGGTTGCCGCCGAGAAGATCCCGAAGAAGGAGTTCGTAAAGTGGATTGAGCCTTCTAGGCAACATTGGCCGTCGGGGGAGATTGGGTAGATCCTCGTCTTCCAGGCCTACTGTGAGTGTGGCCTTCGATTGCCTGCTCACCCTTTCCTCACGCTCGTACTGTAATACTTTGGTGGGGAATTGGTCAATCTCGTTCTCATTTCTATCACAATGTTAGGTGTGTTCGTATACTTGTGTGAGGCCCACCTGGGGATTCCAGCCGACTTGGAATTGTTCCAGTATTTCTACGGGATGACTTGGCTGGCGGGAGTCGCCGGTTGCTGTAGTATGAAGCTCCACGATGGAAAATCGAAGGAGTACATTCAGATGTTTACCTGGTCGTCATGGCCGGTATGGAAGAAGAGGTGGTTCTACTGGAAGATCACCAGTGAAGACAGCCTCTCTTTCGCCGGGAACAGCGCCGAGAAGGTTTCTTCCTGGGATTCGACTGCCAATGATCTTGGCTGGATCGCCCCCTACATTCAAGCCATCAAGGACTTGAAAGAGGAGGGGCTCACCGGTTGACACATTGTGAAGGATTTCATCACACGCCACATTAGCCCTATGAAGAAATGAGTACATCCCATGTGGAAGTACTCGGGGTTGCAAGACCCGACCAGAGATTATGAGCAGGGTAATTAAACCTTTAATTTGGCTCTCTTTCTATTGATTTCGAACTTAGTTATTGAAAATTTATTTGCTCCTGCAGATCTTACACAAGCAAAAATTGACGCTCGGGTTAAGCTCTTTTGTAAGAAATCTCCGCCACTAAACGTGACGGCTCCTCAAATCCTTGCGGTTTTGACCGCAGAGGATAGGAAGGAAAGCCTAAAGGCAATCAAGGACTGATTTCTTCTTTGGGATCTCGTAGTCGTAGAAAAACTTACGACTAGCTATTGGTCGTAGCAGGACTTACGACTGGAGAATGGTCGTGGAAAACTCACGACTAGAGGGCTATCGTAAAAAAACTTATGACTAGGTTCTGGTCATAGAATAATTTACGACCGCTTAGTAATACTTCTTTTTCTAACTTCTGCAGAAAGTAGGCATGAAAGACTATCGAGACGACGAAGAGATCGAATTGATGGTCGTTGGCACGGCGATGGAGCAAGTCAAGGCTCCTCCGGTCAAAAAGAGTCGGATCATGAAAGTCACCGATAAGGGAGGAGCAAGCTCGAGCTGTGCTGCTCCGACCGGTCCCTTTGCACGGTTCCTTGTAGAAAATGGTTGCTGCAGAGAAGGCAAAGGCGGCTGAAGCACTCAAACGCAAAACCACCAATATTAAGATACCCTTTTACTACGATAATAAGACTTTCACATTTTATTCCTCCCGTGGTTTTGTCAAGCAACAATTAAAGGAGAACTGGAAGAGTTTTATGAGCTGTTTCCAGCTGGTAGTTTCAACATGTGAGAAAATAAAAACCTCCATCGCTAATCACTGGTGGGGTGTTGAGAATGGCAAAAAGAAAATGCATTGGCGCTCATGGGACTTGCTGTCTACAACTAAAGCTTTGGACGGCACGAGCTTTCGTGATCTTGTGCTCTTCAATCAAGCCATGTTAGGTCGTCAGGGCTGGCGGCTAATGACGGATGTAACATCCCAATTTTCAGAATTTTTTAGATTTTTTTTAAAAAAATAAAAAATAACAAATCATTTTTTTGAAGAGGCTAAAGCTTAACTTCGAATTTTTGGCAATAAATTTTTTTAATATGAATTAATCAAACTTCAATTAATTCAAATTTGATTTATTTTGAGTTTATCGGAGTCCTTTGGTATTTATAGTCACATTTCTCTGCCTGTTCCGAATCACCACCCTTCGGTTTTGATCACATTTCGATTTCGACCACCCTTTGGTTTCGACCACGTTTCAGTTTTGACCACTTTTTAGTTTCGACCACCCTTCGGTTTTGACCACCCTCGCATCGGCGCGTTCTGTCTCCCTCTTTTTCCACAGCGCCGTGCGCATTAAATATCGTCGTCGCCTCAGCGATATGCGCATTAAATACCGTCGTTTTTGCCGCACCGTGCGCATTGTATACCGTCGTCTCCTCAGTGGAATGCACATTAAATGCCATCATCCCCTTTGCGACATGCGCATTAAATGTCGTTGTCTCTGCCGCACCGCTGCGAATCCCGCCGCTCCACCTTGTCGCCCGGTTTCCCCCTCATTCCTCTTTAAATGGAGCCCCAAGGAGCCCTTTTGCCCTCCCCGTGTTTCCCCTCAACTTTCCCACTCTCTCTCTCCTTCGTTTCACCGCGCTTCGAGTTTCGCCACCACTGCCTCCAGCACCGCTGTCAAGCTTCTTCGTCGACGTGGTCTTCGCCGTTGGCTTCGCAAAATCGCGACCTACCTGGTGCGCACCTCCTCGCCGTCTTTGACTGCTCTGCTGAGCCTCACCACTGGCCATCTCACCGTCGCTCTCTTCGTCGTCGCCAGTTGAACCCTTTTCGACTAGGTAGCCAAAACCTTCCGCCAAGTCGAAACCTCCTTTCGACCATGTGATTTCAAAACTTCTGAGAACCCGTTCTCCTTCGTTCGAACTCTGATTTGAGTGATTCAAACTCAAAATTCATCTAAAATCAGTATATTTCTTTTGGTTATAGTTTAGTACTTTTTGGATTTTATTTGGAATTATTTTGTTTATTTGGCTCTGTTCGTACGTGTAGATTCCGACATTTCTGAAGAATTCTTGGACCCAACGACCGAAGTAGTTAACACCTTCAATGAAGGCAAGTCATAGACCTTTGATCATGTCGTACCCAGTTTATAAAATTATATTGTTTAATATCAACTTGCATTGCTAGTTTTATAATAACTGGTTTCAAGAATAGTTAAATGTCTAATGCTATTAAGCCTCCTTGGTGATTATGAATGTTGACATGTACCCTTGGACAGCATAGGTTGGGTAATCTTAGTTAGATACTATTGTACTACCAACATGGGTGTGTATTATGCTTAGTCATGCTTTAGTTATGTGATGGTCTCTCGATCACATGATTCATGTTGATAAATTTGACTAAACGAACTATGGAATTGTGGTGCGGCCACTTTTATAAAACTTGTTGTGCCATGGCAAGGGTTGCTATCTGGTCGGGTTGAACAAAAAATGATTTCATGCTCAAGCGAATGATCGCGTAGTAAAGGCGGTGTAGGAAGCACATTGGGATGAGGATGTTTCGGCTGAGTAGTCTCTAAGGACTTAACTTTGTGCGCCATTGATCTTGGCCATACCGTGCAACCATATATCCAGGATGGGGTGGACTTGTCTGACTAATTAGCAATATTTTGGTTCGGTTTTGTTAAGGGTTAATAAGCGACGCAAGAGGTAATCCAGAATGGCAAAACCTTAGCGAGCAGAACCGAGTCAAAACAGAGCTTTGTAAAAGCCTTATGATAATCTGTTAGTCGCACACCTCGAAAGTGTGTGAGCGGATAGTATAAGATAATTATATGTTGTGGGTCAAGCTGTGGAACCTGTGTAGAGTGTAAAACTATTCGAATAGTTGTGTCCCCGGTTATGGATAATGCCTGATGATTTCACACGAGGGTAGATTTTATCAACAATATTAGAATGATTTGGTTGGGAAGTGATCATATTGTTTACTGGTCGTTGGTTGGGAAGTGAACGGGTTGTTACTGGTCGTTGGTTGGGAAGTGAACAGGGTGTTCACAAGTTGTTTCAAAGAACTTGATTACTTATGTATTAACCTTTTAAATCGGGCTTTACAATCTATTTACTGTATTTATTATAGTTATTGCTTTCTACAAAATAGCCATAAAGCTATTCTTGTCGAGCCTTGCATGAATACTATTTGCATAATATTCCCTACAACTTGCTGAGTACTTTATGTATTCACGGCTTTGCGCTATTTGTTGATCAGTCGCCGAAGAAGACCCAAAGAGCACCGAGTTCTATGAGGAGGACTACTTTGAAGACTATGCGAATTAGGTCGCGTCCTATACTCGATTGCCTGTGGGCATGTCGAATGGCCTCTACGAGTTATTCATTTCTACTGCAAGTGTACTTTTTGTCTTTAGCCCTGCTGGCAAACTCTGTAAAACCTTGAGCATAAGGTCCTTTTGCTACTAAGTAATATTATTTTGTCTGCTTCTTTAGCCACGTTGTTGTATAGTTACGAGCACACCAATGTTGCAACTTTGTGAGTTAGCTACTGATCAGGGACAAGTTTAGAATGCACAGAGGGTCCCGGGGTTGCATATCCGGGGTCCCGGTAACGGAGCTGGAGTCGCTTTTGTGCTAAGGTATTGAAGGGTCGTTATTTTCCTAGTTGTGATTTTTGGGATGCCCCTCATCCAAGATCTTCTTTTATACTTAGAGGAGTATCTGCTTTGGGAGGGAATTACTGCGGAAGGGTGTACGATGGGGAGTCGGCAATGGTAAAAATATTAAAATCTTATCTGATAACTGGATTCCCGGCAGTGCACCCAATTTGGCTCAGCCGTTGATGCCCATACCTGCGGACCAAACAATTGATTTTCTTATACAGGAGGAGCATGGTTCTTGGGATGTTGACCTAGTTCGTTCTATCTTCCCTGCAGTTGTCCATTAGCAGGCAAGGCAGTGAGGATTTTGCTTCATGACCACATACAAGACATAGGTCTTACACGATTCGTTCTGCGTATTTTTTAACTCGGGTAGAGGGCTTTTATTCCTCTCGAAGTAGCTCTGGGCGTGGCCCTCTCCTTAGCGTACAACGCGGATGAAAAACATTAGAAGTCACTCTGGGCTATAAAGGCATTGAACAAGATGAAAATTCTATTGTTACGTTGCACACATGACTGCCTTTCGTGTGGTTTCCAGCTGAAGCAGAGACATATCTCAGTGAATGATACGTGTGTCTTCTGTGGGAGGGAGGAGCATACTGAACATTTCTTCCTATTTTGCTAGTTTGTCCGTGAAGTTTGGCATGAAGTGAAATTGAAGTATGGAATCCATCTTTACCGAAAGAAATTGAATTGTGCAGTGGTGGTGAAAATTAAAGCTTATGTTGAGTAGATAGTGTTATATATCTTCAATCCGAATCCAGGTCATAGGTGTGAGTCTTTGCTTTCAGTCGCTAAATGGACTCCGCCACCGGCAGGTATGGTCTTTATTAATATTGATGCAACACTATTGGCTTCTTCTCGTCGGATAGGGGTTGGTGTGGTAGTCCGAAATCACATTAGTGAATGCTTAGCTGCCTACAGCGAGCGTCTTCATGGGATTACTACAACGGAGTTAGCAGAAGCATTGGCGTTTCACCGTGCAACAATCCTCGCCCGTGATGAAGGGTATCAAAATGCCATCCTTGCCTCTGACTGCTTGTCTGTGATGCAACAATTGAATTTGTCGAGGCAGGATTGATCCTTTGTTGGGGGCGGTTATCTCTAATATCAAGTCTATGATAGATGGCTTTTTCTTGGTTGTTTTCGTCATGTGAGTTATGCGGTGAATGTGGAAGCACATACTCTAGTTAGATCTTGTGAGCACTTTGTTAACTCTTTTATTTGTAATGGTGTACGAGTGCATCTGTGAGACTCTTTTTAACAGTGTTTTATGATCAATAAATTACCAGCATTCTCTATGAAAAAAGAATATGGTGACCAGGTAATGGTACCAGCAACTACTGGTTATCTGATCCCATATATGGGCGCAAAGAGCCATGGATGTACAACGCGGAAGAAAGAAAGAAGAGGACACCTAGTGTTTTTTTTAAAGCAGTAGATATCAGATACACATCGTAGCAATTGGGCCCACATGGGGTTTCCCCGGCCCAAGCGCCCGCCTTCCTGGACTAACCGGGCCACCCGATGTAAGGCCAATAGCAGCAATAAAGAAACACTCCAAGGGCATGATTGAAATTTCGGTCGAAGTCGCTTCCTGACCGTGAAGACAAATTTTCCCACTCCACTCGAATTAAAAGTTTAAAACCCTAGCGGCTAAACATTTCCTCCCGTCGCCGGCGCGCCGCCACCGCGGGAGAGCTTGCCGCCTGAGAGTCTTCGTGCGCTCGCCCTCTCCTTCCGCTTCCTCCTTCGCCACTGCCGCCATGATCTGCGCAAGTGAGCTTCCCTGTCCCAGCCCGCCTCCTTTTTTCTCTCTCGAAACCCTAGCTCTCTGATCCATCTCTCCGTGGGGCTAATTCGTCTATGTTGCTTCTCCGTTTGCTGCCGAAGTCTCCGGCGAGGTGCCGGATGAGCCGGTGGTGTCGAAGAAGTCGGGGCTTCTCTTCGAGCGGCGGCTCATCGAGCGCTACATTGAGGTCGGTAGCTATGTCTTAGATCTCGCGTAGCGTTTCTGTATCATGTTTGTGCTTATTTTTTGTGGCGACGGTGGTGATGGCGCAGGACCATGGGAAGTGCCCGGTTACCAAGGAGGAGCTCACTATGGACGACATCGTGCCGGTGAAGACCAACAAGGTGAGGCTTCTCCGGAATGCTGAGAAAAATTTGAAATGCCATGCTCCAGTACTATGAGGGGTGGATTGTCCTACGTTTTGTATGGTTAATTGGTGGTGTTATACTGTAACTTCCACATCACCCTCAAATATTTTAAGCATCATTGTATCAATCTCTGAAAAACCTCTTGAAGAGCTCTATTATTCGCAGGTCGTGAAGCCCAGGCCTTTGCAGGCTGCAAGCATTCCTGGTCTACTTGGAATTTTTCAAAATGTAAGTGGCTCCAATAATATCACACTTATCTCCGCCTTACTTATTTCTTAGTATTTGAATTTTGATTCTTAATTGTTGATAATCATTTTTGTATTGTTAAGTTATCATTTGTAGTGTGTTACAGTTAGTACCTAGTTGTCGAACCTGACAGTGAATGTTGTCTTACACTTTTAACATTAAAGATAAACAGTTCCTGTCTTTTTGCAACACTATGGAATTGGTTCGCGTTAAGTGTCTTCCTCCATAGAATGCCAGAGTATAAATTACAAAACATTAATAATTGATTCCGAGCATAGCCAGCCCAAATGTGTGGATTCTTCTTTGGTATCTGCAATGATGCAACTTCCACCAAGTTGGAGCTTGGAAAACTGCCTGCTTATCAGTTATATTTAAAGTGGTCTCAGAGATTCTGCGGTACATTAAATTTTTCCTCAAGTTTTCGTGCCGTCCAGAGCTAAAATGATCTCATTTGACTGCTGAAATATAGTAAGAACCAGGGATAGAAATCCCGGCCGGTTTAACCGGCCTTACCGGTGGGCGGTGGGATTTGAAATCCCGGCCGGTTTTTCTGGAGTTTGCAAATTCAAATTTCAAATTTCGGTTGATTTTTAAGCAAATTTAAACGAAATTCGACCGGGTTTTTCCCGGGAAAACCGGTAACCGGCCGGTTACCGGTACCGGCCACCGGCCGGGAATTGTGCCGGGAACGGTTTTTCTATCCATGGTAAGAACCCTTCAATTCTGTTGATATTTTTTCCTTTTATGGGAAATTCTACAGTATGGAAGGTTTTTTTTTGGTAACCAACATTTTATTGATCCCATCATACTCACTAGAGCTAGTTTTTATCTGATTTTGCAGGAGTGGGATGCTCTCATGCTTTCTAATTTTGCTTTAGAGCAGCAGCTTCATACAGCAAGACAAGAACTCAGTCATGCGCTATACCAGGTCTGTCTTTGATCTATGCAATTTTTTTCCTCCCATATATTGTGTCAATCATGTTAAGGAAAATTTTATTTTTCTTTGGACAATCTCAGTTTGTGTTATTTGCTAGCACTAGGCCATCAGTTTTGGCTGATCAAGGTCCTTTTTTGGGGGAATTTGAGCTTCTCTATGGGTCCACAGCTGGGGCATGATGGATTCTTGTGGAACACCACTCGTTTTAGGAAATTGGCTGGTGCTGCAACAGATGCACTAGGATGTTGAATCATTCATTGTGGGAACCCTGTTTTCTGGACTTCTAATTATACACAATAAACACGACCTATAATTTTCCATCTTGGGAATTGTAGCTTAACTCTTGATTTTAAGAGGGCTTTGTATTGATTCTGGGCTAGTGATTCCCAATTTGGATTCATTTTTTTTGTTCTGGGTAAATATATTATTAATTTTTGTTTTTTTTATTTGAATGGTTTGTTTTGCTGGTGGGCCTTCTTAGAGAAACTTTTATTTTTGCATTTTTAGTTCTGTAAAACAGGCTAGCAATGATTTACAACTCAATTTTTCGCAGTGTTCCCCTAGGCGCCGCCTAGGCGCTAGGCAGAGCACTCTCACCTAGACCGCCTAGCCGATTTATCCCGCCTAGGCGACCGCCTAGCCCCGTCTAGGTGGCGATTAAGTGCTAGGCGCTGGTTTACCGTCCGACTAGCGCCTAGGGGAACACGGATTTTTCGTATGCTTGTAGTTGTGCGTATGTGGGAGGTAATGGTTGGTAACTTGTTTCTAGCACTAGCACTGAACATTTTATGAAGTGTTCAATGTTGTTGGCCTTTATGTGTTGACCTGTCTAAGTCTAACTAAAGTTTACCAGCAAAGCGATTTCATAATTAATTAATTACAGCCAAATCTGGTCCTGGTTGTAGCCATCATGGTTATCCGTAAATAACCCCTGGTTTAGTGCTGTCATTGCTAAGTATGACCCTGGAATCTGTTTGCTTTTGTCATTGTACCATCTCCTGTGTGCCAGTAGTGAAATCGGTCTGCATTTTATGTTTCCATATGGTGAATAAGTATTAAGTAAGATATTCATAAAATAATATGCTCTGACCGGGCCTTGTTCTGATGTGTGATGCTCTTCCGGTTTTCTTTTGAATAAATCTTATGTATGAAACGGTGATATTGCGGTTGTCTGGTCAAGATTGAGTTTAATCTATAAAACAGTTGCTATTACTTATTAGCCTGTTCATATTTTAGGAAGTCACCTTTCCTGAGGAACAAGTCTTAAGTACTGAGCTTTATTAAGGCATGTTACTTATTTCTTTATTTCTACTTTCTTTGTTCAATGCTTGATTAAAAGCTTTGTATATTCATTTTTTACCTTCTCTAGAATCTCAGTTATAGTCTTGCACTCTTGCTTGAAAGAGCATTACCCATCCACTGATCTGTTTACTAGTTGTGTTTTGCCCCTTCCAGCATGATGCTGCCTGCCGTGTTATAGCCAGATTAAAGAAGGAAAGAGATGAGGCTAGAACACTTCTGGCTCAGGCTGAGAGACAGATTCCTTCATCAATGGCAGGAGCTGCAGCTGTTATTTCGAATGGAAAAAGAGGTTCCCACTGTTTGAAGCTTTCCAAGTAAATTTCTATTTCTAGTTTTAGATTTCTCATAGGTTAGCTTTGTTGGATACAGCAATGGAAGATGAAATTGGCCCTGATGGGAAGAAGATTCGTCCTGGTATGAATCCTGTCATGATTGATGAACTAACAGAGTGTAATACCATGCTTTCGGCACAGCGTAAGAAACGACAGGTACAAACCCCACTCCATAGCTACACTGGCAGCAAGTTCTAAACCCTAAAGCATGTGTTGGTGGTTTTTGTTTATCCAAAAACTAAAGCTTCTCTAGAGAGTTAGGTTGTTTCATGTCCATAACTACACTAGCAGCAAGGTCTAAACCCTAAAGCATTGTTGTCGATATAGTTACATTATTTTTTTACTTTATTGAACTTTATTATTGAAACGAGACAGCAATTCTCTCTGTTTTATCACAGATTCCACCAACTTTGGCGCCAATTGATGCATTTGAGAGATATACTCAGATCTCTAGTCATCCACTCCACAAGACAAACAAGCCAGGCATTTTATCTATGGATATCCATCCTTTAAAGGTTAGATTGTTAGTTTGCCTTGCTTTGAGTATCGTATATGCTATGTGCTTATCCTATTGAGCATTGTTGTAAGTCGTCGCCTAATAGTCGATTAATTGGCAATTAGTCGTCCAGTCGGTCCGGGGTCACGACTAGTGGCCTATGACTCGACTTGTTTGCCTAGTCGAGCGACTTGCGATTAGACGTTCGTCTAAAGAATTCAAGTCGGGCGACTAGAAGGGTTGAGGCCCATTGTTAGGCCTCAAGAGAGGGAGTAGGGTATATAGAGAAGCATTCAAGTAGAGGAGTTCAGTGATTTAGCAAACGCGACCGATGCAGAGCAGAACCATATCCCCGTCAAGCCGCGGCCACCAGCTTGCTGCAATTCCTTGACACCGGTCACCGCTCCTCCCGATGCGCCTCCTCCTCCCCACTCACCAGATCTGGTGTGTGTGTGCGTGTTTGGGGGGGGGGGCTTCATCTGCGTGCTGTGCAGATTGAGAGAGGGGATGAGAGGGAAGCAGATCTGCGCAGATCATGGAAGGAGGAAGAGCGGGAGGGACATAGGAGGACATTAGATGCAGTAGAGTTTGAGGAACAGAGGAAGAAGATGAGCTCCACGGGATAGGAGAGAGAGAGAAAGGAGCTGCAGCCTGCAGCCTTTGTGTTTGGTTTTATTTTTCTTATTGATCCAATCCAAGGTTCTTATGTGGCTGGGCACAGCCTTACGTCTGGCTCCAACCAAGAGTTGGATCCTTTGTGGATAAAGAGTGATATTCTGTGCATGATGTTAGAAACTTGAGACTAGGGTTTTGCTATTTACAACTGTGCAACTTATTTATTAATTGAGGGTATATATAAACATTGTTACATGGGCCTCATAAGCTATATGGGTCACATGGGACAAGAGAAGAAACTTGAGACTAGGGTTTTGCTATTCACAATTATGCAGCTTATTCATTAATTGAGGGTATATATAGACATTGTTACATGAGCCTCATGGGCTACATGGGACGAGAGAGAGAGAGAGAGAGAGAGAGAGAGAATAGAGAATATACAACACTCTTAACACCACCTTCAAACTCAAGGTGGATCAGGAGGATCTGATGCACTGAGTTTGAGTAGCTGAAGCTGATGTTGTTCTCGAGTATGAGCTGTAGTGAAGAAATCTGTAACTTGAAGCTATGAGGGAACATACTTGAGCACGATGGTCGACTGCTGACCATGAGATCGTGTGAAGGATGCATCAACACCAATGTGCTTTGTTAGCTCATGTTTGACTAGATCACTAGCAATCTGAATGACACTTGTATTATCACAAAAGAGGTGTAGGGTTGTCACAATGAACACCGAGATCAATCAAGAGCCATCGAAGCCCAATGATCTCTGAGGTGGTAGTGGCAAGAGCTCAAAGCTCAGTCTCTGCACTAGAGCGTGAAACTGTAGTCTGCTTCTTGGACTTCTAGGCAATGAGCGAAGTAATAAGAGAGATACAAAGCAAGTGATAGATCGGCGATCAGCAGGATCACTTGCCTAAGTGGAGTCAGAGTAAGCGTGGAATTGAGCTGACTCGAACTGGCATAGAGTAGACGTCTGGACGCAGTCCCTCTCAAGTATCTCAGCACACAAAGAACATGACCATAGTGGACTAAGGTGGGAGCACTGATAAACTGGCTGAGCACATGAACAACATGAGTATTGTTTGGTCTGGTGACAATGCGATAAACAAGACTTCCAACAAGCTGATGATAGCGAGAAGGATCTATCAGTGGTACACCGTCTGTAGGTCGAAGCTGTAGGTGGAGCTCCATGGGTGTGACAACGTTGCATGTGTCAGTCATACCAGAGCGAGCAAGCAGATACTGAACGTAGCGATGCTAAGAGAGATAATAGCCATCACTATCAGAATTGAATCTCAATCCCCAGAAAATAGCTTAATGGTCCCAAATCGGACATCATCAACTGTTCACTCAATTTCTTCTTGACAAGAGCCACATAGTCCATGTCATCTCTTGTGATCAGCATATCATCTACATACAACAAAAGCAAAGTATGACTCTACTGAGAAGTGAATAAACAAGGCATGGTCATGCTCACTCGGAGTGAAACCAGCAGTTCGAATTACAGAACTGAAACGCTCGAGCCAAGCACGAGGAGCCTGCTTGAGATCATATAGAGCACGCCTAAGACGACAAACATAGCCCGTAGGAGCCTCAACACCTGGAGGTGGCTGCATATAAACCTCACGTAGATCACCATGAAGAAAACCATTCTTGACATCCATTTGAGATATAGTCCAGAGCGTACGGCTGCAACAGCAATGAGAGTGTGCACTGTAGTTATATGAGCAACTGGAGCAAAAGTTTCATCATAATCTCGACCATAAGCATGCTGGAAACCTCTTGCAACAAGACGAGCTTGGTATCGCTCCACTGAATCATCTGACTTGTTCTGTACTTTGTACACCTACTTGCAAGTTATAGGCTTAGCTCTAGATGGTAGTGGAACAAGATCCCAAGTGCATGTAGACTTTGAGGCTATAGGCTCCTTAGTCATAGCCAATTGCCACTCAGGTATACTGACAGCCTCATGATACGTACTCGGCTCAGATACCGCACAAGCATTGGAAAAGCCCTATCTCTCTGGTGCCTGAAGAGAGGAACGATCACGTAGGGCATACCGTGATGTAGTAGAATGATCGTCAGAGTCTGTGGTACTGGCTGGAGGGTCAAGTGGAGAAGAGGACTGAGGATCAGAAGGTTCAAGAGGAATGGAAGTCTGACTGAATCATCTGACTTGTTCTGTACTTTGTACACCTACTTGCAAGTTATAGGCTTAGCTCTAGATGGTAGTGGAACAAGATCCCAAGTGCATGTAGACTTTGAGGCTATAGGCTCCTTAGTCATAGCCAATTGCCACTCAGGTATACTGACAGCCTCATGATACGTACTCGGCTCAGATACCGCACAAGCATTGGAAAAGCCCTATCTCTCTGGTGCCTGAAGAGAGGAATGATCACGTAGGGCATACCGTGATGTAGTAGAATGATTGTCAGAGTCTGTGGTACTGGCTGGAGGGTCAAGTGGAGAAGAGGACTGAGGATCAGAAGGTTCAAGAGGAATGGAAGTCTGAGGATCAGAGGGAACTCTTTGTTGACGACTATAGCGAAAAGGAAAAGTGGAACTGTCAGAAACTAGTGGAGCTAGTGGAGGAGACACACTAGAAGGTGAAACTGGCGGAGAAGGTGTATCTTGAGAAGGCAAGTCTGATGAAGGAATGAGAGGTAGACATGAGAAGGATGTGGAATCTGTGGAAGGAGTGATGTGTAGAAGGATGATAAACAGGTCGACCCTCATTAAAAGTCACATCACGAGATATGCGAATGCGACATGCTTAGGGATCATAGTAACGATAGTCCTTATGCTCAGGACTATAATCTAGAAAAACATACTCAACTGACTGAGGGCTCAGCTTTGTGCGTTCACGAGGTGCTAGAAGGACATAGCAGACACAACCAAAAATACGAAGATGAGCATAGCGAGCGGATGCTCTGTACAGGATCTCACTAGGACACTTGCTCTGAAGCTTAGAAGAGAGCTGACGGTTGATGAGATAGACTGTCGTAGAGACTGCTTCCCCCTAGAAGTGAGGGAACAAAAGAGGAAATCAGAAGTACGAGTAGTCTCAATAATGTGATGGTGCTTGCGCTCAGCAACACCATTATAAGTATAAACAACAGGACACGAGAGCTGAGGAATAGTACCCTCAGAAGAAAGAAACTGACGAAAGGTTGATGAAAGATATTCTCCTCCAGAGTCAGAACGAAAAACACAGATAGTAGAAGAGAATTGAGTTCTCCTCCAGAGTCGAACGAAAAACAAGGATGATAGAAGAGAATTGAGTATGGGACATTCAAGCAAAAGATTGATAGATAGAAATCAACTGCGAACGTTGTTTCATGAAGTAGATCCAAGTGTATCGATTATGGTCATCAATGAAGATGACATAGTAACTGTGACCACCCTTCGAAGCAAAAGGACAATGACCCAAAACATCCGAATGGACCAAATCAAAGGGACGATCAGAGCGAGAAATGCTAGAGGGGTATGGGAGTTGTACTTGCTTGTCAAGTCTACAACCCTTGTACTGAAAATTTGTGTCAACAGAAATGGGACCAATAACAACTTGATGAATCAAGATAGAGAGGCATGAGCCACACAAGTGCCCTAAGCGATGATGCTATTGAGGAAAGGATTGGTAAACAGAAGTAGATGCAGAAGGACAAGGGGTAGATGAACCAACAATAGAGGATGAAGGAATAGGGTCAGGAGCAGTATCAGAAATGGAGGATAAAGAGAGACTCAAACGATTAAGAACATAGAGCCCTGTAGAACCTATCGGACGATGACTTGTACCAATGACAACTTTTACTCGACGATCTTGAACAAAGTAGGAGCTGTCATCGAACCCAACAAAATAATTCATATATGCGAGTTGCCCGATAGAGATGAGATTCATGGAGAGTGTGGGGACAAGTGATACATCTGAAACTGCGAAGTGAGAGGTGGAAAGGGTCCCCTGATGAGTGGTCGTGCATGGCGTTCCATCAACTATCTGAATCTTGATACCTTGTGCAGTAGGACGGCATGATGTGAGCTGTGATGCATCATATGTCACATGGAAAGAAGCCCCTGAATCCAATACCAATGGGAGTGAAGCACCCGACATAGGACATGATGGTGTAGTAAAATTGGTGGATGCCTGCAGCCGACACAATTGGGCCTGGAGATTGCTCATTTGAGTCTTAATCGCCAAACTGAGTTACCCATGACTCAACATCACTAGCAGGGGCAGAAGAAGCAACAACATCATCTTGAATAGGTCTAGTACAAAGAATGCCATCAAGAACCATGATATGATCAAATACACTAGCATCAAGCAACAACCTCAGTAGTACCAACAGTACCAATACCAGCAGCAACAATCAACATCAGCGATACCAACAATAGTGGGGTAGAGCAATCAACAATAGTAGCACAACAGGACCAATGCCAGCAGCAACAATCAACAACGATACCAACAATAGTGAGGATGTATCGAACTTGAGGAGCTAAAAAGCAGAGCCACAGTAGAAGGTGGTCTAGCAGCGAGGATAAGGTTCACCAGAGCAGCAGACGAGCTCCAGCAACACCGAGCTCGAGGACGAGGAGCTCCAGCGAGAAGCCGAACAGCAGAGCCGTCGAGGAGAGCTCGAGGTGGCACCGCTACACGGATCTGGAGGTCCAGATCGCTGGAGCAGGTTCACCGGAGCAACGGACGAGCTCCCGGCGTGGAAGAGGCGGCGTGGCCTCCGGGCGAAGCAGAAGGGGCGGGTGACCTTGTGCGCAGAGGAGGTTGGAGAAGATCCACCGCGCCTACCAAGGTTGGTGAAGAATGAAGCGGGTGGCTTGACCTCCGGGCGGAGGTGGACCCACGGGCGGCGGAGCTGAGAAGGGTTGCCGTAGCTTAGGAGGGAGAGGATCCAGAGGAGGCAGCGTAGAGTTGGAGGCGGGGACGACCACCCGGTGCTGGATCCAGAGGAGGAGGCGGCGTAGAGGTTGCCAGATCCAGAGGAGGAGGTGTGGATGGCACCGCGGGAGCGGGATGGCGTCGGCGTTGAGGGGAGGTGCACCGGATCTAGAGGAGGTGTGGATCCAGCCACGCCAAGCTTCGAGAGGGGAGGTCAAGGGCGCATCATCAAAGAAGATGTAGCAGCGGGTCAAGGCCACCGGCCCATGGGAAGGGGAAAAGAGGATTCGCTAATGGTGATGGCGGTGAGGAAAAGCAGGGTTAGGGTTTGTGGTGGAGAAGCTCTGATACCATGTTAGGAACTTGAGATTAGGGTTTTGCTATTCACAACTATGCATCTTATTCATTAATTGAAGGTATATATAGACATTGTTACATGTGCCTCACGGGACGAGAGAGAGAGAGAGAGAGAATGAAGAATATACAACACTCTTAACACATGAAACTCTGATACTATCTGTCTACATGCTGCTGCCTACCCACGACTAGTCGTCAAGTCGGTCCTACGGCGACTCGACTCGACTTGGCGACTTAATAACCTTTCTGTTGTGCTAAACTGTATGTAAGGTTGCACATTGATGTAATTACACTACATATTTTTAATACATTGACTTGTGTCTGATGACATAATGCATTATGTTGCACATGGATTAGTAATTATCGATAAATTGTGACCTAAATTGCTCCATATAGGGGTGGTTTAGTGTTTACATTTTGCAAAGTCATAATTTCAGGTCACATAGTAGTATTTGCTCTACATGAACTGGCATTTGGTTGATTCAGCTTGCTTTAACATTCTATCATGTGGTATTTCCAGCCTAAGGCAAATCTGTGCTTTGTCCTTGATGTTAGACCCTTCCCAGAGAACGCTAAGTTATACTCTAGTATTTTCTCCTGTTTCCATTGTCATGTGTATGAATATAATTTAGTTTTAACGTGTGCTTGATTTATATCAAATTTAATAGCGGTACTTTGATGGCAAATTGTGATTAAATTATTCATTTACTTTATTCTAAATCTGGATTAACAGGACATTATTGCAACTGGGGGTGCCGATACAAATGCGGTGCTTTTTGACAGGCCATCCGGTCAAATCCTGTGCACACTTGCTGGTCACTCAAAGAAGGTCTTTCCCCATGTGCTTTTGATGCATCCTCTATTTATTATTTTCACATATTTTTAAACTTAATTGTAACATTGCAACTTTCCAATTCACAGATAACCAGTATGAAATTTGTTCCACGGGACGAGCTCTTCATAACTGGATCAGCAGATAAGGTACGCCACTCTGATACTTTTAATTAGTCACAGAAAAATGGTTACAATAATCACATGTTGATTTTATTAGCTGCTCGACTGCGTCATTTAGTAACTGTTATAACTAAATGCACACACAGTTAAATTGTGCACAAGACAATGGCGGAATGACCTTTTTTTTCGATATCTATCCTGATCTACATGGTCAGAAGAACTATTTTGGATTGCTTATTTTGCACCTTGTGTTGTTTTGCTCGGGAAACGGTTATCTGAGGTAACAAAGGACATGTTTGGTTCCTTTGGCTAGCAGGGTAGGCAGTCCTTGCGAGTGTAGGAGAGCAAAACAACAAACATGCATCCCTTGCCACTAACTTTGCTAAGCAAGGCTAGGCAAGGTTGAGCAAGGGAACCAAACATGCCAAAAGGTGGTTACATTTTGCCAGTATTACCTCTTTTGCCAGTAGAACACATTAATTTATATATGTACTATTGATAACAGCTGTACGTAATTTGATATAAACCGCAAAAAACATCCTACTCAAACCCGGATTGAGTTGGGTTGCTTGCTCATCGTCCAAAGCACGCTGACCTTGTTGGCTGGTGCCTGGTAGTCTGTGTATCTTGGGATTATACTACAGGTAGTTCCAGAGTTGCGCCGGTGTGGGTGGTGGTGGTGGGTGGGTGGGTGGGGGGTCACATATGTTATATGTACCATTTATGACTGTTGAATTGAATTTGAAAGGTTACTTATTCACAAAAAAAGAGATAATGTTGTATGTTGGTCGTTAGACTACTAGCAACTTTTCCAAGTTATGGGAACATTTCCTTTTCCTGTTGACATATGGATAATGTAATGTTTTGAAATTTCCTGGGTAATTAGCCTTCTGTTGATTCAGGATTCTTATGACTTGTAATGGATTAGCTTCTGAAATGATATCAAAATCGAAGTAAAACTTTATATGGTTTTTGTTGAGCTGCTGATGCTATTCCTAGTATAAATTGACTGCTTTAATCACTTTATTGTGGTTCCAATTATATGATGATATTGGTTTCAACAGCTTGTTCTTCACTGACCTGTTTGCAAATCTGCAGACCGTTCGGATTTGGCAAGAGAGTGAGGATGGGAACTATGGTTGCATCCATACATTGAAAGATCATACCGCCGAGGTTAGTATTTACTATTTAGGTGGATCTTGATTCTGCAAAATAGCTCTCACAGGCTTGAGGTTATAATTTCCTGCCGTTAGAATTATGGGTTGCATGGATAGCCAGTACTCTGCTGCATACATAGATTCATCATTCCTCTCTATGATATCTAGATTGCCATTATAGTAAATTTAACAACATTTACTATTTTTTTGCGGTAAAGCATTTGATGTTTCTATTTTGAATTACTTCTCAACTTGAGGAAATAATCAAGGATTAGAAAAAAAAAATGTTGTAACATATTTTCTGATGGTAACTACATTATGCTTTTAACAGAAAGTCACACCGAAGATGCATTTCTTTCTTAATGTTTTCTTGGGCATTGCACTCTTAGCTCTTGTGGTTCATTCATGTTCTTCTGTTACATGTGAAAATGCTCCATTTTTCATGTACACCATTGTAATCCTTCTGACCATGGATTGAAATACCGGCCGGTAACCGGTTTACCGGTGGGGGCCGGGATTTGAAATCCCGGACGGTTTTTCCAGAATTTGCAAATTCAAATTTTGAATTTCGAATTTTGATTGATTTTTAAGCAAAATTTAACGAAATTCAACCGGGAAAAACCGGTAACCGGCCGGTTACCGGTACCGGCCGCCGGCCGGTAATTGCGTCGGTACCGGTTTTTTTAACCCTGCTTCTGACACTATGGTTTTTTTCCCTGTTATTTTTGTTATTTTAAACTCAATTTCCTTTGAAAATCTCCAGGTTGAACAAGTTCTGTTATTTGAAACTCAATTGTCTTTTTTTAAAATCTCAGGTTGAAGCTGTTACAGTCCATGCGACTCAGAAGTATTTTGTGACCGCTTCCAAGGATAATACATGGTGTTTCTATGATATTTCAACAGGGTCTTGCCTCACACAGGTCCACTACATTCTCTTCTCACACACATGCATGCCTCCCCTGCACTCATGTAGAGTAGAATCATTACTTCCCATGTGTGCACAACAAACATGTGTATGCAATGCTGAAAATCCTTTTTATCAGGTTGGCGAGGCTTCAGGACTAGAGGGATATACATCTGCGTCTTTCCACCCAGATGGTCTTATCCTTGGAACAGGAACTACTGAGGCTGTTGTCAAAATTTGGGATGTCAAGACTCAGGTTGTTTGTGTAACTGTTTTCAGGAATATTTTAAGATGGTCATGCATGTTTGTTCTTGCAATATCTTTCCTAATGAACTTTTTTTTATCTGTAGTCAAATGTTGCGAAGTTTGAGGGGCATGTTGGACCAGTCACTGCTATGTCCTTCTCTGAGAATGGTTACTTCCTAGCGGTATGCGTGGTTCCATAAAGCAATGTGCACAATGTTGAATCTCTTTGTTATTCTGATATTTTCACCATCACGTTACAGACTGCCGCTCTTGATGGTGTCAAGCTTTGGGATCTTCGGAAATTGAGAAATTTTAGGACCTTCTCTCCATATGATTCAGACACACCAACAAATTCAGGTAAGGAGCTTTGTATGTCACTGCGTTCTCCATAGTCCATACAGTAGTAAACTTTAGAGTTTAGAGCATATCAGTAATGCATAGACATGCCTCCGTCCTGCAGAATTTCTTGTTTTTTAAAATGAGTTCAATTATATGATGTATCATGTGTGCCTGTTTTTATTTTGTTCTGCAGTGGAATTTGATTTTAGCGGAAGCTATCTTGCTGTTGCTGGTTCAGATACAAGGTATGTTCTCGTAGTATTTTAAATTGTTAGATTCCCAGGAACTGCTATTGGAGAGGAATTTCTTTACCCAACGGGCAATCTAGACATGCTATTTGGACCTCCAGTTTTAAGGCTGATGATTTGTTTAACTTCAAATACTGCACCTTTTATCTTACAGTACATACAAATATGAGTTTTATGCAAGAATGCCACCCCTCTTGTCAATTATGTTATACTGTAAAATTAATATTCATTACCTCCTGTCTGTGATTGTAGGCTTTACCAAGTAGCTAATGTTAAGCTCGAATGGAATCTTATCAAGACCTTACCAGATTTATCAGGCACAGGTCTGTCCCCTCTTTTTCTTTGGCCCAGTCTCAATTGCCATTTATGCTTGAGTTGAATTAACTTTGGTTTTGCGACTTGCGTCCTTTCACAGGGAAAGTGACCTCTGTGAGGTTCGGGGCCGATGCCAAGTATATTGCCGTAGGTTCTATGGACCGTAACCTACGGATATTTGGGCTTCCTGGAGATGATGATCAAATGGACGAAGCGAAAGCATCCGCCGAGTGAGGAAATCCGTTGTACTTGATTTTGCTTGTGCGATGCTCCCCGCGATGTCTCTTGTCTTGACAGTGGATGTGCTGCGTGTGCATGGAGGCGAACTACAAGAGCAAATGAGGGCCCTCGCGGGGAGCAATGATCTGGGCTTCGGTCGATGTAAACAGATTGCGACATTATTGTATTGTAGGCCTCGCTAATTTTCTAATGAGGATATGATTTGTTTTGAAGATGAATACAATGCTAAAGTGCTCGCCTCTCGCACGCATGTCACTGAATCTAGAATGTGCAAGTTCCTCTCATCTTTGTGGCACGAGTACTCTTTCTCAAGCCGGTAAGGCTCTGTTGGCAGAGTTTCTCGAAAGGCAAGTGGAATACATTTGTCATATTTATTCTATGTTTCTCAAAAGTTGTAGTTTGGTCATTTGTATGTTCTTGTTGACTCGAATCCACGGCCTTCTTTCTGAAATGAAGTATTACAAGTGGATGTTCATACTAGTATTCTTGTTTGTTTAAATCCACGGGCTATTTGGTACACGCGTCTTATTAGGTAGTAGATACGATGCTGTCTTGCTGCAGTAGATCTCTGTAGCAAACACTGGCATTGCTACCGCAGATGATTAAGGCCGTTGGATGTCAAATCTGGTGGCGGAGATATGCCAAAGTGCATGATGCACCAAAGGCGTGGAGTGAAGCCGCCTTGGCAGCTTGGAAACTTGGGCTTGGCTAAATTAAGGCCCACTATCCAGGCAAGAGCCCACCAGCCCACCTAGCTAAGACCCTAATCTCCTCAGCCACACAGACACAGTTCGATCGAGCTTGAGCCCGTCTTCGAGAAATCGAGCGGTGAGTTAGTGCGGGCGGCGCGGGCGCGGGGAGACGGGCGACCGGCGACCGGCGAGGGCCCGGCCAGGTTTGCCTCAGTTCCTCAATTTCAATGTCATATTATCGGAACCGAATGAAATCTCTTATTACTCTCTTAGTCAATTTTTGATTTCGATGTTTTGAGGAGTTTCGTGAGAAGAGTGAAATCGATACGGAGTTGTTATGCTGATGTTATCGATGATTAGCTATGTTGAATGTTGAAGTCGCGTCGCGCAGACGCGCACTTATGTTCATGTTAAAAAGTTTGCCCCGGCACCTGGAAGGTGTACGATGAAACGCCCAAGAGGGCGAGTGAGATACCAGTTGGAATTTGGAACCTGGTCCAAAAGATGGCGTCTGAGTTTGTTGTTCTGTCTCGAGGGTTTTAGGAATAGTAAGATAGGTTGTTGATCTTAATTCGAGTTCTTTTTCCCCCTGATTGGGGACTTGATTGCCATGCTTTAATAAAGGTGAATTAGATCTGCAGCGATGAGGCAGGGAAAGAATTGAGAACTTTTATTGGCTCATGTTCTTTCCTTTGTCAATTTGAGGTTAATCTTATCCTTGATATGATGGTACTGTGATCATGGCTTCAAGATTTTGGGTTTAGGGTTTAGTTTTTGAGTGAGTAATTATGCCTGCCGTGTCTTGGCAAAAGAAGTGGCCACTGTGACGGCAGCGGTGATTGCAAACTTGCAATTTCTTGAGCAGTGGGTCTTCTCCTTTGAATGCATTGCTTGCAGTTAGCCAGCTCCAACCTTTTCTTCTCATGGGCAGGGTTATTAAGGCGTCGCTTAAGCGTTGCCTAAGTGGTAAGGCGCAGCTGGGGGGTCAAGGCATCGGCCCGCCTTGTCGTGCATGCCTAAGGCGTCCTAAGGCTGTAACACCCCGGCCCGTCATCCGGGCCCGAAATGCTACCACCACACCTTATTCATTACAAACTTTGCGCAGCTAATTTAACAACTAGACATAATACAGCAAAAGTGAATTATCTAGGGAGGATGGTTGTGACTACATGTGACGAGTATGTGCTATTCTCCCTTCCCTGCGGCGTTCACCTAAAAGAAAACAAAGTAAACAAGGGTGAGTCCGAAGACTCAACAAGCACATAATACAACGATAAACACTACCACCAAATCATTATTTCCATCGTTAACATTCCATTAGTGCAGAACCTCATTAACCTACATGCTCATTTCATGATCCATGTATGCAAATGCACCTTCATGCTCATGCTTATATGCATCTCATCAGCTGATACCGGTATCGCGAAGTGTTCACCCCTCGATGACACACTCTTCCCCTATCTTCGTTAGGATGGGGTCCTTACATTGCAAGACTTTATCTAGTCCTTACAAATGTAAGACTTTATCTAGAGCACACCGGATTAGTCATGTATCTTTCTCACCGACCGCACCGGAATAGTTACATGACTTTCTCACCGTCTTGGCTCATGCATTCTTTCCATGATGCAAATGCACATGTCCATTGTCATTAACATGATTCATCATTGTCAACATTAACAGAGTAGTCTCATTACTCACCTTGTCCCAACATTATTGCCATCAACATATGAACATTATAATGTAAGCATCATCATGTAAACATTATCATGTCGCGCAAACATCACATATTTCATAGCATTCATAGGATATCGCTATACCATGCACTTGCTTGTTAACCAAGCGGAGCGGAGTAACGTGTGGATGACTTCGTCCCCGAACCTCCACCTGTATAGGCAGTCGACCGGACTCAAAACAGTACAACAGTATACGTACACATACGGATGACATAATCCTACGCGCAAAACGACACAACGAATCCCTTTCAACGACACTGTCCTTGCTGACCTAGTGTCCGAAAATATTAATAATAAATGGGTCAGGGATCGCGTTGAAAACTAGCAAATAAAAATTTATCGGCGCACCCTTTTTTTCTCCACCCCTTTCCTTCTTTTATTTTTCTTCCTTTTCTTTTCTTCTTTCTCTTTTTTTTTTCTCGTGGCCGAGGCTCATCCGGACCTCCGGCCTTATCTCCCCCCCCCCCGCCGACTCTCCCCTCCTCTCTATCTCTCGCTCTCCCTCACTCTCTCTCGCACCATCCGCTACCGCCGCCTCCACTCAACCGACCGCGCCTCCAGCTCCCTCTCGGCTCCCGGCGCACTCCCGCCGATCGCTGCTCGTCGCCTCCGCCCCTCCTCTGGACCTCTTCCCTCGCGCTTCCTCGCCCGGCCTCTCTTCTTGGCCATCGGCTCGATCTGCCCGGCGCCACTGTCGCCGCCGCCTCCTGCTCGGTGCCGCTCAGCGCCACCTCCTCTGCTCCCGGGCCTGGCGTGGCCAGGCGCCTGCCGACGCCGCCGCCGTCCTTCGGCTCACTCTACTCGGCCGCGCCCAGTCGCCGCTCCGCCGCTGTCGCCTCACGCATGCCCCCAGCCGCCTCGCCATCGGCTCCTCCAGAGCCGCCGACTCGCCTTTGTGCCGGCTCGGCCTTGGCCATCAGTCGCCTCCTGAATCGCTACCCCAAGCTCCACCCAGGGAAGTTCTACTCTCCCCCTCCTTCTCTCACGTTATGCATCCTAGTGTTAGGCCAAGCTTGCTTGATCGGGATGGAGGGATAGAGTACCTACTTGGTTTCCCGGCTTCGGGTTGGGGAGTGGCGACGGTGTCACGCGTGGTTGCCGGAGTTGCTCCTTGGCGGTGCTCTCCTCTGGTGGATGCTCTCCTCTGGAGGCTTATGGGGGAGGCTCCGACTGCTCTCTGTGGCTTGGCTGTGCTCTCAATGGGGTGGGGCTTGGTCTTATCCTCTCTACCCCTCTCCTGTGGGTTTTCTTACCATGGGATGGTAAATGGTAAAATCTACTCTCACTGTTTAGTTTCTCTCATTTGCAATTTCTACTGGCATTACAAAGGCGGTGTATGGCGACGCGAAGTGCTCCGGCCTCCGGCTACGGCGGATCTGTGTGGCCATCCCCATCGCCCTCTCCAGCCCATCCCCGTCGCTTGTCGCCCGTCGCTCGCTTCGACGGCAGGATGGACACCTCCTCCAGCACCTTCTTGCTTGTGTGGAAGTCGAGGGTCATGCGCGAGTAGTATGTGGGTTTTCGCGTGCCGATGCGTCGGCGTGGGGAGTTTTTATGTGTGGTTGCGGCAACGGAGTGATGGGCTAGGGTTTCTAGCGGCCAAACCGTGTGCATCTCGGCCGTTGGTTTGATAATGCTTGTGTCAATATGGGTTGGCTGGGCCTTTGGAGCTTGGATTGGTGGGCCTGATAGTGTATGGGCCAGACCTACTACTGTGGACGACTTTTTTTATATTTGAGATGAGCGTGGACGAATTCAAACTTGGTAGTAATTCTCCTGCACAACAAGGTAATATGTGCTGCTAAAATGCTCATTTTATTTGCTGCCTTAGCGCCTTAGGATGTGTGTAAGGCGTTGCCTCGTCTCGCGCCTTAGCGCTTAAAAGGTGAGGGGTGGGTTGCCTCGTCTCGCCTTACCGCCTTAATAACCATGCTCATGGGTACTAATCAACATATCAATCTTCGAATTATGATTCATGGTGCCATTTGGCTTTAGGAAAGCGCTGTATTTATTAATTTTTTATGAGACGGTGCTTTATATTAGACCTGGAGATCAGTGTCCAATAAATTACCTGCCTGAATATCACATGATTTTTAATTGGTCTCCTCATCCAAAATGTGTACTGATGTGCCATTCCAGAGTTCAGTCCTTGTGTCATGCAGGGTGGACACTATTGTTGTTTCGGTCTCCTATTGAAAATATCTCTTTTCCATTGCTCCTGCTTGCTAAAATACACCCTGACCACACCATACCATTGTTTCCATAGAAGAATTTGTCACTGTTGTAATTTTAGCATGGATCTATGGACTAGCGCTCCTGTAGTCATAGATCTAGTGAAGGTGACAAGTGATTTTATTACAATAGAGCAATTGCTATGTATCTTAGGGAAAACAAATGTAGGTCTGGAAGGTTAATTGTATTTGCCCTAATATATTACTTTCATCCTGGAAAAACAATCAGTTACACCAGTCGTTTTAAACGCTTTTAACCAGACCAGATGTTAGTATCCCTCATCGTTTGACCTCATCTAAGCTATATTGGGCTGTGTGAAGAGGGAAACATAAAGCTGTGCCAGGATAATTTTAGGAGACTAGGAATAATGTGGAACTTGCTTCTGTTTAGAGCAGATATTTCGACATCCATGACTAAAGGGGTTAAGAAATTGCCATGTCACTGTGTAAATTACTTCTTTCTGAATCAAGCTCTTTAGATACATATAAGTTTATCCTTGACATCAAGTGTTCTGTTAATTCAAAACTCGAAGCCTTTGAGGAGGCAGATGGCAGACCCTAAGTGGGCTGTTCTTTCAGCAAACATTTTATTGAGTTATCTTAGAGTTACAGTATTCCCTGCCAAAATTCATTAACATTCTCCTTATTTGATGGAAGCTCTCTTGTTTACTGCAGATCTACTAAAGCAATCACATGGCAACTCTGAAAGATGCAGCAGCACGGAAGCCTGTGTTGGCAACAATCCGCCTGATCGTTCCAGCTGGTGCTGCCCGTCCTGCACCACCAGTTGGTCCAGCGCTGGGTTTTTATAGGCTCAATTTGATGGCCTTCTGCAAGGATTTCAATGCAAGGACCCAAAAGTATAAGGCAGAAACTCCTATGCAAGTCACGCTAACTGCCTACAAGGATAGCACTTTTGAGTTTGTAGTCAAGTCACCCTCTGTTTCATGGTTCCTCAAGAAGGCAGCAGGAATCGAGACAGCCAGCGGCCGTCCAGGTCACAACATTGTGTCATCCCTAACGCTCCGCCATGTGTATGAGATTGCAAAATTGAAGCAGGCTGACCCCTTCTGCAAGCATATGTCACTCGAGGCATTGTGCAAATCTATCATTGGCACGGCCAACTCCATGGGCATTGAAATTGCTAAAGATCTCTGAGCGGTTTGGCTTGTCTTTAATCATGACGCAGCTCCTACTTCCTAGGTTACAATTGTGACTTATAGTAGATTATGTGGGAGATGATGGAGTTCTTGAACTATTACTGAACTCCCTGCCACATTGTGTTTAGGAGTCGCATGAGGTTTATTTATTCTCTTCATGGAACATCCTTCAGCGCGGGCATTTTCCCCCCTTCATATCTGAACTGAAATCAGCCGTTCCGCAGCGATGTGCCTCAAACGATAGAGCGCAATGTTGATCTCTTCTATGTGGAGATATTATATCGGAAATAATGTGACTTGTGACTTTGTGAGCTTCTTGCCCCAGATGAGCTATGTTGTAGGCTGACCTCAAAGGCTTGATGCAGCATTTGTTCATTTGTTACCTAGCTAAGTTGCTAGTGCTTGTCGAGTTTTAGTTTCAGTCCCCTTTCTTGCCTAATGCTAATATATGATATTCTGAAACACTGTAATCTTTGGTGCTTTCGCATGTGTTTTTACTTGTAACTTTAAATATCTTACCGTTATCAGTTTTTTTTTTCTCCCAATAGACTCAAGCAGTAAGAAACAGCTAATTTATTACCAGCGCCTTGGGTTGCATATTGTTCTAGTTGTATGTCCAAAGGAAATGAGGAGAGAAATTTTGATGGAACAAAAATACACAGAATGTCGAAACATTCATTATAAGGGTAAAGCAACGTACTTAACAGAAGCCAACTTTTTTTTGGGCGAGGCAGGAGAAACCAACACTGAAGGTCAAATAGAGCGGAATTCTACATTTCTGTTGCTAGGAAGCCACTTTGCTACCAGCTCCAGCCAAGGATGTTCTTTAGGCAAGAGCATGCAGCTTTCTTAAACATTCGTCGGGCACATACAAACAATCATGTCCTTCAAAAACAGTTCCCAGCTTACTGAAATTTACCTTCCTGAATAGAGCATGTCATCCAATTGCGAATTGCTGTCGCAAGGTAATACCCAATATCAATGTAGGAATGTAAAATTCTCATTTACCTTCCTGAAATTTACCTTCCTGAATAGAGCTGTTCTTGCTTCCTTGGTTCCACTTTGTGAACTGCCAATGTTCTTGAGTACGTAGGATCCTAGGCCATCACCTGATGAAAGGAGGACAAATTAAATCATGTAAACATACTAACTCAAGCAATATTAAATCTAGATTCAGTTCACAGTCATGAACTAAAATAGACTAGAAATTGAGATGAAAAGAAAAATAGACAGTTCCACGAAATGAAATATTAAGTTTAATTGGCATTTTCAACTAAATCAGTCAATGTGCAGTTTTGTGAAACCTATTTGGTATTGGTGCTTTGGCATGTTCACCCAGGTATTCTCATCAAACAAGAGATTCTAAGATGGATGACAGACAATAAGCAAATCTCCCAAGTATCATGCCTTCCATGTGAGTGCAAAATGTTCTACTATCGTAGTGAACGAAACTAAGAGCTGATGAATGGCAATACCAAAAGTTTACTTAACGAAATTAAACATGAACAAGAACCACGCCTACCTACAGGATTTACCTTGGATTGTATATATGGAATTTATCCATCTCTTGTAAATGAACAGGAATCTCGGGGTGTCACCTTATCCATCTCTTGGATTTACCTTGGATTGTATCTAAGATGGATGCAAAATACAATAAGCAAATCTCCCAAGTATCATGCCTTCCATGTGAGCGCAAAATGTTCTACTATCGTAGTGAACGAAACTAAGAGCTGATGAATGGCAATACCAAAAGTTTACTTAATGAAATAAAAAAAAATGAACAAGAACCACGCCTACCTACAGGATTTACCTTGGATTGTATATATTGTTAAGAAACCGGGCCCAGGACTCTGGAGAGTCCTGGCCCAGTACGGGCCCAGGACCCCGGAGAGTCCTGGCCCAGTTGAACTCCTCATCCCGTAGTCTATAAATAGAGGGTCACCCCCTCTCATTGTAACCCTAATTGATCCGAAGCAATAAAGCAGACCCTGAAGTCCCGCATATCTCTGTGTTCTTTCTATTGTTGTGTTCTTGTGTTCTTCATCGTTCTTACGATTCTGATCATTGTATACGAGGTACCGTTCGACCGGACTCGCCAAATGATGGTTACTCAACACGTTATCGGCCGCGATCGAGTCTCCTCGCATCGAAAGGTAACCGTCGAAGAACGACACTCGTAGATTGAATCGTATTTTTCTAGATTGCTTCCAATTCTGCAAATTTGCTTTCTAGATTGATTTTCTACGGTACAAATCTGTTCTAATCTACCGCGAGCTGACTTGAAGTCGCCGACACAATGTCGATCGGGAGATTATATGAAAGATCAGATGTCGATTGTAACGTAGATTGAAATTGACAATTCACGAGCGACTCGAAGTCGCCGATCGGAATTGCATGAATGAAAATTACATTGTATGAACAAGATCTTGATTTGCATGAATGATGGTGGAGAGGGGGAAAAACGACGCCTTGGCGTTCCGGGCCAGAAATTCGGCCGCCGACCGCCATGCAGCAGATCGCCGCCACGGCCGCCGCAAGGTCGCCCCCTCGCCGCCGGCCTCGAAGACGCGCGCGCGCGCAAGCGCCACCGAACGCGTCCCAAATCATCACAGAAAAGTGGGAGGGGAGAAGATGCGCGCCGCCGGCCGCCGGCTGAACCGCGTCGCGCCACGAGCCGAGGGGAGAGAAGTGCCGCCACCGCCATGGAGCCACCGACATCGCCACCTCCGGCCGCCTCGCACGACCGTCCCGCCGCCTTGAAGCGCGGCCACGACACCTCCCGCCGCCTCGAAGGCGCCCACGCACCACCCGTCCACTCCTCGGTGACCGTCGATCGCTCACCCACCCAAACATCACGAGAAGAAGGGGTGGGGGGGGATGCGCGACGCCGGCCGGCTCGGCAGCGTCACCGCCGCCGCGGAGCACCGCCTCGCCCGAGCCATCGCGCGCGCCCGGAGCCGCCGCCGCCTCCCGAGCTTGGAGCGCGTCGCCGTAGCACTCCGCCACCGCCAGATGGCGTCGGCCGCCTGAGCTCCACGCCCGCTCGGGCCGCCCGCATGCGCCATGGCCGCTTGGCACTCGGCCGCACCGCGACCGCCACCACCGCACCGGCCACCGCAACGGCCGCATGGAGCGCCGCCGCCGCCGCCCGCAGATGGCTCCCTCCATGGAGCCACCACGCCGTGAAGAAGCGCGCGGCTCCCATGAAGGGCCGCCGCCGCCGCCGCGGTGGCTCCTCCATGGGAGCCACCATTGCCGAGAGAGCCGCGCGGCTCCCATGAAGGAGCCGCCGCCACCGAGGGGAGAACAGGTAGGGTTTCCCAGGGCTTTTTGTTGTGACCGTGCCACCCAAAAGGCCTACCAGATAACCGACGGAAAAAAAAAAGAGAAGAAAACGAAAAAAAAGGGCCGTTTTGCAGAAAGGTCCTCGGGTTTCAGAATTACGCGAAAAATTTCTCGAATTGAAATTTTCACGTTTTAGCCCCTAGAAATTGCAGACCATTATTTGAAAATTCGTATTCCAAAGAAAAGGGCCTCGAAATTCAAATTTTGAATCGGTTTTTGCATTTGAAGCTTTTTTTTACCTTGTTATTATTATTTCTATGCAATTTATTTACTGTTTTTTTTTGATTATTTGTGATTATTAATATTGCTTTTAATCACTGAAAATAGCAGTAAATCATGAAAATGCATGGAAAAATCACGGCACGAATCGGAGTTCAAGAGCATTATAAGAATTTTGCAATCATTTTATGGAAATTACCAGCAGTAATCTTATGAACATTTTGCATGAATATGAAAAATGACTGGCATCACGAACCAGGAGTTCAAAGAACTGACCCGGCATGGCCAGAATTTATACAATCTCCAATTATGTGATAATGTAATCACGAATAAGCAGAAGATTGAAAAGACCATCTCTACCTTTACCCGAATGTGGTGCAATCCGCACGCAGTTATTGTCAAAATGGCTACAAGTAGTATGCCGCAGTGATTGACATCATGAAAATTGCGGAAGCTCAAGATGATGTTCTAAGGAAGAACTACATCTCACAGCCACCTAGTAGCAATATTGGTCATGAAGCCAATACTAGTAGCTATAAGGTAATGAAGCCTCTCACGAAGAAGAGGGGCAAGAAGGGTAAAGTCGTGAGTCACACGTAATTGGTGCTTTTGCAGTCTAAGAAAAGGGGCAAAGGATAGCATGAGGCACACCTCACCATTGCAAGCACGGAAGATCCACACCCATTAGTTGCACTTATGGATGTGGACAGCCTAGTAGCAGCTCCCATCATGCCTCCTTTGGACATAGCAGCGGCCATAACCGTAATTGCCCAAGAGGAGAAGATCGCCATGTAGCAGATTAAGGCAGAAGTTTCTGAATACTTCGCTGATTCGATCTAATGCACGCATTGCACTTAGATCCTTTTACAGTCACTTGCATTTTGTGATTATGATGAAACTTTGAATAATGGTTGTAGGCTCTAGAAGAGCAAAGCATTAAATTCTTATGATGAGTCCCAAGACTTATATTTCCGTATTTATGATAGCAAGTTATGTTCTAATATCCAAGTATTTTTATTTTATGTGTTCTTTGGATTTCTGCTACATATTAATAAAGTACATTATATTAGAATGCATGTAGCGCCCTATGGAGGAAGTGTGCTTAGCAGGTAGCGGCACAATGAATACCACCTTGAGAGAGATGGAATTTTTCAGTCGATCAGTAAGAATGCTCGTAGCCTTACGACAATCGCAGGCAGCGATACATGTATAATAGGCTCAGGAAGGGCCACAATTATACTCCCGACGGACACAACTTTGGTCATTAAAGAAGCCTTGTTGTGCCCATAATCGACTAGAACTCTCAAGGATATTCGCTAACGGTTTCCACGTAGAGATCAAGAAGAGCATGGTAAGGAATAATCGCTCATTACAAGGCGTGACGAAAATAGTAGAATAATGGTATTAGAACGACTTTCTTCATTTGAAAATGGGCTATACTACACTAATATCAAGGCATCTGCAGCCTATACTGCCCTGAAAACTATATTTAGAAGCTCTAAACCTCTTCTATCTCTGGCATGATAGATTATGCCACTTAGGTCTAGGATGATGAGAAGTATAATTAACAATTCACAGGACATAGTGTCAATGTAAAGAACTTCCGAATCCTAAGATTTTGTGTACCTGCATGTACCATCGGAAACCGACTACTAGACTCTCTACTCAAAAGTAAAGGACGAAATCCATGTATTCTGGACCGTATCCAGGAGACATTTATGGTCCTAAACTCCTGTAAGGGTCATTTAGGTATTTTATGGTGCTTATCGATGCTTCCTCGAAACGGTCGCACGTTTGTTTAATGTCTACGAGAAACCCCGCTCCTGCAAAGCTAATCTCGTAGATAATTAACATTAAGAATAATTTCCTTATCATCATGTGAAGTCCACCGAATGGACAACGCCGAGAATTTACTTCAAGGGCATATGATGATTATTGTGTGAAAATGAGAATTAAAATTGAGCATCCGCATCGCATGTCCACACCTGAATGGACTAGCGAATTGTTATTTACCAACTACATGTTGGGGACACGCATCCTGCATGCAAAGAACTCTCCTCAATTTTCGACCACCGACATATAACATACATTCACCTATGCAACTAGCGCAAGGGTCAACACTCAAAATTTCTCATCTTTGAAGGATTGGTTGCAAGTTTTATGTACTGTACCACCACCACAAAGAAACTAAAATGGGCACTCTCCAAAAGTCCGGGATATACGTTGGTTATGAGACAAAGATCCATAATCGTATTTGGACCCTACGATGGAGATTTGCATGCACCAGCCACGATAGCATATTAGATGAGAATTATTTCTCGTCATTAGGGGAGAAATCAACCCTTGATGTAAAATGTCGAGAAATAGAAAGTCCGTAAGACAATTGAAGTCTAGAAGATAATTGAAGTCTAGAAGATAATTGAAATCCATGCATATGACTGCGCACTAGTGAAGCAAATAGAGAAGTCGTAAGATAATCAAGTCTAGAAGATAATTGAAGTCTAGAAAATAATTGCGTCCGTAAGATAATTGATTTGCAAGCATTAGCGAATCAAGCGCCTAACCACTTTAGTGATTTGAAGAGCGTGACCAAGTCGCATATGCCTGCATGCGCAATGCACCGAGAGGGTTGAAATACCGATGAAGGTATCCCTAATCCCGCCCTAAGGCCTCTGAAAGTACGAGAACTCCGCCCCTCGAATCCAAGTAACCGGGACGCCTGTGAAAAAGGATAAGAAGGACTTGACACACCGATCACCAAAGTACCCCATATCGGAAGGGGAGCCGTTGAGACTGCACCATATGGAACCTTCGTAAAAGACATACTAGAATTGAACATCCCCATGAAGGGAGACATCAGCATGGATGTGTGCGCACACATCGGAGCTGAAAAACTAAAGGGACTTGCCCCGCAATTGAAAGTAGCGGTAAGCAAATAGAAGCATAAGAAATATCGCACCTTGAAGACATAGCTATAAACTTTATGATCTTGGGAGAATCTATGAATAAGCCAATGTACCAATGTCGACATTTACTTTGCAAAGAAAATTGTCACAATCATCAATCTTGATCCAGAGCCTGCATCGCTCGTTGAATATAAGAAAAGATCAAATTGAGAAGATTGGAAGAAGGCAATAGAAACTGAATTGTTCTCTCTGAATAAAAGAGAGGTGCTTGGGCCTGTAAGCCGCACACCTCCCCATGTGCACCATGTAGGGTATAAGTGGGTATTTGTTCGAAAGAGAAATGAAAGAAGCAAGGCTCGTTGCACAGGTTTCACTCAACGCCCGAGAGATTGTTATGAAGAAACCTATTCCCCGGTCATGAGCGGAATTACCTTTAGATATTTATCTCAATGGCAGTGAACTTGAAGTTAGAAGTGAAATTGATGGATGTGGTAACTGCATACCTTTATGGAAATTTGAATTCGGACATTTATATGAAGATACCTGAATGTATCCCTGTTCCGAACCAAGATAGAGCAAATAGAAATCTATACAGTGTGCAACTCAGAAAGTCACTGTATGGATTTGAAGCGATCGAGAGTATGTGGTATAATCGCTCGAAGCGACTTTCTATGCAAGAAAGGCTACACGAACAATGAGAATTATCCCTGTGTATTTATACGACGATCCCAGGATGGATTTTGTATAAATCTCAGTGTATGAAGATGATCTGAATATCATTGGAACCTTAGAAGGTATTAAGAAAGCAAGCTCTTACCTGGAGTCAGAGTTCGAAATAAAAGATTTGGATCAAACCAACATCGCCTAGGCTTGCAGCTTGAGCATACCCCGGAAGAGATTCTAGTACATCAGCCAACCTACACTCAGAAAGTGTTGAAAAGGTTCGGCTTTGAAAAGGCATATCCTTCGAAACTGCCGATGGTCGGGAGATCCTTGTAGCAAGACAAGGACCCGTACTGATCTAAAGAAGAGGGGAGGAAGTCCCGGGACCAAAATCCCCATACACGAGTGCAGATAGGAGCACTTATGTTTTAGCAAATCAGTACTAGATCACCATTGCATTTGCCGTAAACCTATTAGTAAGGTATAGTACGTAACCTACCAAAGGCATTGGCGAAAATAATGGACATCTTCCGTTACCTCCAAGAAAGCAAAGAACTTAGTCTATTCTACGAAAGAACTAAGACTTGTGTATGAATGACTATGCAGATGTTGGGTTCTGTCGGACCCACATACAACCAAGTCATAAATGTGCTATGTATTCCTATGTGGTGGAACTGTAATTCCGTAAAAATCGTCTAAGGAAAGTCTTGTATCGACTTCGACGAACCACTCAAAAATCATAGCAGCGTGCACGAGGCCTCACAAGAATGTGCTTGGCTTCATGGATGATTCACCACATCCAAAGATCATGTGGATTGAATACTGCAAACCCCACTATTATCTCTGAAGATAATGCAGCTTGCGTCGCACAAGAATAAATGGGTTATGTGAAGAGTCCCCTTACAAAGCATATCAATCCCAAGTTCTTCTATGCTCACGAAATGCAAAAGATGGACGAAATTAAAGTCTCGCATACTAAGTCATGTGAAAATCTTGCGATTTATTCACTAAGTCACTTCCAAATGTCTAGTTTTGAAAGATGCATACGTGGAATTGGAATGATAAGACTTAGACAAGTGCAGAATTCAGGGGGAGAATCTTCACGAACTCATTATTGAATCTTGATCACGAAGATCAAGTACCCAAAGAATAAATCCTGGAGATTAAATAAAGTAGGGTGGATTGTACTCTTTTTCCCTTGACGAGTTTTCCCGAAGTTTCTTGGCTAAGGTTTTTAATGAGGCAATTCGTAACAACAATGAACGCATGACATGTACTCTTTCTCCAAATTTTTCCCACTGGGTTTTTATGGAGTTTTAACGAGACATGAACATGTTGGATGAGTGTTCAAGGGGGAGTGTTAAGAATCGCCCAGACTCGAGAGTCTCGCCGAAGACGGGCCCAGGACCCCGGAGAGTCCTGGCCCAGTTGAACTCCTCATCCCGTAGTCTATAAATAGAGGGTCACCCCCTCTCATTGTAACCCTAATTGATCCGAAGCAATAAAGCAGACCCTGAAGTCCCGCATATCTCTGTGTTCTTTCTACTGTTGTGTTCTTGTGTTCTTCATCGTTCTTACGATTCTGATCATTGTATACGAGGTACCCGTTCGGACTGGACTCGCCAGCGATGGTTACTCAACATATATATGGAACTTATCCATCTCTTGTAAATGAACAGGGATCTCGGGGTGTCACCTTGATGTACATCAGAGAGCCAGAGATTGCAGGACCCAAGGGTTCCGAGCTTTGCACTAGGAAAGAGATTGAGATGCTTACGCTAAACAACATAGAAATAGTATGATATCTAAAGATCTGGCATTGACTTCATCACTTACTTTGCATGTGCAATAGCATTTTGACACAAAGCTAATATGTGAACAGCTGCTAGATCTCGAGCCCTAGTATTTCCATATCTTCGCTGGCAGCTCCTATTAGAGTTTCAGCGTAGTCAAAACTAATCATATAAATATCTAGACTGCAAGCCTGTAATCTGTCAAAGACTAAACTGTATAAATTTTTTGTGTTGATGGTGGAGATCAACCCAAATGTTTAAGTAAAACAACCGATAACCATATTATGAATGGAATATGCTGAGCTAGGAGACAAAATGACACCCAACACACTGTAGAAATGACATAGTACATATCATCATTATAACAGCTATAAAATACCCCAGAATCCTCAGTTGAGTTTTTCCCAAAGAAACATATCTAGAATCAATCCATCTCATGGTTGCAGCCCATAAGGGGATTTTTTTAACAAATTGTTGTAACACAAATGTAGACAAATGTCAATATGTCATCATTGTCAGCAGGATAGGAAAAAAAATAGCACCTCTCGGAGAACTCTGCAAAATCATCAACACGAATGCAGCAGGAAAGTTGTCAAGCAGGTGAAATGCAGCAAAGTACTTTCTGATTCCCTCACCATCTTCAACGTATCTACAAGCAGAAAATACATAAATTTGAGCATAAATTATCCATAACTGCATGAAATAGATGAGTACCATTTCAACACAATTGCAAACCTCAAACTGGACTGGAAAAAAAAACAATGCAAATACCACAATCCATCGCATGCCCAATACTCTACATTTCAATCTATGATATTTTTTTCAGATTTCAAGTCACACCTATGAGTTCGACACCTCTTACTTGATTTGTATTCTCTGAAGCACGTTCGGTGATGGATCAACACCCTGGAAGCAAAAGCAAAAGGTGTGGCTTCAGAAATCGGGAACAACCAGCATATCCAGCTGTTAGAATGATCTCCTGAGGCATTTGGCCCAACGGCCAAATGCCTCATTCCCCTTCGATCGCGCTCTGATCAGGGGCGCCCAGCCCATTAGGCTGGTGGGCTCCTGTCGCCAGCGCCACATAAATAGTGGTAGGGGCCGGGGCGGCACTGGGACCAAGGATCACCGTGCCCCCGCCAAAACCCTAACCAACATACCCTATACTGATCTAAGAGGGGGTGCTGGAGCGACGGGAAGCACCACCGCCGGGACACGCCGCTGCCGAGGAGCCCCGCACCCGGGACACCCCGCCGCCGAGAAGCCCCGCACCTCTTCACCGACCGTCGCTGCCCTAGCGCAGACCTTCACCGACGAACCTCCATGGCCAACCCTACCTCCTCTACATCGGACGGTAACTCTCTCTCTCTCTCTCTCTCGGTTTCTCTCGAACCCGAACCACAAAACCCAAGAGATCAAAAGAACAGAACTAACAATGGTATCAGAGCCAAGACGGATCAGATCCGGATGGCAAAAGAAAAACAGATTCAAAAGAAAAAAAAACAAACAAACAGAAAGAACCCTAACCCTAGAACTCCAGATCTAAAAGATATCGGGTCTTACCTGGAGTGGGGAAGGGTCGGGCGAGCCGTGAGCTCGTCGTCGCCGTTTCGTCGCTCGGAAAGGGTTGAGCAAACCCGAGAGAACGTCCCGGCGCACGCGTGAAAGGGCGCCGCCAAGGAGCCCCTCGACGGCGACGCGCTCCCTCTCAGGGGAGCGCGCACGCCGGCGAGAGGACCCGCGGCGGCGCCAGGCGCTTCTTCATCTTCTCCGCCGCGCTCGGACGTTTCTTCCGCAGAGACTCGGGAGCGAGAGAGACGAGCGAAGGAGACGAATGAAGTTAGGGTTTTCAGGCACGCGGCTCGCGGTTTTGTTCGGCGAGATCTGCGCCAACCGCCGATTTGAATCAACGGATCGAGATCTGCGCCGAGGCGAGCGAACGACGCGACGAGCCGCAGCCGATGAAAACGCCGATTTCACCGTTGGATTCAATCGACGGTGAAATCGCTCATGTAAACCCTAACGGCCATCAGGCCGTGACGCCGATAATGGGCCGAAAAAGCGATTGGTTGGGCGAATGACCGGTTTTGCACAAGAATCGGCTTGGTTATGAACAAAGAAATCCGAAATTGATTTTAATTTATTTTCAGAAGTATTTTTTGAATGAATTTTAATAGAAAAATTGTATAAAATCTCTGTAAATTTTGCACCAACGTGTTATTATTTCCAGAGATTAAATGTGTATAGTTATAATGCTTCTGATAATGAATTATTTTAGAATAATTACAGTTTCCGCTGCAAAAAGTTAAATATTGATAATTCTTTTAATTAAATTCGAACCAACGAGAGAATTTAATTTTTAAGAATTTATTGTGAATTATGATATTGTTATTTTCTGACCAAAGTTGATAATAACAGTATTATAATTTTAATTGATGTTTTTTTATGCATTGTTTCTATTTCTGCCCAACGGTGATATAGATTTAATGTATAGATAAAATTGATTTAATTGTATGTCGTATTTTTTTGACCAACGTTGGAAATAAGGCATATAATTTTAATGTTACGTTCTCATTTTATTTGATCTAATTTTTCAGGAGGATACAACTTGATGAGTTGTATCAGAGAAATACCCACTCTCAAAGGAGATAATTATGGAGAGTGGAAGAAAAAGATAGACTTAGCGTTTATCTTAGCTGAGGTGGACTGGGTCCTCACTACAGCACGACCCACTGAGCCTACGGCACCAGTGAGGGGTCAAAATGAGGATGATACTGCTTGGCAGAAAAGACAGAGAGATCATGCTCCTTTACAGATGTCTTATGACCTAGAGCATAAGAATGGACCACACCAACAAGAAATGTATGGTCGTGATAAAGAATACGATTGAGCCTCGCAATTGTGGGCTCAATCGCATGATCGTGACACCGTCACGTAATACCTTGATAAAATAAAGAGTCGCCATCGCTCTTCAAAGACATATGCAACACAGCTGATTAAACAGCTTGTGACAGAAAGGTATTCTGGTGGTGGGATAAGAGAACACATATTGAGGATGAGCAACTTGGCATCCAAGCTTAAACCAATGGATTTGGCACTCAAGGATGAGTTCCTTATTCACTTGATTTTTGCTTCATTGCGTAAAAGTTTGACACTTTTGTTGTCAATTACAATATGCACCCGATAAATGGGACTTAGAAAATGCATAGCTATGTGTGTTCAAGAGGAGGAAAGATTTAAATCCTCACATGGTGGATCTATCAACTATGTGAAGGATAACAAGAAAAAGAACTTTCACAAGACCTCCTTCTCAAGAAACAAGGGAAAAGCATCATCCATCAACCTCAACAGAATAAATTTGTCAGAGACAAAGATCGGTGTCTTCATCAGCAAGAAGACAGGACACTACAAGAAGAACATCACGATTACTTAAAGATGATAATGGCAAAGAAAGGTGAGAACATTATTACATTCATAAATGAATGCTTGTATGTACAATATTCAAAATCCACTTGGTGGATTGACTCAGAGCAACTGCTCATGTTGCTAATTCCTTCTGAGGATTCCGCTCGACGAGGACTACGCAAAGAAACGAAAGATGCATTAAAGTCGCAAATGGAGTCCAAGCGAAGTTGAAGTCATTGGCGATCTTTCATTAGAGTTAGCTAATGGCTCCAATCTTTACTTAGAGATGTTCTTTTGTTCCTCTTTCTGAGAGGAATTTGATTAGCGTTTCCAATTTGGACAAAGATGGTTATGATTGTAATTTTGGCAATGGCAAGTGCGAAATATTATTTAATAAAGAATGTGTTGGTCTTGCCATATTACAAAATGAGCTTTATTTGTTATCATTGTGTGATGATGTGAATGTCGTATGCGATAATGGGAACGTCGCGTGCGAGAAAGTGAATGAATCCTCGTCTACGAATGTAAACAGAAAGCGAAAGAGAACTCATAATGAATCGTCGAAATTATGGCACTGTCGTTTAGGCCATATTTCGAGGGGGAGAATAGAAAGACTAGTTAAGAATGAAATTCTTCCTCTATTAGAGTTCTCAGACTTAGAACAATGCGAGAATGCATTAAAGGAAAATATGTAAAGAAAATTAAGAAAGGCGCAAAAAGAAGCACAGGAGTTCTACAAATTGTTCACACAGACATTTGTGGTCCTTTTCCTGTGAAAAGTGTGGATGGTTATGACTCGTTCATAACATTCACAGATGACTACTCCCGTTATGGATATATTTATCCAATCAAAGAAAGAAATGAAGCCTTGGATAAATTCAAGATATTTAAAGCTCAAGTTGAAAACCAACACGATTTAAATATTAAGATAGTTCGATCTGATCGTGGGGGGGAGTACTACGGTCGACATACCCCATATGGACAAGTTCTGGACCTTTGCGAGGTTCTTACAGAAAATGGCATAGTAGCCCAAGATTCTACACCGGCGAACCTCAAAGAAAATGGAGTAGGTGAAAGACGCAAACTGCACTCGATGGATATGGTGCGAAGCATGATGAGCTACTCCACACTCCCATTGAGTTTATGGATGGAGGCGTTAAAAACCGCCATTCATATTCTCAATAGAGTGCCTAGTAAGTCGGTGCCCAAAACACCGTATGAGTTGTGGATAGGAAGAGTTCCCTCACTAAACCACTTACGTGTGTGGGGGAGTCCTGCTGAGGCTAAAGTATTTAACCCAAACCTTGGGAAGCTAGATCCCAAAGCGAAGTTGCCATTTCATTGGCTACCCCGAAAGTCAAAAGGTTTTCGCTTCTCTTGTCGCATGATATACAAAGTTTGTAGAAACGAGACACGCTGTCTTCTTAGAGGATGAAATGATGAGGGGAGCATGGTAGCTCGAGAGTTTGATCTTGCAGAGAAGCGGGTATATGTGCCCACTCCGATGATTCAAGAGCCACTCTTCTCACTACTGCCGCCATTGCACTAACGGTATAAGATATTGTGGTGCCAAGACTGTTATTGTTCCCGCTGTGGCAACATTGAATGAGAATGAGGAACCTGTTCTTCAGATCCTATAGAACCCATTGCCACAAATGAGGGGAGCAACAAAGACCTCAAATGTAAGATGTACCAAATGTGGAGGCCCCAGGAGGTCTCAAAGAGTAAGAAGATCGGCTATTTCGATGATTATCGATTTATCATCTGAGGAATTTCAAATGGAGGATGACCCCACCTCATTTGAAGAAGCCATGAGAAGCGAAAATTCTTTAAAATGGCTTGAGGCCATGGAAGAGGAAATGAGGTCCATGAAGACTAATAAAGTCCGGGACTTGAAATTGTTCCTAAAGGAGCCAAAACAAGAGGTCAGAAATGGGTCTACAAAACAAAACTCGACTCCCAAGGGAATGTAGAAAGATACAAAGCGCGACTTGTGGCAAAAGGATTTACACAAAGAGAAGGGATTGATTACAATGAGACATTTTCTCCAGTCTCATGTAAAGATTCCTTCAGAATCATAATGGCATTAGTAGCACATTATGATTTAGAGTTACATCAGATGGATGTAAAGACGGCATTTCTTAATGGGGATTTGGAGGAAAATGTTTACATGGCACAACCAAAAGGTTTTGTCATGGAAGAAAATGAAAGAATGGGATGCCGCCTAAAGAAATCAATTTATGGGTTAAAGCAAGCTTCAAGACAGTGGTACTTGAAGTTTGACAGTACAATAAGAAAATTTGGGTTTAAAGAGAATGTAGAAGACAACTGTGTCTATACAAAGTTTAAAGATGGGAAATTTATCTTCCTAATCTCAGTATGTGGATGATATCCTCATCGGCTAGTAGTGATGTCATGCACATCGAGACGAAGAGATTTTTGTCCTCAAACTTTGATATGAAAGATCTTGGTGAAGCTTCGTTCGTTCTAGGGATCAAAATTCACCGGGATAGAAACAAAGGGATATTGGGACTATCACAAAAGACATATATAGAGAAAGTCTTAAAGAAATTTGGGATGCATAAATGTAGTCCTTCACCGCACCTATAGTCAAGGGCTTACGATATGGGGATTTTCAATGCCCGGGAACCAAAGATGAGATCGATCAAATGAAAGCGGTTCCATATGCTTCAGCTGTCGGAAGCTTACAGTATGCTCAAGTGTGCACACGCCCTGACTTAGCTTTTGTTACCGGGTTACTTGGCAGATTCCAGAGCAATCCTCGAATAGAACATTGAAATTGATAAAGAAAGTCTTGCGTTATTTGCAAGGAACAAAAGGCCTCATGATGACATACGTAAGATCGATTTACTCCATATAGTGGGGTATCTGATTCCGATTTTGCGGAGATGATAAAAGTCAACATCCGGATATGTGTTCACTCACCGGAGGAGCTATATCGTGGAAAAGCTCAAAGCAAACCGTCACTACATCGCCCACAATGTATGCCGAGTTTGTAGCATGTTATGAGGCTACGGGCGAGTGAACGGCTAAAGAAGTTCATACCCGGTTTAAAAGTGGTTGACGACATCAATAGACCACTTAAGTTGTAATGCGATAATGAACCAAAGAAGAAAGTATGCCCACAACAATAAGTCAAGTGGTGCTTTGCCAAACACATTGACATAAAGTACTATGTTGTGAAAGATAAAGTTCGGGATCAAATTATAAGTCTTGAGCATATAAGTACTGCAAAGATGTTAGCGGATCCGCTTACTAAAGGCTTACCACCCAACGTGTTCGAGAGAACATATAGCGGCATGGGTTTAAGGGAAAGCCTATGAATCTCGGACTAAAAGATGGCCCAAAAGATTAAAGTAACTATTTGAATGCAGGAGGTGTATTGTAGTCATTGAATCTATCGGCAATTGACCGTGACGATGAGACATATTCTATGCACCAATTTGTGATGGAATGAGTAAAGTCAAAAGTAATTAAAGATAAAACACGATTGAGATCAAGGGAGAATGTTAGAATGATCTCGAGGCATTTGGCCCAACGACCAAATGCCTCATTCCCTTCGATCGCGCTCGATCAGGCGCCACCCATTAGGTCAGGTGGGCCCTGTCGCCAGCCGCCACATAAATAGTGGTAGGGGCGCACGGGGACCAAGGATCACCGTGCGCGCCAAAACCCTAACCAACATACCCTATCTTGATCTAAGAGGGGTGCTTTGCGACGGAAGCACCACCGCCGGACACGCCATTGCCGAGGAGCCCTTTTGGACACCCCCGCCGAGAAGCCCCGCACCTCTTCACCGACCGTCGCTGCCCTAGCGCAGACCTTCACCGACGAACCTCCATGGCCAACCCTACCTCCTCTACATCGGACGGTAACTCTCTCTCTCTCTCTCTCTCGGTTTTCTCTCGAACCCGAACCACAAAACCCAAGAGATCAAAAGAACAGAACTAACACCAGCTTCACCATAAGCAAAACTGCCAAACAAGGCTTCTCACTTGGGACAAGAAGGGGGGCTGTTCTCCAATCTCCCCTTGCTGCAGATGAACACCACGCCTCGGCCGCTCTCCGTCGTACGGTTTATCGCGAACTGGAAAAGAAGCGAGGTCTTCCCGCTGTTCTAGCAGCAAGAAGGTGGCAAAATGGACGCAGGGGGAGTGAGCTAAGCACAGTACACAGTGGGTACTAGATGAAACGCACGGATGCTACAATAGCTTCGGTTTGATCCATGGCGCAGGGCGGAACGGAGCAAGTTTGAGCAGGTCAAGGATGCATATCAGCATGGAGGGCCCGAGACGAGGGTGATGCCGGCGCCTTCGTAGGGCGGTGGGGCGTTGGAGGTGCAGGATAAGAATTTCTCCACCATTAATGGGGATTAATCGCCGGAATATGGAGGAGACGGCGGTGCCGGCGAGGTGTTCGACAGTGTCACACGGGGGTGGCGGGGACAAACGAGAGCTGCTGCTATACGCCTATATCGGCAAATTTTTTTTTTTTAAAAAAAGCGTGGCCGTGGTGCTTAAAAAAGTTTAATTTAGAGCTGTTGCCATTTTAAAAAATATATATAATGATACTGTTCTTCCATCAACATGAGCGTTTCCGCTCGGACGCTTCCTCCCGTCGTTGATCCAGCGTAAGATCGGATGGTCTCCGCTTCAGCTCCTACTCTTCTTTCTTTGTAAGCGACCCACCTGATTCAATTCGCCTCCACACAAGAAGCAGCCGCGTCCGCAAGTCCACATGCATCGGTCACTCCTCTCTCCTCTTTTATCCAAGTCACCGGCGGCGCTGCCTCGTCCGCCATAGGCGGAGCTCACATGGAGGTCTCCCTTGCGAGGAGTGGTCGAGATTTGTCGAATCTGTGGCTATTGTAGTCGGAGCTGCTGGATTTGGCAAAATCGGGAATAAAGGAGCAGGGCTACGGACAGGACGTGTTAGATTCGAGGTCCCGTATGAGCAGATTGCAACTGGCCCAGGAATATGCATCAGATAGCAGCGACGCCTGTGCAGATGAGATTCGGTAGTGCTCGTTAGCCCTCCGCCTTACCACCTCACCTCCTCCCCCGAATTAGTAGATTGTTGCAGATATTCTCTCAATTTGTTGCAGCATTTTTACCCAATTATTTTGCTTTGTTGCACGGTTCTTCTGGAATGTAGAAGTGATATTTTGTTGCAAGCATTCTCCAAATTTGTTGCAGCACATTTGCTCAATTGCTGGACCAATTGTTCTGGCTTGCTGGACTTTTCTTTTGAAGGTGTATTTTGTTGCAACGGTTTGTTTGATTGTTGCATTAGAGTTGATTTTTTGTCGCACAACGAGTTTTCATTTGTTGTGCTTGTTGTGTCAAGGGAGGTTCAGATTTGTTGTGTCAGGGTAGGTCTTCGTCGCGCCTGTCACCTAGAGATGTTGAATTGTTGCACCGAGGAAATTCATGTTTCTCTTTTCAGTTTTGTTGCAAATATGTTTTTGATTTGTTGCATTTAAAAGTTCAAGATGTTATAGCATTGTATAGCATCCCCTCCAGTTTGTTGCATTATCTAACCTAGTTTGTTACAGCCATTCAAAAATATTATAACAATTATTTTCAGATGTTGTCACAATTATTTTCAAATGTTGCAATGTTGTAGCGTCGAAATTTGCTTGGTCGGGATATTTGAACTAGTTTTAAAGTGCAGCTAGGTTCTATACTGACGGTTTCATGCTCACTGAGAATATATTTTTTCAATATTTTTCTTGGCAATCTATTGTTATTTGTGCATTTTTTTTGCACATATGGATTAAAATAGTTGCACACATTGTATACGAATGTTGCGCCGAAGCGTACGAACGATAGAGAAGAGAAAATTTCTATGGAATTCCTACAATTTAAAATGGGTTATTAAAATATGAAGCTTTCTGCGAACAATGGTCATTTCAAAAAATTCTTTAGTAAATAACAAATAAATGGCTCCAACGAATCTTGAACGTTGAACTATGATCTTGGAATAGGAAATTTTTATGCATATGCTTTTATACAAGCTCAATTTGTTGTCTAGTTATGCTATTTTTATCTTTTACCTTCCTTGTTGATAAAAAGTATATTACTAATTTTTTTTCTTTTTAGAAAACTTAACAAACAACAAGGTCACTGCATGGTGTATAGTTCATACAAAACAAAAAATAAAAACAAACAAACAAAAGATATCCATTACACTACATTCTCACTAGTTTTTTTTAGCATACATGCATGTTATACTCTGATACCCCTTATTATGCGCAGCAGCTCTAGATCGGATCAGAGTTGCACGATATGGCATGAGCGTACACGATATCAAGAACGAAGTAGATGAATCCCGTAGAGAGAACATAATAACAACGACGAAATAATCACGATGAGAGAGAAAGATTTGGCGAAACAGACTGTAAATTTCTTAAGCACAACATCAAAAGAGTACAATTGATTGTCACTCTCACAACCCTCTCGAAACTTTTAGGACTCTCGAATATTTGCCCTATAAAAGAATATAGTGCTAAATAATAACCCAACCTCTAATCCCCTCGTGCATCTCTTGCTTTGGATGAGTTGATTTGTGGCTTGTGTTCCCTATGACAACCCCTTGTGGCTTTATATAATGCCTCTAATTCTCATTAAAATAGAAGTAGGAATCCTAATCCTAATAGGATTTGAATAGAAATCCTTGTAGAACACATCTTCAAGTCCTGGTAGATTAGGATATGAGTCATTCATACTCAATAATCTCCACATTGACTCTTATTCGTTAAAGTCACCGTGTTCCTCCAAGAATTCATTCCAAGCTAGCTCCGCTATTTTTGTTTTTCTATTTTTTTCTCCCACCTTTGGGAGTTCCCCCACCACATGGGCACCTACACATCACCGCAATATACGTGTCGATATCCAGGCTAGCCTACCCAGACCTCCACCTGGGAGCTCTTTTGTTGTGTAGTTTGATTAACCACACCTATTGTTCCTACAACCCTCCATGGTATAGTTTTGTACCACCTCCGAGCTCCACCTACTCGTTGGAACCGCGTGTTTGGTCCCACCATGTCTTCCTTCTTCCAACAGCTTGCACATTCGCCTTCGCGGCTGCTAGATTTTGCAACTATCTTTGCAGTTTTGTACATAACTGCAGATGAGATTTGAGTGCCTACTACTAATGACATGATTTTCTTCTCCTAGTCAGGATTTTTATGAGACATCCCATTGGCTGCTCTTCACTACTTATTACCCATCAATAGGTATCCTCCATTGCTCCAGATGCATTTCATAATTACATGTCCTTTGCAAGTAACTTGCGTGACTCCACCTCAAAATGATACATCACAACCTTCAAATTCAAACTATCTCACAGATATTAGATTTTTCTTTAAATCGAAAACATACTAAACTCCCGTCAATGTGCGATGTGCTCCATTATATATCTCCAATGTAACCATTTCCACCTTAGTAATTGTATACTCTTTGCAATCCGCTAAGCGAACAATTCCATACGCCAAGCATAGAGATCATTGGTCAAACATCTCCCTCACCGAACAAATATGGAGGCAACAACCTGAATCTAATATCCATCCATGAGAAGTACATGGTTGACTAACGACTAGTACGTCTGAATCATCTTTAGCTACCGCCAGAGCATTCACCCCTCATTTGCTTCAAACTTGGACAATCTTTATCGCATGACCTTCATCATCATATAGATAGCATACATGTGTGCTCTTGCTTTTTCCCTTCTTCTTCCTGTGACTTTTTCTTTTTCCTGCAACACTTATGACAGCTAATACTTGATCACGCAAGGATGAAGAATCCAATGGCCTCTTCAAGGACTCTGCCTCCAATAGATATGCCACTACCTCATTGAAGTTGAGATTGCTTTTTTTCAACGAGAATATTCATTACCATTTGCTCCCATGATGGTGGTAGAGATGGCGCTAATATGACGACTTTGTCGTTCTCCTCAATTTTCTCATCCACACTAGTCAGCCGTGTGATAAGCTTGTTGAAGACATTGAGATGGTAAATGAATCATGTGTCTTCCTCCATACGCAACCTAAACAGTTGTCGCTTCAGCATCCATCGGTTTATCAGCGACTTTGCCATATACAATTCTTCTAAGTCACTCTATAATTTCTTCGGTGAATTCTCCTTGATCACCAAGTACTTTACCTCGTCAGAGAGATATAGATGGAAGGTACTGACAGCCTTCCGCTCCATCACCTTCCAGTTTTTATCGGATGTCTTTTTCGGTTTGTCTCTTTCAAGAGCATCGATTAACCCTTGCTTGTGAAGAATTTAGGCTCTATTTTAGTGTTTTAGTAATTTACAACAACTGTCATTTGTGGACTAATATGTTTGTTAAAGTGATTGAAAGGGTTAGTTCCGGATAAAGATAAAGAGCACAAAATACACTCAAAGTTTGGATATCAAGATCTTCTAGTTCAAGGCAAAGGTAACTAGTTGTATAAGCTCTTTTCATAGTGACAAGTATTAAAATCTCTATGTATTACTTTAATACATAATAAAAAGGCCATATATCTTCATGGTCGTAACCCCTAAGGCTAATGACCCCCGTGGTCGCAAGGATTCCAAAGGTTACTTTTGGGTACCCTGGTCGGATGAGGTCCTGTACCTAGTCTCCGACCAGATGACTTCTCGTAGAAGCCTTGAACTGTCATCTGGATCTAACTCCAAGTATATTCTTACCGTGTGACGAATGAAACACATGGCATATTTGTTCCATACCATAAGACGGTTCATGGTCCTAAGACACTGACAATAACTACTATACGGTTGAGTGTCTCACAGACGCTAACTGATAACCAGTTACTATTTCGTTAACTGTAAGTGACCCTCCGACCGAACGCGTCACTTCTAACACGCGTCTTCTCCAGGAGTAACTGCCACCTCTTCGATGGTTAGACGGAGCACAGGAATAAGGGCATCATATTGAAGTATCGTAATCAACACTAGATTCACATTTCAACTCTGATTCAATAGCATAGCAAGCAGTATGCTCAGTGTAATTAGAATTAGTCCACCGCCTTGTTGAAGGCAACCCCTGTAAAGGATCCAGTTTATAGCAATAAAGAGCAATCACATTCTCTTCCAAGAACTCTTTACCATTTTTCTCTATCTTATTTCGTAAGATCGGCGACTCGATCATCGACCCATAATTTTACTGATATAGGAGTTTGAAGGTTAAAAGACCGGATTGCCAGTGTAGATAGTTGTACTACGAAGAGTGATCAATAACTAGTAACTTGGTAGCAAAGTGTATCACAATGCTCAAACTCACTTGGTTGCATCTTCAGGTTTGCAGTGATCTCACAACCACAAAACTTCTGTCCAGTATTTCTTGGCCGGACTGACCACAGTTGGACATCCGGACTAACCGGACATTCGGATCGTTGAAGCGGTCAGCTTTTTCCAGAGAGCTCTTTTTTCATAATTTTATTGGCCGGACTTACCGGACCCCCACCTTGAGTCGGGCAGTCAGTTTTTTCCAGAGAGACTCTCTTTCGGCTAATCCCTTCTCTATTTTGATACCCGGACTGACAGTAGTTGGAGGGCCGGACTGACTGGAGCTCCGTTTCCTTGATGCGGTCAGGTTTTTTCAGAGAATGGTGTTTTTGCGACTTGCTACTAAATTCTTCATGTCGGACTAACCGCAATGTTTTCACCGGTCAGATCGAAACCCCGGATTGACCCGTGTGGTCATCTTTTTCCAGTAGCGATTTTTTTCGTTTTGGGAAACTTTTGAACCAGTCTGACCGGACCATGAGTGGGCGAACTAACCGGACCTAGCTCAATGGATATATTTTGTAGTCATGATTATTGCAGAGTTTACCATTATACTATAGTCCGGGCTGATCGGCCCTATGCCTGCGCTTTGACCGACCGTACCGATTTTGCACAGTCTTGTGTGCCAACGGCTAGTGGAGAGGATTGAGGCTATAAATACCTCTCCTCCTGCAGCAAGGGACATCTTAGAACCTCTATTGAACACTCTTGATTCCTTGCCTCTTCTTCTACTGCTTGCAAGCTAAAGTTCCATCTTGCAAAGGTTTTCCAAGTGCATTGAGTTGAGTTTGATTTTTATGGCACTTGAGCATCTTAGAGCGAAGTGTTGTTGGTTTTTTTACTCTTGGAGGTTGCCACCTCCTAGATTGTTGAATAAGGTGAATTGGTGATCTTCTCAAGAAGCTTGTAAGAAGACCTGGTTGATTGTGAAGGTTGGAGCTCGCCTTTTCGGAGTGAAGAGCTACCACTAGTGATTGAGGGGTGTGCTATGTAGAGCCAGCTTGATTCGTTCAAACTTCCTCAAAGTGGATTAGGGGAGACCGGCAAGTTTCTGAGACCACGAGGAAACATCGTTTGTCTTCATACGATGGTTTATCTCTTTTACTCTCCTCTTAGGGCATTTACTTATATAGCAATATTTTGTCTCTTGGTTAATTTATTTATCTTAGTCTAGAGTGATTAGTGCATTTAGAAAGATTTAGATTATTTAGTCCTTGAATTGTGAAATCGAATTACATTTCATTACTTGCTAAAAATTTATTTTTAGCAAAAAGTTTTAAAAACCGACTATTCACCCCCTCTTGTCGGTTGTCCTTGATCCTACAGCTGGACAAGAACATCATTCACCACACATTGTCATACGCTAAAATTTCCCTCGTCGTTAAATTTCTCCACTTGATTCCACATCGCTGACATCGATCTTGGCTTTAGCTTGGCTTTGTTTGGCTTGGCTTGCCATGGGTTTGATACCACTCGTTATACTCTGATACCCCTTATTATGTATAGCAGTCCCCAGATCGGATCAGAGTTACGAGATATGGCACGAGTGTGCACGATATCAAGAACGAAGCAGATGAATCTCATAGAGAGAACATAATAACAATGATGAAATAATCACGACAAGAGAAAAGATTTGGCAAAGCCGACCATAAATTTGTTAAGCACAACATCAAAAGAGTACAAGGGGTTGTCACTCTCTCATAACCCTCTCGAACCTTTTAGAACCCTCGGATTATTACCCTATACAAGAATCTAGTGTTAAAGACTAACCTAGTCTCTAATCCTCTCGCGCGTCTCTTGCTTTGGATGAGTTAGTTTGTGGCTTGTGTTCTTCATGACTACTCCTCATGGCCTTATATAGTGTCCCAAGTTCACCTCCAAAAAGAAGTAGAAATCCTAATCCTAATAGGATTTAGATAGGAATCCTTGTAGAATACATCTCCAAATCATAGTAGGTTAGGATATGAGTCACCCATACTTAGCATTGCATAATAAGACTCACATGATAACTAATTGTACAAAACTATCCTGATCATAGTTGATTGCAGCTATAGTTGAAAATGGTAAAATTTCAAATTCAAGGTACAAAAATTCCTGCTAGGAAAGGTACGAAAGTTTTGGAAACTGCCTAAGTGTTACAAATAGATGGTACTAACTGTTGGTGATATGCCCCAGAGGTAATCATAGAGATGATTATATCACGTCTATGTTTATAAGTTATAGAATAAATGTTATTATATTCATTGGATGAATTATCATTTATAAAGATTAACAAGTATGTAACTTGTTGGTGAAGCTCTTTAAGTTATATGATATTATTTTAAATATATCCCTGGTCAGATGTCATTGGTCGAGACACTAGTGACTTATCGACCAACACATGTATTGATTAATGACCATATTTCACCGGTCATGGATACGGGGATATCAAATCAATATGATGTTGGATTAACCCACCTTAAGGCACTATTGAAATTGTTATGATTTTGTGTGTCATGAGTTGGTCTCAAGCAATGATGATGTATAATCCTTAGACCTGGGACCAGCATGGTTTCCTACATATGTAATAGTACATTTAGGGGTTGTCAAATGCTACTCCGTAACTGGGTAGTTATAAAGGTAGCTTTCGGGTATGCTATGAAACATGCGGAGAGATGTGACTAATTGGATATGGGATTTGCCCCTCCTAACATAACAGGAGATGTATCTCTAGGCCCCTCCATGTGGTCGGATAAAAAAAGTTCATGACCGTGCCACTAGTGGTCGAAGAGTTAACCACATGAAGTTATCCGTTACTTGATCAAGAAAGTATTGAACTATCCATGGATGACAAAATATCTTACCTGAAGTTCAACTAGATAACGTGAGTCAAAGGGAGAATACGCAAGCAGGTTGTTCAGTCTGACCAGATACAGACTGTTCATAAACTGGTCGAACATGATCACTAACAGTCAGCGAACTGGTCGTGACTAAAGATGAACGTCGTGACTAAAGATGAACTGGTCATATAGATATACGAGTTGGTCGTAACTGATAAGGACCTGGTCGCAGATCATGTTGCATAAGGTTCATCCGATATACTATTTATGTGTATTCGAGAATCGTTATGTCCCGCTAGGAATTGCTAACAACTCGTGGTCGGAAAGGATTTTTTGAATCACAACCGATTACACATGAACTTACAGGGTCGGACACTTAACGTATTGGAACAAACAAGTTCGGATAGGATCCGTTTTGAGCTCTTTATAAGGGGATGCATGGGGTTGTTGAGACGTAAGAGTTGCTTCGCCAAAACCTTAACCATCATCTCTCCAAAGGCCCTACCGTGCGCGTTGGTGCTAGCACACCGACGTACTATGTTTCACCCCTAGATGTGTGGATACTGTAGAGGCGTTGCTGTGGTTGATGCTACGCTGATCGGTGACGATCCACAACCTACGCAAGGAACATAATAGGTTGCTGGAGGAGACGATCGGTGCTGAGGATGTTGAACGATCGACTACAACCACTACATCGACGGCCTCGACGTTGGATCAGGCTGCTCTAACTCTTTTTTCACTGCACTGCGCGTTTAGTAGTAACAATCTATGATCTTTTGCTTGCATAGCTTCCTAGTTTACGTTGTAGAATTTTTGAATTTCAAGCTAGTGTAGCATACCCATATCCTTTCACTAACATGTACCATGTAGTGTTAGAAAAGCTTCATTTTTATCCATGTATCAAGTTGGCTAGAAACATTTGTTAGTCAAATTATGTAGGTTTTTTTTTCTATCTTCCTACATCTTCCTTCCTTGTATAAAATATTTATTAAATATTTATTTGTTTGGAATGTTTGAAAACAAGGAGCGGCAACAAAACAAAAACTGAATATAACAAACAAAACGTACATGTTACACCATGTCTTAATAATTATGTGGCCTGCATGCATGAGAACAACTCACGAGGATCACCACATCTATACAGCCATATTGATATCTGTCAATTGTGGCCGTTGTTGAAAATGTCAAAAAGATAAAATTTTAAAGTTGAAAAAGGAAGTTGTGTGCCATGAGGTAGCAAATATTTGAAAACTACATATTAAATCTATAATATATTGGTAGACACATGTTTCCTCGATGAGTACGTGGCCTACATGCATCTAACATTGAATACAACTCATGTGAATGCAACCTTTGCCGAAAATGTGGAAAAGACAAAATTCCAAAGTTGGAATACGAAGCTTCATGCAATGTAGCAAATATTTGAAAACTACATATTAAATCTATAATATATTGGTAGACACATGTTTCCTCGATGAGTACGTGGCCTACATGCATCTAACATTGAATACAACTCATGTGAATGCAACCTTTGCTGAAAAGGTGGAAAAGACAAAAATTCCAAAGTTGGAATACAAAGCTTCATGCAAAGCAGTTGCAATGATTTGAAAACTTCCCATTAAATGGCCATTAAAGCCATCCTATGATTTTTTTTCATTTATGAAAAGTTAAAAATAAGGAAATGAGATAAAATAAACAAAATGTGTTACACCATGCCCTCAATGAGTACATGTCTTAAATGCATGGAAGCAACTCAAGTGAGGGTCATCACATGTATAGAACCACAATGATGACTATCCATTGTAGCCGTTGTTGAAAAAGTTTAAAAGGTAATATTTCAATGTTGGGATATGAAAATTTCAGTAAAGAGTAGCAAATATTTGGATACTATCCATTAAATATCTAATATTTTCATTTTATTACATTTTCCCTTTTTTGCAAGCTTAAGAACAAAGAGATGAAACAAAATAAACAAAACAAATTATCATGTCCATAAAAAGTTACGTGGCCTGCATGCAAGAGAACAACACATGTGAGGACTACCAATGTGTATAGAACGACAATGATCACCATTGAGTGGTTGTAATTCTTTTTTGTCCGTTGCACAAACACTTATGGTCTAGCCATAACTAACACATTTCGTTGGTGTGAGTACAAATCACTAATTGTCCTAATGAATAAAACCTTTTACCCATTGATTTGTCTTTGTGCAACCAAGAACAAATATCAGTGCTATTTTGCCGTGAATTTTCTCATAAACACTGGTGGATGCAAGGGTTGAAGAACAACATTGCTAGTGCTTGGGGTAGAGGGAGCCTCACTACATAAACTTCAAGCCTATTGGATCTAAGGAGGATAGCAAACAAAACATAAGATCTTACTTTGAGAATACCTAATTGTTGAATGTTGTCCTTGCCACTAGCATTGACGCCAACTCATGCCTTGTTGAGGCTAAAGGGTGCCTATTGCCAACCTCAGTGTTGATTAGAGATGTGAGGAGGTGACCGATCGTGACTTTCTCTAAGCAAGACTTAGGCATAATAGTCAAAGCAAACAAAAAAAACATGATAGATAATTCGTTAGGGCAAAACATAAAGCTTTACCTACAGACATCTCAACTCACAACCTCTACTTAGCTTACCTGCAACGAGTCTCATCGGTCATTTGATCGGGAATCAGATTGAAATAAGTAATTAAGTGTTCAAGAAAACAATAAAGGAAGGAAAGGGAAGTGCAAATATAAAAAAAACAGGAAAACCTCTCCCGCCAACGCCAACGAGCCGTTGGCGAGGAGGGTTAGCGGATATGATGTCTTTTTCGGACTGTTACGAAGAGCGCAGTTCTCATCTTGTATACAACTTCCCAACCTTATAAATTCATCAACCAAAGTTTATAAACAAAACACACACGCTGCATTTCCTAACCGGCTGATCGTGCATCCATTTTTGGTTGTTGGCGGTTCCATCGTAGAACTTGGGGTTAGAGAGACTAGGCTGAGGTCAAGTCAAGCAAAGTCAATCCCAACCGGATCGAACCCTCCAAACCCGTAACCCGCTACGCTACTCCTCCCCCTCCCCTTGGGGCCGGGGGCACGGGACATCCCACCTCACTCCCCTTTTTATCGTGACTCGTGAGATGAGAAAAGGAAATCATATGGCCTTGGCCCATAGGAATATCGGTGGTACGATGAATAATAGCAAGCCAGGAATTGAAGAGGAATAACCAGTAAGGAATTTAAAGCGAAATTTCTCGGGAGATTTATGCAGGCGAGGAGCAGTAAGCTTCGCCTGCTTTCTTCTTCCAAAGCAATCTTTCTCCTCTTCTCCAATCTCCATCGATTAGAGTACTTCTTGAGGTTGCACACTTCTCTTTCTCCTGCTGTTTTTTTAGTCCTTTTCTTTTCTGCGTGTTTGTGCTATGTTAATCAAAGCATTTGCGGTTCTGACTTGGCTCCCACTTGCGATGTTTCTTATTCTAATTTTGTTTTTTCTTCTCCCAGAATCTCTTTGCTTTCAGGTTGACCTCCAATCGCTGCTGGATTCGCCGTGTCTTTGCTCCCTTTCCGGCCGTAAAACCCTTGAGCGGCGACGACGGCCAGTCGACCGCCCCATCGAGCCAAGATTGCATTTTGATGGGCTAGGCGTGCTCCTGGAGGCGTTTCTTGGGAGCCATCTTCGGTTCCGGATCCATGGTGTTCGGCTGCATCTTGGGCTCCCCTTTCCCCGGCTAGTGTTGTGTTGGGGGAGGGTTTCTTTGTTCCTCGGTGGTCGTCTGAATTCTTGCCTATTTGGGAAATCTGTGTCTGAACTCCGGAGTGCAGTTGTGTAACAGTTTGGGGGGTGGATGAGGTCGGTGGGGGATGTTGTGGAGATCAGCTCCGATGAGGAGGACTTTCCCGTGACCACCAATAAGTTGCCTGTCGACCCCCTTGAATGGGTCGCAGGGCTTTTTGATGAGGATGATGAGGAAATCGTGGAGGGTTTTGATGACCTGGTGGTGATGAGTAAGTTGTCAGCTCCACCAGTGCCACAGAAGAAGGGTAAGCCTGATGGTTGTGGTGGTGATGGGGAAGACGATGATTGTATGGTTTTAGACAGCGACCCTGATAAGGCGGTTACTGTCGCGGAGGATAAGGAGAGTGCGGGAGATGGCAGCTCGGATGAATTGCAGATAGTTGCAGAGAAAGGCCCGGTATTTGCTTACTTCCATTTTGATCCATAACATTGCATTTTTCGCATGACATAGAAGCAGCACCTTGTTATATTGGAGACTGTTATAGAGAGATGGAATGTTCGGTTGCATTCATATATTAGTGAAAAGTGTTCACAATAGGGTAACTATTATGTTTTGAACTGTGTCTGACTACCTTGTGCCGATTTCATTGGACGTGTATGTGTGACTTTAGAATCAAGTTGCTAAGGTAGTTTAGTTTCTGAGAGATGGTATACATTAATTCGACCTCCTGTGTTCACTGCTGCGGAACGTACCTTTTGATTCAAATAATGTGAAAGTGGTTAAAGATATTATATTCGACTTGTAATGCGGAAGTGTTTGCTTAACTACATAATCATTCCATGTTTACCTGTTCATATTGTCTATGAATATCTGCGGTTTTTAGTTCATGTCAAGTTTAACAAAGAGAATTTGAGAGCTTTTTCGTAGAAACTACAGTTTACCTGCAGTAGCATTACTTTGTTGTTTACCTTAACAATTGTCTATTCTTCTACAGGTAGCATGCAGGGACTTCCCTCACCCACGCCATTTATGTTCTAACTTGCCCTTCATCACTACTTCTCATGTGAAGCATTGCAGCATGGTAGGTGACAACCATTTTCACTCCTTGATGTTGTTGGCAATTTGATACAATGAATATACTAGCAAAGTAGCCAACATCTTTTGTTTTAACGCAATTGCATTGCTGCTTTTTAAATGCAGTGCCACTGTTTTGTATGTGATGCTCCAGCTCCATGCAATTATTGGGGTAAAGGTACCTCAATTAACGATCATTGTCATGCTACGGATAAGGAAACAAAGTGGAAAGCACTGAGGCAAGCATTCAAGTGCAAAAGTCTGCCAGCATCTCATCAAGAAAAACACCAGAATATCGTATATCCAGCAATAGTGTCACCCAGACAGCAAGATATACAATGTCAAGTCTCAGTCCCACAGTCACATCCGCCTTTTATACCAAATATCAGCAGCCCTTCTCTCGCCAACCAAAGTCACCTTCTGAATGTTGTGAACCAAAACCAACAAAGACATACCTCAGTTAGAGTCTCGGTGAATGTAGGGCAAACTGTCTGTGCACCAAGAGCATCCCCTGCAACAAGAGCCGGAAGAGGTACAACAAATGCTCACACCCCTCAAATTACTCATTCGCGTGCAAGATTTAAAAGAGTAGGGGTTGCTTCTCCAGGCCTCACAACCCCAAATGCTAACCAATCTGGTTCTGCAGTTCCAAACAATGCCCTGATGCACCAGGCAATACCACATATATCCCAGCCAGCTCAAATTGAACCAATAGCAAATGCTTTCACTAGTACCGTTCAGAACAATGCCCCTCAGAGATCTTTCAGTGCACCAATAGCATATCAGGGTCAGCCAGCGGTACCTTGTCAGGTTGCCTCAAATGGAATGCATGACATAGAACCACAACTTTCGCGTTGCACCTCGCTTACGACTCAGAGAACACAATTCCTACCAGAACCAGTAATGGATGTTTGCTCACAAAGCTGGCATGACATACTTCTTAGTGTGGCATCTGATCTGGGCGTATCAGATTACACTATCAGCACTTCACAGTCTCAGCAGCCTGTGAGGACTTCCTCCCAACCTCTGCTTGCCAGTGCAAACCAGGAGGTGGATCTTCACGCTGAGTCTGTTGCAGCAACAGCAAACTTGATGTCTTCTAATGGGCATGACTTGTCCAATCACACAACAGGTGGTAACGTTCAGGTAGATGGTCCTATGCAAACAACACCAACTTTGCACAATCCGAATTGCCAGAGCAGTCTTGTTCCAAATGAAGCTCATTTTAACGATTTTGTCAATTCCCCTGCGGACGGATTATTGATAGAAGCTGCTCATCATAGAGAGTCTTCAGGATTGGATTCCTCAGATCTTCTATTTGACTTTGAGCTCGAAGGTTGGCATTAAGCAGTCCCCTGACGGACTGCCTTGGCATTTTCTGAACCTCATGGACAATAAAACTGGTGCCATTGACAAGCTGGTTTAAAGGTTACCTTCGTAGGAGAGAGGGGGAGATGTTCCTTGTACAGTCTGTAGGTTCTGTGGTACAAATGTTTTGTTTCATGGTTGTTTGCATAGCAGTAATACAGGCCTTTTATTAGGCCTTAGATGTTTGCAGATATTGCTCTGAAGTAGAAGGGCAGAATTTCAACTCCCTAGCTGTTGATCATGTATCTATGGTTCATATTATAGTGCCAAATTGCATATGTGAGGTAGTACTCAACCAGAGTTCTACTGAGCACTGATATGGCTAATCTCCCGCGCTTGCTGTGGTACATCTTGTTGATAGCTTGCAGATGCAGTGATAGTAGGAAATAGCGCTAAAATGGTAAAATACTTGTTTCGCTTGATAGTGCAGAGAGTGCTGCTCCTGAAAAGCCTTCCACAATATTTGAGTTACAAATTGCTGAGTTGGCTATGCAGTAGAATACTGAAGCAGGAATCAGAGGCAATGCTTGGTTTGTTCTTCCTCCATAAATAGCAATGCTGCTTCTTTTTGGCATAGAAAAGAGGCTCATAGGCATGCCATAAATTTCAATTCTTCAGGTTACACAGTGAAGGTTTACACACTTGTTAGGCATGCCATAAATTTCAATTGTTCCGTTTACACATTTGTGTCAGCATGCACAGAGCAAGCCTTGATTCCTGTTAAGACGGATCGAAGGCGTAGTGCATGTCGACGGCGACGTCGACGTGCCAGGTGCACCGTGTTCCCTTGGGGAAGACGACGAGGTCGCCGGCTCCGAACTCAACGTGCTCCTTCTCCGGCAAGCCCTCCACGGTTGCCTTCGCCAAGCCCTCCACGGTTGCCTTCGCCTTCCCTCTCACGGTGTAGCACGTCTGTCGCGCGTCGTAGCTCAGCGCGTATCTCCCAGGAGGGCCGCCCCACCTACGTATTTCAAGAACCGTCGGTGATATGGTATACGTATATATGTACGTATCGGCAGAAGATTGTAGTAGTACACGAACACATGCTTGTCTACTCACTTGGGCCAGGACTTGACGCCGAGCTCCGACAGGCGAGACGCCGGCGGCCTCCTCTCGACGGCGATGGACCCTGTCGGCGTATCGACGTCCGTGCGCGGATCCGAGCCGGAGCCACCGCTCGAGCTCGAAGCCATGGACATTGCAGATGACAAGTCAAGAGCGGAGATGCAATCCTACTGGATTCAATTTTTGCTGGGTTTATAAAGCGCGGAGAAGTTGCAAGCTGAATTGAACTCTCAAGCTCTCTCTCCCTGACGGCATGTGCATTGCACAAGAACAAGCTGCCTCTGATGCTCGTAGTCGTACCGGTCGGCATGTAGTGTCCAAACTGTACATCTCCAAAGCCTTCCGGAGACTTGCTGCTGTCGTGCAGCGCATCTCGACTCGGCGGCGGCGGCGGCGGCGGCGGCGAGAGGACTTGTTGCCGTCTGTTTCGTTTACCCGTGCCGGTCGGTTAGACGGGTTGACCGGCGGTGGGTAGACCACGTGGCAACGCCGCATTGGGCTCAACAACATGACCGAAGTGTCATACAGAGGCTGCTATGAATGAATGAATATATATAATTGCTAGTGCACAACGACTGTTCAACTCATTCGTTCACCTGTTGTAAAATCCTCTTTGGTACACGTGCACTACACCAAATCACCAAATTACCAACTGATGCTCATCATATCTGAAGTTCTTCACTTCTGAACAACAGTTGATAACATGGTGCATTCTTCTAACCAATGCCCTTCTTTCTCTGGTACAATTTTGACAATGTCAACACAGGAACTTAGCCAAGCGTGGATCAGATTGCGACGGTAGACCTGTCCGCGCACCGATTGCTCTGCATTTGATGCCTGCCTGCAACATGAAAAGCAAACTCGGTATATATATCTCAATCAGGACTCAGGATCAGAAGGAGAATAAAGCTGTTTCTTTTGTGGCATTTCCATAGCAAAAGGAAATTGGTTTACCACTTGGCAAGCAAAAGGCAGCATCTTTTCAGGAGGCATCTCTGCGGATAGTCCTGTGTAGAATCAATAGGGGAAACGGTAAGATTACGATAAAGTGTCAACAATAACTAACAGGTATTTAGTATTTAGTTAAAACAAAAATAACTGGCTGGTATTGAATGCCATCATACAAGAAACATATTCTTCATCTCAAGTCCAGAAAAAAAGTAACGGTTTTAGTACTTATTTCTAGCAATTTTTTTGCTCCTTAGGGAAAACATAATGAAGAAAAGGTGGAAAATAGACAATCTGGAAGAAGTTAATATGCCTCACCATGAAGTATTGCTCCTATAAATGCATCCCCACAACCAGTGGTATCAACAAGCTCTGAAGCTGGAATACTTTCCGCTGTTCCTATGAGCAGTCTTCCTAATATAGTCCCAAGACCTCTAGCAGAGAGTCTCATGAACTAGAATGATAAAATCAAGAAGGGTAAAATAGTAAAAGAGGTGCCGAGCAGTCGGCAAATTTCTTACAATTTTGATGACACGACAATCTCAAAGACTCAAACAACTGCGAGGACCAGAAATATTGTCAATTTATTATACCTTGGATGACACACAAGTTGGCAGGGTGTCATCTTTATGCACTTTCAGCTTTAAGGACTCAGAAACATTCTCTATATCTGCTGCATCCACTATAGAATCATCACCTGTTTAACAATACAAGAGAAAGTAAATAAAATGAACTTGAAGTCTCAAAGGCAACAATTATACATTATGTTAATCTTATCATGAAAAGATCAAAACTGACCGCCTTCGCTCCTTTCAAGCATTATGCAACCGTTTTCTCCAAGGGTTACAATTACGAATCTTGCACGGGGATATTGCAGAAGGATCTCTAGTAGTGCAGAGGGAATGGATGAGATCGATGTCCATCTCTTTTAAAAAAAGACGTCACTGGAATTAGTGAAAAAACAAATGCTACTGTACTAAAAGAACACAACTGAAAACAAATAACATTCATTTCTGTTAAAAATATATCATGAACTCATAATACCTCTGGAAATTTCCCCGAACAGACAATGTAACTTGCTAGACTGAGCAAACCTTCCAATTCCACCTTTGTTCTTTCTGGTTCCGCATCAACCAATATTGGAATCTTCATCTGATCAGCCTGTACATTTCTGGTTTTTATCAAGCAACAAATTAAAATATGATTTATTTTTTTACAGGTTTAAGATAGTGTTAGTGTAGTACTGCTAGTACACTAGGATTTCTAAAGATCGAACAACACAGACTACACGGCAAAATTTAGCATTATACGATGTATCAGTGAATGTTGCAACACAATGAACTTACCTGCTGGGCAACAGCCAATGCCATTTCATGCGAATATCCATCTAGGTATAGCAAGCTTACGTCTTGCAGTGCAGATGACAAACTTGACATTGATAAGTCACTAGGAACCATTGGAGGGTAGCCCGATGTGATTATACATGTACGAGTTTTCCTGCAAATGTCAAGAGTTTTTCTGTGAATATATGCATGGCAATTTATTTATGATGCCACAAAGTAATGTTGTGAAAGAAGTCCAATAATCTTAAACAAGATTAATAGCTTCAGCCATGTAGAAACTGATTAAGCGACCAGTAAAAGAAAAAAATGTGGACACAAGGGCAAAATGGTTGGGTATAAAGGGTCAGGTGATGGGTAAAAAAATAAATCTCCTTTTTTTTTTCTTGTATAGTTGTATTTACTAAATGGCATGTCTTTATTTGCCTTTTGTCTAATCTTTATGTGCAGTCTCTGAGAACAACAGAATGAACACTGTCTAGACCTTTCACTAATGATTTATATTATACCGAGAAAAACAAGTTATTGTTCAAGTGCATAAAAAACAACAAGATTGGTGAAAATTCTATATATAATAAGGCAATTCAGATTACATTAGGATAAATAGGACTACAAAATTGGCTGAGAAATCCTAAACAAACTTTCATTTGAGAAATTTAGCTACATGCACCTGCCAGAGTTGATAAGATGGGTAACAAATTCATTCAGGTCAGCTCAGACATGCTTATCTTTACAAGCTAGGTAGCTGTCTTGACTGCTTCACTTACCTATATAGCTACATGAAGCTAAGTACTAGTTGTCTTTATAAAAATGATGAAAGAGATATTCTTACGTTTGCTTATCAATAATGACATAAACAAGTGTTGTGTTTCCACCATCAGAAATCTGCAAAGCAGATCATCAAGAGAATATGAGACATAAAAGAAGAGAAGTCCAGAATATCTGATAGTTCACAATATATTTCACACGCATCTGTCATCTGTAAATCCTTGACCTTTGGTAAAAATTATCTCAGACAAGACATATCAAGCTCAACATGGAGGAGGGTGACTTTTAAAGGTTGTAATTCAAAATAGTAGCATTTTTATTTCTTGAACACAAGAACAGTGTTCATTTAACTTCTTTTTTAGGAAGATAGGACCATCTAGCTTAAATATTAGAGATACACCTTACTGGTGCCTTTTCTATCCATGTTGAAGTGCCCACAGCCAATATTTCAGTTATCACCCTCAAAAAAAAAAACAGTTATCAGTCAGTAGTGCCCCAAATTTTAATGGTACTGAAAGAGGATATAGACCCCGAAAACACAATGCCATCAATCTGAATGTTTATTTTGAGGAGATATTTACAAAATTATAGCGCCTTCCAAAAAACCACATGATTGCTAGCACATGAAGACCAAAGATGCACAAGTTATATATTTGTAACCCAAGCCTTACTATAACATGCGATATATCAATTCTCGCTTCGTTGAGATCCGAAAGAACAGTTCCTCCAATTTCATCGTTGGCCACCTGAAAAGACGTAAGCGGTGTCAATCAGTCCATGCGTTACCACAACACCTCAACACCGGGTAGGGCAATTACCTTGGAAATGAGCCTGGTGTTCAGGCCCAGACGAGCAGCGCCCGTCAACGCGTTCCCGGCATTCCCACCCCCCGATATCTGCGCACACCAAGAAAGCACCAGGGAGCAAACAGTCACTGCAATGCCGCAAATTTGGCTCACGGGGAACTAGGCAACCACACGAATTCTCCGATGTCACTTCAAGGGGCACTCTTTTTCTCCCCCATTTCTTGATCAAGAACAAATATTGATTACCTGCAGCTCCCCGCTGCGGATCTTGTCGTCGGGCCGTGGGTACGCGTCCACCGTGGCGAGGTAGTCCAGCGTCACCAGCCCGCACCCCAGCTGCATGCAAGAACCCCATGACCGATCAGATCAGGCAAACGAGCGATCAGATAGACACGGATCTTTGGTCAATGAGGCGGTGAGGGGAGCAAGTCCAGCAGCGCACCACGACGCCGTTCGCGGCGGCGAGGACGGCAGGGGGTCGACGCAGCGGCGTGGTGGAGAGGAGGAAGAGGCGGCCGCGGGGCGCCGCGGAGGGGATGAGCGGGGACGCCAACGGCGAGTAGCGGAGGAGGAGCGCCATGGTGGGGCGGGGGAGGAGGCTGCAGAGCAGAGCCGAGAGCCCGAGAGTGATTGCGGGAGCGGTCCAAGTTTGGAAGGTTGTTGCTTGGAGTGAGGAGTAGTAGTAGGCCCCAACTCCCAACTGCTCTCGACTTTTATCTCCGTGCCGAGAACCAAGGGCAACGGGACGGCAGAGAACAATATTTTTACTACGTGCGAACAATATTATGTGGTAATGATGCAGCAAAGCGACACCATGCCTATTTACTGTTCTTTGGTACTGCTGTGATCGATCTAGATTGTTTATTTTCGATTGTACAGTGGAGACAATAGTTACTGTAGATCTTTTGTATTTTTCTCTTCAATACAGAGGATCTGTTTTTGGGTAATGCTCAAATGCTATTAAACTTTTTTATTAATTGATTATTTTTAAAATTTAGCTAATCCGTAAATTTTATTTCCAATCATAACACTTTTAATCACAGCACCAATCAACTTTGGATCGGAGCTTCTCGCTGTCTAGGACCAATTGGGCCCTGACGGCCTGACCCATGTTTCATTTGAACAGGTCATGCAGGATTGCAATGAAATTGCTAACAGTGGGATTCAGCCATTTCTTGATTAGTTAAGGAGAGCTGCAGGTTAATTATATCAAAGTACCGATTATGTCCTGGCAATAGTTTTGGGCTAATTGTGTTACAAAATCGAATAATGGAAATTTGGCTGATATGAACCAAATGCCTGACCGAAAATTAGCAACTCCGGCGACGGCTCGCTGCCCACCATCCAAGTCTCAACCCCCCCTCTGGATTCTCTCCTCCAAGCTCTCTCATCTTGTTGGTGTGTGGTAGCGCTGGCCAAATGAAAATGGGAATGCCCTTAGGGCATGCAGTAGGCAAAGATGTTGGGCTGAGCTAGCCCAGCTGCCAAGACCTCAGTTTATTTTTTGTGATCATTTTAATGTACAGTGTGTTATATAATTTTTTTTTTTGAATATTCAGTGGTATGCGTATACGGTTGGACCACATGTAAGTAATTATTTAGCTGGTAAGAGGACGAAGCGGGCAGATCACCTATGTCCATGATCATGCCCATTTTACCCACCGAGCAGAATTTTGCGATTATAAAGGTGCTTATAGGCTAATTAGGAGCGTACTAACCTCTATTAGTGTTTTTATTATCAGGTAATCGGGTTAGGGCCGAGATTGCCTGCGGACTCGCGAAAGATCAGTGCGATCGGACGAGGCGTTTCGCGTACAACGGTTCGTGCGTGCATGATGTTCTTTGTCCTTGCCTTTGAAGGTTTGCATTATTTCAGTTCAGAGAATCATTTCTCAGTACTCGAGAGCGAGGCGACCCACAGATTGAATTGTTTCTAATTTTCAATGTTTGGTTTGAGAACTAAAATTGCGCAAGAAAGGAAAACCAAAATTTGGTGTTACGAAAATCGGGACGGACAAATCGGTCACCTAGATTTTGGCATAGTTTGGCACAAAAATATAAATTAGAGACCCAATGTGAACATAATTTTGTAAAAAACTTGGCATCAAACCAAACGGAGGCCAAATATGATAAACGTACCAAAATTTATCTAAGTATGCTTTGGTTCGCATGGGCACCAAACCAAACATGGGCTAGGCGCCCAACCCTAACCTTTCCCGCTAATACCAACATGGGCTAGGCGCCCAATTCAACGAGCCCGACCCAATACCACCACCAAAAGCCGCCTCCAAAGCCCCAACCGCACCTATAAAAGCATAGACCCCCCAAACCCTCGCAAACCCTAGCGACGCACACACACCTCCACCCACCCCACTCCCTTCGCCGCCGCCGCCGCCGCCGCGCGAAGCAAAGCAGGAGGAGCAGGATGCCGGCGGGGCACGGGCTGCGGTCGCGGACGCGCGACCTGTTCGCGCGCCCGTTCCGGAAGAAGGGGTACATCCCGCTCACCACCTACCTCCGCACCTACAAGACCGGCGACTACGTCGACGTCAAGGTGAACGGAGCCGTGCACAAGGGCATGCCGCACAAGTTCTACCACGGCCGCACCGGACGCGTGTGGAACGTCACCAAGCGCGCCATCGGCGTGGAGATCAACAAGCAGGTATAAAACAATTACTTTACCATGTTGGATCTGTATGGGTGTCGCTCTAGGATCGGGGAGTGCTTAGTTGAGAATGATGACAAGGTGGTGGTGATCATGTCATATGACTCGCGTCTGTAGGATTTGTGCAAGCTATTGGTCTTCTCAAGATGTGATTAGGCTTTTGTAGTAGCAAGAATGGGCAATTTCTGGCTGTTCTTGCAAGGTTCTATACGAGCTGCATAGATCTGTACGATTAACAAGTGCAGCTTGCACGATTTGATGGTGATGGTGGTAATATTTGTATCATTCTATGGCTATGTCCGTGTGCCTACAAAGTTATATCACATTTTGATTAGATTATTCTCTAGATTTATTTGTGCAATAGTAGGGCATTTTATTTTTTCTTTTGTTGATTATGTCTGTGCTTACAAAGTTATATCACATCCAGTGTCTTTAGCATATTGCCAAAATGAAGTCTAGCTTTACTAAGCTTGCTTAGATGTTTGGTGCTCTGTTAAACAATGTTGTTTTGCTCGACAAACTGGCCTGAGTAAGGATAACTGTTACTCCTTTTGGAAGAGCTAAATTGGTTGTTGCCCAAGCAAAGCTGTTGAATGGGGATCCAAGTGTTTAGCATTTCTATATTTTGATTCTCCCAAATAGGTAGTCTACCCAAACGGGAGTAATTGCATAGGTGGGTAAAAAGCCTTCACTCGTTATGTATGTGTATTGACGTTTAGTGCCAGTTAATTTGTAGTATGTCCAAAATAGCTAAACTTGACTTTATTTTATCTTTTTCCTTGCTACACTATCACAATAATTGTGTTATTGTGTATCAAATTGTCAAATCATAGATGTCACCTTCTGAAGGATTTTTGATCCATGAGAATGAATTTGGTCACAGTTTCATATGGAATCTTAATTTCAACTTGATGGTTATATGGAGTTATGTTTATAATTTTTGTTTATTTTCCAAGTTAACCGTCATATATATGTCATTAGAACAGCTCAATGGTTTCATTTAGCCATTATATTGGAAAATGCATGCCTATGGTCGTGGGCAGAAAGGCTAACCATTGTTATAATGCAGTAATTGGATCAGAAGTGCAGATAGTTATTGCCCACTTGTCTATTGTTTTTACGCTGTTCTTCTGCATTTCATTCATAGTGTAACATGCACATGACTGATGTGACTTATGGAACCATGTTGGAATTTGTGTTTCATGCATATGATGTGCAGTGATGTTCAGTGGTAATGTATTTATTATTGAATTTCTGTGTGCATTGTCAGGTTGGGAACCGCATTATCAGGAAGAGGATCCATGTCCGCGTCGAGCACGTACAGCCATCTAGGTGCACTGAGGAGTTCCGCCTGAGGAAAGTGAAGAACGACCAGCTTAAGGCGGACGCCACGGCACGTGGTGAGGTAATCAGCACCAAGAGGCAGCCGGAGGGTCCTAAACCCGGCTTCATGGTTGAGGGTGCTACACTTGAGACTGTCACCCCCATTCCCTATGATGTGGTCAATGATCTCAAGGGTGGTTACTAGGATATTTGGTCTATCTACCTGCACAACCAGTTCAATATGTATGTTGCTCTAATGAGTAGAATTTTGCTCGCTCTGGGCAGTAGTCTGGACCTTTACTCTACTTCATTCCTGTCAAGATTTTTTTGTCGCAGTTTGCTATGCTGAGTTTTGAAGAATGCTTTATACTGTGTTGTTTGCTTGTGAGAATGAAGATGCGCTTGGTTATACTGCATATTGTGTTGATTGCATAGCTTGAACCCTAGTTACAATAAACTAATATTTAAGGATGTTTTTATCTACAGCCGAATTATTTGGAGGATTGATATGATGACTTGTTGAAATCTAGCTGGTCGCCTGTCTAGTTGATGGATTCAATTACTTGCCGTGCATCCTGCATATTACTTTCGTGCTTTATCTTCTTTTCTTGAAGGTGAGCTACTTGGTTGCTTGGAAGTTTTGTTGCTTGTTGGATTTCCTCTCAATTGGTTGTTCCCAGATGTGATTCCTTCTGTGTGGTTGATATGTTCCTATGGTTGTTTGATGTTTTGTTCTGGGGCCGTGTCGAGTGGCTGCTGAGAACCTGAAAAGATTGTCCACACACAAAGTTGTGGACTAGGTGTGTTTCCACTTGAGCCTGATGATGATCGTTGAACTTCACTAACGCTCAAGGTGAAGAAGGGTGGTGCTGAGGGGGCAAATGACAATGCATATGGATGTTTGATGATGTTAAGCCCCGTTTAAAATGCCGGAATTTTGAAGGTGTCCAAGCGGATTTGTCCTGCTACTTAGTGGATTTCCAGCGAAATCTTGTGTTCCTTGGGTGCTTGGAAAGTTTTATTTTGATTCAAATAGGACGCCACGGGCCATGGCGGGCATCACGTAGTTTTATATCACGATATCACGCTAAATCTGGGCATGCAGATACCCATGATACCTCGCTGATGATCTGGAGTAATCACACAAAATCGTAAGCAGTAGGCAAAACTACTGCAAATTCGTACAGAAAATTCCAAACAAACAAAAGTTAAAATTAATCGGATAGTAAAACATTAACCGAGGAGTTAGCTGCTGGTGCGTGAGTAGCAGCAGCAGCAGTTTCAGCAGATCTATCGAGCAGAGCAGGAAGAGAAGAGACTCGGAAGCAGCAACGAATCAGAGTGCGCAAGAACACAACATTTCTGCAAGCTTGGCAGGAAATGGATATATTCCGGAACAAACCCCGAGCCGGCATGGACCACCAGCGTCGGAGCCTGAAACGTGACAACAACTCTGTCCTCCCCTCCCTCCCGACGTAATTACATCTTTTTTCTACACATCGTTTCGCGCGGGAGAATGCTCGCGACCTCCGAGCGTCCGTTCCCTCCCAAACCACAAACCCAAACTCGATCTACAAAGAGAAATAATGATGATCCCACGTCGGTTTCCGTCGGAACAATGACGGCCTATAGCAGCACTCAGCTCCGCAGCGCGACCGCGGCCTCGTGCACGAGCGGCCCGGTGGCCTGCGCGACGCCGTGCGCCTCCCGCTCGGCCACCTCCCGGCGGGAGCACGCGTCGCCCCGCGTCCCGGCCTCGGACATCTGCTTCACGAACGCCGCGAACCGGCGCCAGCTGTCCGGCTGGAAGAGGTCGGGGCCCATGCGCAGGTAGGTGAACGCCACCATCCGGTCCTCCTCGGCGCGCTCGGCGGCCGTGGCGACCACCTGGTCGTGCGCCGCGTCGTCGTACCGGGGCAGCGCGTTCTCGCCGGCCAGACCGCACCCGGCCGCGCGGGCGGCCGCGGCCACCTGCCGCACCAAGCCCTCGGGCCGGCACTGCGCGTCCTGCGGCTGCTCGTGGTCGCGCATCTCCACGCAGGTGAAGTTGAGCACGGCGCCGTGCCGGCCCAGCGTGCGCGCGATCGGGAGGTACCCGTCGCGGTGCCGCGTGTTGTAGTACCCTGCCGTGAGCTCGGCCGCGTGGGACCGGGTGCCGTAGTGCCAGTGGATGCCGGCGACCTTCACGGAGACCTTCACGCCAGGCGCGTGGCCGAACACGGACGTCGCGCCAGACAGGACGCGCTCCCCGTGTTCCAGGAGCATCTGCGAGTACCACGACATGAAGAACTCGCCGTACTCGGTGCTCCAGCCGCCGCCTTCCCGACGGAAGAAGTCCGTGTCCTCCGGCCAGCTGTTGTAGCCGCCAGCGTCCGTCGGCCCCCCGAAGCCCCACTCCGGCTTGCCCGCCGCCTCCGCTGCCGCCTTCAGGCTGCTCAGCATGTACTGCACATCAAACAACAACGTCAGCATAATTCCTGATCAGCTCATGTTAATTCAGCTGGAGTTGTTCCATCTGAAATACCCTGTCGCTGCATTGGAAGGCGCCGATGCCGGGGAACTTCCAGGTGCCGTTGCTCTCCGGGTACGACGGGTACCGCAGCTCGCCGGCCGGGCCCATGCCGACTTGGATTTCCTGCATGCACAGGGCGAATTAGCGATTTAGCTCGGGGAAACATTAACGGTCAAAAGAGGCTAATCTATTGAACGGCGGGGGGACGTACGACGATGGTGTTGCCGAGGAAGGAGGCGAAGTGGTCGCGGAAGGCGCGCATGAAGTCGGTGTAGCACTGGACAGGCGTGCGCCCCTTGAGGACGGGCATGGCGTCGCAGCCGAGCGAGACGTACTCGTAGTTCCGGCGGCCCCATTGGTCGGTGTAGGCCAGGTCCTGGTCCTTCTCCATCTCCTCCACCACCCACCTCGGCAGTGGGATGCTGCATGTCATCGCCATCAAGAGCACCACCCATATCTTAGCATGATCCAATGGACAGTGGAAAGGGAAGGAAAGAACACTAGAACAGAGCAAAAACGGGATGAAATCAAGGTGCCCGGCCGTACGTGACGGAGTCGCCGACGTTGCCGCCGCACTGGTGGAAGGACATGACGGCCTGGACCTTGAGCCCGGTCTTGCGCGCCATCTCCATGAGCTCCATGTACCCGGCGAAGTTGTACCGCCCGGGGCCCTCGCTCTCCACGATGCCCCACCACACGTCCACCATAATGCCCTCCACGCCGGCGCTCTTCAGCGCCGCGAGGCTCGCCGCCACGGCCTTCCTCCGGTTCAGCCCGCTCCCGCAATTCTTCACGGTGTCCAGCGGCATCATCACGAACACCGGCACGCCAGGCTTCCTCGCCGCGACATGCTCAGCCGCGGCAGCGCTCTGGGCCGCCGCCTGGCACGCCATCGACATGGCCGGCCTCACCGGCGCCACCGAAGGCTCGCACGCCGCCTGCCTCTGCAGCCGCAGGCTGTGCGCCTGCGATGCCGCCGCCTTCTGCGCCGCAACCGACACCGGCGCGGCGACCACCGCGGCACGCCGTGCGGTGGAGGGCGCGACCGACGCTGCTGCTGCGGCGCTCTGAGCCAAGTTAAAGGCCATGGTTAACAGACGCTTCTGTGACTAATAAACGCGGGAGCAATTAAGAAAATGTTTACGGATTTGGATTTGCACGGCCTTAACAGGCTGGAGAGATTAGATTACTGGGAGGAGGGGAACGGGAATATATCTAAAAAATGCTAATTTATTATTAATTATTGGGTGGGTGGAGGTCGACGAAGAGGGGATTCGCAGGCGGGGAGGTTTAAATAGGAGGAGAGGGGGAGGGAGGAGTCGCTCACGAGCGACGCGCTTGCGGGAGGGAGGGAGGGGAGAGAGACACGTGGCTGGCGGTGGGGCTGGGAGAGCAGCGATGGACGGGCGGGATTTTCGCGACGCGTGGTGCGGCCTGAGAGCCTCGGCGGGGCCGGGCACGTGGCAGTTGTGTTTGGATTGGGCTACGTGGATGGCGGCCAGGAGTTGTAGGAGGAACAGGAGAGCGCTGGTCTCCCGGCGGGGTCGAGAAACAAGGGTATGTATATGCTTCGCATGATGTGTCAAGTTTTTGATGAATTGAAGCGCGGTGTTTCATGATCTGAGAATTATGTATTGTACACGCACAGGGATTAAAGGCAGCCATTGCAGCAGCATCGAGTGGAGAAATAAGCCAAGATATCGCCGCCAGTCTCTCGCACAACTCTATGCGGTTATGCATGTCCTCACATAATTCAACGCGAAGAAAAGGATACACACCGTGCTGCACATTACGTCAAGTCGTCTACTGTACTACTGACTGTAGCGAGAGCCGAGAGCCACTCGAAGGATAGAAAATGATTGCAGCTGCAGCAGCAGCAGTTCCCCGCACCACAGTTCACAGACGGATCTCATCACAGCCGGGCGGGCAGGTACCGCGCACGCAACACGTTGCATCCGTAAGAGCCAGGAGGTATCTGCGACACACAAGAATACAAAGCTCGTTGCGAGGTTGGAGACTTGTCAGCCGTGGCAGCCAAGGAGAGGGAGATGGTGAGATAACCCTGTCCCAAGTGTGCATTGCATTGCGTCTTCCTCGTCAAACAAGCACTCCACGCGAGCAGAACGATCAATCTGGGCGAGACAGCAAGGCCTTACCTTTTTTTTGGGCGGGGGGGCATCGACTGGTTTGTGTTGCCTGACTATGCAACTGTGGGGTGACCATGTCACTACGCGCGTAGCAGAACCGATCGACGGTCCTGGTTCAATGCCGCTTCAGAAAGCGAGCTGGTTGTCTTGCGTGTATTTCGACGCATGCACCGTCGGTCGGATAGACTCGCGATATTGAAAACTTTTTTTAAAAGTAATTTATATAGTGAAAATTTATCGTAGTACCGATAAATGAGGTACTTTTGATCAATTTTAAATAGGGAGTCTATGTATCATTCCAATGTTTTCTTCTAAAAAATCAATTAGATTTACAGGCCATTGGATCTTCATCTGACGGTCCAGATCAACCCATGCTTCTCATCTCGACACAACCTCCCCCAACACACGCGCCACCCAGCCTGCCCCCTCCCCGCTGCCACCTCAGCACTTCGTCGGCATCGCCCCCGGTGCCGGCAAAGCCCGCTGACGAGCACCTCCCCACCGCTGCCACCTCCGGGCGCATCTATCGTTGCTGCCATCAGCGTCGGCACTGTCCCCTCATTCGCTGATTGCTCTTGATCACATGAAACTCCTTTGCAGGGAGAGCGAAACCGTCGCCGCGGCCCAGGAAGAGTGAGTAGCCGTCGAGCTCCCGTCATCTTCTGAAGATTTTTTAGACCCTTGGGCATCCACTCGGGCACCTTGTAGACGTGGGTGAGAGAGTCACACGAACTGTGGCACAACATGACGAGCAGAATGTCACCGTTGCACGCCAACACGTACGCCCCATGCACGGCGCGGGTGTTGCGGGGGCAGCTTTTGAACAATGGGCTCCGCATGTCAAGGGGTGTAGAATGAGTCAACGAGCTTGGGAGGAGACACCGTCCCGAGGTTGAGATCGTAGATGGCGATGCAGCTGCCCATGTTGATGAGGTTCATGTTGCCATGGTGGAAGGTGACACTGTCAATTCGGGCGTGGCTAGTGAGCAACATAATCCAGGCATCATCTACAAGCCGTCGGAAGAAGCAGTCCTGTCCTAGCGTGAGGTCGCCTCAAGTCCGGCTTGCGATCGCCATCCAGCCCACCGCCAACGAGGTTAGCGGGTCCTCAGTGAGGAAGACCTAGATGACAGAAGGGAGAGACGGGCTCCTAGTGGACGAGTCGCATCGACGATCTCACGTAGTACACTAGTGCGAGCCAGCCACAAGGCGTGCCGCGGGACTTGAGACTTGGGATGGGCCAGCACGACATAGGGCCGGTGGGCCATGGGCTAGGATGGTGCTCACCATGCCATGCCCTAGTAGGGAGGCAACGACGACGAGCTCCAGATCTGGCACGGCCCACAGCCCACGTGCCGCTTGCCCTGCCACGGCCCACGGGTCGCCGTGCCCTACATCACCCAAAAAAACAAGTGTGTCGAATCATGCCACCCATCGCGCCCTCTCGGCAAGCCTAGTCCGGCCCCATCGTCCGCACGCCTGCCATGCGGACCGGCCAAAAGGTCCGACCCAAGTCCCACGTTTAGCCGCATCAGTGAGGGGAAGCCGAGCGGGACGTCGACCTAGACGCTGCTCTCCAAGCCGCATCAGTGAGGGAGCTGCCATACGGAGTAGCGGGCGACGGGCCTAATCGTGCGCCAGTGGCCGGGGCCGCGGGTGTGGCCAGCGACGATCCACGGGCACCGGGCGGCTAGCGGCGATGTGGAGGCACGCCAGTGGGTGCACACCTGACGGAAGCGAAGGTGCTCGGCGTCTCCAGACAGGCATCCAGGTATGTTCTCGAGGCTCCGTCGGGAGGGTGGACCAGCCGCCGCCGCGTGCCATCGGTTTAGATTCTTAGTACCGGTGAGGAAAGGTAAGTTGCTCTGTTTTTTTGGTTCGTTTATTTTTAGGGGAACACAGGAACCTCCCCTAGATCCTTTACTTTACACTACCAATTGTCAAAAATCCTACCAATGCACTTGACCCCTTGCGACCAATTAATACATCCTAGTTTTGTCCTACTTGGAGTATACGATGATGTGGCATCCTAGTTTTGTCCTACTTGGAGGCAAGTATACGATAACCTGGCGTTCCACTTAGTAGTAGCTATTGAGTTGCATGCATCAACCAATTCACCAAAAAGCTTAAGCTGATGAGGAAAGACGGGCAATTCACTTATACTTCAACACTCCCCCTCACGTGTAGGCTCCCTCAGGCCTAAGACGTGGAATAGAAGTGGGTTACAATTATTATTATTAATTGCACCAACCGGGTCTTGAACTCAAGACCTCTTGACTCTGATACCATATTGAGTTGCATGCATCAACCAATTCACCCAAAAGCTTAAGCTGATGAGGAAAGACGGGCAATTCACTTATACTTCAACAGTAGCAAATAAAGAGAACTATTCTCCCAATCTCTCTCTCTCTCTCTCTCTCTCATGTCGCCGACCATCAACGCCTTCCTACCACCGTGCTTCCACACCTGCGCCAACGTGAAACGACTCTATTTTTCAAACAGGATACCTCCGGTTTGTACAACCGTTCAATATTTCAGTTGTTTATCGGAATGACATCAAATCTGCTCACGAATATTAAAAAAATCATTAATTTGATTAAATTATGGTCTAACGGCTATTTTACGGTAGCAGAATGGATATCTCAAGCCCAAAACTTTAACTTACATTCAGAAGAACTAAAAAAGCTTCCACAGTAAAGCTTGAGTGATGTCGCAACCCTAACACGTTTTCCAAAATATTCTTCAATCCTTTGATACACTTTTTAATAAAAATTAAGTAAGGTTGAGTACACAACATACTCAACAAGCCACATAGGAAAGCTATTTAACTACATGACAGGAGTTCAATTGATTGTTGAAAGTTTACCATATCAGTTATACGTGGATGCAACATTTGAGTTTAAACAGTTTGCTTTTAAAATAGTAAAACCATACTAATATAACATCAGGGGTTTTACCAACACGTGTATTTACCATCTTAATATCTCAAAATATCTACATATGTCTTATTTACTGGAATTACTCATGAACACAACTTCATTAACCGGAACGATTGTAAGATCGAGGAGGCTGACTAGAGGGAGTAAATAGGTTATTTTAAAAATTCTTTTGGCTCAAACTAAGTTTTATGCGGAATTATAAATTAATTCGATTTAGCTCAATTAAAACATAAATCAACTAGTCTTGACTAAGTGCATCAACAAACTAAGACTGAGATAAAGATTTCAATCCTAAGGAGAAAAGTAAGCAATTTAATTCTATAAATATAAATTGTAAGAAAGTAAAGCTCAAGAAAACAAACCACAAGAACACTTGAGCCTTTTCATGTGGTGATCGAAAATTTACCGGTTTCTCCTAATCCACAATGAGATAAGCCCAAACGAATTGAACCGGCTCCACAAATTAAGCCTACACCTCGAATCCACTCGGGGTTGCTCTTTCTCCACCCCGGAGATGGCGAGCACCAAGCCACTCACAACCGTCCGGGTCTTCTCACAACCTTATTTGAGAAGATCATCGGCGCAACTCCTCCAAGTTGTCTAGGTGTCGGCAAACACCAAGAGCAACAAGTCGAAGACGCTCACTTGAACGAATCAAGTGTCTAAGCTTAATGGATACTGAATCAAACACCTAATGCAACACAAGCACTAGGATTTTGCTATCTAAGCTCACCAAGTGCAACACATTCACAAAAGAGGGGGGAGGGCTTACTCTTTGCTCAAGGAGAACAAAAATGGCACCAACACTCTCCTACAACTGGTCACAAGGGGTATTTATACACCTATACAAGAAAACTAGCTGTTTGAGGAGAATCTGCAGAAAAACATGGATTCCCCATCTGATCGCCAACCAATAGCTGGTTATACCGTCCTAGTTCCAACGGCTATATAAACTACCTGTTGGACGCTCGACCGGACTGACCTCCCTCACAAGGGCCGGTCAGACCGGACAAAGGCCGGTCAGACCGCTCTACAAAGGAGTCAAGCTAAGGGGAAAACACCCCTCTTTGAAAATAGCAAACGGGGGACTTTGACCGTGGTGCCGGTCAGACTGACCAACACATGGCGGTTAGACCAATTGCCCACCGATCAGACCGGTCAAACATGGCGGTCAGACCGCCAGACCAAATGGACCGGCACTCAGCCCGGTCACACCCTTCAAGGGTCAGTCAGACCGCCAAAGGGTTGCGGCCAGACCGCCACAGACTTAGAAAGCTGAAAAACAGACTGACGAAGATTGTCGAATAGTCAAATTATTTGTATATACCTTTATTCAAAAATAACACAGATCCTCTACTGAGCCCGAATTAGCTTGCTGGACCTAGGATTAATTAAGCAGTCAGAATATGGATCCAAGAACCCTTCAGACCACTCCAGGATCTCTCTCCTGGGGAAGTCTCTTCGAACCACTTCAGGACCTCTCCCCTGAAGGTCTCGTTGGACCACTCCATAACCTCTCCCCAACAAAGGAGCTCCTCAAAGGCGATTGTTCACGTGTGGTTAATTACAACCCACGTGGAGAAGGTATTGGTTGTTACATCTGGAGACACAACGGTCGCCATGAAGGGATGTGATGATTGGTTTAAAGGGACTCAACCATTGACGTGAAGAGACTCTACTGCAATTAACTGTCGACGCCTGTAGAATTATAAAAGCCTGGCCTATGTGCCATTATAAAGACAGATCCCGATCCAAACCCTAATCTACGTGAATTCATAATCATTTTTCCCGTAATCAGAGCATACCCTTTTCAATATACATCACCGTTTTGAGTCCTTCGGCGAATATATATCAATCTCTATTTCTTTTTTTTATAATTTTATTTGTTCGTTCTGTGACGAGAGTTCCAGACATCGACACAGACTTTGAATTTCACTTCAACTCAATTTGCAAAACACATTTGTCAATTGATGCACAATGCAAACAAGATATGAAAAGTATGATTATCAACAAGTTGCAAAACATATTTGCCGACTTTTAGAATTACGCCACAAGGAATTTGGTACATGGACTTAAACCGTTTGTAAAACACATTTGCAAACTAAAGTCACGCGCTACAAAGATTATGCATGAACCTCAACTAATTGCAAAACACATTCGCAAATATCGGCAACATGATAAAAAGAACTAGAGTGAGCACTAAGAGCTATCAACACATGACACACTCAAGCTACTAGTTAAGACCCCTCTTAATAGAACGACAACCTATACTAGTAATTCGGTTTCCACACCAAACACCGAGATCGGTAAAAGAATATAAATACATCTTTAGCCTATGCTAGTTATACCTTTGCTTTGAGCATCCATCTTGGAGTGATCACTTGACGACGAACATTTTCACTCCAAGTTTGAGATCTTGATTTGAATGTCATCAACTTCATGATCTTATTTTGATGCTCATCAACACATGATGACATCATAAGTCTTTATCATCATGGGACTCAACCTATTTCACTAACTCATAGAAAATGTTTAGTCCACAAGACGATTATCATTAATTATAAAAAATTTATATTAACTCGTAATGGCATGTCTAGATTCTTAGCAAGTGAAGTAATGAAAGTCAATTTCACAATTCAAGGCCTAAATAATCTAAGTCTTTCTAAGTGCACTAAGTCTTTCTAAGTGCACTAATCACTCTAGACAAAGCTAAACAATCTAATTAAGATAAAAAATAGCTAAGTAATTAAGTGTGCTAAGAGAAGAGTAAAAGAGATCAACCACAATATAGAGACAAACAATGCTTTCCCGTAGTCTCGGAGACTTGCCGGTCTCCACTAATCCACATTAAGGAAGCTTGAATGAATCAAGCCAGCTCCACACGAGCACGCTCGTCGATCACTAGAGGTAACTCTTCTCCACTCCGAAAAGGTGAGCTCCAACCTTCACAATCAACCGGGTCTTCTCACAAGTTTCTTGAGAAGATCACCGAATCACTTTCTTCAAGCCATCTAGGAGGCGGCAACCTCCAAGAATAATAAACCAACAATGCTTCGCTTGAAGATGCTCAAGTGCTACGAGAATCAAACTCAACTCAAAGCACTTGGAGAAACCTCTACAACCTTTGCATGGTGAAACTTTAGTTCTCAAAGAGTAGAAGAAGATACAAAGGGCTCAATAGTGTTCAATTGAGGTTCTAAATAATCCCTTGCTGTAGAGGGTGAGGTATTTATAGCCTCCACCCACTCCATTAGCCGTTGGCACTTGTGACTGTGCAAAAACTGCAAGGCCAGTAAGACCAGACTACGGTATAATAGTAAACTCTGTAGTAACCATTACATCATAATATAACTGTTATGTTAGGTCCGATCAGTCCACCCACATATGGTATGGTCAGACCAGGTTCAAAAGTTTCAAAACGGAAAAGACTTGCTACTAGAAAAAGCTGACCGCGCCGGCCAATTTAGAGTTCCAATTTGACCGATGAAAACACTGCAGTTAGTTCCCGCACATGTCGTTTCTTGATCATCCGCTGCTTGGCATGCTCTAATTAATTCACTTATCCATGCAGGAAATTCAAGTTGGCATGGGCCCGGCTGGTGAACTGCGGTACCCGTCGTACCCGCAGACGGCGGACAAAATATGGGAGTTCCCCTGCATCGGTGCCTTCCAATGCTACGACGAGGTATATATACTTGAGAGTTGAGATGGACAGCACGCGGATCATGGTGGCGTTGAGTCTTGCACGTTTTATTGTTGTTGTTTTTTCTTTGGCATGCAGTACATGAAGAGAAGCCTGACGGCGCCAGCGGAGGCGATGGGCAAGCCGAAGTGGGGCTCTGGGGGGCTGACTGACGCTGGCTCATACGAGAGCTGACCGGATGACACGAGGTTCTTCCGGCAGGAGGGCGGCGGCTGAAGCACCTAGACCACGGCGATCGCATGCTGTCGGGGGCGGCCTCCGTGTTCGGCGGCCACTCCCGGGGAATCACGCTATCCGTCAAGGTGGTCAACATCCATTGGCACTATGGCACCTCATCCCACGCCGCCGAACTCACGGCGGGATACTACGACACCCGGCACCGCAACAGGTACCTACCGATCGCTCACATGCTTGCGCGTCATGGTGCCGTGCTAAATTTCATGTGCGTCGAGAAGCGTGACCACGAACCCGGAGCCGCCGCAGGGAGCACAGTGCCGTCCCGACACCTTGGTGTTAGACAAGATGGTGCCTCGGTTTCCTACATGCATGACGCCTTCTCTTCCAAGGGATCACACATTCACATGATAGTTGTACGCGTTCACATGATAGCTGTAATCTATATATGTGTAACTCATGTACTCTGATTTCAACAATCAAAGATAGCTTCACTTTCCTCGCTTACATGATATCAAAGCGGTGCCGCTCCTGAGCCGCCGCCTCCACAGCTTCCACCGCGCCGCCCCTGGGAGATGATCTCATCTCTATGATCTCTCCCAAGGGTTGCGCAACCCATAGTTTGAGTCGTGTCACCGATCATCCGATCGGTTACCAATTAGGGTTTTCCCCGATCATCTTCAAATCGGGTTTTTTTTCTATTTTTCTAATCATAGATCGGTTTGCGTCGCCCTGCCACATGTCGACGTTCCTCGGCTCCGGATTTCACCGCCTTGACTTCGACCTCTTTGGTGCCTCCTCTCTTCCGATGACGTCGTGACGCGACGTGGTGCGCTCGTCGACACGACCCTCCCTCCACGGCCTTTCGAGCGCCCCGTCTACCGTCGTCATCACGCCGGATCATTATCAACGGACCTTCGTCCGCGAGACTTCTATCTTCACCGAATTTAGGTCCAGTCTGAATGTCCGCCTTGACGACGTTTCGACTGCAGGGGCGTGTTAGACAGTATGGTGCTTCGGCTTCCTACATGCATAACGTTTTCTCTTTCGAGGGATCACGTGTTCACATGATAGCTGTAATATATATATATGTAACTCATGTACTCTAGTTTCAACAATTAAAGATAGCGTTATTTTCCTCGCTTACACCTGGTGTGGCAGGTGGCCTCGGCGGTCCGCAAGGCAGGGATCGGCCTGGTCGGCCAGAATGCGGTGTCGTTGGATGACGAGGCGGCGTACGACCATGTAGTGGCCAAGGCCGCAAAGCACGCTGAGTAGGAGCGGATGGTGGCGTTCATGCTGCAGATGGGGCCTAAGTCGATCAAGCCGGACAACTTGTGCGGGTACGTCGAGTTCGTGGAACGGATGAGCTGCATCGAGCGGGAGGCGCCCGGCGCCGCGCAGGGGGCGGTGGTTCGGATGGAGTTCAGCGTGTGACTGTTGGCTTTGTTTGTCGGTGGAATTGAGTACTCCGTATTTTCCACTATCGTTCGCTGGCATTTGTAATATGCCGTCACTCACCATGTAATTGATAATTTGTAACCGTGCCTAGCAAAATTCCAGAGGATATGCCATTTTTATACTTCAATTGACCATCGTCCCAACTCCTATGTCTTCCTCTCAACTCCTTTTCTTCCTCAGTAGTCCATGGATTCGTTTTCAAGGGAGAACTTCAATCCGCCTTGACGAGGATCTAATAATCCTCATTTTATCTTTTATCTATAATTTTATTATGGGTAAATATGATGTCACATAGTCCCAGTATACCCTTATATCTATAAGGAGAGGCCTAACAAGTGATTGTAAGTTCTTCTACAATCACCCCCATAGTCGTAAGCCTTGCTACGACTATATCATGGTCGTAAGTCCTTCTACGACCACTACATAGTCGTAAGTCCTTCTACGACCACTACATAGTCGTAAGTTCTTCTACGACTGCTACCTGGTCGTAAGTCCCTCTACGACCGTGAAAACTACGACCACCTTATAATCAAACCTACTGCATTTAGTAGGTCCAATTGATTAAGGAATCGAACGGTCTACACGCACTATTATTCCGCGTATTAATGGTGTGTAAATACCCCATTATCTCCGGAAGATAATTGCGATGGCGTGAAGAAGTCAAGGCGCCGTAATTATCGCCATCATGCGCCTACATTACATTAATTAGGCACATCTCCCGCAGGGCAAAACGGCTACTTCTTCACGACTATATAAGGGCATCAAACAGAGAGACAAGGGGGACAGAGAAGAAGAACGGCAAACAAGGGCTAGTCAAGTAGAAACACAAGCACTATTCTCTCGTAATAGTTTTAGTCCTTTGCTAGATCATCAACAATACCATACACACAGATTAGGGTTATTATTCTCTGAGAAGGCCTCAACTGCCTAAACATCCGTGTCAATCCACTCTGCGTGATCTCATCCTTAGGAGACCCCGAATCAAATAATCTTTACGTAAGATCGGTTCTAATACACCGGCTGGCGCCGACCGTGGGGATCTTCCTAATCTCTTGTCAACATACTCTTTTTTCCAATCTCATGCAAGCATGGCAGAGAATGGAACGAGGAGAACTGGTTCGACTTGGCGGACACGCAGACGTCGACATGGATGCCGCTTCGACTACGAGCCGAGTGATGCATCCGCCGATGGTGATGTTGCCTCCGGAGATTATTCTCCGTGAAACCATCCCATCAATGGAGTTGAGGAGGATCCTTATCCCCACAACGATACGCCCAACAGAGGAGCCAATTCCTCCAAGGACAAGGGTCAATCCGACCGTAACCGCACCTGGAGGACTCACGACACAATGAGAGTTTTTCCTCTAAGTGTCCAAGTTCCTTAAGGCGGTCCGACTGGTGAGACAAGTCCCGAAGCCACCATTCCAGACTCCACCAAAGATCTTGTGATCCTATCTCTCGTGGTAACTCCAGAGATAGTGGGATCAAGCATGCTTTTCCTACGAATACGACTGCCTCTCCGCAGATCTCATTTGCGATGGAGACGATTATAACCCGAGTTCCCTACCGGAGGGGATTACTCCAAGTCGCCAGATGGTGTCTCTCGAGCACTCCTCAAGCGGGGAGGCCTCAAGCGCAAGTGAGAATCATCAACGGAGGTCTTCGCCCTTCCTCAAATCGAGTCAACCTCATGGAGGACGAAATGAGAACCCTCCCCAAGATCACGCATCGCGCCTCCTCGTAGTAATGGCAAGGAACCACCGCGACAGAGAGAACCAACACTGATGAACGCGAGAAAAATCTCGACATTCTCGCACTCCATCGAGAAGGCCTCAAAGATCCGACGGGAGGATTTTGAGGTCATCCAAGAAAGAAAATTGCAGCCTGTAAGAACTCGCTGGCGCATTCAATATCGATCCACGGGAGGTACAAGAACTCCAGACATCAACGACTTGCTTGAGAATCCCAATCAAGAGCTTGCTCGAATGCCGAGATACGATCTCTTTGTCGAGGAGATTGCGCAAAGGCTTCGAATCGTGATGACAAGACCGAAGTACCTCGTCAACAACATTCGTGTAGTCGTAGCAATGCGACTTCTTCACCTACTACCAATCGAATATTTCTCTCACGAGGAATCGACACGGTCATAAGTCACATCGATCTCCTATTCGAGAAATACTTTTCGATCGGTGATGATCAAGTAGCCCTCCGAGGAGGTGATCAATCACTACTCCGCAAAGAAATTCAACGGTGGATTACGAGGAGTATTCCTCAAGAACCGAGACCTACAATGTAGCAGTCACTGTTGTCGGTATCGTCAGATACGATCACTGGCGACATTAACCCTTCTTTCCTACAAAGAAGGCGCTAAGAAGTAATTACGGATGCCGCATTTTCGCCGACCTTCGAAGCGATTCGGCCACCTCATTTTCGACCGAAGGAACATGGAGAAATTTGATGGATCTCAAAATCCCATCGAGTTTCTTCAGATCTATACAACACCGTCCGAGCAAAGCAGGAGGAGGAGAGCACGTAATGGCGAATTACCTTCCAATCGTGCTCGAAGGATCCGCCGATCGTGGTTATTAAACCAACCACTCGAGTCGATCTACTCTTGGCAACACCTCTGTGATCTTCTACAGCAAATTTCCAAGGCACATACAACCGCCGAAAGGAAGACGACTTGCACCGGATCAAATGAACAACAACGAGACTTTGCGCCAATTCATCAAACGCTTTAGTCGTTCAGTAACTCAATTCCGAAATTTCGACTCCTCCGTGAATCGTGGCTTTTAAGCAAGGAGTCCGTAGTAGAAGAATAACAGAGGATATTGCTTTAAATCCTCCCAACACCGCTGTCGAACTTTTGAGATGGCCGATCGATATGCAATCGCTTCGAGGCAATGAGTGGAATAACACTATCGATCGAGAAACACACGCCTTCGAGAGCCAGTGAGGTTGGTAAGGACAAAAAGCAAAAAGTCCAAGAAGAAAATAAAAGTCAAAAGCCACAAACTAGTGGTTTCAAGGAGGTTTTGGCCGTAAAAGATAGAGAGCCCCAAACCACCAAGTCGAACCCTGATCAAGGCAAAGGTAAGCGCCCTGATCGTAGGAACGACAAACCAAGATGGTGTCCTTTTCATAAAAAGGAAGGACATGACCTCCGCAACTGCCGAGTTTTCCAAAGAAAGCTCGAGGACTACTACAACAAGCACCGCCCCTACTCTCGAAAGGTGTAGGACATACGAGTGGTCAAGTCGCCGATGATGAGGAGATGCCATTCCAAGATCCGCACCATACCGCTGAGCATATCTATGGAGGATCATCGAAGATACGACTCCAAACGACAACTTAAAGTCACGGACGAGAGGTAAATTCCATACATACTCCTCTTGTCAATAAATTACCAAGTGGCCTGAAGTTACCATCTCTTTTGAGAAGGACGATCGCCTGATCACTATGAGTCGATCAGTCGATTCGATTGTGAATGAACCCACCATCAACAACCGTCGTAAATCGAGTGTTGGTTGATGGTGGCGGTTCTTTGAACATATTATTTACCAAAGCCCTGGATGAGATGCAAGTACCCAGGACAAAGGTAAGGCCGGTACGATATTCCTTCCATGGAATCGTACCGGGGTCTTCGGCCAAACCCATTGGCCAAGTTTCTCTTCCTTTAACATTTGGCTCGCCAAGTAATTTCAGGACAGAGAAAGTCTCCTTTGATGTGGTCGATTTCGACATCGGATATAACGCCATACTCGGACGACCAACTTTGGCAAAATTCTTAATGGCTACTCATTATGGGTATCAATGTCTTAAGATGCCAGTCCCAAAGGAGTGATCACAATTCAATGTGACAAAAGATGGCGATAGTCATGATCACGATCCTCGAGATGGTTGGTCAAATACCAACTCGAGATGAAAGTCACCTTCGACTAGCAAGTCGAAGCCTAAAGTCACACCAAAGCCGAACGACCAAGTCAAAGAGGTTCCTCCGACGCAGAGAAACCCTCAAGACTGCTCGCATTGGGAGACTTCCGATCCCAAATAGGAAGACGCCTCATTACCTTCCTCCGAGCTAACGCAGATGTCTTCGCGTGGCAAGCATCCGACATGCCCGAGTCCCCAGTGAGGTGATCGAGCACGTGCTAGCTTTACTACCGATAAAGTACCAGTAAACAAAAATTACGGAGATTTGCCCCGATCGACGAGATGCTATTAAATCGTAATTGATAAGCTACTTAAGGCGTGCTTTATAAGAGAAGTCAATCACCCGAGTGGTTGGCTAACCTCGTAATGGTCAAAAGTCAAACGGCAAATGGCGATGTGCGTGACTTTACTTGATCTTAATAAAGCTTGTCCAAAAGATGATTTCCTTTACCTCGTATTGATCACCGGTTGATTCTATCTGCGGGTTGTGAAATATTAAGTTTTTAGATGCATATTCGGATATCACCGATCAATATGTGTCTAAACGATGAAGAAAAGACCGCATTCATTACTCCATTTGGTACCTTTTGTTATATCAAAATGCCATTTGGTCTAAAGAATGCTTGCTTCTTTTCAACGCTTAATGCAATCGACTTTTCATCTCAATTAGGCCGAATTTGGAAGCCTATGTTGATGACCTAGTCGTAAAAAGCATTAAGAGACTTAATCATATCACTGACCTACAAGAAACATTCGACAACCTCAGAAAGCACCATTTAAAACTTAATCCAGAGAAGTGTGTGTTTGGAATTTCTTCAGGAAAATTGCTTGGATTCCTAGTATCTGAACGAGGAATCGAAGCAAATCTCGAAAAATAAAGGCCATCCTCCGATGCGACCTCCAAACACAAAAAGGAAGTCCGTAAACTCACCGGGTGCATGGCGGCTTTAAGTCGCTTCATCGCACGACTAGGAGAAAAAGGACTACCTTTCTTTAAACTTCTCAGGAGACATGAAGGTTTTGAGTGGTCGAACGAGGCAAACATTGCCTTTGAGGATGTCAAGAGGTATCTTTCGAGTGCTCCTGTTCTGGTTTCTCCAAAGCCAGAAGAGACGCTCTTAATTTACCTAGCTGCCACGCCACAGCAAAGAAAGCGCAGATCGGTCGAGAACGTGAAAACGCATAACGACCGGTTTACTACGTAGCGAAGTTTTACACGGCCTAAGGAGCGCTACCTCGTGTCCAAAACTTCAGATGCCCTCCTCATGTCTTCGAGGAAATCATGCATTATTTTCAGCGCACAAAATAGTCAGTTGTCCGAGTTTCCTTTGGGAGCAATCCTCCATAATAAGGAAACAATGGACGATGGCAAAATGGTCACCGAACTTGGGAGTTCGACCTCCATTTCGTGTCCCGAACGGCCATAAAATCCAGATCTTGGCGGACTTTGTCGCCGAATGGACAAATCTGAACTCGCTCAGATCCCCAAGACGATTCCCACGACAAATGGATGATGTACTTTGACGGTCACTCACTTTAAGTGGCTCGGGTCGGGTGGTCCCGTATCTCCTACCGAGAAACCTTAAAGTATGCCATACAATTAAACTTTCGTGCCACTAACAATGTGGCGTATCACGAAGGTTTGCTAGTCGGCATACGAGTGCGAAAGCACTCTCGATTCGCCGACTACTCGTAAGAGGAGACTCTCAACTAGTCGTGAATCAAATTGGGAAAGAGTACCAAAGCTCTAACTCAACAATGGCTCGGTACTTATCGAAGCACGTAAGCTAGAAAACATTTTTAGGTTTCGAGGTACAATTTATCCTCGAAGGATAATTTCTCATGCACCAACTTGCTCTGATGGCTTCTTCCCGATCCATAGTACCAAAAGGAGTTTTCTTGGAGCAACTCCAAAACCGCCTCTGTCGAAGAACCAGAGGCACCTCCTCTTGAGATGGCCTCATTAGATTACGAGGATACCGGATGACTCCCATCTACGAGTATCTTTGCAAGGGTTCCAGACCAAGATGATCTTGAGGCGCATCGATTATCCCGAAAAGCCAAAATGTATACTTTGGTTGAAGGAGTCCTCTATAAACGAGGAACCCAAGGGATACTCATGCGATGCATTCCGCAAAATGAAGGAATAACACTCCTTCACGATATACACAAGGGCATCTGTGGGACGATGCTTCCTACGTAACATTAGTTGGTAAAGCCTTTCGACAAGGTTTTTATCGCCTACACTCAGACGATGCTAAAGAGGTGGTTAAAAGTGTGTCCAAAGTACCAATTTCATGGTAGATGATACACCAACCACTCAAGCATTACAAACAATACCTCTTTCTTGGCCTTTTTGCACTGGGGCTTGATATCCTAGGACCGCTTCCCAAAGCTCCAGGAGGTTTCAATTCCTTTTGTGGCTATTGACACGCTCACAAAATGGATCGGTCGAACTCAGAATCGATAACAACTAAGCAAAGAAAAGGTTCATGATGAGAAGCGTAATTAGTCGATTTGGAGTACCAAGTCGGATAATTACGCATAATGGTAAACACTTCGCAAGTGCAAAATTTCGTGAATTTTATGACGAGTTGGGTACCAAGATATGCTATGCTTCGCTGCACATCCCCAAAGTAATGGGGCGGTTGAACGTGCAAACGGCCAAATAATGCGAGGAATTAAAACTCGAGTCTTCGACCAGCTTGTTAAGCGCTCGGGGGCTTGGGTACAAGAATTACCTTCCATATTATGGGCGCTCAGACAACCACCAATGAGCAACAGGAGAAACACCATTTTTCTAGTGTTCGAGTCGGGCCATGCTTCCTCCGAGCTAAAATGCGGTCGACACGAGTTGAAACCTTCAACAACTCGTATCAGAACAACTTCGAGCAGATGACATTAACCTACTCGAAGAGAGGAGAAATCTAGCCTTAATTCGTTCGGCAGTCTACCAACAAGCCCTGCGCAGATACTATGATCGTAAGGTCCAACCTCGCAGCCTTGCTGTAGGTGACTTGGTATTGAGGCTCTGCCAATCCAAGTCTAACCGGAATAAACTTTCCCCTAAATGGGAAGGTCCTTACACAGTGGTCGAGTAACTCTCGGCTGTGTCTGACGACTAGCAATGGAAGATGGACAGGTTCTCTCAAACTCTTGGAACATCGACCGGTTACGCAAATTCTATGTGTGACCGATTTCTCAAGCAATAAAAGTCCAGGTTCTTTCTACCTCTTTTTTGCCTTATTTTCGAGTAGTGCTTTTTTAATCTTTCGACTATGATATGAGAACACCCAGTTTTCTTTACACTGGCCGAAAAGCGAGAAACGCTATCCGACTAAACTTCTCCTCTCTCGCATGTGGTTCTCGCCCACTAGAAGGAATTTCCAAGCATTGACTCGTTACTCATTTTTTGCCGCCAAGACAAAGAGCCCTGGTTCTATCCAAATAAATGTTCTCAAAGCCAACTCTCTCAATCTTAGTCTATTTTTTCACTAATTCAAAAATATTCTAAGTAGAGTACACTTTCTTACATTTGTTCGACCACCTTTGATGTACTCGATTTGTTTTAACTGGTCAAGGAAGAGACACACCTAGTCAAGTCTTTCCTCTCTGCATGTGGTCCCGCCCACTAGAAGGAAACTTCCTAGCGCCGCTCGCCTCCTACTTTTGCTATTTGAAAAGACTTATCAAGTCCACCAAAAAGGACGAACGAATTACTAAAGTCCTCTAAGACGCTCTGCTTAACTCAAGTTGTCGTTTTGGTTCAATTAAACTAGTCTGAAATGAAAACATCACCTAGTCGAAGCCTTTCCTTTACGACGTGGTCCCGCCCACTAGAAGGAACTTCCTAGTGACGAGTCGCTTTTAACTCTTTCGACCAAAGCTTGACACCGTAATAAAAGCTATAAGTTAAATAAACCTCTCTTTGTTTTCGTAAACCCTATTTTTAAACACTATTTATTTAGATTGTCTAAACAATCTAAACAAATAGCTCGGGGCTAGGATAAAGTTATTAATTTGACTTCAATTCTTAGTCTTTCGCTCGCTTATTATCTTTTGAGTTACTAACTACTCGACAAGATGATTTTCGTGAAATGAAGCGGATCATATATTACTCATTAACAAAATTGTCCGCCTTTACAAGGTAGTTACAAGATTACTCAAGGGGAGAGCCTAATGCATTTCCTCCGCCACCTTTTTACCAATCGATCAGATTTCTCAATCGACGACTTGCCTCGATTCGTGATATCGAAGTCGGCTTCAATTGGTTTAACATTAAGGCGGGGTCTTGAGCTTTAAGTTTCGCCAAAGCGTAACTTATCATAGCCTTCGATCGCTTCCTTATCGATTCAAATTTGATTAGTCTTCGAGTGGTCACCATTTCTTGCAATTTTCCGACTTGTTCCCAATGGTACTTGTGTGAGCAACTATGGTATCTTCTCGAGGAGTTTTTCCCTCGAATGTAGCTCATTACACATTGTTCAGAGAGTGATGTTGCCTTGAAGACTAGTCTTCATCGACTCCATCTCCCTTGGGTACAAGTCGAAGCCTCATGAAGCTTCTTGTTTTCACCACTTGTTCTCAAAAGAATAATATCGGTCAAACAAAGATATACTTCTAGAGGAAGATAACACAAAGATAATTATAGGTAAAAGCTTTTCTTACCTACTAATTGAGAATCCAATTTCTTGACCTCTTCTCGATGGGAAGCAATAGTTTCAAATGCTTTTGCTCCCATGCTCGATGTCCTCTCAGATTCATCTTAGCAATGCGACGGACTCATTGCGATTAAGGTCTTTGCTTGGATTTCACCTCGAGGCTTCTCAATTGGGCGACAATTTCGAACAAGAAATTGGCATTAGAAAAGGAAGATACTCAAAAAGAATAACAGTAAAGATTTACTTACTGTTAATCGAGTTCTAAAACTCTCGAGTTCTTGATCCTTATTCAGCAGTAATGCGGAAAACTCTGAATAACCAAAGATTTTTCTTGAACTTCTGTCCGAGCTTCCGTGATCTCTTTTCTTTATCCGGAGAAGAAAGGAGGGTCGAGTAAAGGTTAAAGATCAAAAGCGCTTAAGTTCGAACTTATCGCTTATTTTTTCCCGCAATCTTTTAGATGCAGAGAGTCTCTCAAGTCTATCCGAGAGAACTAATACTTCATTCCTTAGCCTCCTCGACTCCTCTTTTCACAATGAGTGAGTCACTAAAGTCTTCGTATCACCGCTTAACCTACAAAAACAGAACGAAGATAAACATCACCGAATGGTTGTGAATACTTCTACAACCACCGACCTAGTCGTAAGTTTTTCTCGCGACTAAGATATGGTTGTAAGTCTTTCTACGACCACTACCGGTCGTAAATAGTCGTAAGTTCTTTTCGATCGATACTTCCATGAGTTTCTTCCATGACTATTCTCGTGAAACTTTTACGAGTATTTAAGTCAAAACAACTATGAATTATAAGTGACTTACCACCTCTCGCCTCACAGAGTAGTTCTTTCTCTTGTCTTAGTTCTAAAAGTTGTCGATGATACTCACCGACAACAAAGAATTTGCTCCGAGCTTTACGCAAAAAGAAAACAAGGAGAAGGGAAGGAAAGCCACATATATAAGTATTCAAGATACTTACATTCATAGTCGTTCTAGCAAAAATCGAATATACAAGGTCCGGTGTCGCAGCTTATCTATCCTCGCGACTTTGTCCCACCACACCTTCTCGAGGCGCTTGTCAAAAGTATTATCCGTATTGGGAATATCTTTGGGATGGGGACTCGGTCACGAGATTTGTAAGCGTAAGACCCTACGATGGAGGCAGCCCAAAGAAGTCACCACGGTTGAAATTTTCTCCTTCCGGTTCTGTGATTTCTCTTTGGGTAGGGAAGGAACGCCTCACGATTTCCTTCCCAGAGCGGTCGCAGTCGGTCACCACCTTGACCAGAGGCTTCCACAACGCCTCTGTTGTTTCTACGACTTCAGAGTCGAGCGGCCACCTCAACAAGAATAACTACCTCAAGAGTCGTAGTTACGACTTCAGCAGATGTGGGAGACACTCTGGGAGTCTCGACTTCATCGGCCACCGGGCCAAGGGTGATGCTTGACCACCTCGTTGCTACCTCTCCAAGAGTCAAGGGATAGCAATGGACTTCTCGTGAGAAGCATTCCCGGGTCAAGGAGTCTGATCAAATAAAGAAAAGCAAATCAGTTGTGAAAAGAAAAAGGTAAATGTCCTTCTTACACTTCAGTACATTTCACATACCTCTGCACTCGGTCTTAACCAGGAATTTTGGAGCAATCCTCCCAACGGAGGACCTCTTCTTCTCCACGACCACGTCTGGTCGAGGTTCAACATTTGGCTCAGCTACGACCACGCCCGTCGTAGAGTTTGAACAGAACCAGAGCTCGTTTCTCGATCTTACTCGATGGACGAGAGGTGTCTCGACCATTCCGTAGCAAGATCGCCTCGCTTGCGTGTTGTGCCGATGTAGCATCGCCCTTCATAAAAGACATAAAATCCTTCCAGCTTCTCCCTTTCCAGTTGTTTAATAAAACTAGGAGTGGCACCAACCTGCGAAAGATTCCGTGTCATAATAGAAGGGTACCTTAGCCTTGCGAGGTTTGCGCTTGAGAGGTTCAACTGCTTCAACCTCCTCGGCTTCGACGGCTGCGGCCTCGGCTTCAGATACAACTACAGCTGCCGCAGGCCTTGTAGAAGGTTTGGTCGAAAGACCAGAACTCGAACTTGCTCCCCTTGCTCAGCAGATTTTACAAGTCGACGCCTCTTCGAGGAGGAGCCGAGTCTTTGTCTTCGACAACCCAAACACCAATAGTCATCAGAACGACTTCTTCGTCGTCCTGGCGATTTTCCATGCCTACTTTCTGTAAAGCAAAACAGAAAAAGAAGAATCACTAATTAGTCGTAAGTTTTTTCTACGACTAGTACCAAGTCGTAAGTTTTTCTACGACTTTTTCTTGATTGTAAGATATTCTACGATCACCATTAGTCGTAAGTATCTTCTACGACTATAAAGTCCTAAAGAGAGAATCGATTTGATTACCTTTAGGCGCCTATCCTTTCATCTGCGGACAAAACCGCAATGACTTGAGGAACCACCCCTGAGTGGCGGGGACTTCTCACAGATGAGTCTGACTCTGGAGTCAACCTCAGCCTGTGAAAGATCTGTGTAAACAGATAAAAATATTAGACAAAGTTGAGAAAGACCAAACGGAGAGTTAAGTCAACAATTGCTTACCCTCCTCGTAGTCTCTGGTGGGGTCTCCTCTTCCGAGTACCTCCACATAGGAGATGCTCGCTTCTTCAGAGGACTAATTCTGCAGTGATGAAATCTTTCACCACATGCCATCCGGCCACCCTTCTTCCTTCAAGTCCTTAATGGCTTGAATATAAGGGCTAATCCGGCTAATATCTTCAGGGTTGAATCCCATGAAGATTTCTTTTCAAAGACTTTCCCCACGAAAGAAAGGTCGCCTTCGAGGTGACCTTCCAAGAGAACCACCTCTTCCTCCGCCCGACCACGAAGACCGGTAAAGCTCAATGTACTCCTTCGACTTCGAGTCGTGGAGCTTGATCACAGCCTTCCTTAAATTCGGTTTGTCGAGCCATCCCATAATAATATTGGAACAAATCGAGATCCGCCGAATCCCGTGTATGCCTCGCAGATACACGAACACACTCAACATGGTAATGGAATTGGGACCTAAGTTCACCGCCCACCCCAAAGTGTTCGAGTACTACATCAGAAGAAAGGGGTGGGCAGTAATCGAAGGCCGCACTCACAATACGCTTGGAAGACGGATTTGCCCATTTTCCCCGATGGCGATCTTTGCCTGACAGCCGAATCCACTTCACCGAGCCTTCTCTCGATCTTCCCAAGATCGACCAAGATTTTGATCTTAGCGCATCCATCTCCGATTCCTCCCATTCGTAAACTCTCTTGGCCATTTCGCCGTAAGCAAGTTTTTTTGATTGGGTTGGCGGCGAGAAGATGAAACCTAGTCGAGGACGAAGAAAGCAAGAGCTCAAGAACAATGGGAGTGATTTGGGGAAAAGTAAAACCCAAGTCTACCTCCCGGTAAGTTTTATAATCAAGACGATCTCCGCCGCCGAAACCGCCTCGCCTATAGGTCTCAGAGGAGTTGGTTGTACCGCCGAACCGCTTCATCTGGACAAGTCCAGAGAGCCGGTTGCAATTCCCGATGGTCTGCTCGAGAAAAATTAGGTGCGATTGTCACCCCAAGCTTAAATTACATTCTTGACCAAGTATTTCGGTCGAAGGAAATATCAATCGGAAGGCTTTTCTCCGATTCCTACTACGACCACCGACGGTCGTAGGGGTTTTACTGCTTTTGATAGTCGTAAGCAATCTTCACGATTGCAATCGCCGAACCGCCTCATCAACAGATTTGTAGAGATTGTTTGCAATTCCCAGATGGCCTGTTCGGAAAGTTAGGTTCATTTCATCACCTCCAAGTAAAATTACTTTCTTGACCAAATCTTTCCGGTCAAAGGAAGTATCAATCTAAGAGTTTTTCCTTCGACTATCTTTCTACGACATGTTCATGGTCGTAAGTCCATTTACGAAACCTTTACCAAGTAAGTTACTTTCACTTAAAGCTGGGGGGCTAGATGACGAGGATCTAATAATCCTCATTTTATCTTTTATCTATAATTCTTATTATGGGTAAATATGATGTCACATAGTCCCGAAGTACCCTTATATCTATAAGGGAGAGGCCTAACAAGTGATTGTAAGTTCTTCTACAATCACCCCCATAGTCGTAAGCCTTGCTACGACTATATCATGGTCGTAAGTCCTTCTACGACCACTACATAGTCGTAAGTCCTTCTACGACCACTACATAGTCGTAAGTTCTTCTACGACTGCTACCTGGTCGTAAGTCCCTCTACGACCGTGAAAACTACGACCACCTTATAATCAAACCTACTGCATTTAGTAGGTCCAATTGATTAAGGAATCGAACGGTCTACACGCACTATTATTCCGACAATGGTGTGTAAATACCCCATTATCTCGGAAGATAATTGCGATGGCGTGAAGAAGTCAAGGCGCCGTAATTATCGCCATCATGCGCCTACACTACATTAATTAGGCACATCTCGCAGGCAAAACGGCTACTTCTTCACGACTATATAAGGGCATCAAACAGAGAGACAAGGGGGACAGAGAAGAAGAACGGCAAACAAGGGCTAGTCAAGTAGAAACACAAGCACTATTCTCTGTAATAGTTTTAGTCCTTTGCTAGATCATCAACAATACCATACACACAGGATTAGGGTTATTATTCTCTCCGGAGAAGGCCTGAACCTGTCTAAACATCCCGTGTCAATCCACTCTGCGTGATCTCATCCTTAGGAGACCCCCCGAATCAAATAATCTTTACGTAAGATCGGTTCTAATACACCGACACGCCTTCAATTTAACTCTCCGTGCTTAGCCTCAAAACATTAGAGGGTTCCAATCTTATCGCCTGACGAATGTCCAAGAAGAAAAAAACAGTTCGAGACCCCAGCTGGCCAAATGGGCAGCCCGGCCCGACACGGGCACAGGCACGAGCCGGTCTGGCCCATCTAGGCACGCCCCATCCTGGTCCAGCTATTAGATGGGCCGTGTCGTGCTGGTACATGTGCCGGGGAGGCGGCCCAGGCACGACCCGTCGGGCGTTTGTGTTGTGCTAGGTCGGCACAAACCCATTTGGTCTGAAAAAATCAAAAAAATTCAAAAAAAATAAAAAATGTGTAGAATTTAAAAATATATATGGAAATTGAAAAAAATAAGACAATCATATTGAAAATATAATAAATTTTTTAATTAATATTCAACTGGCTACCTCGTTAAATCATTCGTCAAGTAAAAACTTAAAATGAGAAAACCTTAGCAAAGGAAAAAAGAGTGCAGCTTATAGCTCTACGTACATCCTTGTTCTAAGTGTCATTGTCTAAGTACAAATTTTCAAACACCTCCGATAATTCTGGATTTTCCACAGAGTGTTGTGTTCGTGAATCAGTTTGTTCTCAGTTGACTTATTTTTCTCTCCTCCAATATTCTTTCAGAAAAAACTGAAAGTAGACTCGGAGGAAACCGTCGAGACAAGAACAGTTAACACATCACATGTAAGCATGGATAGCACGAGATATGTTAACTTATGAGCTTGCCATCATTACAAAATTTTGAAGCATTCTGAGTTGAAATCCACCATATCACTGTCAAGATATGTGGATAGTTCCCCACTCCTTGTGGGTCTTGGGCCTCTTGGCTGAGCAGACGACGACGTAGAAGAAGAAAACCTGGACCTAGAGGAAGAGGCACCGAAGATCTTGTTTCACATATTTATCTTGCTACTTGAGGCGGGTGCTACCAGAGATCGTTGCGAGAGGACTCCCCGGAATTTATTTTTATGCCTTTGGTAAACCTCGTATAACCGAAAATAGACTCCTGCAAAATAGTTAGTATAGTCTACCCTGTAGCATCACTAAGAAGATCAAGTGCACTACCAAATGCATCAATTTTACCTCTATGATCTAAAAGAAATGCAAATACATATAAGTGATGTATTTCTCTCTAATATTTAAGGTATTTACTTTTCATAGCAATAATATCATAGCATCAAACTAAGTCGTTTGCATACACTTTCAATTGAGTAGCAATATGTAAAATACTATACACAATGATTGGAGATGTTGGATAGTAGATAGCGAACAAAGCAACAGTGACATTATATATATATATTAAAAAACTGTAATATCTTTTCAGCAATGAACCAATGTTGCTCAGTCAATAGTATACTACCGTTAGTGCTCTGATAGTGCGTTTGAATAAAAACAGAAAAAATGCTCTTGTATTGTAAAAGATTCTTAAATATCAGGTAAGTAGAGTTTCACCTTACCGACATGTTCCTAGAGCTGGTCGTGGGTTCTTGATTCTGATGATTACATATGCCTAAGCTAAGAATTTTGCATCGTTGTGTGGTGATATTTTATTGCTTTGGTTGGTTTTTGCGGGTTGCTGTATAGATGAGGGAGGTGGAGGATGGATGGATATTGCAATTTCCATCGAGTGAAATAGATTCTTGAATTGTTATTATAGTAGTATATTTGGTGTGGTTAGTAATGAGTTAATGTAATATGGGATTCATATATTCTAAGTGGTTTCTATATGCGAAAGACAATTTTTGTGCATTTTGTGTTCATAAGCTTGATGCTGGATGGATCATGTTCCATAGATGTCCTAAGCAATCTGTGTTGTAAATGCTTGCGTATTTCGTGTGTGTGGAAGCTTAATTTCAAATGAATGATGTACTGAATTCACTTAAGCTTATCCGCTTTCAATTTTTGGATCTTAGACATCTCCTAGTGATTCTGAACTCGGAATGATTCTGAAGTTTGAACTCGGAACACGGGTCAGATGGGTCGTGTCTGGCACGACTCGACACTGTTTGTGCCAGGCCAGTCTACTATGCTAATGTAGTGGCCTAAGCACAGCACGAATCCTTATATCGGGCTAGCATAACCTATAAACAATACGGACTGTACCGTACTTGAACTGAACCTACAGTATCATACCTCGAGCCTTGAGTCTCCGATCCTATCCTAATCCAGGAGACCTCGAGCGGTTCAGATTCAACTACACTATTAAACGGACGGCGCAGATATCTCCAGCGCACACGAACGGTGGGATCGTTGCCCACATGTTCGAAAGCCACCGTCCGACGGTCCGAGCTGTGAATTCCATGATTCCATCCCCAAAATTTTCCACCTGTTTTTGTCCACAGATCCGGGGAGGAAAGCCAAAAGCCCGATCGATATTTGATCATTTCTTAGTCCACACCACCTCTTCCAAAATAGCGTAAATACACCAAGAAACTCTCCAAATTCTGAGTTGCCCCTACCATTTTCTGTCCGCGAGTGCGCAAATTTTGATCATTTTCCAACTGTTCTTATCGAGTCCCTCTGAAGAGCAGAAATTTTGTTCCTTTTCCGGCTGTTTGATCCGACAATTTTCCCCAAATCCACGAATTTCCCTCCAAAAACTGATCTTTTCGCCTCCAAAGCCCAGATTTTTGGGGGGTTTGGCCATTGCTTGGGGCGTAAAATCCCTCAAGCTGGCGAATCCGGCGCTTCCATGGACCTGCCCGAGAGCTCTGTCTCCCATGCCGCGACCCAGACCGGGCCGACCCCGCGCCGCCTCGTCGACCGCGAGGAGCTGGTGCGGGTCATCGCACAGTCTCTGTACTCCCTCGGCTACCGGAAGGCGGCCGCCGCGCTCGAGGCCGAGTCCGGCGTGCCACTGTACCCCCCGGAGCACGACCGCCTCCTGCTCGACGTAATGTCTGGCCGGTGGGACGCGTGCGTGGCGACTATTGGCTCGCTTAAGGGCATTGGCGACAGGGACCGCGCGGTTGCTGAGTTTCTGGTGTGGAGAGGGCACTTCTTGGAGCTGCTGGGAATTGGCGACGCTGGGGTACGGCTGGCGAGGGAGGTGCTCTGGCGCCGGATTGCCCCTCTCGGCATTGACCGGAGGTGTGTGCACTGGCTGGCGCGCACAATGGTCTCGTGCGAGGGGGCGGTTGCGCCAGAGGCCGTGGTTGAGTGGAGGATTGGGCTTTTCTTGGATTTGGTTGAGGCGTTGCCGCCATGGTTCCATGTGCCAAGCGGGCGGCTTGAGCATTTGGTGGAGAGTGCGGTTATTCAGCAGGTTGCGTCGTGCATATATCACAATTTGCCGGATGAGGTCACTCTGTTTGAGGATCATAAGTGCCATGAAGAGCAGATCCCTTCCAAGTGTGCGCAGGTGGGAGTTTCGGAAATTGTCGGTTCGTTTTATCAGTTTCCCAACAAATGTCCTAGCTTATAATGTTTATAAGAATGTGAAATAAAATCTGCCAAACTCAGAAACTAGAGTTATCAATGTACAATTTTGAATACTGGGTATTCTTCAGACTAGTTTTCAGAACGCACTTCAGTATGGCATTTATCTCAGTGCTTTAAATTTCTTGTGTATCATGTTCGCTATATCTGCAGCGTCATCCCTGTGCTTATTGGCTTTTGGAACTATATAATTATCATGCAACTGGGAATTGTTAATCTTAAAAAATATTGTGTATTCTTTTCCTCCAGTGAGGCAGGGATTTGGATCATTTTAGAATCTTTACGCCTGAACACTGTTTTTTTTAAGCATTGTAAACAGCATAGTTCAAAGCATTATTTTCTACTTTTGTTTTCAAGTTGTTTCATCTGCTTGTATCACACTTACCATAGCCACCTTGTTAATTCACATTAAACTTATTGTTAGTTGGGGTTTCCTGTGGATTTTCAACCATTGCTAAATCCTAAATGAATCGGTTATGGCTTAAGATATTTAAAAATCAAGATACTCAAGGTTATTAATTATTTTTTGTCAAAAGGGGATGACTGTTCAGGTACACTCCTTTATGTATTCTTTCAGGAATGTATAGCACTGAACAGGTTTCATGGTTGGGGACTGGGGCTGTATTGCAAAGTTGGATATTTGACACTTCCATGCCTATTTGCAGATATTATGTGATCATAAAAATGAAGTTTGGTTTGTAAGGTTCTCAAATGATGGAAACTACTTGGCATCATCTTCAAGTGATTGTACGGCCATCATATGGAAGGTATGGTTTTACACACCCAAGCAGTAACCTGAAAAGGTTATGTGCTGTGTTGTTCAAGTAACTGATATCACAACTTTATCTTGTTATCCTGGTGGTTTAGAAGTCAGCTCATTGTTGATATATAAAATCTTACCATTTTACCTACTTCCGAACCACGACCTTCAGACTCATGCCGCAGTAAACATAGTCTGATTGCTGTGCTCATGGCTAAACTTGACATCATTGAATAACAAATACAGTGAATGTATTGTCTCACTCTGATACTAATATTGAACTGTTGGAGCATTGCCTAAACTTAGCAGTACAGAGCTCACTCCAAACTCCCAGAGTTGCAGATACGCTTTACGCTGAGTGCATTTGGTACTACTAATACTATGATACTCTTTCAGTTGAACTCTTGGAGTACTGCCTATTGCCTAAACTTAAGCAGTATAGTTACAATTGCGACACAACTGTATTATGGACACTCTTTGGATGTGCTGAATGTGATTATGAATAGAAGTTGAACACACCGTTGAGTCTGTCAGATACCCTTGTTACAAATATGTTTGGCCAATTGTTGCCTAAAACTGTTTACGTGCTTGATAAAATTTCTTCAAGGACGTCCTTCAATTCTAGATTTCAGAAATTAACTAATTTGTAGATCATGGTTATTAAAGCGTTGCTTAAGCGGTAAGGTGGTCAGGGAGGTTACGCCACTGCCTCGCCTTGCCTAGCCTACCTATGGGGAGGGGGGAGCAGAGGTGGCTTTCACACAGGACAAAGATTAAGGGGAGGGGGAAGCAACAGCGGAACCTGGACTGGAGGATGGAGGTGCGGGGGGAAGCAATGGCGGCCGGCAGGGAGGAGGAATCTGGCATCGCCGCGTTGGGGAGGTAGAGGCGATGTGGATCCGGCGTCGGAGAGGTGGAGGCGAGCTCGATGTGGCCGATGGCGAGGTGGATCTGGCCTGGTAGGTGGATCCTGCCGCCAGTCGCTGCGCCTGGCCGCCGCTACCACGTGAATTGAATCAAGGAGATAGGGTTTGCCTGGTGGAATTGTGTTGGTTAAGTGAAGTGGGCCCAATATGGCCCAAAACGGCTAGGCCACAGCCTGTACGGCCCAAAACGCCCGATTCTCATCATGCATCCATCTTCAACCACAATACCACGACGTCGCCGCCGCCTCTGCATCATCTTCAACATCAAGACGACAAGTCGGTGCCTCCTCCGCCTCCGCCCTCCTCTATCTCCCTCGCTCTTTCATCTTCCCTAGTTGACCACCCAACCCACCTCGCCGAGCTCCACCTTTGACCTCCATACTAGGTTAGAATATGTGTATGGCGTCGCCTCGCTACGTGCCTTAAGCACTTTAGCTGTAAGAAGGTAGTGAGTCGCCTCGCCTCGCCTTATCGCTTTAATAACCATGTTGTAGATGGTTTACATTAATGATTGTTGTTTAGTAGTATTAGAAATATAGGAGAGTGATTTTGCTATTCACAACTGGGCAGTTTATTCATTAATTGAGAGGGTATATATAGACACTGTTACGTGGGCCTCATGGGCCACACACACACACAAAGAGAGAGAGAGAGAGTACACTCGTGGATCAGGAGGATCTGATGCACTGAGTTTGAGTAGATGAAGCCGATGCTATTCTCGAGTCTGAGCTTTAGTGAAAAATCTGGAACTTGAAGCTCTGAAGGAACATACTTGAGGGCGATGGTCGACTGCTGACAATGAGATTGTGTGAAGGATGCATCAACACCAATGTGCTTTGTCAGCTCATGCTCGACTAGATCACTAACAATCTGAATGACATTTGTATTGTCACAAAAGAGAGGTGTAGGATTGTCACAATAGACATCGAGATCAATCATGAGCCATCGAAGCCAAATGATCTCTGAGGTGGTAGTAGCAAGAGCTCGAAGCTCAGCTTCTGCACTAGAGCGTGACACCACAGTCTGTTTTTTGGACTTCTGGCCAATGAGCGAAGTACCAAGAGAGATACAATAGCTAGTGATAGATCGATGATCAGCAGGATCATTTGCCCAAGTGGAGCTAGAGTAAGTGTGGAGCTGACTCGAACTGACATAGAATAGACATCTGGATGCAGTGCCCCCCAAGTATCTCAGCACACAAAGAACATGACCATAGTGGACTGAGGTGGGAACACTGACAAACTGGCTGAGCACATGAACAGCATGAGCAATGTCTGGCCTGGTGACAGTGAGATAAATAAGATTCCCAACGAGCTAACGATAGCGAGAAGGATCTATCAGTGGTACACCGTCTGTAGGTTGAAGCTGTAGATGGAGCTCCATGGGTGTGACAGCATTGAGTGTATCAGTCATACTAGAGCGAATAAGCAGATCCTGAACGTAGTGATGCTGAGCGAGATATTAGCCATCACTATCAGAATGAACCTCAATCCCTAGAAAATAGCTCAATGGTAGTTGGACATCATAAACTTTTCACTCAATTTCCTCTTCACAAAAGCCACATAATCTATGTCGTCTCCTGTGATCAACATATCATCGACATATAGCAGAAGTAAAGTACGACCCCGTTGAGAAGTGTGAATAAGCAATGCAGGGTCTGCTCACTTGGAGTTAAACCAGCAGCTCGAATCACGGAACTGAAACGCTCAAACCAAGTACGAGGAGTCTGCTTAAGACCATATAGAGCAAACCTACGACGACAAACATAGCCCGTAGGAGCCTCAACACCTCGGGGTAGCTGCATATAGACCTCCTCATGTAGATCACCATGAAGGAAAACATTCTTTACATCCATCTGAGATATAGCCCATGTGCGTACCACTGCAACAACAATAAGAGTACGAACTGTGGCCATACGAGCAACTTGAGTAAAAGTTTCATCATAATCTCGACCATAAGCTTGCTGAAAACCTCTTGCAACAAGACGAGCCTTTTTTCGCTCTACTAAACCATCTAACTTGTTCCTTACTTTGTACACCCGTTTGCAAGTTACAGGAATAGCTCCAGATGGTAGCGGAACAAGATCCCAAGTGCCTGTACACGCTAATGCTGTGAGCTCCTCTGTTATAGCCAACTGCCACTCAGGAATACTGGCAGCCTCCTGATTGGTACTCGGCTCGGCTACTGCACCTGCACGAGAAAACCCCATCTCTCTGGTGGATGAATAGAAGAGCGATCACGTAGGGCATACCGTAATGTAGTAGAACGATTGTCAGAGTCGGTGGTACTGGATGGAGGGTCAAGTGAAGGAGAGGAGGACCGAGGATCAGAAGTAACTCTCTTGTCGACGACTATAGTGAAAGAAAAAAGTGGAAGTGTTAGAAACTGGTGGAGCTGATGGAAGAGATACACTAGAAGGTGAAACTGGTGGAGAAGGTGTATCTGGAGAAGACAAGTTTGGTGAAGGAATGAGAGGTGACACAAAAAGGAGGTGGAATCTGTGGAAGAAGAAGCGAGATGTGTAGAAGGATGATAAAAAAGGGTCGACCCTCATCAAAGGTTACATCACGAGAGATGCGAATGCGACGTGTTGAGGGATCATTGCAACGACAGCCCTTATGTTCAGGACTATAACCCAGGAAGACACACTCAACCGACTGAACACTCAGCTTTGTGCGCTCACGAGGTGCTAGAAGGACATAACAGACACAACCAAAGACACGAAGATGAGCATAGCGAGAAAATGCTCTATACAGTACCTCACTAGGACACTTGTCCTGAAACTTGGAAGAGGGTTGACGGTTGATGAGATAGACTGATTTCCCCCAGAAGTGAGAGGGAACAAAGGAGGAGATGAGACGAGTACGAGCAGTCTCAATGATGTGATGGTGCTTGCGCTCAGTAATACCATTCTGAGTATGAGCACCAGGACACGAGAGCTGAGAAAGAGTACCCCCAGTAGAAAGGAATCGACGAAAGACTGATGAAAGGTACTCACCCTAGAGTCGGAACCAAAAACACGAATGGAAGTAGCAAATTGTGTACAAACCATATTAGCAAAAGACTGGTAAATTGAAATCAACTGAGAACAATATTTCATAAAATAGATCCAACTATATTGAGAGTGATCATCAACAAATATGACATAATAATTATGACCACCCTTCGAAACAAAAAGGAGATGGACTCCATACATCTGAATGCACCAAATCAAAATGAGAAGAGGACTGAGAGGTACTACTAGAATATGGAGGTTGTAGCTGTTTCCCCAGCTTACAGCCAGTACAATGAAAACTAGACTCAACCGTGACATGACCTATGGAACCCTGGTGAACTAGAGTGGTGAGGCGAGCTCCACAAAGATGACCAAGTCTGTGATGCCACTTGCTGAAGGAAGAAACAGCATGAGATTGAGATGATGATATAGCAGAATACACTAAGGCCTTCGACGTACTGGTGGAAGGAAGATGTAGGGTGTCCAAGACATAGAGACTAGGAGAGCCTCTACGGTGATGGCCAGAACTAATCACTCTTCCGCTTTGACGATCCTGAATGAAACAAGAAGAATAAAATCCAATGAAACAGTTTATATCAGTAAGTTGAGCAACAGAAAGAAGGTTCGTAGATAGTCGAGGAACAAAAAAATACATTAGGAATAGAGAAGAGAGATGTCGAGAGAATGCCCCGATGGGTGATAGAGCAAGGTCTACCATCAGAGGTGTGAACATATGCAGTATCAGTCATGGGCCTACGAGCAACAAGCTGAGAGCTGTCTGATGTAGCATGAAAAGAGGCATCCGAGTCCAGAATCCAATGATGGGCAGTGCTAGGAGCAGAAGGTGCAATTGAGGTCATAGCAGACATTGATCCAAAAGTCACAGTAGATATGGTTGTGGCAGCAGTGACTGTTCCAGTAAGTACTCTTAGAGGCCCAGTAGGTGCTCCACGATGACGATTAGACGGATGTCTAGCACGATAATCAACAAGCTGATCTGGATGTAACTTGAAGTACTTGTCAACATGATGACCAATCCTCTTGCAATGAGAACATGCCAGCACTCCTGTGGGTGTAGCCCTGGTAGATCCAGACCGCTGTGAGAAACCCATGACAGCATGTGGTGAGGATCCTGAGGTAGGTATAAGCGAATGAAGACGAGTCTCCTCTGTAATCAAACTAGAGAGCACCTCAGTCAAAGTCGGTGGAGTGGGATTGTTGAGTAACCGAGTGCGAACATGCTCAAACTCTAATTGAAGCCCATCGCAAATTGATACATGAGTGTCTGCTGAGCATACTCATCTTTGGCAACACAAGACTGGCAAGCAGCGGTAGCTTTTGGAGTCATAAACTCTAGAAGGCCAGTGATATGAGTGAAAGCACTATAATACTCCTCCACTGTCTAATCCTGTTGCCGTTGAATATTACGAAGTTCTTGAGCAATGTGAAGCAAAGAGCGCCATTGGATTGAACATATCTCTTATCAAATTATGTCCACATCTGCTTGACTGAAGTATGATACTCAAGACTTATCCTCAAAGAGACATCAACACTCAGAACAAGGCCAGTTATGACACGATCATCCTCTTTCTGCCAAGCCTTTACTGTCTCAACGCCAACCTTCTTCGGATCAGGAGGATTGTCAGTCAAATGAGAGGCCAAACCATAACCTCTAAGAGTAGTCTTGACTAAGAAAGCTCATGCTCGGTAGTTCAACTTGTCGAGATTGATGTCTGTGGACACGAGGGGTGAACTACCCCCAAACATCGAGTCAGACTTGGCCATCTTGATGGAGAGCAATCAACAATCAACGGTAGCAAGCATCAACAAGTCAACAAGCAGGGCAATCAGCAATAGTAATACTAGCAGCATCATCAGAACATGAACCGACAGAGCAATCAACAATCAATCCAATACAGTCGTGGTGCAGAGAAGGTCACCGGAGTCGTGGGGCTGAAGGAGGTCACCGGAGCCGTGGTGGCGTGCCGGATCCGGAGGTGCCAGATCTAGGCTGAGTGCCGATGTGACGGCGGCGTTGTTGCACGGTATCGTCGGAGCCAAGATGAAGACGACGTGGCGGCGACCAAGAGACGGTGACGATGAAGCTGGGATGAAGACGAGGCTCCGGATCTCGCGTGGTGTAGCGAGGCGTCAGATCCGGAGTGATCCCGCGAGATAAGGCGCTGGATCTGGGGCGGAGTCGGCGCAGGTGAGAGATCCCGATGGCTTCTCTGCTCATCGGAGGAGGGGAAGAAGCCTAGGAGGCGGCGGTAGTGCGTGGACGAGTGGGTTGAGCGCTGGATCTGGGGCGGAGTTGGTGCAGGTGGATGATCCCGCAAGGTGGGGCGCCGGATCTAGGGCGGCCCAGCGGCTTCTCTACTCGGAGGAGGAGGGATCTTGACGGCTTCTCTGCTCAGAGGAGGGGAAGAAGTCTAGGAGGTGTGGCTCAAAGGCGCCGGAGAAGCGGCGGCTCAGGGCGCGCCGACCCGAGCAGAGGAGTTAGATGGGTTCGAGGAGGAAAATAGGGTTAGGGTTTGGATGAACTGTGCTATGATACCATGTTAGAAATATAAGAGAGTAATTTTGCTATTCACAACTATGCAGCTTATTCATTAATTAAGAGGGTATATATAGATATTGTTACATGGGTCTTATGGGCTACATGGGCCAGAGAGAGAGAGAGAGAATGTACACTCTTAGCATGTAGTAGTGCCTTTTAATGATTAACTATACCAACAGCCGGAGAAAAAACCATTTGGATAACTACAATATGTCTGTACCAAAACATGTAGTCTGTTTAGGTGGAGAGCATATCAGAGAAGAAAATGAATAGGAAAACTATTAATCTTTCTCTCGTTTGTGCTTTGGCTCATAGTATGCGCCTAGCCACTTAGCTTGTTGGCCATGCCATCCTTATAAGTTGAGAAATTTCGCAAATCAAGTGTGGTTTGATGTTTTAAAAGGTTAGACCGTCATGGAGTAGACATGAGCAGTTTTGCTAGACCGTCGTGGAGTAGACGTTAGCAGTTTTGCTAGTCGTTAGCATAGTTTTCAAAATCAGACTGGCTGTTGGTCCAACCACCTGGTCAAATGGTCAAACCGTGGTTCAAAAATATTATATCTAAATCTTTTCCGAATTAAAATTAGTTCATTTTCTATTGGTATGCCTCTATATAAAGGTCACATAGGCTTTAATTCCCACGTTGGCAACAAAGAAGACGTAGCCCAGTTAGTTTTGGGCCTTAACATGCGTTCGCGCTGGATGGTGCATGTCCCAAGTTCAAATCCTGTTCTCATCACCTGAATAAAATACTTTTTCCACCTGGTTTTTCAGCAAAATGGTCTGTAGAGGCAACCGGACCGGGTCAGGCTCCGGTCCCCTTTTTTTCGGTCGGACCGCTGGTCCGGTTTTGAAAACTATGGTCGTCGATGAACTCCAGGTGATAGCTATTTTCCTCATTTGGCATAACTCATGCAGAGGCGAGTGTAGGAGAGGGACGTGAATTTACTCTACAATAACCAAAGTTTGTTTTCTATGTAATGCTCTATCTAGGGAAAAGAAAGGAGGTGAAATGGAATGGTGAGGAGGATATTTCTTTTATTATTTTCTCTGTAGTTTTCTAGCATTTTCCTTCATTGTCTCTCCTCTTCTTTGCTTTATTTCCATTTTCTAGTGGATCTTAAATTTTTATTGTACAATCCATGTTATAATGTTACATATAAGAGTTGATCTATTTGACTATTTTTTGCCCATCTATTTTAGGTTGTATTGCAAATTTGACTTGATTTGAATCACAGATCTTATTTCCGCTTTCAAGACCTTATTGAAAATATCTTTGTTTAAATATTCACACGGGTTCTTTGTAGATATCCAATCACATGTATATATTTGTGTTGCAAACATACTACTCCCTCCGTTCAAACTTTTCTAACTTTTACCACTAATTTGTGCGAAATTATTTTAGATTAATCCTGTGAAAATGATCCTGTTGTATTTGTCATGAAAAATCCTTTCATAGTATAGTATTTTATATTTTATTTCTAATATATTACTATAAAAATTGATGGTCAAAGTTAAATATTGGAGACCATGTCAATATCCAAAACTACAAATGGGAGTAAATTTCTTGGTTCATACTTTGACAATTTGACTGCCTTCTTAAGGGCTTTGTTTGCCAAACTCTTGTAACATATCCCCATAATTCATCATATTGTTTTCTTCTCTTCCGAAAAAAAAATCATATTGTTTTCTTGTGCGTATTACCATAATACCTCTCTTCAAATTATTAACGGTCACCCTCTCTTCCAATTTTGATGCAATGATAGGCAGATGGAACTATATTCAACTGAGTAGTGATACAAAACCTGAGCTTGGGAAGATCATGCTTCTCATGTGAGATCTTGGTCTTGTTTCTGGTTTGCTCATATGCTTCATTTTAACTGGATCTTTCATGATACTTGGGAATATTATACTTGAAGGAGTCTTTACTACCAGTGTAGAATTACGCACTTAAGTCCATGCAGAAGTTAATAAAGTTCATCTGTGGGGCACATGAAAGATCCTATCTACTGGTCTGTTTATGCTAATTGAACTTCATTTGTACAAGGGGCTCGTGGACAAAATTTGTCTGTACATCTTGAGTTAAGAAGTTGATGACACTTGATAGTTCTCTTGTACACATTGTAAGATGTGCTAGAATCCTGGCAGCATTGCTAATGTTCGTCTTTTGTTAATCACCATTCATGCCGCATATTCTAAGCTGGAGGGGAGATGAAGATGTAAGTATGTAAATTGAAAAATACATTTTTTATTAGGTGAAAACACTATCAGGTGTGAGGTTATGAGAATACACCCTTTTGAATTTTAATGATTTTTTATAGCTCTTCTGAAGGTTTCAAGGGTGACTGATAATATGCATTCTTTGACTACCCTTTTGCTAATAGCACATGTTTTCATCAACATCAATTTTTCTGTTTACTCAATGTTTATGTTAATTTCTTTCCTTGTATTACAACTTCAAATTCTTGTCATATCTAACCCCCAGAGAGGATTTTAGGTGGAAGAAGATGATACATTAACCAAGAAACACTGCCTCGAGGGTCACAAAAAGCCTATTTCCTTTGTTGCCTGGAGCCCAAACAACAGAATGCTGCTCACTTGTGGTAATGGAGAATCTTTAAAACTGTGGAATGTTGATACTGATGAATGCAGTCTTAAATTCGGGGCTTCAGTGGACCACATCATCACTTCATGTGCATGGTTTCCTAATTCGGAGAAAATAGTGTGTGCCGGTTCTGAACCTGAAAGTTCTCCAAATAGGATATTCACTTGTGACCTAGAAGGTCAAGAACTGGAAGTGTGGGCTGGCGAGAGAATACCTAAAGTCAGTGATATTGCTGTGACACCTGATGGTCATCATTTAATCTGTGTATGTTCTAACGAAATCTGGATCCGAGAACTTCCGAAGGGGCGGGAATGGAGAATTCCTGAGCAGCAGACGATTTCATCTCTTTCTCTCTCAGGCGATGGACGGTCGATGATTGTCAACCTTAATAGCCAGGAAATTCATTTGTGGAATATAAATGAAAGTTCTACTGTGCCGGATAAATTCAAGGGGCACAAGCAAGGAAAGTTTGTGATTAGATCTTGCTTTGGGGGATCGGACTCTTTGTTCATTGCTAGTGGCAGTGAGGATTCACAGGTATAATTTAGAATTTAATCTTGCCTTTGAAGAAAATCTTAGCCATCTCCATTTTTCCCTTTTAACTTGCCTAAATTCCATGATCGGACACACATATGCAATATAACCAACATCCCACGCATGACCCCATAGGCGGGAACAAGGGATGGCATATATTAGCATAAAGCAGCACCATGCGCCTGGTGGTTTGATGTTCTTGCACTGTGCCTTTTCTGTTGGGAACTATGGTAAACATTGCAGGCTAACTAATTATGTCCATGTAACCTCTTTAACATGGCACAAAACCACAAGTGGAGTTCAGCTGTACCTGAAATACCAGTAATGCTGAAGGTATTCCACTAAGCTGACCGCATGACTTTGGTTTGCAGTTGCTAATTCAGCAATGTGGTTGATAGTTTATATGAACTAGAGGAAGCACAGACTTCACATTGGTTGGCATGTACCAGTGTGCAAGCAGCAGCCTACTGTAAACAAATCAGGACAAATCTTGTGTGCATAATTAGATTGATGTTCAAGTTCACCTGTTGCATAACTTTATTTACAGAAATGCATGATACAAACATCCAACTTTGAATATTGAATATGAATTAAATTGAAATAGCTTAAATCTGGAATCTTGTTCTTGTTGAGCCTTTTCCTTTTGCTAATGTGTAGAAGTAATGGGCAGGTCTACATTTGGCAAAGACACCTTGAAACGCCGATAAAGGTCTTGTATGGGCACTCAATGACTGTCAACGGTGTAAGCTGGAACCCTGCCAAGCCGCATATGTTGGCTTCTGCAAGTGATGACGGTACAGTTCGAATATGGCTAGGACACAAAGCTCGCATTACGCGCGGCTGACTTGAAATTTTTTGTATGTTTTCCCTGTAAATAGTTGGTACATTTTGGCCGTATGCACAAAACAATTTAGGACTGTTGAGCTATTATCTACTTCAAAGGTAAACTTTGAACAGCCAGAGGTAGCAGGATACTTTATATATGCTTCACCGGTTAAAGTTTTGCCCGTCCACTCTGTAAAGAATCACAGATGCATCAGAACTCTGTACATTTTTATGAGTCTCTAGTCAAACTGGAGTTGAAACTTCTGCTAAGTTCATGTTTCAGACAAACAAAATCTGCCCTAGTCAACTCTTCTGTCTCCATCATTGGCCAAAAAAGTTTAATATCATGAAATGGACCCAATATCACATTACGCCTATCGGCCTATGTCCTTTTCATCCGTCCTTTTTTATCACACACTCGATCGGATGCTTGAGATCTTACATGTTGCAGCTAAGTATAGCTAATTAAAATTAGGAAAAAAATTCACTTTTCAACCCAACCATCGCTTGAGTCCGATTTTTAACCTTGAATTTTTAAATACCACCGTTAATTATCAATATCAGAGTAAAAATATAACATTGGCCTGAATCTAATGCGGTTTTGGCTAAGGTGACGAGGCACGTCACCAGAGGCGGAGGGATTTTCCTCGAACCCATGCCTAAAACCCAAAAATCCCCTTAAATTGCACGCATGGACGAACCGCACCAATGGTGGCTGCGCCGCTCAAACCCCTCCCGCGCAAATCTTTTGCCTCTGTGCCGTCTCCACTCCTCCGCGCGGCCCCTCCCCGCTGGGCGTCTCCCGCCGGCCCGCGTCGCCGTGTGCAACTCCCCACCGCGCCAGGTCCCGAGGCAGACTCCCTGCGCACCAACTCCTTCGACAAGGTGCACCACAATGCAATTTTTTTAAAAAAATTTGGTCTGTACTGCCACCTTAATTGAAAAATTAGCTCCATTAGTATCAAAATTGCAAATCCGTCTCTGCCGAACGCGGAAGGACAGGAGGCTTACACGTGGAACTTACCGTGTTCGGAGGGCGCGGAAAGGCGCTGCTAGTCGCGGAAGACGAACGGACGCGAGAACCAGCAGCGCAGCGTGGAACGTCGCGGGCCCAGCCAGATTCCGCGCCACTGGAGCGCGGGAAGTCGCTAGCTTCCTTCCGCGGTACCGGAGCGCGGCAAGCACTAGTAACATGCATGCACCAAAAAAGAGAGAATGAAAGCACGCGTTCCAGTGGTTTCAATTGGAAAGTGACCTTTGTTCGATTGAGTTTTTTTTTCGAAGTGCTTGCCGCAATGACGGAGTGGATGCTGCCCAGGCCCGCAACGTTCCGTGCCGTGTCGCCGGTTCTCACATCCGCCCGTCTTCCGCGTCTAGTAGCGCTTTTCCGTGTTCCCCGAGCGCGATAAGTTCCACACGTCAGCATCCGGTCCTTTCACGTTCGGCAGGAGGCTAGATTTATAATTTTAATATCAACGTAGCTATTTTTACAATTAAGTTGACAGCATCGGCAAAATAAAAAAACTCCCACAATGCCTCTCACGCCGGCTCGTTTCCCATCAATATTATGTCTGCGTGGCTACTGCTGCTTGTGATGGTGATGACGTCAGGTGCCAGAGACGCTGATCTGTGGGCCCACTTCTCGGAGGAGGAGGCCGATGCGACGCTGCTGCTGCAGGAGGAGAACGAGGCGCGCGTCGCCGCCTTCCTTGTGCCCTCAGGGCTCGACCTACGATGAGGTGTGTGTGTGATTTGCGATTCGTGAATTAACACGCTAATTTTGTTTGTTCCAGAAACGAACTGAAATTTCTGCGGCCACTAATTTGAGTTTGTCGAGTTGTTCAGATCGTTGGGGGCCTGCGGCAACGCTGATGTGGATGGACACTTCTCAGTGGAGACAGGGAGGTTGCAGGACTTGGACAGGGATGACGACGACAGCGGTGATCTTGGTTGGATATTACGAGGATATCAATTCTCTGGATACGACTGTTATTCTATGTGCTAAGAAAGAGTTCAAATTAGACATGTTTTGAAATACAATTCAGCATTCGAAAACAATACGGACTTCAAATGTGCGTAACTTACTTGATGGAAAATCTTATCTCGTCCTCTTTCTAATGGATTCAGCCACATCTCCAAATTCCTTCTGTGCGCATCGAAATCACCAAAAGAAGATGTTGCGTAACCAATTTGGGCCAATTTGAGCTATGTAATGTATGAGCCGATTTGACCTATATGGTGGCCGGCCACCCTAGGCCTGAGTACTGTTCACGATGCACTGTTCACATAAACAGTAGTACCACCTCCCCTATCTACTAGCTATGTGCCATTGTTCCCCCCTATTTAAGGTGGCCGCATCCCTCTAGTCTCCTCGGGTTATGTTAGATTAAAGTTTAGTTTTTGCTACTTTATACTTTGTTCTCTTGTACGACGAGTACAACAACGATGTTGTTCTTTGGAACCCCACTTATCAATACGAAATTATTTTCTATTCGCAATTTCAGATTGCTTATTATCTTGTTATTGTTTGTTCTTCGATTGCTTGCAGGAATTGAACCTCGTGTTCAAGTCAACTGCGTTCTTGGCACGGTTGATAACGACTCAGAGTGTGGTTTAGCGATTGATTGGTGTTTAAAAGCCTGCATCGTCAAAATCGTTCTCCTCCAAATCGAAGTTATCATCCTATCGAAAGATTGTGACCCATTGTCTCATCAGGACTCGGGGAAGACGAGCGTTGGAGCAGCGACGGTGGGGTGTAGGCGTCGACGGCGGGATACGACGACCGAGGGGAGGAGGATGACGGGACCTTATCAGAACTCGGACACAAGGCATGTGGTTGCCGACGTTGAGTCGAGTCGAGCCCGGGTGGCTCAACCTTGCGAGAGAGAAAGGAGATGAGAGGAGGAAGGGAGATGAGCATGACATGTGGGTCAACATAATTTATTTATTGTTGTGCCAATTAAGCTTTGTTGACTCAGTTGTATTCGCCCACGTTAGTCAAAACCACCATGGTTTCAAGCAAAGGGGTGTTTTGCACCAATGATGAGAGTTGGAGTGTGAAAAGTAAATGGTTTTACAGTTTGAGATTAAAAATTGAAATCGAGCTATAGTTGATGATTGAAAAATGGATCTTTTTTTATGATTGAAAAATGGATCTTTTTTTTTCAATTAAAATTAAGCCTGCCAACGGACCACTACTTTGACAAAAGCCAATGCAAAAAGGCCGAGGGTAGTTTCGGAAAAAGAACAACAAGAATGTCATGTTGGCTTTACATGGCGAAGGCAACCTTTGCAAGAGCCAAGTATGCAGTCAGACCTGGCCAAACGGGGGGCCTGACCCGGCCCAGCACGGGTCAGGCTAGGCATGACCCATTCCGGCCCGGCTACTATTTGTGTTGTGCTAGACCGACCCACAGGCCGGGGTGGTGGCCCAGGCACGGCCCGTCGAGCATTCGTGCCGTGCCGGACCGGCCCGATCCCGCCCGTCGGGCCAAGTGTGGCCTGTTTGGCCCGTCAGAATGAAAAAAACTCAAAAAAAATCTAAAAATAGAAAAAATATGTAGAATTCAGAAATAGACATGAAAATTGAAAAAAATGAGATAATAATATTAAAAAATATAATAAAGAACTTTATTAATGTCCAACTGGCTGCCTCGTTAAAATCTTCGCCAAATAAAAACTAAAAATGAGAAAACCTTGGCAAAGGAAAAAGAGTACAGTCTATAGCTCTACAATTGTAAATACATGATACATCATTGTTCTATGTGTCGGTGTCATTGTCTAAGTACAGATTTTTGAACACCTCCAACAACTCTGGATTTTACACAAGTGTTGTGTTCATGAATCAGCTTGTTCTCAGTCCTTCATAGTTAGAAGGATCTCCACCATCTCACTTGTAAGACTTGTTTTTCTCTCCTCCAATATTCTTCCAGAAAAACTGAAAATAGACTCAGAGGAAACTGTAGAGACAGGAACAATTAACACATCACGTGCAAGTATGGCTAGCATGAGATATGTTAACTTATGGGCTTGCCACCATTGCAAGATATCGAAGCCTTATGAGTTGAAATCCACCGTATCGCTGTCCAGATAGGTGGATAGTTCTCCGCTCTTTGTGGATTTTGGCTGGGCAGACGTTGGTGTAGAAGAAGAAGAAGAAGATCTGGACCTGGAGGAAGAGGCACCGAAGATCGCGCCCCACATATTTATCTTCCCACTTGAGGTGGGGGATACTGGAGGTCGTTGCAAGCGGACTCCCTGTAACTTATTTTTATACCTTTAGTAAACCTCGTATAACTGAGAACGAACTTCTGCAAAATAGTTAGTATAGTCTAGCATCGTAGCATCACTAAGAAGATCAAGTACAGTACCAAATGCATCAATTTTAACCCTAGGATCTAAAAGAAATGCAAATGCATATAGGAAAGAAATTTCTCTTCAATATTTAAGGTATTTAGATTTCATAGAAACAACAACATCGTGTAAAACTAAGTTATTTTCATACATTTTAAATTGAGTAGTAATCTGTAAAATAGTATGCACAATGATAGGAGATGTTAGATAGTAGATAGTGGACAAAGCAACAACTGCATCATAATTTTTTTTAAATGACAGTATCTTCTCAGCAACGAACCAATGTTGCTTAGTTAATAGTATAGTACCGCCAGTGCTATGATAGTGCATTTGAATAAAAATAGAAAAATGCTCTTGTATGGTAAAAGATTCTTAAGCATGAGGTAAGTAGAGTTCCACCTTACCTCCATGTCCAAACCGAACTTTCTTGGACGTACACCCATCACGAAAAGTTAGAATTATTCAAGAAAGAAATCGCATCACGAAAAGTTAAAATATGAATTCAACCTCTTCAAACCATATTTGACTATAAGGTTGATAATATGACAAGCGCATTATTGATGTAGCAAGAAGGAATCGTCATATGTACTCAACAATGGAGTAAGAATGTCCATAGCCCTAAAGTCTTACTTGGTACCTCATTTCCCGGTGCGTCTTGCTTGGTTGTCCTGTCGAAATTCTCCGACACTCCCGATGTAGACGGTCTCGACATCTTTGCTCCGGTTGTCGTGGAGCTTGATGACGAAACTCCTCCTTGCTCCTTTGGTGAAACCTCCGATTGGTTTGAGGCAGCCGCAGCCGCCTCCATGGACGCAATTTCCTACATTGAAAGTCCGTAATCACCAAGAGCAAAGCTGTCGTAAGGACTGTCCATAACGAGAACTGCAAAATAGAAACTAACACTATTACTCCTTTCATCTTAGCATAACAAGAACTAACAATAAAAGTATGACAAAAATAGTATTGTACCGGATTTTGGCACATTTATTTGAATTTTGCCAAATTAGCTCAACATGGATCTTAATTTGCACAACACAATTTGAAAGAGAGAAATGAGAATGAAGGGGTGCTGAATGAGGGGGGGTATAGTGGCTATTTGAAGAAAAAAAATTAGGATTATTTATTTATTTATTATTTTTAAAGACCCTAACGATCAAAAATGGTAAAAAACAGCTAAAAATCCCCAATGACCGAATTTTTGTCAGTGTCGCGTGCTAGGCACGCCCACGGCCCACACGGCCCACCCACCTACCCTCCTTGCCTGCCTGCGCCATCGCTTCGCTTGTTCTCCCCGCCGCCTCGGCCTCGGCCCTCGCCACCCCGCCTCCTCGCCGCCTCGCCGCCTCAGAGGTGTCGCCGACCGCAGATCGATGTCGGGCTCTCACCTCTTCGTCCGCAACGCCGAGGTCGAATCGCCGCTTCTGGCTTGAGCCGCCTCGCCACCGCCCGCAGCCCCGGACCGCCTCCACCTCCTCGCGGCCTCACCTCCTTGTCCATCGTCCACAACGGTCCCTTCCCCTCCCAATCCCGCGCTCGCTCCGCTCCGCCCTCCTCGCGCCACCGGGTGCTTGCCATTCTTCCCCTCCCGGTCCCACTGTCCCCACGCCTCGCCCTTTCTTCCTCCTTGCTGCCATGCGCGCAAGCGCGCTCTTTGGGCCGCGGGCCATGTTGTGCTTGCCTGGGTCATGCCGTGCTTGGCATGACCTGACACTATTCATGCCGTGCTGGGCCGACCCACCGTGCCGAGGTGGCGGCCCAGGTACAACCCGGGCTTTCGTGCCGGGCCAGCACGCCCCATGAACAGTGCAGGCCGGATCATGCCTAGGCCGGGCCTACAGTGTCGTGCCACGTGCCGACCTGGTAGGTTCGGCCCATTTGGCCAGCTCTGTACACAGTAGCAATTGCCTTTCTGTTTGTGCACTCCAGTTCATAATTTTGTAGTCCTCTCTACCTAATTAGATCCCATTTATTAACATGACAACATGGGTGCTGGTGCTCCACTGCTCCTGAACTATGTGGCTCATTAGCGTGTATACTTTGTGACCCCTCCCTGGGGCCGTCCGATCCCTCCCCCCACCACACACACACACGTGCTATAGTGATATCTCACACGATAGACAGCTGTAGGGGAGGGCTCTCACGGAGACCCTCCCTCAGAGAATTCATTTATGTATACTTTGGATGTTGAGAATAGCTATGCAAGGTGTTAGACCATGTGGATAGGTTGTGGATTTTGTGATGATGAATAATTGACTTTTGAGTTGCATTGAAATTTGCGTTTGTGAAAGTTTCAATTGTTGGAATATTCAGCTTGGGTGGTCGGATCATGCCTTATATCGGGTGGTCCAAATGGTGATACTCGATGACCCTTTTGCCGCGAGGCTTCGACCGGATTCCGAGTACTGTAGCTCCGAGTACTGAGTAATGTACTCAGTCGTGAGTCGAGGTGTGTACCGAGTTCGAAGCTACAATACCTAGTTAATGGTCGAAAGCTGCAGTACCTGGTTGATCGTCGAAGCTACAATGTATGATCGAAGGTCGAAAGCTACGGTACGTGGTCGATGGTAGAAAGCTACAGTGCCTGATCGGCGATCGGTAGTCGTAGGTTTGCGATCAGTAGTTGTTTGCTTTACGATCGGTAGTCGTAGGCTTTGCGATTAGTGATAATAGGCTTCGATTGTTTCAATTCTCGTAATCTTTGAGTACCTCCGGTACTCGTCTTCGAGTACCGGTTTGTGCACAGCGATCATACCCATTTTTTAGAGTAGTCTCGGGTTGTTTTTTCTGAAAGCTTACAAATTAATATCGTAGATGATCTTGTTCGTGTTTATTGATGGATGAGGCTATGATGTGTGTGTAGACTGATATTGGTCAAGTTGGAGAACTTATACCAGAAAAACGTTCTTTGGTCTTTGCATGTGCAGGTTGGGCGTGGAGACGGTCATAGTCGATGATGAGAAGGACCGGGACTAGGATGCGGAAATCCAAGGTTCAGACAGTCGAGGATGTCACGAGGTGGTCGGGCTTACGCTAGTTCACGTGGAGATCAAAGGTGGATGCATGATGGGTGGAGAAGCTACGGGAGGTGCGGTCCTAAAAACTTCGACGTGTGAGGACTTATGGAAGGTGTCTATAACCAGAAGGTTTAGAGATTTTGAAAAACCTGTGTTTAGAGGGATTTCGGGTCCCTAGATTTCCAGAAACAAATATGATTTTGTGTGCGGGTTATGAGGACACGGTTTAGGGCTCTAGCATATAAAATGAGGGAGAGGCTAAGAGTTACATGATGTTTTTTGTGCAAAGGCTTTTGGGAGAAAGCTTTTGGAATTTTCATGCTAGGGTTTGAGGGTGCCGTTAGAGCACTTTGTAGCCACATAATATGATTCAGAAAATAAAAGATCAGATCTATTCCAAGAAAGATTAGTCATCGCTGACGACATGTTCTTCTAGGCATAATCTTAGACTAGTTGTCGTGTCGAGTAGTCTTTAACGAGTTCTCGTGCCAAGCAGTCTTCGACTTGTTCTCATTCCAAGCAGTGCGTGACGCTCTCAAGTTGTAGGACAAAAGAAATCCAATAGTCAAGCTCTTTCAACTAGGTGGTCGAAACTCCTTTGACCAAGTCGACTTCACCTTCTTTGATCACGTGTCGTGTCGTTCACCTGGTCGTAGCCAACAGAACAGAGCCTATTGGAGCACAACGACTGGGAGGGATCTCGCATGAGTACGGTGTTTTCAGTCGTCGGTTGAATCCAACGCAGACCATACTCGGTAATTTAAGAAGAAAATACTACAATCATTCACCCCCACTGATTGATGTATTCGATCCTACAAGTGGTATTAGAGCGGGCTGCTATGGCGTCAGAGAGGTATGTGAATCATCCTCCCATGTTAGATGGTACTGACTTTGCCTTTTGGAAGTGTCGTATGCAAGCATATATTGAGGGTCAAGGTATGTTTGGAATAAGGTTTCTAGACCTTATGAGATTCCTGTTCCTATTACTAATCTAAATAAAACAGATGTTGATTTAAATACTCGAGCTCGTAACCTACTTTTTCAAGGAATTTCTCGCAAAGAATTTGATCGTGTAGCTCATATTAATTCTGCCCACTTAATATAGAAAGTTGTTTGTGATTATCTTGAAGGAACCACTAAAATTAAGAAAGTGCGTAAAAATCTTTATCAAAAAGAATATTATGATCTTGCTATAAAGCATGGTGAATCTATTGACGATCTTTTTGCTAATTTTGAAAAAATTGTGAGTAATTTGCGTGGTGTTAATGTTATTCCTACTGATGAAGATAATGCAACTAAAATTTTGAGATCTTTAGGTTCTGACTGGTTGTTGGTTGTCACAACTATCAATCAAACTGTTGATCTAGATACTTTAACCATGGATGATCTTTTCTATAGATTGAAAACCTATGAGATGGAAGCTTTGCCATCTAGTATTGATAAACATTCATCTTTAGCACTTGTGACTAACCCTGTGCAGGCTGCTTCATCGAGTTTTTTTTGTTTTGTCTGCTTTGTCTTCATTTTTTGAGGAACATTTCGAACAGCTCACTGAAGAGGATTTGATGTTGATCTCCTCACGGGCATACAAGGCACTCAACAACATGAGGATAAGAAAGCGAGGTGGTGTGTCAAATTCGATCAAGTGCTATGAGTGTGGTGAGCCAGGCCACATTAAGATGGAGTGTCCTAAGCTGAAGGGGGAGGTGATCAAGGAAGATAATAATTACCGTCGTCGGCCATCCAGACTATCCATCTTTCTTCACCGAGTGAGCCAAATCTCGGGACGAGATTTTTGTAAGGGGGTGGGGGGAGGTTTTGTAACATCCCAAATGTGGATTTGTGTTTCAAATGCATAAAAATGAGAAGAAATTAAAACTTTTCTTGCATCTTGAAGTTCTTGATCATTTCTGTAATTCTTGTAAAGGAATTATGGAAATCAAAAATCAAAATCCTCAATTGACTCCAATCAAAAACCTCCTTGGCAAAGATCTTATGTCAAATTCATGTAAATATTTTTTCTGAGTTCTAGGGAGGCTTGGTAACACCTCTGAATTATTTCATGATTTTTAGAAATCATTTGATAATTTGGAGGCAAGTCAAACCAAGTCAAAGCTTGTTCAAACCCTAACTCCAACCTTCTGAAATTTCTGGAGAAAGAATGCAATGCATGAAAATCTCTGGAAATTTTATGTAATGTTAATCCTTAAGTCAGCAACCTCCAGTTAAAATCTCAGGATTTTTGGAGCTTATTTGCTACCTTAAGCAAATCCTCCAAAAATTAGCTGTTAATTCAAACCCTAACTGGTTTTCACTGTTCCTTGGGTTCGAGTCAGACTCGGGCTCGAGCCAAGTGACTTGGTTCAATCAACTAACTGCACCCGGCGCGGTCGCTTGGGGCGCGAGCATCGTGGATCGTTGATCCGAGATCAACGACTCATGTGCGTGTGAACGTTTGGACCATCCAAACGTTTCAATCAACGAGAGTCGTTGGATCTTAGATCAACGGCCTGGATTGAAGTGAACGTTCGGACCGGCCGATCATCCCGTTCATTTGAGCCGTCCGATTTGGAGATAACGGCCTGGATTGAAGTGAACGTTCGGACCGTTCCAATCGTCCCGTTCATTGGAACCGTCAGATTTCGATCCAACGGTGGCCGCGTCGTCTCCTTCCTCGCGTCTAAGCAAGCGTGCGATTGAGTCAAAAGCCATGGCGTGTGCAGGACCTGGAGCAGCGTAGTGTCACCTCGGTGACCACCTTTAAACGGCTCTCTCTGCTCGCATTGATTGCCCGTCGTGCACCGCCCTCAAAAGTCCATTGCTCAACTGCTCCCGTCGCTCTGAAGTGCTCTCATGGCAGGTTTGACCCGAGAGGGTTTATTGCCGTTGCTCTCTGCCATTTCCTCTATTTAAGCTCCATTGATTCCCCTTTGGCTTCGTTTAGCATCTCCGCAACTCTAGCTAGCACTTCAGTGGTTGTTTGAGCTGCATTCATCCGAAAGCACTTCTGCCGCCATTGCCGAGCTTCATGCTCACGGGGAAGGCGGTACCTCAGTGGCTCTCACTTTCCATTTCTTGCTCCCTCTGTTCCCTCTTTATTCACTCAAACTTAGCCCTCACTTAATTTCACCTATCTTTATCAGGGCTTGGTTGAATTTGGATTTTCTCTGTTACGGCCGAAGTTCACCCCCTTTCTTCTTCCTCAGCACCGGAGCAGCTCCAACCTCCTCTGTGCCTCTCCCGTGCTCAGGTAGCTCCACATTAGTCCCTAGTTGCTTGGCACTTGCTTAATTGGACCGCAGCAGAGCTTCTTTGCATTTTTCATTTTCGGCCATTTTTGTCACCTTTGTAAAATCCGGCTTGCCGGCGTTCTAGACCTCCGCAGCCGCAATTCTTGGTCCCATTGTGTGCGCAAAACTATTGCGAATCCATTCTGAGCCTTAGCTCACGCCGCCGTGACCAGAGTCGCCGGCGGTGAGCCCCCTTTCGCCGTTGAGTTTTGTCGGTTGAACTGGGCGCGAACATTTTGAGCGAGGTTCGCTGTGGACCGTCGATCCTTAGATCAACGGTCCACGATCGCGTGAACGTTCGGACCATCCGAACGCGGCGATCCATGTGTACCGTAGGATTTTAGATCAACGGCTCAGATTCGAGTGAACGTTCGGACCATCCGAACATCTCGATCCACATCGACCGTTGTATCTAAATCCAACGGTGAACGTATGAGCCGTGCGCGCGCGCTGTGTTCTGCGCGCGTGGGCCATTGGATTTCGAATCTACGGCTCAGGTTCGAGTAAACGTTCGGACCGGTCGAAGGTTCCTTCGTTGTGAGCCGTCCATCTCTAGATCAACGACCCACATCTATTTGAACGTTCGAACCGTCTGAACGTCTCCATCCGCGTGGACCGTTGAATCTAAATCCAACGGTGGGGTTTGTGAGCCGCTGGAGCGCGCGCTGTTCCGTGGACTTGGACCGTTGTATCCAAGATCAACAATCCAAGTTCGTCCACGTCGTTTTAATCTCAGATTTTCCCGAGAGGATTATTTGTCAACTGAAAAATAAAATTAACTTGTAAAATGCATAACTTTTTTATTTTAATTCCTTTTCGGTTGATTCAAATTTTGTTAGTTATGCTTTTAACTAAACTTTAATCTAAAAATATTTCTAACCTCATTTTAGCTCCAGAAATTTTTGCGAAGATTTTTGTTGCAATGAATAGTAGCATTTGGGATTTATAAGGCTGAGCGGATTTATTTTGCTCATATCTTTTGCATTAAGAATCCAAATCAATTGATTCTTGTTGGTAAATTCCTTATAAATCATGCTCTTGCTGCTGTAAAATTTTCGAAGTATTCGGAAAAAGTTTACTGTTGAGTCTTTTTGTTTTCTTCGTTCTTATCGGTTCTTTTTCGCTTTCTCGTTTGGTTCCGAAGAGCACATTGATAACCTAAGTGATCCTCAGCAACATATTTAACAACAGCAACCAGGCAAGCAGTTTGATCAAAAATTTCCCATTACTTGCAAGTCTAATATCTTGTTTACAAATCAAATGTATGCATGCTTTTGTGTCAAATTAATTTTCCCGATTAGAGGTAGTTACTCATATTGCATTGTTGCCCTCAAATTGTTATCCCCTGCCACAAACATAAGTTACTAAAATCGCTGGTGAATTAGAGCCCGGTGATTTAATTATGCTCTTTTATTGTCTTTTCGATGTCATGCTTAGCAATACTTAGCTACCGGTAGAATTGGGCGGTTATCGACTTAGTCGATAACCTTGATCACACAAATCATGTTATTACTCTTTGTTTAGCACCTTGTGCTAATTTGTTTTGAAAACAAGAAGTGCAAATGAAATGATTTAGACTTGGGCAAGTGGTTGGATGGTGGGTTATTGGGTTTGTGGATGTCTTGCCCGGGTCAACAAGGACCGAACATCTTGTTATACTAAACCAAGTATTTTTGCGTGCTAACCACGCGAGAGGGATATGGGACCTCTCTTGACTGAGTACTTTGGCGTGTGTTATCTCCGAGTCACAGGAGGGGGTTGTGTGTGTGGTGTGAAAAATGATCTGTGTTGTTGTGTTGGGTGTACGGTGGTGGAGATTCCGGGTAGGTTCTCCACCTCGAGGGGCATCGTAGTTGTCAAAGGCTTTGCCCGTGAGGGGCAGTTGACCGAGGCTTTACGATGACTCTGACACAACGTATGGGTTTCTATCCATACGGCGACTCATGCTAATGCATAATATTAGAAATGTCTCGTAGGACTTAGCCGTGCCGGCATACCTACGGAAGTGTGCTTAATAGCTTAGCAAAAAGGCGGTCTGGCGTGTGGGTACATTGGTACACCCCTGCAGGGATAAAACTATTCGAATAGCTTGGGGAGGTCTTCCAAGAGTTAGACTACAACCTTTTAATTAAAAATTTGACATGGTTGGCATGAATGGGTAATTCATGCTATTGTTGTGGTGACTATGGGTTTAGTCACTTCCAGGATTGTTGTTGTCATCTATCTATTGTTATTACTGTTGTCGTCGGTTATTTGAACATTAAAAACAGATTTGCCAACTTGCTTTTAAATGTACTACAATATTGCAAATGAAAACTTGCTTTATGCTGAAAATGAAACATCCAGCCTCCACTGAAATAAGCTTGCATGTAGCATATGTATAGGGCTGTTATTATACACGTAAGTCTAGCGGAGTACAATATTTGGTACTCATTTGCTTTGCTTAACTAATTATTGCAGAGGAGGAAGGTGAGCCCCAAGGGCCTCATTTTTGTGAAATGTGCTGCGGGTTCGACGACTAGCTTGGCGGTCCGGTCGGTTGCCTTGTGGGTTAAAGGCACACTGATTGACTCTTTTGTTTATGACCATCTTATGGCACCTTTGCTTTCGCTGTTTATTTTTATATTGTATGCTTTTTGCCGGTCGGCCTCTCTTTTGTAATAACTATCCTTTATTTATTTTAACTTCTGGTTTGTTGCTGTGCTTCGGTTCTATGTGAATGAATGGAATTGATGCATGAATTTTGTAAAGGGGTGTGTATACTGTATTTCTGGGAAGTATGCATGTCTCGAAGACACGGGTTATTTTGTTTGTGAAGCTAGGGTCAATTGGTGACTAAGCATTACAAGCCTAATAATCCAGGGTCCTCACAGACCTCACCATCGTGCTCAGCAGGACTTGATCCACCTCGGGCGCACCTCCCCGTCGCCGGAGCTTCACCGGAGCACCCGTCGGACAATAGCCGCACCGCCTCCTCCGCTCTGAGCTCGCCGTCGGCTGCTACCGTGATCCCCAAGCGTTGGTAAGGACGACATCAGGTTCGCAATAATGCCAGCTACCCGCCAGTACTGCTCATCGTCGGCAAGCGGCCGCCGTTCGCCGGTGACCGTCAGGTCCCGAGCGCCGCGCTCGCCGCCGTGTCCCTGTCAACGCCACCTCAGCCGCCGCGTCAGCTTCTGTGCTTGTGTGTGAACCGCGTGGCGCTCGGTCAGCTCCAGCGCATGCGTGCATGGCCAAGTTCACCACCCCTCGGTTTCCTCGGCTCGGTGGACTCAGTCCGCCGTGAGCCGAGAGGCTGACATGTGGGGCCCACAAGTCAGTTTCTTTTTAAAATTAATTCTTTTTCTCGGCTGATGCAAGTATTACGCAATAATCCAATTTCCTTTATAAAAATAATTCGGAAATTAAATTAAAATCCAAAAAATTAGGGTTTTAATTGTTTCCAATCTTCTAAAGCCCATAACTTTTGCATCTGAACTCCGTTTGAGCCCATCCAAATTTCTAAATTCATATAAATTCAAGATATATTTAATGGTGAATTTTATTTGATTTTTGGAGTTTGTTTTGACTTTGTTGTTTATTTATTTTTGTTTCTTTTGCTTCATTTGCGAGTAGACGTCGATACTTCGGAAAATTTTGGAGAAGGAGCACCTCAAGATCAAGACCAGTACCTAAACTTATTTCAAGGCAAGTTATACTTTTGATCATATTGAAGCCAGTTTTCAAAATACTTTGTTTCAATGTATTGCATTCTATTTGAAGTGTTTATTTAAATGCTTTTGAGTTAGTTATTAATCCAATTTGTTATATCCACCTTGTCTATTGTTTGCCATGATCTTTTGTCACCCTAGGATTGGTTAATTATTAGTTGGTATTATCGTAGCATCAACGTGGGTTGGTTAGATACGAGTAGATTGCTTAGCCATGCCACGAGTCATCATTTCATATGAGTTACAAATATAAATTTGACTACTTGATTATGGAACTGTGTGATAAAACTGTGTGTGTTGTGTGCTATTACTCGTTGATGGCATGTGTTGCACTTAATTAACAGGGTCAAAAAAGATTTAGACTGGGGCAAGTGGTGGATTCTGTGTGATTGGTGGAGCTGTGTGTTGGGAATGATAATCTGTGTGATTTAGTTAGAAATTGAAAGTCTTGCTTTGGTCAATTAAGGACTTAACTTTGTGCGTCATTGAAATGAGCCTTACTGTACAACCACATACCTGGTATGGGACGGGCCTAACTTAGCAGGTTATGGAATCTTGCCATTGATAACTCAGGTTGTAGGTTAAGTTGTGTGATGGGCTGGAGGTGTGTTTATCACATCGCGGGACAGTTTGCTGCATCCTTGTCCAACGGCGTGTGTCGTATCCAAACGATGTGTGTATCGGTTGGACGGCAGGAAAGCACATCGGGAGTGTCAATGTTTGAGATGAAGTTTCTGAAACGTTTCGTTATGGTCAGTGTTGACCACACTGATTGTATCTTGTGGGTAAAGTGTGCAACCTCTGCAGAGTGTTTAATTAATCTATTCGAATAGCCGCGTCCGTGGTCATGGACAAGCTCGGTGATTTCACACGAGGGGTAGATTTTTATAAAAAAACAATTGGGAAGGGTCAGCTGTGTGAGATAACTTGTGCAGCTGTGTGAATAACTTGATTAGACTTTGTATCCTTTGTGAAATCAAATGATAACTTATTATTGTTTATTTGTTTTGAATTATGCTTTCAATCTATTAGCTGTATTCAATTGCAAATGTTGTATTTCTGCAAAATAATCACAGAAGTTATTCCTTTGGAATAAGCCATCATCTATAAATTGCCTTCTGTGATATGACTTGCAAGTATGGTTGTGTACTCATCCTTGCTATAATCAATCAACAGAAGTGGAGGAGTCATTGCCTGCTTTTGAAGAGGAGTTTTACGAAGGTTGATCATTAGAGTCTCGATCTGAGTCAGTTGCCTGTGGTGAATTGATGGGATTCCGCTGGAGTTTACTTTTATTCCGCTGTAGTTTATTTCTCTATTGTCAGCCTTGTATGGCTTAATAATTGTAAAGCTCGACCTTAAGGTCATAGCAGTTATTTGTTATTCAAATTACTCGTTTATCTAATATTTCGTTATATGGAATTGATATTTCATCGATGTTGCCGCTGTGTGCACTAGTGTGATTCTGGACTAGCGCAGTATATACAGAGGGTCCAGATTTCCATATTTGGGCCCGACAGTTATTTGGTTCATTTTACTTTCGAAAATCAAAGAAAGACAGGTTAGGAAAGATTTCTCATAATGGAGTGGAGTTTGGTCAAGTTCCTTATCATCGCTTTGCTCCCTCTAAATAATTTTCTGCAGGTTTGGGAGTTTTTGCGACAGGACCGGTTAGACCGACGTCCTTCACGCGGTCAGACCAGCACTTCAATAGCAGTTTGACCGGTAGTGCCCAGAATCTAAAAGTTTTTTTTTGTCTCTGCCTGCTGTTGCTTCTGTTCGTCGCGTATCTAAGTACTGGTTACTTAACGCTTTATTCTCTTACCCCAGTACTAAGATACCGACGATTGTTCAAGCTTTGTAGTCTCGTCGCAAGCGGAAGGAGAACATATGGTTCGTTGACTCCGGTTGCTCTTGCCACATGACCAGAGACTCACGATGGTTCTCCCCCCTCACTCGTGCCACCGGTGATGAGATGATTACTTTTAGAGACAATATTCAAGGATGAGTTATTGCAAGTGGTACTGTGCGCGTAAATGATAAATTAATTTTAAAAGACGGTGCTCTTGTTAGTAAGTTAAGCTATAATTTGCTTTTAGTTTCACAGTTGATAGACAATAGTCTTGAGGTGAGATTTAAAAAGCACTCATGTTGCATTTTAGATTCATCTGGCAATCTTGTGTGCAAAATTATTCGAGGTGGTTGTTTGTTTAAGGGTGAGTTTTCATATTCATCATCGTCTGATCTTAGGTATCTTGTTTCTTATGATTCTAAGGATCTATTTTTCTGACACAGTAGATTAGGTCTTATTGGTTTTGATCATCTTGCTCATTTAATTAATTTGAATCTCGTTAGAGGTATACCTAATATTAAAATTAAAAAATCATTGGATTTTCTTTGTTCACCTTGTCTTCATGGTAAGATGATTTCTGCATCACACCCCCCACTCACACTTGTTATGACTGATGCACCACGTCAATTGTTGCACATGGACTCTGTAGGTCCTGTTAAAGTTCAGTCAGCTGGAGGTAAATTATATGTGCTTGTTATTATTGATTATTACTCTAGATACTCTTGGGTCTTTCTCATGGCATCTAAGGACGAAGTTTTTGGTCACTTTAGAGAGCTTGCCCTTAGAGTTGTTGCTGAACTCCCAGGTGCACTTAGAAAAATTATAAGTGATAATAGAACTGTAGTAGTGGCGGCCCCACTGGCCCCAACGACCCGACGAAGTCTGCAGGATAGACCCCACAATCCACGAGCACGAAGGACCCCCTCCCCGGGGGGCACCAGGTGTCACTTCAGGGATACTTCAGGGATGATCCGGAGCCTCCCCAGAGGGTCTCTAGAGTTCCACGAGGTCCAAAGCAGTGGGTCCTCCGGGGCCACCTCGGGGAAGACCTGGAGCCCCTCCGAAGTGTTCCCGGAGTTCCAGGGAGACCGAAGCAGTAGGTCCTCCGGGGCTACCTCGGGGAAGACCCGAAGCCGCCCTGAAGGGTCCCCAGGCGAGCCAGAGAAGACCCATGTCCGTTCTGCTTTGGTAGACTCAGGCGTCCCTTCGGTGCTCTTCGGGAGAAGCCTGAAGGTGGGCCACTTCGGGCGCTGGTGGACTAGGTGCACTAGCCAGATAAACCAGGCCCAGGGAGACCCACTGTGAGCCAAAGCCTACGCGTAGAAGGGAAGAGTCCCTGCAGCTCCCACGCATATAATACTTTTTTTAGGGTTATGATAGTAATGTAAGTACCTTGTCCTAGGAGGTTATAAATAACCATCTGCCCACCATGTAAAGGGCTGATCCAGTTCTTTTTGGAGCAAATAATACATACATTTTCCTGACAACTGATCCCTTCTCTTGAGGACTCTTTGGTCCCTCCGAGTGTACCGGGGGTCCCCCTCCACTTACTGTCTAGCCTTCTTTTTGCTATGATGGTTGGTGTCGTCCGTGGGGACTGGCAGGAAAGTCAAGCACAACTTCGAAATAGTAGCATGGCCCCTCGAAAAGCTGCGCCCAAAGTCTCTGCGACCGAGGTCGCCGCAGCGGCTGCCGCGCCCAGCACCTCGAGGGCTAAGCGAATGTACCCTGTCTTAGGAGGCTATAAATAGCCTTCTGCCCCCCATGTATTAGGCAGATCCAGTTCTTTTTGGAGCAATTAATACATTTTTTTTCTTGACAACTGGTCCCTTCTCCTGAGGAATCTTTGGTCCCTCCAAGTGTACCAGGGGTCCCCCTCCTCTTACTGTCTAGTCTTCTTTTTGCTACGATAGGAACTGAATTCAAGAACACAGCATTTGCTTCGTTTTGTACTGAAAAAGGTTTGGATCATCAATTCTCTTCAGCTCGTTTACCATAACAAAATAGTGTTGTAGAACGTAAAAATAGAACTTTAGTTGAAATAGCTAGAACGATGTTAAATGAACATACTACACCTAGGAAGTATTGGGCTGAAGCTATTTCTACTGCATGCTTTGTTTCTAATAGAGTATTTTTGCGAGCTAAATTGCATAAGACTTCCTATGAACTTCATTTTGGTCATTCTCCTAGTATTTCTCACTTGAGGGTGTTTGGTTGTCGTTGTTTTATTTTTAAACATAGAAATCTTGATAAATTTGAATCTAGATCCTCAGATGATATTTTTGTTGGATATGCAACTCACACTCAAGGTTATCGTGTATTCAACTTAGAAACTAACAAAATTGCTGAGACTTACGAGGTCACATTTGATGAGGCTAGTGCTGGTACTAGACCTGACATTTCAGGTATGCAGGTAAATGACGCAGCTAAAGACATTTTCTATGACTCTGACGACAATGAAAGGGTAACTCCGATTCACACTACGACACACGTATCTACACCGATGGAATCTACAACTAGTGGCTCTGCTCCTACCTCCAATGAGGTAGAGGCCACTACTGCTACACCTATGTCACCAACGACTCCATAGGCTCCTCTGCATATCCAACGACGTCATCCTCCTGAACAAATGATTGGTAGATAAGATAGTTCTTCGCAACAGGTATAACTCTGATGCCTCATATGTCATGCTGCTTTTGTTTCCTCTTTTGAACCCTAAGATGTAAGTCACGCTTTATCTAATGAGTCTTGGATTAATGTCATGCATGAGGAATGATAAAATTTTGAGTGTAATAAAGTCTGGACTTTAGTTTCACCTCCTCATGGTCATAATGTTATTGGAACTAAATGAATTTTTAAGAATAAACTTGTGAGGATGGTGTTGTTGTTCGAAATAAGGCTAGACTTATGGCTCAGGGTTTTACCTAAATAGTAGGTCTTGATTTTGGTAAAACTTTTGCACCTGTTGCCCGACTAGAGGCCATTAGAATCTTTTTAGTATTTGCTGCATCTAAGCGTTTCAGCTTGTGTCAAATGGACGTTAATAGCGCTTTTCTTAATGACTTTATTGAGGAAGAAGTTTATGTAAGACAACCACCTGGTTTTGAAAATCCTAAATTTTTTGATTATGTCTACAAACTGTCCAAAGCTTTATATGGTTTAAAATAAGCACATAGAGTATGGTATGATAGGCTTAAATCATATTTGCTTAAAAATGACTTTCAAATGGGTAAGGTAGATAAAATATTGTTTACTCTCAAGCATGGTAATGATCTGTTACTCGTTCAGATTTATGTGGATGATGTCATCTTTTGTGGGATGATCTGTTACTCGTTCAGATTTATGTGGATGATATCATCTTTGGTGGTTCCTCTCATGCTCTTGTTTCCAAGTTTTCAGATGAGCAGGGAGTTTGAGATGAGTATGATGGGAGAACTCACATTCTTCCTAGGCTTTTAGATCAAGCAATCAAAGATGTGTATTTTTGTTCATCAAACCAAGTACACCAAGAATCTCCTTCGTCGCTTCGACATAGGGACAAGTAAACTAGTTTCTACACCAATGGGATCAACTGCAGTATTAGACCCTGACGAGGATGGAGAGTCTGTTGATCAAAAAGAATAAAGAAGCATGATTGGTTTACTTATGTATCTCACTGCTTCAAGGCTAGACATTCACTTTGCTGTATGTCTGTGTGCTCATTTTCAAGCTTCCCCCATGTGTTTCCCATCGTTAGGCAGTTAAGAAAATTTTCAGGTATCTTCAGTCAACTTTAGAATTTGGTTTATGGTATTCTTCTTCATCATGCCTTACCCTTAGAGTTTATTCAGATGCAGATTTTAGGGTTGTAGAATTTATAGGAAGAGTACTTCTGGCACATGTCACTTTTTATGTACATATCTTGTTTCATGGGCTTCTAGGAAACAATTGTTTGTTGATCTTTCCACTACTGAGGCTAAATATGTAGCTGGTGCTTCTTGTTGCTCACAATTGCTTTGGATGACAGCCACTCTGAAGGATTTTGGGTTAAATTTGGATAGTGTACCACTCTTCTGTGATAACACTAGCGCTATTAGTATTGCTAAAAATCCCGTGCAACATTCAAGAGACAAACACATTGATATTCGCTATCATTTTCTGAGAGACCATGTGGAAAAGGGAGATGTTATTTTGTATTTTATTGATACAGATTTTCAAGTTATTGATATTCTCACAAAACTGCTTGATTCTGCACGGTTTGCTCTTTTGCGAAGTGAGTTGGGTGTGTTGCTTGCTATGAGATTATTCTAAGGTGGAGCTTGTTGGTTAAAATTTCAGAAGCTTTGATTATTATACTTGTCAAACATTTCATCAAGTCCAAGCCATTGAAATCAAATGAGGTGTAGAGCTCTCGTTATCATATATATACTCATGTGCTATGCAGCTTTGATCATGACTGGTTATAATTACTTTGCTACATTTGAACTAAAGTATGACATGATGGGATACTTTGACTAAATTGATTATAATTATTACTTTGCGATGTCCATCGAAAAGGATTAGCTTGATTGTGAGTCTTATTTTAAATCTTGACTATGAGACTTACATGTTTCTTATTGCAATCTTTTTATGTTAACTCAATTTGGCATGTTATTAAAAAAATGAGAAAGAGATAATTGGAAAGATGTATGCTTCAAGCATGCCACACACACACACACACACACACACACACACACACACACATATATATATATATATATATATATATATATATATATATATATATATATATATGGGAACATATCCAGTGCTAATGGGTAATTGAGTGCTAAGGTGCTAATGTCATATTGATCGTTGGATCTGGATTGAACAGCCAAGATTAATGCGGACTCCCACCCCAAACCATTTAATCATCTTGCATGCTCCCACCTCCAATGCGCCTTCATTAATGCGCCTGCATGCTCTCACCTCCAATGTCCTGCATTAAACACCCTTCGTGATCTAACAGTCAAGATTGATATTAATACCTTAGCACTAGATATGTTCATATATATATACACACACACATACATACATACATACATATACATATACATATATATAAAAGGGGCACAAAAAGTGCTCAAATGAAAATAAGTATACTTCAAGCATGCCATCATTGAAAAGACGTACGCTTCAAGTATGCCACTATTGAAAAGAAGTATGCTTCAAGCATACCACATGTTTAAGAATTGAGTGTGGACCAATAAGTTGTTACATGAGACTGCTAGCTCGGCTAGATTTAAAGTTTACTTCACTTTTAGACTTTATCTTTTCATTGTGATATCTAATTGTGCTCTTTATAATCGGTTTGGTCATTGTTGAGATGAGTGTCATTAATTTAAATTGCTTAATTATTCTAAAGACTTGTTTTGACATTGCTATATGGTATATGACTTTATATGATCTAGATAGCTCTACTCAAAAAGATGGATTGGTTAATTTATTAAATCAATGCGAAGTGACTTGGATAATCTACAAACCTTCTTGATTTTTACCCTCCTTACTTCTTGTTTTAGAATTTTTCTTTCTCTGAAATTCTTGATTATTACATTGTCAACGGGGAATTAGAGAAATTTGCTTCCCTTGTGTTGAGGGGGAGTTTTTTCTGCCGTGATTTTGTGTTGAAGATGGGTTTTTCGACAGCTGCTGTGATTTGTTAAAATTATTTTCTTTGCACCTTTGAAACTTTCTTTTCACAAATATTTATTTTCTTTCAAAATTAAACTCACGTTTTTGAAGTGTTGTCAATGTATTCATCAAGGGGGATTGTTAGACCATGTGGGCAGGTCGTGGATTTTGTGATGATGGATAATTGCATTTTGGGTTGCATTGAAATTTGCGTTTGTAAAAATTTCTGTTGTTGGAATATTCAGTTTGGGAAGTCGGATTATGTCTTGTATCAGGTGGTCCAAATGGTGATACTCGATGACCCTTTTGCCGCGAGGCTTCGACCGGATTCTGAGTACTGTTGCTCCGATTTGATACAACTTGAAACCCTTGGAGCACTTTGTAGCTACAAAACATGATTTAGAAATATAAGATCAGATTTATTCTAAGAAAGATTAGTCATCGCCGACGGCATGTTCTTCTGAGCACAATCTTCGACTAGTTTACGTGCCGAGTAGTCTTCGATGAGTTCTCATTCCGAATAGTCTTCGACTTGTTCTCGTTCTGAGCAGTGTGTGACGCTCTCAAGTCGTAGGACGGAAGAAATCCGATAGTCGAACTCTTTCGAATAGGTGGTCGAATCTCCTTCGATCAGGTCGACTTCACCTTCTTTGATCACGTATCGTGTCGTTCACTTGGTCGTAGCCAACAGAGCAGAGCAGATCAGAGCAGATTCGAGCACGGCGATTAGGAGGGATCTCGCACGAGTACGATGTTTTCAGTCGTCGATTCAATCCAACGCAGACCATATTCGGTAATTCGAGAAGAAAGTACTACGATCATTCACCCCCTTTCATTTCTGTATTTGATCCTACAGGAGGCCAGCAACAGTACTCTCGGACTTGCAGGATCATCTGATCAGAGGTCCAAAGCAGGAGGCCTGAAGTCCTCGTAAAAGATGGCAAATGGTCTACAAGAACTTTCTAAAGGAAACTTGTAATTTTCACTGTTGTTCCCAATGGTGTTCGTCCGCGACAAACGACGGTCCCATATCTTGGTGCTCCACAGTATAAAGCCCTGCAATAGTCCACTCCATATCATCCCCCAGGATGCCCTAGAACACAGAGATGGATCTCGTCGTTGAAGACGAAGAGGTGGTGCCCATTACGGATCCAAGGCGTCAGGCTACCCAATTGCACAGTTTCCCTCACGGTCTGATCGACAAACAATGGGTCGATCACCACCAAGTTGGCATACGCCGCAGCGTAGACGGTATGCAGATCAAACTCCGCCGTTCTCGCCGTGCCAAGATCGAATCTTTCAGCCAGCACCCACTCGCCGATGTCCTCGTTGAGATGGTGCAGTACCTCGTCAAGGCCGAAAACTCTTGGGAGCACAAAGATCCCCTCCGGAACCATCCCGTTGGGCCGCGGCGGCATCCTTTCCTGCTCACCGCCGAGTGGCCGACGCAAGAAAAGCTCGTCGTCAATATTCCACATGGCGAGCGATCCCCTCGAACTCCCCCAACACGAGCTCTCTGGAGGATCCATGTCTGCACGGGAACAAGATCCCCCAGCGCTGATGCCCCCTAGATGCGATCCCGGTTAGTGATATATCATGTAGATAATCATAGAGATGTTGTATCGCTTTTATATGGTAAATGCTTGCAGTCCTACGTAGGATACTCGTATTTTCACCAGACAGACGCGGCTAGCGCTACTAGCCAGCTACTCCCCGAGGTCTTTTGCATTTATACTTCCCCACCTACCAATCCACCACCAGTATACTTTCCCTTCCTTTCTTTATCATCTGGCCTTACACCTCTCCAGCTCCCTTTTGCATTTATACTTCTCCACCTACCAATCTACCACCAGTATGCTTTCTATTCCCTTCTTTATCATTTGACCTCTCATCTCCTTGCACACCCTCTCCAACTCCACCATCCAGTTCTGCATCTTTCCGTAGGTTCAGCTTGAGCACCTCCTTCGGCGGCGTTGGGTTTGATCTAGAGCTTGGACTGCTGCGAGGCCAGCGCTTGGGGGTGTCGTGGCTGCACGCGCTCACAGGCATATCGCGTCGTCTGGGCGGGATTGCGCCTCTGCCGTGGCAACCGGGCTCCGCCGTCTGTGTCTCTGCTTCGCCTAGGCCACACACCGCCACCGCAGAGACCACTTCCGCTACGCCCGCCTCTCCGGCGCCGGCCAGGCCCCGCCGGCTAAGTTCGCTGCTTCCTTTTTTTGTTTGGTTGACAATGTTGTAGATCCTAAATGTTGCGACCATTGAAATTTCTTGTTGCGGGCAGTGAAATTTTTTGTTGCAGCGCGTGTTGTTGCAAGTTGTCTCCTTTTCCTGATGTTGCACCCTCTTTTTTGATATGTTGCATCAAGCGAAAAAATGTTACATCATCTTTTTTTAATATGTTGCATCAAGTGAAAAAAATGTTGCATACTTTGTTTTGATATGTTCTTAATTTTGTTGCGCGTGATGATTGCAAGATGAGCTTTTAACACATCCTTTTCCAGATGCTTTTGTTCCTCTTCTTCGAAATGTACATATGAATTTTTGATATGTTGCACACGTTCTACATTTTTGTTGCGTATATCACATGACAATATTGACGCTCGGGCGTACGGCGCTGGCGCTCGGGCCGTACGTCCGAGCACTAGTTGCTCCCTTTTTATATTTATGAACTTTTGAATAATATGTTATTTTATGTTGGGATGAAATATCATTTATATTGATTGATAAATATGTGATTTATTTGTGAAACTCTTTGTTTATGTTTATAATGTTATTCTAAATATCACTGATCTTATATCATTATGTGATGCACTTATGATTTATGGATCAACATATATATTGATTGATAATCACGTTTCCGGATCATGGATATGTGATATCAAATCAATAATGTGGACATATATTGGAGAATATTGTGTTGAATTGACCTACTTTGAGACACTACGAGAATTGTTATATTATTAAGTGTCATCAGTTGATTTGTATGAGAGATCCTTAGACCTGAGGTCGTCAAGGTTTCCTACATGTGTAATATTTTACTTAGGGGTTGTTAAACGCTACTCAGTAAACGAGTAGTTATAAATGTAGCTTTCGAGTTTACTATGAAACATGCGAAGGAATGTGAACGATCAATATGGAATTTGTCACTCCTCTTTAACGAGAGATATATCTCTAGACCCCTCGATGTGATTGGATTAAGGAAGTGCATGACCATGAAGAATATGGTTGATGAGTTAACTACAACTAAGTAATCCATTACAAAATTAAGTGAATGATCGAGCTATCATATGATGACACACATCTCGCCTTGAGTTCGATCTAGTATCATGAGGCAAATGGATCAACACATAAACTTTATAAAGGTTTGTCCGTTATGACCTTTATGTGTATTTGGGGGTCGCTGTGTCCTGCTAAAAAAATCGTTACCGACTTATAGATGGGAAATGAGTTTCCAAGTCATGTCTGATTATGAATGAATCTACATAATCACACACTTAATGAGTTAGAACAAACTAGTTTAGATTAAATCTGTTAGTGATCTAAATCGGATTATAATCCGTACATGGTTATGAGTCCTAATGGATTTATAACGTAGGGATATGTTATGAACACTTTATAAGGATAGACGTGAGAGCTTTTGGTATAAGGTAGCACCACCTACCGAAACTCTAGCCACATCTTCCTCGAAGGCCATGTCATGCGCTCTGTTGTTAGGACACCAACGCACGACTTAGCACCCCTAAACGCATGAATACCGTAGAGGCACTGTTGCGTTGATCGAGGACGATCCACAACGTACATAAGGAACACGAGGGTTGCTGGACCACCCACGTTGCCAAGTTAGACGATCGACTATTTCCACTGTATCGACATACGTAACGTTGGACCGGGCTGCTCTAACTCTTATTTTGCTGCCGTCTTGTGGTAACGATATATAATCTTTTACTTACGTAGCTTCATGATTTACACTGTATAAAATTTTATTACACGCTAACATAATTTACTCGTATCCCAACAATGCCCTCTCCGTGCTCGCCACCGGTGCACGACACGGCGAGCCACTTCCCGCCGGTAAGGCATCGCGCCACCCTCTGCACGCCTCCCTCGTGGGGCGCGCAGGTCCTGTACCGCGAGGCGACCATACGTCGCCACAAGAACTACGAGATCATCCGGCAATCTTGATCAATCCATGGCTGGGTTCTTCTCTCAGGCTCCGCGCCGCGGGTAGCCTATAGGCCTCTTTCTTGCTTGGAATTTTAGTAAGCTCTTGGGATGATGCGTTCCGCACACCATGGCTGCATTATTGTGTGGATAGACTGACGGAGAACTCGAGGCTGACTCCGTGAATGAGAGAACCCAGGGAGAAACTGATAAGAAACGCGTGAGTGATGAAAGTCGATGCAAAAAGGTCGAGGGTACTTCCGCAAAAGAACACCGAGAAAGTCATGATGCAGGCTTTGCGTTACAAGGGCAATGCAACCTTTGCAAGGGCCAAATATGCAGTGGCAAACAAAGCAAGAGCCTTTCTGTTTCCGCACTCCAGTTCATAATTTTGTAGTCCTTTTTGGCCCAATTTGATTCCATTTATATCAAGTTATGGGTGTGTCTTGGCATCAGTTACCATGATTTTTCCTAAAAATAAGTCACATTTCTATGAGCAGGACGATTTCAAATTTTATGCACCACAATCGCCATGCCTCTTGTGCCTGGATGCCCTTCCCACCGCCGCTTCCTCCACCAGGTGGGGCTACCGGCGCCGAGGGCGGCGCCCACCTCTTCCGCCGCCGCCCTGCCTCCACCTCCCTTCACCACCACCTTCCTTTGTCATCTCTGGCGGCTGAGCCACCGGATCAGAAACCGCCCACCGCCGCACCTCGTTCGAGCTCGTCGACCCGCCCTCCACCGCCGCCCACCTCCCTCCCACGTCCCACGACCGAGGCTGCGCCGGCGCCACCTCCCATCGCTGTGCTTCTGCCACCCCCTTCCTCCTTCTAAGCTCAGGGCTACGGCGGTGAACCCAAACCTTAATAGGTGATCTCAAGCCCTAATCTAGTGGCGCTGGGGAGAAGAATGACGACCCAGGTCAAAGCACAAATCTCCACATGAATCCAACGGTGAGTAGAATCGAAGCGCGAATCTCCACATCAATCCAGTGATGAGTAAAATCCACTGATAGATAAGAATTTTTCAGTCACTTGAAAAATAGCAATTCCGGTTGTATTAACATGGCAGCGTGGGTGGTGGTGCTAAACCACTCCAGATTCCTGAACCGTACCTTACAATTGCCAGTGAATACTTTGGAGGTTGATAACAGATATGCATTGTCAACAACGGTACTCTCGGACTCGGAGGATCCTCTGATCAGATATCAAAAGTAGAAGGCTTGAATTTCTCATAAAAGATCGCAAATGGTTTACAGGAATATTTTTTGTGCTTTAGTAGTTTAAGGTTTCTGGTTTTGTTTGTTATTGCAGTGCCTTTCCAAAGAGTTTTTTTACGATACACTCAATTTAATACATATCATTTATTCTTTTTGATATAATGATTTAGATTAGTTATGATTTAATTATACTATATCTGGTGGTATGAGTAGTAGAATCTCGAGAGAGTAGAATTGTAATTGCTTATGTGGATATCACATGCCACAGGGATAACATTTTCAACCATAATTGAAAAAGTTCATAATTCCCTTGCAAAAAAATACAAAGAAAAATCTATTATACCCTTAACAAATTAATGATCAGATTTGATTTATACTACTACTATATACTTACTTAGTAAGTAGAATGTACCGTACTATTTCTCTTTTTAAAACACTTATATTTTTCTACTTAAGTATAAAAATAGTTGAAAGCATCAATTATTTTTTTTGTGCCGTAGCATCAAAATCTTACTGAAATTAACGAATATTTTCATAACTAATTCTCACTTCCAGCGTAACACAGCACAACAATAGTAAACTGGCTGTTTTTTTTATAAAAAAAAATCCAAATCTATGTTGTTCTTTTCTTTTTGAAAAAATTCCCCACATGCCACTAAAAGTTGATCTGATCCTTCTATGCCACTAAAAAAGTTTGGTCCCCTAGAGCTATTCGAACACCGGGCCTAGCCGGGCTTTGGTCCGAGCTTGAAAAGGCTGGTCTCAAACGGCCCGAAATTTGATTTTCCTCCCCTTGTTTGCAACCACCAGAGAGCGACACGTGGACATATTTCTCGTTCGCGTGACGACACTTGGAGCACATTCCCGAAGCGTCGTCGTCCTCCTTATTCACCCTGACGCCTCAGTCCCCTGCTCTCACTTCTTATTCGATTCCCTCATCTCCCAGGGCCGAACGGCCCAATCTCCCACTGTCGTCCTACGGGTTGCCGCGCCAACAGGCGATTCCAACGCTGGCGAGGTTGTTGGGCACCTCTACGTCCTCCGGCGGCTCCCTGTTTTCCTGGTTCTGCTGCTTCGTGAGCCGCCGTTTGGAGCTCACGTGTCGCCGTTGGGAGACCGTGCTCCGCTGGCTGCGAGCTTGCGAATCGCCGGGCGACGATCTTGCACGTGCGACTGCCCTGCCGCAAGGCTGGACGCGCGAGAGATGGGTTGGTGGTTGATTGGTCGGTGGTTGAGTCCTCCCGAACCTTCCTTGCGCGAATCTTGGCCTCGATGGGTTCTGGCGGTCGCGCGACTGGGATGGCGCAAGCTTGCGGCGGCGCGGGCCAAAGACGGCATCCAGCAACGACGCAAACCGAGGAGGAGCTTTGACCACTGGGCGTCTTCGAGGACAACTTCCGACGGCTGCACAGCTTGAGAAGGAGCTCCGGTGGTGGTGTGGCAGCGACGCTGTTCAGGTTAGGGAACTGATTTAGCTGTCCTTAATGGCATTTGGATCCCTAATCGTGATTGGGACGGAGGATTGGGCATTCCGGTTAATTCCTTTAAAAAATTTCCTTTCTGATTTGTGGGAAAAGAAAGAAAGAGAACCGCTCCCCAAATCCCTCTTCATGCAGCAAGTTAGTTATCCATGCTCAATTAGTTCCTCTACCTCTCATAATCTAACTGCCAAAGAAACTTTCAAGTTCTAATAATTCAGCGCCGGGGTCGGGAGGTGCGGCGGCGGTTGCCGATGGTGGGACAGCGGGAGGCGATGCGTGCGGCGGCATCGGAGGCACTCGGTGACGGCGATGGTGATAAGGACAGAAAAGAGAGAAACAGAGAGTAGGAGGTCGAAGAAGAGTGGACTAGGAAGAGAAGAGTAAAAGAGTCTTTTTACAGCCCACTTAACGACACACTCACACCACGCTGACGGAAGTGATACGAAGGGCACAAATTAGAAACTCAGGCCCTATTTCATATAGGTTTGCATTCGAAATTTTTACTCTAGATTTTATTGTTTTTTTCACCTACATTCGAATTTTTTACTCCAGTTTTTATATTTTTGTTTGTCATGTTGAGTCTATCACTTCCCATTTCCATTCAACAATATGCATTGCATTGAATCTTCAATAACCAATTTACATGATTTTCATAGAAAATTTTCAAAGAAGTTAATCTTGCATTCAACAATTCGAGCAACATTAGCATTGAATAATATGCTTTGCACTGAACTCAACATATTGGCATTGAACAATTTTCTTAGGAAATATTCATACAAGATGAAACTCGGTACTATTTTATTCAACAATATGACACAATTGGGGTACTATTTTAGAGGATTCAACACTAGAGGATATCCTCAAAAACATTCATACAAGAGAATTTTTTTGCATTCAACGGTTCAAGTTGCTACAAAGCAACATCAGCACCAATAGCGACTCTCCCCAGTAGAAGAAGATGACGAGGACGAGTGTGCGCATACAAACCCAGTGTGCCTATTCAGGATCTCAACATCACAAAATATGCTTACCTGCTGCCCTCACCAAAATTATGCTTAACCTCATCTTGAATATGAACTTTCTATAAGTTACTGAACCATAATGCTATTACTGTAGAAATTTTTCTCTGAGGAGATCCCTGCATGCATGGTCTTCAAATCAAATAAAATGACAGAAAGAAAAAGAAACGATGAAAAAAAGACAAGTCAACAAGAATCAGAAAGAAACCAATATCTGAGTGGCTACAAGTGCTACCTTAGAATTACCCTCTTGGTCAATGGAAGAAATCGCAGAATCTTTTGAACCATCACAGCACTGAAATAAAACCCAGACTTTCCTCCTCAGCAATCAAAAGATTCATGGCCACCATCATCATGATAATGCAACCTCTTCAGCTAATCAAACTGAATGTTCTTCAAGGACATATACAGAGGGCAAAGATAACAAAACATAATAGAATGTACATTCTTCAGTGACATGTGAAAAGAGAACACAATCTCTGTCATTAATGAATTTTCTATCTCATTTACAGCCAATCTATGCATATCCCACAAAATTTTCTGAGCTCCAAGAGTAACATATCCAAGCTTCAACACACATAGACAAGCAAATGTATGTAAGTATACTTATATATGATTCTACAGAACAAAGTCAATGTTATGGAAACAAACAAAGTGCCCACACGACGTAAACTAGTATGCCACCAGCAGGGACCAAGAAAACTGAACATCACATTAATCTGACAATACCATAAAATCAGTGATTATTCATGAACAACCACAGCAGAAGACTAATGTCAATTTCAGATTCACAAGGGCCGCCGAGGACGAGGGCACTAGTCAACATTTTCACAAATCTTTCACAACCTCGTATCACAAATGAATCGAAACTAGTGCATAAACAGAACTAGAAAGCCATCTTCCTAGCATCCAATTGCATCAAACTACATTGAACCTCTGCTCTGTTGTAAAATAAAGTTGGGCGAAGGCATTTGGTCTAAAAATTACATCAAACTACAGCACCGAATCCAACATAGAAAGAAAGGGATCAAGGAAGGACGCCCGTACAGTACAAAGCAGGGTGCAAGATGTTGCTCTACACAAGACATATTAGCTTGCACCTATCAGCAGTTCTACGGTGATATCTCCAAATTAATGCAAGTAGGTGATTAATCAGTGCATATGACATTAATCAGTAGTTCACATATTAGCAATAAGTGCTTGCACCTTGCACACTAGAGATAGTCAGTGATACCATATTTCCATGACATTAATCTGAAATAGGCAATATAGAGAACAACCACATCTATGACATTAATCTGACTATCTCCAAATCCTATTTCCATTAATTTGGGGAACAACCACATCTCAGTTCACGTGAGTTCCAATAGCAAGCATTGCATCAGATCTGTAGCTTACCTTGAAGATGCCGAGGGTGGACCGCCAGGTGGGGAGGGAGGAAGAGCCTTCGAGGGAGGAAGATGCCGAGGGACGACGAGGTTGCGCGCCGTGCCGGGGGAGGAAGATGTCGTGCGAGGGAAGAAGAGCCGAACAGGGAGGAAGAGCCGCCGAGGGACAATGAGGTTGGTGTCGGAGGAGGAAGATGTCGTGCCGAGGGAAGAAGAGTCGCCTAGGGAGGAAGAGCCGTCGACGAGGTCGCGCGCCGTGCCGAGGAGGAAGAGCCGCCGTCGGGGAGGGAGGCGGAGGGGTGGGGGGTGGAGGCGTCGGGGAGGGAGGCGACAGGAGGGGGACGAGGCGAAGGGTAGGGGCGGAGGCGTTGGGAGGGAGGAGAAGGTGAAGTCGGGGGCGTGCGCGAGGGCGCTGGCGGTCGAGGCGGAGGGGTGGGGCGGCTAGGCGGGGTGGAAGCGGGCGCAGAGGAAGCCGAGGAGGGGAGGCGGGCGGGGGAAGGGGAAGCGGCGGAGGCGAATGGGGGGATAGGATCACGATGGATGGCGCGAGGGGGGTTTTGTTGGATGGCATTTGTGGGTAATTACATCTTAGCTCTAGGGGTATTTTTGTAATCGGATGACTACTTCATACGGGGAGCAACCTTCTCGCAGCTCTGAAAAAATACACTACGGCCTGCTTCAAATTCTTAAACTCTAGATTCGATTTTTATTGGAGTTGTACCGTTTGGCATAGCTCCACCTACTTCAACTATGTAGCTGGGAGTAGCCATGCCAAACAGGTCCTCGGTTAGAGGATCAAACTTTATTACTGGCACGTAGGGAATTTTTCCTTTCTTTTCCGATCCATGGTTGTAGACGACCTACTAAGAAAACATAAACATGAGGTTATACTGATGAACTGATTCAGAACCACTTAATTAGTCAACAAAATCAGGATTGGAAAAATTGCAGCGGTCGATTCTTCAAAACTAATTAGCAGCAATCGACGACTTTGATTAGGAATATAAATCGTGTTCAACACGGAGCGTACGTGAACGCGATAACAACAAGAATTCATTATCCAATCACTGTCATTTGCGTTGTTGTCAGCTTGTCAAAAACTCACGAGTCACGACATTTTTCCCCTTCGTCCAGAATCAAGCACGGAAATGGAGAGCAGTCCGTGCGCACTCTGCCATGGCGAGATGCGCCGCGGCGGAGGCAGCGGCCAGGCCGTCTTCACGGCGGAGTGCTCCCACCAGTTCCACTCCCACTGCATCTCCGGGAGCGTCGCGCGCGGCCGGCTCGTCTGCCCGGTCTGCAACGCCCGGTGGCGCGAGCTGGCATCCTTCTGTTTCAAGAACCCGACGCCGCAGCCGCACGCATTTCCCGTGCCGAACGAGCCGTTCTTCCGTCCCATGGAGCCGCGCGTGTTCGACGACGACGACCCGGTGCTCCGGCCTCCTCGGCCTCTCGGCGACCAACATCACGGCGCGAGTGCAGCATCCAATGGATCAACAGTAGTGCTCAAGACGCACTGCGAGTACTCGGCTCTCGCGAGGGACGCGACCCGCGACAACTTCGCCGTGCTTGTGCACGCCAGGGCTCCCGGGGCCGGTGGCGCAGCGGCCGACGTGGCGCGCCGCGCGCCTCTCGATCTTGTGACCGTGCTCGACGTGAGTGGAAGCATGGTGGGAAGCAAGCTGGCTCTGCTGAAGCAGGCCATGGGGTTCGTCATCGACAACCTCGGCCCCAGTGACCGCCTCTGCGTCGTGTCCTTCTCGTCCGGCGCCAGCCGCCTTATGCGGCTCGCGCGCATGTCGGACGTCGGGAAAGCCCTCGCGAAGCGCGCCGTGGAGTCCCTCTCGGCCGGCGGCGGCACCAACATCGGGGCGGCCCTCCGCAAGGCCGCCAGGGTGCTCGACGAGTGCCTGTACAGCAACGCCGTCGCCAGCGTCATACTTCTCTCGGACGGGCAGGACACGTACACCGTGCCGAGACGCGGCCACGGCCGTGACGCCAACTACGACGCGCTTGTGCCGCCTTCCTTCATGCACACCGGCGCCAGCTACCGGCCCGCGCCGGTCCACACGTTCGGCTTCGGCAACGACCACGACGCGGCGGCGATGCACACCATCGCCGAGGCCACGGGCGGGACGTTCTCGTTCATCGAGAACGAGGCGGCCATCCAGGACGGGTTCGCGCAGTGCATCGGGGGCCTCCTCTCGGTCGCCGTGCAGGACTTGTGCGTTGACATCACGTGCGTGCACACGGGCGTGCGCGTCCAGGCGGTCAAGTCCGGCCGCTACGAGAGCCATATCGACAGGGACGGGCGCGCCGCCTCTGTTGACGTCGGTGAGCTCTACGCAGACGAGGAGAGGCGCTTCTTGCTGTTCATGGACGTGCCAAGAGCGCGCGCTACGGACGACGTCACCCACCTGATCGAAGTGAGCTGCGCCTACCGAGACATGGCGACTGGACGAGACACTAACGTGGCCGGCGAGGACGCGGTGGTGCTGCGGCCCTTACGCTCGGTAAGCGCGGAACGCTCCGCAGAGGTCGAGCGGGAGCGCGTCCGGGTGGAGGCGATGGACGACATTGCGGCGGCTCGGGCGGCCGCGGAGCGGGCCGCGCACGCGGAGGCGGTTGAGATACTCCATAAAAGGCAGCGCGCGGTGGCGCGGTCGGCCGCGGCTCGGGCAGGGGACTCCATGTGCGCGGCGCTGTCGGGCGAGCTGCAGGAGATGCGCGCGCGCGTGGCGGACCGGCGCGAGTACGAGCTGTCCGGGCGCGCGTACGTGCTCGCGGGGCTGAGCTCGCACGCGCAGCAGCGCGCGACGTCGCGGCAGATATCTGGCGAGACGGCGCGCGGCAGAGCGGCGTCCGAGCGCGGCATGCCGATGCCTATGGCGGGCGCCACGGCGCCGTACGTGACGCCCGCGATGCTGGACATGCTGGACCGATCGCGGAGAAGAAGCGGAAACTGCTGAACTTGCTCATTTCCTTGGAGAGGTGGGGGCATTGATGCATTACACCACCATCATTCAAATACAAAATTATGAGATGTAAACGACGACTAGCTGCTACTCACTCCTGTAAATTACACCTTAGGACATGTTTGAACTTTGAAACGTGGTAATTTCATAGGAAACTGATAAATTCTCGTAAATCCCCGTATTCTATAAATGCACGGCCCTAGCATTTTCCGGACTAGGTTAAGTACCGGCCGGGCGTAGGGGTGTACAAACTTGGGTTAGGCGGATTTGCAAAGCCGTTTGATCAAACTACCGTTCATCAGCATGAGGTGTACGTGAGTTATTGTTCTAAGGGTATGTGCAGTGAAGTCACATTAGCGGTCTATAATTTTTGCTATGTAAGATTTTTAATGATTTGGATGAGAGAGAATGGAGCTATCATGCACCAGTCTATAAGGCCCGTTATAGATGACTATTTTGTTGTTGTATCTATATTGTCCGTACAGTTTGTGGAATCACACAAACACACACACACACACACACACACACATATATATATATATATATATATAAATAACTATATATATATATATATATATTTAATTTTGTCTACAAACACCTTTTACATAGAGTGCGAATATGAATGTATTTACAAAATATGCTATTACATACAGCATTAGATTATCTTATAATTAGTATATGATATACTATACCAAGGATAGAAATATATATATATAAAAACAAAGAACTCATTGTACGAGTTGTCTTTAATTTTGTCTACAAATGACATAGAGAGTATTACATACAGCGATCGTCTATACCAAGGATAGAAAACCCAAGACGAGGAAAACCATGTGGGTGTGATGAAATCCATGAAATCCTGAGAAAAACCAGATGAAATTCAAAATCTGAATTTTGAAATGTAGTTTTTGAAAACCGGTTACCGGATCAGTAACCGAAAAAACCAGTCTGGAAAAACCGAAAAATCGAACTCAAAACCGAAAATCCTGATGAATGATTAGGTAAAAAGAAATGTCATGTTTTCAAGAGAACTTTGTGATACAGGAGAGGTGTCTGATCTTTCAATGAGATTGATAAATATCGATTTTGGTAGAGGTGACTCTCGCGATCCGACTGCAATCGTATGACGACGCTTGCTCTTTAGCAATCGTTGAACCAATTCTGAGATGTTATTAACCTTTCTGGAAGCACGATCAACCTTAACACGAGATTCAATTCCCGCGAGCAATCGAAGAACTAGCAATAATAATATGTAGGTAATCTGATATTACAAATAAGAGTGTAGTGTAGATGGTATTGAAAAACAAAGGTGGGATCCCGAAGGCTGTCTTGACAGGTGGTCGTCTGACACAACAGAAGAAGAAAAGTTTGCACAATAGCTAAACCTCAACTCAACAAAATTCGCCTGTTTATGACGGCTAAGGGGTGTATTTAAAGGGGGTGGAGGATGTCCTCTAACCATAAGGACGTGCTCCAATTGGGCGCGACTTATTACAAGGCTCGTTGGCCCAAGTTGAGATGGTGCAGCACCGTTCTCAGAAACAGACGCGGACTATTTTGATGATTGTGGTTGGCTTGAATGGAATTTTTAGATGAGGTTGCATTCGTTGGAAATTAGACTTGATAATCTTTCCATGAAATCCAAGAACGTCTCAAAGGGAGTTCGTATGAAGAAGTTACGACTGTTTAAACTTAGTGCTGTCGCAGCAGTCCGAATCCAGAACGAGTCCAACTCGAACTCTTGCTTGACTCGAACCCAAAGTGACGTGGTGACCTCCATTATGCCTTACATGCATTTCCATAACTCCACATGTCTCTCCTTGATCCTTGCCCATGTTCCTAAGCATAATTAAATCATTTGCATTAGGTAGCGGTCTATTCTCAGTAATATATAAACCTAGGAACGAATTCACTTGGTAATTAAGTTGGCGAGCACGAGCTCGAGTAAGTGGTCCTTGTAACACTTGTTATGAATGAGTTGTGTGTGTAGATGTGGTTGTATCCATGGTAGGATGTCATCATCATCCTCCCCTTCTTGCATTTGAGTCGTCTTCGACTCAAGTTCATGCACTTCTCCCAAGTGTAACAACCCGGCCCAGCACGGAGCCCAGAATGTCACTATCTACACTAACTATTAATTTTAATATCATTTTATAATGAATTACACCAAGCATCTCAGCGTTAAGACCCATCCATGGGTCACATGAAAACAAGTATAATGATATACCTATCATAGATAATTGATCTCTAGGAACTATAACAAGATAATACTTCAAGAACAACGCAAAACCAATCGAATAAAATCTATTGAATGAATAATCAACTCCAACCTATCATCTAAGGTTATTCAACACCATCATGTCCTAAATATAATTTATCATGCTATAATAAAAATTTCTCATGTCCAATGGATCAAATAATTGGGTGTAGGTTGTGATTCCAAGTGCACTAGCCCTTCCCGAGTGAAACGTCATCAATGATCACCTAAAAACAACAATAGAGCAAAAATGAGTCCAAGACTCAGTAAATACATAATAAAGTCATAAACAACAATATATGAACCATAATCAAGGTTATCATCATCATCTATCTATTTAATGTCATTCTTATACTTAAACAAACAAGTCATATTCCATATAGGTAAAGTTGTACAATTTAAAATTTTACTTATATATGCATATGCACCATTATGCTCATCCTCATATGCATCTCATCAGCTGATATTGATATAACGGAGTGTTCACCCTTCGATGACATATTCTATCCTTCACTCCCGTGAAGTCTCCACCAAAGTAGGATTTTATCTAGAGCACCCTAGATTAGTCATGGATCTTTCTCACCGACCTCGCCGGAATAGTTACATGAGTTTCTCACCGACCTGGCTCGTGCAACTTCTGTCATGATGAATTTAAATGATTCAATATCTTTAATTATTCATAAACATAATCCATCTCATTAACTCAATATACCATTCTCATCAACTCAATATCATAATCTCATTCACTCAATGTCATCAATATCATGTATAAGAATAAGTTTAATGAAAGCATAATAAATAGTATGATAAGTAATAACAATGGCAATGGCGAACAACCCGTTGCTCACCACTCTACCATGTGCTTGCCTCTTAGCTCTTCGAAGCCGGATGACGAAATTGTGGCACAACGTATGAGGCCACAATCCCTGAACAAGCAAGTAATAACACACACTCAAAAACATCATCAAAATCACATCATCACAGCACTAACCCATCACACTAATCGACCTCACATGTAGATTTTCTCACAGTCTACGGTGAATTCCAAGGCACAAACTCAAGCATGACCTCTAGAATTTGATTGGTTCTTTAAGTCTGACCATCAGTCTGAGGGTGATAAGCTATGCTGAAAACAAGGTGTGTACCAAGGGCATCATGCAGACTAGCCCAAAAGTGTGAGGTGAACTGAGAACCTCGATCCGAGACTATCCTCTTAAGTACTCCATGTAGGCATACAATACGGGCCATATACAACTCTGCTAGCTTGTCTCCCTTGTAAGTTGTCTTCACAGGAATGGAATGGGTGACTTTAGTCAATCTATCCACTATAACCCATACTGAGTCACAACCGGACTTGGTTCGAGGAAGACTTGTAATGAAATCCATTCCAATTTCTTCTCATTTCCTCTGGGGGATTTGTAGCGGTTGAAGCAATCATGCGGGTCTCTGGTGCCCAGCCTTTACCGTTGGCACACATCACAACAAGCTACAAACTCGGCGATGTCTCTTTTCATCCTTGGCCACCAGTATAGAATCTTTATGTCTTGCTACATCTTGGTGTTGCCTGGGTGTAGGGTATAAGCTGAGCTATGAGCTTCCTTCAGAATCAAATCCTTAAGTTCCTTCTGGTGGAAAACAAAGAGACGTTTCCCAAACCATAGGATTCATTCTTGATCTTCTATCATCTTGGGAGCTTTTCCTTGGGCCATGAGTTTCTTAAACTTCTGGACTCCAGAATGTCCTTCTTGAGCGGCCTTGATCTGCCCTTCTAGAGTTGGATGCATTTCCACAGCGTCCATGGTGCCTTGCTCTATTAAACAAAGGTTGAGCGCCTCAAATTTCTTATAGAGTTCAGGCTGTTGCTTTTGAACCATAATGTTACTGTAGTAGGACTTGCAGCTTAATGCATCAGCAACTACATTAGCCTTTCCAGGATGATAGTGTACATCTAAGTCATAATTTTTGATCAATTTCAGTCATCTTCTCTGATGAAGGTTGAGATCTGCTTGGGTGAAAATGTACTTGAGGCTCTTGTGATCTGTGAAGATGTTGCAATGATTTTCGATCAGGTAGTGCCGCCAAATCTTTAGGGCATGCACTACTGCTGCTAACTCCAAATCTTGAATTGGATAGTTGTCTTCATGAGGACAGAGTTGTTTGGATGCATACGCTATGACTTTTCCCTCTTGCATGAGCACGCAGCCAAGACTTTGGCGCGAAGATCACAATTGACTTCAAAGTCCTTATGCATGTATGGTAAGACTAACACTAGAGCAGTAGTTAACCTCTTCTTTAACTCCTGGAAACTCTTCTCACAGGCTTTCGTCCATTCATACTTCTTTTCCTTCTTGATTAGGTAGGTCATTGGTTTGGACAGCTTGGAGAACCCTTCTATGAAGCGTCGGTAGTATCCGGCCAATCCGAGAAAACTACGTACTTCGGTCGCGGACGTTGGTTGTTTCTAATCCAAAACATCCTTTACCTTCGATGGGTCCACTGCGACTCCTCCTGCGGATACAATATGCCCGAGGAAACTGATCTCTTGGAGCCAAAACTCACACTTGTTGTACTTGGCATATAGCTCATGTTATTTGAGCTTCTCGAGGACCAAATGCAGATGTTCAGCATGTTCTTCATTGGTTTTAGAGTAAATTAGAATGTCGTCTATGAATATGACAACAAATTTATCTAAGTATTCCATGAATACCTTATTCATAAGGTTCATGAAGTAGGATGGCGCATTGGTCAAGCCAAACGACATGAGGTGTACTTAAATAGGCCATACCGGGAGGTGAAAGCTGTTTTTGGGATATCCTTAGCCTTGATCTTAAGCTGATGGTATCCTGACCTTAGATCGATCTTTGAGAACACTGTAGCTCCTGTCAGCTGATCAAATAGGTCATCAATGCGGGGCAAAGGGTACTTGCTTTTGATGATCACATCATTGAGGCTTCTGTAATCCACACACAGTCTGACGGTTCCGTCCTTCTTTACAAAGAGTACTGGCGAACCCCAGGGAGATGAGGTAGGTCTGATGAATCCTTTGTCTTGCAGTTCTTCCATCTGTGTCTTGAGATCTTCAAGTTCTTTAGCGGCCATTCGGTATGGTCTCTTAGCAATCGAGGCAGTTTCTGGCTTCAGGTTGATTACAAACTCGATATCTCGGTCTGGTGGCATGCCTGTCAATTCTTCAGGGAAGATATCGGGGTAAGCTTGGACTACAGGCGTTGTCTCAAGGGACAACTCTTCAAGGAGGTGGATTGCTCGATCCAAGGGAGAGGAATGATCCACTCTAACCTTTACTATGGTTCCTGGATTCTTAGTGAGCACCACTTCTCTATTTGCACAATCTATCTATGGATATCATGTGGATATGCTCCAGATCTTAGGATGATGTGACAATTGGCAATGGCGTTTACAGTTTGTCGTTTCACGTGTTTTCGGCACAGTTTCAGTACTGTTAGGCCAGAATCGGTCTGACCGGTCCATGCGGCAGTCTGACCGGCCCTAGCGGCGGTCGGACCGACAATGTCAGAAAGTGGTATTTAGAGCTGGGTCAAAAATAGAGTGTGTAGGTAAGAGAGGGGATTCTATTGCACTTGGTCTCATAATTTTTGGAGTCTCCAGTCAAAAGTTCTATTCGATCGAAAATTCCAGTAGGTTTCGGTTTTCCAGAGAGAAAATTCGGCTAAGTCTTTTCTGGCGGTCTAACCGACCAATAGGTGGCGGTCAGACCGGCCATGGGGCGGTCAGACCGGCCCTGGGGGCGGTCTGTCCGGTTTTCACATGGATCGTCGCCCGTCGTGGCGGCGATATTCGGTTGTTAGGTCAAAGTCATGAGTTTCAGGGCATATATGTTGCATGATGCATGTTTTGACTAACATGGGTCAAGTTGTAAAGAACTTGTTCCCAAATTCGGTTTACTTGTCTATTGTTGTGCATGTTGCTTGGTGGTCAACGACGGTCAATGGCGAGGATGATCGGGACTAGGCTTGGAGAGCTGAGGTCCAGAACGATCGACGATGCCGGGTGAGGTCAATGAACTCAAGCGTGGTGCAAGATGGACAAGGGTGACCTATTGGCTAATCCGAGGCGTAAGATGGCACAAGGTATAGCTAGTTAGGTCAATGGGAGATAAATACATCACATTAAAATACGTGCGTAAGTGTGTTGTTTATTTTGGGCCTTAACGGGAGCCCAATTGAGTCAAACTTCTAGAAGGTTTAAGCCTCCACTATAAATAGGAGAAGGAGGTGGCTGCACCTCCTCTTCGTCTCTTTTGCTATTTTTGAAAACACTACTTTTCTTAGGGACAGTTTTTGTGGAGGCTAGGGTTCTTGATAGTTTGATGTGATTTTTGTGCTCTTGGATTGAGCATTGTCCTCTATTGATGGAGAGGCTGTAAGCCCATATCATATCAATCAATCAAAGGAAAGTTTGATCAATGTTTTGTTTCATTGCGTTCTTTATCTATATTTGATGATTTTGAGTCTTTCTTTGATCCGTGAGTTTTTTATTGAATTCTTCATGTGATCTAGCTTGCTGTGACGTGTGGGAACCTATCTAGAATCATCTTGATCATCAGTCACCCACGAGCAAGATCTTGGATCAAGTTTTCGTTTTGACCCGGTTTTGAACCCTTCTTCAATCAAATCGAAAAGGATCGCTATTCTTCCAATAATTATCATAATCTTCGATTGGAATAGGTATCTGATATCATAGAGAAGGTGTGTTCCAAGTTTTATCAAGTTTGGATTAGTAGATCAAAAGTTTCATCTATTTGCATCTTCGTCATCGGGCTGTTTGATCTATTCGAGGCCACGATCGGACAGCCGAGTCACCGGCCGATCCGAGTAATCGGTCCGACCGCCAAGAATACAAATGATCCGACCGGTAGTGTATTAAGTTGCATTAATATTTGTTGATTTTGTTGTTTTGCTTAGGGGTTTATATTGGATTCAATATTAGTCTTCCGCTGTACTGATATACTGATCTTCATAGCTTCCATAGCTATTGGAGTAAAATTTGTGTTGAATCCATTATTTGTGAAAAAGTGAGTGTGCTCCTATTCACCCCCCCTCTAGTCGTCTTTTCGGTCCAACACTATCAATCCTTAGTATTCATCCAACCAATCCATCCCTAGGACGATATCCAAAGTGTGGGACTCTAGCACAAGGAGGGTTGCTAGAAATCAAGAAGTTTTCAAAGAAATCTCTATTCTGGAGCTTACTGAGGTAGCAAAAAGAGGTCCCCCGGGTGAACTTAGCACCACAAATTTCTTTAACTTAAAGGTTGGCAACTTAAACCTTTCAACAAACTTTCTTGAAACAAAAGAGTGCGAAGCTCCAGAATCGAACAAAACTGGCGCAGGTACTGAATTAGCAGGGAACGTACCCATAAGCACTCCTAAGGCGTCCTGAGCCTCCTCAGCTGTGACATGGTTCACACGACTGTGGTTTGGCGTCGGGGTAGACCGTGATACTTGCGAAGTCTGATGAATCTTGCTTTGACTCGGATCTTGGCCTTGAGTCGGGGTGGCTTCGCGGTTGAGCCTTGCGATAGTGTTCTGACGATTAGGGAACTTATTGGCGAAGTGTCCTTTCTCTCCACAGCTGAAACAATAGAGGTGGGCTACTAGACTGACAGTGGCAGGTGGCCCAGCGGGCGAAGCGCACGGAAACTACTTCCTTGGGGACGCGGGGCTGGAGTTGGATCTCTCGGTGGCAAAGCTGCAGGCAGTCTGAAATACGAACTGCCCTAGAAAGCTGACTTCTGAGTGAAATTGCTCTGCGACCTTTGGAAAACCATCTTCCGCTTACGATTGACTTCTGCAGTCTTCCTTTCATCCTTTCGTTCTCCAGCACTAAAGCCTTATTGACCAATTGGTGGAAATTGGAGAAATCATGAAGGGTGAGCTGACCTCTTATGTATTCACGCATGCCTTCTACGAAGCGGTCAATCTTTTCTTCCTCATCCGCTATGTCGTTGGGGGCATAGCGGACAAGCTGGTTGAATTTGGTCAGGTACTCATTCACTGACAAGTGGCCTTGCTTGAGAGCTCTGAATTCGTTCTTCTTAAGCCTCATTGTACCTGCTGGCACAAAGTTTATTCTAAAGGCGGCCTTGAATTCTGCCTAGGGAATTACCTGCCAAGCAGGTTCAGCTTCTTCTTGTGGCAACTCTGCAATTTCTTCTGCGGGGGCGGGGTCTGATTGGTTGCCAGTTGCAGATGTTGCCACTTCTGCTGCTTCTTCTTCTTCTGCCATAGAGCCTTCACCACCTCAAGCAGCGAGGTAGTTTTCACACCAAGCAGCGGTGGCTCCTTTCAACTTATGGGAGGCAAAGTCCACCCTGTCTTCATCTAAGCAGCGGACAAGGCGGAGCTTCAATATTCTGCTTCAAGTGGCTCATTTACAGCAGCAAACGTGAGGGCCCTTGTACGGAGGAAATCTGCAAGCTTGGAGTTGCAGCTGGCTGTTCCAGTCTGCTGACTAGCGAGTAGAGCCTGGAGAATATGTGTTTATTGGAACATCACTTGAGCCATTGAGGGGTTTGCTGGCGGCGGGGGTGGTAGATCTTGTCCTTGGCCACGACCACGGCCATTTCCACAGCCTCTTCCTCGGCCGGTTGCAAAGGCTCCACCGGCTGGGGTGGCGTCTCTTCTAGGCGAACATCAGCCTCAAGAAGTATATGAGGGTTTAAGCCTTAGAATAAAACCAACAAGGCTCCAGTATATGAGGGTTTACTAACCTTAGAATAAGGAAGCATCACACACAAAAGAATATTAAACCAACAAGAAGATCGAATATATACAATACAAAACCTAGAATGGTTGTATTATAAGGGGTTAGGTGTTACATGACTCCTGACATATAACCTATAAGCTAATCTAAGCCATGGCACACGATACAAACACATCATCGACAAGCGAAGGGAATAAAAGGTGCTTGCAACCAAAAGACTGTTAAAGCAAGCACTGCTAGCTAATCTAAGCTAACTACTCCTACATGGGAAACTCGCTACCACAGGCGGTGCAGTTTCCCGGGGAGCGGGAATGGGAACGGCTATGGCTGAAGGACGACGAAGTAGAACGAGAGCGATCGCTGCCGGTGCTGGGCGATCGGGAGCAGGAGCGGGAATGACTGAGGTTGCGCCATCAACTAGGCTCTCCGAGGTCGATGCAAAGCTGCGGCGGCGCGCGCGCGTCCTCCGGATGCGGGCTCCTCGAGGTCGGAGTGGTCGGTCGAGCGTCCTGCCGCTGGGGGCGATGACAGGTGGAGGAGGAGCTGGAGCTGGGGTGGTGATCGTCGTGGTGGCAGTGAGGCGGCCCAACTCTGCGACGGCGGTGTCTCTCTCCTGGACTGCAACACGATGAGCCTCGTCGCTCCGGATCATGTTGTTGCGGAGAGTGTCGGAGTGGGCGTAGTTGCCGGTGAGGAGCATCCAGAGCTGCCGGATCTCGTCCATGGCGGTGTGGATGTTGGCGGACATCGCCCGCGTGAGCTGCTCCTAGTGGGTCAGGCGGGGGTCGTTGTTGCTGAAGTCGAAAACCTTTGGGACACGTTCTCCGTTGGGAAGATACGGGTGGTAGCAAAACGGTGATCCCAGCAAGAGATCCTCGTGCATCCAGCATAGGCGGGTGGAGGCGATTCGGGCGGCATCCTGAACGACGTCCATAACGCTACGACGAGGTGCCTAGGCCACAAAGGTGTGGGGGTGAACTCGCCAATCCTAGTATATAGGAAAACCTCCATCGTTCAGCACTCGAGGTCCATGATCCTCTCCATGCGGCCTCTAAAGAGAGGAGAGCGAGTGTAGCCGAGATACTGCATCAGCTGACGAAGAACGTCAGCGGAATCTCCGTCATACTCTCCGTGGGAACAGTGGTCCCATGGGCCAGTGGAGGGTGAGGTAGCCATCTACAAATTTTTGAAATAGGAGAAAAGTCAGTAAAACAAAATAAAAGTAGGGGCAAGTACAGAACTAGGAGTGATGAGTAAAAGCAATAAGTACTCTATATTTTTGTCAATATTTTTCTTTACTTTTTGAAAATAAGACCCAAGTCTTAAGGCAACGACCAGTCTAATTAAGGATTATACAATCGTATGCTCTGATACCAGCTCTGTCGGATCTGGATTTTCTAATCTTGAATCCTCTGTTAAAAATGATGTGCTACTCCCTGGATCAGTAGATATCACTCACAGGTTCATTGTTGAATCATTTCATACAATGCGTGAATTAAGTCATTCAAATAGAAACATGCATCAGAGTGACATAGACCACGTTGGATCGAGTTTTACATAAGCCCACCAGGCCAAATTGGTTACATTACATAAAAGCACGTAGCTACAGCGAAAGCAAAAGAGGGGATAGGGCTCATCTTTTCACAGGAAAGCGACTGGGGTGACCTACGTACGACTGATGTTATCCAAGGATTGGGTAATATCGGTTGTACTCAAGTACCGACGAGTTCACTAGACTGGATCGAGACCTAGACTACAGAATCTAGACTATTCTTCAGGGTTCCCTTGGCCATCGACTTCGTGATCTTCGTAGTACGCGTAGTCTCTCTTATCCATATCATCTGGAGGGTTTGGAAGGGGAGCGAGAGTGAGTACAACTTCCGTGCTCGCGAGCCAACACACAGTATACAATAATATACATGCAAGGCATAACAAGGATGACTCAGATTCTTTTATTTGCTAAAGTAATATTTTCAATTATCATAGTTACAAACTCCTATCACGTAGTATTTTAAACAAATTGTATTTTATTAAATAGAGTAAGTGCAATATTTAAATAACAGTAGAGGTTCCCTCCATCGGAACTCTACACATGCATCATTTTGTTAGAGCTACCTCCGCTCCTTCACACCACTGAACCCGACGGCTAAGGGAAAAATCTACTCATAAAGGTTTTTGAAATAGAACTAACTTAAGTTAAGATCTCATGTCCGCCTATGGCCGTAAACGCGGTTGTTTAAACAGTTTAGACTCTACAGAGGTTGTACATTGTACCCACAAGAGATAATCATACTCGTTGCCCCACATGATTCCTTAGTCATGTAGTTGAGCGATCGTCACAGTAACTTTTTAAACTACCTTGCCGCTTCCGTCATCTCACACCTATGGCCAATTCCATAAGTTGTGCGAGATGTTCACCACAACAACTAGCGCAGCTGGCAACTTCACCCTCCTCGGTGTCCCTTTCAAGCTAGCATACATCCTGCCGCTTGCACACTTCCAAACACCAGTTGTGGGATGACATTCAGGGTTCAATAATTTTACTAAGCCAAGTTGCACATTGCATACTTGTGGTTATACTTGTTTTATACAGAAGGTCATGACAAGATTAAGTCCTTAATCCATCTAGACAGTTCATACCATATTCCACCCATTCTCGTGATACATCCGCACCCGCCACTCTTTTCATCCGCCCAGATGTGATACTAGCAAATTGTTTAGAGTTTTGGGGAGGAAAACCAATTAACACGACACGCCAGTCATTTACATCTAATGACTGCCCAAAACCACTTTCATGATTAAAAGATGATGATCATGACATTTGTTGTCCCAGTACTTAAGCAGGTCTAGTATGTCGCTTAAGTACAACCTATACTAGTATTCACCACATAATTACTATAGTGACATGGAATGAGAGATTCAATTTATCAAAGGATGGATAATACTTAATTAATCATCAAATGAGTGTTTAACCACCTTAAGTTTTAACATACATTTGATTATAGAATTGAAGCATGCAACTTTGATATTTTAAATAAATATAATTTTCATAAAATGTAGGCTCAAAATGATCAAAGTATTGACTCACCTTGGTTAAAGCAGTAGGGTCCTGGTACTCTTGTGCGGTCGAAGGGGAGGTCTCCTGCGTCTTCGAACCCGAATCAGACGAAAGTACCAGAAAATGCACAACAGCAGAGAGAGCAAATAAGTACCAAACTTATAATAAATGAACTCCAAATTTAACAAGACCAGTTCCATTAGCAAGATCTTGAATTTATATAAAAAATTTCATAATTTTTGGAGTTATAATGAAAAAGATATGAATTTTTGAAGCTTTTCAATTGAATACTTAATTGGAAAGAAAACAGAAAAGGGGAAAACCGGGAGCCGACACGTGGCCCTAATGCACAGGGTTCTGGTTCCAGGGCGAGCGGTAGTACTAGCGACGCGGGGGGGGGGGTGCGGTAGTACCAGAGGGTTTGAGGGCGGTAGTACCGGAGTTGAACGGAAGTGGCAGTACCGGCGTGGTTTCGATGGTGGTTCCGGAGGGGTGTGGTAGTACCGGGGTGGGAGAGTGCGGTAGTACCAGAGGCGGAAAAAGCGGTAGTTCCAGCGTGGTTTCGACGGTAGTTCCGGAGGGGGAATACGCACCAGGAGTTTCGGCTTCTTTGATGGCACAGAGAGTGAGAGGGAGCAATGTGGGGAGGGGGAAGCACAAGGGAGCGAGGGGGGCACGGGGGAGCACAAGGGAGCCCCATATTGGTGGGGCCCGAACGAAGGAGAAGCTAGAGCTTCTTCCGCGTATCGATCAGAGAGAGATTCGACACCTTGTTTATATTTTCTACTACCGGCATATTTGCATCTTCTTTAAAATATTCTCCACTAGTTTTCATTCCTTGCCTCTCTCGAGAATCCATTTGATTACACAATACTATCAAGTATCAACACTAATCAACACATCGCCAATTATCTCACAATTTGGCTACCCCGATGTACAATCCCTCGCAACTTCCTATGAAAATCCATGCTCCAATTCCTAATCAAACAAAGATCCCCAAACAAGTGCCTTTTTCACCTCTTTCACAGCTCTGATAAAAGATAACCTATGTGAATTCCCAAAAAGACCAAAAAGGGCTCAAAATTGAAGGTAAGGAATTCAACACCAAAAGCATTCCTACTTTTTAGAGGGGCAGAATGGGAAGAAGTCAAACGCGTACCCACAGATTCCTACTCCCCTCATTTCCCTCCTCTCGTGTATTTCTCCCCTGCTTTCGCCCTCATCACACCGCTTCGCCGCAAAACCAAAACCCAAACCGAGGATTTCGCCGGGGCGACGAGCAGACCGATTCAGGCCCAAACCCTACACCTCCGATCCGCCCCTCCGTCGAGTAGCACCGAGAATGTCAGAAAAAGGAGGCGCCTCTGAGGTGTCTGCGAGGGCGGTGACCTGTTCTTGGCGAATGGCGGCGGCGTGGGAGCGCGCCAAGCGCGCGCTGGCCACCAGGCTCTGCATCCGCGTGACGAAGCGGCACGTGGCCATCGACTGCGCGCTGCGGGCGCCGCAGAAGGCGGATCCGGTTGTGGTGACCGCCGCGGCGGCGGCTGATGAGGAGAGGGAGAAGTCGCCGGATGCTCCGTCCCCCGTGCCGGTGTCCGCGCGGTGGCTGTCGAGGTCCGGTAGCCGGAGTTCCACGGTGAGATCGTTTTTCGTTTTCACCTTTAGTTTTTAGCAGGTGTCGTTGGTGTATCAAATGTGTCATCTTTTTTTGACGATCTTGATAGGATTCCCTTGTTCTTGTTGTGGATATGGGTTACGTTGCGCGGGGGATCAGAGCAGTGTAGCAGGTTGATGAGGGAAGTACATGCCTCTGGCATGTTCAGAACCGAAGGTGATCGGTATCTCAGCCTAGCAAGGTAGGCTTGTGGCAGGGTACGTCGCGACGTGGTGTATCTATCGGGTATACACGCACTGTTGTCTCTTCGATGTCATGCCGAGCGAGGACCCTCTGGTGATCCTGTTTATGATCCTTTAGTAGTGCTCCCCACAGCCCCCCTCTATGCGGGGCCTCAGCGATGGAGCGGGCAGCTGGTTGCCTGACCTCCACTCGTCTTCGCGTTCAGCTGGCTACTGGCCGCGGCTCATGTAGTCTTGCATGGCCGAGATGGTTCGGCAGTCTTTGGTTGCGTGCAATCCCTCACCGTGGAGATTGCAAAATAACGGGAGGCCTCTAGCATCGGTCCTGGTGTTTGATTGGCATCCCCCATTGCGCCCGTGACCTCCTCGCCTCTCCCCTTTGGTGGGTTGTCTGCCATCCATGTGGTACACACCCCGCCCCTTCCGACGGTAGTTGTTGGCCTATGGTTTGGTAACCACCCATGCAGCAGTAGCCGCAGGTTCCTCCTTCCGGGGATCGCTCGGTGGTGGCATCGGGACAACCAATGCTTGGACTTTTGCCCTTCGGGTACTGTCTTCCTCTGCCTGGGCGTATTTCTCCATCTTGTCGAAAAGCTTCGCCATGGTGCGGATGGATTTGCGAGCCAACCTCTCCGACAGGGTGCCTTTTTGAAGTCCGCACGTGGCCGCGTTTATAACGGTGGTTTCATTGACCCACTTTACTTGGTACTTCACTTCTGCGAACTTCTTGAAGAAGCTACGTAGGGACTCGCCCGAGGCTTGCTTTATTGCGAACAGGTACCCCGCGTCTTTTGGTTCGGCATAGTTTCCTTGGAAGTTGTTCCGCACAAGGTCCCGCAACTGCTCCCATGTGTGTATGGACCGGGGGGGATGGTGAAGAATCAAGTCAACGCAATGCCCCCGAGGGCGAGGGTGATGCTCCTTGCCTTGGTGATGTCATCTCCCCCGGTTGCCTCGATGACAGTTTCGTACACACGGAGGAGTTCTGAGGGGTTCGTGTTCCCCTCAAGTGGCTTGACATCCGGCATTTTGAAGCACGAAGGCCAGCGGGCCGTCTCCAGTCCCGCGCTCAATGGGGACCCTATGCCTGTAGGGGCCGTATGGGTTTTTTTCTTCCCCTACACGTAGCCTTCGACTTATGGTGGACCTCCCTAGTCTTTGTCCATTCTGTTGGTACACTCTGTCCACCAGTGCTCTCCTCCCTTCACACTGTGCGTGGTGTCCCCGAGCCGAGGGGCCCTAGACACCCTTCGGAGCCCCCGATCTGGCCCCAGGGGTCTCCTGGCTTCTGGATCCGTGGTGCTCGACAGTCTTTCGACGGCCTTCACACCTCCTTCGGAGCTTCCCCAAAGGTATGTCTAGTACCCTCGGGGGGCCCCAGCCGCGCCTCCGGCCGCTGACCCTTGTGGGCCTCTGGTGGACTTCGTGCGCCCTTCAGGATCCTCCCAAGGGCGTACTTTGTACCTAGGGGCCCTGGGCCACGCCTCCGGCTCATAGCCCTAGGGGGTTTGCGGTCTTCGCCGGGTCGTTGGGGCCAGTGGACCGCCCCTGCGACAGCATGTATCATGCATGTAACATGCCGTGGATTAGTAAGCAAAAGCGAGTCAACAACCAACCATTTAAGAATAATTTCTTTGTTATCCAGGGAGCCAGCGGTGATTAGAAAAAGAATGAAATTTTGATTGCTTGTTCTCCTGCATTCTGATGTGTGCAATTCCCTGGAAAGACATGACCTTTCTTGCTCACCAACTTTTTCCTTATCTTATAAAGCCTACTGTTTTCTTTCCCTTTCCAGCCCAGGTTTTTCTTTGGCCAGTTAGGTGGTGTCATGTAGGAGATAAGGTTTGCAGGAACTTCTTTTAGGAAAATTTGCTCTTGACGTCATTCCGCTGAGCACCACTCAGACCGTATAACAAAAATATTCCCAACTGATATGTTATGTTGTACTATTCTCCGATGGAGTTTTGAGAGTTAACTTGAAATGAAAAGATATGTTGTTGACAGAAGTTATTACATAATATTTACCTTATCAATTAAACCCAACTTGGCAATTACACCAGTCCACTTCATGATTTGACATATGTCACATCTATGTTATCTTACCCTAGTTAACTTGGATCTGCCAAGTCCTTTGATTGGTTAGATGGAGAGAGCTTTTCTAAGCTTCTCGATCACTAAATGAAACCCAATAATACTTTTAAATTTTCAATAATTAGCTAAGACCTCATTTCTGTAGATCCTATGTATGTATTTGACAACATAGATGCTTCTTGAAAGCCTATAAGAACAATGAAGGAATTCTGAAACATAGCATGGTTGCAACTTAAGATTGGTCCTTCCAGGTACAATTCAGAATATACCATGCGCTGCGCCTTTTGCCCATGTGCTGCGTACTTTTCCAAAAAGGGTAGAGCTGAACAATTAAAGGATAGGCGCTGTCGCTGATGCGTTGCACTTTCCCATGATCCCATCTGTTCTATGTGTCGATGGCTGCATCTAATTCGAATTCGTGTTAGCAATTGGACAATATCAAGAGTTTGACTATTTGCTCGATGCCTTGTACTAGTTTTACAAGTTGACATATGGATTGCATGACCTGCACAGGATATTCCCCTCTTAAGCTGATGCTGATGCTGATGCTGATGTACTTCGTATAGAGAAAAACCTTTGACACTGTTATCACTGGTATTTCAGGCATTGCCAATATATTTTGGTTCTTATCTGCTGGCATCGTGTTGTTGCATTCCCGTAAGCTACTATGCAACCTCGAAAATAGATCATTCTAGCGGACAAGCTTTACATGTTAGTACGAGCCAATGCTTAGTTTCGCATTTATAGTTTTTTTTTAAAAAAAAAGGTCTCATTCATAGTTTCATTGTCACCAACTCACTATCTTCTGCTTATCACTGTAACAGGCAGTGCAGATAATTTCATCTTTTTTTATGGGAAAGATAATTTCATTTTCTGTGTCATGTTAAATTAGTATTGCGGTTACTGTTCTCTCAACCTGTTGTGCTTTCTTCTCGGCAAGAGCTTCCTTTAATTTATTTTTAACTGTCCATATGTTGTTGACTATTCAATCTGATTTCGATAATCAACTTTGTACAAGCTGGGAACAGCATTTGTGAACTGTTAAATCACATTGTTACCAGTAGCAGGCGTCAGTAACTTCTTGTTTTTTTGTTTTCTTGATTTCAGAAGATATGTGCCATTTGCCTTGGTGACATGGGGTCAGGGCACGGCCAGGCCTTGTTCACTGCTGAATGCTCCCACAAATTCCATTTCCATTGCATCTCTTCAAATGTACAGCATGGCAATCATGTCTGCCCAATATGCCGTGCTGTATGGAAAGAACTACCCTTTCAGGGCCCTCTGCCTTCAGATTCTACATATGGAACAGCTAGAATAAGGCCATTGGAATGGCCCCAGGATGATGGACAACAACACATGGCTGTGATCAGCCGGTTGTCTAGCGCAGATAGCGCGAACCGGCAGGAGCAACTTTCCGCGTTCCGTACTCCAGAGTCAGGCATTTTCAATGACGATGAACAGATAAATCTTCAGTCTGAAACTGTGAATGGAATTCAAGGCGACGATGCAATGGCTGCTTCGGTTGAAATCATGACATACGCTGAATTCCCTGCCATTCAACAGTTTGTGACCCAGGAGACGTTTGCCATCTTGATCCATCTGAAGGCTCCACATTCCCCGGCATCGGTGAGCTCTCGTGCGTCTCTCGACCTCGTGACCGTGCTCGATGTGAGCCGGAGCATGAAGGGGACCAAGCTTGCACTCCTGAAGCGTGCCATGAGCTTCGTGATCCAGACCCTTGGCCCCAACGACCGGCTCTCTGTCATCGCCTTCTCATCTTCAGCTTGGAGGCTCTTTCCCTTCGGAAGATGACCGCATTTGGTCGGCAGCAGTCGTTGCAAGCCGTCAATTCCCTCGTCACTGATCGCGGCACGAACATCGCAGATGGGCTGAGGAAAGCTGCCAGAGTAATGGAGGATCGGCATGCAAGGAACCCTGTATGCAGCATCATTCTTCTTTCGGACGGTCAAGACAACTACACCCTCTCGGCGCAGCATGGCGCCCAGCCTGACTACGGCGCGCTTCTTCGGCGCTCCACCCTTCCTGGCTCAGGCCATAGTGCGCAGATTCACGCCTTTGGCTTCGGCGCAGATCACGACTCTGCGGCAATGCATTCCATTGCCGAGATGTCGAGTGGCACGTTCTCCTTCATCGATGCGGTTGGCTCGATCCAAGACGCGTTTGCTCAGTGCATCGGCGGCCTCCTCAGCGTGGTGGCGCAGGATATTCGGCTGAGCATCGAGTGCGTAGACCAAAGCGTGCTGCTCACCTCCATCAAGTCAGGCGGCTACACGAGCCGAGTGGCCGCCGATAGGCGGGGCGGGTTCGTCGACATCGGCGACCTTTACGCCGACGAGGAGAGGGGCTTTCTGGTCACCGTGCACGTCCCGGCCGCGCCCGGGGAATCCGCTCTGATCGTGCCGAGATGCACCTACCGGGCCGCGGCCACCATGGAGACTGTCCGGATAGAAGGTGGCCCAGTGATCGTTCCTCGCCCGGCGAGTCCCGTGAGCTCTGCAATGTCTCCGGAGGTCGAGCTGGAGTGGCACCGCGTGCACGCCATGGAGGACATGGCGGCGGCGCGGGAAGCCGCCGAGCAGGGCGACTTCGCGCGGGCCGTGTCGATCCTCGAGGAGCGCCAGCGGGTGCTCGAGTCGCGGCCGCTGCTGTCCGCGGACGCGCAGACCCTGGCGCTGGTCGCTGAGCTGAGGGAGATGCAGGACAGGGTGGAGACCCGGCAGCGGTACGACGAGTCCGGCCGGGCGTATATCCTCGCCGGGCTGAGCTCCCACTCGTGGCAGCGCGCCACGGCGCGCGGCGACTCGACGGAGCTCACCAGCCTCATCCGCACCTACCAGACGCCCTTCATGGTGGACATGCTGCAATGGTCGCAGACGCTCCTGCCGGAGGTCGTCGAGGCGCTGAACTGCTCGCCGACGGTCGCGCCGTGATGCTGGACGGCCTTCGTGATGCTGGTTGCTGGCATGCTGCTTTCCATGACATTGCCGCGCGCAGTAGCAAATAACTTGTGAAGTAGATAAGTGAAGAATATTCTCTCGTTGCAAGGAGGTCGTAGTTTCAGTGTACTGGTCGTTGGATCAGGTTGGTGCAGATAAATTAGCTAATTTTTAGTTGTCTAAAATATTTTTATCTATTAGTTATCTATAATTGTATAGTATTAAATTTAAAATTATAGTATTAAGTGATATGCAATTTTAGCACAATTATACTGTAACTTTTAATTTTATTTATTTTTTATTACTTTTATTGTATTTGTAGAGTTCACATAGATTTAATTTTGTCTAGTTTAGAATTTTATTTTGTATTTGTAGAGTTCACCTGTATTTACTTTTATCTAGTTTAGATTTTTTTTTATCTCAACATAGAAACTTGTGGTATTCAATGGAACAAAATTCTACGGTTAAAAAAGGTGACTGGTAGATAAAAAATTTCAATCGCCTGAAACGTAGACGCTCCCATAAGTTAATAAGATTTGGTAAGAGATATAGGTGTTTGTTTGTTCGTTCGTCGTGTGTTTTTTTGTTTTACACAATTTTTTCAGTTTTGTGTTGCACATAAGTTTCTTCTCCCTTGGGGAAGGATGTTGTACTTGGTGAATTGGCTATGGAACTTCCCGAGGGAGTTTTTCTTGGCGTTGTGCTTTGCACTCTGCATTATCACTGAAGGCCATAAAACAATCCATTTTGGACCGATGGTACCGCCAAGCAATTAATTAGACGATTATTCAGAATTATAGGAGCAATTTAGTGTTCTGCTTTATATATAGATATATGTGATGATAATACCAGTCCTAGAGGTATTAAAACACATATTATTACCATAATTACTAAAGATACATGAACCGTGCTCCAATTGTAGCCAGTGTTGTAAAAAAACAAAATACAATTGTCGAACGGACAAGGTACCACCAAGCGATTAATCAGAATACTAATGATTAATCATAATTATATAGACAATTTGGCGTTCGCACTAATATACGTATGTATTTGACGATAATGTTTAGTTTCAGAGATATTTGAACACATTTTATTGTAAAATAATATGAAACATACTTGTACTAGTCTACAATTATACCATGATAACTTAATTACTAACTTAGAGGATAGCAAGATTGATTGGTGGATGATTATAGTTCTGAGCCAAAGTTAGGTCGAGAGGTCTCTCTTGTAAATGTTCTGCTTTATATATAGATATATTGAATTCTATGTCGCTATTTTTTGCTAACCTACAAGCTTTCAAATTAATGTGTAAAGTTGCCAAAAAAAAATATTTACATGCAAAATGGACGATCAGATCTGCTGCCCCGTCTCTCTCATCCGCATCGTGTCGGCATGGCTTCACTACGTTTCTTCTCCCCTCTCATTCTCTATCTTCTCGCTCTCTTATGTTTTTTCAGGAATTAAAATGACATTTTTATCGATTTTTGGGGTTTAAATAGGTAGTTACTGTCACCAGTTCAACGGTTTTCTGTCGTGAGTCGACATGCAGTAAATAGGTGCATGTCGCTATTTGAGGCAACAAATACCTATTTTGTAAAAAAACAAGTATTTATTTTTGTAATTATATTTTAAATTGATATTATTTAAAAAATCAATTTTAGCCGGCCGTATTGGCCGGTTTTTTTTTACAACACTGGGTCACGGCTGGACCCTATTCCTTCGCATCCTGGTCAGCTTATCCCTCTTCTCCACCCCCACCCCACCCCACCCGATTGCCCAACGAACCAGAGGAAGAGATCCGCCGCCGCGGCGGCGCCCGCTACATGCAGGTCAGCCTCCCAACCTCCCTTCGGTCGCTTCGCTCCGTTTCTCCCCTCTGGCCCGCACGCTTTTGGACGCGATGCGGCCTGATTCGGTACCTTGTCTTCCTTTCCCCCCGAAGAATCTGCAAGATACTGTTGTTTCTTTCCCAACAAAGATCCGTTCCTTGTTTTGATCGTTGCGGTCGATGCTCGATAGTTGGGGGGAAAGAAGGGAAGAGTTGAATGGATGTAAATTGCATACTCGTGGAGCTGAGTACGCAACAAGAGCGGAACTCAATCATTGTCGGTCGGAGTTGATCAAGTACCGTTGCACAGTAGCTGTTTGGCGGAATGCCCAAGAGCAGGGTTGGATCGGAGGTCCCAAGCGGCCGAATTTGCATAGCCTTGGGCTGCTATTACCCTATATCATTGTCTTGTTCTGAGGGGTTGCGTAAAAACACGTACAGAATCTGTTCCTATACCAAGTGGAGCTATCTTGCAGCATCTGTTACTGCTTGATTCCTATGGTGTCTTGATTGAGTTCACCTTGATGGCACGGAGAGAATTGTTGTCATGCTATCGTGTGGAGTCCAATTTAGTGGTGATGCCATTGTTTAGTTCATAAACAGGATAAGTAAATTGAAATTAACTACGCGACCATTTGAGAAGCTTTCTGAGTGAGGTGATGGTGTCCATGCACAAAGGCAGGAAAAGGGGCAATTTAAAAACAATGTCAGTTTGAAACAAGATCCAGTTTTACAATAAAATAGCTAGGCCACATGTATGGAATCAATTTTATGTGCATGCTCTTCTTCTATTAATGAAATGAGGCAGAGAGCTCCTGCCCTTGTTCAAAAAAATAAAACAAATCATGTGCATGCTTTGCTTGCAAATAGTGGTCATTGCCAATTTAGGTATAAAAACAAAGGATGGAATCTGTTCATTGTTTAGTTGTAACATGTAATTATTTGCAAACATGAAAGCCATTTTAAAACATATTGCCAGATTTCTTTTTTTAATTTAAAGTAGCATTACTACAGATATGGACTTGTTGTAACATGTAATAATTGAAGGTTGTGAAATGGACTTTTTCCTATGAGTTATTAAGCTCATGTTTCTTCTATGGGTGCGTCTTGTTAAACAATGAAATCAGAGTTTGCTATTCACAACTATCCATCTTATTCATTAATGAAGGAGATATATATAGACAAAGATACATGGGCCTCATGGGCTACAAGGGCCACATGGGCCAAGAGAGAGAGAGAGAGAAATGTAGAATATACAATACTCTTAACACCCCCTTTCAAACTCAAGGTGGATCAGGAGGATCTGATGCACTGAGTTTGAGTAGATGAAGTCGATGATGTTCTCTAGTCTGAGCTTTAGTGAAGAAATCTGCAACTTGGAGCTCTGAGGGAATATACTTGAGGGTGATGGTCAATCACGACAATGAGATCGCGTGAAGGATGCATCAACACCAATGTGTTTTGTCACCATGCTTGACCGGATCATTGGCAATTTGAATGGCACTTGTATTGTCACAAAAGAGAGGGTAGGATTGTCACAAAGGACACCAAGATCACCAAGAGCCACCAAGCCAAATGATCTCGATGTTGTAGCGGCAAGTGCTCGGAGCTCGCCTGCACTAGAGCGTGACATCGCATCCTTCTTGGACTTCAAGCAATAAGCGAAGTACCAAGAGAGATACAATAGCCGATGATCGGCGATCGCAGGATCACTCGCCAAGTAGAGTCGAGTAAGCGTGGAGTGGAGTGACTCGAATCGCATAGAACAGACGTCCGGGCGCAGCCTCTCAAGTATCTCAAGACGCGAAGAACATGACTATAGTGAACTGAGGTGGGAGCACTGACAAACTGGCTGAGCACATGAACAGCATGAGCAATGTCTGGCCTGGTTACTGTGAGATAGACAAGGCTCCCAACAAGTTGACGATAGCGAGAAGAATCTGTCAGGGGTACACCGTCTGTAGGTCGAAGCTGCAAGTGAAGCTCCATGGGTGTGGCAAAGAAGATGCAGTATCACCATCCCGGATCTAGCAAGTAGATCCCGAACGTAGCGATGCTGAGAGAGATAGTAGCCATCACCATCAGAATGAACCTCAATTCCTAGAAAATAGCTCAATGGTCCTAAATCGGACATCATAAATTGTTCACTCAATTTCTTCTTGACAAAAACCACGTGGTCCATGTCATCTCCCGTGATCAATATATCATCTACATACAGAAGAAGCAAAGTACGACCTCGCTGAGAAGTGTGAACAAATAAGGCAGGGTCATGCTCACTCGAAGTGAAACCAAGCGGCGAATCACGTAATCGAACGCTTCAACCAAGCACGAGGAGCCTGCTTGAGACCATATAGAGCATGCCTAAGGCGACAAACATAGCCTGTAGGAGCCTCAACTCCTGAGGGTGGCTGCATATAGACCTCCTCATGTAGATCACCGTGAAGAAAAGCATTCTTGACATCCATCTGAGATATAGCCCCTGCAACTGCAATAAAAGTACGGACTGTGGTCATATGAGCAACTGGAGCAAAAGTCTCATCATAATCTCGACCATAAGCCTGCTGAAAACCTCTTGCAACAAGACGAGCCTTGTATCGCTCTATTGACCCATCTGATTTGTTCTTTATTTTGTACACCCACTTGCAAGTGATAGGAACAGCTCCAGACGGTAGCGGAACAAGATCCCAAGTGCCCGTGCACTCTAATGCTGTGAGCTCCTCTGTCATAGCCAACTGCCACTCAGTACACTGACAGCCTCCTGATAGGTACTCGCCACCATCTGACTCGCACGAGAAAACCCCATCTCTCGGTGCTCGAATAGAAGAACGATCACGTAGGGCATATCGTGATGTAGTAGAACGATCGCCGAGTCGATGGTACCGGCCGAGGATCAAAGTGAGGAGAGGAGGATGAGTATCGAAGGAACTCTCGTCGGCGACTATAGTGGAAGGAAGAGTGGAAGTGTTAGAAACGGTGAAGCCGGTGGAGAAGGTACACGAGAAGGTGAAATCGTGGAGAAGGTGTATCCGAGAATGAATGGGAGGTAGACACAAAAGGAAGTGGAATCTGTGGAAGAAGAAGTGGATGTGGAGAAGAATGATGAAAGAAAGGACGCCCTCATCAAAAGTCACATCACGAGAGATGCGAATGCGACGTCTTTGAGGATCATAGCAACGATAACCCTTATGCTCGGATCAGAACCCGAAAAACACACTCAACCGATCGAGGGCTCGACTTTGTGCGTTCACGAGGTGCTAGAAGGACATAGCGAGACACAACCAAAAACGCGAAGATGGGAATAGTGAAAGGGTGCTCAGACAGACCTCACCAGACACTTGCCTCAAGTTTAGAAGAGGGTGACGGTTAATAAGATAGACTGTGAGAGACCGCTTCCCCAGTGAGAGGGACAAAGGAGGAAATGAGAAGAGCGCGGCGGTCCTCGATGATGTGATTTGCTTGCGCCAAGAACACCATTCGAGCGTGAGCACCGGACACGAGAGCCGAGGAAGAGTACCTCGAGAAGAAAGAAAGCGACGAAAGGTCGAGGAAAGATACTCGCCTCCAGTCGAACGGAAAACACGAATGGAAGAAGAAAACGTGTATGAACCATCTTAGCAAAAGACTGATAAATGGAAATCAATCGAGAACGATGTTTCATAAAATAGATCCAAGTATATCGAGAGTCATCAACAAATATGACATAATAACTATGACCACCCTTCAAGCAAAAGGAGATGGACCCCATACATCCGAATGCACCAAATCAAAAGATCGTAGACCGAGAGGTACTATCGGGATATGGAAGTTGTAGTTGTTTTCCCAACTTACAACCAAGACAATGAAAACTAGACTCAACGGTGACATGACCTAAGGAACCTGGTGAACTAAAGTGGTGGGCGAGCTCCACAAAGATGACCAAGTCGATGATGCCACTTGTCAAGGAAGACCCAAAAGGAGGTTGAGATGAAGACATAGCAGAAGACACCAATGCCTTCGACGTACTGGTGGAAGGAAGATGTAAGATGTCCAAGACATAGAGATCGGGAGAGTCTCTACGACGATGGCCAGAACCAATCACTCTTCTGCTCGGACGATCCCGAATGAAACAAGAAGAATCATCAAATCCAATGAAACAGCTTCATATCGCTTAGTTGACCAACAGAAAGAAGATTCATAGATAGCTGAGGAACAAAAGACACATCAGGAACAGAGAAGCAAGATGTAGAGAGAATGCCCTGATGGGTAATAGGGCAAGGTGTACCATCGCCAGCAGAACATAGGTAGCATCACCAAGGGCCTACGAGCAACAAGTCGAGAGCCTCGGATGTGACATGAAACGAAGCACCAATCCGAATCCAAGGATGAGCAAAGACTAGAAGCGAAGGTGCAAGCGATGTCATAGCGCACAATCGATCCATAAGTCACAGTAGATGTGGATGTGTCAGCAGTGTTTGCTCCAGTGAGTGCTCTGGAAGGCCCAGTAGGTGCTCCACGACGACGGTCAAATGGCTGTCTAGCACGATAGGCAATAAGTCGATCCGATGTAACTTGAAATATTTGTCAACATGATGACCATCCTCTTGCAATGGGAACAAACCAACACTCCTGTGGGTGTCGCCTGTAGATCCGCATCACCGTGAGAGACTCGAACGGATGTGGTGAGGATCCCGAGACAGCATAAGAGAATGAAGACGCGTCTCTCTCGCAATCGACTAGAGAGCGCCGCAATCAAAGTCGGTGGAGTGGGATAGTTGAGCAACCGAGTAATGAATGTGCTCAAACTCCGATCAAGCCCCATCACAAATCGATACATGAGCGTCACGAGCATACTCATCTTTAGCAAAGACAAGATCGACAGTAATGTGAAATTTCTGTCATAGACTCTAGAGGACCAATGATGTGAGTGAAAGCACAGTAATACTCCTCCACCGACCGATCAAAGTTCTTTGCTGAAGACTATGAATGTTCTTGAGCAATGTGAAGCGAAGAGCACCACTGGACTGAACATATCTCTTCTCAAAGTATGTCCACATTTGCTTGGCTGAAGTATGATACTCAAGACTCATCCGCAGAGAAACATCAACACTCAGCACAATGCCAATCATGACACGATCATCTTCTTTATGCCAAGCCTTTAATTTCTCAGCATCAACGGTCTTTGGATCAGGAGGATCATCAGTCAAATGAGAGGCCAAACCATAACCCCTAAGAGTAGTCTTGACTGAGAAAGCCCATGCTCGGTAATTCAACCCATCGAGCTTGATATCTGTAAACACTAGAGATGAACTGCCCCCAAACATCGAGTCGGACTTAGCCATACCACACAACAATACCAATCACAGTAGCAATAGTAGCAGATCAACAGTAGTACTAATCACACAGCAGTCAACAGCAGTACCAAGTTTTAGGACATCAATAGCAGAGCACAACAGTGGAAGTAGAGCAAGAGTGGTACTGAGCAAGCACTAGTGTTGAGGAGGAGGTCGGCGTGGTGACGGCGGTGTCGTGCTGCACCGAGAGCCGAGACTAAGCAGGCGGGTCCAGGCGGGCGGCGTCGTCTCCAGGCGCGACCTCAAGGCGGCGCAGATCCACGAGTAGAAGACGTCCAGCGCGGGAGGATGGAGTCGGCGCGGCGGCGCGATCGCGACCTCCAGCGCGGATCCGCCGACGCAGATCCGTGGCGCTTAATCCGGCGCAAAGACAAGGTGGCGACGCTGGGCAACTTGAAGACGAGCAATGAAGACGAGGCCTCCGGGTGAAGACAAGGCGGCGACGGAGAGGAAGAGACAAGGCCTCCGGCGGTGAAGACCAGCGCGATCCGGCGACCTCGACCTCCAGCGCGGACGGATCTGCGAGGCGGCCTGCAGATGCGACCTCGACCTTCAGGCGCGGGAGGATGGAGTCGGCGCGAGGCGGCGGTGAAGACAAGGCGGCGACGGAGAGGAAGAGACGGGCCGCGTCGTCTCCGACCGACGGCGGCGGCAGACCACCACGCCGCTGGATGGAGTGGAGAGGCGGCGGCCGAACAGTGATAGGATTAGGGTTTGGATAGAGTTAGCTCTGATACCATGTTAAACAATGAAATCAGGGTTTGCTATTCACAACTATCCATCTTATTCATTAATGAAGGAGATATATATAGACAAAGATACATGGGCCTCATGGGCTACAAGGGCCACATGGGCCAAGAGAGAGAGAGAGAGAAATGTAGAATATACAATACTCTTAACACGTCTCATCATCAATGTGGTGTATATGCCTGAATAGTTTGGTTATTTGTCACTTGTCAGGTTGACTCCCAAATAACTTGTTTCTTGCTGCATTAAGCTCTTCTGTTATTGGAAATGGCAGCACCCAAGCCCATTACTCGGCTTATTTCCCATGTCATTCTTGATTTGGATGGTACCCTCTTAAATACAGGTAACTGAAAAGTTGCAAAATTTGCCTGCATTTGTAGTTAATCTTGCCAATTTCAATCCTGTCAATTCTCATCTTTGCTTACCTTGGTTGTACCATTTGGCAGATTGCATCGTAAGTCAAGTGCTGAAACCATTTCTTGTCAAAAATGGGAAAAAGTGGGATGGCAAGAAAGCTCACAAATTAGTTGGAAAGACACCTTATGAAGCTGCAGCAGTTGTTTTAGAAGATTACGGACTCCCTTACTCTACAGAAGAGTTCCTCTCAATGATTACTCCAATGTTCAGTGAGCAGTAATGTCATTGGAACTTCTTTATACTTATCTATATTTTGTAAAATGCATATTGCCATCCTACCGTAGTGGGAAATTTAGATATATTTATCTTTTACAGCTGCATTCGCTTGATAAGGTCCGTTGATTATTTCAGTATTTCTAAATACATGCATATGTTATCTTGCCAGTCTGTTTTCTCCCTATAATTGTTTGAATTACTGAATGTCCTTGGTAAACTACTTTTTAATAATTTCTCCAAATGTTGTCATAAGAAATCTTAAATCGTGCCTTCCTAAGAAGTGCCTATGTTCTGTGTTTGCATCTGCATATGCACATGCACATGTTATGCATCAACATGTTATGAAGCATGGCGCGAGGCGCCGTGGCAGGTGCATGAACAGTACTGCAGCACTGTAGTGATGTGTGAACCCTGCCCATGTTACTGTAGCACCACGTTTCCATATATACTGATTGGTTTCCTAGAATAAAGAATAGTTGATTTGGTAGGCTATTTTGGAATTCCTTATTTATCAAGTTATTATTAGGGATATGATTTTATATATTAGGAAGTTATTTTTAATAGTTGAAAAGATTAGATTGAATTGATAAGTTTCCTTAATTATTATTTCTTATACATCAAGTCGGGTTGTCTATTATCAATCAAGCAACGAATAAACAAAGTTTTTAGTTTCTTCCCTTCCTCTTCAACTAAGCCTCATAGCCTTGACGGTCACATGGCCAATCGTTCAAAGGCGAGCGCCCTACCCTTAATCCTCAGACCCATACCCCAACAATTACCACAACAAACATATCCATGCTTGGCTAGACTGGTGCTGAATATTTCATGGAAATAATAATAATTCAATGTCATGTATAGGCTGTCTTTAAGACTCTCTCCATATTTTATTAATACATACTTAAGTTATGCTACTGTTACTCCTTTACAAGCAAGCATCCAGTATATCGTGAAAGCATTTCAAAGCCAAATGGGAAGTATATTGCTGTTTGTGTGTAGTATGCTTTTGAATTGCAAATTGCAATTGGCAGATCACTGTGGAAGAAAATTTATGTTCTGTAAATAAGTAGCAGAATTACATTTTGTAGTTGGTTCATCAAGCTCCTTTGATGCAATTTAAACAGCATGATGAACTCTTGGTATAGTGCGTAAAGTACTTTAATAGAAACAAAGAAGAAATGTACAGTGTGACAGTGTCTAATGAAAGCATGATTTTTTTACACTAAGCATGATTTTTTTACACTAAGTTGCGGAAAGGTTGTGATTGGTGGGCATGATGAAAGAACTATTGCAATTTTCTCATGCTGTAATGTGCAAAGATTGTCCTGGAAAAATGTGCTATGTATTTTTCACTTGCAATTGTATTCCTTCCAAAATATGAATAACATGTTAAATTTCATATTGCAGATGGTGTAACATAAAAGCTCTTCCAGGAGCTAATCGGTTAATAAAACATTTAAGGAGTAACAAGGTGCCAGCTGCTTTGGCTTCCAACTCGCCAATATCAAACATTGAGGCCAAAATTTCCTGCCATCAAGGTATTCTTTTTCCTACTTCAGGAAAAGACCTGAATGTGCATGTTATTTTCTTTGTATTTGGTGGAATGTTGTGTTAATTAATTTATTATTGCTATGTATAGGATGGAAAGAGTCTTTCTCTGCAATTGTTGGTGGTGATGAAGTAGAGAAGGGGAAGCCATCCCCGGATATGTAAGACAATGTGCTATATAATATTTTCATTACTGATACCCCATAGATCTGTTGGACTCATCTCATTTTGTTACTTCTGATCTGCTGGTGTGCTGATATTCAAGATTTTTGGAAGCTGCAAAAAGAATGAACACTGATCCTTCAAATTGCCTAGTAATTGAGGATTCCTTGTAAGTTTTGGTTTCAATAACTTTCTGTTTTATGTGGCTCGCTTGTGTGCATGGCATGGTTATCTGTTTACAGTATATCGTCAGCTATACTATAGACATATCTCCACTGGAACACCATAAACTTTTTGATGGAACAGAATTTCATGTTTTCATATGCCTGAATCTGCATGGAAGTTCAGTGCTCAAAGCTACCCGTGTGTAATGAAAACATAGTTCCAATCACCATCTGATAGCTACTGTGAATAGCAAGAAATGTGCTCCTTGATTTATTTTAAGAAAAAAAACTATTATTTGTTTTAAAAATATCATTTATATTTGATAGAGATGATTTCAGATATGAACTATGTGCACAACACATAGAATTTCTACTTATGCAGCTTTTTTTGTTCCATATACTTCTATACATGGATTCAAAAACCGTTCCCGGCGCAATTCCCGGCCGGCGGCCGTTACCAGTAACCGGCCGGTTGCTTAAAAATCAACCGAAATTCGAAATTCGAGATTTGAATTTGCAAACTCCGGAAAAACCGGCCGGGATTTCAAATCCCGCCGCCCACCGGTAAGGCCGGGGCGGTAACCGGCCGGGATTTCCATCCCTGCTTCTATACATATATTGGGCTATGGACTTACATCATGTACAATTGTACACTACTTGTGTTTTTTCCCTGATCAGCACTCCTTTGATTGGTTCCAAAATATATAGTTTAGCATGCATTATTGTAGACACTACATTACGTTTAACATTGTAAATTAATGGTTGTGCTAGGCCAGGTGTTACGGCTGGAAAAGCAGCAGGAATGCATGTCATAGCTGTACCTTCAGTACCCAAAAGGACTGCTGAATTCAGTTCTGCTGATGAGGTGATCAATTCCCTCCTTGACGTAAGGCCTGAGAAGTGGGGTTTGCCACCATTTAATGATTGTATGCTCTAACTCCTGGGACCATTTGTCTATATTATTTCAGAACATTATGGACATCTTCAACTCTTCTTTTGATAAATTTTCTGCGCAGGGATTGAAGGTACCTTACCAATAGAACCATGGTTTATCGGTGGACCTGTAATCAAAGGATTTGGCCGTGGTTCTAAAGTACTAGGAATTCCAACAGGTATGGTGGCACATAGAAGTAAATATAAAATTTTTTACGAGTCCGCTTTAAAGCCTCCAGAAAGTAAACAATAATCTGGTGTCTTCACATGCTATCCCTTATATGAATGGTTTTCTCATGATAAATGTGTTATTCACTTTGTTCATAGAATGTACCATTTCAGATGGTACCCCAGCTAGCTGGCCTACGTTCAAACATCAGTTCTGCATTTTGCCTCACTAGGAAAGTTGCTAGACAAACAAATGCCTCTAGAATTCTACCTGACATTGTAAGATACATCAATGGTTTCATGCTGGTTTGCAATCAACGACCTGAAATGGATGTTATTTAGTCACGCTGTGTTTCTGGATTATATTCAGACTTGTCCCTTTATGTTCACGTTAATGCATCTTTCTTAGGTCTACTTAAAGACTCACTTGTGCTGTATATGCATGCATCCACCTAATTAGTAAGCAAGCTTTACAAAAATGTTGTAGAACAACCACTTTCACTTAGTAAAAAAAAAGGCTCCTGAAACATTGGCGAGTCCATTGCATCTTGGATAAAATTGGTGCCTCCTTTCTTCAGTTTTATTAAGAATTGCATTGGCCTCTTTTAGTTGGCCCAAGATCATTGTATTTGTTCCCCAAAGAGGAGAGATATTTATAGCTGTAAATTGGTAGGTTACTGATACACCATCATTCTGTTTTCCTGTTTAGTTTTACAATATGTTTACCTTGTGGTTTCTTACTTAATAATTTTTCTCATATTTGTTTCGTTGGTTTAGTATTTTTAGTACACCCTGTTGAAGTATACTCTACCAGTTCATTTTTCGTTTTCGATACTAGTACACATAATTTTTCTTCTTGATCACTGATAGTTTTATATCTGTCTTGTCTTGTAGCCAACTTACCTGCGGAAAACTTTTCCGACATACTGTCAGAGCATACATCAGGGGTTTACTTTGGTTGGGCTGGACTTTCAACACGAGGTATATATAAGATGGTCATGAGCATCGGTTGGAACCCTTATTTTGATAACACAGAGAAGACTATTGTGAGTGTTCTTTACACAACCCCTTCCATGTTCAGTTGTATTACTTTGTTCTAAACGGCACTGATTTCAGGAACCATGGTTACTTCATGATTTTGGTGAGGACTTCTATGGAGAGGAGCTGCGCCTTGTTATTGTTGGCTACATACGACCTGAGGTAATTTAGGGCCAAAGAGCATTTACACTGGCAAAAAGAATTCATTATCTGCAATGCATGTTCCTGACTCCTGACATTACTTTTCAAATGCTCAGGCCAACTTTCCTTCACTTGAGAGCTTGATAGAAAGGATTCACGAGGATGGAAGAATAGCAGAGAAGGCCCTAGATTCACCGGTATATGCGAGGTACAAAGAATCGCCATATTTGAGAAACCCCCTGCAACAGGGCAATTCTGCTAATGGGAACGAGTCAGAGCTAGATTCCAAGTGACCCGACGCTGCGAAGGGCCCGAAGAGGCTGCCACCCATCTGTATCAGAGAAAAGTACATACATTGTTGTTGATGCAGAAACAATGCCATTGCCTTGAGCTTGTACTGGTTCTTCCCACTACTTCCACTGCATGGCTGCTGCTCAAACATGGATGTTCATTGTTGACAACTTGTCTGTGCTAGTGTTAATTACTGCCCTGCAGTAATAGTATTCTACTGTAGAAATACTTGGAGCTTATCATTTTGTACAACGAGAAATGTAATAGTGATGTCAACGACAAATGTATCCTCTCAGGTTGTTACTTAGAACTTAACATTGAATAAAATGAGGATTGTGAAGGTGGTATCTACACGAAGCCACCGAGGCTTACAAATGTACCATCTCAGATATTGTTATATATATACACAGTTTATAGAAATCTGCATCTTTTCATCTCCCCTCAGCTCCTTTGAGCGCCTAAAAATGAGCAGTAATTTCAAACGCGACAATGTTTTATTCATGTAACTAACCTACTTCCGTGATGCATGAAATTAAATAACCGGCCAATCCATACTGCGTTATTCCGGTCAAAAAAAAAAAAACCATACCGCATGACTGCGGACGAGACGATCTTTTACAGGATGCTTCCTTTGCGCACAGAAAGAGGTAAAGTTTGTTGTCTTCTTCCTACACGAAATGGATAGATAGAGTAGGCTTCTAAAACCTTGGCAACTGGTGGCAAGCTCGCCATGTGACCATGTCCATCAGAAAACGTGAGGAAGCACAACATGACAATAACCCGTGCTCAACAGCTCGGAGCAAACAGGAAGGCCTCCATACGGTTATCACTTTCTGATTGGCAAAGACACACGGCATGACGAATTGAACTTGTTGGATGAACAATGACCAAGATCAGACGAAGGACGTACGCGTACGTAGTTCCTCTCTCATCACCCTTATCCCACCCAAAGTAAGAATTTTAGGAGAACTGAGCGAGAGTGTCCTGCTCAGCAAGGAAGCTGCGCAGGTAACGAGAGAGGTACTCGCCAGCAGAGTCAGCACGGAAGACTCGAATAGGAGTGGAGAACTGTGTGCGAACTATAGTGACAAATTGTTTATAGATAGACAAAGCCTCACTACGGAAAGACATAAAGTATATCCAAGTGTGACGAGAGAAGTCATCTATAAAAATTATATAATATCGATGGCCTCCTTTCGAAAGGAAGGGAGCCGGACCCCAAACATCTGAATGAACAAGATCAAAAAGACGCTGAGACACGAACTCACTATGAGAATAGGGAAGCTGAATCTGTTTCCCTAACTTACAACCTTGATAATCTAAAGATACGTCTCCTGAGACAGACCCCAGAAGACCACGACGGACTAAAGATGACAAACGAGATCCACATAGATGACCAAGACGATGGTGCCACTGCTGGAAAGAGCTGGTAGACGGAGTGGTAGAAGCGAGAGATCAAGGTGACGGTGGCGGCGGAGGAAGGTGAAGCACCAAGCTCCCAGAGACGCTGAGAGTCAAGGCGCCGAGGGCCAGAACCAACCAGAGCCCCCGTGTAGCGGTCCTGAACACAACAAGAGTCAGAGTCAAGAATGAGCCGACAACCAAGGTCAGTAATCTGCCCAGCAGAAAGAAGCTGCATGGTTAGACGAGGAACATGAGCAACAGAAGGAACATGAAATGATGAGTTGCTAAGAGGTCCTCGACCAGAGACAGAAAGAGAGGTACCATCAGCAGTAAGCACACTGACAGAGGAATCAAGAGGTGTAACAAAAGACAGAGTGGAAGAATCAGAAGTCATGTGAAAGGATGCTCCGGAATTAAGGATCCACGGGAGGTACTGATCGTAGGAGGTGGTTTCTCGTTCAAGAGTCGATGAGCGTAACTCGCAGAACTCGCCGAGTGGGAACTCAAGCGGCAAGCGAGCGCCAAGTCCGCTATCTCCTGCTTAGTGAGAGAAACTGCGGAAGTAGTCGATGCAGACGTCAATGTAGAAGTACCGGTGCCAGTGCTAGGAGAAGAACGGCGTGAAAGATACCACTTCTTCTTGTAGCATTGGGACTCAATGTGGCCAACCTTGTCGCAGTAGGAGCAAGGAGGACGGCCACCGCCAGATGGAGGGCGGCCACCACCACCTGTGGCAACCGCTGGAGGAGGCAATGTACTGAAGCGTGAAGCAGTCGGTGTAGCAGATGGACGGACGGCGAGCACAGATGGGAGTGGTATCAGACCAGCACCAGTCATACGAGTCTCCTTTGCACATATCTCGGTAAGGGCCTCCAGAAGAGTGACATGAGGGTGGTGTGCAAGAAGCTGAGCACGTCTCTGCTCGAACTCAGGACAAAGACGAGTAAGGAACTCGTAGACACGCTGAAAATCCAGTCAAGACGTATGCCTAGGCAAAGACGAACAGAGCGACAACCGGCGGTGCGAAGAGAGCCCAATGACGCTGCATGCCAGAACTCTGAGCGTAGAAGGCGTCCACAGTAGCATCACCCTGCTGAAGAGAGTGCTCTTGGTGAACCACTAACAGGTAGAGGGCATCTCCAGAGGGTTCGAGCGCTGAAGAAGGTGAGTCCACATCTGGACAGCTGAAGAAAATCTCACAACCTCAGAAGAGAATTGAGGCTTGACACTGGCGATGAAGACAGCAGCAGCCCGAGCGTCGTCATCGCACCACTGAGTGTAGGCAGTTAATCGATCCATGTAGAAATCCAGAGCCACAGCCTCCTCATCAGCAAGCCCGGCAGCCTCAACAGCAGCCTTGTCGGCTGTCGAGGATAGCGCAGCAGACGTAGGCTCCGTCGGAAGAGTAGGGCAAGGCGGGCAGGTGACATCGCCAGATAGGACGCCCCAGAGATGAAGACCACGCATGTGAGACACAAAGTCGGTGTAATTAACACCGTCGAAGATCACCGGGCAGCGAGGGAGGGAAACAGTGCCCATTGGTAGGCGGCGCTGGACGGCGCGGCGACCAAGGCAACGAGGTCTAACAGGCGGCGTTGGACGGCGTGGCGACCAAGGCAACGAGGTCTAACAGGCGGCGCTGGACGGCGCGACGGTTAGAACAACGTTTTTTTTCGACCGGCTCTTCACGGACCGGTTTTTATCAGCGGCCCACGTCGTCCAAAGCAGCAGCCTCTGCACCCGAACTAGGTCATCCCTCTTCGGCTACTTCGGCGGCGAATCTCGAGCGGCGAATCTTGAGCGGCGGATCTTCAGCGGCGAATCTCGAGCGGCATTCTCGCGGATCTTCAGCGGCGAATCTCGAGCGGCCCAGCAGCGGATCTCCCGGGCGGATCTCGCGGCGGATCTTCCCTCAGTGGCGGATCTCCCGGTGGCGGCGGTGTCGAGTGGATCTCCCAAGCAACAACTGCCGAGCGGCGGCGACAGAGCCTGGAGCTGCGGAGCTCAAGCGGCGATGGCGGCGGCGGCGGGTGGCGGTGTCGAGTGGATCTCCCGAGCAACCGAGCGGCGGAGCCCACCAGCGGCCGTGCGATCCTGGGCCTCTCAATTGAACTTGTTGGATGAACAATGACCAAGATGAGACGAAGGACGTACGCGTACGTAGTTCCTCTCTCATCACCCTTATCCCACCCAAAGTAAGAACTTTAGGCTACTTAAACCGGCATGAACCAGCATGCTCGGCACACAACACGACGGCTCTCTCCTTGCCACGCACACGAAACCTTGTCGTGCGGTGTGGGTGTGGGTGTGGGCTGGCTCGCGGTCACAAGCCACGGCCATCTTCAAGTATGGGAGCTGGCTCTCTCGCCTGCCTGCCAGTTTCAGTACTGAGCAATGGATTTTGCGTTCGGAAGGAAGAACGTGGTGGTAGGGCCGCTCCTGCTGCTCAACCTCGTCATGTACATCCTGATGCTGGGATTCGCCAGCTGGGTCCTCAACAGCTTCATCAATGGCCAGCAGTATCACACAAGTACGTACGTACGCATATATATGTAGAGCATCAGGCTTAACTCCGTTCGATCGATGCGTATATATATACAAGAAGATCACTGTACGTAGAGCGTCTGTACTTAGTTGCTCTCCGTCTCTATATATGCGCAGGGCTGGCCGGCAACAACGCGACGTTCAACTTCCTGCTGTTCGCCGTCCTCGCGGGCGTCGTCGGGGTCGCGTCGAAGCTCGCCGGCGCGTACCACGCCCGCGCGTGGAGGCCCCACGGCCTCGCGGCCGCCGCGTCGCTCGCCACCGTCGCGTGGGCGGTCACCGCCCTGGCCTTCGGGTGACTAATTAATCGGACGCTAGCTGCACGTAACACTCGCACGCACGCACGCACGCCGAGTAATTTCACACTCCGGTCTTTCTCGGTTGCGAACTAACTAACGTACGCGTTCGGCCTGCAGGTTGGCGTGCAAGGAGATGCGCGTGGGCGGGGAGCGCGGGTGGCGGCTGCGGGCGCTGGAGGGGCTCACGGTGCTGCTGGCCTTCACGCAGCTGCTCTCCGTGCTGCTGCTGCACGCCGCCGTGGCCGGCGACCGCTGCGGGACGGGGTGCCCCGTCGACGACCAGCCCACGGGTCCCTGCAACCTCATGTGATTTTCGTCTTTGTTTAATTGTTGGGCCGTCTGGTGCCATGGGGAAGTTAAGCTAGTTTTCCTCCGTTTGAATAATTGCGTGTCCGTACGTGTTTGCGCGCGTGTGTATGTGATTGTATTGGGGTGTACTATTTGTTGTCATGTTCGGTATGTAGTATTGCTACGTACTTGTGTAACGATATGGAACTACCATTGGGAATATATATATAGCTTTGTTCCAATAGATTTGGTCGAATTAACAAGCTGTCATGTTGTTAAAACTTGTTTCTATTTTTGTTTTATTGGGGTCAAACCGATTATCGTTCGAGTGATTATTTTTCATCTAGATGTTCGGCTGCTTTGGCAGGACTTTAGTCCCATATAAATTATCTGCATTAATTAGTGCACTTGTTCAGCGGTATAACAGAGTTTGCTGCTACACAAGGTATATCTCTCTCCAGGGTCTAGGCCATACGAAGAGAGGACTATCAAAATCCAATCCATATAAATGCACGGATACTAGTAATCATCGACGTATTTGAATTCAAACCATGCCCCGAATTTGGTCAAAATTGGTTTGAAATTTATGTCCATGGCTATGGTAACCAACAATCAAATCAGTTAACGCCTCTACACCAGGATGTTTGATTTTTTTTTTTGGTAGCACAAAGTGCGTGCACATCTAGCCGGTCCGAAATACGAACCTGAAATCGTTGCTACGTGCAGCGACTCGACCAGTTACGGAAAGACTCCGCAGCTTTCCTGTGCCGGCACGCGCACCCGACCCGCACGAAAAGCCTCGCGCAGCACATTTCCCGTCCCGAACCCCCCGACCCGACCTCGCCGGCGGCAAGCAGCCCCATGGCGGACGGCGGCGAGATGGACGAGGAGGCGATGCGCGCCTTCTTCCCGCTCTCCTTCGGCAAGGCGCCCACCCGCCCCAGCGCCGCCTCACACTCCTCCACCATCCGCAAGACCCAAAACCCTAGCTCCAACCCCTCCACCTCCGCTACCGCGGACGACGACGGCGTCATGATTGGGCCCCCTCGGCCGCCGTCGGCCTCAGCTCGTGGCGAGGGGGAGAACGGCGGTATGATTGGACCGCCTCGGCCGCCCCCGCGGCCCTCTGTGCGCGCAGAGACGGAGGACGAGGACGGCGGCATGGTTGGGCCGCCTCAGCCGGCGGCGGCGAAGGAGGCGGATGAGGAGTACGAGGATGAGGACGACAACGACGACGACGACGACGACGACGACGACGACGACATGGAGGATGATGGCGAGGGTTTCAATCGGATTCCTCTCAGCAACGAAATCGTTCTGCGGGGGCACACCAAGGTATCCATGAGCAACGTGCTTGTTTCTTCTCCATTTTTTTTTTGGAATTGTTAAAATTGATGTGGCCTTATAGGTAGTTTTGCTCAATTGCGTAGAATTTTCAGATATGTTGTGAATAGTTTAGCTGAATTCAGTTGGTTTGGATGATAAACCGGGAAAGTTCCTGTGCAGTTTGTCGTTCACCATGTTATTCTAGGATAGACCCCAGAGGAGGCAGGGAGATTTGTAATTGATTACTGTTGGTGACTTAATTGGTGTAAATCGTACCAATTCTAGCCAAGGCAAAACGGAATGAACTCGTGGCGATCTTTAGCTAGAAGTAGTGCTAAATTGGGTTTTGAATGCGTAAAATTTCAGTAAAATATATCAATTAAATTAAACTTGCTCTTGAGATGGCCCAAAGGACTTGGCCTTGTGGTGGTGCTGTCAACGGACATTTGCTCGCTTAGTTGTTTCCGTGGCTTTGTTGATTGCTTAATCTAGTTGGATTGATACAAGGGTGAGGGACAGGTTAATTCTAGAAACAGATTTGTGGCTTTTTAATAAAAGTACTAGACATAAAGATTGTATTGCTATAATTTACATATATGTATTTTACTGGTTAAAATCATACTATTTTCTTTGCAGGTTGTCTCAGCTCTTGCTGTTGATCATACAGGATCACGAGTGCTCTCTGGGAGCTATGACTATACTGTACGTATGTATGACTTCCAAGGTATGAATTCAAAGCTGCAATCATTCAGGCAATTGGAACCCTTTGAAGGGCATCAAGTTCGTAGCCTAAGTTGGAGTCCTACATCGGATCGATTCTTATGTGTTACGGGTTCAGCTCAGGCCAAGGTATTCTGCTTTTGTAATTTTCCAGAATTTCCCAAAAGTGTCAACCCTAGGGCATCAAATTTGTTATTGAAAGTTATACTTCCAATCAGATATACGATCGGGATGGGCTTACACTAGGCGAGTTTGTTAAGGGTGATATGTATATCCGTGATCTGAAGAATACGAAGGGTCACATTTCTGGGCTGACTGGTGGTGAATGGAATCCCAAGTCAAAAGAAACTATATTGACATCATCAGAAGATGGATCCATCCGTCTATGGGATGTGTCAGATTTTAAAAGTCAAAAGCAGGTATTTTGTGCTATTATTTCAATTTACTAGATAGTAATGCATTATTTCTGTGAGAAGTTTTGAGTAATATTGGAACCTTGAAATGCACTGTTTTTGGTTCCTTTTAGCACTTAGTCACTAATAGTTGCTTAAAGTTCAATTAGTTGCTATTGTGCATGACTGAAGCTTCTACTGTTTGCTATTGTGGAATACTGAAACTCCTCATTACTTTTTTCAATAGGTCATCAAACCTAAGCTAGCAAGACCAATGCGAATTCCTGTTACTGCATGTGCATGGGATCACGAAGGCAAGCGAATTGTGGGTGGGGTAGGAGATGGTTCCATTCAGGTACATTATATTAGTAGAATCTCTAAATTATCCTATCACTTTGAGTTTAGTCAGATGGTTTTGTTAATACATTTTATGACCTGAATGGTACCTCCTTTGTAGCTCTGGACCATAAAGACTGGATGGGGAAGCAGACCAGATATCCATGTTGAGAAAACACACACGGAGGATATTACTGGGGTTAAGTTTTCTACAGATGGACAGATTATTCTGTCAAGAAGTATGGACAGTACTCTAAAGGTAATTTACCTGTCCTATTGAGATTTAAAGTTTCAAAGATTTTTCACAATAACTGCTTTAACATGATTATGCCTATATATTTTTAAGTTCATTTATCAGCAATCCACCTGTGCTGTCGTACTCATGGATCGAAATACTCGTACTCATACATGCTGAACTGTTGCTCGGTATTTAGGCTAAACATCAATCCAGGGAGAGAAAAAAATCCCGGCCGGTTACCGGCGGTAACCGGATTTCTCGGTGCCACCGGGTGAACAGTAACCAGCCGGAAAATTTCAATTTCAAATTTGAATGTTTAACTTGTCTCATCACTTCCTAGGTTGGTTTAGGCCTATTTTGTGCTAGATTACGTATTGTATGAGCTAAATATGCTTGAATTATTATTTTTGGCCGGTTTGTATGAGCTAAATATGCTTGAATTATTATTTTTGGCTGGTTTGCACTTCATATGAGCTAAATATGTTAGATTACGTATTGTATGAGCTAAATATGTTAGATTACGTATTGTATGAGCTAAATATGCTAGATTACATATTGTATGAGCTAAATATGCACTTCATTAGACACTTTTTAATTCAAAATTCGTCAATTCAAAATTATGGCCGGTTTTTTTGGTTTTTCCGGTAACCGGCCGGTTACCGGTCCGGTAACCAGTTTTCAAAATCGGCAATTCAAATTTCAGTTTTTGAAATTCAATCCATTGAGCTTTCCAGATTTCTCTTTTGTTTCACCCTAAAATAATTCTCCTTGACTGCTCTGTGTTTATCAATTCAAGTTTGTAAGTTCATACAAGTATGGCAGCCTTTAGTTGAGCTCCACTTGTAAGGCTGTTGTATGTTTCGAGGGACTTGAATTCATTTGTTGTAGTTTGGTACAGCCTTGGAAGTAAATTACCAGGTTATGTAAATATTAAATAACTAGGAATAAATTGTCCTTGCGGATGAAATGGGAGGTTCACCCGTCATGATTAGTATTGTGCGTGCAACACGTCAGTTGTCAGATTGGGTTTGATGTTTTTGTGCTGTTTGGTTGGTTGTTGTCAAGTGCATTTGTGGTAATAGTAAGGGTTGTAGGCTGCTCTTCCTTCTTTTATTGAATATATAATTTCTAATCGGGGTATTACATTGGGAATTTAATGCAGATATGGGATTTGAGGAAAATGAAAACTCCTTTGAAAGTGTTTGAAGATTTGCCAAATCACTACGCTGGGACAAATGCAGCATTTAGCCCAGACGAGCAACTTATTTTTACAGGGACCTCTGTTGAGAAAGACGGCACAAATGGAGGACTACTTTGCTTCTTTGATAGAAGGAAACTTGAGCTTGTATCAAGGGTGGGGGTTTCACCACAGTACAGTGTGATAAGGTGTCTCTGGCATCCAAGGATTAATCAGGTTGTAATAGTACTTGATGAATCACAACTGCTGAATATCATTTTTAGAATATTATTAATCTTCTCTGTTTTTTCTTTAGGTATTTGCAACAGTTGGGGACAAGAAGGAAGGTGGGACTCATATCTTGTATGATCCTTCTATTAGTCAAAGGGGAGCTCTTGTATGTGTTGGACGAGCACAGAGGAAAAAGTCTGTTGATGATTATGAGGTGCAACCTGTAATACACAATCCACATGCTCTGCCACTATTCAGAGATCAGCCAAGTCGTAAACGTCAAAGGGATAATATACTGAAAGATCCGCTCAAATCGCACAAACCAGAAGCACCTGTTAATGGTCCAGGGTATGGTGGAAGAGTCGGTACTACAAAAGGCAGCTTGCTGACACAGTACCTATTGAAGGTAGTATACACATTAATCGCTCCTTATGTTTTATATGTATGATGAACTACCATTCTTCTATGTGTGTTCTGCGCTTCGTCCCAGAGTATACATACATGGTTTTAATTGACGCCCCCACCCTTCATTATTTGATACAGGAAGGTGGTTTAATTAAGGAGACCTGGATGGACGAAGATCCAAGAGAGGCAATTTTGAAGTATGCTGATGCTGCAGAGAAAGATCCAAAATTTATTGCGCCAGCATATTCTCAAACTCAGCCGAAACCTGTCTTCCAAGAGTCTGATTCTGACAGTGAAGATAAATAACAATGTATGCATCTATTCTAATCTATTTGTTTTCGATAAACTAAGCTATCATACACCGGTTGTTCTACTTTCTGACAGTATCAATCTAATGCAGTGACTATTAAGTTTCTTGCACGAGTCCAGTAACCCGCTTTTTTACTGTAGAGAAACTAAAGAGTATGCTGTAAGGGTCTCGAAGACAAATGCAAGTCTTTTGCAGTACTAAATGTTAAACGTTTACCCCTGTTTATTTCGTTGTTATATATTGTATTCTATGTACGTTCTTTGGTGTAAGCAAGATGGACAGAGTTCCAATTTAGGACTGGCATAACATTCGAGTGAAATAACGTATTGCAGCATATTCACTTAAGAGGAGACTAAGACTTGAACCCGGGTGGGTGGGTTTGCACAACTGTGCGCCCACCACCTCTACACTCCGCCACCCCGGGAGATTTTTCAGTTCAATACCATATTCATTTTTCGCTATTTCAAAATCCAAAGATATCAACCTGTTCAAGATTTGATTCACGTGATTTCTGAGTTCTTTCTCTGTCGCAATTAGGAGCATTGGTTAAATCACAGTTATTTTAATTTACTACACTTATCTGCATGAAGGTTTACCATCTTTAGGATCAATAATCCATAGGGAAATGCCCTGCATCTTTTTATGTTATTAGTCGCTGCAAGCCTACAACATGTTTGCAGCTGTGCAGGGTCTTTGTTTGTCTGATTATTGAACTGTTTGGCAGAAACCTGATAATCTTTAGATTTTTTGGCATTTCTTTTTATGTATTGTGTTGTTAGTTCTCAGAATTAACAACCGTTGGGAGATGAATAATAATAATAATATATTTATTTAGCAAAATCTCATTGTAGAGTTGTGGCATGAGAACAGCGAAAATAAGATGATGTCCATCAAGCTCCGTGGCAAGTGAAGAATAAAGTTTCATACGGTGGCACGATGCGGTTTTGCTGTACCAACAGTTTACCACCACATTATCCATGCACACTTAATCACAGATTGCAGTCTGTTCGTAAGTAATTTTAAAATAAGTCTGCATGCTCGTAGCCAGGTGTTGGAAATCGGTCAAATAGGATTTGCCGGTGAGTACCGGTAGAAGTATAAACTGGTTTCGAAAATCTCTGTTTGGATGAATTTCGTAAAAAATTGAATTTACTTGAATTTTATCTGAATTTGATTATTATTATTTTTTTAAAAAAATAAAATCCGATTTTTTTTGAAAAAAAAAGGTGAAAATTTCGGCCAAAATTGGCCAATTTTTTTTTCAATTTTCGGTGAAATCGGCCTTACCGGCCCCGTAAAAAAAAAATTCGACGGTAAAAAAAATAGCTGCTCGTAGCTCACAAGAATACTGTCTGCAATTGTATTGTAAGGTTCTCATTTTTGAAAACTGCATTTAGAGTAGCTAGATGTTTCCACTTTCTAGATGTGCGTTTTGCAGTGCGGTCCATACCCGGTCGCTTTTGTTCATTTTTTTCCCTACGCTGTTGTTCTTTCTGTCGATCTATTCGCCTACGCTTGTCCTGTTAGCATGCAGTGGATCATAGAATTACTACAACTCGAACAGTGCCAACGCCACGTGCGGTACGAAACTACCGCCCGGGCAAGCAGTGCGGCTGCTCTGGCTCATCCAGGCCGATCCCCCCACCTCCCCCTTCGGCCAGACCGCCGACGCCCCCGGTCAAGGCCAGACCGCCAAGGTGCCATGGGCGCGCAGTCGTTGCACCGTAGTTCCAGCACCGCATTGGCCGTGGGCCGAGACGTCGAGTGGAAACCAGTCCAGTTATAGTCTAAGCTAATGAAATGCATAGATGCACAGCATAAGGTAACCCTAATTCCTTAAACCCCAAACCATTCTATTCCGCATTCCTCTAAGGCTCCAGCGCCCATCCCCTCCACGCTCCACGAAGCAGCTGCCGTAGCGCGACGTGGGCGGGCGGCTCCGAGACACGGTGCGGCTGTGAGGGGACTGTGGCACTTTTGCGAGGACTGTAGTGCGGGCTCGAACGGGCATTGAGGCACGGAGCCACCGACTACCGAGCGAGGCAGCATCAAAGCAGTGGGTACCGAGGAAAGCCTTGACTCATTTTGAAGTCTTGAATTTTCATTTCCTAAACTACTGAATTATATTATGTCTCGGTATATTTTAAGCTACAAGTTTACCCTGGATCTTCTAGATTCCTGATTCCGCACGATAACAGCCAAGAATGTTGGTGGGTGTGCGGCTGCGCGGAGGCTGGGTTGCAGAATGGGAGGCAGTGGTGACAACGCGGTGGATATTGCAGCTAGATGAGCTAGACCAGATGTGAGGTCCAAAAAGAGAGCCGAGTAAATCGAGAACCTGTTGATCCTTAGGGTTGAGTGGGTCGACCCCGCCTCTTCGTTCCTACGCTACGCACCTGCCTCATTCGGTCGTTCTCACGCTGCCACCGCTCGATGTGCCGCCTTGGACGCGCTGCAACCTCCATCTCCACCCTGATGCACCGCCGCCTCCATCCTACCGAGTCGATGTCGTTGCCTTGATCCTCCAACCCGACGTGACACGGCCTCGGGTCATGAAGCGGCGAGACAAGATGCTATGGCAGCCAAGCAGTGAGTGAGGAAGAGGGTGGCGGCACAACGGTGGTGCGCCCATGCCGGCATCAGAGTCAGGCCCCGTGTGTGGGGTGGGCGGGCAGTACGCTGCGGCGGCGGCCACGGCGGTAAGAAATGAATGAATCCCGACTCGACACGGTGGATATTGCAGCTAGATGGGCCAAACTAGATGTGAGGTCCAAAAAGAGAGCCGAGTAAATCGTGAACCTATTGATCCTTACGGTCGAGTGGGTCGACCCCACCTCCTCGTTCCTACGCACCTACCTCGTTCGGTCGTTCTCACACTGCCACCGCTCGATGTGCCGCCTTGGACGCGCTGCCGCCTCCATCTCCACCCTGATGCACCGGTGCCTCCATCCTACCGAGCCGCTGTCGTTGCCTTGATCCTCCAACTCGACGTGCCACGGCCTCGCGTCATGAAGCGGCGAGACAAGATGCTATGGCAGCCAAGCAGTGAGTGAGGAAGAGGGGGTGGCGGCCGATGGTGGGAGCGATTTCGATGGTTCGTAGTACGCGGGGGAGGAGGAGGGTAGCTACGGTTGCAGCCGCACGGCGGGCGAGGAGGAGATCCATATCCAAGAAGCAGTAGGGGTTGAAGTAGTACATTTGTCACATGTGGGAAGGGCTCCGACGACGAGGTCTCCGGCGGCAAGGTCATCGGCCGCGACGAGGTCTCCAACGACGCCAATTTCCCTTGTTAGCACCTCTCATGGTGAGATTTCTAACCCTCGCGTAAATTTGATCACTTGCAGTATTATGTTGGCAAAATTAATCTGGAACACGGTTTCCTAAAGTTGTGATGATATTATGGCACTGACAAGAATTTTGTTTCTTAGTGTTAAACGATATATTTTGGTGTCAGAAAATTTCACTTGTACGTACAAAATATAAGCTGGAATACGGTTTCATAAAGTTCTGATGTACACAGTAAGAGCAGGTTGACATTAAATTATTGATCGACAATATTTGCTCCTCAATTTACCATGCTACAGTGCTTTTCCCCCCTACAAAAGAGGACAAGCCAGTAGAGAGAACATGCCTGTTGATAGGACACTACTTGTTTGAGATTTGTCTGCTTGAAATCTGCAGCAATTCGTTTGGACAACAAACCACATATGCATAGAGCACTAATGGTCCACTATCTGTATAGAGTTACAAAAGGATGGATTTTGCCCTCCTGTTCCTCTTTCATAATGGTCAAGAAAGAATACATTGCTTTGTTTCAGAACTTCGCACGTAGAGATCAGAAATTTGTTATAGGTTCCTTTTTTTTTTTCAAAATGCGAAAAATATACTCCAGATGTGCCTGTTGTTTTCGTGTTATAGGTTATTCATTCATAGATTTCCCTCTTCGATAGTGGACAGGTTTCCTACTGTCAATAAAGATTAACTGAATCACCATGTTGAGATTTCTGCATGTAGTAACTGTTTGCAAATGAAACTCCTTTTTAAATCAGTAAACGACATCATGAAGATTTTGTTATGTATCTTTTCTTTTTCACTATAGGTCCCTTTACGTGTGTACTCCATAATATATATATATATATTGTGTGTGTGTTGATAATGCAGTAAATAAATTCGTTCTTTTGCCACACCTAGCAAAGAAGTATGGCTCTGGTGCGGCTAAGTATGACCCTACGAAATGAGGCTCGTTTTCTTCGCAGTGCTGGATGACCTCAAGCTCAGGTTATAATGTCTGGTGCCTGAGCAAAATGATATATGTAACCATGTAAGCTTGCATTTGGTTGCTTACCTGAGCTTGGCTGGTTGAGAACTAACTAGATGCCAATAGAAATTTGCAGGTGTTATTGATTCAGAATTTCAGATGGCAACAAAAAAGTAGTTCTGTCGCTGCCATACAAGTGCACAGAACAAAATCTTTTGGCGACTTACTGGTTGCATAACTGAATGTCTATGAGGCTGTGCTTCTGTTATTTCCACTATCACTTTTATCCTGAAGCACAGTATTTCAACACCAAACAAAGCTTTGGTTGCACATTCAAGATAAATAACACAAGAAGGGAAACTATGAAACGTCACTGATGGCATATGGTTGCTTGTTAGTTGTTACATTGATCTTTTATGCAACAAAATGATTCAACAAATTGTACAGAGTATATAGACAGATTTAACAGTGGCAAGCATAAAATTGCTGGTCTTACCATCAGTGATTTAAGGTCACTGCAGATACATGATGCACATGGAAATCTTCATTAGCGACCTCAGATTTTGTTCTCATAAGAGGAAAAAAGATCTGTTATAAAAAAAAGGTCAATCCTCGATAACCAATGGTTAGTAAGGGTTATCCTGAGTTCCTGACCCACTCAAATGGACAGGCCATGCCCCTCAAGAAAATCTATAGACATCCTGTGTTGTCAGGTTCGGATCGAACCGCCCCTACCCATGACCACCCCTACACGTCAGTCCTTATCCGCTGCTACAATTGTTCCATTTCTGACCAGACTTTATCCGTTGAAGAATCAGAAGAGTTTCATGACGCACGGTGACGCCGAGGACGCTATGGACAAGCAGAATAATAATCTAAACGGACATGTTTGAACATAGACTACAATTCACCATTTCACCTTGATTCCATCGCCAACTATCATACCTATTTGACTTCAACCAAGAGAGATTTTCCCGTACCTTTCACAAGAAATTAGGAAGCAAATACGGAAGGAAAAACCAGTGGCTCCCAGAAGTCCCTGAGCATTTTCTTTTGCCTCAGTTCCCATGCCCTTTCAAACCAGACAGATAAAAATATATTTTGTTTCTCAATGGGAGGTAAAGTTAATTATTGAACCACTAAGCAAGGTTGTTATCTTTATGTTTAAAATAAAATTTGTCTAAATAAACTCAAGCTGACTCTTGTATCTTGTATTAGAAATAGACATTAAACACATTGTAAGTCAAAAGTTACTATTGACAGAGAAAGAATGTTAAACACACCATCTAAATGACAGCTTTAGTATTGGCCAAAAGCACTTTGCATATGATCATGTCCTCCAAAGATTCCTGAAGTAGCAATTCTTAGATCAAATTCGGGGGAGAGAGAAAAGCAATTTTAATTCAAGACGGCGAATCCAATACTAAGATAGCAAGGTTTACACTGTAAGTCTGATAAGTCATCAAAGAACTGTTTTTACAAAGTTTGTTTAAACACCGAGAGAGAGAGAGAGAGTTCACTTAAATTAAACAGATAGGATAAAGCCAATACCTCTATCGCTCCACCAATGGATCATTTATTACCCTTTTTCTGGAGATATACATTGAAAAGAAAAATGATTTGGATATTTAGCCAAGAAAACCATAACCAGCCGTGGTATTGAATGATGGTTGCTTGTAGCTAATTCAAACACCAAAACCCTCCCGAAGAAGTTTCTCCCGGGGCTATCACAGAAGGATCAGTCCAGAGAATTACAGAGAAATGCAGATGTTGACCTGATATAAGACTTCTTGCTTTACAATGCGGACAACTCAAGTATAAAAGCACCATGCTCCTAGATAACTCAAGACAGAATTCAGTTACTCCACATCTTCGTCAACCATCAGAAATATCTTCACCGGTTTACTCAAATCTTCAGCAGTGACTGTTGCTCCAGTGCTCAAAGATCAAAACTGAGGTTAATGTAAGTCAACTATTCTGATTCCCCTCAACTTTCTCTATGATATTTTGATGAAGTGAAACCCGATCCTAGGGGGGAAAGGTTATGTTGCTTTCTTGTAAAGAAAACAATCAATGAACTTCTTTTTCAAGTGTAAAGATAAAGAGCAGATATGGTTCAAGTAACAAAACCATACTGAGATAAAATAACTGAGAAGAAAAGCAATAGGAATTATTCCATCAACAATAATTGGAGACAGTACCCTCTTTCTTGGGGAAAAAAATGACGACTTTTCATTATATTGGCATATTAAAGTTAGGCTTCTGCAAACCGCAAAGCTTTGAGAACCAAATTTAGCAAAAGGAATGAAAATATACAAATAACGAATAATTCAGTACGCTGTTTGCCTATTAATGCAAACAATGAATACTGTTGGCCTATTAATGCAAACAATGAATAATTCAATTATCTGTTAGCCTATTATGCAAACAATAAATATTTAAATTATCTGTTAGCCTATTAGGCATAGCTTGTATAAATTTCAGTATTTCAGACATCCATTTTCATGTAAGTTGCATTACTAGCATACCTCAGTCCTCGGGGTTACCTATATGTATGCTATTTTTTAGTATTCAGCTGCAACACTTCTATGCATAATTTGCCTAAAAAAAGAAATGACTGGAAATACTAAATTTTATCAGAAAGTTATTGTCAAGTTGATTCATACTCTCACTGTTTGAAGACAGACATCAGAATGGGAAAATTAGTGGCAGCACTTGGCAGGTTGCTCTGCTGTGTACAAGTGAACCAGTCAACAGTAGGCATCAAGGAAAGATTCGGGAAGTTTGAGGATGTGCTTGATCCTGGATGCCACTGTGTACCATGGATTATTGGAAGCCGTGTCGCTGGTCAACTCACAATTAGGCTTATGCAGCTAGATGTCCGTTGTGAGACAAAGACAAAGGTACTCTGAAATCTCACTTCTCAGGAGTATCCATCAGACTCCCTATGCGTCATAAAAACTTGTGGAGATTCTTATCAGTTTATGTGATCTATTTCCTGCTGCGACTATGTATCGTCTTATAGGATAATGTTTTTGTTACTGTTGTTGCATCCATTCAATACCGAGCAATGGAAGACAAAGCAAGTGATGCGTACTATAAGCTGAGCAACCCAAAAGCTCAAATCCAATCTTATGTCTTTGACGGTAAGGATAACTTCTCAATATATAGTCACTTCTGGATATTCTCATGGACCCATACAATATTTAGGTATGTAAATGCTAAAGACCCTCTCCACGAGATTGTTGATAAGGATATATATTCTTGCAGTTATCAGAGCAAGCGTTCCCAAACTAGAACTGGATAATGCTTTTGAGCAAAAGAATGAAATAGCAAAAGCTGTGGAGGACGAGCTTGAGAAGGCTATGTTTGCTTATGGTTATGAGATTGTGCAGACACTCATTGTTGATATAGAACCAGATGAAAAAGTTAAAAGGGCTATGAATGAAATTAATGCTGGTAAGTGTTGGCCTACTTGGGTGAAACTTGGTTTGGAGTATGAACTGATACAGTTTACCATGAACTCAAGAAGATCATCCATCTAATATGTAATACTATATTTAGTGTGAAGTGCTAATAAACCTTAAGCAGCCATTCATAAACGGATGTCATTATAGTCCATCTAAAATCCTATGGTTGGTCTCAGAAGAAGTAATAAATCAATCACCATCACTGGAAAACACTGCAGTTTGATGTATAGGGCTAACCATTTCTTTTTGTTATGCTGTTCAGCTGCAAGACTGCGTGTTGCAGCAAATGAGAAGGCAGAGGCAGAGAAGATCATTCAGATCAAGAGAGCTGAGGGAGAGGCTGAGGCGAAGTATCTCTCTGGTCTTGGCATTGCAAGGCAGCGGCAGGCTATAGTTGATGGTCTAAGAGACAGTGTGCTCGGCTTCTCTGGGAATGTGCCTGGGACTTCAGCTAAGGACGTGATGGACTTAGTTCTGCTCACTCAGTACTTTGACACCATGAAAGAGATTGGCGCGGCATCCAAATCTTCTACAGTTTTCCTCCCACATGGTCCTGGTGCTGTTGCAGATGTTGCTAGTCAGATTCGTGATGGATGTCTCCAGGCATCCTCTCATCGAACAAAGTGATGGATTGCAAAAAAACGCCTGAACCCAATGTCAGAAAATAACCAGGACTTGGTCGTGTTGGAGCCAAGTCTGAAGGGCGAGTCATAGGGAGTGCGTGCATGCATCTGCGTAGCACTGTGCTGTTAGCGGATCGAGTTGTGCGCAGTGATGCGCTTTGTTCGGATCGTGCAGGTGTGGCACGTTTCCTTCTCTCTGTTATCTGAGTAGTTTAAGATTCCAAGCATTCCTGTTTCAGTTGTAACGAAGATATAAGAAAAACAGAGAAAATTGCTCCAAAAGGTGTCCAGCTCTGGCGTGCATTTCTACCTCTGTGTTATTCTGTCTTCTTTCCGTGCGTTTGGTGTTCATGATCCAGGGCTCAGGCCAACACCCCAAGTGTACAAGAATTTGGATTGGTGAGATCATTCCTACTGGTTTGCCATAAGCGAATGGTCCTTTAAATGTTTGAGAATTTTGTGTGAGCTTGTGAGATATTTATCAATCTTGTAAAATGGTTTGTGTTTAATATAGATCAGTTAGTCCGTACATACACAAAATGGAGCATGGGGGTTTTACATGAATGTGGTGAATGATTGTCAGTGTGACTGTACTTGGGCTTATGAGAGCTCTGAAAAGTAACGTTTTCACAACTTCTGTAACTTCAAATATACAGCTTTGATTTCGCAGATTCCAGTGACCAATTATACAGTAACTCATCCTAGTCTCATCGAATTTTGTCAGATAGCAATACCCACAGGCAAAACTTGCAGTATTAAGCAAACTAGGAAATCAAAATCAAGTTCAAAAAATTAATAAAATGTAACCAGAAGCATCAATAGTAGTAGATCATTAACTTAACTGCACTAATGGATGTAACGGAGTAGTACATGCTAAACTCAAACATGAATCAATTTTAAGCTATCAAGATTAGTTGAACCTCATCAATGAAACAGAATTAGCATGACCATAATTCAATTTGGCCAATTTGGCGTACTCCAATTGTGTAAAGAATAAAGACCTAGAATATAAAGGCAAATATTGGCACATCAAGTTGTTCCCATCTCGCAACAGCATTTCATTTCGCACACCGACCCAAGATTGAATTGCATGAAAGAGACCAGTCAATCAAATTGGCTGGAGTAAGCTTGAGCGCATTTTCAACTACATAGCTGCACAAATTAGTTACTATGATAATTAGTGAAACTGGATTATCACCTTCCTGGACTAGACCAATTAGGGAAAATACTCCATTAGCAATGCAGATTAAAACTCGCGGCGTTCGTATATGAATCCATAATACCTAATAAAAGACGGCTGTCAGTAGGGGTGATCCTCCTTGGGGTACCCCTCCACCGGCTAGTAGCTCAGCCACAAGAACATGGGCCCCTTCACCATCGCCAGGATGTCGGCGCCGGCGACCCCCGCGTCCACATCCCTCCCGACCACCCTCACCGCCTCGACGATCTGGTCCCCGTGCGCTCCCGCCCCGGCCGAGGAATCCGGCCCCCTGCCCTTCTTCCTCCCTCGCTCACCGCTCCCCGCTCCCAGCCGCCCTGCCGGCGGCGGCGCGGCCGTTGCCACCGCCCGCGCCTCGGTTCCCTTTGGACGGCGGCGGGAGGAGCAGCGTGAGAGGGAGCTCGCGAGGGATGGTGGTCGAGGAGGAGGGCTCGGAAGCGGGGCGCGCCGGTGGCGGTGGCGCTTCCGCCATGGCTTGCAAGAGAAGAAGGTTTGCATTTTCGCGGTTTTGATCCAAGTTTTTTTCGAGAGAAAAATATCTGGCCAAGCCCGGCTTAAAATCTGGATAAATTTTAAAAGCCTAGGTACAGGCCCGATCTTACCCAGTAAGCAACCACGGAGAGGTTGGGTGGGCCCACTCGACCCGGATGGGCCTTGTCGCGCCTTAGAGCTCGCGTCGCATCGCTCGCTTGGTCAAATCCACTCGCAGGGATGGCAATATTGTCTGATTATCCATGAATCTGATTACTCCACCAATGGCCATTAGTTTAACCGCCAATTAATGATTGGTCGGACCGTCCATACGCCAACGGCTATAAAACTAGCTGTTGAACTTACGGTCGGTCTGAACGCCGCACTATCGGTCAGACCGTCAAGACTGGGTGGTCAGACCGCCTGAGAAAATTTAGCACAATTCCGAAAGGTGCTTCTCTGGAATAAAAGTACCGCGAAGACTCCGGTACTTTTGCTCTCCGGTAGTATCGTTTATTTAACAGCGGTACTACCGCACAGAGAATCAACTCAAAGATCCACCGGCCCGACCGCCCAACACATGGCGGTTCGAACAATTTGGCACCAGTCAGACCGGTCCACACCAGCGGTCTGACCGCCAGACCACAGAGGCCAAACACTTTGACTTCGCTCAAATGACAAAACACATTCGTCCATTTGAATGCAATTCCAACAAAGTTTCAAAGATGATATTCTCAACAAGTTACAAAACACATTTGCCAACCTTTAGAATACTCACCACAAAGAATAAGGTACATGGACTTACACCATTTGCAATTGCCATTTGCAAAACATAATTACAAACTTAAGTCACATACTACAAGAAATCAAACATGAGCATCAACTATTTGCAAAACACATTCGCAAATAACAACATCATGCTACAAGGCTAAGGTGTATGGACTTCAACCATTTGTAAAATATATTTGCAAACTATAGTCCCATGCTACAAAGATTAAATGCATGAGCCTCGGCTATTTGCAAAACACATTCGCAAATAATAGCTCCATGCATAGATGAGCTAGAGCAAACACAATGAGCTATCAACACATGACTAACTCATGCTACTAGTCAAGACACCTCTTAATAGTACGGCAACCTATACTAGCAATCCGGTCTTCCAACCAAACTCCAAGACCGGTAAAAGACTAGGAACACATCTTTAGCCTTAGCTAGTCATACCTTTGCCTTGCATCTTCTTGAAACTTGATGACGCACATCGTTGCTTCAAGTCCGGGTCCTTGACTTTGACAATCATCAACACATGATGATCTCTTTTGCTTCGAGATCTTGTCTTGAATATGCATCAACTCATGATGCATTCTTCACTCGACCTCCATCAACACATGATGTGTCTTCTCTTGACTTGATGTGCATCAACACATGATGCATCATTTACTCCAAGTCTTGATATGCATCAACACATGATGCATCCTTCATTAGACCTCCATCAACACATGATGTGTCTTTTCTTTAAACATCATCGACACACGATGATTCCCATTTCTTCAAGCTCTTCATATGCATCAACACATGATGCATTTTTTACTTGAATCTTGACTTGATGATCAACTCATGATCATCCCAAGTCTTCATCACCCTGGAACATAACCTATTCATCCAACTCATGGAAAAATATTAGTTCCACAATATGATTATCATTAATTACCACACCATACCATTAACTCATAATGGTGGGACAAGATACTTCAATCTTTTTCTTTTTGGTAATTGATGATAACCACTTCAATTGAACATAAATTGAATGTAGATAATGTAACACAACATGAGTATATATGAACTACACAAGTTATATATACTCCCACATGAGTATGCAAGAACTACACAAGTTCTATATACTCACAACATGAGTATACAAGAACTACACAAGTTTTGTATACTCAAACGGATATATTTCAAAGTAAAGATCCTTAATATATGTGGAAAACGGAATATATATCAATACTAATAAAACCACAAAATATAGAATAAACTCCCCCTAAATATGTGCATACACAAATGTGTAATAAGATCATATGCACATATTCAAGTTAAACTTATGGTTGAGTTAAACTTATGGTTTAGTTCAACCTATATTTTGAATCCGGGGAATACAACAATATATAATATTAAGATGTCGATTGCGTACCTCGTTGAATTTCACCTTTATATCCAAACGAGACTACACAAAATAATACTGGACAAGAGAGTTAGTCTCATAATGGGATTTGTCATTAATGGCGGGTTTAGATCCTTCACCGAGGAATAGGTTCGGATGGCTGGCAATACACGGACAATGGGAAGGACATGCCTCGGTGATATGCATGCAAGATTTTATCACTTTGTTTTGTAATGTAATTGAAGTTGTATTTTATGTATATCAGTATGATGTAAATAATTATTGTACTCAAATTCGAGTTTGTATTAATGTTTTAATTTCGCTTGCGATGAATTCTTATTGTAAATGACTCTGAGTTAAATCGAGGTTGTATTATTGTTGTAATAATTCCTGTTGTAATTTATCCCTGAGTTTGTAACGACGATGCATGCTTAATTTGAAATTTCTATTGTTAAGTCTGATAATGTATTCCGAATATTATTGACCTATTATGTTCAATTCGTTTGCATTACTGTGTTGATGAGTTTATTTTACTGCTTAACATCGCTTAGCTTAAATTAATATGTTATGGTTCTCACATTATTGTTAGAGGGGTCATGATCTCAAGTCTCAACCATCAAGTGCGTGAGGCATTAGGCATCCTCGGTCTGCGGAGTTGTTAAAGAAACCCTTTTGGATCTGGTGCCTTTGTGCTAGCCATGTCTTGAGAAATTGTAACCATCAAGGGGGCAGAGTTGAGGCAAGGTATTTTTTCTGGGTGCAAATGAATCAGTGACGGAGCTTGTGCAAAATCTTAAGGGGGCAAAGATCAAAGAAAATTACCACCGACAGGACTCAGGATTGTAGGAAGAATCAAGTCAATCAATCAAGACAAGACAACATCAATAAGATTCAAAAGCACACTACTCACTACTGGCTGCACACCCTGTATGGCGCACAGACTTGGCTCTCCTACCGTCGGTTGCGCATCTGTCGTCGTCGCTGGGCCCATACGTGCAAGCCCACGACGCACCAACGCCCAACGCCTCGTCTGCTGCTTCCGTGCTTCGCCACCGCCTACCGCCGCACAATTGAAGTTGTTGTATCGCTGAGTAGTATCATAACTAGTAGCAAGCAACAACAGTGAGGCTTCTAGATGGAACTGGCCTAACCAAATTGGGCCGATTGTGGAGTGCATACATGATGTTAATTTTTTTTTTCTAAAATGCTGGGGGCCACGGCCCAGGTTAGCCTAGCCTTTCATCCATCCCTGAAATGAATCCAACCAACAACAGATGGAAGTATGGACTTGCGGAACCCACAGTGAGGGATGGCAATCCAGCGCGGCGAGCACAGGTACTGCTCACCTATACCTATATCTGTGGGTCTATTTCTCCCCCACGGGCATGCTCGCTAAGGATGACGAACAAATGGGGACCTAGATTTTCATCCAAACTCTATGTGTATTCCAAGTTAGTCCCATGATCAATAGCTAGCCCACACAATATAATTATCGGCGAATATCACATCCATATAAGCGTATAAATAAAATAGTACTGAATTATTGCAGAAACATTGTAAATAGGCCTTAGGGCTTAGTGTTTACATAACAGGCCAACGCACCTATAAGTTTAGACAGTAAATAGCAGCAGCGGAAAGTAAACCAAAAAGACGGGGCCTCCATGCATTTGCCTCAAACAATCAACTGAGGGTAGGACCTAGTTATCTCTATCTTCGCCATTTCCATAGCCGAATGCATAGAAGTATCCATACACATCTTCTGCCTCATAGTCTAAATCCACATATTTGAGAAATCATGAGTACGAAGATACTCAGCAAGCACGTACAACAAATGCGAGTATATACATTCAAGGCTTACCAAAGGTAGAGTTTTATGTTTATTTTAGCATAAAACCAGTTTGCTCAAATACTATAATTATTTGCTAAATCTATGACTTAGCCTTTTAAACTACAAAATCACATTTTTATTTGTGTAAGCAATTCATATCTCGATAAGGTTCCATCCACCTACAGTTACGCATAAGGTTACATCCACCTATATCATCACTATAACCATGTTCACGCTAACATATCTCAGTTCACATTTTATTAAAACTAACCAAGTGTGGCTTTCTGCACAATGTCCATAACTGGAGGCACGACTATTCAAATAAATTATACGCTTTGCAGAGGTTGTACAACTTTACCAACAAGATATGATCAACTCATAATGTCGACCATGACACGTTTTATGCCAAAAACTGAGTAAAGTAGTTGGCCAGGTCTATCTCATACTAGACTTGTGGTTGCATGATTTAATAGTTTAGAAATGCAACACATGATTTAATCCTTAATTGACTCAGGCGAGACAATCGATAAACCCAACTCGCGTGCATGCTGCACTGATCTCATACTAACCACTCACCCTAGTCTCCACCATATTAAATAATATTTTTCTGTTTCCAGTGGTAAGCCACTTACCACACTACGATTTACAACGTATCCCAAGTCCTTGTAATGACAATGTTTGTGTCATATTCAATTTCAACCACTAAGTAGTGTCTAAGCACAACCAATAGTCATTATTGTTTGACCAAGGGAAGCTTTACTCATGTAATATTTAACCTAAGGTGATAAAGTATAAGGCGTTATCAACAATCTAGGAGGGGAATAATAATATCAACTTTTGGCAAAGCTAGGTATCAACCTTTGACAAAGCATTTTATAAATAGCAACAAGCATGCATGTAATACTTTGAAATGAAATACTTTGCATATGAAAAACAGGTCCAACATGATCAATTGTAAGGACCTGCCTTGCTCGAGAGTGAATATTGCTTGGTCTTAGTATTGGCTCGAAGTAGTGGTGACGTCTTCGGCGATGTTGGAATCTATCTAAGCACAAAACAACGACTTTGAATAAATGATCATAACTCAAATAAATTCAAATGAACTTAAAAAATTATGATTTTGGTACCGATGGAAATACAATGAATTTAGATGAATTTATAAATAAAAATCAAATCATTTGGATTTAAAATGAGGGAGAACGAGCTCTCTAAAGTTTGACCTGAGAGAAATTCCAGAAAAATCTAAAATTTTTGATAGGTGGGTCGGTTGGATTTCCATTTCCTTTCTTTTATTTTTTATTAAGAAAATCCTTGTGACTGATAGGTGGGGTCCACCAAGGGTGTTAATTTCCTTTCAAATTATTTTCCTTAAGGAAAAGGCTTTGTGGCTGACAGATAGGGTCCATTGGGTTTTTAATTTCTTTTATATTTATTTTTATTAAAAAAATCCCTAGAGACTAACAGGTGGGGCCGAGGTCCACATGGACTCAGTCCATGCGATTAGTAGTGGAAAAAAGCTCGTTAGTGGGGTTTATTTGCTTGGTTCAAAATTGCTCTAATTACACTTATTAATGGTTAAACATTGAAATGAGTTAATTTCCAATAAAATTGTATTTTTCTCTAGCTCAGGTTGGCTCGGCTCGTTAGCTTGATTCTAAAAATACTTCCAAACTATAAATAAAAGGGAGTGTCTATGCTTCAGGTGACTGATTTTTTTATCCACCAGTCACCTTTTCTTACTGTTCGATCAACATTCTATGGGTCAGATTGTCTCTTTCTAAAATAGACAAAAATAAATGTAGGTAAACCCTATAAAAAATAAATAAAATTAAAAGTTACAGTAAAGTTATGCTAAAATTAAATATCACTTGGTACTGTAATTTTAAGTTTAGTACTGCGCAATTGTAGGTGACTGATGTGTAAGAAAATTTCAGACAAGTGAAAATTAGCAAATCTGTAAATAAAATGATAGTAAATCAAACTATGTTACTTTCGGGAAAAGCTCAATAAGACAAGGACTTGGCTCGATATCCACCCCTACACACGATAGCTCATGTGGTTGGGGGCCCACATGTCGGTGGCTATGGTCTACAGACTAGGTTTACACCAGGTTTTTAAATGGTGGGGCCCGTAGGTCATAGGCTCCAACATTAATATACATCTTAATTAGATTTCCTAATTGTGTCGGGCCCATATGTCATACTAACAACAACTACTAATTAACCATTCACCAATTATCGGATTAGCTTAACCTAATCATCCTACACGTGTCATTTTTTGTGCTTGGTCCCTGTTCCCAAAACAGAGGACACGTAGTGGAGGGCCATGGCCGGCTCTGTTCTAGCTCGGCGCTGGCGAGGGAGGGCACGATGACCATGTGCGACCCTAAAAATAGAGGACGTACAGTGGAGGGCCATGGCCGGCTTTATATAGGGCAAGGATCCAAGAGTCCTAAAAGGTTCGAGAGGGTTGTGAGAGAACAACAATCCCTTATATTCTTTTGAGGTTGTGCTTAAGGAATTTACGATCAACTTCGCCAAATATTTATCTCTCGTCGTGATTGTTTTGGCGTCGTTATTTTGGTTCTCTGTTGGGATTCATCTACTTCGTTCTTGATACCGTGCACGCTTGTGTCGTATCTCACAAACTCTGATCCGATCCAAGGGCTACTATGCATAAAGAGGGATATCAGAGTATAACAAGTGGTATCAAAGCCAAGGCTGGAATAATCAGATTTGCAAGAAGGCCGACAAAGCGTCAAGTGGCACAAAGTCAAGATCAATGTCTACGATGTAGAATCAAGTGAAGAAATTTAACGACGAATGAAATTTCAGTGTGTGGCAATGTGTGGTGAAGAATGTCATTGTCCAGCAAGGGTTAATCGATGCTCTTGAAGAGGATAGGTAAGAAAAGACACCTGATGAAGATTGGAAGGTGATGGAGCAGAAGACTATCTATACAATCCGTCTTTGTCTTTTCGATGAGGTAAATTACTCGATGATTAAGAAGAATTTGCTAAAGAAATTATAGGCTTTTCGAGAAGATGAGTTAATTAGCAAAGGTTAATCAATGATCTTGAAGAGGATAGGTCAGAAAAGATGTCTAATGAAGACTGGAAGGTGATGGAGCAGAAGGCTGTCTATACAATCTGTCCTTGTCTTTCTGATGAGGTAAATTCCTAGGTGATTAAGAAGAATTTGCCAAAGAAATTATGGAGTAACTTAGAATAATTGTACATAGCAAAGTCGCTAACAAACTGGTGGGTGTTGAAGAAGTAACTGTACAGGTTGCCCGTGGAGGAAGGCACATAGTTCGTTGACCATCTCAATGTCTTCAACAAGATTATTACATACTTGACTAGTGTGGATGAAAAAATTGAGAACGACAAGGTCGTCATTTTGGTGTCATTTCTACCACCATCGTATGAGCAATTGGTGATGAATATACTCGTTGGGAAAAGGACTATCAACTTCAATTAGGTAGTGGCATATACTAGAAGCGGAGTCCTTGAAGAAGCCATTGAAATCTTCATCCTCGTGTGATCAAGCATTGGCTGTCGTATGTGTTGCAGGAAAAAAAAAGTAAAAGTCACAGGAAGAAGAAGGGTAAGAGCAAGACCACACATGTATGCTATTTATGTGATGAGCAATGGCATATGATAAAGGATTGTCCAAGTTCGAAGCAAATGAGAGGTGCATGCTCAGTGGGGGTAGCGAAATATGATTTAGACGTACTAGTCATCAATCAATCAAGTACTTCTCATGGATGGATATTAGATTCAGATTGTTGGCTCCACATTTGTTCGGTAGGGGACATGTTTGACAAAGGATATTTACACCCGACAGATGAAACTATTCACTTGGTATATTGCAAGGAGTATGCAATTACTGAAGTAGTAACAATTACATTGGAGACATATGATGGAGCACATCACACATTGGCGGGAGTTCGGTATGATATCGGCTTAAAGAAAAATCTAATCTCTGTGAGGCAGCTTGAACTCGAAGGTTGTGAGGTATCACTTCAAGCTGGAGTCATATGAGTTACTTACAAAGGGTCAGTAATAGAGTCAGTAATAGACCTATTCATGGGCAGTCTAACCGATTTTTTTGGGCTCGGGCCTCGATTTCTAGCCCGTAAGCAAGACCGAAGCTCGGTTACGTTAAATAAATAGTTTAAAATATTATTTTTAGTAAGGAATAATTTAAAAGCACACTATTTTATTCAGGAAAAATACTTTTTAATAGAAAAACAGGAAAATTGGGGTTTTTAGGGCTTCGGGCCTATGTCGGGCCATGCCTGGCCATTAAAAGTCGAGCTTTTTCGGGCCTGGCCTGATGTTTGAACAGGTCTAAGCCGATGATCATGAAAAGTATCTGGAGCAATGGAGGATACTAATTAACGAGTAATCATCATGGAAGAGCAACCAATGGGAGGTCTGATAAAAATCCTGACCAGGAGAAGGAAACCGTGTCGTCAGTGGTAGGTACTCAGGTCTCATATACAGGTATGCCTGGAAATGCAAAAAAATGGTTACAAAATCTTGTAGGCGCAAAGATGAAGGTGTGAATTGTTGAAAGAAAAAAGATGTGGTGAGACCAACCATGCGGTATCAGCGAGCAGTGGAGCTCGAAGGCGGTGCAAACTTATGGCATGAAGGATTGGAACATGAGGTATGGTTAACCAAATACTGTGGTCTTATACCTGAAAATTAGCTATCACTAGTGTGTTCTTCAGTTGGGTTGTCATTGCCTTTGTAACACCCCAGCCCAACACTGAGCCTGGAATGCCACCAAACTACTCTTATCATCTATTATACATCAACACACTGTGAAATTTCAGCAAGCATAACAACATTAAAACCCATCCACGGGTTGCATTAACACAAGCATAACACTATGACCATCATAAATAAATTAGACCTAGGAGCATAGCAAAATAATAAACCAAGATTAACATAAACCAAGTATCTATGGTTATTCAATACCATCATGTCCTAGATATAAATATTCATGTTATTCTAAAAGTTTCTCATGTCCAATGAATCAAATAATTGGGTGAAGTGCATGATTCCAAGTGCGCTAGCCCTTCCCGAGTAAAACGTCATCACTGGTCACCTAAAAACAACAATAGAGCAAGAATGAGTCCAAGACTCAGCAAATACATAATAAAGCCATAAACAATAGTTTATTAACCAAAATCAAAGTTATCATCATCATCCATTTAGTTAATGTCATTGTCATTCTCAAACAAACAAGTCATATTCCATATAGGTAAAGTTGCACAATTTAACAATTTACTTAGATATGCGAATGCACCAACATGCTCATGCTCATATGCATCTCATCAGCTGATACCAGTATAGCGGAGTGTTCACCCGTCGATGACACACTCTATCCTTCACTCCCGTGAAGTCCCCACCAAAGTAGGATTTTATCTAGAGCTCTCCGGACTAGTCGCGGTAAAACTTCCATATCTCCTAAACCGTAACTCCAAATCAGATGATCTTGGTGCCAAAAGAAAGCTAAGACCAAGGGCTACAACTTTCTAAGAGGTGAGAAGATCAGAAAACATACGTAACTTACCCAAATCTGACGAACAAAATTGCTGTACTGCAGGGACGAGGGTGGCGGCCGTTGGAGAGGGGAGGAGGGTGGCGGCTTGGGAGGGAAAAGGGAAGGGAAGGGTTTTAGGGTTTAGGGGAGAGATACCCCCTTTGGCCAGCCCTCATGGGCCACCCTGGCCGAGGCCCGAGTCCAAAGTTCTTGAAAAACACGAAAACCCTCAAGAAAAAACGATTGATTCTCCCATTAGCTCCTTCTTCAAACTTCTTCTAGTACGCCGATTTACTTTTGGGGTATTACATTCTACCCCTTAAATGAATTCGACCGAATCTACTCACCGATCTTCCCGAAAGAAACTCAAGAATCGGAATGAAATAACGATATCGGAACAAAACTCTAGAAGACGAAAATACAGATTCGGCCTCTAAGTAAATCATAATGGCCCGACAAGAAAATCTGCCAAATCACGTCAGCTCTCCTGGACAGTCGCGGTTAAAAATTCAGATCTCCTAAACCGTAAGGTGGCATCAAGTGATCTCAGTGCCAAAAGAAAGATAACGACATCAATGATCATGGTGAACAACCCATTGTTCACGACTCTACCATATACTTGCCTTTCGCGCTGTGACGAGTTAGGAGGCAACGACGGAATTTCTCCACTCCACCCCCACCGCCTACACAAATATTTATTCAAATAAGAATAATAAGTTATGACGTGGTACAAGTGTTTTACCATAACCTCTATCTAATCAACATAACCAAAAACTCAAAATGACGAATTAACTAATCAGCCAATATCGGCCATTCTGATCAGCAGTACGAGAAAAATCGTAATTAAATATCTATAACTCCGAATGACTTGAAACCAGTGCTCAAATACTTTTAACGTAACAGGCTACGAAACTCTAGTTGGTGGAATCCTTTGATTCGGCCAAAACAGTGGCCTAAACAACAGTTGAAAATACTAACAGATATCTGCCCAGATTTCAGAACAGCAGTAAAGAACATGGCATAACTTTCACTCTACAGATCCAATTGATATGATCTTTATCAACTCGGAAAGATAATTTCAAGGGCTACAAAAACCTAGTTGGGTGGAAGTTCTGAATCGGACTCTAACTAGATCAAAACCGAGGGGCAAACCGATAGTTCCAAATTCTCAGGCAGATGTTCATCAGTTTTTAAACGATTTTTGGAACTGTATCAAGAGTTTCATGTTTTAGAATAAAACATGGCATGGCGGCCAGGTCCTTTTTTCCAAGGAAAAAGTTGTGGACATCCTAGTTCTTATTCATTTACTTTGTGTAGATCACGTCTTTGAGCAAAATTCTGTCCCTGGAACTATTATAGCAGGCCAAGGCAGATGCCTAAGACAGGTGGTGGGATTGAACTTTGTTTTTCTTATAAAAATCTTTTAAAAACTATCTCCGGAGCAAGTAAAAAAATTACTTCTTCCCAATTTTACGTACCGCTAATCCGCAGAGAAGGTTAAAACCTATCAAGGATTAAGCTATGGACAGATTCATTGTTCTTAATTATTTGTGTTTGACAGAAGCATAGGTTCCTGACGGTGCCATCTTTGCGTTTGAGGACTGGAAGTATCAGGTACGATTAAGAAACCTGTAACACCAACTAAAAGAGGTTTGCTTGCAACGGCACTAACTTGTGATAGAAATGTGGAGCTGCTCTCTCTCTTTTATGCCCTAGCTGTTAGAGATCTTGCCACTTATAAATACAGATGTACATTATATTACCGTATGATTAGCTGCATATATAGTGGAATTGTACACATTTAATTTTAGACTATAGGGGATCAACATCCAACACCAATTTTTTTTTAAATATTATATGTGTCGACTCCTGATGCAACTAAAATGGCACCAAACGAAAAGCAGACAAGTAAACAAATAGAAGCACCAAAATGAACATTAGTTCAGAAGAGCCCTCGACTCTTGGATCAAACGAAAGGGGGCAAAGAGAACCAAAAGCAGCAGCGCTCAACACTTCACTCTGCTTTGCATTCATCCATTTGTCGTTGAGATCCGAAGGGCCTCCTCTTTTAGGCGTTAGGCACATTTGCTGCGCGAAGAAACATTTGTTTGTTCGAATCTGAAAAGGTTGTGCTCGCATGCAGAGATGAACCACAGTGGCAGCACTGCAAGTGGAGAAAAGAACCTGAAATAAATCTGCAAGAGGCCCTACTTGAGCAAATATGCTAAAAGGAAGAACTATGGCTAGGATATATTATGCTACAATGGGCTGTACTACTTGTCCTTTCACCTATGTAGTAAGCTATCGGCTTTCTTCTTCGGATCAGTGACCCATCAGTTTTTTCCCTCTTCTTATCAGTCATACATCAGTTGGTAGCAAATGTGCATCAATCGGCCTACAACCTGTCGGAGACCGTGACCTTAAGAGAATGCAACTCAGCATTTAGGCTAATAATAGCGTATGGCCCTTCCCAAAGCAGTGAAAACAGGCCTTTCTTCGAGAAATTAATTCCTTAAAACCTATCCTGGGCATCAACTGGTTGGTCTTGGGTGATTTCAATCTCATATACCGTGCCACCGACAAAGCAACTCCAACATCAATCCGCAATGTATGGCACAATTTCGCACCACTCTCAACACTTGCGAACTAAAAGAAATTCACCTGCAGAATAGAAAGTTTACGTGGAGAAACGAGCGTCAGAGACCAACCATGGCTAGGTTGGACAAGGTCTTCTGCAATGAAGGCTGGGACACTCTTTTTGAAAATCACTCTCTGCAGGCGCTATCATCCTCAATCTCCGACCACTACCCCCTGGTGCTTTTTAGCAACTGCGCAAGAACTTTACGTTTTGAAAACTTCTGGATCAAGATGCTAGGGTTCTTCGAGACGATTAAAAAATCTTGGCTAGCCCAATGCCTGCACACAGAGCCAATGCACTGTCTAAACCACAAGTTAGTTTCCACTACATCCGCTCTAAAATCCTGGAGAAGAGATCTTTTCCCTCGATCTAAGCTCCAACTCCACATGGCCTTAGAGCTGATCCTTCGGCTTGACGTGACCCAAGAATACATGGCACTAACACCACCTGAATCTGCCCTAAGGGCAAGCCTAAATAAGAGAGTGATGGGGCTGGCAGTGATCGAGCATACCATGAATCGTCAAAGCTCCCGAATTACCAACATTAGAGAAAGCAACACAAACACAAAGTTCTTTCATCTTAAAGTGAATAGCCGAAGGAGCAAAAACAACATCCAATAGCTCCAATCTGGACCGGGCTGGGCGACCTCGCACATAGAGCAAGAGGACATTATACAAACACATTTTGAAGAAATGCTTGCCCCGTGCACCCCATAGCACAAACCTTAATTGGGAGGCGTTGAATCTCCCTACACCGGAATTACACAACCTGCAAGTTGGTTTCACAAAATCAAAAGTTTTCAACGCCTTAGGCCAATTACCAGCGGATAAAGCCTCGTGCCTAAAAGGATTTCCCTCAAATTTCTACAAATCTTGTTGCCAAACCATCATGACATCATTTCCACAGCTTCCACTCTCTCTGCACATCGCACCTCCATCTACTCAACACAGCAAACATCGCGCAAATCCCAAAAAAGGAGGGGGAAGAAAAAGTGCAAGACTTTAGACCCATCAGTCTCAATCACGACATCGGGAAATGGATTGCAAAAACGCTAGCGCTACGGGTGGCGCCGATTCTAAATAGCCTGGTATCACAAGCCCAGAGCGCCTTCATTAAGACAAGGAGCATTCACGACAACTTCCTATACATCACAAACTTGATAAGAAGGTTCCACCACTCTAAAACCCCTAAGCTCTTCCTCAAACTAGACATTGCAAAGGCTTTCGACACGGTCCATTGGGACTATCTCCTCGACCTTCTTCGGAAAAAGGCTTCCCCCACAGATGGACAAACTGGGTGGCGGTCCTTTTAAGATCTACCTCGTCCAAAGTCCTCCTTAATGGCATCCCAAGAAAGGCGATCACCCACGGAAGGGGGCTGAGGCAAGGAGACCCACTCTCGCCTTTCCTCTTCATTCTGGCCATTGACCCCATCCAACATCTCCTAGAGATGGCAACATAAATGGGGTTCCTTGCCCACACGTGAGGCCACTTCACCACACTTAGAACCTCCATATATGCGGACGACGCGACAATTTTTATCAATCCAAGCGTAACTGAAATTCACACAACCACCTAGATTATTCTTAATTTCGGAAATGCCTCAGGCCTTCACAACAACCTACAAAAAACACGGTACTTCCAATTAGTTGTGATCATATAGACCTAAACACGGTCCTCCATGATTTCCCGACAATCCGATCGACGTTTTCAATCAAATACCTAGGATTACCGCTCACCTACAAAAGACTTCGCAGGGTGGATTATTAGCCTCTTCTGGAAAAAGTGGGAGGCAGGCTAGCAGGCTGGCAGGGGTGTTTACTATCCACCTTAGGGCGGGCCACCCTGGTTAAATCGATCCTCACTTCGATCCCAATTTACTATCTCACGGTCTTCAAAACTCCCAGACGGTTCTCCGTGCCTTCGATCAAACCAGGCGTCGCTTCCTATGGGCCGGCCACGAAAACATCTCGGGGGGCAAGTGCAAAATCAACTGGGACAAAGTGTGTCGCCCAACCCAGATGGTGGCCTAGGCGTCCTCAACCTTCCGAATTTTTTCGCGGCTTTAAGACTCTGTTGGCTATGACAAAATTGGAAGGCTCCATTCAAACCTTGGGTTGGAATGGAAACACCTTGCGACGCGGGGGAACAAAGCCTCTTTGCGGCGACAATCAGGATCTCCCTCATAGATGGTACGACAACAAATTTCTGGTACTCGGCCTGGTTGGATGGAGAGGCGCCCAAAGACCTAGCCCCTAAGATCTTTGAAATCCCCAAAAAGAGAAACCAGACAGTGGCTTCTGCCTTAAACAACCCACGTTGGGTGAAGGATATAAATATATAGAGGGGACTCTCAGTCCACCACATACAACAATTCGTGGGACTCTGGACCAAAACCAACCAAATCTACCTGGTGCATGGCACCCCGGATGAGATCTCATGGAAGATAACCCTTGATGAAGACTACTCCTCAAAATCCGCATATGTACTACAATTCCTGGGCTCAACTGCGACCAATTTCAAAATACTAATTTGGAAAACCCATGCCCCCAAGTGCAAATTCTTCGCATGGTTGGCAATACAAAACAAGTTTTGGACCTCAAACAGACTGGAAGCAAGAGGGTGGCCAAACCAACACTTTTGTCCACTTTGCAGACACTCCAGAATCGGCCCTTCATCTTTTCGCCCATTGCCGCTTCTCTTCAAGAGTTTGGAAGCACATGATAGATTGGCTAGGAATTGAGAGTTTCCAGCCATCACTTTGGTCTCCTAGCATGAACATCTTGGATTGGTAGTCCAATGTAGCGGAGAGGAAAGGCTCCCTAGGAAGGCTACGACCACGACCCTAATCCTAATTATCTATGAGATTTAGGAGGAATGAAATGCAAGAATTTTCAACAATAAAGCAGTCACACCGCGGGATCTTATAGCGAAGATCAAGGAGGGTAGAACTTGGTCCCTAGCGGGAGGCAAGTGCATAGAGCTTTTTAACCCAATGTAAGGCCAAATCTGTATTCTATACTCTGCGGTTCTGATTCCGCCCTTTTTCTATTAATATAAACCAGCAAGCCTCTTGCCGGTTTTAATTCAAAAAAGGTTAAGGGATCCCTACAAATATAGCACTTGTCATATTTCATTGATATTCCTTTTCCAGTTGTCGAATATTTTGCATCAATGAAACTGGCATGATTTGTAGGTCGATATAATTTGTTTTTTACAGGATAATTTACTGTTATAATAGACGCTGAAGAGTGCAGACCAATAACATGTCCCTATTAGTTAACCCATCTTCTCGAAAAGGTGAGCTGTAGTTTATCTGGTTTAACATTCTAAAGAGTTGCATTATCCATAGTAGCATTTTGTCGTAATCCATCAACTTTTTTGCTATAATACTCGCACACCAGCACTCTGAATATACGGGATCAACATCCAACACCATTTTTTTATATATATTATATGTGTCGACTCCTGATGCAACTAAAATGGCACCAAACGAAAAGCAGACAAGTAAACAAATAGAAGCACCAAAATGAACATTAGTTCAGAAGAGCCCTTGACTCTTGGATCAAACGAAAGGGGCCAAAGAGAACCAAAAGCAGCAGCGCTCAACACTTCACTCCGCTTTGCATTCATCCATGTGTCGTTGAGATCCGAAGGGCCTCCTCTTTTAGGCTTTAGGCACATTTGCTGCGAGAAGAAACATTTGTTTGTTCGAATCTGAAAAGGTTGTGCTCGCATGCAGAGCTGAACCACAATGCCAAGTGGAGAAAAGAACCTGAAATAAATCTGGAAGAGGCCCTACTTGAGCAAATATGCTAAAAGGGCGAACTATGGCTAGGATATATTATGCTACAATGGGCTGTACTACTTGTCCTTTCACCTATGTTGTAAGGGCATGCAACTCGGATGCCACCGTGGAGGTTAGATGGGTGATTGGAGGGTGTCAGAGAGGTTTGCAGAAGCTACGGTGGTTTGGGGGAAAGAGAAGGTGGTCCATAGAGAGAGGGGGAGAGGAAAAGGCGGTGGTGCACCTTGTCGCCTTGTCCAGATTGCTCGTGGTGGCCGCACGAGGGCAATCGAGAGACGGCGGCCAGACGCCTTCGGTGACCGGGAAGATGACTTTGACGACGACCAGACCCGGACGCCGATGAGTGGATCCCGGCAGCGGCGGTATCGGTGTCACACCAGGGCGGTGGCAGCGACCGGATCTGGACTCCGGTGAATGGATCTGGTCGAATCCTAGCGGTGGCCGCGCTGTCGTTGACCCCGATCTGGAGTGGTTGCGCCGAGACCGAGCAGTGGCGACCGGATCCCGAGCAAGGCAACAACGACAGCGGACAGATGCGAAGGAGACAAGGTCGATGATTTGGGGGCGGCGATCGATCTGGGAGGAGAGAGATCATGGAAGGAAAATGAGGGAGAGCAGACGGATGCAGGGTATGTGGATAAGATGAGTAACATGGTTGGCATGTGGGGACAAGACTATAGATGTAGTAGATTTTTTGTTTATAGGGTTCTTTGTGTAAATTTTTGGACTAAAATAATAAATAGAAATATACAGGGACTGCCATAGAACAACTAAAGGGCTGAAATGTAAAATTATTTGTGGGTCCATTTGAAGCTACCATGCATTGGTTGGGTGTGAGTTTAGATGGTGTCCTGAGAGGCATGTGCCTACGTCGAGGGTGAGACTACCATGAATTGTACATGTCCTAAGCTACAGCTTTCTTCTTCATATCAGTGACCCATCAGCCTTTTCCCCCCTCTTCTTATCAGTCATACATCAGGTTAAGGGCTCCCTAGAAATATAGCACTTGTCGTATTTTATTTATATTCCTTTTCCGGTTGCAGAATATTTTGCAACAATGAAACTGGCATGATTTGTAGGTCGATATAATTAATTTGTTTATTTACAGGAGAATTTACTGTTATGATAGACGCTAAAGAGTGCAGACCAATAACATGTCCCTATTAATTAACTCATCTTCTCGAAAAGGTGAGCTGTAGTTTATCTGGTTTAACATTCTAAAGAGTTGCATTATCCATAGTAGCATTTGTCACAATCCATCAAATTTTTAGCTATAATACTCACACCCCATCACTCTGAATATTTCCTAATACATAATGGCTAAAGGTAGCATGTAAGCAGCCAGGCCATGGTCCAAATACAATGGTGATCTGATCTGTAACATTCCCATTTTCAAAATGGCAAATAGCAATTACTTCGGTTCTTGGATTTGCAAACCCTATTTCAAATTATCTTATCTTCTCAAAAACCTCTAGCTTCTAGCTAAGTTCAAATTTGAGTTTCGAACCTCTTTGCAATTCCCAAATTCAAATTTCGAATTTGAATTCTTCTTTTCAATTTTGGGCCCCTTTCTTTCCCTCCAGCCCACTTGGCCCACCTCCTCCTCCCGGCCTCTTAGCCCAACTCCACCGGCCCGTTCTCTCCTCTCGGCCATTTTGGTCCCCCCTTGCTTCCTTCTTCCTCAGCCACCTGCGCTCGGTCATCACCGCCTGCTGCGTCCACGAGCACCCACGCCGCTTGAGCCGCTCCCATGCGTCAGCGCCGCACCTGCTTCCCTGCCGCCCGCGACTTCAGTGCCCAGTCCAAGCCGTGCTCCATGCCTCCATCAGCGCCAGGCCAGCACGCCATGGTCGCCGCGTCACCTGCCTCGCCGGTCGCCTCGTCCACCTACTATGTCCCTCCCCGGTCGTCGTCGTGCACCTACTAAAGCACTAGTTCCCCTACCATCCCGCTGCGCCATGTTGTCCTCGTCGCTCCCGAGCGCCGAGCCGCGCTGCGCTTGCACACACGCCCTCGTGTTAGCCCCTCCCTATTCGCCCGTGGCTGCACCAGGACCGCGTCAGCAAGCCCCGCCTCGTCGCATCACCGCCCGTGCGAAGTCGTCGCCGCACCCAATGCTTGCCAAGCCCACCCATGTCTTCTCGGGACCAAGCTCCCTCCCTAACGCCTCTTCGCCCCCTTGGCCACCTATAAAAGGACCCCTGTGCTCCCCCTTACCTCCCCCACGTCGCCCCATTTGCTCCCTGGTAAGCCCACCGAAGCAGCCACCGTCTTCCCCTTTTGGTAGAGCCGCCTCCGCTGGCGTCTAGCCTCTCCGACGATGCAACCGCCACATCACCCCCGTCACGAAGCGCCCCCGACGCCAAGGGGCATTCCCCCCAAGCCCCCTTAGAGTTGGTCCACCACCAAGCTCGGATTTCGTGTACTTCCACGCCTCCGGCCGCCTCCTTCTCCACCACCATTTCCCGGCCACCGACCCTCCCCGGTTCCCCTTCTTGATCCGGTAGGTTCGCCTCACCGTGCGCCACCTTGTGCTCACCATCCTCGGCTCAATGCACCGCCAGAGCCCCTACTCTACCGAGGTCGTGCCGCCACCGCCGCCTTTCCCTCAGTGGTGTTGTTAATAATTGGAGGTAACTCCAATCAAAAGAAGCATAAGGTAAAGGTTCCGACGGAGGGGACTTTTGCTGTTATTTAATATTGTACAATTACTCTATTTAATAAAATACAAATTGGTTAAAATGCTAAGTGATAGGAATTTGTAATTATGATAATTGAAAATGTTGCTTTTGCAGATAAAAGAACCCAGCCACCATTGTTAAGTCATGTATGTATATTATTGCATCTTGTGTGTTGGCTCGCGAGCAAGGAAGTTGTGCTCATTCTCGCTCTCTCCCCACACCCTTCAGATAACGTGGACCAAGGAGATTATGTGTGTTACGAGGACCCATAAGTCGACAGATAAGGAAACAATGAAGAATAGTATAGTTCTATAGTCTAGGTCTCGCCTCAGTATAGTGGACTCGTTGGGTACTTGCGTACAACCGATATTATCCAAACCATTAATTAATATCAGTTGTACACAGGCTACCCCAGTCGCTTGCCTGTGGAGAGATGAGCTCTATCCTTTTGTTTTCGCTGTAGTTTGTATTGCTTTTATGTAATGTAATCAATTTGGTCTGTTCGGCCCTTTCTGTAAAACTCGACCCGACACGGTCTATGTCTACTCTGATGTTTGTAATGTATTTGAATGATTTAGTTCACGTTATATATGAAATGATTAAGCAATATGTATGTAAATGATATCTATTGATCCAATAATAATACAATGTTTTTACAAAGAATTTAGATTTACAAAATTCGAGTCCGACGTGATCTCACCTGCCATTGTGGATTTATGTGAGTTGAAGTGACATGCATTTCGAAGCTAGCTAACTTTCGGATCGTGCATGTACAGGTGTGAAGCAAACGGGTTTGCTGCCCTCTGTGCGCGCACCATGGTTGCAGCTGAGGTTTGTCGCATCTACTATAACAAATTGACAATTGATCCTACGTCAGCACGTCTTCCCCTTGGGAAAAAGTAGTGCTATGCTTTTGCGAAACTTCGTGGTACTAGCTGGTACAGATCTGAATGCACAGCAAAGGTGTTAGCTTAAGCTCATAAGTGAATCAATTCCATTTAGGTCACAAATCTTTTGAGAATCCATATAAGGTACATGATTTGCAGGCTCGTTAGTTAGGAAGTGCTTTTGAAAAAAGAAAAATTACATCGTAGTTCTCTAAACCTGTGCGATCGTCTCACTTGCCCTCCTCCCAAACTTGTATTTTACTTTATCATCCTTCTAAACTTGCTTTCGTTTGCACCAAAAGTAGTGGATTAATTCCAGTAATATTTTTTCTCTCTTGTTTTTCTTTGTAATATCTGATTTTTATGTTTCCTTAACCTCGAAACATGTTAGTTCTTGAATTGTTTTGAAATAACATCTAAAATAATTAAACCCATCCATTATTAAAAATCCCGAAACCCATCCGGATTTCCGGTAGCCGACCGAGATTTGGAGCCCTGCTTGTAGATCTCTATTGGTCATTTAGATTCCAAAGACGAGGTTGTGAGATGTGAAAAGTTCCAGTCAGATTCTGCGTTCCTCGCATTGCAATCCAGAACCAATTCCACAATGCAGTCTCCATATGCACGCAGTAAGACAAAGGAATTAAAAGCCTAGAAACCCTCCACCGGCCCTGCTTTAGCCGCGTGTATTATCTCCTGAACACGTACGCCTAGATTCTTAACTCCTTTAACCTCTAGGTTTAGCCCCCCCACAACTTTTTTTTAACCAAAAGATTAGCATGTTGGATAAGAACAGATCAGGCCTTGCTTTACAATCACATCGATATTCTGAAAAGTTAACAAGTGCCTTGACAGTAAGTAAGGCTATCTGATGTCAACTATTCCCTCGCAAAAATAAGATGTTATCAACACATTTTTTTGCTTACGAAGTTAAAATTTTCTAGTCTTAACAGTCGGACTATAACACAATTTCTTTGCGTAGATAAAAGAATCTATGTTCAGCTCTCTTTCCATCAGATTTTCGTTTGAAGCCTTCAGTGTCTATCGATCAGGAACAGATACGTACACAGAGTGCTATTTTTTGTCTGGATCCAACTGTTAAGTCGATCTAACATCGCACTAACAGAGTCTACTAACATCGCACTGACAGAGGCTAGTAGACGTGCTGTTTCCTCACAGGATTTAACGATGTAACGGGCTACTTGGCAATAATAACTACCTACTATTGTTGGTGACCGGCCTGCCCTTAATTAACTGTCACCTAACAAGGGTGTGATGAGACGTGCCATTCTTAACTTTCATTAGTAAGTGCAGCATTTTAGGTCCATACGTGTCTAAAGATTCCAACCTCCAACTCTCAGACACAAAATTAAAGCTACATCAACGAGCCGACGCCCCTTCCTCAAGGTCCCGTTTGGAACAGAGGGTTTTGGTACGAATTTAAAATTTCTGCGTTTCAAAAAACTAGTCATTTAGGGGTAGACCACAACAGTATGATCCACCCCTGTTGACAAAACGGGCCATGGGTGAATATTTGATTCCGTGACAGTGGATGGTGATATAAAAAGGGGAGATTTCTCAAGATCCCAACTTGTCTAGTTTGATAGCTTAAGATCTAATCTAAAAACATGAAACCCTAGTTCATAAAAGAACACCTAAACCAAAACGTTAGTGCGGAATCAAAAGAGCATACCCGATCCCGGTGAAGCCATCGGATCTGAGGGCTGACGGTCGGGGTCGGCGTGGATATGAGCACGTTGATGTCGGCCTGAGTCGTGGATGTCGTAGTGGAGACGACGGCGTCACGGTGATGCCGACGGGTTTGAGTCGCGGTGATGACGGCCTTCGTTCACCTCAGTGCGCGTTATAGATCGGATGTGTGCGGGATATTGTTAGGCTTGAACCACACGAGAGACAAACCCGCCAATCCTCGAGTTTTTATAGCGCCGAGGTGACCGGACCAAACCAAATCATCATTGGAGACGCCCGATCGTAGCGCAAAGGTGGGCTTATGCCCCAGAAGACTCGGTCTCGGCGCTAGCGAGATCAATCCAACATTCTCCCTTTGATCGAAAGGCTAACAACATAAGCCCATTCTCAATAAAATAGCATACCAAGGTAATGTGTCGCATGACCAATAAAATGTCATACGACCTCAGTACCTATAATGTACTATCTCATCTTTGAAATGGATATACATTATACTTAATGGGAGTTGGTTCGTTTTAAGGTCCTTTTATCCGTAATCGAGGCTTTCCAATAGACCCATGCCGGCAACATGATCACGAAATATATTGGGTGGTAAGCCTTTAGTAAGCGGATCCGCAAGCATTGACTTAGTACTAATATGCTTGATACTAATGGTTTGATCCTGGATTCTATCTTTCACAACATGATACTTAATGTCAATGTGTTTGGCAAACCACTTGACTTGTTGTTACTCGCATAAAAGATCATGGGTTCGTTATCGCAGATAAGGTGAGTGGCTTAGAAATGTCACAACCACTCTAAGGCCTTAATAAAATTCTTAAGCCATACAAACTGCCCAAAGAGCCTCATAACATGCCACAAACTCAGCTTGCATCGTTGAAGATGCCGTAAGGGTTTGTTTGGAGCTTTTCCACGAGATAGCTCCTCCAATGAGTGTGAAGATATAACTCGACGTGGATTTCTTAGTATCAACACATCCCGCAAAATCAATCAATAACCTACAACTTCAAGGTTATCGATGCTTATATGTGAGCATGAGATGCTTAGTAGCTTGCATATAACGCAAGACTTTCTTAACGGCCTTCCAGTGGTCCGGTCTGGATTTGACCGATATCGCCAAGCATTCCTTACAAAAGCTAAGTCGTATGCAGCTTACTTGAGCATACATAATGCTTCCGATAAAAGCGTAAGGAACCGCTTCATCCGATCGGTTTCATATTGGTTCCTTGGACATTGAAATGTCCCAAACTTATCGCCTTAACGATAGGAGCAGTGAGCGAGCATTTATGCATATTGTATCTCTTTAGTACTCATCAACGTATGCTTTTGAGATAAACTTAATACTCCTTTGGACTGTCCCTGAATTTCAATGCCAAGAACGTAAGAGGCATCACCGAGATCCTTCATATCAAAATTGGATGAGAGAAATCTCTTGGTCTCAAACAAGATATCCTTATCGCCGCTAGCCAATAAGATATCATCCACATAAAGCACTAAGATGGTGAATTTACTCCCTTGAACTTAACATATATGCGCTATCAACTTCATTTTCCTTAAATCCAAAATTCCTTATAACTTTATCAAATTTGAGGTACCACCGCTCGATGCTTGTTTTAAGCCATAAATAGATTTCTTAAGTCGACATCCCATATGCTCCTTGCCTTCCACAACAAAACCTTCCGGTTGAGTCATGTAAACATTTTCTTGCAAATCGCCATTAAGGAATGCCGTCTTAACATCCATCTGATGTAGCTCTAAATCATAATGAGCTACAAGTGCCATAACGATTCTCGAACGAATCCTTAGTTGAGACAGAGAAAAGTGTCATTATAATCAATCCCTCTCTTTGTGAGAAGCCTTTTGCTACGAGTCTTGCTTTGAACCTTTCGATATTTCCCTTAGAGTCATGCTTGGTTTTGTAGACCCATTTACACCCTCATCGCTTTGACTCACAGAATTTCTACTAAGTCCCATACATCATTAGTGCTCATAGACTTTAGTTCATCCTTCATGGCATCAAGCCATTTAGGACAATGTTCACTCATCATTGCTTCCTTATAAGAGGTGGGATCATCTACCTTCCCTATATCATTAATATCCTCATTCATGTAAACAACATAATCATTTGGGATGGCGATCTTCTCTCCACCGTGATCTTCTAATAGGTTCAAGAACTATTATGGAGGTCACGAGGCGCAGGAGACCGCGAGGCTCATCATTAGGTATGACATTAGGAATTTCAGAGACCCCAACAAAGGTGCATCAACAATGATTTGGCATGGAGGTGCAACCACCAAGTGCAGAATAAAAATCTACGGGATAAGCGGTGAAGGAACGTAAACCCGCTTCTCTTCAAGATCAATTTTCCTAGGCTCCGTGTCCTCATTATCTTCTAAGAACACAAGATGTCTTGTTTCTACAAACTTAGTTGTTCTATCAGACAATAAAACCGATACCCTTTAGATTTTTCAGGTACCCTATAAAATGGCAACTTCATCGTTTAGGGTCTAATTTTCCAATATGTGGATTAAATATCTTAGCTTCAAAGACAACAACCCCATACTCTCAAATATTTCAAACTCGGTTTTCTCCCACCATAATTCATAAGGTGTCTTAGGTAATCGATTTATCGGGAACCCTATTAAGAATATGTGTCATTGTCTTTAGTGCCTCCATCCATAAACCAGTGATAAACTAGAGTAGCTAAGCATGCTCCGCACCATATCCATAAGTGTACTGTTATGCTCTCTCACTACCCCATTTTGCCGAGGTTCACCGTGTAGAATATTGGGCAACAATGCCATTTTCTGAAGGAACTTAGCGAAAGGGCCGTGAATTTGGCCATAAGGGCATGTCTCCCATAATATTCTCCCCACGGTCCGATCTTACCACTTTGATTCTAAGGTTGTGCTGATTTTCAACTTCACTTTAAATATCTTAAATTTATCAAGTGACTCGGATCGGTCCTTAATGGGAAAAATATAACCATAACGGAGAAATCATCGGTGAATGTAATGAAAGAATCAAAACCATCCACCGATGTCACAGAAAAGGACCACAAATATCGGTGTGAATTAACTCTAATAGTCCCGAGTGCGAGTTGCTCCTTCTTTATTTTCTTTACGTATTTTCCTTTAATGCAATCAATGCAAAGTGTCCGAGTCGAGAAATCTAATGGTTGGAGAATCTCTTCCTTAATGAGACGCTCCATTCTCCCTTCAAATGTGGCCTAAACGACAAAGTGCCACGCTTTGAAGAAGTCTCATTATACTTTTTACGCATAGTATCACACACATTCAAAGAAATCGGTGATTCATTAAGGAAAGCATATAAAGCTTGTCTTGTCTAACAAAGAAGACCAACATTATTTGAATTAAATGTGATAACACACTTATTGTTACCAAAATTACATTTGAATCCATCATCGTCCAATAAAGATATCGAAATTAAATTCCTTCTAATAGAAGGAACAAAACTACATTATTAAGACGAAGTGTGAAGCCGCTATCTAAGACTAAGGAAACAGAACCAACCGATTCCACTTGGCTTCTTTTCCATCCGCGACTCTAAGACTTCGCTCCCCTTTCTTAGTGTTCTCACGGTATGGAATCCTCAGAAGAGTTGGTAACGTGCACGCTTGCACTGAGTCAATCCACCAAGATTTAAGGGAAAATTAGTATAAAGGGTTTCATCAACAAAAGTTATAGAATCATTACCCTTCTTGGCGAGCCACTTTAGGAAACCAACACAATCCTTCCGAAATGTCCTGCTCCTTGCGTATGACATGCATTCCCACTTGGTGCTTTAGCGAAGCAACATTGGGCTTAGGTGTAGTTTGCACCTTAGGCCCCGATTTATCCGAATTAGGAGAGTAGTGCCTTTTCTTGGATTTGAAGTCCCCGAGAACTTCCTTTTGCTAGGACCGCCAACTTGGTTCACAAAATCTTTCTTTTCACTCTAATCCTTTCTTCCTCCCGGACACACATGGCGATAAGATCGCTCATGCTCCATTTATCTTTCCGAGTATTATAGTTTATCTTAAAAGCGGTGTATTCGAAGGAAGAGAAGTCATTATGAAGTGAACTAGAAACCATCGATATTTCCATGTCCATGCCCTTGAGTTTTCCAAACCATATCGGTCATCATCATGATGTGCTCTCTTATACCTTTGGACCCGTCATACTTAGTGGATAGAAGCCTCGGATTAATGTATCGCATAAACCTTAGTGGAGCCTTTGAATTTCTCCTCATCAAGCCGATACTCCTTAGCATTTTCGAATCTGGATTGCTCCCGATTCGATCGAGATAGAAGTCTTCATAATCATTAGTGATAGACGGTTAGACCGCTCCCATTTTTCAAAGATTATTATCATATACTTTCTTTTCTCATCGTAATCATCCTCACCAATGGTGGGAGAAACGGAGCGAGCACCCTTAATGCATAATCAAGGTCTAATACTCCAAGGACAATCAAACTCTTTCTTTCCAAGCGGGGAAGTTGCTCCCCGTAAGCTGCTCAATGTTGTCAATTGTAGCGGCAACATTTGAAGCATTCATGGCTGAACATTAAAGTACAGAAAAAAAAAAAAAATTAGAAATAGCATAAAAGTATTGCATGCCATTAACCCTACGTTGGTCTGATTAATAACATGCAAAATTACAGTTCTAGTTTATATCACCGCTGGCGTAAATAAAAGAACTATAACAATTAATGTGGCGACACATGACTACAAACAACGTTGGTCAGTATGTAATCATGTGTATACATAATGCCAGAATAAATCATAAAATTCTCTAATTAAAATATCTCGTTGGTTCAATTTTAATCAGAGACTGAATTTATACCAAACGTGAGCAATTATCATTAATCAAAACAGTACACAAGATAAATAATAATAAAATTTGAATCACAAATTCATACCGAAAATTGATCAATTATCATTAATGAAACAGTGCACAATAAATAAATAAAGAAATAATCATAAAACTTAATCATAAAATCAATTTTGTAAAAAGAAAAAGGTCACTGTTCATCCGTGGGCTCGGCCCGCAACCGCACACGGCCCACTTCGGCTGATGAAAACGAAAAGACGCATTTGAACCGTCGGATCCGAACGTTCGGCTAAGATCAACGCCCGTTTTAACACTGCCGGCCGATCGATTCACGCGAGACGTCGGATTGAAATGAACCGTCGAGATCGATCGCTACACGATATAAAAACCGACGAAAACGGAAACCCTAAACCTAATTCTCATTTCCGCTCCTCCGGCAAACGCAAGCAAGAATGCAAAGAACGCCGCGAGAGAAGCGGCGGCAGCGTCTGGCGGCTCCCGCAAACTAAGGCGGCGGCGGCGTGGGCGATACGCATTTAGGCGGCTCCGCAAACTAAGCACATGGCGGCAGAGTTTCATCGAGGTCGCACAAGAGCGGAGCTTTGGTGGCGCCGAATCGAGGAATTCCGCATCCAAGCTTGGTGGCGCCCGAGAGCAGGAGAATCTCGGATCAAAAAGAAAAAGCTGCTAGGTCGGCTTTCACGCCGGATACAAGGCGATCGAGGTCGCGCAAGGCAATTGCCGAGCGTGCCGAGCGGAGCGGTGGCGCCGAATCGAGGAATCTCCAGATCCAAAAAGAAAAAACTGTAAGTATTCCGCCGCCTCTATTTTGTTTTGGATCTGAGATCTTAAGGGGGCCGTATCTTTGGGTTCTTAGGGTTTCAATTTGAGGAGGTTCTGATTTGAGGATTTTTGCTTAAGGATCTTAAATCCCCTCCTTCTAAGTGCTAAGCCGAGTCAATAGGACCTAGATCCGAGCGGGTAAACATGGTTCTAAGTTTAATCGGGTTCAAGGATGAACTAGGGAATGGCTCTGATACCAATGATAGCTTAAAATCTAATCTAAAACATGAAACCCTAGTTCATAAAAGAACACCTAAACCAAAACGTTAGTGCGGAATCAAAAGAGCATACCCGATCCCGGTGAAGCCATCGGATCTGAGGGCTGACGGTCGGGGTCGGCGTGGATATGAGCACGTTGATGTCGGCCTGAGTCGTGGATGTCGTAGTGGAGACGACGCGTCCACGGTGATGCCGACGGGTTTGAGTCGCGGTGATGACGGCCTTCGCTCACCTCGGTCGCGCGTTATAGATCGGATGTGCGGGATATTGTTAGGCTTGAACCACACGAGAGACAAACTGCCAATCCTCGAGTTTTTATAGCGCCGAGGTGACCGGACCAAACCAAATCATCATTGGAGACGCCCGATCGTATGCAAAGGTGGGCTTATGCCCCGTAAGACTCGGTCTCGGCAGTTAGCCGAGATCAATCCAACATAGTTTGGTCCATGTAGATTCCAAGAGAGAGCTCTCTCCATGGGCTAATCATTGCCATTAGTTTAATCCCACCGATGCCCCCGTCACTTGTGGGCTAACCATTGGCCATTCGCTGCCCTCATTCCCTCCACCTTGATCGCTTTTCTGCCAATGAGAAGTGGATGTGCCCGTCACACTCCCCTCTCCGTGCCTCCATTTATTCAGGTCTCTCCGCTCTCCCCTCTTGTCACATCACAATCCTCAGCCTGTGACCGTGCAAAGGATCTACGTCAATGGCGGCGCGGTGCGGCGGTCGTCGTCGTCGACTGCGGTGCTGGAGGCTGTTGTGGAAGGAGGACACTGATGCAGAAGGGGAAGGTTTGCTCAAGAGGAGCAAGATGATGATGATGATCACTTGATGGATTTGCTCAAGAGTGGTAGGCAGGTCTGATGCTTGGCTGTTGTCTTCATACTTCAAAGGGAGTATCTTTATGTCTCTCTCTCTCTCTCTCTCTCTCTGCTTAAAATGTCTTGTGGTTCAGATCAATTTGTTTTGAGTTGGTTGATTGTGTCCTGTCTTATGCCTGGAGTTGTGTTGTGTGGCACGGTCGTGTGTGTGCAAATAATGTGTGTGTGGTGATGATGTTAAGAGAGAGAGAGAGAGATGAAGTGTTGTGAGACGGAAGAAAATGCAGAGATTGATGATTGACTTTCACATTTTGAAAATTTGCTCGAGATGTTTATGATGCAATCAGTTTTCATACCCTTCCTATGAATTCAGCTTGTTCGGTTGAGCGATTGGCTTGTTGTTCGAATAGTTTGTTGTCTTCCATATCTGTTCTTAAAAAAAATTGTTTTTTATGTATTTTACAATTATGGAAAAATATATTTGTCCCGAAATTTTGTAGAAAACAGTTCAATTCCCAAGTTCCCAGGTAGGTTCAGATTCATGTACACAGTGAACTACCATTAAAATTCATATGTTCCAAGCAGGTTCTAAGATTGGATTTGGCCATTTTTGGTTGTGAAATTTGGTCACATTAATTGAATTTTAGCGTTTATTTGGTTTGCCAATTTGATGCGGAGACCCTTGTTGGAAAGAGAAAAAAGAATATGCAAGATGAGCTGAATTATCGTTCTTTGTAGATCGAATAATAGGGCTTTCAATTTTAAAATCACAATCACAATTATCGTTCTGGAGGTGGCGGCGCTCGGGGCGACGAGATCCAGCGGGTGGGGCTTGTGGGCGGCGAGATCCCATGGAGGCGAGCCGGAGGCAGTGGGATAAGTAGGTGGCGGGCGGGCCTGGTGCGGCTACATTCGGCGGCGGAAGGTTTGGGGGCTGCGAGAATTGATGACGGCTGGGAGGAAGACGATGGTGCTCGGCCGGCTTGGAGGAAGATGGCGCCGACTTTGCTGAAGAAGATGGCTGCCGGCCGTAATCACCCAGCCGTCACCCCTGCTGGTTGGCCCCTCGCCGCATCGGGCATGACAGAGGTGCCGGTGAGGTACGAGGAGAGCGTGCCGGTGATAAAGAGTAGAGGGGTATTCACGGAACTTCATGTCCTGTTTCTTGCCAAAAAATGAAAAATGCTAACGGGAATGGTATAAAAAAGGAACAGAGGCATCTTTCAGTATTAATAAAGTGTACCTCAACTTCGTTGGTATATAGCTAAACTTGTGATCTTACGGAACTAATTTTTCCTATGTTTATCTACAAATTCAATAAAATATGTTTTTTTTTTAAAAAACATCGAGCCCTCAATTTTACGGCTATAATTATGGCTAATCCATAGGCATTAAATGTTATCCCCAACTAGTGGTGGCCAAACAGACGGCTCGGCACGGTAGGCATGACCCGATTAGGTACGCCCCGATAAGACCTAATAGCTAATCAGGCCATGCTCTGCCGGCCTATGGGCCGGCGTGCTAACCTAGACATCAAAGACGCCAAAGACTCGAGTCACGCCGGCCGGGCTCTGCTCGATGGTGACCCATTAAAACCACCGAGAGCGATGAGCTCGCCTCTAGCCGGCGTCGATCGCTTTCGAGTCCCCACGACTTTGGCCTCCACGCCATTGGCCAACACCGCACCTGGTCGGTCGCCTCCGCTGCTGGCCGCCATCGCGTCCTCCCGCCCGACCCCTTTCCAAGGTACCGCCGCTGCGCTTGGCCTCCCCGCTCCCCACGTCCTACCGTCGCTGCGCTCAGGTGGGCCTCCTTCTACGCGCCCAGCCTCCTCCTACCCGCCCGCCGCCGCTCCCGACCACCGCAGCACCTCCTCTCCTCTGTTGCTGTGCTGGGCTGCTGGGCCGTGTCGTGCCTGGGCCGTGTCTGACTCAGCTACAGTGTGGATTGTGTCGTGTACAGTATGGGTCGTGTTGTGCTTTAGGCCTGGCCGGCCGGCACGGCCCATCCGACCATCTCTATCCCCAACATATTTAAACTCGAATGTAAGAAAGAGCCAGCAACCATAAAAACAACTCTAGACAGTAAAATACATTCAAGTTATAAAAGCTCCTCGCAATTTCACGAGCTAAACAATCTACTTAGGATTTGTTTGGAAGTAAGGGGTTGGAAAACCAAGGAACAAAATCTCTATGGGGAATTTGAGGGCACAAGGAATCCCCTCAACCCCAAGGGGAAATCTTCCCAGCTGGAAACAAAATCTTTGTTACCGTTTGGAAACGACAGTGATAAAAATCCCAGCCATGAAAAAATCAAAAAAATCAAAAAAATCGTAAAATTTAGAAACAAAATTGTTTCCAACAGCACTTTTTTGAGGTTGCGGTGAGGATCCAGAAACAATAGATCTAGCCCGTCAATTGCTTACCAACTTTGTTCATTTTCCAAATTAGTATAGTGCAACAAATCCCAGCATTTTTTTGAAAGTCATAACAGCATTGCAAACTAAAAGGCAAACATGTCCGACAGGTCGAAGTGTGCATCATCTCCTAATAATCCATTGGCAGCCATCAAATCAAATCCCCAAAGGCCCCTTAACCTGAATATTCAATTTGCAGTCACTACAGAGTATATATATGAGATAACTTGATCCCTACGGTTCAATGAAACAAAGATCATCCTAATGCCACGTCTGATCATCGACAAAAGGCACTGATATGGCAGCTATTCCAGTTGCTTCAATGTACCGATCAACACAGCGTGATATGCAACTACTCTCACTTTCACTCAAGCTTGTTCCTGCCTTGGTCACGCACTTTGCAAAGCACTTGTTTCCAACAGTCTGCAAAATAGATAAGCATCGTAGAAAATCAATTACCTACAAACACATATATAGTTTTCTACTAGCAAGCATCAACTGAAGAACTGACGTGTCCTGTCTCACACTTTACTAATTACTTTTCATTTCAGAACAGCTCGCATTTTCCATCAGTTGAACTCCAAACTTATTATATGTTGTTGTCAAACCTGCCAGGCTCCAGTGCACAACATAAATTTGGTAAATTCATACAGTTAATTCAATCTGATATGTTTTAAGCTTCAGTTTTTCCCTAGGCATCTATTTGTGCTCCTGGTATTCACTTTTCTATTACAGGGTCCTGGGCAATCAAAGAAGGTGTTCCACATTTTCACTCTCTAAGAGTATTCCTTTTTTGCTTTGTACTTCTGTAGCTCTAGAATGTAAATGTCAATCGCTGAAATTGGCCTATATGATATGGTAGGACTAGAATACCAAGCAATGTTTCTGTCAGTATCTTAACCATGAGAACACAATTGCACAAGAAGATTTATGAACAATTGATGAAAAACAAAAGCAGAGTAACATGTAGAGTGATTCTGGCTCCTCCATCCTTCATGCCCTCCAATTAAGAAGGAAAATTTATTATTATCCACAGCATCCAGATTTTGCTTTTTTTTCATTTGGTTGCCAATCCTGTTACATGCTCAATTGTGCGATGAAAAAGGTTATAATTTGTCCATTAAAAAAACGGGGTTATAATTCTATTTGCACGGGATCAAGTTGGCATGCAAAATGTATCGGTAAGTACATCGGTGAGCAACTGTGCAAGCTCAACTAAACTGATTTCTCCACGGACAGGCATTGTATTGGCAAATATAGCAAAAAAGCAAACAAGCTCACAACCCACTTGAATAGCAAAAGTCACGAACCAAATGTACAACAGCCAAATCAGTTCAAATTATAAAGCAGCAGGAGTTACAACTCATGAACCAAATGTACGGGCAGCGGAATGAACAACAAATTTGACACTGACACCATTAGATCTGAAAGTAGAGCTTAAAGCTTCAGCAGAACTCTGACAGGTACATGCCAACTTAGTCTCAACATGAAGCAATGCAACAACACAGAGAGGGATTTCAGAGCCAAATATAGAGGAAATATGTTCCTAACGGATCTACCACGGAGAGAGATTTCATAGCAAGTATGAATGGGGAATGACCGAACTACCACAGATCTACCAGCATCCATCACAGAGCAATGTGCATGCATATCAATGGGGAATAACCATGAATAGCGATGCTCATGTGCAACAAACAGATCTATCAAAAATCCATTGCTGGGCGATCCCTGGGGAGGAAGACACACCCAAGGCGACGACTGGATATCATGGGGATATGCTCGCTCGCCGTCGGGAGGATCTTAGGATGATGTGACAATTGGCAATGGCGTTAACCCGGTTTGTCGTTTCACCACCTCGCAGAGCCATTTTTCGACAAAGTTTTTAAAGAAAAAAATGCCACTTGCAAATCATCCCCTCACATATATAGAGGAAGCCTACTTGCTACTCTCGGTGTAGTTACTCCCATTGTATCCACCATCTATTTGTCTCGGATACTACACACTTGATTGGGATCCGACCTACAACCCGCCATAGCATGGCGTAATGATCCAATCCCGGATGGTCCCAATCCAGTCGGTTGTGGAGTTGCATGGATTTTCTTCGGAATGTGGATTAATGTGTTTACCGATGTACATCACCGTTGATGGCGTTAAACTGTGCCTTCTTTGCTGCCTTCGTCTAGAGTAGAACAAGTCCAAATCATTCTCAACTAGCTAGAAGAATAAACCAGTCTATCGTCCTCCTAGCAGAACCATGGATAAATGTCCTGCCGTGCAACAAGAAATTTTCTAGGATCAAGATACCTATGCTGATGGAATTCCCCTGGAGAGGTGGTATTTGAATCATAAGCAAGCCGTATGACTTTCTTTTTTATCTGTTGGTATGTTAATGGTAGTATTGATTATTAATCAAAATTTTATTTTGCTCCGACAGAAATGTCACAGAGACTGAAGATCATAACATAGAAGTTCATAGGTCATATTTTGACCCTGCAATCATGGTGCCCAGACTAGGCCAACTTTTTATTCAAGATCCGGATGCATATGCTCTTTACAATATGTACGCTCGATTCTATGGCTTTGGCATCAGGCGGTCTAAGCGAAGATTTAAGAAGAGAGGCGTTGTAAAAACTATGCAAGAGTTTTGCTGCTCTCGTCAGGTAAGTTAATTCAATTATGTATGGGTAGTATGTGATTTAATACGGATTTTTAATTGGATATTAGAATATACGATGCATTGTAGCAGACAAGTATGGAGTATGTACTACGTGGAGATACTCCGTGTTTTCCTTTCAAGAGACTAGTATGTACACTATTAGTATAGTCCAAAACTGGTTATCAAACAATGGTAGTACTGTTTTGTAATTGTTTTCCTTCAGTGCATATCAAGTTTAAGCAGATAAGGTAGAATAGTATATATAAATGTCGAAACCTGATTCATATGTTGTATTCATACCATACCTCCTGCACCTGATTGGTTTTTGCAACGTCATGTTATATGCATGTCAAATTTTTTTTGGTGAGATCAGTATATATGTACTCCTTTTGGATTTTATTTGAGATTAGCATACATACTACAATAATATGTTGTTACGTTGTATTTATAATTCGGTGATTGATGACATATGCAGGGGCATGATCCCAAGGTCAAGGAAAACCCAACAAGGGTAGGATGTAAGGCTATGCTTATGATTAATCGGTTTTCTGAGCATCATCAATGGGTCATTACTGCCTTTGTTAGCGATCATAACCACGCCATGAAACGGGACTTAAGCCACACTAAGTACTACAGGTCGCATAATTTTATTGATGATGGTACAAAGAGTATTGTTGCAGAAATGGTACATAAGGGCGTGACACCTACATGCATGTATGGCTTGGTTGCTGCAATGCACGGTGGTCCTTCATTGACACCATTCACTAGAAGAGCTCTTAACAGATTATCCTATGCTATAAGGAGAGATGAGTGCAGCGAGGATGTTCAGAAAATATTAGAATTCTTCAAAGAACAACAGTGTCATAGCAAGGATTTCTTCTACACCGTTCGGATTGATGGGGCTTGTAGGATTAAAAATATTTTCCGGGCCCATTCATTGTCTAGGCTGAGTTTTCATCATTTTGGTGATGTTGTCACGTTTGATACTACCTATCGTACAAATAGGTACAACCTTCCATTTGGTATTTTTGTGGGGGTTAACAACCATTTCCAAACGGTAGTGTTTGGTTGTGCATTGTTGAGAGAGGAATCCGTAGAGTCATTCAAGTGGTTGTTCCAAAATTTCACTGAGTCAATGAATGGTAAAAAACCAGCTTCAATACTCACAGGTAATGCATGATTCAGTTTATATTTTTTTTATTGCGTATAAGTTTTTTTTGACATACCAACCTGAACAAAATTGAAATGTTAACCTTCTTTTTTTCAGACAACTGTCATCAAATGGAGGTTGCTATAAGGGAGGTGTGGCCTGACAGTATTCACAGAGTTTGCAAGTGGCATATACTTAAGAAGGCTAAAGAAAGCCTGGGAAATATATATAGCAAGCGAATCAAGTTTAAGGAGGAGTTCCATAATGTCATAAATGAACCGCAGACGATAGATGAATTTGAAAGGGCTTGGACAGGATTAGTACACAAGTATGGATTGCAGTCAAGCACATACTTGAAAAGAATGTGGGATATGAAGGAGAAATGGGTACCTACATATTTCAAGCCATTTTTCTTTGCAAAGATGTCGACTACTCAAAGGAGTGAGAGCATGAATCATGTCCTAAAAAAGTATGTGAAACAATCTTCCTCGCTCAATGGATTTGTAAGAAGATATGAGGATTTCTATTTTGATAGAATCCAGGAGGAGGAGGCAGAGGAGCACCATTCGTACAATGTAAGTATTTCATTATTCGGTAATTCCACTATACTGTTTGTGCCATACGGTTTGTTTCAAATTTTTTGTTTGTTTTATAATTTCATATAATAATCATACCACAGGAGAAGGTGACTACAACCTCAAGCTCGCCTGTAGAGCAGCACGCGGCCCATGTTTACACCAGGGGTGCATTTGCTAGGTTCAAGGAACAATTTTGTCAGAGCTTCTCATATATGGTTCAAAGTACGGAGAATCAATACCAGCTGCTAGTAGTCCTAATCGGAGATACTCATATGCAAAGTTGGGGTAGGAAAATCTACGAAGTGCGGGTCAACTACGAGGAACAAGACTTCTCTTGTGTGTGCAAGCTCTTTGAGCATTTGGGCATTGTATGTTGCCACATTATAAGGGTCTATTCGAAATGAACTAACAATGTTTTATTTATCAAGTATTATGTCCTGTATTTTCTGGCTAACGAAATGTAATTGTTATTAACAGGTTTGGTTTCAGAATGGGTACTCTAAAGTACCAGAGAAGTATATCATGAAGAGGTGGACAAAGGATGCACGAGATTCAGTTTCAATGTACCTAGCTGGGTGCAACAAAGACAAGGAAGCAGCGGCGTCTAGAACGTATCGACATAACCTATTGCACAGGTCTCGTAACGGAATGTTGTTTGCTTAGAAATGGTGACTTGACAATCTTGCTTGGTTTGATAGCCCTTTTTGGTCTGTCCATAAGAATATCGGAAGGTTCTCCAGTGATCCTCCTCTTGGCTTTAGGGGTATTTTGTGCATGCATACTCTTCACGTAGCACAATCCTGATTCCACTAACCTCCCTCATGGCAGAGTGTGGGGATATGAAACTGACTGAAGATTGTTGAATCTCTAAAAAGTTGTGAAACAATTAGTGAGGTAATAGTATATACTGTATTCCTTAAACTAGCTATAGAATGTTGAATCTCTAAAAAGGTGTCAAGCATAATATTTACCTGTGCAAAGCATTCCTTGCTGTGATTCAGGAGTGTTTGGCACTACATAATCACGGTACTTCTCTTCCAGAGGCACTGGTTCTTCTTTCAAACTAGAAAATTTTGCATTGTCCTGGGCTGCATTGTTGAATTCCTCTGCCAAGTTGGATACAACTAGATTATCTGTAGTACATACTACTATGGCATTTTCCCTAGGAGTTTGAGTGATGCCAAGATCAAAGCTTGGGGGTTCAATGTCCACATATGTTTGAAGTACTCCCTGCGTATATGTAGTATTTGCATACAAATCATTGGTCATTATATTTAGTATATCATTTGTCACTGTGACTAAAAATATACGTTACATTGTCGTGTACCTTATTAGTAGGAGGAATTGTACGATGTGTATAGCATACAGTGCTAGGATCACGAAGCTGTATAAGGAAAAAAAATTGTTAACTGTATAGTTACAAACAGTACGTACCACATATATGTCTTCATCAGGAAAAATCATGGAGTTTCGAGTGCCATGTTTCATATTTCAGGTATGAGATATGCATTCACTTTAATTCAAGATCGTCTTGTATAGTTGTAAAATCAAAATCATAACAGGAGGAGGTATGAAGGAAGCATCAAGCTGTCAATCATGTATCGAATATTCGTAACACTACCCGAAGATCACATCAATAAAACCGGACAAGAAAAGCCGATCATACAAGTGATCCAACTAAAATTAATAATACACCAAATCGTGGTGTATCACATATTTTCATGTGCATACGAATGCAAACAAAAGGAGTTCGATAAAAGATTCCAATTGAACAAGAGCATCAATAAATACATCCTACCACCTTTGCAATGCTATGGCGACACCATTGGTAAAAAGTAGCGGTCGACCACGAGCTTTCTCATTACATACAATAAATTCCCGATAATACCACCTAGATCCTAAATCTTTGCAATGCATTTCGAATTCACCAGAAATTCGACATTTAGTGTGCCCAAGGCGAAAGCAAAATAAAAGGTCCTTTTTTAACATATGCAATATTCATTTATAAAAATATACTTTAATACGAGATAGTTAGCGTGAACTTACGCATCCACATAGGCTATATGTACTCAAGACACGCCCACACAGTAAGGCAAGATGGACTACACATATGATGTAGTATGTATAAAACAGTTGTGTAGCATACATACTTGAATGTTACAAGCGCTAATAAAGTATGTATGTAACATACTTGTAATAGTGCATCAACAAGTACATATATACTGATCAATCAAAAAAACATATATCCAACTAATTGATTAAGAACTTGTAAGCTGACCAAAAAATAGTAGTATCTCCATCTAAATTGTTGAAGATAATGCAGAAGGTGGATTTAGGGAAAAAAAGTTTTAGTTACGGCTGATAAAATCAGTGCATCTTACTCCATAATATACTATATTAGGGCATAATTCAAGTACATATGTAATGCTCTGTAATAAAAAGTATCTCCATCTAATTAACATATAGCATACATACTTGAATGTTACAAACTGCTAATACAGTATGTATGTAACAAACTGTAATAGTGCATCACTGAAGTACATATATACTGATCAATAAAAAAAACATATATCCAACTAATTGATTAAGAACTTGTAAGCTGACAAAAAAATAGTAGTATCTCCATCTAAATTGTTGAAGATAATGCAGATGGTGGATTTAGGAAAAAAAGTTTTAGTTACCGCTGATAAAAATCAGTGCATCTTACTCCATAATATAATATATTAGGGCAAAATTCAAGTACATATGTAATGCTCTGTAATAAAAAGTATCTCCATCTAATTAACAAATAGCATTGTATGCCGGCCAAAAAAAAAGAGAATTATCTCCATCGAAATCACCGTAGGTATTGCAGATTGTTGATTTAGTGAAAAAATGTTTCATCTAGCGTTGGTAAAGCAGTTCAAAGTATGTATAACCAAAGTGATAAAGTAGTATGATACCTTAAGATTTCCGTATGTAGGAAACGGTGTTCGATTTTTCAAAACAATGTCTCTCTCAATGTAGTTTGCTAACTTCTTGTCATCATATGCCCCGATACGTGGTAAGATGTTATGAGTAGTACTGTCCTTCCCAAGATCAAGATTGTCTATGTAAAATATCTGATAAAAAAGATTTTAGTCAGTCTGTATTTGCTTGGTGAACTGCAAAGGTATGAGCAAAGGAGTAACAGATAGGATAATATTATTGACTTGTTAAGATTTGTACAAAATCATTCATGGAGTAAGATGATGCAACCATTGATATAGCCTGGATTCTTTCGATGCACGATCTTGCAGCATAAAGCAAAATTCTTAAGCTCTTCGGCAATGAATTCGGCCCAGTTGTAATTATGAACATTTTCAATATCAACTACAGCCTTGAGGTACCGCGTTGATATGTAATTGTTATATGACTGCGGCGCTAAGAATTTTGTGACAACATAAATTATGAAGGCAATCTTGAATTTAATAGTTTCACTGATGTCATAAGGTCCATTAGACCTTTTGGTCAGTATGCGCTCGAGAACAGGGATAGTTAGATCATTCCAAGAGGACTTTTCAAATATGTAGCACAGGTAATCTTTTAGATCTGACACCTCTTTTTGGTTTGCAGGTAGAATAGGCTTGCCTTTGCAAGGAATACCGATTACACGGTTGATATCCTCACAAGTCAACTTGAGCTCCAATCTTGTACCAGCACACAAAACTCCGGATGTAGGATCAAATTTGCTTAGAAGCCACGCACCAAATTGTTGGTTGAGTTTTGTCAATTTTAAACTAACTAACCCTTGAAAGACAATCTGATTAACTAATTACAACTTATGCTCATCTAGATCTTCAATTAAGTCAACTACAAAAGATGGAGCACACCTGGAGTATATCTTGTTCGGCTGTGCCTTCCTCACCTTCGTAGCACTTCCATTCTTTGATTGTGGAAAATTGGAACCTTTGTTCTTTAGTTGTTCATACCCTATTTTTGTGCGCACCAGAAAAAGAGCACGGGTGAATGCAGATTTGGAGCTACTGCCACCGGATGGTTTTGTTGCTCTCTTTGATTTATCCATGACCTACAACCGTAGTATCTAAAATCAGTTAAATGATGAGAACTACGCGATGATGATAAAAGAATAAACAAACATGCTATGCAACTATGGTATGTCAAAACCATTGCCTAGATGAAAAGGTCAAAGTCATGGGTTTCGAAACACTCGAATGAGCACTTACCAAATTCATGCAGGTGTGGAATGGCAAGAATCAATAACCCAAATATGAAGATGTGCATGATGCATGTTTTGACTAACGTGGGTCAAGTTGTGAAGAACTTGTTCCCGGATTCGATTTGCTTGTTCATCAGAAAAAATCATGGAGTGCATTCACTATAATTTAAGTTCATACAGTCTAATTATCCATTAAAAATTATAACACGGGGTATCTATGACGGATGCATCCTAAATACAAATCTACATTAAAAAACAAATAATAGAACACATACTCCATACCATATATTACAGTGCACCAAGAACCATTATGATTGAAGGGATGACAGTCTTAGTTCTTCAAACCCATAACAATAACTAAAAAGTGAAATATTTTAGGTCTATTGTGGAGATGGCTAAAAAGTAGAACAAAACATAATTTTTTTGTTAGATGTCGATGATTGCAAACTGGGAAAGATGACTCGCACAAATCTAAAGGCTAGGTTCAGAAGTGGTATGGCCGAAACAAATCCTATGTTCAGAAGTGGTATGGCTGAAAACAAATGCCTGGACAGGGGGAGCCCGAACTGCCCTCAGATTCAACGGGAGAATGTCGAGCGGTCACCACAGTGTCCAACACGCGGACCTTCAGAGGTGGTATGGCAAGACAAATCCCTGTAAGGGGGGCGGCGAACATAAAAGAATCAATAACTGGATTATGCAGCTGTGGCATGTTAAAATCAATGCCTAGATGCATAGGTGGTATGTCCAAATGCAAATGTATGGACAGGGGCGCGCGAACAAGAAACAATCGAATAAACACTCACCAAATTCCTGCAGTTGTGGTATGGTCAGAATCGATAACCCAAATCTGAAGATGTGGTATGACCAAAACAATTCTTTGCTTCCGGAGGTGGTATGGACTGAAGCAAATGCCTGGACAGGGAGATGTGGTGTGGTCAGAAACGATTACCCAAATCTGAAGATGTGGTATGGCCGGAAGCAAATGCCTGGATAGGGGGAGCGCGAACTGGAAACAATAAACTAATCACTTATTCGGAGGTGGTATGGCCGGAAGCAATATCAACGCCTGGAATGGGGGCGGCGAACAGGAAAGATTATTGAGGATCTAGCCTTTAATAAATTACCAAAATCTTTGGGTTGTGGCACGGAGATTGGCAAGGAGATACCAAATGGGCAAATGTGATATGGCAATATCAACACCTGGAACGGGGGCGGCGAACAGGAAAGAATCTTGAGGATCTGGCATTTAATCAATTACCAAAATCTTTGGGTTGCTGCACGGATATTGGCAAGGAGATATGACGGCAATTGGTAAGGTACCTGAATCTTAGGAAGTCCTCCCTCGCGGCATCAGGATGTCCTCCCTCGCGGAGGTGTGATGGCCGAGCAGCGCGTGGATGCGAGCCCATGAAGTCCTCTTCGCGGCGGAGACGGTTCGGATCTGCGGTGTGTTAGCTGGCATGGAGGCAAGGAGCTGGGCGGGGGACCTGGAGACGCCGAGCAGCAGACGGATGCGGGCCCAAGAAGTCCTCCCTCGCGGAGGATACGGTCCGGATCTGCTGCGTGTAGGCCGGCATGGAGGCGAGGAGCTGGGCGGGGAACCTGGAGACGCCGAGCAGCGCGTGGATGCGGGACCAAGAAGTTCTCCCTCGCGGCGGAGAAGGTAGGGATCTGCGGCGTGTTGGCCGGCGTGGGGGCGAGGATGTGGGTGGGGGAGATGGAGGTCTGCTGGCCGGCGTGGGGGCGAGGATGTGGGTGGGGGAGATGGAGGTCTGTTGGCCGGCATGGGGGAGATGGCATCGCGTGGATGAGAGGCTGACGTGGGCATCGGCGCATTTACGATAGACCGCATCAAACGCCTGGAACGGGGTTCAATCGAATACTAAAACCCAGAAATCTATCGTAGAAATAAAAACCAAATAAGTTTTTGGAGCGGATCTATCTTGAATCCATAATGTTCAGACCCGTTAGGCTTGAATAGCAGCACGAATCTCATGAAATATTAAACGGTGGATTGATAGGGAGTAACTACACCTGAGAGTAGATAGTATTTTTCATATATATATATATATATATATATATATATATATATATTACAAAAGGGTCTTGAAATCTTTCAAACAATTAAGGAATAAATTTTTCCAGCAAAAAAGATATTCTAACCAACACTGTTCGTGCTTGGGCCCTGATCGATAGGGACGTTACTACAGCGAGCTAGCAATACCATTCATCTCGCTGTACACCAACAATGTGATACCGTACTAGTAGTAATCAAAATTGATTTGATTACAGTAGTTAATTAATGAAAATAAAAATTAAAATGAGTCAGTTTGGAATGGAAAAAGGATAACGAGGCTCGGCTCGGCAGTGACTCGTTAGCTCGTTTTTAAGATAACCACTTAAACAATAAATAAAATAATTTTAAGCAAAACTATGTCAATTAACTGAAAAATAAAATAATTTTAAATTATACTATATTACTTTCGAATGAAATAAAGCACAATAATAACTAGTTAAGCTCGATAATTAGCCCTAGCTAGCAGCAGTAGTAGTAGTATACTTTTCCCTTTACCTGACCCTGACATCTTTGTAGGTGTCGCGAGCAGTACTGCCTCTATGTTCGCATGATGATAAAAAGATCGATCGTCTTTTTCCTCCCGGCATATGTACGCGCTCGTCTACCGCTGTCGATCGGAACGGATATACACGCACGCATGTTGCGTCGGCAGCCAGACTAAAGCTGCAAAACAAGGTGGGGAGCAGCTGCTACAGGTTCCCGCGGGCACTCACGCAACGCAGCTATATCCGGCTGTTGGATCCGACGACAAAGGCGAAGACTTCACGCCCGAGAAAAGAGAGAGTGCCAGGCCGAAGATACTCTCTGGTCGACACTGCTCTCGCCATATGTCAGTACATCGTACCAGCAGTTATCGCGGTATATATTCTTGTAAGCGAGGAAAGTAACACTATCTCTGATTGTTAAAATCAGAGTATATGAGTTACACATATATAGATTACAACGATCATATGAACACATACAACTATCATGTGAACACGTACAACTATCATGTGAACGCGTATAGCTATCATGTAGGAAACCGAGGCAGCATCCTGTCTAACACGCCCCCGCAGTCGGAACATCGTCAAGGCGGACATTCAGACTGGACTTAAATTTGGTGAAGACGGAAGTCTCGCGGACGACGGTCCGACGACGATGATCCGGCGTGATGACAACGGTAGACGGAACGCTCGAAGGCCGTGGAGGTATGACCGTGTCGACGAGCGCGTCGCGTCACGCCACGACTTTACCGGGACATAGTGGCATATGTTCCCAACCATCCACCGCCACACATGACGGTTTGTGGAGGAGGAGACCCCCACAACCGACTCAGTCTGATATATATACTGCTCAACCTCTGCCTCCTTTTCCCTAAGGCTAGCACAAGCTCGATCGATCTCCATGCATGGGTTTTCTCTTGCTTTCACAGCATCACGAGGCTCAAAAGTCAGAAGCATAGAGACTGGAGAGTTATATTGCTGGATATATATTTAGCGTATTTAATCTTCTAGCAGCTGGCTTCAATCACTGAATCATAAGGCGATCACTAGCTAGCTAGCTCGATCCATCAACCACCTCCAGTAAGTGCTCTCTTCGCTGTCGTCGCATGTAAAAATGACATGTGTAATCCATCGATAAGTGCATGCGTGATGCATGGACATGATATAGCTAGCGCTCATGGAGGTGTTTGCTTGTGTATTTGGTTAATTTTGCCTGCCTAGCGATAGCTAGCTGCTTAGACTTGCATGAAGAGCAAGTCTAATGAGTTCGCTAATTCTGTGCTTAACTTCGTCCGTTCATACGAATTTGAGATACTCGGATAAAGATATTAGCACGAGAGTCTTATTAAAAAAAGTACGACACATTCTTAGTATTTATATGTAATTAGGGTTGATTAATATTTGAAGATCTGCATATAGCTAAATGGAAGGAACGCATGCGATGTGTGATCTTGAGTTTTTTTTCTTGATAATTGCAATTAGCACTGTTGAATTATATGTTGCTTTTAGTTAATTATGTTGCATTATTCCATGCTTCATTTGTAATTATCGTCTTGCTGTTAAACCTAAAGCATAGTTCTTTGATTCCTAGTTAATTATTCTAAAAAAATGAGATGACATATAGAAGTATCGAAGGCTAGCTTTATTAATCCTAAAGAGTTAGCATGCATGTCTGAAGGTAGCTATAGTACATTATAAGCACATGTCTCCTAGCATGCAGTTCACTTTTATTTTCTCTAAATTAGGTTACAATGGATCAAGAGCTGTGGCCTTATGGCCTAAGAGTTCTGGTCATCGATGACAACTCTTCATACTTGTCGACCATGGAAGAACAACTTGTGAAGTGCAGCTACAAGGGTAATTAAACAATTTTACAAGACTCGCAGAAACAAAGGCTTGTGAGTTTGTGATCATATACACGCCAACATGGACAGAAGATGTCTGTTGAGCTTTCCGTGTTTATGTCACACTACTACAGAGAAAGATCAGCACAGACGGTTTTTGAACCGTCTGAATCTACGTGTTTGTGATAATAGACGGTTATCACAGACGATCTGTGAAAAGTCACAACACAAACGGATTTTTATAAAAACTGTCTCTGATAGTAGGCCTTCACATACGATTTCAACAAATAACCGTCTGTGATATTCAACATATTACAGACGGTTTTTTGTTGAAACCATCTGTGAAAGCCTACTACTACAGACGGTTTCTACCAAAATCCGTCTGTAATATGTGATATCACAGACGGTTTTTGGTACAAACCGTCTGTGAAGGCCTACTATCACAGACGGTTTTTAATAGTAGCTGTCTGTGATATGCGATATATCACAGACGGTTGTTAGTGTAGCCGTATGTGATTGGATACATATTACAGACGGGTGTTAGTAGTAGCCGTCTGTGAATATCATTCACAGACGATTTGGTCCACAAAACCGTCTATGATACTTCGTCTATACCTTTTTCAGCTAGTCTTAGGTAATGCTAGCCATGTCCTCTGAAAACAAGCAACCAGAAAACAGATATGTCACAATTGATTTGAAATAGAACAACTCAAAGTGATTTACAAATTCAATATCAATTACAAAGTCACTCTAATGATCTAATTATAAAGTGATTTGATTACAACTCAAAGTGAATTACAATAAATCAGAGTCGCCGACGTAAAACTCTCTACTCTCTTTAGTGATCTCCCCCGTGATGAAGGTGGGAAGCAATCCTCGAACTTTCACGAGCAAGTCCAGATGGAAGCTACTTTCTGGTATTTTCATGCCGTATCGCTAGCAAGAGTAAAGTAGTAAGCATATATATATATTCATAATTATTGAATAATTATTAAGAGATTGACTGACAAACCTCTGGATCCTTCGTCTTAGCACTCGTGATTTCCAACATATAACGACAAGCGTAGAATGCATATATGTTGCCTTGACGTAGTTGCTAGTGGCACTGCAAAAATAGAAGTGTGATATAGGATATAGGTATAGTCAGTTCGAGAGGTCAAGTTACGAAGTGCGATATAGGATTATTGTGCTGTAGCAGGTATTGAAAATCGCATCCCGTGTCGTAGTTTGGCGCCTGGCTCATTGTGTGTCCCTCCCTCGGCAACATAGGAACGACCTACGTGATTCCAACAAGTTATTCTCGGATATTTCAAACGAAGAAAGACTACAATGGAGTTACGTATGGAGGAAATGAGCATACCTACTTAGTACTTTTTGCACAAGGGTTAAATCGTGGTTGTTATTGACTAGGGAATCAAGGTATATTACCTTGTTCCACTTTAGTACAATGACTAAAAGGACCCAGTGTCACCTACTCATGTATGTCACTTTAGTCATTAAATCTAAGTTCGTGTTGTGTATAAAGAACAAATGAAATTTGTATAGCAAGTAGTGAAGCACTTATCCCTGGTTGTAGGGCACCAGTATGTAGTCCTTGTCGCGATGAGTATGCAATCCATTCGTTATGTATTTCTTGACGTAGTTTGCGTCTTCGCGGATGCATTGCTCTGAGACCAAATGTGGGTCGAGTAAACCCACCGGTTGTCGTCATCGCTGGACTTGTTGCATCATGTATCTATACATAAGCAATGAGTTATGGTATTTATCGGTATTGCGTGAATGTAGAACTTGATTGTACACACTTACAGTGTCTAGCATCGTAGAATTGAGATGTCGAGGTTGAATAGATCAAATAAGTCTTCAAAGCACACGACAAAGTAGCCTGACTTGTGGTGGAAATGGTTCTCATTGTAGCTGATAGTGAATCCAGTAGGTTGGTCTTCCCTCACCCCGTCGGTCTGCCGCATGTACCAAGCATACAAAGTCTGGCAAGCCAAACCAATGTTGCGTAATACTGTGTCAGAGACCAACGATATTCGAGGGAGAACGTCCCGGGCTAGTGAGGCGGCTTAATCTTCTTTGATTTGGCCTTAGCACCTTGCGTGCTAGTTGTCTTCTTGGGAGACGACTTGACACGCTTTTCTTGTTTCTTCGGTGCCATCTCCACTGGCGCCATCTCCACGGTAGGGGATATGGAGGCCTTCTGAAGCAGGGGTTGAGGTAGAGTCATCGAGACATGGCCGTGTGGAGATCGCGACACTGCAGGGTCCATTGCGATGTCCCTCTTGGGCCACTGGACAAAAGTGTGCAAGGCATCCCCTAGCGTTATGATGTCTTTGTTCGGGCGCTTCTCCAGTGGGATGGACATAAAATTATCATATACTATGTCCACCTGGACCTTGTTGTAACCCTGCGCTAGCTGGGCACCATGCACCACTATCTCTTCCTGGTATAGAAACACCACCCCCCGCCCAGCCTCAATAGGAATAGACCCAACCAGCCTCACTTGGAGCCTGAAGGGCGTGGGCACCTACAAAACGATACACATTTAGCTAAGGCGTCATACATGCATATCTTTAGAGCATCCTAGATATGTACATTACGTGGATGAGGTCGATAGGTAATTGGGTGTCGCCATGTTCAGGGAGTGCAGGCGTGGACGCGATGCTACTCCGATGTTGAGGGGAACTGGCTCCCAAAATCACAGGGGCGTCTTGCGACCGGTTGAGGATTTGATTCATTTGTTCTTGCAATGTTGTTATTTGTGCTTGAAATTGTGCATTAATATGTTCTTTAAACTCCGCTTTGCACTGTTCCTCGCGCTCATCCTTGGATCTCTTCCGACTCCTATACGTCTCAGAGTCATGTGGGAATTCATGCCTCCAAGGTATGTAAACTCCAAGACCCTTGTTTTCCAGGGCCGTGGATAGTATATCCTTTTCCCTAACTGCTCCGAAGGAGCCTTGGGAAGATTGAGTACTCAATGTTTGCTGCAAGAGGCCATCATGTTATTTTAGATCCTACAAAGTTATAGACTTATTAAAAACTAGGTAGTTTGATATATCTTACCATGCGTTGGCACACTCCCTCATCTGCCAGGTTTGTGAAAGAGATGGTGCTCGACGATGTGGCTGAGGCCCTCGCTCATAACTAGTTTCGGGCACACTCATCTGTGATCTCGGCAAATGGTGGGGAGACCTCCGATTGGATTGCTATATCATCCTCACTCATCTATCTCGGGATTTTACCCATGTGCCCAGTGGTGCCAAGTCTGTGGGGGTGAATGTTTTGTGCCTGGATAGCCTTGTGCGTCGCACTTTGCTGCTGAAATTCGTTCGTCGTCTTCATCCGCACAAAGGCATCGCTTGTATCCGACAATATGAAACTATACTTCATGCAGGGCATTCGATCCTTGTTCACGTACTCCATGGCAAGCTTGCGCTTGAAGGTCTTTCAAGCGTGTGCCATCGCGAGGAATGCCTTCCGTCGCACGAGTTCAGAGAATTATGGTGGGATCTCGAACGACGTTGTAATTTCATCCACAGTCGCGCTTTCTCTACGTCTGTCACATCCTTCCATTTCTATGTGGTGATGGGGACCCGTTCCCTTGCAAGTATACTGCAGGTGGTCCGGAATGCTGCCGCTGCTTTCTTGGGAAGCAGAGGGACCCCAGAGGGACTAACGGCCGTGATGGTCATTCGGCCCACATACATTTTTGATATTCCTCTGTCATGTCGCGTAGGTACCACTTTCCTCGGAGATCCAGATGCATTCGGCGACGTCGATGACAGTGGGGAATACGGTGCATACGCCATCTCGCTTGCTTGCTATCTCACAAGATTAACAAAGTAATATCTCATAGTGCTAGCTAGAGTCAATCAAAACAACACAATTTAAAACTTCTACTAGCACAATCCAAAGTGTTTATCGTACCTTGACGGGAGGCGTGGATGAAGAGGGAGTCGAGGTCGGGGGAGTGAGGCATCGTCGAGGTTGCAGAGGGATGATGCCGGCGCGGGGAGGAGATCGGGGGTCGCAGAGGGATGACGCCAGCGCGAGGAGGAAGTCGGGGGACCGAAAGGTCTGCTCTGAGGAGGAAAGATGCAAACCCGAGAGTGTGGAATAAGAGACAAACCCTAGCAGGACCCCCTATTTATAATTTATAATGTATATCACAAATGTCTATATTAAAGAACTATTTGTGATAAGCGATCATATAACAAACATTTTTATTCCAGGTCATATCACAGACGGTTCTATTCTAGAACCGTCTGTGATAAGTTTAATCATAGGCTTTACTACGACCAACCACCCCTTGGTTGCTTTGTTAGGTGTACTCGTCATCTTCTTCAAAGTAGCCACGCTTATCGGAGACGGTTCTTATTGAAAACTGTCTATGATAAACATCACAGAGCGGTTGTAATTACAAACTATCTGTGATAAATACACATCACAGATGGTTCTTGTTAATAACCGTCTGTGATAAATACACATCACAAACTGTTGTAGTGTATAACAACCCATGATACGTATCACAGATGGTTTATCCCACTAAATTGCCTGTGATAGTTCCTTTCATATCTAAAAAATATTCTATTTATTGGCTGCTAGCATCAGGAGTATCACTAAAGAAACCACTAATTTTACAAGTAGTTCAACACCTGTGCAAAGAACTTAGTGTACTCATGCCTAATCCTACAGTCATCGCTGCAGAATACGACGTAGTTGTCCCACCCTTCCGTCACGCCGCAGCCAGTGCTCGTGCACCGGTGGCCGTCCTCCGACAGCGCCCACACCCAACCTGGTGGCCTGGCCATCTTCCGCATCGCCACCTGGACCGCGTCCACAGCGAGCCTTCGGCACCGCTTGCACTCCCGATTGGTCCTCTTGGCCGTCTCGCACCCGCCGGCCGCTCGCCCTCGACCTGGCTGATATATTGCTTCCAAACGTCGTGTGCCTCGCCAGCCGTGTAGAGGAAGAGGCCGAGCTTGTAGGCCGTGGCCTTGTGGCCAGTGAAGGCCCCCGTTCAAGGAACACGAGGCCGCGCTGCATGTCCTGGTATGCGAAGACGAGCGTGAGGGCGATGATGAAGCAGGCCTCCGGGTTTCCAGCGCCAGCCAGGTGGTTGACGACGGTGAGGTAGCAGTCGTTGTCCAGCCACTTCATCGCCTCCTCCCGCTCCAGTGCCACGAGCCTCCCCACGGCGCGCTCCTTGGACGCCTAGTCCATGGCCTTGCAACTTCAATATACATACACAATTCAAGACGTCATAATTACTCCGTAAGAGAAAATTAAAATTATAGCCAAATTAAGGGCGTTGTTGCTAGTCAGATTAGTGACATGATAAATATACATAACAGACTGTTGTACTTTACAACCACATGTGATACGTATCACAGCCGGTTTATCCTACTAAACCGTCTGTGACAGTACCTTCTATATATAGAAATATTCTATTTTCTCTTGCTAGCATCATAAGTATCACTAAAAAGTACCCTAATTTTACAAGTATCTGGAGCATGTTAGAGTTGAAGATAGAGCACATTCTGGACCATATCAAGTAGCTGGAGAAGATTGTGTGTGTATGCATGTATCATTGTTATAATTTATTATACATTTTTAAGCAGCCGAGTAACTATATCACAGACGGTTCTTATTAAGAACCATCTATGAAATATCCACTATCACAGACGGTTATTTTTTAGAACCGTCTGTGATAATTCACCGATGGTTTTTAACAATAACCATCTGTGACGTATGTGATTATCATAGATGGTTCTATTTACAGACCGTTTGTGATAATTACGTATCATAAATAGTTCTAAAGGAACCATCTGTGATGAAGCATCGAGGATAGCCTATTTTGTACTAGTGTCATGAGTATCTACTACGTAGATATACATCAGTTCAAGTTTAATGACTTGTTTATTCTTATGTTTATACCAAACTCAAGTTGTATCTTTAGAATATAAATAAGCTGACTAAGCTGTGTGTACATCTTGATGCATGTCGTAGCAAAGAGGGCTAGGAAGTAGAAAAGGGGATCCCCTGTAGTTATGAGAGGGACCAGGGGATCCTCGAGGAGACCAGTTGCCAAGAGAGGTGTGTATTAATTGTCCTAAAAAATGCCTTGCTTAATACATAGGGGAGGCAGCTATTTATAGCCTTCCAACCGGGTACATGAGATTACAGATCTACCTCTAGAAAAGTTCTATGCCCGCAGGGGTTGCAGGGGCTTTTCCTCCCCCTATGTGTAGCTTCCGCTTATGATGGACCTCCTTGATCTTGGTTCATTTGGTTGGTACACTTGGTCCACCAGTACTCTCCGCCCTTCGCCACGTGCGGGGTGTCTCCGGGTCGAGGGGCTCCAGACACCCTTCGGTGCCCCCAATGTGGCCCCGAGGGACTACTGACTTCTGGATTCATGGTGCCTTGGCGATCCCTCAGAGGCCGACACACCACCTTCGAAGACTCCCCGAAGGTATGTGTGGTACCCTCAGGGAGGCCCTCAACCGTGCCTCCAGCCTGCTGGCCCATGCGTGTCTCCCGATGGCCTTCGAGTGGGTCCCAAGCCCCCCCGAAGGAGTTCTTGGCGCCCCTCGGGGGCCCTAGGCCACACCTCTGGCCGCAGGGCCTTTGGGGGAGTCCCCGTGGTCTTCGCTGGGTCGTCGGGGCTAGTAGTGCTGCCCCTACGACAAGCCCCTCATGATCAAGGTCCTGCTTCATCATGGCTGAAACCACGCCCTTTTTCCGAAGGGTCCAAACACACTGTCCCCTTAGGCTCGGCGAAGTGTGCTTAGTGCAAGTCTTCTTGCGAAGTGTGTGTCGGCCTCACGGGTGTGATGGCGCATTGGGTGCCACGCACTATGATGGTGTTGGCTGGCATTGATGGCACTCTGTCGAATCGTGTGGGCCGCCGCTGGTTGTCGTGTGCCATAATGTCGTTGGTTGGCATTGATGGCACCACTTCGAGTTGTGTGGGCCACTGTTGGTTGTCGTGCACCATAATGCCATTGGTTGGAGATGCTCTGGCGCGTGGCACGTGTCACCTGGTGGGTGGTCCATGGCTCTTTGGCTCCCCCGCTTTGTTTCCCTGTGGTCCTGATGCGTGTATAAATAGGGGGTCACCCCCACCGCCCAGCCCTTGCGTTTGCAAACCTTAGCCTTTTTTGTGACTTTGTTTCTGAGCTTGTGAGGCTGTGACTTGAGAGGACTGTAAGGGTTTTGCGGCTTTGACCATGACGAGGCGCACCAAGGAGGGTGGGGGACCATGGTCTACACCAGCGACCTTAGGATGTCCACCGTGATGGAGCGGGTTTCTAGACCCTCGTGGATGAGGGGAAACTGGAGAGCCTTGCGAAGGTGCCAGCTCCTGGGTCAGAGACTGTGCCGACACCTCGCTGGACAAGGCCATGGTCTTCATCGCCTTCTTCGACGCAGGCCTTCGAATCTCGTGCGTGGCACTGGTCTCTCGGGTCCTTCGGCTTTATAGGGTGGAGTTGGAGTAGCTAACGCCCAACTCCCACTTGAAGTTGGTGGTCTTAGAATGGATCCTGCAGTTTGCGGGGACGAGCGGCGAGGGGCGCCCGTTTGCCTACCATCATGAAGGGCACTGTCTGCTGAAGAAGAGGAAGAGCACGGGTGAGACGCTGAACTTCGGTAGCGTCAACTTCCAGCCGAAAGCGCGGTGTCACATGTGTGTGCCCACTCCAGCCGCGCAGAACTGGTGGGACATGGATTGGACCATGAGGTGGTTCTACCACTCTCGTTTGTGGGCGACGGTCTCTAATCTAGCGGTGGGCTGATACAACTTACCGCCACCCTAGATATCACGCTCACGTCGTGGGAGGAGGCCCTCCTACACCTGCTGTTGGGCACAACGAGGAGGCTCTCCACGCGGGACCTCGTGCAAGAGTTCTACACCTTTGGGGTTTGGCCCTTGGCACAGGGGTAGAGCGTGGAGTTTGGGGCTCCCCACCATTACCGTGGAAGGTCGTGAAGGTTTTGTTCTTTGCCTTTCACCTTTTTTTAACGTAGTTTGTTGTTACCATGTCAGTTGTGCCTATCGCCGAGGCCGCCTGCGCCGTGGAGTAGCTCTTGGGCCCCTACATTAGCAAAGAGTACGCGAAGCACGGGCTGGTTGTGCGGGAGCCTCTCTTGAACCACGCGTACGCATATCCAGCAGTCGGCCTTGCATAGCGTCCGAACCCGGACGAGGAGAGGAGGAAGAGAGCCCACGTGCCCGAAGAATGTGATGGTGCTGGGCCGATCGTTGCGACACCTCTGTGCTGTTGGGTATGGCGGTGCGGGCGACCCTCCTGTGCGAGGGAGGATTTGGTGGAGCGGCTGACCAAGAGTGTAGCACAGGGGACCCCGGAGCAGGTGGAGGGCGCTAGATCGAGCAGCCCATCTTTGGGAGATTGCAGTGTGTCCCCTACTAAGCACACGGTGCCAAGGGTGGTTGGGCGTGCAGCTATGGAGGCAGAGGGGGAGGAGGGGGTTGAGGGGTGGAAGGGGTGGCGAGCTCATTTGGGATAGTGGGCTTGCCCCTCGAGGAGTCCTCGGCCGATAGCACCCGTCGCACGTTTACGACGGGGGCTCCACAGACACCCGGGTCGTGCCTCCTACTCCGTGGGATGCCATTGGTAAGCGCTGCTATATATATACACTAAGTTAGGATGTGTGTAGATCTAACCCATTTTCTTGCCTCGCAGTCCTGAGCGACGGGGAGGGTAGGTCCGGCGAGGGTGGCTCCACCTCATGGGACTCCGAGGCTGTGCCCTCACAGGCCATCGCTCTGGCTGCCACGGCTACTGCAGACCTGGGCCCGTCTTGCCTTGTTGATTTACAGGTCAGCGCTAGGGCCGTGGGTCTCTGCGAGGTGGTCGCCCACTTGGCCACCCCATCTTATGTGGGGGATCTTTTTCGGAACATGTCCCTTAAGGGAATGTTCTGGTCCGTCGAGGCGAATGCCACGAAGGTATATGTGTTGTGCTTGTTGTCTTGGGTTTTTATTTTAGTTTATTTTAGTTTATTTTTTGGTGTGACGCCATGCTTAGTGCAGACCTTGATGCTATCGTGCTACCTAGAGGGCGACGTTTCACTCGGAGCATGCGCGGAGTGAGGCTCTGAGTGCGGAGCGTGATGCGCTGGTAGACAAGGCGAAGGCCTTGGAGGCTAGGTGACGAAGCTGGAGGGGAGCGCGTGGGCCTGCGGGAGAAGGTGCGGACCCTTCGAGGTATCCGGGCAAGCCTTGAGATGGAGATCCAAGCGGAGCGGGAGCTCTCGCACTCCATGAAGCTAGCGACCTGGGAGGCCATGGTCTTTAGTCCAAACCAAAAGATCTAATTAAGAATCAATAAAATTCTTCAACACGTCATATTTGATCAGAACAGTTCAACTACACAAGAAACATGTGATCCAAATGATCTCAGCCACCAAACTCAAAACATTTTCATTCACGGGTTTTCACGAAAAGCAAGCAGATTATTCTACTATTGAAGGAACCAACATAATTTTCTTTGATTGCAACCTCACGTTACCATCTCAGACCAAAGAACCTTTAAGATTAAAATCACACGAACATCTTAAGAAGCAACAGGACAATGCCATACCTTAATTTATTCAAAATGATTTCAGTTACCAGATGATTCATGACTTCCAAAATATCACGAAAGCTAAACTTGTAATATTCTCATTTGAATGATATCACAAAAGGCGATCAAATTACTACAAGTATTAACATCAATCTCACAACAACAATTAGAAAATACTTCGAAAGACCCACGTGAAAAGAATGTGTTGATTTTTTTTCTCAAAAGAAGAGGCAAATGGAAACGATTTTCACCAACAAAAAAAATCATTTACCACTAGCAAAGAACACAGGACCAAAGGGAAAACCAATTAAGCAATGAACTCATAGAACATAAGTGGAGTCCACAGTTGAAAGTATAGGCCTCACAAGAAGAGAATATCATACCTTAACAGATAAGAACAAACGAGCATTCAAGATCAAAGCACTCGCATCACTAAAGAACCATTATAACTTTGCAACATATCACTTTACTCGACAAACTTCGTTTACCACATGAAGCTTGAACCCCCAAAAGACCATGAACACAAAACTTGAAATTTGATCATTTTAGAAATATCACGAACTGCGATCAAATTTCTTTCTCTATAAAAGAATCAACATTACCCTCACATTAATGAGCATTTCATTAAGAGCAATAACATACATTCCTGGTAACAATCAATTTACCTTACTATCACATCAATAAACATTCTAAAGGAAACATGACAAATCGTGTCATAGAAATATCCAGCATCAAATGGGATTGTAATAACAACTTATTCTAGAAAAGAAACCTAGTGTGAAAACCCCAAAGCTGAAACAAGCCTCTTTTTAACAAGCTCACTCTAGTACAAGACAAACTCATTAAACACACCAGATTAAATCACTTATTAGATTTCGCTCATTTACCCTTACTAATGCTCAGCGCCAGTATAGCACACACTAATAACACTCTAACCATTAATACTAACAACCGATGATTAACTAATCATGGAAGCATTCATAGTCCTACCTTTGTTCAGAAATTGGAATGAAATATCTTTAAACTTTAGCAATGGAATATTTATAAGACGAGGTTTTGGAAGTCAATACAACCACCCTCATCCATTACTTCATACATACAACAACGATTTAGCATGGTAAAATCAGGTGAATCTAGCATTTGTATAAATTCTTCAGGTATCCAAATAGAAGACATATTTAAGGTTAATATTTATCAAGGCAAAATTAACTTCACTTTTGAAGACATTAACTAAGAGTCATTGGTTTGCACCAATATATTAACCCAACCTGATAACTCCTACCATACCAAATAATTCTTTTAAATAAAACCCATTAGATAAAGTATGACAACACATCACTAAAGAGTTTTAACATTCTCCTTCTCATAAGAAAGGCGTAGAACTTCAACTCTCAAATTAACCCAAAAGAAATATGCAAGGTCAATGCACATACTTAATAAAGAACTTGCAAAAGAAATCTTCCACCGCCCAAAACTCCAAGCGAACAAATGAGTTACATTTTCCAACAGGGGTAAAACAGAACTTCCGTGAAAAGATAAATCTTGCAATTTAACTACGCTCACGTGGAGCAGAAATATCACAATAATCGAAAGAACAATAATTGTTTCAAAGAACGATTAGAGACCTATTGGAGCGTGCCCACTTCATTATAACCCCCATTCAAAAGAAATTCATCAATTGTAAGAACTACAACCAGGAAACCATATACAAGCTCGAGAAAGAAAGCAATTTCATCAAAGAACTCATGCTCAACACATAACTATGGAACGGGGGTAAGTACTTCTCTATTTTCATACCACGAACAGTGGTGTAGCCTGGCAAAACCCAGGACAACAACCACGATCTCAACTTCTCAACGTCCATTACCAATACGCTTAACCAATATAATCAATTATGAATATAAGGTCATCTCATAGTAATCATAGAGTAAATTCATAGATATAGAAGATCATAGCAGATCATAGACTAACAACAAGAGTGATAGTACATAAACAATTCAAGAATAGTTCAACATGATGATACATACCACTAGAAATGCGGATGTAATGGATTACCCAAACCCCACCTACTGTGCACAGTGTGTCATTTTAATAACTTAATTACCACGGACCTAAAGCCCGCTCTGATACCAACTGAAATACCCTGGCTATTTGGAAGCCAAAATATTACCTAAAGGATCTAACATATAACCATCAAGCGGAAGAGTTTGGACATAACTCATATAGGGACATAAAGAAGTCAAACTTATGTAGTACCATGGCAGGAATAAAGATCGAATCCAAATGACTATAACAAAGGGGTGATCCATGACCACATATAGAATTTAAGCAATCGAAACATGGAGAGTGAAGTCAACCATTTCTAGCTTAATTTATTACAATTCCTCAATTAAAGAATGAAAGACATAACCGAACTTTATTATTGTAACTGGAGTATGGTGATGTGAATGAATAGTGTGTCTACTCCCTCCCAACATTGTCATCCCCAACGATCACCTAAAATAAACAAACAAAGCATGAATGAGTCCGAGACTCAGCAAGTATAGTGAACAATTGAACATACAACAATTTTGAACAAGACAACATCATTACCGAATATGAACATAACACCTAATGTATATATGGATGAATGGAATGAATGAATGTAATGAAAGGAATGGACTGCACACATGCTTATACCAGTATAGCTAGTGACACACCCGTCGGTGTTCACTTAAGCCCGCATTTAACAAAATACGGGGATCCAAATCCCGTATGAAGAATGTTTCATACGGGTGTCCAACTCTGCCCATGTTGGAATGGTGGGTCTTACGTGCCTATACTGGAATTGATGAGTCTTTATAATCCACTCCCGTGGATGGAACATGACAAGAGATGCATGCAATGAAATATGAATAATAAATGACATCATCTCTAATCATGGGAATAACACATATGAAAGGAACATAAACATTGAGTGTAATGATGGTTCATAGAAATAACAGTATAAACACAAGCACTCATCAGTCATCAACATAAAGAATTACAATGTACTTGCCTTCCGCGTTGTGACGCGTTAGGAGGCAACGAACGTACTCCTAAACTCGATGTCTCACTGCCTACACAAGTAAGTACTCGAAATAAGAACAAAATGGTACAGAATGCTACCAGTAACGTTCTACAACCCCTTCCCGATAACTCAAGAGTTAACTAATAGACCCATTCTGAAAACAGACAACCCAAACACATAAACGAATCTGGACAACAGCAAGGAAAAATTTATATCTATTGATCTGGGACTCGGAACGTGGTGAGGACAGATCCTATGGCAACTTAACAAACATATCTACAAAATTCTAGTTGACAAGATCACCCAATTCGGCCAAAATAAAATGCTAAACAGCAGATGAAAGTACAAGACAGATTCTGTCTAGACGAAAGGAGTAGCGGTAAAGAACAGATGACAACCTTTACACTACAACTCCGATTGGGGTGTTCTCTATCAATCTGGAAAGGTTATAAAAATTTCTACAATAACCTAGTTGGGTGAAAACCTTGAATCTGCCATTAACTTATTCATAATTTAAAAGAAAACTTGACAGTTCATTCTCGTCAGGCAATCAGGACAGCGTGGAAAGATTAAACCACAACTTTTGAACCGTAAGTCGGATACTTGTGTTCTTGGCGGCTATGGAAAGCTGAGAACAGTGGCTACAAATTCGCAGAAATTCGGCCTCTAAGTACCCGAAATCGGCCATGCAACCTACTGGACAGAACTGAAAATTTACTGGCAGCAATTCGATCCAATCAATCTAATCGAATTCGCATCTAAGCCACATCAAACAGCGGGGAGAGCATCGCGTTACCCTTGTAGAACCTTAGGGAGATGCTGGTTGGTCCCCCATGAAGAAGATCCCTCGCCTCCTCCTTTCTCCCATCGTCTCCCTTCACCTCTCCTTTGCGAAGACCGGCGGTAGGAGGAACAACACCACGGTAGGGAGGGGCGGCACCACAAGCAAGGAGCGGTGCCAGGGCAGCGGGGGCGGCGCTAGGGAGCAACAGGGGCATCACCAAGGTGGGGAGGGGGTGGCGGCCGGCTGGGAGGGGGAAGTGGTGGCTTGGGGGGAGTGGGGAAGAGCGGGGTGAGGCTAGGGTTTAGCGGTGGGGAAACCCCCCTCAAGGCCGCCCCCCCCTCATGGGCCCCTCCTGGGCTACGGCTCAGGCCCAGGTTGCCAAAAATACGCTGAAAACCCCCTGATGAAAAGGATTATTCTGGATTTTTGTTTCACTCCTCTCCCGAGACTCCTTCCGAAAAGCCGATTCACTTTTAGGATATTACAGAGATGGACATCACCCTCGGGCGTCTCTAGTGTGCTGGGGAGGTATGTCTACCTGCGGCTCGAGTGTACAAGGACCACTGCGCTAAGGTGGCCTGGATGACGGCCTTTGCCTCCCTAGACAAGGCCAGTGCGGACACGTGGACACCCTCGCTATGCGCTGTGTGGTAGTGGCAACCACAGAAAAGATTATTGCCGAGCATTATCGACACGCAAAGTGAGCAACGTCTTCGTCTAACACTTCTGGGCGCTGCGCGGCCGCGATGCGGCGACGGACTCCCTCCGTGTGGTGCAAGCCCAGAAGAAGAAGGACAACGCTTTGGTGGATGACCAGGAGGCCGGTGAGAGGGGTGAGGGGTCCCACGGAGACGAGGTATGACCCTCCGCTTGCTTGGAGTGGCCTAAGTTGTTTAGATTATTGTAACTAGGTTTTAGCTATTCAGCTCTCCTTTTTTTTTGCTTTGCTACCTTCGGGGCTCATGCACCGAAGGGGCTTGGATGGGGGGTTCGCCTCTTTTTGTGATGACCTCCTCTTTTGAATGAATGATGTTTGGGAAATTGATTGTGTGATGTTTGACTTGGTTTGTTTAGCATGTTTTGTGGTAACGCATTATGAACTCGTGGTTTGCGCAGGCTAATCTACCACCATTTCGTTATCTTCTTTGGCCGGGGCTCCGGTAGTCCGAGGGGCGTCTGATTAAAATGCGCTCCCAGCGAGCCAATGGCGCGCTGCCTTCGTTTCGTTTGGCCACTACATCTATGCTACCGGGGCATCGTGCATCATGGTGAAAAGTGGCAGTGATGGCGCTTGGCGAACCCGGATGGTACCATGGAGGAGTTTGGGCTGCTCCGCTAGCGCAAGGCCATCACCATACGTGACGAGATCGCCTGCTTTTGGGAGCAACGAGGTTGTGCAACATTCAAAGAAGGCCGTCCGGCCTCGTGCGCGGAGTCTACCACTCTGGCCACGGCTCTCGTGCTGCAAAGCACCAATCGAGGTGGTGAGCAATAGGCGTGTGGGAGGAGACCTCCTAGAGTTCCTAGAGACTGGGTCATCTGATGAGGAGCTTCGAGAGTGGCTGCTGCGCCCAGCCGTTCTGTACACTGAGGCACCGTATCGCTTGATTGTTCGTGTATTGCGCGTGAATGTGTTGTGATTTGTGAGATTTTAATTATTTAATTATTTATTTATTGTTATGAATAAACCATACTTTATCGGTACATATGCATGTCCGTTTTGCGGCCGGCGTGTTTCGTTTTGGTTGTACACGAGGCTTCGTGGATAGGGGGGTTGACGCGATGGCCATGGGGCCTAATTTCACCTTCTCTCTCCTTTTTTGCAAGGGGTGTTGTTTCCCATACTATTTTAGATGGGTCTCCGGGGGAGCCCTAACTTTTTGCAAGGGGGAGGCGAAGCCTAGCGCCGTCCCCCATACTTTTTTAGATAGGACTCCGGTGAGCCCTAACTTTTTCGAGAGGGGCGAAGCATAGCGCCATCTCCTATACTTTTTTAGATGGGGCTCCAGGGGAGCCCTAATCTTTTTTGCAGGGGGGCGGGGGCGAAATCTAGCACCGTCTCCCATACTTTTTTAGATAAGGCTCCGGTGGAGCCCTAACTTTTTTGAGGGGGAGGCAAAGCCTAGCGCCGTCCTCTGTACTTTTTTAGATAGGGTTCCGGGGGTGCCCTAACTTTTTTGAGGGAGGAGGCAAAGCCTAGTGCCGTCCCCTGTACTTTTTTAGATAGGGCTTTGGGGGAGCCCTAACTTTTTCGAGGGGGAGGCGAAGCCTAGCGTCGTCCCCCATACTTGTTTAAATAGGGCTCTAGGGGAGTCCTAACTTTTTTTGCAAGGGGAGAGGCGAAGACCAGCGTCGTGCCCCTGGTGGACCTTGGTGCTCGGGGCCAGGCATGTTGTGCGGCGAGACTTGAGCCATGCACAGTGTCTTTGCTTTATACACTCGTGTCTGCAGGGGGCATCGGTGTGCATAGGGCTACGAGTCATGCGTGGTGTCTTTATTTTATAAACACGTGCCTGTAGGGGGCAGTGGTGTGCACCGGGGGTGTGAGCCATGCACGGTGTTTGTTTTATACACTCGTGCCTGTGGAGGCATCGGTGTGCACCAGGGCTATGAGCCGTGCATGGTGTCTTCGTTTTATGCACTCGTGCCTGCTAGGGGCAGTGGTGTGCACAGGGCTGTGAGCTATGCACGGTGTCTATTTTATACACTCGTGCCTGCGGGGGGCATCGGTGTGCACCGGGGCTGTGAGCCATGTGCGGTATCTATTTTATACACTCCCCACTTGTGAGAGTGAGTTAGTGTGCACCGGGGGGTCAGTTTCATTGATTGGGGGCGGAATGCCCAAAAGACATACACGTGCATTTGTACATGCCTCTACCATTCCACAGTGGTCGGCGATTGTCTGGGCGCAGTCGGGTTTTTACATGGGTGAACCTAAGGATAGAACTTGCAGAGACTTTTGGTGTTCCATGTGTGGTCTAGTTATTGTCCCTATGGTGTTTGGATGTGGTAGGAGCCTGCCCTTGTTGCATGGGTGATGATGTATGAGCCCTCCCATTTGGGCCCCAGCTTGCCTGTGGTTGCGGGGTTCGCGATGCGTTTGAGGACCATGTCGCCTGGCGCTAGTGAGTGGGCCCTAACCTTCTTGTTGTATGTTGCTGCGATGCCTGCGGCGTATCTGGCCATGGATGTGATGGCCTGTACACGGTTTTATTTGAGCAGGTCCAGGGAGACTTCCCGTTCCGTGGGCTCGCCTTCCGTCTTGGCACGGAGGGACTTTGCCATGAGTTCTTCTAGGGTCGTTGCTTAGTCACCAAAGAGGAGCTTGAATGGTGAGAAGCCGGTGGGCCAACTGGGTGAGGTACGAAGTACCTACTGAGCTTTAGGGAGCTCTTAGAGCCAAAGGCCTTTAGGCATGCCAATAAGGCGCTTCGTCAATCCCTCCAGTAGGCTGACATTATCTCGCTCGACTGCCCATTGGACTCGGGGTGCCCTAGCAATGTGAAGCATATGTTTGTTCCTAGGCCGTCGTAAAATGCTCTGAATTGGGCGGAGTCAAATTGGGTGCCGTTGTCAGTGATGATGTTGTTTGGAACCCCATATCTCGGATGATGTGCAACATCTTACATTCCTAGACCATCTAGTTTTCAAAAAGCCAAGTTATAATTCATTTATTCAAGCGAAAGTTTCACAAGACATAGATAATGTAATAAATCAAACAATACCAAAGTGGCTGTCCTTTGATAAACTAAAGCACCACGAACATCCAATTCGTGTCGTAACCAATTATAACCATGTCAACTTTTAACTTTTGAGACTAACGATGAAGCATACTTAAACCAAGTGTTGTCCATAATCGTGGACACGGCTATTCGAATAGATTATTTACGCAGAGGTGTACTACTTTACCCACATGACTCGACTAGCCCGTAAGCCTCCGGATGCCTCGCATATAGCACACTTCCTTAGGTATCTTGGTAGGGAGAATCGAGATACGGTCATTTTAGCAAGAAAATCCTATTGAGATAGACCACCCATATGTAGGAACCCCAACTTAGACATAAGCATATAGCAAATGCTAAGCGGGCACACATGTTGTCTTTGGAGTGGCGGTGTGAGGTAGTTAGTATGTTGCATCCCACAACATAGGTAATCGTGCTCATTAAGCCTGATATATATCACTGCTTGGGTTCCTAAGGAACATAGGATTTCACGGTCTCTATGTCCTCACACGCTGCGGTCCTACCCAATAAAACCTTCCCTTACTTAGCAATGCGGTACCCATATCTCGCATGTGATAGTACGCTCGGTACTTGGAGTGTAACGTCCATGGCTCGGTCCTTAATGGTCCGGACAAGACAACCACAAACCGAATCTCGTGCATATGACACCCACACTACAACCACTTGTGGGACCTAAAACCATTTAACAATAACAAGTTTTGAACCAAAATAACCAGATATAACAATCTGGACAAAAATTAATAAAAGAATAAGAATTGTTATGTGTCTCCCACAATTGTGAGCTAGTCATGAATTGATCTCTGCGTTATCTAGACCCGCAATGGCTAAGCAATAGACACACAACAATCATTCTATCACAAACCTATCTTAAGCATATGGGTATGGGAAATATCGGGAAAACCACCAAGCATAGGACATAACTAATCTACTCAAAACATAACGGTATCACAGAAAATAGCATGCGAGCAATATCATTGCATTTCAAATACTAATGTAAGAAAAGCGGGATCAATATGATGCAAAGAAAGTTCAAATGATGCTTGCCTTGCTGGAAGAGTAGTTGCTCACTCTCGGTGGCGTAAGAATCTACGTTGATTTCGACGGTATCTATAGAACGGGAAAATCGATAAACATCGAGAAATAACCCAAAAATCAAAGTGCTCCAACATGCATGATTTTTCTACAGTAGAAAGTTTATGCTATGAGATGAATATAGGTACAAGAATTATTCCAATTGGATTTAGTAGGTGAAAGTTATGGTCATTTGAAGTTTGTATGTCCCGAAAATGCATTCTATTCAATTTAAAGTTTTGACCAAAAATTTGTAGAACAGCGGGGTGGTAATTGATTTCATAGATAAATTGGGAATATTATTGTGAGTCCACAGCAAATTGGATCATCTCATTAAGAGTCTCCATGCAAAAGTTATGAATTTTCTAAGTTATAACTATTTTTCTATTGTAAAGATAATTCATTAAATACTCATATTCCAAAAATACTTTTTAAGATACTGATATAAATGTGCAACCTATTATGAAATAAATTTCATCAAAAATAAAAATTATCAGCACTGGTTTCATCCCAATTGGAGTTAAAATGAATTTGTTATGCATTTTGGAAGTTAATCCTATTTTTCAGTTTATAAATAAATACATTCTGATTTTCTTAATTGATTATTCCTTTTCTTACCGAGCTGCACCTAACCACTGCTACTGACATGTGGGGCCAGTCACAGTGCCATTTCTTCTTTACCCACGGGGATTTTAATTTCCGGTAGACAAGCGGGGCCGCGTATGGCGAGGCGGCTTACGGACAGGTGCATGGACCACGAATCCATGACCACTCCGCGGCCACATAAGAATGAGTTTAAGTGGCTAGGTCCACTTGTCGACCGCCGCTTATCTCCTCAGTTTACATGCGGGACCCTTGCGTCAAAGACTCATCTACTCGCTTAAGACACCATTAATAACATGATGGCAATCATTAGACTTTTAATGGCCGAATCAACGCCTTAATGGCTTTGCTACGATTGTCCGGACGCGTCGAAACAACGCGCCGTGAGATTACCGTGGCTCGGCGGCGCTTCAGCCACGGCGAGGCGGCCAAGCGACTCATTTGCGCAATAACCTTGCGCATCTTTGGGTGGTGGTGGCAACCCTTGAGGTGGCTTTGTCTTGCGTGCTTCGTCGGAGGAAGCGGCGGTGTACAACACGGCAAACACGCCGCAGCATAAACAAGCTCCGCATTGTTCAAGGAAGCGGGTGCCAGAGCATCGGTGAGGCTACGAAGGTCGGAGAGAAGAGTGGATGGCCGGAGCTAGCTTGGCGACGGTGAGGTCCACGGCGGCGGTGCGGTTCAACGAGGAGAAGACACCACGAGCAACACGGAAGACAATGAAGCTTGGGATGGCTCAAGGATCTCTAGGGTGTGCTCTGGTAGCAAAGAATTGACTAATGCCTTCACGGATCAAAGTGGGAGGCGAAGAGTTTGGTTTTCGGCCGAAAATGGACTAATCTTCAAAATCGCGAGCTCCTGCCGTGCATTGCAAGAATTGGGTGAGGGGAACTCATACTCGAGCTCAAAGACATGATATGACGTGCAAAAGTTAACAAGTAGCTCACCGGAGGCAAAGATAGAAACGGCGGTGTCCTCGGATGCAAGCTACAGGCGTGAGCAGGGCCGAGGAAGACACGGATCGCGTTAAAGAGCTACAGCGAAACCAAAGCGGGGCTTAGTCAAAATGGAACCGACATCGGAAAGCTCGGAGACCCGGAGGCGAGAGGTTTACCAAACGAGCTCACGCTATCTTCCCTCTCCTCGGCGGCCGAGGAGAAGTGCGCGAAGCGAGAGCGGAGAGGTAGGTTAAAGCCAAGAGCCCCGGGCGGAGGTGGCGGCGTTAGCTAAGGAAGCTTCGGGGCCCGGTCGGTTTAGGCGGTGCGATCCGCAGGCGTCGGCAGACTCGTGAGCATGGTGGCGCGTGGCGCTCGGCCTGTGGCGCCGGGAGGTGAAGCGGCGAGGGCGTGGGCCCGCTTGTCGGCCAGCGCGGGAGGCCTTGAGCGTAGCGATCGTGAGCTCGGCTCGTGGGCGTTCGATTCATCAGACGGTCCACGTTCTAACTAGTTTAGTGAGTCGGCTCGCCAAGCGGCTCGGTCGGACTCATGTATTGGGTTTGAGCAGAGCAGTGTTTACATTGGCCCGATTTTGAAATTAAATCTCCCAGTTTGACCGGCCTCTAAAATATAGCAATAAAATTTATAAAAAAAGTGAAATAATTCAGGGAGGTTCCTGGGGTGACCTAGTATCCATAAAAATTCGGAATACCCAATGTTCATTATTTATTTGGTATATTTCACATTCCCAAAAGCATATGTTGACAAACGAGTTTGAAATTTTCTGAGGGTCAAGTGGGATTCAAAAATTTGGGAAAAGTTATATCAATCCACGATAATTAACAACGTATTAGAATAAATTATATTGAAGGTTTTCATGTGTTTTGCCACTTGTTTCCTTTAGGATTTGTTTTTAGTAAGTGTAAGTTCGAATATTTGAATAAGCTTTTCCAAGTGCAATGTATGATATAAAAAAAATGCTTGAAAAACATGATGCATGCTAAAGAGATGCATAGTAATTCTCTTTATTAATTTGGGGATGTGACAATGTTTTTCCGTACGAACCACTGGGCTGTCGCGGTGGTGATTTTTAGCTTGGGTTCTGTCTCTACCCACCTTGAGAAGTATTCCATGGCGACAAAGGTGAAGCGAAGGTTTCCTTTGGTCATCGGGAATGGGGCAATGATGTCGAGGCCCCACTGCGCGAAGGGCCAGACCAGAGGCAAGGGATGTAGAGAACAACTGGTGCCTTCGGGCTGTGACTAGCCCATTGGAACTCTTGGCAGTGGAGGACCATATGTGTGGTCGTGCAGTGCTGTCGGCCAGTATAAGCCTTCGTGGAAGGCCTTTGCTACGAGGCCTCAAGGAGCTTGGTGCGCGCCATAGTGCCTCTCGTGGATGTCTCATAGGAGGTATTTGCCTTCTTCCTGCGATACACACCACAGCAAGTGAGCACAAACGCCTCCTTTGTACAATGGGCCATTGATGATGCGGTAGTTGCGGGCGCGGTGATTGCGGGCGCTGTGCTGGAGGCGCTTTGCTTTGGTAGGGTCCTCGGGCCCTTCGCCTGTTAGATATTTGGTGATTGCATCCCGCTAGTCGTCTTCGTTGATAGGGAGTACGAGGTTTGACTCCCCTGCAGCAAGTTGCGCTCCGGAGGTGGTCCCCTTGTGCTTCGAGCGCAACCGCAGGCACACGTAGTACCTCGTGGAAGACGTTCGGCTGCCTGATTGTTCCCCCTAGGTTTGGTTTGCGCGGTGATGTCGAGGAAGTGCTTTGCTATCTCGCGAACCGTAGCCAAGTATTTGGCAATTTTGGGGTCTCTGGCCACAAATGATTTGTCGAAATGGCCTGCCATGAGGTGGGAGTCACTTTTGATGATTAGGCGCTTGCCCCCCCCCAAAGCCTTGGCCTTGCGGAGACCCAGTAATAGAGCTTCGTACTCGGGGGCGTTGTTTGTTGTCGAGAAGTCGAGGCGTGCGGCGTGGGACTTGTTGCGCTGGTCTGGGGTGACCAAGATGGCCGTCGTGCAGGCCCCCACGACACACCAAGAGCCGCTGGTGTAGATTGTCCATGGGGTCTCGATCTGACTAGTAGGCTGGCTTTTGAGTCGGGGAGTCCAGTCGGCAACGAAGTTGGCGAGGGCCTACAATTTGATGGCCGTGCGCATGGTGAAGGTGAGATCGAAGGCTGCCAACTCAGTGGCCCACTTGCCTATTCGGCCCGAAGTATCCTTGTTTCACAGCATCAGCGCGAGTGTGTAAAATGTCAGGAGCGTGATAGCTTGTGCTAGGAAGTAGTGTTGTAGCTTGCGCGAAGCCAAGAGCAGGGCATATGCGAGCTTTTCCAGCTCTGTGTATCTGACCTTGGCCCCTTGCAGTGCCTTCGATACGTAGTATACGGGGTGCTGTCCGTTGTGTTCTTGGACTAACACCGTGCTCACCGGTGAGGAGGAGGCGGCGAGATACAACAACATGTCAACGTTTTGCTTTGGACGATCAGGCTTGGCGTTTGGGTGAGGTATTGTTTAAGTTCTTCGAATAACCTCTGAAATTCTTCCATCCACCGGAAGGGCTCTACTCCCCGGAGTGTCTTGAAAAAGGGTAGGGCCCGCTCCGCAGAGCGGGATAAGAATCGACTGAGGGCCGCGAGACGCCCCGTTAGTCTTTGGACCTCTTGGGCACTGCGAGGGGCTCCATTTCTTGGATGGCTTTTAGTTTTCAGGGTTGGCCTCGATGCCCCTTTCAAACACGAGGAATCCTGAGAGCTTGCATGCCTTTACGCCGAAGGCGTATTTTTTTGGGTTGAGCTTTACCCCCTTCGCCCGGAGGCTAAGAAGGTTTCCTATAGGCCCGCTGTTTGGGAGCTTGCGAGTGCACTCTTTACCACTATGTCATCGACGTATACCTCAACGTTGTGGCTGAGTTGCTCGGCCAGCACCTTCGTGATGAGACAGGTGAAGGTTGCCCTTTCTTGAGGCCAAAGGGCATCCTGGTGAAGCAATAGGTGCCGATGGGGGTGATGAAGGTGGTTTTTGGTTCATACTACTTGGCCATGAATATCTGATGGTACTGAGAGTACACGTCGAGGAAGCTCATCAACTCGCAGCCCGAAGTGGCATCCACCAACTGGTCAATGCGGGGTAAGGGGAAGTCGTCCTTCGGTGATGCTTTGTTGAGGTCTGTGAAGTTAACACACATGCGTCATTTACCGGTGTTCTTCTGTACTACAATGGGGTTGTCCAGCCATTCGAAGTGTTTGATCTCCCGAATGACTCTCGCCTTTGGTAGCTTGGCTATTTCTTTGGCTACCTCCAGTCGCACCGCCAACATGCGACACAATTTTTGTTTCTTGGGGGTTGCTTCGCTTTTGAGGGCCAGGTGGTGCTCAATGATCTCACGAGCTACCTCAGGGATGTCCTCATGGCCCCATGCGAAGATGTCTGCGTTGCTGCGGAGCACCTCCAGGATGGCTTTGTGCGCCTCTGGGTGGATGTCGCTCCAAGGGCCACCGTCTTTTTCGAGGAGGATTCCCTCAGGGGGACCCTTCAAAGATGTCCTTCCGACTTGGCCTTTGGTGCCTACTTTGTCAAATGGGTGCCCGTGTGGGTGTCCGCATTTGCTTCGACCGTGTGGATGTGGTGGGCTGGTGTGATTGTTTCGAGCTCTGTTTGCCTTGCTAGGTCCTGATCCCCGCGTACCGTGATTATACTTTCGGGCGCGAGGATCTTCATACACAAACAACTATGGCGTGCTATTTCATTGAAGATGTTTAGTGTGGCATGGCCAAGGATGGTGTTGTATTGGTAGGGCATCTAAACGATGTCAAATGTGATGATCTAGGTACGCGATGCCAAGTCGTCGCTGAACGTGACGGCCAAGCTGATTTGGCCCAAGGCCGTTACGAGCCCCCCTGAAGCCTACCAGGGGATACCCAGGGGCGATAGGCGATCCCTTGGTATCATCATATTATCAATGGTGTTCGTGAAAAGTGGGTCTACAGAGCTTCCTCCGTTCACGAGAACGCGCTTGACCTCGTAGTCGGCGATGCTGGAGGAGATGACGAGGGGATCCTGGTGAGGGAAGTATAGGTCCCTGGCATCCCCAGGGCTGAAGGTGATTGGTATCTCGACATAGCGGCAGGCTTGTGGTCGGGTATGCCGCGACGTGGTCGATTTGTAGGGCGTATGCACGCCGCTGTCTCTTCGATGTCATGCCGAGCGAGGGTGCCCAGTGATCATGTTTATGATCCTTTAATGGTGCTCCCCCGGCCCCCTTTTATGCAGGGCCTCGGGGGTGGGGCGGGTAGCTGGTTGCCCAGCCTCCGCCCGTCCTCGTGCTCGGTTTACTGTTGGCCGCAGCTCATGTAGGCTTGCATGGCTGCTATTGTGTGACACTCCCTGGTTCTGTGTGATCCCTCTCTGTGGAGATCGTAAAATAGCGGGGGGCCTCCAAAATCGGCCCAGGTGTCTGGTTGCCGCACCCCGTTATGCTCGTGGCCTTGCCCTGACCACGGCCTCCTCGGCTTACTCACCTCCCCACTTCGAGGGGCTACCCGCCTCCTTTATTGACCCCCTTTACTTGGCACTTCACCTCCGTGAACTTCTTGAAGAAGCTACGTAGGGACTCATCCGGAGCTTACTTTATTGCGAATAGGTGGCTCGCGTCCTTTGGTTCAGCGTAGTTTCCTTGGAAGTTGTTGCACACGAGGTCCAGCAACTGCTCCCATGCGTATATGGACAGGAAAGGGATGGTGAAGAATCACGTTAGTGCCACACCCTAGAGGGCGAGGGTGATGCCTTTTGCCTTGGTGTTGTCATCTCCTCCGTCTACCTCGATGGTGGGTTCGTACACTGTAAGATCGAGGTGGCCGACTAGAGGGGGGTGAATAGGCGGTTTTCAAAAAACTCTATCGGGCTAAACCAATTAATAAATACGGAAGCTAATAACAATTGGTTTTGCACTATTAAAACCTAAATCCACTAGGCTCAACTAAGTGCACCAACAATACAAGTGAGCAAACAAACAATGATATATAAGCAATTAAAGCATGAAATGTAAATTGCTCAAAGTAAAGCACAAGTAAAATAAGATGGACACAATTATGTTTTACCGTGGTGTTCGGAGACTTACCGGTCTCCCCTAATCCATGTTGAGGTTAGCCCAAACAAATTGGACCGGCTCCACTAATTAAGCCAATACCTCCGAGGTAAGTCCAAACACTTGGACCGGTTCCTAACCGAACCAACACCTCGCTCCACTAGGGTTGCTCTTCCTCCACTCCAGAGATGGTGAGCACCACACCACTCACAAACACGTCGGGTCTTCTCACAAGCTTCTTGAGAAGATCACCGCGCACGACGCCTCCACGCCGTCTAGGTGTCGGCAAACACCAAGAGTAACAAATCTCAACTCTCACTTGAACTAATCAAGTGTCTAAGCTTAAGTGGATACACAATCTACTACCTAAGGCAAGACATGCACTTAGGGTTTACTCTCCAAGCTCACCAAGTGCAACACATGCACATAAGAGAGGAGAGGCTTGCTCTTAGCTCAAGAGGCTCACAAAGAGTTCACAATAGCACCAGCAACATCTCCCAACCGGCCAAGGTGGCTATATATAGCCCACACACAAAAACTAGCCGTTGGGAGAAGATTCCCTCAAACGACCAGGGTCGGCCGCCAACCAATGGCGGTCGGATCGCTTTCATCTTCATGTGGCTAGAAAAATAGCCGTTGGGCCTTGACGATCGGCCGCCTCCAAATCGGTCCGATCCGTCTTTGGCCGGGTCCAAGCCTTGCGTCGCAAATTTGGCTAAGTCCCAAAAGGAGCTCTGGAAAAAGCGATCGCTCGATCTCGGAACTTCCTCACGTGGAAGTTCCATTTTTACAATGGAACTTCGAACAAAGAAATCGGATAAAGAGAAATCGGTTCGACCGCGTAGCACACCGGTCAGACCGATTTGCCACCGATCCGGCCGGTGACCACGGCCGATCCGGCCGTGAACTCTGAACCAAACCCAATTGCTCCACTTCAAATGGCAAAACACATTCGCTCATTTGAATGCAATTTTCGACAAGGTTTCAAAGATGATATTCTTAGTAGGTTACAAAACACATTTGCTAACCCTTAGAATACTCATCACAAGGAAAAAGGTACATGGACTTACACCATTTGCAAAACACATTTGCAAACTTAAGTCACATGCTACAAAAAATCAAACATGAGCATCAACTATTTGCAAAACACATTCGCAAATAACAGCATCATGCCACAAGGCTAAGGTGCATGGACTTCAACCATTTGCAAAACACATTTGCAAAGTATAGTCCCATGCTACAAAGATTGAATGCATGAGCCTCGGCTATTTGCAAAACACATTCGCAAATAATAGCACCATGCATAGATGAGCTAGAGCAAACACAATAAGCTATCAACACATGACTAACTCATGCTACTAGTCAAGACCCCTCTTAATAGTACGGCAATCCTATACTAGCAATCCGGTCTTCCAACCAAACACCAAGACCGGTAAAAGACTAGGAACACATCCTTAGCCCTAACTAGTCATACCTTTGCCTTGCATCTTCTTAAAGCTTGATGACGCACATCAACACTTCAAGTCCGGGTCCTTGACTTTGACAATCATCAACACATGATGATTTCTTCACTTCGGGATCTTGTCTTGAACATCATCAACACATGATGATTTCTTCATCCTGAGTCTTCACATGCATCAACGCATGATGCATTCCTTCACTTGACCTCCATCAACACATGATGGGTCTTCTCTTGTCTTGACGATCAACTCATGATCATCTCTTCTTGATAAGCATCAACTCATGATGCATCCTTTACACCAAGCTCTTGACTTGATGATCAACTCATGATCATCCCAAGTCTTCACCATCCTGGAACATAACCTATTCATCCAGCTCATGGAAAATGTTAGTTCCACAATGTGATTATCATTAATTACCACACCATACCATTAACTCATAATGGTGGGACAAGATACCTCAATCTTTCCCTCTTTGGTAATTGATGATAACCACTTAATTACTCATAAATTGAATGATGATAAATGAGAGAACAAATTGAGTATATATCAACTACACAAGTTATATATATACTCTAACTTGAGTATACAAGAACTACACAAGTTCTATATACTCATAATCATGAGTATACAAGAACTACGCAAGTTTTGTATACTCAAACGGATTTGTTTCAAAGTAAAGATCCCAAATATTTGTGGAGAATGGAATATGGATCAATACTAATGAAACCACAAAATATAGAATAAAACCCCCCTAGATGTGTGCATACACAAATGTATAATAAGATCATATGCACATATTCAAGTTTAACTTATGGTTGAGTCCAATCCTATATTTTGGATCCGAGGAATGCAACAATATATAAGATTAAGATGTTGATTGCATACCTCATTGAATTTCACCTTTATATCCAAATAAGACTACACAAGATATTACTAGATAAAAGAGTTAGTCTCATATTTTGATTTGTCATTAATCACCAAAATAATCCATTAACTCATAATGGCGGGTCTAGATCTTTCAATCTCCCCCTTTTTGGTGATTGATGACAAATCCATTATCAATAACAATATTTGGATATACATAGACATAAGATAAGAATTTAAACTAAAGAACTATGTCTATCCATCATATGAGGTGAAATATAAAGCATTAAACAAAATGCATATGAAAAGATATGCTTACTGTCGGTGTATTAGAACCGATCTTACGTAAAGATTATTTGATTCGGGGGGTCTCCTAAGGATGAGATCACGCAGAGTGGATTGACACGGGATGTTTAGGCAGTTCGAGGCCTTCTCAGGAGAGAATAATAACCCTAATCTGTGTGTATGGTATTGTTGATGATCTAGCAAAGGACTAAAACTATTCTGAGAGAATAGTGCTTGTGTTTCTACTTGACTAGCCCTTGTTTGCCGTTGTTCTTCTCTGTCCCCTTTGTCTCTGTTTGATGCCCTTATATAGTCGTGAAGAAGTAGCCGTTTTGCCTGCGGAGATGTGCCTAATTAATGTAATGCTGGGCGCATGATGGCGATAATTACGGCGCCTTGACTTCTTCACGCCATCGGCAATTATCTTCCGGAGATAATGGGGTATTTACACACCATGTCTGGCGGAATAATAGTGCGTGTAGACCGTTCGGATTCCTTAATCAATTGGACCTACTAAATGCGTAGGTTTGATTATAAGGTGGTCGTAGTTTTCACAGTCGTAGAGGACTTACGACCGGTAGCGATCGTGAAGAACTTACGACTATGTAGTGGTCGTAGAAGGACTTACGACTATGTAGTGGTCGTGAAGGACTTACGACTATGTAGTGGTCGTAGAAGGACTTACGACCATGATATAGTCGTAGCAAGGCTTACGACTATGGGGGTGATTGTAGAAGAACTTACAATCACTTGTTAGGCCTCTCCTTATAGATATAAGGGGTATTACGGGACTATGTGACATCATATTTACCCATAATAAAATTATAGATAAAAGATAAAATGAGGATTATTAGATCCTCGTCATCTAGCCCCGACTTTAAGTGAAAGTAACTTACTTGGTAAAGGTTTAAGTAAATGGACTTACGACCATGAACATGTCGTAGAAAGATAGTCGAAGGAAAAACTCTTAGATTGATACTTCCTTTGACCGAAAGATTTGGTCAAGAAAGTAATTTTACTTGGAGGTGATGAAGCGAACCTAACTTTCCGAGCAGGCCATGCAGGAATTGCAAACAATCTCTGGATCTGTTGATGAGGCAGTTCGGCGATTGCAATCGTGAAGATTGCTTACGACTATCAAAAAGCCGTAAAAACCCCTACGGCCGTCGGTGGTCGTAGTAGAGAATCGGAGAAAAAGCCTTTCAGATTGATATTTCCTTGACCGAAATACTTGGTCAAGAATGTAATTTAAGCAGGGGTGACAATCGCACCTAATTTTTCTCGAGCAGACCATCGGGAATTGCAGCGGCTCTCACGGACTTGTCAGATAAGCGGTTCCGGCGGTACAACCAACTCCTCTGAGACCTATAGGCGAGGCGGTTTCGGCGGCGGAGATCGTCTTGATTATAAAAACTTACGGGAGGTAGACTTGGGTTTTACTTTTCCCCAAATCACTCCATTGTTCTTGAGCTCTTGCTTTCTTCGTCCTCGACTAGGTTTCATCTTCTCATATAACCCAATCAAAAAACTTCTTACGGCGAAATGGCCAAGAGAGTTTACGAATGGGAGGAATCGGAGATGGATGCGGCTAAGATCAAGATCTTGGTCGATCTTGGGAAGATCGAGAGAAGGCTACGGTGAAGTGGATTCGGCTGTCGGGCGACCTGCGGCCATCGGGGAAAATGGGCAAATCCCGTCTTCCAAGCGTATTGTGAGTGCGGCCTTGATTACCTGCCCACCCTTTCTTCTGATGGTACTCGAACACTTTGGGGTGGGCGGTGAACTTAGGTCCCAATTCCATTACCATGTTGAGTGTGTTCGTGTATGCATGCGAGGCATACACAGGGATTAGGCGGATCTCGATTTGTTCCAATATTATTATGGGATGGCTCGACAAGCCGGAATTGCGGAAGGCTGATCTGAAGCTCCACGACTCGAAGTCGAAGGAGTACATTGAGCTTTACCGGTCTTCGTGGTAGGGTTTGGAGGAAGAGGTGGTTCTCTTGGAAGGTCACCTCTGAAGACGACCTTTCTTTTGAGGGGAAAGCTGCTGAAAAGAAATCTTCATGGGATTCAACCCACGAAGATATTAGCGGATTAGCCCTTATATTCAAGCCATTAAGGACTTGAAGGAAGAAGGGTGGCCGGATGGCATGTGGTGAAAGATTTCATCACCGCCAGAATTAGTCCTCTGAAGAAGCGAGCATCTCCTATGTGGAGGTACTCGGGAAGAGGAGACCCACGAGAGACTACGAGGAGGGTAAGCAATTGTTGACTTAACTCTCGTTTGGTCTTTCTCAACTTTGTCTAATATTTTTATCTGTTTACGGATCTTTCCACAGTGAGGTTGACTCAGTCGGACTCATCTGTGAAAGTCCCGCCACTCAGGGGTGGTTCCTCAAGTCATTGCGGTTTTGTCATGAGATGAAAGGATAGGCGCCTAAAGGTAATCAAATCTGATTCTCTCTTTAGGACTTTATAGTCGTAGAAGATACTTACGACTAATGGTGATCGTAGAATATCTTACAATCAAGAAAAGTCGTAGAAAAACTTACGACTTGGTACTAGTCGTAGAAAAACTTACGACTAATTAGTGATTCTTCTTTTACATTTTGCTTTACGAGAAAGTAGGCATGGAAAATCGCCGGAGACGACGAAGAAGTCGTTACGATGACTATTGGCGTTGGGTTGTCGAAAGACAAAGACTCGGCTCCTCCCTCGAAGAGGCGTCGACTTGTAAAATCTGCCGCAAGGGGAGCAAGTTCGAGTTACGGTCTTTCGACCAAACCCTCTACAAGGCTGCGGCGGTAGTTATATCTGAAGCGAGGCGCGGCCGTCGAGCCGAGGAGGTTGAAGCGGTTGAACCTCTCAGCGCAAACCTCGCAAGGCTAAGGTACCCTTCTATTATGACACGGAATCTTTCGCGATTGGTGCCACTCCTAGTTTTATTAAACAAGCTGGAAAGGGAGAAGCTGGAAGGATTTTATGTCTTTTATGAAGGGCGATCTTGCATCGGCACAACACACTGCGAGAGGCGATCTTTATACGGAATGGTCGAGACACCTCTCGTCCATCGGAAGATCGAGAAACGAGCTCAGGTTCTGTTCAAACTCTGACGAGGCGTGGTCGTGGTGAGCAAATGTTGAACCTCGACCGGGCGTGGTCGTGGAGAAGAAGAGGTCCTCCGTTGGGAGGATTGCTCCAAAATTCTGGTTAAGACCGAGTGCGGTATGTGAAATGTCTTGAAGTGTAAGAAGGACATTTACCTTTTTCTTTTCACAACTTTGATTTGCTTTTCTTTATTTGATCAGACTCCTTGACCCAGGAATGCTTCCTTTGAAGTCCATTGCCATCCCTTGATTCTTGGGAGGTAGCAATGGAGGTGGTCAAGCATCACCTTTGGCCCGTGGTCGATGAAGTCGAGACTCCTAGGTGACTCCACACTGCTGAAATTGTAGCTCGACTCTTGAGGTAGCGGTATTCTTGTTGAGGTGGCGCTCACGATTCTTGAGTCGTAGAGACAACGAGGCATTGTGGAAGCCTCTGGTCAAGGTGGTGACCGACTGCGCACCACTCTGGGAAGGAAAATGTAGGGCGTTCCTTCCCTACCCAAAGAAATTCTGAAGCGAAGGAGAAAATTTCAACCATGGTGACTTCTTTGGGCTGCCTCCATCGTAGGGTCTTACGCTTACAAATCTAGTGACCGAGTCCCCATCCCAAAGATATTCCCAATACGGATAATACTTTTGACAGCGCGCTCGAGAAGGTGTGGTGGGACAAAGTCGCGAGGATAGATAAGGCTGCGACACCGGACCTTGTATATTCGATTTTGCTAGAGCGACTATGAATGTAAGTATCTTGAAATACTTATATATGTGGCTTTCCTTCCCTTCTCCTTTGTTTTCTTTTTGCGAAAGCTGCGGAGCAAATTCTTTGTTGTCGGTGAGTATCATCGACAACTTTTAGAAACTAAGACAGGAGAAAGAACTACTCTGTGAGAGGAGAGAGGTGGTAAGTCACTTATCATTCATAGTTGTTTTGACTTAAATACTCGTATGATGCTTTACGAGAATAGTCATGGAAGAAACTCATGACAAAGTGTTAGTCGTAAAAAGCTTACGACTACTTACGACCGAGATAGTGGTCGCGAGAAAGACTTACAACCATTCGTAGTCGCGAGAAAACTTACGACTAGGTCGGTGGTTGTAGAAGTATTTATAACCATTGGTGATTTTTATCTCCATCTCATCCTTTGTAGGTTAAGCGGTGATTCAAAGACCTTAGCCAGGCTAAGCTCGACTATGAAAAGAGAAGTCGAGGAGGCTAAGGAATGAAGTATTAACCCTCTCGGAAAGACTTGAGAGGTTGTCTCTGCATCTAAGAAATTGCGAGGAAAAAATAAGCGATGAAGTCTTGAACTTAAGGCATTTTTGAGTTTTAACCTTTACCTAACTCTCATTTCTTCTTGGATAAAGAAAATGAGATGAAGAAGCTCGGATGAAGTTGGAGACAAATCTTTGGTCATTCGGGAGTTTTCCGCATTACCAAGAATAAGGATCAAGAACTTGAGGTTACGAGAACTCAAGTCACGGGTAAGTAACTCTTTACTGTTGTCCTTTTGAGTGTTTTCCTTTTTAATGTCAATTCCTTGTTGAAATTCTTTGCCCAATTGAGAATCCTTGAGGTGAAATCCAAGCAAAGACCTTGATCGCAATGAGTCGTCGCATTGCTAAGATGAATCTGAGAGGACATCGAGCGTGGGAGCAAAAGCATCTTTGGCTGTTGCTTTCCATCGCGAAGAGGTCAAGAAATTGGATTCTCAATTAGTAGGTAAGAAATGCTTTTACCTACAAATATCTTTGTGTTATGTTCCTCTAGAAGTATTTTTGTTTGGCCGGTATTATTCTTTTGAAACAAGTGGTGAGAACAAAAGCTTCGTGAGGCTTCGACTTGTACCCAACGGGAGATGGAGTCGATGAAGACTAGTCTTCAAGGCAACATCACTCTCTGAACAATGTGTAGTGAGCTACATTACGAGGAAAAACTCCTCGAGAAGATACTATAGCTGCTCACACAAGTACTATTGGAGAACAAGTCGGAAAATTGCAAGAAATGGTGACCACTCTGAAGGCTAATCAAAATTTGAATCAATAAGGGAAGCGATCGAAGGCTGCTGTGAAGTTCACGCTTTAGCGAAACTTAAAGCTCAAGATCCCATGTAATGTTAAACCAATCGAAGCGACTTGATATCACGAATCGAGAGGCAAGTCGTCGATTGAAAATCTGATCGATTGGTAAAAGGTGGCGGAGGAAATGCGACTAGGCTCTCCCCTTGAGTAATCTTGTAACTACCTTGTAAAGCGGACAATTTTGTTAATGAGTAATATATGATCCGCTTCATTTCACGAAAATCATCTTGTCGAGTAGTTAGTAACTCAAAAGATAATAAGCGAATGAAAGGCGAATGAAAGACTAAGAATTGAAGTCAAATTAATAACTTTATCCTAGCCCCGACTATTTGTTTAGATTGTTTAGACAATCTAAATAAATAGTGTTTAAAATAGGTTTACGAAAACAAAGAGAGTTTATTTAACTTATAGCTTTTATTACGGTGTCAAGCCTTTGGTGAAAGAGTTAAAAGCGACTCGTCACTAGGAAGTTCCTTCTAGTGGGCGGGACCACGTCTGAGAAAGGAAAGGCTTCGACTAGGTGATGTTTTCATTTCCGACTAGTTTAATTGAACCAAACGACAACTTGAGTTAAGCAGGCGTCTTAGAGGACTTTAGTAATTCGTTCGTCCTTTTTGGTGGACTTGATAAGTCTTTTCGATAGCAAAAGTAGGAGGCGGCGGCGCTAGGAAGTTTCCTTCTAGTGGGCGAGGACCACATGCGAGAGAGGAAAGACTTGACTAGGTGTGTCTCTTCCTTGACCAGTTAAAACAAATCGAGTACATCAAGGTGGTCGAACAAATGTAAGAAAGTGTACTCTACTTAGAATATTTTTGAATTGGTGAAAAAATAGACTAAGATTGAGAGAGTTGGCTTTGAGAACATTTATTTGGATAGAACCGGGCTCTTTGTCTTGGCGGCAAAAATGAGTAGCGAGTCAATGCTTGGAAATTCCTTCTAGTGGGCGAGAACCACATGCGAGAGAGAGAAGTTTCGTCGGATAGCGTTTCTAAGCTTTTCGGCGGTGTAAAGAAAGCGGGTGTTCTCATATCATAGTCGAAAGATTAAAAAGCACTACTCGAAAATAAGGCAAAAAAGGTAGAAAGAACACGGACTTTTATTGCTTGAGAAATCGGTCACACATAGAATTTGCGTGGCGGTCGATGTTCCAAGAGTTTGAGAGAACTGTCCATCTTCCATTGCTAGTCGTCAGACCACAGGCGAGTTACTTCGACCAGCTTTGTGTAAGGACCTTCCCATTTAGGGAAAGTTTATTCAGGTTAGACTTGGATTGGCGAGCCTCAATACCAAGTCACCTCTGACAAAGTGCGAGGTTGGACCTTCGATCATAGTATCTGCGCGAGGGCTTGTTGGTAGGCTAGCGAGCAATTAAGGCTAGGTTTCTCCTCTCTTGAGTAGGTTAATGTCATCTGCTCGAAGTTGTTCTGATACGAGTTGTTGAAGGTTTCAACTCGTGTCGACCGCAATTTTAGCTCGGAGGAAGCATGGCCGACTCGAACACTAGAAAAAATGGTGTTTCTCTGTTGCTCATTGGTGGTTGTCTGAGCGCCCATAATATGGAAGGTAATTCTTGTACCCAAGCCCCGGCGCTTAACAAGTGATCGAAGACTCGAGTTTTAATTCCTCGCATTATTTGGCGTTTGCGTTCAACCCCCCATTACTTTGGGGATGTGCAGCGAAGCATAGCATAACTTGGTACCCAACTCGTCATAAAATTCACGAAATTTTGCACTTGCAGTGTTTACCATTATGCGTAATTATCAGACTTGGTACTCCAAATCGACTAATTCGCTTCTCATCATGAACCTTTTCTTTGCTTAGTTGTTATCGATTCTGAGTTCGACTTGATCCATTTGTGAGCGTGTCAATAGCCACAAAAGGAATTGAAACCTCCTGGAGCTTTGGGAAGCGGTCCTAGGATATCAAGCCCCAGTGCATAAAGGCCAAGAAAGAGGTATTGTTTGTAATGCTTGAAATGGTTGGTGTATCATCTACCATGAAATTGTACTTGGACACACTTTTTAACCACCTCTTTAGCATCGTGCTGAGTGTAGGCGATAAAAACCTTGTCGAAAGGCTTTACCAACTAATGTTACAGTAGGAAGCATCGTCCCACAGATGCCCTTGTGTATATCGTGAAGGAGTGTTATTCCTTCATTTTGCGGAATGCATCGCATGAGTATCCCTTAGGTTCCTCGTTTATAGAGGACTCCTTCAACCAAAGTATACATTTTGGCTTTTCGGGATAATCGATGCGCCTCAAGATCATCTTGGTCGGAACCCTTGCAAAGATACTCGTAGATGGGAGTCATCCGGTATCCTCGTAATCTAATGAGGCCATCTCAAGAGGAGGTGCCTCGGTTCTTCGACGAGAGGCGGTTTTGGAGTTGCTCCAAGAAAACTCCTTTTGGTACTATGGATCGGGAAGAAGCCATCCGAGCAAGTTGATGCGAGAAATTATCCTTCGAGGATAAATTGTACCTCGAAACCTAAAAATGTTTTCTAGCTTACGTGCTACGATAAGTACAGAGCCATTGTTGAGTTAGAGCAGCGGTACTCTTTCCCAATTTGATTCACGACTAGTTGAGAGTCTCCTCTTACGAGTAGTCGACGAATCGAGAGTGCTTCGCGGCTCGTATGCCGACTAGCAAACCTTAGTGATACGCCACATTGTTAGTGGCACGAAAGTTTAATTGTATGGCATACTTTAAGGTTTCTCCGTTAGGAGATACGGGACCACCCGACCCAGAGCCACTTAAAGTGAGTGACCGTCAAAGTACATCATCCAGCGGTGGTGGGAATCGTCTTGGGGATCTGAGCAGAGTTCGAGGATTTGTCCATTCGGCGACAAAGTGCGCCAAGATCTGGGATTTTATGGCCGTTCGGGACACGAAATGGAGGTCGAACTCCCAAGTTCGGTGACCATTTGCCATCGTCCATTGTTTCCTTATTATGGAGGATTGCTCCCAAAGGAAACTCGGGCAGCCGCCTGACTATTTTGTGCTTTGAAAATAATGCGCGATTTCCTCGAAGACATGAGGAGGGCATCTGAAGTTTTGGACACGGTAGCGCTCCTTAGGCCGTGTAAAACTTAAACTACGTAATAAACCGGTCGTTATGCGTTTTCACGTTCTCGACCGATCTTGCGCTTCTTTGCTGTGGCGTGGCGGCTAGGTAAATTAAGGCGTCTCTTACGGCTTTGGAGAAACGAGCAGGAGCACTCGAAGATACCTCTTGACATCCTCAAAGGCAATGTTTGCCTCGTTCGACCACTCAAAACCTTCATGTCTCTGAGAAGTTTAAAGAAAGGTAGTCCTTTTTCTCCTAGTCGTGCGATGAAGCGACTTAAAGCGCCATGCACCCAGTGAGTTTACGGACTTCCTTTTTGTGTTTGGAGGTGCGCATCGGAGGATGGCCTTTATTTTTCGAGTTTGCTTGATTCCTCGTTCGGATACTAGGAATCCAAGCAATTTTCTGAAGAAATTCCAAACACACACTTCTCGGATTAAGTTTTAAATGGTGCTTTACGAGGTTGTCGAATGTTTCTTGTAGGTCGATGATATGATTAAGTCTCTTAATGCTTTTACGACTAGGTCATCAACATAGGCTTCCAAATTCGGCCTAATTGAGATGAAAAAGTCGATTGCATTAAGCGTTGAAAAGAAGCACAGGCATTCTTTAGACCAAATGGCATTTTGATATAACAAAAGGTACCAAATGGAGTAATGAATGCGGTCTTTTCTTCATCGTTTAGACACATATTGATCGGTGATATCGAATATGCATCTAAAAACTTAATATTTCACAACCAGCGATAGAATCAACGGTGATCAATACGAGGTAAAGGAAATCATCTTTTGGACAAGCTTTATTAAGATCGATAAAGTCTCGCACATCGCCATTTGCCGTTTGACTTTTTGACCATTCTGAGGTTAGCCAACCACTCGGGTGATTGACTTCTCTTATAAAGCACGCCTTAAGTAGCTTATCAATTACGATTTAATAGCATCTCGTCGATCGGGGCAAATCTCCGTAATTTTTGTTTCTGGTACTTTATCGGTAGTAAAGCTAGCTTGTGCTCGATCACCTCCACAGGGACTCGGGCATGTCGGATGCTTGCCACGCGAACATCTGCGTTAGCTCGGAGGAAGGTAATGAGGCGTCTTCCTATTTGGGATCGGAAGTCTCCCAATGCGAGCAGTCTTGAGGTTTCTCTGCGTCGGAGGAACCTCTTTGACTTAGTCGTTCGGCTTTAGTGCGACTTTGAAGCCGACTTGCTAGTCGAAGGTGACTTTCATCTCGAGTTGGTATTTGACCAACCATCTCGAGGATCGTGATCGTGACTATCGCCATCTTTTGTCACATTGAATTGTGATCACTCCTTTGGGACTGGCATCTTAAGACATTGATACCCATAATGAGTAGCCATTAAGAATTTTGCCAAAGTTGGTCGTCAGAGTATGGCGTTATATCTTGCGTGTCGAAATCGACCACATCAAAGGAGACTTTCTCGTCACGAAATTACTTGGCGAGCCAAATGTTAAAGGAAGAAACTTGGCCAATGGGTTTGGCGAAGACCGATGCGATTCCATGGAAGGAATATCGTCTGCCTTACTAATCTGGGTACTTGCATCTCATCGGGGCTTTGGTAAATAATATGTTCAAGCGCCACCATCAACCAACACTCGATTTACAGACGGTTGTTGATGGTGGGTTCATTCCTGTCGAAATCGACTGATCGACTCATAGTGATCGGGCGATCGTCCTTCTCAAAGAGATGGTAACTTAGGCCACTTGGTAATTTATTGACAAGAGGAGTATGTATGGAATTTACCTCTCGTCCGTGACTTTAAGTTGTCGTTTGGAGTCGTATCTTAGATGATCCTCCATAGATATGCTCAACGGTATGGTGCGGATCTTGGAATGGCATCTCCTCATCATCGGCGACTTGACCACTCGTATGTCCTACACCTTCGAGTAGGGAGCGGTGCTTTCTTGTTGTAGTAGTCCTCGAGCTTTCTTTGGAAAACTTCGGCGATTCTTGGAGGTCATGTCCTTCCTTTTTATGAAAAGGACACCATCTTGGTTTGTCGTTCCTCGATCGGTAGCTTACCTTTGCCTTGATCGGGGTTCGACTTGGTGGTTTAGGGCTCTCTATCTTTTCGGCCAAAACCTCCTTGAAACCACTAGTTTGTGGCTTTTGACTTTTATTTTCTTCTTGGACTTTTTGCTTTTTGTCCTTACCAACCTCACGGCTCTCGAAGGCGTGTGTTTCTCGATCGATAGTGTTATTCCACTCGGCGCCTCGAAGCGATTGCATATCGATCGGCCATCTCAAAGTTCGACAGCGGTGTTGGGAGGATTTAAAGCAATATCCTCTGTTATTCTTCTACTACGGACTCCTTGCTTAAAAGCCACGATCACGGAGAATCGAAATTTCGGAATTGAGTTCGAACGACTAAAGCGTTTGATGAATTGGCGCAAAGTCTCGTTGTTATTCTGTTTGATCGGTGCAAGTCGTCTTCCTTTCGGGCGGTTGTATGTGCCTTGGAAATTTGCTGTAGAAGATCACGAGAGGTGTTGCCAAGAGTAGATCGACTCGAGTGGTTGGTTTAATAACCACGATCGGCGGATCCTTGAGCACGATTGGAAGGTAATTCGCCATTCGTGCTCTCCTCCTCCTGCTTTTTCGGACGGTTTGTTGTATAGATCTGAAGAAACTTCGATGGGATTTTGAGATCCATCAAATTTCTCCATGTTCCTTTGGTCGAAAATGAGGTGGCGTGAGCGCTCGAAGGTCGGCGAAAATGCGGCATCCGGTAATTACTTCTTGGCGCCTTCTTTGTAGGAAAGAAGGGTTAATGTCGCCGGTGATCGTATCTGACGATACCGACAGCAGTGACTGATACATTGTAGGTCTCGATTCTTGAGGAATACTCCTCGTAATCCACCGTTGTGAATTTCTTTGCGGAGTAGTGATTGATCACCTCCTCGGAGGCTACTTGATCATCGGCCGATCGAAAAGTATTTCTCGAATAGGAGATCGATGTGACTTATGGCCGTGTCGATTCCTCTGAGAGAAATATTCGATTGGTAGGTAGTGAAGAAATCGCATTACTCGACTACACGAATGTTGTTGACGAGTACTTCGATCTTGTCATCACGATTCGAAGCCTTTGCGCAATCTCCTCGACAAAGAGATCGTATCTGGCGTTCGAGCAAGCTCTTGATTGGGATTCTCAAGCAAGTCGTTGATGTCTGAGTTCTTGTACCTCCTGTGGTGATATTGAATCGCCCGGCGAGTTCTTACGGGCTGCAATTTTCTTTCTTGGATGACCTCAAAATCCTCCCGTCGGATCTTTGAGGCCTTCTCGGTGGAGTGCGAGAATGTCGAGATTTCTCTCGCGTTCATCAGTGTTGGTTCTCTCTGTCATGCGGTGGTTCCCTTGCCATTACTACGAGGAGGCGCGGTCGTGATCTTGGGAGGTTCTCATTTCGTCCTCCATGAGGTTGACTCGATTTGAGGAAGGGCGAAGACCTCCGTTGATGATTCTCACTTGCGCTTGAGGCCTCCCGCTTGAGGAGTGCTCGAGAGACACCATCTGGCGACTTGGAGTAATCCCCTCGGTGGGGAACTCGGGTTATAAGCTGTCTCCATCGCAAATGAGATCTGCGGAGAGGCAGTCGTATTAAATAGGAAAAGCATGCTTGATCCCACTATCTCTGGAGTTACCACGAGAGATAGGATCACAAGATCTTTGGTGGAGTCTGGAATGGTGGCTTCGGGACTTGTCTCACCAGTCGGACCGCCTTAAGGGAACTTGGACACTTAGAGGAAAAACTCTCATTGTGTCGTGAGTCCTCACAGGTGCGGTTACAGTCGGATTGACCCTTGTCCTTGGAGAATTGGCTCCTCTGTTGGGCGTATCGTTGTGGGGATAAGGATCCTCCTCAACTCCATTGATGGGATGGTTTCTGGAGAATAATCTCGGAGGCAACATCACCATCGGCGGATGCATCACTCGGCTCGTAGTCGAAGCGGCATCCATGTCGGCGTCTGCGTGTCTGCCAAGTCGAACCGGTTCTCCTCGTTCCATTCTCTGCCATGCTTGCATGAGATTGGAAAAAGAGTATGTTGACAAGAGATTACGGAAGATCCCCACGGTCGGCGCCAGCTGCCGGTGTATTAGAACCGATCTTACGTAAAGATTATTTGATTCGGGGTCTCCTAAGGATGAGATCACGCGAGTGGATTGACACGGGATGTTTAGGCGAGTTGAGGCCTTCTCAGGAGAGAATAATAACCCTAATCTGTGTGTATGGTATTGTTGATGATCTAGCAAAGGACTAAAACTATTCGAGAGAATAGTGCTTGTGTTTCTACTTGACTAGCCCTTGTTTGCGTTGTTCTTCTCTGTCCCTTTGTCTCTCTGTTTGATGCCCTTATATAGTCGTGAAGAAGTAGCCGTTTTGCCTGCGGATGTGCCCAATTAATGTAATGCTTGACGCATGATGGCGATAATTACGGCGCCTTGACTTCTTCACGCCATCTCGCAATTATCTTCGAGAGATAATGGGGTATTTACACACCATTAATCTGGCGGAATAATAGTGCGTGTAGACCGTTCGGATTCCTTAATCAATTGGACCTACTCGTGCAGTAGGTTTGATTATAAGGTGGTCGTAGTTTTCACAGTCGTAGAGGACTTACGACCGGTGGCGATCGTGAAGAACTTACGACTATGTAGTGGTCGTAGAAGGACTTACGACTATGTAGTGGTCGTAGAAGGACTTACGACTATGTAGTGGTCGTAGAAGGACTTACGACCATGATATAGTCGTAGCAAGGCTTACGACTATGGGGGTGATTGTAGAAGAACTTACAATCACTTGTTAGGCCTCTCCTTATAGATATAAGGGGTATACAGGGACTATGTGACATCATATTTACCCATAATAAGAATTATAGATAAAAGATAAAATGAGGATTATTAGATCCTCGTCACTTACACAATTAATGCATTTTCCCCCTTTTTGGCAATCCTCCCTCTTTTGACATTTTTAAACAAAACCAAACATCCAAATCCAAATGGAAGAATATTGATGCAAACATTCTCCCCCTTTTGGCACAAATCACCAAAAACACAAGATAGAGCTTAGCCAAAAGGAGCCTTTGCAAATCGATACCACTCGCAAAAGTCGAGGTTGGTCACAAAAGTATGAATTGAACTTATATGACCAAACGAGATTTTGTTCTCAAGATGTGAGAAGAGAAAACAAATGAATAGGTCACAAACCTATTGATCATATTACATTCTCCCCTTTTAAATCAAGACATTGAGAACCACTTGAAATGATACCATTTGAAATGATAGATGAAACACATTCAACTAACCTCCTTCCTTGAAATTTTCTCAAGAACAATTTTCAATTTGCAAAAGGAGAAGAGATCAAAAGATAGCCAAAACTGAAAATCTGTGGTTGCAAGCTCACAAAAATATGAAATTAATCATGGAGCTAGTCCTTAAAAATACACAAAATTTTATTTTGGGAGGCTTAACCAAATGTCAACCAATTTAAAGATATGAAAATCACAAAGTTTCAGAAAACTGAAAATTTCAGGATTTTCAGATTTTTGACATCTCATTTAAGCTTCAAAAGGCAGCTGATAAAATGGGTAGAATGATTCCAATAAATCTGAGAAAAATTGTCAACACAGAACCACTATAGAGGATAAAATTTTATTATTATAGCTTCCTCTAATTTTGAACCTATTTAAGGATACAAAAATCACAAATCAGCTCAAAACAATGCTAAATTCTGAAATTTCAGCATTTGAGCAAAGAGAGAAAAAGTCAAAACTTTTTCAATTCAAGTCTAAATACCTTCAAATTTGGCAGAAATAAACTTTGGGCTCCTAAGAAACTTTTCCAACAGGAATTTTCGAAAAAGGAGTCTCCATTCAAAAGATAAGCCAATTTGAGCTTTGAAGGCATGATTTTTGATCAACGAGTAGAAAAGTCAAAACTTTTATAAATGAAGTCCAAATTGTTTGAAAATATCCAGATTTTAACTTTGGACTATTTATAATGTTTTCCAACAAGAATTTTTGAAAAAGGACTTTTCTTTCAAAAGATATGACAAAATGCGCGTTGTAGGCATAAAAAGAGAGTAATTTTGCCATTAAGATCCAAAATGCAATCTAATTTGGATTTCATGGATATTTTCACTTTCTTGGCTTTGTATGAGTTAGAAATACTATTTCAAGCTAAGATACACAAAGAAATCCGGCTCAAATAGCGAAACTCACTATATGCAAGAATAGGTCATTTTGGGTCAAAGCAAGTTTTTCGGTGAACTTCAAATGAGTATAACTTTTCAACGGTTGGTCTTTTGTAAAAACTTTGAACTTGAGAAATGTTTAAAATGACCAACCTTAAGAGTTTGGTATTGAAAACTTTTTCAAAGACTCAATAGATTTTGATTTAAGGAAATATGTCATTTAATTCAAAAACAAGATCATTTTGAGACCAAATTTGCTATTTGTTTTCTAAAAGAGGAATTTTTACTTCAAAATCATTTGAAAACATTTGAAATACATTTTTAAATACTTTTGTATAGTTTTTCAGAAGATTGACCGTTTTGAGCAAAAAACCACTTGTAAAAAACATTTGGACTTTCGAATGGAAGGCTTGATTTGAAAGGCTAATCATGCATATGATTTATAATGCGACTCCAAGAATACCAAATGAAGCAAGTGAGAATGAAACACATTCATTCACAAGATCCAATAAATCATTTTAGGCAAGTAAAATAGTTTTCTCAAATTACATAAATTTTGTAACACCAAAAACTTTTAAGAAATTTTTCACAAAGAAAAACTCCCCCTTACACAAAGGGTTCCTCTTGGCATTCCTTTCTTCTCATTTGACATACAAATAATTTTCTTATTTCCTTGTCATCTTCTCCTTTGTCATCGCTTTAGCATATGCCCATCCGATTTGATACAACTTGTAAAAGATACCACGAAACGGAGAGAGCTTTAGATAAAAGAAGATTTTGATCGGCAAGGATGAATAGAGGATACCACTTTAACGAATAAGATGATATCACTTGAAAAGATAAATCTCATGCGAGATCAAGATGATCAAAATAAGCTATCACTTTGGAAGAATTCCACTTGAGAGATGCAATTGTATTTGAAATCAAGGAAAAGTAGTAGTGGATAGCTAGCAATGATATCAAGGATCAACTTGACCAAAGGAATCAGCCACAAAAGATTTAGAATTGAATGAAGTGAAATGGCTGACTTGTCAGAAAAATCGGAAGTTCCGCCAACTAATGTGCGGAAGTTCGAAAATCGAAGTTCGGACTGGAGTGCTTGGTAGTTAGATTATCCTGACATAGAATTGATCTTGCAATTTGAAGGAAAGAGGGAATTGTTGTAATTTACTCCAAATCTTTGCACAATCAATTAAATAAACATCTTTGGAGTATTTCCAACTTATATGACCGAAAAAATAAAATTTTAAATAGTGTTTATAAATTAAGCTTTTGGTTTTCGCAAAAGAATCATATTTTTCAAGAAATTTCATCAAAAGATCCAAATTGAGCAAATGATGAATTTTAAAGCATCCAATTTCATGTATGAGTCATAAATACCATTATGAACATATTCATATGAAGAATTTTGGTTCATATGGCAAAACTCACTTAAGTGCTAGAAAGTGACCACTTAGGTCAAAGTAGTATTTTGGACGAATTTCGAAATCGAATAACTTTTGATAGGTTGGTCTTTTGGAAATCATTTGAATACCAAAAACGTTTAGAATAACCAACTCTAGGATTTTTCTTTTGTCAAGATTTTCAGATTCCTCTTTGAATAGATTTTACACAAAAATCTAGTTTTGGTCAAAAACAAGATACCATAATGTAGGATTTTGGCTAGAAACTCATTTTCACTTAAAATAGGTTTTTCTAAAGCCAAAACCTTTGGTAAATCTTTGAAAAGCATTTGTATACCTTTTGCAACTAGTTTTTCAAAGAATTACTAATAATTATGAAATTTTTGACTTTTGGCTAAAAAGGCTTATTTTTTACAAACAATACTAGCACTTAATTTATTTGGGCACACATAGGGATGTGATATACATGATCATGATTTAGCACTCCCCCTTAATGTGCCACTTCCAACTTGCTCAAGATATTAATAATAACATTATGAACATAGAGCAAGAACACCCCTTTTAATAAGATTTTCATGAAATACAACCTACACAAGGCATAAGGGGCTAGATACTTCAATATAAGTACTTGTTACCTTAAGGGCATTGGTTCTTGATATGAAGTGATAATCCTCAAGCTTGGCTCCAATTTTGATATATGATGAAATCCATCTTTATATGAATAAGTCAAGCCTCCAATGCCTCTCCAAGTACCTATTAAGCATTAAAGCGCATTTTGGTACCCAAAACTTGGTTGGGTCCACGAATGTTAGTCACTATAGATTTGGGTACCCAAATGGCCCTCACAATAGTTTTAGGTGAACTAACATTCCTAGCAAACACATTGCCATTAATATCCTTCCTAAGCAAATAATGATCATTATAAATAATGGGCTTAGGAGTGATACCTTTGGGACATTGTTTACCGACATGTCCCTTTTTCCGGCAATTGTAGCAAGTTGGGCCTTTGTTTCCCCTACTTGTCTTCTTTTCTTGCCCATTGTCGGTTTGCCTCTTCTTTGAATGTCTAGTCTTGACATCCTTATGATCAGAGCACACCGAGGCATAGTGGCTCTTTCCATTACGCTCATGGCACTTGATATTCTTCGTGTGTCCCGTATTGTGCCTTGTCTTGCTATTCTCCCTTTTCTTGGGAGTGAAGCCGATTCCACTCTTATCTTGCAAGCGTTTTTGCTTGCTCAATATTTCGTCAAGAGTGGCCTTCCCTTTTAGGCTTCTTTCCAAGTCATTCTTCAAATTTTTGACTTGGGCCTTGAGCTCTTTGTTTTCCTCTACAATGTTAGTATCACAAGATATCGAGGAAATAGGAGCATCTACTTTTGAGCAACAAGGCATATCAATTAAATCCTCACATGAGGTGGATATGCTAACCTTAGATGAAATGCATGAAGTAGGAGCTAAGCATGGCATATCATCTAATAATTTGCATGTAATGCCTATATCCACCTTAGACTTATTTAGATTATTTAGGAGAGTTTCATGTTCATCCTTTAAAACATCATAATTGTTTTGAAGAGAGACAAATTCTTTCTTCAAAACTTTGAATTTAGATTTCTCCTTTCCTAAATATTCATTAAGCTCTTCTAGCATATCCATCAACCCATCATAAGTAGGCTCATCATTATTTACCTCTTCATTACCTTGAGCCATGAAGCATCGAGTTGATGTGGAGAGAGTGGAGGAGTCCTCATAATCGTCGGAGTTTGAGATTGAGCATTCTTCTCCCGATGACCGTTCATATGTGCAATCTTCACTTGTGGAAGTGGACAATTCATATTTATCTTGAATTTGGGTCCACATCTCATGAGCGCTCTTGAGATTGCATATGGCATCAAAAATATCTATACTCAAAGCACTAAATAAAACGTTAGTAGCTTGAGCATCGAGATGCGAGCATTTCTCTTCCTCATTGGTTGGAGCAAGAGGATCCTTTGGAGGAGAAAAGCCCGCATCTACAATCCGCCATATATTTAGGCCCATGGCCTTAAAATAATAAATAATGCGGATTTTCCAATAGGCATAATTTGTGCCATCAAAAATAGGTGCTTTACCTAGGTGCACTAAATCTCTAGTTGCCATCCTTTACTCTCTAGATGGTTAAGTCTAATAAATGAGAGACCAAGCTCTGATACCACTTGTAAGATCGAGGTGGCCGACTAGAGGGGGGTGAATAGGCGGTTTTCAAAAAACTCTATCGGGCTACCAATTAATAAATGCGGAAGCTAATAACAATTGGTTTTGCACTATTAAAACCTAAATCCACTAGGCTCAACTAAGTGCACCAACAATACAAGTGAGCAAACAAACAATGATATATAAGCAATTAAAGCATGAAATGTAAATTGCTCAAAGTAAAGCACAAGTAAAATAAGATGGACACAATTATATTTTACCGTGGTGTTCGGAGACTTGCCGGTCTCCCCTAATCCACGTTGAGGTTAGCCCAAACAAATTGGACCGGCTCCACTAATTAAGCCAATACCTCCGAGGTAAGTCCAAACACTTGGACCGGTTCCTAACCGAACCAACACCTTGCTCCACTAGGGTTGCTCTTCCTCCACTCCGGAGATGGCGAGCACCACACCACTCACAAACACGCCGGGTCTTCTCACAAGCTTCTTGAGAAGATCACCGCGCACGACGCCTCCACGCCGTCTAGGTGTCGGCAAACACCAAGAGTAACAAATCTCAACTCTCACTTGAACTAATCAAGTGTCTAAGCTCAAGTGGATACACAATCCACTACCTAAGGTAACACATGCACTTAGGGTTTACTCTCCAAGCTCACCAAGTGCAACACATGCACATAAGAGAGGAGAGGCTTGCTCTTAGCTCTAGAGGCTCACAAAGAGTTCACAATAGCACCAGTAACATCTCCCAACCGGCCAAGGTGGCTATATATAGCCCACACACAAAAACTAGCCGTTGGGAGAAGATTCCTCAAATCGGCCAGGCCGTCGGCCGCCAACCAATGGCCGGTCGGACGCTTCATGCGCCAACGGCTAGAAAAATAGGCGTTGGGCCTTGGCGGTCCGACCGCCATGCGATGGCCGTCGGCCGCCTCAAATCGATCCGATCGCCCGTCACAAATTTGGCTAAGTCCCACAAAGGGACCTCTCTGGAAAAAACGATCCGCTCGATCTCCGGAACTTCCTCACAGCGGAAGTTCCATTTTTACAACGGCGGAACTTCCTGATGAGTCACGGCGGCCCGATCTTCCGATAGGTTCGATTTGGTTCGTCGTGAGGGCGTTGGCGCTTTGAGGCTTCCGACCAGCGGATCGTCACCTCGCAATTCGCTACACCCGCGCTGTCGTTATCGACCACGCTTGCACGCGATCGACCTTACCACGAAGGTTATTGTTCACGCAAGCAATCGAAGCAACTCACAAGAACAAGGTAGATGCAATCAGATTGTATTGCGGATATAGATGAAGTTTACAAGTGGGGTTCCTCAAACCGATAATCGTGGCGTAGTTGGCGAGATAATCTAAAAATACCCGCCTCTAAACTACAGGCTGATCTGTATATATATAGGGGGCGTGAGGAGGTCGACCTAGGGTTGTCTTGGTAGTGGGATGAGGCGTACACAACACGGACTCCGATCTCGTCACGTTTACAAAGTCTTATTAGTTTCCAAAGCGGTGTGCGACACCTTGTGTCGCGTATTTACGGTCGAAGATCTAGTCGTAGGGTGGTCCTAGGGTGGTCTTGAGGAGTCCATGCTATCTTTGATCATAGATTGTGTCCAGCAGTCTTGTGCTCGCCTCTCTGGTCGTGAGTGCTCCCAACAAGTCATCTGGTCGTAGGCCTTCTTGAAGTGGTCGTAGGCCTTGCGGAATCAGTCGTGGACCTTCTTGAGCCTGGTCGTAGGTCTTCTTGAAGTGGTCGTAGACCTTCTTGAAGCTGATCGTAGGCCTTCTTGAAGTGGTCGTAATCCTAGATTTACAGTACAAGTAAATCATCTCCATTAGGCGACATCATAGAGTTCTCAAATAATACACTCGACCCTAGAAGCGATTTTACGATAGATTAAGTCACGTGCTCTAGCTCTTGTCATAGGACCTTGTAGTCCAACACCCAAATCTGGAAGGTCTTGTGTAGTACGTGTGTCAGAAGGAGGGATGTCCTCATCATACTCCCCTTCTTGAATTGGAGTCGTCCTCGACTCAAGCTCATCTTCTTCTCCCACGTATGGTTTCAAATCGAAATGTTAAATGTGGGGCTAACCCCAAAATCTGCGAGTAATTCTAAGCGATATGCATTATCATTTATCTTCTTAATTATCTTAAGCGGTCCTGCAGCTCTAGGCATCAACTTTGATTTTCTTAATTAGAAATCTATCCTTTCTCAAATGAACCCAAACTAAATCACCTGGTTCTATTTTGACAACTTTCCTACCTTTATTTCCAGCAACCCTATACTTTTCAGGTCATCGCTCTTTATTCTCTTTAGTGGTCTCATGCAACTTGAGAATAAATGCGTACGCTTCTTAGCATCTAGATTTATTTTTTCAGAGGTTGGTAAAGGTAGTAAATCAATAGAAGCACGGGGTTAAAACCATACACTACAAAACGGACTTACCTTGGTGGTGGAGTGTACTGACCTATTGTAAGCAAACTCAATATGCGGTAAACACTCTTCCCACATCTTTAAGTTCTTCTTTAAAACAGCCCGCAACATGGTGGATAATGTGCGGTTGACAACCTCCGTTTGTCCATCAGTTTGGGGATGACACGTAGTAGAAAACAGCAGCCTTTGTCCCCAATTTATTCCAAAGCGATCTCCAAAAGTGGCTCAAAAACTTTGCATCGCGATCAGAGACAATAGTATTGGGCACTCCATGTAGCGAGCGATTTCACTGAAAAACAAATCAGCTATGTTTGTAGCATCATCGCTCTTGTGACAAGATATAAAATGTGCCATTTTAGAAAATCGATCCACTACGACAAATATACTATCTCTCCCCCTCTTTGTCCTAGGCAATCCTAAAACAAAATCCATAGAAATATCCTCCCAATGGGCACTAGGAATAGGAAGAGGCATATAAAGTCCATGTGGATTGAGGCGGGACTTAGCTTTGTTGCATGTAGGCGGCGAGCCACGTGGCGCTCGACATCACGCCTCATCTTTGGCCAAAAGAAGTGGGTGGTCAGCACATATTACATTTTTGCTCCAAAATGCGCCATCAAACCTCCTCCATGTGCCTCTGTAACAACAAAAAGACGAACAGAGCTATTTGGAATGCATAGCTTGTTAGCACGATAGATCAAACCATCATTGACACATAGTTATTCCATATCTTCCCTTCTTTACAATGTTCAAGCACTTCCTTAAAGTCCAAATCGGTGACATATAAACTCTTAATGGCCTCCAAACCAAAAATCTTATGGTCAAGTTGAGATAACATGGTATAACGTCTAGAGGCGCATCGGCAATCACATTGTCCTTACCTTTCTTATGCTTTATGACATATGGAAATGACTCAATAAATTCTACCCAATTAGCATGTCGTTTATTCAGTTTAGCTTGACTTCTAATATGTTTTAGCGATTCATGATCAGAATGTATAACAAATTCTTTGGGCCATAAATAATGTTGCCAAGTTTGAAGCACACGAACTAAAGCATACAATTCTTTGTCATAGGTGGAATAATTCAAACTAGGCCCATTTAGTTTCTCGCTAAAATATGCGACCAGGTTTACCTTCTTGAATCAATACACCACCTATTCCAATCCGCTAGCGTCACATTCAATCTCAAAGTCTTACCAAAATCGGGGAGTTGGAGTAGGGGTGCTTGGGTGAGCTTCTCTTTCAACAAGTTGAATGCCTTCTCTTGCGCAGTCCCCATTGGAAAGGCACTCCTTTCTTTGTCAATTCATTCAATGGTGCGGCAATGGTCTTTGAAATCCCGCACAAAGCGCCGATAGAATCCGGCAAGGCCGTGGAAGCTCCGCTTTTGTGACACGATGGTCGGTGTCGGCCAGACTTTGGATGGCTACAATTTTGTCTCATCCACCTCAATTCCTGTGGTGTCACAACATATCCAAGAAACGCAACTCGATCGGTGCAAAGGTGCACTTTTCGAGGTTACCAAACAAGCGTCGTCTCTCAAAGCATTAAAAACAGCACGTATATGATTCAAATGTAGCTCATGTGACTTGCTATAAATCAAGATATCATCAAAGTAAACCACCACAAATTTTCCAATGAAAGGGCGTAAAACCTCGTTCATCAAGCGCATAAAAGTACTAGGTGCATTAGTTAGACCGAAGGCATCACTAACCACTCATATAATCCGAACTTAGTTTTAAAAGCGGTTTTCCATTCATCTCCTAATTTCATTCTAATCTGTGGTAACCATCCGCAAGTCAATCTTTGTGAAAATAATAGAACCACTCAATTCATCTAGCATGTCGTCTAGCCTTGGGATAGGATGACGATACCTTATAGTAATGTTATTAATGGCTCTGCAATCAACACACATACGCCAACTACCGTCTTTCTTAGGAACCAAAAGAACTGGAACAGCACAAGGACTAAGGCTTTCTCTTACGTACCCACGGTCCAGAAGATCTTGGACTTGTCATTGAATTTCCTTAGTCTCCTCTGGATTGGTCCTATATGCGGCCACGGTTTGGCAAAGTCGCTCTGAGGATCAAATCAATTTGATGCTCTATCCCTCGAATAGGTGGTAATCCGGGGTACCTCACCGAAATACATCCACATACTCACGCAAAGGTTAGCAACAAATAGGAGGCAAAGAGCTAGCTATATCCTCAAGCGAGTATAAGGCATTTTTGCATATCAAAGCATAGCATGGCAACTCATTATCACAAATTTCAGCAAGTTCGATTTAGTGGCAATCATAACACATCCCTTCAATTTAATCCCCTCAGACTTAGGACTAGACGCCACTTTCTCCCTTTTAGGTGGGAAAACACGTTTTGCTACTTGCTGATTTTCATAATCATGCTTATCGGTTTTTCTTTCATTTTTAGCGCGCTCTTCTTCATCTTTCAAAATCTCAGCTGGTGTCAAAGGCAATAACTTAATCTTCTTGCCCTTGTGTAAGAACGAGTAGGTATTAGCTCTACCATGGTGCAAAACATCATTGTCATATATCCAAGGCCTACCGAGCAATAAAGAGCAGGCTTGCATCGGTACTATATCAAAGTCAGAACTATCTTTGTATTTACCAGCTGAAAATTGCACGTTCACAACTTTGTTTACCTTTAACTTACCACACGAATTGAACCATTGGATGTAGTAGGGACGTGGGTGGGGTTGTGTGGTCAAGCCAAGCTTCTCGACCATCTCGGAGCTTGCAAGGTTGTTGCAGCTCCCTCCATCAACGATGACTCTGCAGGCTCTGTCCTTCACAAGAAATCTGGTTTGAAACAAGTTATCTTTGTTGATTTTGCTCCGCTCTCTCCACTTGTGCGCTCGGCCTCGTTGCGCAACAAGGCTCATATGATACTCGGTGTCAGGACTACTTGCTCCTCTACACCATCGGCATCCTTTGCATCTCGTCTCCTCCACTGCAATGTTAGCCGCAAGTACATATTCATCCTCAATATCACTAGTACTTACATATCCACCGTCAGTAGTGGCAAGGTATGCTCGTTGACTTGGCGATCCTTCATGGCGTGTCCCATTCCCTTACAGCGGTGGCAAATAATCCCGGTGAGTACGACCGGTGGGAAGCAGCCGAGGAAGAACTCTTAGTGGAGCACAGTACACTAGTAGGTTTGCTTACCTCGGGTGCATGTGATGTGGTCGGAGGTCTTCTGAGACGCACCCTACTCGAGGAGGGGCAGCGGACGTGTAGCTGAAAGTGGGGTGTTTTGGCTTGCCCGACCTTTGGTCGTGGTGTAGACATGCTCCCAAAATTATTCCTTGGCCTCTGTTGTCGTCCACGCAATTCTTTTACGCCAAACATGCAAGTTGGAACAATCTAGGGACACTATCGTATTCTTTGTAATCCACTATGTCACGAATTTCACGTCTTAATCCTCCATAAAAGCGTGCTATTGCGCCTTCTTCATCCTCAATAATATCACAGCGCAACATGCTAATTTGTAGCTCCCGATAATATTCTTCTACGGATCTATTACCTTGATTTAAGCGCTGTAATTTATTACGCAAATCACGTTTAAAAGAAGGTGGGACAAATCTGTTAACATAGCAACCTTTAAACCATCCCACGTAGTAGGCGCTAATGCTTCGGTGCAAACCTTATTCCACCAAATGATGGCAAAGTTTTTAAATTCACTTGTGGCTTGCCTAACTCTATGCACTTCAGGAACTAAGTGAGCATTCAATTTTTGTTCTACCGTCATCTCCCAATCTAGATATATTTCTGCATCATAAGCACCCGCAAAAGATGGTATAGTGAACTTGACTTTAGCATATGGATCATCATGGGTATTATGTTGCTGAAAATTGTTACCTCTCATACCTTGACGGTTGAAGTTCGGCCGGTTCCGTTGTCGTGCATCAAAGGCGTCGTGGTCGTGCATCTCATTATCATTATCAAACTCATGATCATGGGCTGCACCATGAGGTTCCACACGACCAGCGTTTGGTGGTCGATTCACCATTCTTCGAGGCGTGTAGTGGCGCGCAATACTATCGTTGATTGAGCGTTGTAATGTGATCGTGGTAGCTTGAAGCTTCCTATCGATGTCCTCATTAACGGTAGTCGTTGTTCATCCAATAGCGTCATGAGCTCTTCCTCAAAATACACTCTTGCGCATCAATCCTTCACGACATGGTTAGTAGGAGACAAAAGACAACACAAAGGTATTATCCCTATCACTATTAGGTGGTCGAAGGTGGAATCACACACTCTCAAGCGTCTTACCAAGCTCTTATGAGTTTCTTACCAAATTGCAAGCGGTGGTACGATCGGCGAAGGTGGGATGTACGATCACGGCGGAGGCGAATGCGAGGATCAATCGAGGGCCAAAGTTTGTGGAGCTCGGATAGGCAATGTTTAGTAGCAAGGAATAGCAATAATGAAATCAGATTAGCAAAGCTGAATAAAAGTCCACAATGCTAAATCACGATTCTTTGGCCCAAACGCGTTCCTAGAACTAGCTCAAGCAAGCGGAAGGATAGGGTAGATACAAACACAATCGGATCCAAAATCACAAAGCAACTCCTTCTTTTCTTCTTCTTCTTTTTTTGCACTCTTTGCTTTCTTTTTCTTTTTTTTTTGGACTGCAAAAACCCGACCTAGGGTTTTCTTTTTTCTTTTCTTTTTTTTGCGAATGTGACCTTGACTCAAAACTCTTCAAAACCCTTTTCTGGGTCTATGGATATATATGGGTCATAAACTTTTTCCGGAGAGCAGGGGTACAAAGGTAATTAAAAGATACTCTCTCTCTCTCTCTCTCTCTCTGAACTTTAGCTATGGGAAAAATTCGACCAGTCGATTGTTTTCGACCAGGTGGTGGGGTGTCAAGAGCAACAAGATAATAAATAGGGTTGTCGGACACGAGTGGTTGGTCGAATCCGACCAGCGTTCGTTTTCGACCAGTGGAGAAGCGAATCCGAGTAGGTGGTCGTATGGGGTGGTGTTGTGGTCGTATGGGGGTGGTGTTGTGGTCGTATTGGGGGGTGTCTAGATGATCGACACACCAAAGACTCGACGCTAGAAACTAGATTACGACGACTAGACCAGCAACAAAGACACCGACGATGGACTCGAATTCAACAACGCGAAACTGAAAACACAATTGCGAAGGCACAAAGTGGTTTGGACGGCGGAATAATTACAATCTAAATTTTTTTGTAGGGCAATTTTACGGACTCTAGGTGATGGAACAAAACTCACAAAAGGGATAAGCGAAATTACCTAACGGGCAACCTTAGCTCGATACCACTTGATGAGTCACGGCGGCCGATCTTCCGATAGGTTCGATTTGGTTAAATCGTGAGGGCGTTGGCGCTTTGAGGCTTCCACCAGCGGATCGTCACCTCGCAATTCGCTACACCCGCTTGCGCTGTCGTTATCGACCACGCTTGCACGCGATCGACCTTACCACTAAGGTTATTGTTCACGCAAGCAATCGAAGCAACTCACAAGAACAAGGTAGATGCAATCCCGAATTGTATTGCGGATATAGATGAAGTTTACAAGTGGGGTTCCTCAAACCGATAATCGCTAAACCGTAGTTGGCGAAATAATCTAAGAAAAACCCGCCTCTAAACTACGGCGACTCAGTATATATATAGGGGGCGTGAGGAGGTCGACCTAGGGTTGTCTTGCGTAGTGGGATGAGGCGTACACAACTGGACTCCGATCTCGTCCACGTTTACAAAGTCTTATTAGTTTCCAAAGCGGTGTGCAACACCTTGTGTCGCGTATTTACGGTCGAAGATCTAGTCGTGGGATGGTCCTAGGGTGGTCTTGAGGAGTCCATGCTATCTTTGATCATAGATTGTGTCCAACAGTCTTGTGCTCGCCTCTCTCGGTCGTAGAGTGCTCCCAACAAGTCATCCGGTCGTAGGCCTTCTTGAAGTGGTCGTAGGCCTTCTTGAAGTGGTCGAGGCCTTGCGGGCCGTCGTGGACCTTCTTGAACTGGTCGTAGGCCTTCTTGAAGTGGTCGTAGACCTTCTTGAACCTGTCGTAGGCCTTCTTGAAGTGGTCGTAATCCTAGATTTACAGTACAAGTAAATCATCTCCATTAGGCGACATCATAGAGTTCTCAAATAATACACTCAGCCCTAGAAATGATTTTACCTGATAGATTAAGTCACGTGCTCTAGCTCTTGTCATAGGACCTTGTAGTCCAACACCCAAATCTGGAAGGTCTTGTGTAGTACGTGTATCCGAAGGAGGGATGTCCTCATCACTTCCGCACAGAGAAATCGGATAAAGAGAAATGGGTTCGACCGCCCGTAGCACACCGGTCAGACCGATTTGCCACCGGTCCGACCGGTGACCACGGCCCGATCGGCCGTGACTCTGAAACCAAACCCAATTGCTCCACTTCAAATGGCAAAACACATTCGCTCATTTGAATGCAATTTTCGACAAGGTTTCAAAGATGATATTCTCAGTAGGTTACAAAACACATTTGCTAACCCTTAGAATACTCATCACAAGGAAAAAGGTACATGGACTTACACCATTTACAAAACACATTTGGAAACTTAAGTCACATGCTACAAGAAATCAAACATGAGCATCAACTATTTGCAAAACACATTCGCAAATAACAGCATCATGCCACAAGGCTAAGGTGCATGGACTTCAACCATTTGCAAAGTATAGTCGCATGCTACAAAGATTGAATGCATGAGCCTCTGCTATTTGCAAAACACATTTGCAAATAATAGCTCCATGTATAGATGATCTAGAGCAAACACAATGAGCTATCAACACATGACTAACTCATGCTACTAGTCAAGACCCCTCTTAATAGTACGGCAATCCTATACTAGTAATCCGGTCTTCCAACCAAACACCAAGACCGGTAAAAGACTAGGAACACATCCTTAGCCCTAGCTAGTCATACCTTTGCCTTGCATCTTCTTGAAGCTTGATGACGCACATCAACACTTCAAGTCCGGGTCCTTGACTTTGACAATCATCAACACATGATGATTTCTTCACTTCGGGATCTTGTCTTGAACATCATCAACACATGATGATTTCTTCATCCCGAGTCTTCACATGCATCAACACATGATGCATTCCTTCACTTGACCTCCATCAACACATGATGGGTCTTCTCTTGTCTTGACGATCAACTCATGATCATCTCTTCTTGATAAGCATCAACTCATGACGCATCCTTTACACCAAGCTCTTGACTTGATGATCAACTCATGATCATCCCAAGTCTTCACCATCCTGGAACATAACCTATTCATCCAGCTCATGGAAAATGTTAGTTCCACAATGTGATTATCATTAATTACCACACCATACCATTAACTCATAATGGTGGGACAAGATACCTCAATCTTTCTCTCTTTGGTAATTGATGATAACCACTTAATTACTCATAAATTGAATGATGATAAATGAGAGAACAAATTGAGTATATATCAACTACACAAGTTATATATATACTCTAACTTGAGTATACAAGAACTACACAAGTTTTATATACTCATAATCATGAGTATACAAGAACTACGCAAGTTTTGTATACTCAAACGGATTTGTTTCAAAGTAAAGATCACAAATATTTGTGAAGAATGGAATATGGATCAATACTAATGAAACCACAAAATATAGAATAAAACTCCCCTTAAATGTGTGCATACACAAATGTATAATAAGATCATATGCACATATTCAAGTTTAACTTATGGTTGAATTCAATCCTATATTTTGGATCCGAGGAATGCAACAATATATAAGATTAAGATGTCGATTGCATACCTCATTGAATTTCACCTTTATATCCAAATAAGACTACACAAGATATTACTAGATAAAAGAGTTAGTCTCATATTTGGATTTGTCATTAATCACCAAAACAATCCATTACAAAATATTGGTGAATATTAGCCTTTTTTGATATATTTTAGTACCTTTTCCAGTTACAACGTGTAGAGATGTGAGAGAAGCTATGTCCTTCATTTCTGGCAACCTACAAACAGTTGACCTTATCATCAGCGATGTGTTCTTTCCAAACGAAGACGGTTTGCTCATTCTACAAGAAGTAACCTCGAAGTTTGACATCCCTACAGTGAGTAAGTTTCTCTAATACCCTTCCCTATACATATATTTTCTTTAATTTAGATGTTTTAGTTTTTATTTTCCTGGACTGTTTATTTTCTCCTCTCTTGCACCATAAAACCGCCCTCATACCCTGGTGCTACCTTCTAATCCTACTATCTTACATGAACTCTTCCTCCCCACGCAAGCTTCCACTTCCCAGCTCATCCCCCATGCACCAATTTAACACCACCACGTTTGGTGTTCTTTAGTTTGTAATGCAAGCAAGACTCTGCTTGTTTGGAACTTGCCACCATAAATATTACATGTGAATTATTGTCTAGATAGTACAGACTATATGTCCACTTCGGACTCACGAAGCATAACAACGGCAAATCTGGACTATCGGTGGAGTCGTTAGTGTGAAAGACTAAATTTTAGGTACGGTGGAGTCATCAGCGTGAAAGACTAAATTTTAGGTACGGTGGAGTCGTCAGCGTGAACCAAATAATATTACCCTCAAAAGCAAATGAAACTATACACACACTATATTGCAACTCGCAATCGCAACCGCCCACGTGGCTGGCTAGTACCACCTGTCGCCGCCGCCCACGCCAGTCGGCGGGCACCCCTGGACCCCCAACCCACCACCACATCTACCCCTCGTAGCCTCTAGGGCGCAGCACGCTGCCACGCTCGCTGGCTTCGCCCCGCACCCACTTGGTCGCTCGCCTCTCCGCCGTGCGCCGCTCGCTAGGGTTAGAGAGCACCGAGAACGCATGTGCAATTGGGGAGATCGCTCGATCTGGCCACGGCTCACACACGCACGCCTCACGGGCCTTACCAAATTGGGCCTCGGCCTACCTTCCCGGCTGCCCCCACCATCTTCATTCAAGCAGCCCAGCTTTGAGAGGCTTGCACTAGCACGCCTGCGTAGCTAGAGCTCATCAGAATGGTAAGTCCGCCCCTGAAGATAAGGTCACCAAATCAAACCCTAGAAAATTAGTAGATAACAATAAAGCTAGCTAGACAATGCAACTTGAGCTAGCTAGACAACTTGAAAGTCTGGTTAGACATTAGGCAACTCACCAATTGGCTATTATGGGAGATATATACCTAATGTATATTCTCCTTTTTCTCATTGTGACACTCCCGGATCCTAGAAACCTAGCAATTAAGTATCATTATCGCTAGTTATAATCGAGTTGGTACAATATAAAGTATGGCCAAAACATTCCAAGCAAGTCGTGTTCAGGGCAATTGCAAATGACGACACAATTAAAACCCTGAGGAGTTTATATGGGACGTTTGGACCGTATTAGAGGTGCATTTTGCGTTATACGCGTGGTATGCCGACAATAGGAGTATATTACAGTTCGTTGGCTGAACCGAAGAAGAAACACCCACTCGGCAGAACCTGGTGCTTCGGCAGAAGCTGCACAACGGATGAACGCACACGCTGGAAGACGATCGAAGATGAAGCACACACGCAAAAACACTGGGTGAAAACACAAGCATGCGCCGGAAGCAATAATCTCACGAACACAACAAGGACAAAACATATATTTTGTGCCGCACAACCGCACAACTACTGTAGCCTATCTGTTTTCTCCCTTCTATTGCTTCTACTAAAAACTGATTACAGGGTGCCTTTTTTTTGAGAGCAAATGACTATTCATATTCGGAATGGATTCTACGTATCCTGAAGGGATATATACCACGCAAACTCTAGTATCCATAATGAATATTGTCTAAATACGAAAAACAAACTCTCTCTAAAAACTAGATATACCATATACACAAAGATTACTAACAAATCACTCCCTAATCTTTGTGCACGTGCTTGATCTCGACTATGCCAATCTTCGCATGTAGTTGTTGGAACTTGACACACCCAAGTGCCTTAGTAAAGATGTCCGCGAGCTGTTCTCCAATGCTAATATACTCCACCTCAATTTTGTCATTCTCAATGCACTCCCGAAGGAAATGATACCGAGTGTCGATATGCTTGGTTCGGTCATGAAAGACCATATTCTTGTTGAGGGAGATAGCGGACTTATTGTCCATCTTGAGCACAACACTATCGGCTTCTTCATTCTTCAGCTCACCAAGCAAGTGTGCGAGCCAAATGCCTTGACACTCCGCCTTCATCGTAGCAATATATTCAGCCTCGCGAGAGGACAATTCTACGACCTTCTGTTTTTTAGACTGCCAACTGGCAATACTTCGGCTGAAGAAAAATAGCACACCGGTGGTGCTCTTGCAGTCGTCGACGTCACCGGCCATGTCGTTGTCGCTGTAGACAACGAGCCGTGACTCCTCCGCCTTCCTTGCATAGTGGCAGCCATAGTTTTGAGTACCAACAATGTACTGAAGGATGTGTTTGACCGCTGCCAAGTGCTCGGTTGTTGGTGTTTCCTTGAAACGGCTCACATACCCAACCGAGTATGCGATGTCAGGCCGAGTATACACCAGGTACCGTAGACTCCTGATGATGCTCCTGTATGCCGTGGCGTCAGTGGGAGGAGCTGAGCTCACCTTGCTCAGCTTGAACCTGGACTCCATCAGAACATGGCATGGATTGCAATCTACCATGCCACTTTTCTCCAGAATCTTCGAGATGTACGCCGCCTAGTTTAGCGTGGTGTACCCATCAGTCTGGTGTACTTCTATGCTAAGGTAGAAGCTCAGCAAGCCCAGATCACTCATCTTGAACAAGCTCTTCATCTCCTCCTTGAAACTGGTAAGCTCTTGCGGATTCGTCCATGTGATGATCAAATCGTCGACGTACACCCCACAAGACGACACGATACACCGTTGCCACGATGTACACGGCGTGTTCCAACGCGCTCCAGTGAAACCCAAGTGACAGTAAACAACTGTCGAGCTTAAACGTTCCACGCTCTTGGCGCTTGTCGCAAGCCGTTCAATACCTTGCGAAGCTTCAGGACCTTCTCCTCGTGGCCATCAACCACGAAGATAGGGGTTGTGCGATGTAGACTTCCTCCTCGAGTTCGCCGTTAAGGAACGTTGATTGTACATCCATGTGACGCACTGTCCACCTCTCATGCACGACGAGTGTGATTAGTATGCGCACAGTTTGAGGCGAGCGACTAGCGCGAACACCTCGTCGAAGTCAATGCCATGCTGCTGCACATACCCCTTTGCTAAGAGACATGCTCTATGCTTAACGACAGTGTCGTGCGAGTCCTTGACCTTGTACACCCACTTCAGGCCAATTTGGCGGTGACCAGCAGGAAGATCAATGAGCTACCACGTTCTGTTCTCCTCGATGGAACTCATCTCCTCAAGCATTGTTCGGTGCCAACATTGATGTTATTCAGCGTCGGTGAAACCAGCGGGCTTTTCTACTGTTGTGAGGTGTAGCTCGTTGACCTCGAGCTCAACCACTGATGTGGTATCGTATAGATTCTGTAGCGTGTGATTCCGCCATGGTACGCCGTTGGGCAGGGGCATGGCATTAGGAGGAGGTGACATGAACTCCATATCTCATCCGACTCATCTCCGCGACCGTCCGTGACTAGCATTGCCACGACGAGCCTCCTTCTCAGCAAGATGGAGGAGCGCCATGGTCGGGGTCCGGGATATTGGCATCCCCGAGACATTCGCCATTCCACGGCTGGGCCTGAATTCGCATCGCCGCACCACGCTATTACAAACTCGGAGTTCCTAAATACGACGCAAGGGGATCCTTGAATTGGCTCAATCATTATGAACAATTTTTTCGCGCCGTAAGACTGACAACAATGATCGGGGTGGTTGGCGACATACCACCACGGAGCGCGCAAGAGTGGTATTATCATTATGAGCGCACTCGCGTGCACCTCGTGGATACTTTCAAGGAGATGTGCCATGTGCGCTTTGGACCACCTATCCGCAAAGAACCCATTGGCGAATTGAAGCGCTCGACACAAACCGCCTGTGGAAGCATATCAAGAGAAGTTCTCGCCTTGTTGGGTCATGTCGATCCTCACACGAACAAGGAAGAACGCACTGCTCACTACGGGCTCCAAGATGAAACCGTGTCGACGTGAGATCCAACAAACCGATGACTTGCAGCCTTGCAATGAGCCTTGCTCGGGCCTATGAGAAGAAGCTCAAGGCGGCGCTGGTTTCACGTGTTCCTTTCGACCAGAACTGGTGCCCACATCCTCGCCAACCACGGCCGTCGGCACATGGGCATGCTGGTGGCCACTTCGAGGCAAAGACCGCAGAAGACGCTAATTTCGCGCTTGTCTCCTGCAGAGTTATTTAACGACGCCGCCAGGGGCGTACAACTCGCGACGAGAAATTTGCCTGCGGCATCGCCGCTGTCGTTCTACATCGACCATTTACGACTCGACGGCGATGATGATGGCGGAGCCCCGATGATCCGTGGAACCACGCATCTCATTGAACGCTTTCGTTTTGGCGGCGCAAGTACCATGCTCGACACTCACGGCATGACGTGATCGCTTTGATCGATTCTTGCCCAGCTTTTCAGGAGCTGCTGCCTGCCTCCACGATTCAAGACCATCTGATACACCTCAAGCCAAACACGGGCGTAGCGATCGACCATACCGCTACCCACAACCTAAGGATGAACTCGAGAAGCAATGTGCGACGATGCTCGCGCAAGGGATTATCAGACCCAGCACGTCGCCGTTCTCCTCCCCGGTCCTATTGGTGCGCAAGCAGGATGGCTCGTGGCGATTTTGTGTGGATTACCGCGCCCTCAACACCGTTACTAGTAAAGACAAATTTCCCATTCCTGGCCGTTGAGAAGTTATTGGACGAGTTGCGGGCGCCGCTTTCTTCACCAAGTTGGATCTCCGCTCAGTCTATCATCAAGTTTGCATGCATCCGGCCGACGTCCACAAGACGGCGTTCCGCACTCATCATGGCCACTTCGAGTTTTTGGTGATGCCATTCGGACTAACTAACGCGCCGGCAACTTTCCAAGCCCTAAGGAACAGGGTGCTCGCTCCCTTTCTCCGTCAATTTGTACTCGTCTTTTTTGATGATATTTTGATCTACAGCCCTTCATGGTCCGAGCACCTCCATCATGTTCGCACCGTCCTCACCGCCATTCGCGACAATCACTTGGTGTTGAAGAAATCCAAGTGCGTTTTTGCGGCGCCTTCGGTCACCTACCTCGGACATGTGGTGTCCGCTGCCGGCGTTGCTATGGACAAACAGAAGGTGGCGGCTGTCGAAGAGTGGCCACAACCACGATCGGTGCGCGCGGTCCGCGGTTTTTTGGGCCTCGCCGGCTATTACCGCAAATTCATCAAGAATTATGGGGCATTGGTGGCCCCCCTCACGGCTCTCCTCAAGCGGGATGCTTTCCGATGGTCTGATCAAGCGGCATCGGCCTTCTCTGCCCTGAAGCATGCCCTGTCCACAGCACCGGTGTTACAGCTTCCCGATTTCAACCGCACTTTGGTGGTCGAATGCGACGCGTCGGGGTCGGGTTTGGGCGCCGTTATCCATCAGGAAGGTGGTCCCCTGGCATTTTTCAGCAGGCCTTTGCCACCTTGCTACACCGGGCTCGTCGCCTATGAACGCGAGCTAATTGGTTTGGTGCAGGCCGTGCGTCACTGGCGCGCATATCTTTGGGGCCGCATTTTCCTTGTTCGAACTGATCATTACTCTCTCAAGTTTTTGTTAGACTAAATGACATCCACCATTCCACAAGACGGTGGGTTAGCAAGTTGATGGGCTTTGATTTCACGGTGGAATTCCGACCAGATTCGCGAACCACGGTGGCGCTCGCTCCGCTTGGAGGCTGACGAACCATCCTCGCTTCTCCGACCGCTTCCACGCTCGACATCTTCGACCACCGCGACAGAAGTGGCGGCACGTAACCAACTCGCAAAGACCTTCGTGGACGCTTATACTCCATGGTGACAAGGAGCCGACTTGGTCCGTGGCGATGGGTTGATCACCGGAACGTCGGGTGTTCGCTCTGCCGCCGCAAGCCTTCACGCACTATTGGCCGCAGCTCACATCGGTCAACGGCGCCCAACGCACTACTCGACGTCTGCGTGCGATTTTCATGTCCCGGCGCCACACCGGTTCGATTACGACGGGACTGCGCCGTATGCCAACGCAATAAATCGGAGCATCTACACCCAGCCGGCTTGCTTCAACCCTTGCCGGTTCCAAGTCACGTATGGATGGACATTGCCATGGATTTTGTCGAGGGTCTGCCGCGTGTACACGGCAAGTCGGTCATCCTAACGGTCGTAGATCGCTTCTCCAAATATGCGCACTTCATTCCCCTCGGCCACCAGTACTCGGCAACATCTGTGGCTGCAGCCTTCTTCGACAACATTGTGCGTCTTCACGGCATTCCGAGCTCCATCGCCGATGCGGTGACACAGTATTCACCAGTTCTTTTTGGCGGGAACTTTTCCGTCTCTCCGGGGTGCAACTCAATTTCACTTCCGCTTTTCACCCCCAGAGCGACGGCCAGTCAGAAGCTGCCAATTAGGTGATCATCATGTACCTTATTTGCTTGACAGCTCAACGTTGTTGATCTTTGGTGTTGCAGTGCATGGATGACATCGGCGTCTACGGTCATGTGTTTGGCGCATGACCCAGTGTGTCCTCTCCTAGTGTGTCGACTTGTTCACCACCTGTGACAGGGTGAGAGATGTATTCCACAGTGAAAGTCTCACTAGGAGCCATCCGCGCGTGGTCTCTGGCTTCCCAGTCCCACTTCGATGCCTCATCGAAGACGACGTTGCGTGTCACATGCACACGCTTGCCGACGGTCGTACACCGGATGCTTTAGATCTGGGTTCGTAGCCGATGAAGACCATGGTTTTGCTCTGGTCGTCGAGCTTCTTGATGTTCGGCCACACCTCCTTCACATGCGCGATGTAGCCAAATATGCCGAAGAATTGCATGCTTGGTCGTGTTTCATACCACGCCTCATAGGGCGTCTTGCCGTCGACACTCTGGGTTGGTGCGCGATTAAGGATGTAGACGACTATTGTGACCGCCTCGCCTAGAACTCCCCTGGCATGTCCTTCGCCTTCAACAGGCTGCGTGCTATTGCGACGATCATCTGATTCCGGCGCTCGACAATGTCGTTCTATTGTGGTGAGTACGACGTTGTGAGGTGTCTCTTGACACCGCGATTCGCATAACACTCACCAAACTCTGCAGATGTGAACTCGCCGCCACGGTCAGTGTAGAGTGCTTGCAACTTCCGCACGGCTTCCACCTCTACACCGGCCTGGAAGTGCTTGATCGTTGCTGCAGCCTCATCCTTCATTGCCAGCAGTGTCAGCCACATGTAGTGACTAAGGTCATCGGCCAGGAGCAGGAAGTAGCGCTTCCCACCCAGTGTCGCCGATGTGACCAGTTCGCACAGGTCACCATGCACTAGCTCGAGGAGTTTCTCCGTGCGGTACTTGGCCTCTTGTGAGAACAGAGTATGATGTTGCTTCCCCGCCAAGTAGCTCTCGTGGATTTGGTAGATGTGGTCGATCTTTGGCAGTCCGCGCACCATGTCACGCTGTGCTAGCTTCCAAGGTGCCTCAAAATTGAGGTGATCGTAGTGGGCGTGTCAGCGCCATGTGTCGTTGTCAAGTCATGCCACCAGGCACACCGGCTGTGCTATGTCCAGGGAGAGAATATATAACCAGTTGCATGCACGGTTTACCTTGGTGAGAAGTTGTCGCTGGTGATCGTGGATTCGCAACACGCCTCCCTCGATCAACACTTCGCAGCCATTCTCATCGAGCTGCCCAAGGCTGACGATGTTGCTTCACAGCCGAGGGATGTAGTACACTCACGTTAGCGTGCGGTGCTCTCCATTGTGGCACATGAAAAAAACAATGCCACGTCCACGGATGTTGACAATTGAGCCATCGCCAAACTTGACAGAGCCAGTGGCACCGATGTCCAGCTCGGTGAAGATGTTTTTGCAGCCTGTCATGTGGTTGCTAGCCCCAGTGTCAAGGTACCACACATCAATGTGGTGGTCCTCTTCACATCCTAGTTGCACATTATCATGCACCTCGTTGAGCACGATGTCCTTGATCATGCTCTCGGCAGCCTCAAACGGTGCACACACCCTCGCCATGAGCAACGTGGGCTCATCATTGTCAACCTGCATCAAGTTGGCCTGAGTTTGCCACAGTTATGGCACTTGTCCTTCGACACATCGCAGTCCTCGTTTGATGCAGTGCTACCACCGCTACCACCGGATGAGCCCTGGCCATGCTCACGTAACTTCATGCACGCAAGCCACTCATCTGTGAGGAGCAGGCGTCCGTTAGTATCGTAGGTGTTGTCTTGGTCGTAGCGCTCTTCTGTGGTCTTCAGTCATCTAGTGAGCTCCTCCACCAAGAGCATCTGCAAGTCAACTAGCATCTCAATTGAGATCGCTACCTGAGTATACTTCAGTAGGACGATGTAGAAGAATTTTTTTAACAACACGGTCTTCCCCAACTTGTCCCCGAGTATCTCCAAATTTTGACTAGGCTAGTGAGCCACATTGCGAAGTCATCCACCGACCAGTGAAAACTTTCTCGGTTTCAAATTTTTACCAGATGGGACTGGTAAGACCGGTTACCGGTGAAAATCAAAAATTTTGGTTGAAATTTTTGAATTTTAAATACAAAAATCAAATTCGAACATATTTCATGCAAATTTGGATTGTTTTTTTTTGGATAAATTTTATCAAAACCGATTTTTCACCGCTGGTAAAAATTTCTACCGATTATCGGCGATAACCGGCGAAATTTCGCCGGTAACATTTTCACTGCCACCAACTTGTTGTTCTTGAATTTGATCGCCTCTAATTATTTGCACATCATCTGTGCCTTTTCCTCGCTCACGTGTGGAACTTCCAAGTGTAGTGTCTTGATGGTGACCCATGCGTCCTTGGCGGTATTCTTGACCGCGAGCATTGGCAACTTCTCTGGCGGGACGGCACAGAATATGGCAGATAGCGTCATTCTGTCATCGCGGTAGTTTGCATTGTTGGGGTTGATTGCCTCTCACAGGCCTTGCGTATGTAGGTTTGCCGTCATCATGAGAGCTCAATCTCCATAGTTGGTTCACGTCAGCATCGGGTAGACGACCGATCCACCTGACTCCCTCACCGCCAATGGATCACCACTTCTCCACCGCCGCCGCTGTCGGATCCCACCTCCAGACGTGTGTCGATATCGCTAGGCATCCTTGGCGAGGAAGTTGAGTGGGAAGATGGTCGAGATATCGCCATGAGATCGAGCACAAGGCTCCGATACCAATTGTTAGCTGAACCGAAGAAGAAACACCCACTTGGCGGAACCTAGCACTCGGTAGAAGCTGCACAACGGATGAACACAGCGCACACGCTGGAAGACAATCGAAGATGAAGCACACACGCGAACACACTGGATGAAAACACAAGCATGCGCCGGCAGCAAGAAGATCACGAACACAAGAAAGACAGAATGTACATTTTGTGCCGCACGACTGATGCAGCTTTTCTATTTTCTCTCTTCTATTGCTTCTACTAAAAAATGATTACAGGAGTGCCCTTTTATTGAGAGCAAATGACTATTCGTATCCGGAATGGATTTTACGTATCCTGGAGGGATACCACATAAACTCTAGTGTCCATAATGAGTACTACTTAAATACGAAAAACAAATTCTCCTTAAAACTAGATATACCATATACACAAAGATTACTAACAAAGATGTCAGCACTGTACGCACGGACATGTATTAAAGTCTACAACCTTTGTGAGTGTTGGGATTTGGGACAAGCGCACTGTTAGTTATAATAATGTTGAGTTTAAAGTAAGTACTAACGAAACTTATACCTGTTAATCGATCAGCAATGTCTTCAAGTGGTGATACGAGTACAGTGATGAAGTATATCGCCAACGGGGCTTCTGATTTCCTCATAAAACCGGTGAGAATTGAAGAACTGAAGAACATCTGGCAGCATGTGTTCAGGAAGCAAATCCGGGAGCACAAGAAGAACAGTTCTACGTGTGGAAGCCGTGAACAGTTATATCCACCACCAACCGTAGCTCCTTCTCCAGGTGCTGCGAGAACAACCGGAATCGTCGAAGCCGCGGCAATAGTGGAGAGGGAGGTAAGAGAGATCAATGGAACAATCACAGATGTACAAGATCTCACGAAGTCTAGGCTGAGCTGGACTATGCAATTGCACCGTCAGTTCATTGCAGCAGTGAACTTCCTGGGAGCAGACAGTGAGTGATCGATCTCAACTCTTTATCTTCTTTGCAGTTCGATCTACTCCAATATATTAACAGTTTGACATGTATCTATATGCATTAGTTTGACTCATTTAACTGTTGTCTCTCTCCTATTTAATTCTTTGTTTTAATAAGTATTTCTTCATTTACAGAGGCAGTTCCAAAGAAGATATTGGAGATGATGAAGGTTAAACATTTGACAAGAGAGCAAGTCTCAAGTCATCTGCAGGTAATTGAGCTAAATTCCAGTATTACGAATGGCAGACAAGTTCCATTTCCTATGCTTGTGAGCCTGCCATATACTTCACACACTAACTTGCTAGAAATCCTGTCCAGTATGCATGCATGCATTCATGATGCATTATCTATCATTCATGCTCTCACACACTGACATACATCTTGGTTAGTTCGATCTCATGTTTGAATTTATGGGTCAATAGAAATTAGGACTTGCAAAAAAAATGCACATTTGCTCAATCAAATGGAGAGGCACGAAGTTAGACAAAGTTTATGCACAATACTCGATTTGCTTGCTAAGTTCGATTCGCTCCAAATTATCTTGCATATATACATATATATCAGGTATCACCTAATAATATAATTTCATATTACCAAAAGTTTAAGAGCATTCTTGACTCGTGGGTTCTAAGTTACTGCATATTGCTAAAGCGTACACACATGCATGTAGCTTGTTCCGATTGTTGGACCGAAATAGCGACTAGAGGAAGGATGTGAATATGAGCCCACACTTTTTCACCTTGGTATTCAACTACCTTTTCTCTCCAATAGCTATGAGAAGCTATGAAGAATAAGGCATCAAGATCACCGCGGAAGACTTAAGCTGAAACCGAGAAGATCAACTCTCAACACCCTCTGTCGGTCTGACCGCTGGTGAGGCCGGTCTGATCGCCACCTGAAAACTACCATGACGAAGGATCCACAAATCGACCTAACTTTTGATCTAGTGATCCAAATTCCCAGAAATTTCAGATATATTTCAACAAGAAGGTCATGAACGTATTCCAATGGAGGATCGAGATGATTGTAGCCAAAGTTCAACGAATTTCTTGATTGATGGCAAGAAGGCTCAAAACCAGAGAAAACCTAAACTTGATCCAAAGGCTTGCGCGTGGGTGGAAGATGGTCAAGATAACCTTAGATTAGATCTCACAAGTCCTAGCAAGCTAGATCACAATGAGAGAACAAATCAAAACCCCTAGAACACAAAAATCCCAAAATCATCATAGAGAGAGCAAGAACAAGAGACAACTAATCTTAGGACAAGTTTGATTGGATTGATCAAAGCCATTGTAGATTTACAGCCACTCCACTGTAGAGAATAAAAGCTCACTCAAGAGCTCCCAATCTCTCAATACATCTCTTTCTCAAACCAAGCCTCCTATATTTTCTCCACTTTCCCTAAATCTCATATTAGGGTTTCCAAGGCTTGATTGTGCAAATCATGCACCGACCCTTATATAGAGGAGGCTAGGTCTAGAGAGAAAACCCTACCGGACACTTGTTAACCCCATAGACAAACAGGTCTACACTCAAGCATACTTCTCAAAGTAGGTGACGATCTGGGTCTCCCGAATTTGTTTCTTTGTGATCTTCTCCTTTTCTTGACCTAAACATCTTCTTCATTGCATCGTCTTGCGTCGCAGTTTCTTCAAGGTCACCAACCCACTATTTTAGTAAAGATACCAAAATACCTCTTCTCGATCCTTCTCCATGACCGAGTCCAACCAACGTAAAACAATCCCATGCTTTGTCATGCGTAGGTTCAACAAAAGCTTTCCACATACCGGCAAGTCTCTCTCATCCGGCTCCCACCGTACCACCTTGGCACTTGCACCGACCCCGAGCCACTTGATGCAACCCATTGCACTGAACTTCTCGTTCGGTCGTTCTTGTCCATCTTGCGTCATGCTTGAGTCCAACCACTTCACCCGGCATCCTCGATAGTTTTGGACTTCAGCTCTCTTAGCCTAGTCCTGGTCATCCTCACCATTGACAGTAGTTGACTCCAAGCGCCCCTGCACAACAATAGACCAAGAAATCGATTACGGGCACAAGTTCTTTGCAACTTGACTCACGTTAGCCAAACCATGCATCATGCAACAGCTATACACTAAATCCCATGACTTTGACCAAATCCGCAAAATCACCACAGCTCACTGTGCATGATCTTGCCATGGCCAGTTAGACCGTCGACCCTTAGCCAATTTGACCTCAGGCCACTGGCAGTCAGACCGCCAACCACCGGCCGATCTGACCTCCAACCCCAAAAACTAGGGACCAGTCAGACTGCCTACTGGTCTGACTACCAACATGCTACCGGTCAATCCGCTTCCCAATTCTCAAAACACCCCTCTTTGAAATTTTGAGCAAAACTCTATCTAGTTTTGCGTCCGATCTCTATTTTTAATGGCACCAGATACAAACACACCCCAAACAATCTCACACAAGTGTTTGGTACCCAAACCTCAAAATTCCATACCGTCGGTCTGACCGCTACCCCTAGACAGTTGGACCACCAACCTCAGTCGATTAGACTGTCGACTCCCAGATAGCAAAAATGACATTTTGCTAAACCGAGGATTTTCGCCCCAAAACACCTCAACACATATGTCAATTGTTCAACACTAAGATTAGGACCATACCCCATGGTCTCCACACATCTCTCACTTGACGAGCACATTGGCAATCTACCCAAAAATGCAAATTGGAGGTTTTTTATTTATAATTCTCACTCGGTTTTGCAAAAAGTCTCAAGTTGGTCCATAAGAAAGAGAAAGCTAAGAAAATGACCAAGATGGCTTGAGAAACGTAGAAGCAAACTAATAGAGGCAATGAAGTGCAAAAAAAACTTCAAATACAAAGATGGCTTAAAAAATTCACTCAAGTTTCATATGAAAGAAAAATTGTTCAATTTGACCTTTAATCATAGTGAGGTCTCAATTTCGCAATTTACACCAATAAAAAGACATTAGAGCTCAAGAATACGTATGAGAATGCTCCCCCTCACTAAGATCTACCTTTTTAAATTTATTCCCATGTTTTCACTTCCTCCCCGGAATGCATGCAAAGCTTTTCATTTCCTCCCCCTGAATGCATGCAAAGCCCCTTTTTTAGCATTTTTGCCATATTTTCTCCCCCTTTGACATTGAAGTCGTCAAGGAATCACGCCTTCCTCTTATCCAATATTTTAGTTCTAAAGATGCAAGGAAGAAACATAAGAAGGGGCATGCATGAAATAAAATAGAGTGACTTCATTTTAAAAATTTTAGTTTTTAGGAGCATGAAGCTTTGGAGATTACCCAATACGAAGAAGCTTGCATCTTCTAATGCACAAGACATATCGAGTATGAAAGCTAGCATATCATGAAAGGCAAACTACACATTGACATCAAGACATATCCACAAGCCATCTATTCTAGTGAATAAACTGAAATCAATAGAGGATAATCTGAATAGACTACAAAAGTATGAACCAAGCCACAACAAGCAAGTAATCCAAGATAATGAAATAAGCATTGAGTACTAGAAGGATCACAAAGCCGAAAACTTGAAATAACTCTGCTCAATTTCAATTGATTTTCAATTTTTTCTCTAGGCGTGTAACAGACCATTTGTGAGCAAACATATGATATTTTTAGCATGAAAAAGCTCTAGTAGGGTGTAACAGACAATTGTTGAGCTAAGAGTGCTCTAAGCGTGTAACAGACCTTTCGCAAGCACTCCCTTGTTTTTATTTTCTTTTTATCGGGATACAGCTTGTTGTTTTTGTGAAAACTGGGGATTTTTCAATAAAGCATTAAAATTAAGAAAAAGTCATGAACTGTCCAAGATTTTCTTCTAAGTTCAAGATAGATTCAAGATAAGACAAGTAATCCTATATTACACTCAAAAGTCATGTACAATATCTCAAATGACATAAAAGCCTAGCTCGATTCATGCCACAAGTTGAATTTAGTTATCACTTGATAATTTTAGATTAAGCCTAGACCTTCTAGCTCTAGGTCACATGCCAAGGCATCAACAAGTAGCTAAGAAAATTAATAGTGCTAAGACAAGCATACAAGTTATAGCATGGCATCAATCAAAAGCTAGCCACACCATAGGGGTAATAACCAAAGCTCCATCAAATTAAAAGTTGAAGCATTAAAGCTATATTACAATGCACCATTTTTATCTTTCATATGAATACAACATGATACAATGTATTAAATGCATGAAAAAACAATAAAAGCCAAAGAAATATCAAAATGATCAACTCCCCATCAAACCAGCTCACAAGGGTAAACTACCACCAACTCACTCCTTGTCGGACCCGGATTTTGTAAATCCAAATCCTCTGTGAGATTACTGTGCTATTCCCTGGATCAGTAGCTAGCACTCCACAGGTACATTGCTGAATCAAACCATACATGGCGCAAACTTTATTTCATTCATTAATTTACACATCAGAGTTTACATAGACCACTTTGGGCCAATTTTTACAATAAGGCCAGACAGGCCAAAAGAATACATTACAAAAGATAGCGGAAGCAACAACGGAAGCAAAGGGGTGAGGGCACATCTTACCGCAGGCAAGTGACTGGGGAACCCGTGTACGCCCGATATTATCCGAAAAACTTCAGACAATATAGAAGGTACACAAGAACCAACGAAGTCAGCTAGACTGGGGTGAGACTAGAACAACTAAGGACTAAACTACGCTTCAACATTTCCGGGTCTTGGACTTGAATCCTCGATGCAATTGCCGGCTCGGGGTTCTGTTTACGAGGTTTGGGAAAGAGCGAGGATAAGCACAACTACCGTGCTCATGAGCCCACACACGGATGCAATAATATACATGCAAGGTGTAACAAGGATGGCTCGGGTTCTTTTATTTGCGTAAAGCAACATTTGTAAATCTGGATATTAGAAAACTCCTATTACTTAGCATTTGGACCCAAATTGCATTTTAAAGAGATTAATTGTGCAATAATTGATAACAGAGAGAGGTTCCTCCATCGGAAACTCTGTCTCATGCTTCTTTTCTTTGGTGGTCATACCCACCTATTACCATCACTAGGGCAAGAATACCGGAAAAACCAATCAAGGGCTAGGTGAGCCCGCATTTTCATCCCACCCACAAAGTTTTTGAAATAGAACTATATCTTGCAAGTTCTTTTGCAGCCCTTGACCAGTAGGCACGGTACATTCGAGCTTTTATTCTCTGCAGAGATTGTACATCTTTACCCACAAGAGATAATCGACGATATGTACACACGTTTAGTAGACATGTGAATCAAGGGAGATTACCACAAGGCCTTTCCAAGGCATCCCTCGATATTCTTTGCACCGCTAAGGTTTCACTGGCGGGTGTGGATCCGTGGGACCCGACAACCGCTACGCCTGGACCCCTCTTGCGCCATGCAACTTACGCCTAGGGTCCGTAAGTTACATTCCCCAATCGTAGCCTCTTGGGCTCACGGTATAGAGAGCCCCTCAATAGTGCGGCTAAATGGGTGGACACCAATTAGTTAGCAGTCGACACCATTATAGACTTGTGGCTGTACTATTTTACAATAAGAGGTCATCACAGGATTAAGTCCTTAAGATTATCTGGGCGGTTCTTACCACATGCCATTCACAAAAATAACCTGGGCTACATTAGCACCCAACCATTTACCCTCCAGCTTACCATCCGCCCAGATGGTTATTAGCAAATTTTAGAGCTTTGGAGGAGTATAAAACAAATTATCCAACCATTCCAGTCATTCTCCCCAATGACTGCCCAAAACAAGTGATGATGATAAAAGGATGACGATTTGGGGTAGTAATACCCCGGTACTTAAACAAGTCTAGCATGGCATTTAAGTACGACCCATAACTAGTATGTTACCAGATATTTACTAGGGTGACAAGGATATTGGAAGTTCAACTTTCAAGGGAAATGGCATGTTAATGTATTAATCAACAAATAGGCATTTAGCTACCTTAGAGAATTTGACATACATTTGCATAAAAATTAAAGCATGCAATTTGATACTTTAACAGAATATAATTTGCATAAAATGTGGGATCAATATGATCAAAGTGTTGACTCGCCTGGGCTATTTTACCGTGGCCTTGATCTTACTCAAAGCCTGATTAGACAGAGGTTCGAAGTCTTGCTCGGCTTCTTTGCTTGAATCTTGGATCTGCTGGAGTCGTCGATTCTTCTGGACTTCGATTTCTAATTACGCAATAACGATTGAAACACCAAATAAATCCAAAGAATTCAAGAGAACAAATAAAACACACGAGCCTCAGAAAGATTGCGGAGGACGGCTTGAGAGAATGGTTTGAGCGACACTGGAATGTTTGACAGAGTCAAACGTCCAGTTGGGCGAAAGGAGGAATGACAGAGGATTTTTACGCCATGAGGAGGATACAAGAGGGTATGGTTGAAGGAGCTCTTGCGGAATGCTCTGCTGCGGATTGGAAGACGCAAGACTATCATTCGACAGGTGACAAAGCAACTCGACTACCGGTTCTACACCATATAGAATACTTGATCAACACCAAATCAAATGGCAACTCAATCCAAATCTCGGCTACGGATAATACTCATTGATTCAAAAGCTAGCTACTCAACTTACTACTACAACCTATTACCAAATCAAGACACAAATTCTATTGCCAAACCACAAATCAATTCCAAACAATACAAATTGATAAGGCAATCAAATCAATACTTCCAGCTTTCACCAAATATCATTACTCTTGACAAACATTGACCTCTTGGCGAACACTATCCAACGGTTAACAATTGATTACCAAATCCAATAGAGCGATTACTACGAAGATTAAAATTATCCTTAATAATCAAGATCACAATTAACAATTCAACTTCCTGCCAACAACACATTCTACTAATCTATGGCGACATTTCTTAATCGTTGGATCGATTGTAACCTCAACGTTGCTGCTACGAATAGGGGAACAACTACGAATCAAATGCTGACAATCGAAATACATAAATAACAAATTCTACACTCAACAATTCGATCGACGGATTTAACACAACCTCAACAATCGATTGATCGCAGACTTTCCATTTGCAAAACAAACTAATACCCTAATGCATTACTTCACAATCGCCAATTTAATACTGAACTTTCAAAAGGCAGAGTGCCTGAGAGATTTCAATGGCAAGATTAAACATTCCAGATTCAATTGACATAGCATTCTACTCACTGTCATTAACATGTATACTGTGGTCTTTTAACCAAAATATCAGCAATCAAAACAATCACAGGTAATAATTCAATCTACTGCCCAAATCAAAGATTAGTCATTATATATAACAACCATTGTTCAATAATCGACTATCAAAGACAATCACAAAAGATTCAATATACATACAAGATCTTTTCCAAATGACATATTATACCAATCACCATTAGAGCCAAAGCTAATGAACATTCACTAAACCACAATCATCAATCAACTCTGGAGGAACAACACAGATAGCAGTCCAGCTGATGAAACAATATAAGGCTTGAACAAGGATTCAGCAGTACAAATGGCAGCACAATTGGCACTGATGCTGCTGTCTGGTCTGAAGAACAGGGTTCGGCACACACAATGACACCAGCTGACCACATTCACCAATTATCATTCAATACCACAATCAACAATTGCATTCAACAAATATGGGAGACTGGCAGCTGGATCCTCAGGGGAGCAATCGGCAGAGAGGGCAAGGGGAGGGAGACTCGGCCACAGTGAGAGCAAACGGCAGGGGGAGGTGAGGGAGAAGGGCTCTGGGGGCGGCTTTGACCGAGGTGGCGGGAGGGCTCGGGGCGTGGGTGGCGGCAGGCTGGGAGTGGCGGGTGGTGCGGCCGGGCGGCAGAGCCAAGGATGATGGTGGCGTTGTCAACCGAGGGAGAACCGGGGAGAAAGAGAGAAAGAGCCGGGGAGGTGGAGGAGGCTCACCGGGCGTCGGTGGGGCGGAGGAGCGCCGAGGTGGCCGTTAATGGCCGAGGCGGCGCGGAGGGCGGCTTAGTGGCGCGGGGACTGGTGAGCGTGATCTGCGGCCATTGCTTTGGGTGTGCACGGTGCGTCGTCGTGGCGCTCAGTATGCCCGGCAAGCGGGCCGGCGGCGAGGCGAAACTCCCGGTCGGCTGAGGGGAGGATGGATCGGGGCTCTGGAGCACTTACCGGGGAGGGAGAAGGGGGCGGGGAGAGGCGGAGGGCTCGGGCCTCTTATAGCCGGGTCGGAGGGATGACGGAGGCGGCATGGGCGACCATGGCGCCGAGGGCCAGCGATATAGGCGGCAGCGTGGCGGCAGCGTGGCGGCAGGGCGGGAGCGCGGCGCGGAGGTGGAGGTGTGGCGGCGACCCGAGGTGAGGCGGCGAGCGATGGAGAGGAGAAGTTGGGCGTGGCGGCGACCCGAGGTGGGCGGCAGCGATGGGCGGGCCGAGCTAGAGGAGAGCGGAGGCCGGTGGGCGGTGGAGAGGAGAAGCGGGAGGAGCGCCGGATCTGGGAACGGCGGGCGGCGCGTGGAGGAAGATGTAGGCCAGCGGCGCGAGGGAGCGAGAGGGGGGGGGGCGGGCGACAGAGGCGAGAAGGCGAAGCGGCGACGCGGCCGAGGGAGTCAGCGGCGGCGGGAGAAAGGGATGAGGAGAGAGAGGCGGCGGGCGGGCGGAGGAAAGGAAAAAAATGCCCAGGGCTGGACAGGCCGGGAAAGTGGGCCTTGCAGTGGGCCAAAAGCGGGAGAGGTGGTGGGCGGGCGACAGGCCACAGGGGGGATAGTGTGGACCGGGAGAGGGAGGCAAGTGGAGGCAAGATTTTTAGAGGATCCAAAAATCAAAAGATTAATTTCAAATTAAATTTTGAATTTGAAATTTTGAGGATGGGTTTGAAACACAAACCCGAGCTTAAAGAGAGCTCGAGAATTTTGGGAATTTAAGCGGCGAACGAAAATCAAAGAAACTCAAAATTGAATAACCAACACTATTTGAAATCTGAAAAACGGGGTGTTACACTCCTCAAGGTGGCAAACCTAGAAGGATCTAAGGGTCTGGTGAGGATATCTGCTAATTGAGCCTCAAACTCCACATACTATAGCACAATGTCCCCTTTTACAACATGGTCTCTAAGGAAGTGATACCGGATGTCTATGTGCTTAGTCCTAGAGTGTTGTACTGGGTTTTTGGCAATGTTAATGGCACTAGTGTAATCACACAGAAGAGGCATACTATCAAAAGCTAACCCATAGTTCTTAAGAGTGGAGGTCGTACACAAAATTTTGTTACAATAGCTACATACTCAGCCTCAGCAGTAGACTGTGCAACAGAGGATTGCTTCCTAGATGACCAAGAGACAACAGAAGTACCTAAGAAATGACAGGTATTCGAAGTGCTCTTCCTATCAAGTCTACAGCCAGTAAAATCAAAATCTGAAAAAACCCTTTAATGGATAATGATGATTAACAGGAATACCAAATACCATATTGAAGGGTTGACTGAAGATACCTGAAGATGCGCTTGACTGCTGGACGATGAGAAGCCCTCGGAGAGGCTTAAAATCTTGCACATAGGCACACTGAGAAGTGGATATCCGGTCTTGAAGCCATCAGATATAGGAGGGAGCAAATCATGATGCGGTACTCGCGTTGATCCACAACATTACCATTCTCATCCTTATCCAAGGCAATCGAAGTAGCCATTGGAGTGGCAATTGACTTGCAATCACTCATGTTGAATCTTCTCATTAAATACTTGGTGTACTTCATCTGATGGATGAAGGCTCCTTCTTTGCATTACATGATTTGGAGCCCAAGGAAATAATTTAGCTTGCCCATCATGCTCATCTAAAATTCTCTGGACATAGTCTTAGAAAAACTAGACACAAGAGCATTAGAGGAGTCACCGAAGATAATATCGTCCACAGAAATTTGCACAAGAAGGAAATCATTTTCATGATTAAGAATGAATAGAGTTTTACTATTTTGCCCATTTCAAATCCATTCTTAAGAAAGAAGGTCTTAAACCTATCATACTAAGCTCTAGGTGCTTGCTTAAGACCATACAAGACTTTGGATAACTTAAACACATGATCATGGTACTTAGGATTTTCAAAGCTAGGGGTTGTCTAACATGCACTTCCTCTTCTATGAAACTATTAAGGAAATCACTCTTAACATCCATTTGATACAACATAAAACCTTTAGATATAGCAAATGTAAGAAAAATGTGAATAGCTTCTAATCTAGCTACAGGAGAAAATATTTCATCAAAGTCTGAACCCTCTACCTGAGTGTATCTCTGAGCTACCAACCTAGACTTGTTTCTAATCACAGGGTCATCCTCACTTTATTTGTTTTTGTAAATCCATTTTGTTTTAATTACACTATGACCACTAGGAGGCTTTACAAGATTTCACACCTTATTTCCCTGAAAATTCTCTAACTCTTCATGCAATGCATTGACCCAACTAGCATCAGATAAAACATGAGAAACAACTTGTGGCTCAAAATATATAATAAATGCAAAATGGGAGCATATATTAGGATCATGAACCTGGAGCGAGTGACTCGCTCATGAAGGTTTCCAGTCGTCTGATCCTGTGGATGCCTTCGCTTAATATGAAGTGGAGCACTGGGTAGAGACATCACATCTTCAACCTCGGTAGGTACTGCTGATGTAGAGGTGGAAGAAGCAGGAGCCTCAACTGAATGTGAAGTAGCAGAGACATACTCCTTAGCTGGATCAGGAGGAATGCATACAGGTGGGAAACTGTAATCCTCAATGCTTTTCTCTCCCTCCACAAAGATGCTCTCAAAAGCCTGTGAATCACCTGAAAGATCTGATCTAGTCTCTTAAACTTGACATTGCATCGTCTCTGTTATGTGACATGAAGCACATACCAGTGAAGTCCTTGGCCTTGGCCTTGGCCTTGTTCTTCTCTTGGGGGATCTGTACCTCCTTATCTTCATCGCTCCCGGAGTCCACATCACTCATCGAATGTTCTCCAAAAGCAGTAAGGATCCGATGAGAGGTCTTCAAGAGCTTGGTGGGATCAAACTTGGCCTTGTGTCCTTGAGGATTCTTCAACGAGCCATTTTCCTCCTTGTAGTTTTCCTTGCTCCTCAGCTTGAGACAGTTAGCCTAAATGTGGTATAGCTCACCACAATCGTGGCACTCGTAGAACGTCACCGACCACCCCCTCCCCTTCTTGCTCTCACATTGTGATAGGCCCATTTGAACTTCTTAGCTGAGAGGACTAACTCTGGCTCGAGAATGGACTCAAGCTCCTCCTCATTGATTGCTAAAAGACAAGCAAAATAAAAACTCAAAGACTTAGACGTACCATCATCATTACATTTCCAGTGTCATGTTTTTCTTCTTGTGATGGTCAACTCTTTTTTATCTCATGGGTCTTGAGCTTGCTATACAGCAACTCCAAGGTGAGATCATTGAAGTTGATGTTCACCTCAATGACAGTAGCTTCCATCTCCCACTCCTTTGTGTTTATGGCCGCCAAGAGATGAGTGACATTATCAGACTGAGAATACTCAATATCAGTAGCTCTTAATTGATTGAGCACCTTGTTGAAGCGAGTAAACACGTCATCAATGCTCTCTCCAAGAAGCATCTTGAATTTATTGCACTCTCGTTTGAAGACCTTTTGGCGCATTTGTTTGATTTATTAAGAGCCCTCATGATAGGTCTCAAGAGTGTGCCAAATATCATATATAGTCTCAAGGTGACAAATCTTGTAATACTCCTGTTTACTAAACCTGGCACATAGGAAGTTCTTTGACCTACGGTTGTTAGCAAAAGCGGTCGATGAAGCCGGCGTAGCAACCTTGGGTAGAACGAAAGGATCACAAATGATCTCCCATATGGCTTGACCTTCGCTCTAAAGGTAGTCTTGCATCCTGTCCTTCCAATAGGCATAGTTGAGCCCATCGAAGATACCAAATACCCCTTCTCGATCCTTCTGCATGACCGAGTCCAATCATAGTGAAGCAATCCCATGCTTCGCCACTCGTAGGTTCATTAATGGCTTTTCACATGCCATCAATTCTCTCCCATCTTTCTCCCACCGGACCACCTTAGCACTTACACCGGCGCTAGGCCACTTAATGTAACCTATTGCACCAAACTTTTCGTTCGGTCATTCTTATCCATCTTGTGCCATGCTTGAGTCCAACCACTTCATCTGGGATCCTCGGTTGTTTTGTACCCCAGCTCTCCTAGCCTAGCCCGATCATCCTCGTCGTTGACTGTAGTTGACTCCAAGCGTCCACGCATGACAATAGACTAAGAAAACGATTTTGGGCATAAGTTCTTCGCAACTTAACCCACGTTAGTCAAAGCATGCATCATGCAACACTCATACGTTGAATCTCATGACTTTGGCCAAATCCACAAAATCACCACAACTTATTTTGCATGATCTTGTCCTGGCCGGTTAGACCGCCGTCCCTCAGCCGATATGACCTCCAATCCACCGGCGGTCAGACCACCAACCACTGGCTGGTCTAACCGCTCCTGGCCAGTCTGACCACCAGCCCCGGTAATAGGGGACCGGACAAATCGCCCACCAGTCTGACCGCCAACATGCTACCGGTCAAACCGCTTCCCAATTCTCAAAAAACCACTCTGTAGGATCGTTAATGACAATCAGAGAGGGGTGAATGATTGTAATCCCTAGCGGAACTCTTTTCTTTAAATCTACTATCTTCTTCAATCCGGCAGGCTATGAGCGTGCTGGCCAGTTCGAGGCTCCACTACCGGAACTCCCGCTGGTGATGTCGGTGCCGATGTACGTGCCGCTGGCCGGAGGGTACAGATGGAGATACACGTCGTCTGCCGGGAGTTCCAACACCAGCGGGTACAGATGGTGATCACTAAGATCAGCCTCGCAAGAATTAGATCAAGAAATCAGAACCCACGTTGCACGGAAGATATCACAGATTGGATCTCCCTGGGAAGACAATATTTGGCTGCATGCACGTTGTGATCACCACGACCCACAGCACCTACAAACTAGCTCATCTTACGTAAGGCATGCAAAAATCACATCAACTTTTCACCCTAAACAATGCCTTGTTTTTTTAATTATTTATCCGCAGAAACACACACCAGCACCTACACCAAGTACTCACGTCACCTTTCTTGAAGACACAACATCACCTTGTTACAGCTGCGAGCACGCCGCCCCTCACGGCAATCGGCCGCCGGCCATTGTTTTTCTCTGGAGATGACGCACGCCTCGTAAACTGAAATCGCAGCCGCCGCCACAAAACCCTTCCTCCGCACCGAACTCCAGGAGTTCTTGTCTTTAAATGCCCCTGCTGCCGGCCTCATCTCCAGCACTTAATCCCATCGGTTCCGACTCGTGTACGACTCCAACTCTAACCACCATAGCCGGTGTATACGTATATGTGTATATATACACACACACACATATCCTATAATTCGTAACATGCCTTCTAGTATTTGCACATAAACATTCACGTACGGTCCAATAGTCCTCGGGTCCAATACATAAACTTAACACCTGATTACAAAATATCAAATTTTAGACACTTAACACCTGATTACAAAATATCAAATTTTAGACACCCTAAAATTATGTCACGTGTCGTAGCCTCCGGACCGCACCTCCGTAGCTCCAACACGCATCATCCATCTTTAATCTCCATGCGCTCCAACTCGAGCTCGACCGCCTCCTCCAGCATCCTCGACCCTCTGGACCATGACTTCGCACCAAGCCATCTCCTGGTCACAGCCGTAGACCACGATCGCCTCCGAGTTATCCTGCACATCCAAAGACCAACACAACATATTTTCCCGGCACAAGTTCTTCCCAACTTGACCGACATAAGTCCACACAACACGACACGCCTCAAATAACATCTGTAAATAACATTGTCAATTATTCATCAGCTAAAATATATTAAACCTAACCACATGGTCTAACACACTCTCTGCACTTTTCAGTAAAACTCTATTTGTTTTTGTGTCCAGCCTCCATTTTCAATAGCACATAGTGCAAACACACCCCTAAACACTCACACAAGTGTTTGATGCACAAACCTTGAAATTCTGTACCGCCGGTCAGACCGCCGACTCCCAGATAGCAAAAATGATATTTTGCTAAACTAGGAGTTTCTCCCTCAAAACACCTCGACACTGATATAAATTATTCAACATTAAAGTTAGGACCATACCCATAATCTCCACAACGATAATTACGGGTGCACACGAGTGATTAGTTAGGTCTCAAAGGTATCACCAATCCCGATAAGCTAGAGAAATTTCCACAATGTTTACTGTTTAGGCTACTAGCTGGTTACAGAGCTACTAATAATAACGTATGTTATATGCATCATTTTGGAATGAATTTTTTTAAAAAAAAAAGGAGGAGAAAACACACAGAGGTCCTAAAATGCCTGCTATTTCTAACTATTACTCCCTCTATTTAAAAATATATGATGTTTTAGATATCGACATGGTCTCTAACATACAACTTTGACCATTACTTTTTGTATAAGTATCACTACTACACAAAACCTCATCACAGACGGTTCTACACCATCATCACAGACGGTTTTTGAACCGTCTGTATTTATGTGTCTGTGATAACAGACGATCATCACAGACGGTTTTAAACCGTCGTATATTATGTATCACGAGCGGTTACGAACAAAAGACGATCATCACAGACGGTTTTAAAAAAACCGTGCGTGATAGTTATTTTCACGCACGGTTACGAACAAAACCGTCAGTGATAATAACTATCACTGAGCGGTTTTTGTTTAGAACCGTATGTGATAGTTTTTCTATCGCAAAAAAATCAGATTTTGAATGTTCGCAATGGTGATAGTCTTGATATGCAACATTGCTCGCAGAAAAAATGAAATGGCGGATGAGAGGAAGATACATACATACCTTCTTCCCAATGGCGTGGAGGGTGACGATGAGCTCCTCCTCTGCGTGAAGTTCACGTGCTTGAGGTTCAACCTCGGTAGTTGGTGTACCTCGACTGCGGCTCTTGCCGCACCTCTTCAACCTGCGAGTAGCGCATCCATGCACGCAAAAACACCATCGGTTCCTCCGATCTCATCACCAAAAGCCCATGCAGATGATACAAAGATGTAATGTACATGAAAACGCATGACTGCTCTTTGAGGAACGGAGGTCCGATTGCTTGGTGCCGTGGGTGGAGGTCCGATTGAGGCATGTGGCGGTGAACTTGGACCCAAGCACGTCGACGAAGACGAAGTCCAAGAAGACCTCGGTGTCCCACGGTTTCGACACCCTCCCGGCACATTCAAATCGACTCGGCTATTATTTATAAGGACAATGGTAACTTATTTTGCTTCCCGCGCGCGTTCAAAATTGTCGAACTCCCGCTGCGAATCACGAGCGGTTTTATACAAAAATCGTGCAGTGATGACATATCACGACGGTTCTTAAGAAGAACCGTGCGTGATAGGATGTCATCACGCATCGCTCGTATCACGAACCGTCGTGATTAGTATCTCATCACTGACGGTTACGCTTAAGAACCGCTCGTGATTTTAGGTTTACCATGGCTTGAAATTTTCCTTACTCTTGATTTTACCATGGCTTGAAATTTTTCTTACTCTCGATTTTACCATGGCAACCAATGCTCGCCGCGGTAGGGTTTGGCGGGCAATGCTCGCCGTGGTAGGGTTTAGTAGCCATGGTAAATTCGAATCAGAGGGTTCTAATTAAGCCATGATAAAACTAAAATCTGAGCGGTTCTAATTAGAACCGTCAGAATGAATGACATATCACGACGGTTTACTAATAGAACCCGCGTGAATGGATAATCCACGACGGTTCTATTAGTAGAACCGTCTGCGTGATAGATTCATATCACGAGCGGTTCTAAATAAGAACCGTCTGTGATAGGCTCCTATCGGCTATTCCAGGTCGGAACAGATCCAACACAGACGGTTCCAAAAGAACCGTCTGTGATGGACCGTCTGCTATAGCCTCTTTTGTAGTAGTGTATGTTCATAAAATAATTTAAAATTATTATATTATGATAATATTTTTCACGACAAATATAGTAATACAATTTTCACCTAACCAATACAAGTAATTATTTATATATTTATAGTCAAAGTTAAAAAAAATTGACTACACACTTTTTAAAACATCGTATATTTCTCAATGGATGGAGTACTACATGAAACCAATAGACTAGTTTACGCTCGTCCAATTTTCTTTTCGAAAGAGCATATAATCAGTTCCATTCATATAATTCAGTTGCGCATATAGACACAAAACCTGACTTCAATTTGAACTGATGCAGAAATACAGGATGCACCTGAGAAAATCGAATCCAACAATGCCCAAAGGTAGTGCGACTCCATCGTCAAGCGATGCCAACGGATCAAACATTCCCAAAATCCGAAACCGTTCTTCAAGATCGAGGTATTTCGATCAAGATGGAAGCATGGAGATCACGGGCAATGGAAGCATGGAGATCACGGGCTACTCTTTGCCCAAATCTGACCTCTTAAGTGGTTCAGAATGCATGCTTGGAGAACAAAACAACAACTCACAGGATGATTTCAATGACTTCACATGGGATTCAGATCAACTGGCATCTGAATCATATTTCTGGAATTTCGAGGCAGAGTAATTTTTATCACGAATTGCATGTCATGAACCGTCGGTAATGTGGCCTAGTGTGTAATGTGCTGAACAAGAGAGTCTCTGTCTACTATTGCTACCTGTACTTTTCTCTTCCCAGAAGTATATATGTACTGCCTACTTGTATCTTGATTTCATGTCAAGAGAAATAAGACGTGGGAATTAAAAGCTTCTCTGCTCCCCCTAAAAGAAAAGCAGAAATACTAAAGCAAACAAGAACTTGAAATATCTATGAGGCAATAATTAAGTAGCCACAACTACTTTAGAATCTGTTAAATTTCTATCCAGAAGTATGGAAACATTACCAGAACTTTCTTTCCAGGAGTAGGAAATGATTCTAGACAAACGTACGTGCCGCATAATGCATGAAAAAAAAAATCTACTTCAGTAATTTGATATCAAAATCTACTGTATTACCAAAAAAATGTTAGAAGAAGTATCCACAATCGGGCAGAAAATATTATTAAAGCGATGGAAGAAATAAACCCTCGACGTTCACTCTTACAATGGTACTGCTTAAAAATAGAGAATATATATAGCCATATCATCAAATATAAGAGTTCTCTTCTATAATGGAAGAACATCTTTATAGGTGCTTAGATGGTAGCATTAATTATTTATTAGTTAAAGGTAGTTGCATGCGTAAGCTTGCAATGCTGTAAAGCGTAGGTGCCGCCTCACGCTGCGATGCTAAAATTTAGCATCTTATCTGTCCTACGTGGCAAGAAAAAAAATGGTTTTTAGCATTTTTCATGTGATTAGAGTGAAGAAAACTATTAAAGATCAATTAGTTTCTTGCCTAGGCCCTCTTAGTTAATTCTGCCCTCCTTGGGTCTCTTGTATTCTGGTCCATATTTTTATTCAATATATTTACTATAGGGCCTCCCTTATAGTTTTCCGTAAAAAAAAATGGTTTTATTTTAAGCACGTCTTCAAGCATTTTCATTCATGGAGATGGCCTAATTAAGATTCCTACGTTGATCAGAGAAAAAGAGAGAGGAAACAGCGTAGCTTATTTTGGAAAGTTCAGATTATAACAGTGCAAATTAATCAAATATAAAAATAGAGTTATTATAGTTGCATAAGAAATATAATTATATTTCCAATCATAAGCACCAGAGTTGTATAATACTCCCTCTCATTCCAAATATAAGTCATTTTAGATATTAACACAGTCTCCAAGGTTACACTTGTTGTGGGTGTGAAACCCAAACACAAGTGAGAGGGTGGACGTCGGTCATCTGATGGGCTATCATCCACGAGAGTAAAAAACGATACGATGATTTATACATGTTTGGGTGTCCAAGGGGTTACCTCCGGGAAGGGAACCCCCGAGAGCTCACCAGTTTGAAATATGTTTCTTTATTGCTCAAAAGACCCTCTATTAAAATGAGAGATATATAGGGTATTTATAGGCCTTTGGGTCTGTACAAATGACCAAAATACCTCTTTTGAGAGATAGCTACTCCATAAGTATATGTGATGGATACAATCGATCTTTGTCAGGCAATTATATTTCTTAATCCGTTAAGCAGATGTTAACTTTGTAGAGTGAGTTCAGCCGCTAAAAGATAAATTATTCTTCCAACATAGTCCCTCTGCACGTTGGCATTTCGGGAGGAATACCAAAAGAGGTAACATTGACTTGTGCTTTTTGCACAGTTATTGATATTTCAGAGAAGTCCCGACGCATTTGAGCGATGGATGCGTTCAAAAATGTGCTCCAAAAGTGCCCTACTAGATTACCATCCTTATCCTCGGATTCCATTCACAAGTTCTAGCCACTTATTCATCTCTTTAACTCTCTTGGACCGGCTTTTGACTGGGCTACCAGGTTGTTCTTGTGCGAACCAGTTTAAAGTAGCTTTTTAGTGGTACCAAGTAGCACCTGGGGGAAAAAAGATTGGGATCTGGCCATTTCCCAGTCCCTTCACAAGGGAAGTTAAAAGGGAGCTGAACCCTTCTGGTTCCATTTTCTCCGTAGCCACGAAGGATTCGTTCTCCAGTGGGCGAAGCTCTTCAGGCCTTGAGGGCGCCGCCTCAGACGTCGAGCTCCGGAGAGGCGAAGCAGCAATGAACAACCACTGAAGAGGTTGGATCCGTGGGAAGCCTGGGTAAGCAAGGTAAATCTATGATCTCCCTCCCATACGGGCCTCTCTCTTTTTTTTGCCGCTTTCTTGCTTCTTTCTTCCCAGTCCCCTTTCTGCTACTTCTTTCTCCACTGGCTGGCCAGGTTTGGCCGAAACGCCCTCCTCCTCGAGCTGCTGCTGCCACCGGTCGCCCCCGTGCCTTAGTTGCCAAGCCACAGGCAGCGTGGTCGCCGCAGGCAGCGCCTCTGTGTCGCGGTCGCGCCTTCGGTCTGGTCGTGCCGTTTGCTGCGCCGATTCCACCTCCTCGCTTTCCCGGCTACGCCGCCAGGCCGTGCCTCGGTCACATTGAGCCGCCGCGCAATGCAGGGCGCATGGAGTGCATGTTGGCCTTGAGAGTTGCAGCACACACACGGGCACCGTCAAACGTAGAGAAAACTAGATTTGAAACGCGAGAGACAGAGTTTTTTTTGTTGCTGCACAAATGCCACAACATTTTCTTCAGTTTTACTCTCCTTTTATGCTTGCCCGAGTGAACCACCACATGCAAAACGTTACAAGTATTGATGTCGTCTCACATCTGCCTTGCACTAATGCACGAATTAGTGATTCACTAATGCTGCATACTAAAGCTAGAAACTGAAACAGCACTAATGCAAAATACTAAAAGCACAGCCATGCAAAAACTGAAATACAATAAACACAAAAATAAATAGCGTATTAAGAATTATTCAACAAACACCCTCCTAATCTTTGATACGCTTTCTTGATGTCGACGATATCGACTCGCCGTTGTGGATCGCTGGCAACCTCTTGTCACGCCACAACTTCGCCGCCGGTGACACGACTCACCGGGCGACTCCGACCTTGATTCTTCCTACAACGATGGCCTCCATGCCATCGTCGTTTGTCGGCCTCATGCCGACTCGTTTCCCAATGGCTTCGCACCGCCACACCTTGCCGCCGGTGACACAACTTGCCGGCGTCTTTCACTTCTTCACCGCTGGTGACACACCTCGCCGGCGACTTTGACCACTACCTCAGCTCCAATTGTCTTTCGCTGGTAACACAACTAGACAGCGACGAAGACTCTCACTGGAGCTTACACACATGAGAACTTGAGCACACCTACAAGAACTCATGCGCACACACATGCATCATGCACTGACTCACCTACGTGCATGACCATGACACTAATATATGCACGTATGTAACACACCTCCTACGTGCACAAAGAAATAAATGACACATGCAACACTCCTATTGTGCCATATACACAAACAACTCCAAAAAAAAAATACAATCGTGCACTAGTAATCGTACACAGACTCAACTACATGCAAGAAAAATTAGAACATGATGAACACTCCTTGTTGGCTTTAAAGCGATCGGCTCGTCATCGTCGTCATTGCGAAGAAGAAGAGCCGTCGTCTTCTTCGACTCGTGGCACTCCCTAGCAAAGTGCCCGTACTTTTGACAGTTGTAGCAGTGCACTTTCGCCTTGTCAAATGCACTGTTCTTCTTGCTAAAGCTGTTGCGCTCCTTGGATCGAGCCTCCCACTCGGCCTTCGTCAGTAGTAGGTGCTGATCTTTGGCCCCTACACCATAAGATACCCATCGTTCTTCGTGCGCCTTCAAACGGCTGATCAACTCTTCAATCGTCATTGCCTTAAGGTCACTAAATTGCTCGATTGGGGAGACTACCGGTAGAAACTTGGCGGGGGCTGTACGAAGAAATTTCCTTACCGCGTAGCTCTTCTCCATCTTCTCACCGAGCCCTCGGATTTTGTTGACGATTGTTGTCAACCGGACGGCGAAGTCATCAACCGACTCCGATTCCTTCATGCGCAGCACCTCAAACTCTGATTTGAGAGTCTGCACCTTGGCTTCCCTCACGCGCTCGGCTCCCATGTGCATGGTCTTCAACGCCTCCCACGCAGCTTTGGCCGTCTCTTTCTCAGCCAGCAGGAAAAGCGTGTCTTCTGGAACACCTTGGTAAATGGCCGCCAATGCCATTTGATCCTTGCGTGTGTCGGTGTCGTCGGGCTCGATGGCGTCCCATACGCCTTGGGCTCTCATGTAAATAAGAATAGGAGAATATCAAACCTCGACCAATAAGAATAACTATTGCTTTTGAAACTCGAGAAACTCTTGTGCAGCAAAATAGAAAAGTTAAGCATACTTCAATAAGTTATAAATTACAAAGCTTAACTCCAATCAAATATACTTCTGCTACACTCTCTCCTTTAACAAAGAAAATAATTTTCTTTGATTAAAATATTACTCTGCCAACTCAAACAAAAAATAGTTTTTTAAGACCAAATCACATGAATCACTTAAGAACCAATAAAAAATTTCAACACGCCACTTGCTCAAACCAATTTCATCTACCAAATAAATCATGAACTCCAAAAGTTCATGAATTCAAAACTCCAACCAATTCATTTAAACAATATCACGAAAGACAATCGAATTCTTTTACTTCTAGAAGAATCAACACTTCCCTCACCACCCCTTACTCACAGTCTTACTAACCTCATCATTATACACTCTTAGCAAGAATCATCATAGCTTACTATCTCATCGTAAAACTCTCTAAGATACAATAAACTACTTCAGAATATTTTTTGTTATCTTAATAAAATTGCGACAATCAACTTGATCTAGGTAAAACCTACTGCATAAGCCACAATATTGACATAAAACTCATTTGACAAGATCATACTTTCATACAACAATTTCGTAACGCACACTAATAAAGGTCACTTATTAAATTTCATCCAATCAATTCTTAGTGATACTCAACATCAATTTTAACGTACACTAATTGTACTGTAGAGATTATCATTAACAACTGACTATCATATTAATCATGGAAACATTTATGGTCCTATCTCTATTTGCAATCACATAGGTATGCCAACACATATTCAACATTCCACCTTATGCTCAGAAATTAGGGAAAGATATTATTAAAGTTTTACAAACATAATTTTTTATAAAATAAGGCTTCACAAAGCGATACATCAACATTTAGATAGTCATTGATACATGTTTCAATTATTTTAGTATGTTAAGAATTTGCTAAATCTAGCATTTATATAAGATAATCAAATAGTCAAATAGAAGCCAAATTCAGGATTAATATCTATTAAGGCAATATTCTAGCACCTCTTTAACTTAATCACTCCGAACGATCAGAGTAATCCAAGCAAGACCAATTAATCCTATTTCTCCAAACAGTTTAGCAAATTAAACAATCTTAATGATTAAACTAGTTCATTAAGAACTATACAAGCTAACAATAAATTAACCAACTACACTTTCAAGGATACTAATTAAGATTAGTTATGCACTACGCCACATACCCAACTTGATGACCCATACGACAACAATTAATTTTCTACGATTACAACCTCTGGCTTAATCATGATAAGACATCACTAAAGGGTTTTAACATTTTTTTAATAAAAGAGAGGTGTTCAACTTCAACACTCAAAATACCCAAAAGAAATACATAGGGTCAAAGCTTTCACATGCTAAAGAACTTGCAAAAGAAAACTTTCATTATCCAAAATACCAAGCTAACAAATGAGTCATGTTTCCCAACAAGAAAGGCAGATTTCTCGTGAATATATCAACCTTGCAAATTAATAGAGTTCACAAGAAACAACAACAGATCAACAGTCGGGACAACAAATAATCGCTTTATGGAACCAATAAAGACTAGTGGAACACACCAACTGCATTGTAAACACTAACTCAAGAAAAATTCATCAACTGCAACTATAATAAGAATAATAAAATTCAAACTCAAGGAAGAAAATAACTTTTCTAAAGAAACTCATCCTCGACACCCGTAACTAAGTTACCCGGGGTAACAACTTCACTATCCCTATACCACGAATGGTGGTATAACCTGGCCATACCCATGGCCGCAATTACGATCTCTGCATCTCTACATCAACTATCATCACCCATAACAATTATATAATCATATTATAAGTATACAAGATCATCTCATAACATGAACCATCAATACAACATAACGGAAGCGTAAAAGCAATACTCGTCCCATACTCATCCTACTGTGCACTAGTGTATCAAATTTTTAGTTGATTTACCATTAGCATATTTTAGTTGAGTTTACTAGTCCTAAAACAAATTTTATGATTTTAGGTTACCTAAGTTGCTAATCTATTTACCACGGACCTAAAGTCCGCTCTAATACCAACTGTAACACCCCGGCCCAACACGGAGCCCAGAGTGCCACTAACTGCACTAACTGTCAATTTTAACATCACTTTATAATAAATTACAGCAAGTGTATCTAGATAAAACCCGTCCACGGGTCACAATAACATAAGCATAATGATATGACAACCATAGATAATTTACTCCTAGGAGCATAGCAAGGTAATAAACCAAGATTAACGCAAGCAGTCGATTAAGTCTGTTGAATAAATAATCAACTCTAACTTACCATCTAAGGTTATTCAACACCATCATATCCTAAATATAAATCATCATGCTATAATAAAAAATATCTTATGTCCAATGAATCAAGTAATTGGGTGTAGGTTGTGATTCCAAGTACGCTAGCCCTTCCCAAGTGAAACGTCATTAACGGTCACCTAAAAACAACAATAGAGCAAGATTTAGTTCAAGACTCAGCAAATACATAATAAAGCTATAAACAAAAGTTTATCAGCCATAATCAAGGTTATCATCATCATCTATCAATTTAATGTCATTCTCATACTAAAATAAAAAGACATATTCCATATAGGTAAAGTTGCACAATTTAACCATTTACTCGTATATGTGAATGCACCATCATGCTCATGCTCATGCTCATATGCATCTTATCAGCTGATACTGGTATATCGGAGTATTCACTCGTCAATGACACACTCTATCCTTCATTCCCGTGAAGTACCCACCGAAGTAGGGTTTTATTTAAAGCACTCCGGACTAGTCATGTATCTTTCTCACCGACCTCACCGGAATAGTTACATGACTTTCTCACCGACCTCACCGGAATAGTTACATGACTTTCTCACCGACCTAGCTCATACAACTCCTGTTATGATGAATGTACATGATGCGATATCTTTAATTATTCATCTACATAATCCATCTCATTAACTCAACATCTCATCCTCATTATCTCAATATCATAATCTCATTCACTCAATGTCATCAATATCATGTATAAGAATAAGTTTAACAAAAATATAATAAATAACGTGATAAGTAATATCAATGATAATGACGAACAACCCGTTGTTCACCACTTTACTATGTACATGATGCGATATCTTTAATTATTCATCTACATAATCCATCTCATTAACTCAACATCTCATCCTCATTATCTTAATATCATAATCTCATTCACTCAATGTCATCAATATCATGTATAAGAATAAGTTTAACAAAAATATAATAAATAACGTGATAAGTAATATCAATGATAATGGCGAACAACCCGTTGTTCACCACTTTACCATGTACTTACCTCTTAACCCTTCGAAGCCGGATGACGAAATTGTGGCACGGCACATGATGCCACAGTCCCTGAACAAGCAAGTAATAACAGCATCTGCATCAAACATGCATGCGGCAGGTGGCTACCCATGGGCGTGCACATGCATGTGGGCAGGCACGCTCGGGCAGGAGACGACGCGCGGGTGTGCACGCGGGCTGACGCCGAAACGGGCAGGCGGCCGGGCGACGCTTCACGCACGCGGGCAGGCGCCAGAATGGGCAGGCAACGTGCTGGCCGAGCGGCTCTTAGGCATTAGCGAACGCGCACCAGCACAAGGCGACGGCGAATGATCAAGCGATGGCTGGCGCGAGCGACGAAAGGCAGCTGGCGATGGAAAAAATGTGGCAGAAAGATACAAGGCGTGCGCCCACTGAATAAAAAGAAAGGCTAGGATTTGGGATTTCTCTCCCCACGACCCTTTTATCATAGCCTCTTTTGATCGGACTCCAACTGCCTCGTAAGACTCGTTTCGGCAAAACAACTCCTCTCTAAAAACTCCAATTGTCCCGTTTTCACAAATCATCTTTTGTCAAATTACACAAAAGTTCTCGTGAGGGTTATTTTCAGGAAAAAAACACACAAATACTTTTCGTTCTCTCCAAGGCGTTTCGGCACATTACATGTATGGTAACTGTGCCGAGAGGACATGCGTGTGCATAAGCGTGAGGACGGCAATAGTTGCAAGGTTTAATTACCCAAGCAAGGTTTCATGCATACACCATTATTTTCTATCTGGCATGTGCTATATTTGATATACTCTGTAGTTTTGATATTCGCCTGGAGGCGAAAATATTCAATTTTATAATTTTGTTCTTTCTTCGTTTTTAGCTCTCTGCTCTCAGCGCTTTTTTATTTATCTACTCTCAGTATATGGTATTCTCTAAATATTGGACTATGAGTATATTTATTGCACACTTTTCCTCGATACCTTAAGTTTTTTTTAAAACTAGTTGGTGTATGCAACTTAATATAGTATTGAGCCAAAATATCCTTAATTTGAAACCTCGCAAGAAGAAAAAAATGTAGCCCACTTTGAACCCACGTCATAGGCATGAAAAAGCCTAGATGTGAACATGGAAAACAATTTCGCCAAAATTTCGGTGATTTCACACTCTCTGAAATTTTTATGATTCGTTAAAAAAAAATCGGAAACATTTGAAGTTGGACAAATTACATCCTAAATTTGAATTTGGACAAAATTCGATCAAATTTCAAGTTCAAATTTCGTCTAGTTTGAAAATCCGATAAAATCCCCCCTCCCCCGCCTCCAAAATGAAATAGTGTTCCCTGGACGTGAGAGACTGAGTGCGAGTCTAAAGATTGTATACTGTGCGTATTTACCCAACAACTTAATTTAGGGCTTGTTTGGATGTTACAATATTTGAAAACCACAGTTTTTATATCAATAGGCATGAAATACCGCAGTTTTCAAATACTACTGTGTTTTACAGTTTTTTTAGAAAACCCATGATATGTTCTTGAGGGTTATGTGGATATTAAGAACCGGTATATATTAAAGTACAAACCTTGTTAATTTACATATGCATGTCCCTCCTTAAAAAAAATGTACAAAATATTAACAGGGTGATTATTTGCTACAGTGGATGCTTAACGTGTGTAGTAGTTGGATCCAGAGTTAGAAAACCCACGCAGAAACGGTTTACGGGATTCGGTCCCATAGGAAAAAACCGGAAATTTTTTTTTTTGATTCCTTTGCATGTGCAACAGGCCCCCCAATGCACCTTTATTCCTTTGGCTGCTCCCCACTTCAGTTTGTCTTCATTTTGCTCCCTGATTGCCTCCTCTTCCCTTCCTCTCTCCCTCCATTACTTCATTTGCACAACCAGGCACAAGCCTCCTCTTCCTTCCTCTCTCCCTCCATTACTTCATTTGCACAACAAGGGCAGCAAGCCTCCCTCCCTCTCCCTCCATTAATTTGGTTCCACACACCCGAGAGAAGCGGCACAAGCACAAGCAAGCGGGAGCGCGAGTTTGAAACTTTTTCTTCTACTTGTGGAGTTTTGGAGTTCATTGTTTGTAGGGACGAAAGAGATCGTAGTGTAGGAAACCATCTTGAATGCATTTGTAGAGGTTGCACATTTGGACCAAGGGTGAAATACTAGAGTAATTATAGTCAAATACAATGAACCAAGGGTGCAGAATCATTTGTTGTAACATGTTCTTTGTAAAGTATGGATAAAATGTACTACAAAAACAAAGATAGCAAACCGAACCTAGAGTAGGAGGTGAGGACATGACGCAAGATGCACTAACAATTTACATCTTGTATGGATTATTGTAGGTGATGGCTTCTAAATCCATCAATGTTTGGGACCATGGAGAGAGACTAGGAGGTCTTTGGTTGGAAGTGCAGATATTGTAATCTAACAAAATCAAAGTGGAGGTGTCACCCGCCTAAAACAACATCTTCTTGGAGACACGGAGATGTTGTTGCTTGCAATGGGGTTCCGTGGAAGTCCGAAGGCTCATCTTGGCAAGTCTTGAAGAAGCGAAGGCAAGAAAGAAATCTCTTCAAGATGAGCATTGCGAATGGAGGAAGCCGCAAGAGAGCACAGAGCTCGTGGTCCTTCATATGAAGATACCTTTGATGATAACGAGGAAATGCAAATGGAATGGGCTCGTCGGGAGTCGGTAGAGTTACATCAGATGCAACAAAGAGCTAGAGCCAGGGGTGCGACGTTTGAACATGGTGGTGGTAGTGGAAGTGGTGCGGGAAGTGGGAGTGGAAAGGGAAGTGGAAGTGGCGGGTAGTGAGTACAGAAGCAATGCTTTTTCAAGGATGTTTGCGAGTCACGATCCATGAGAGTTGATCCGATATTTTGCGCAATCGGGCACCGTCCAACCCGCATTGATACAACACTTCGCGGAGAAGCAAAGTCAAAACTTGGGAAAATTTGGTCAAAGTGGTTCCATAGTAATAACATTCTTTGGAGTTAAGGTGAGTGTCCTTATTTTCGTGCGCCATCAAAGAGACACAAGAACTTGGCCAAGGGTTCCGTCACCAAGAGGGCATGAAATCGATGGGACATATCTTGATGCCAACGAACAAGAGGTCAAGGAGTACGTATCACAGTTCAAAGAAGACCGGGATATATATGGAGTCTCTATTACGTGTGATTCTTGGGTGGGCCTACACAAATGAGTATCGTTAACTTTATGTTGTCTTGCAATGGAAGAATGTTTTCCATAAGTCGGTGAATGCAATCGTGACATACAAAATCTTGACTTTTTGTATCGTGAGATTCGTAGAGTTGTGGAAGAAGTTGGAGTTAAACATGTCATGCGATTGTGGTGACAATGGTGCGAACTATAAGAAAGCATGCCAACTGGTAATTGAAGAGTACCCAACTTTAGTCTGCGACCATGTGCGGTGCACACCGTCAACCTCATGTTGAAGGATATTGGTCGATTCGAGGAGGTTGATGCGATTGTCAAGGCGGCTAAGAGGATTTGTCGGTTCCTATACAACCACGATCGCCTCCATAATGAAATGCGCCAACAAATTGGAGGGAGATAGTTCGTCCAAACGCCACAAGGTTTGGAACCACATTCATTTTCTTGAAAAGTTTTAGGGATAGAAAAGCAAAGTTCACGAAGTGGATGGTGTCGATGTATGGAGCTCCAACCATTTGAGCACGGCCAGGAAGGAGAATATATGTATTCTGCTTCACAAGTAGACAATGGTGGTCGGTATGGATTGGGTCATAAAATTGGTAGAACCAATTTACCGACTACTCGGATATGTCGACCAATGAAACTTCATATGATGGCGGGAATGGTTGAAAAGACGTCGAACTCAATTTGAACTTCAAGGCGTCTTGAAAGAAGATGATGCCACTTATTGTCGTGTCATAAAGATTGTTAATAGGAGAATTGCAATGATGAAGGACCGCACGTACATAGTTCGAGCAAGTTCATAGTTTCCTAAATCCAAATAAATATCACATATTTGTTGTATTTTTTCTAACTCTCTAAGTGTGTTTGTTTGCACAAACATCGTTCTTGAACCCGCAGACCGCTTCTATAATGTGGGAAGAATCCACCCTCGTCGCTTCCACGACAATGGCGATTCAAAGACTAGCCGATACACCCGAGGACGCTTGATCAGGGCTCTAGGCGAGCTAGAACAATACCGTGTCGACGAGGTTTATTTGCTTCCAATGAGGCTCACATGAGTGCTAGTCGTCATTCTGCAGTGCGTTGTTATGAACATACATATACATGGAAAATGACCCATCACTATTAGTTTAACACAAATTTTATGTTACTTGTAGCTACATGGTGGATGACGTTTGGGCGCAGATACACCGACATTAACAAAATATGCCTTGCGGATTGTCTCGCAATGTGTTTCGTCCGGTGGATGTGAGCGAAATTGGAGCACATTTGCATTGGTACATACACAATTGAGGAACCGTCTTGGATACAAGAAACTACATAAACTCGTGTATGTCCACTACAATCTGAGGCTCCGCTTGCAAGAGCATGAGACTAGAAATGAAGATAGGGATATAGATCCTTTTGGCGATCTAATCAATGCCACTCATGTCTGACAGAGAGAACCCAATCCACGAGTGGCTTGATAGCTCCATGATACAATCAGAGCCCCTACTAGGCGAGGAAGGTGAGCCCCCATGCCATCTGATTGTAGTTGATGCTATCCCCGAAAGGAATTGAATAAAGCACTAGATGATGAACCATTGAAGCAGTGGGCAAAGAAAAATATTGGCAAGAGTCATCTTGGGAAAAGGAAATATTGTAGCCAACCAACTGAAAAATTGGCTGAAGACTTTGCCTCACTTACACAAACAGGAAACAAGTGCACTGCGGGAAGAAGAAAAAGGCCATTGAGGAGGATATTGTGGCAAGCGGCGAAGAAACAGAAAGTCCGCCATCGATGAAGTCCGATTACCAAGAGTCCGTGATAGTAGCTCTCCGTCGTCCGATGATGGTGCGATGGTGGGATCGCTCATGATGCGAGGCAAGACCAACCATTGGAATTCACATGCGAGCAAAACTTCACGCATGCTACTCGGGATGAAGACCACGGTTGTCATGCTTCAAAACAATATCATAAGACCTACACGAGGGTAAGGGTCGCCAAAAGATCAATCTCACCACATGACTCTTCTTCCTATGAATCGCATGCTAGCTCAAGATCCACTCGGACTTATGGGCGTTGAGATGTCAATCTATTGCCTTCTGGAGATGATTCTCATTTGTCGGACGTCTCTTGATCCTAGTTTCCATTACGACCTTGTGTCCTTCAATACCAATGCCAGAAACGTTTACCAGTGGGTCGAACCCACATATTACCAACAACTTTACAATCATTGGTTACAATATGCACACGAAACACACACTTGGGATCAATACAAGGCTCACCTAGCACAATTTGAAGGACTTATACTCTATGATAACAACGACTACATTGCACAACCTTCGCGTTTCGACAATGTATTGGTATGAATTACTTCTCATTATTGTTTTTGTATGCTAGTCAAGCTATCGTTCATTATCATTAGCTTATGTTTTTATTGTGTTACATGCTTTAGAATACTTGGACGAGAGGATCTCACGGAGAGTGAAGCAACCAAGGATGACTTTTTATGTACATCTTGAAACATTTTCCCATTAATATTTGCATTATTCTAAATTTAAATTTCATAATTACCATTTTCCCCAAATTCCGGTTTTTCCCCGGTTCGATTCGATTCTGGGCGATTCTGCATCGCAGAAAAATTTGGAGTTCAAAAAATCAAAATTTGAATTCACCGAGTTTTTTGAAATTTCCGTGTAGCAAGCGATTCTGAATTCGCTTCAGGCGGGATTTCATCCGGTAGCGAGATTTCAATCCCTGGTTGGATCCACCTTACGAGAGAGTGGAGACTGGAGGGAAAATAATGCAGCGATGGGAGCGCCGGTTTGACGGATCTACCTTGGCGTGAGCACGGTTTTAAAAATAGAGGTCTTGAGTGGATTTTTTTTAAAAAAAAATCCAATTATAAAACTACAAAGTTTGTTGGACCCAAAACAACTCAAAGTTTTTTATACTACGGTATTTTAAAGATACTACGATACCGTCTAAAGACTCTTAAAATACTATATATCCAAACAGGCTCTAAACTCTTAGGGTCAAGTGGTTGGTGTATTATAAAACTATAAAGTTTGTTGGACACAAACATCTCAAAGTTTTTTATACTATGGTATCGCCTAAAGAGTAAAGACTCTAAAAATGCTATATATCCAAAGAGGTCTTGAACTCTTAGGTGATGTAGTTGGTGTACGTAAACTAATTCAATCCTTTTAGACTAGTATATTGGACGGCCCAACATTCAGAATTTTTTTATCGGTCCATTATGTCAAGCTAATGCACATATATGATTTCCACAGGCCTAATCAAATCAGAAAAAGTATATGGGCTCAGTTAGACCTATCTTCTTTTCTTTTTTTTTTTTTTTTTGAGAGGCGGTTGAACTGACTATTTGGATTCGGATTCGGATTTGGATTCGCCAACACAATAAGCTTAAGCCCATGTATACTGCGGATCAGCAGGCAGTATCTGGACGGCCCAAATACAACGTTTTGTTGCGTATCTGCACGCCCGCGGGCACGGCGCGACTCGTCATACGGCAGGCGCAGCCGCCTAGGCAGGTACCTCTGAAGAACCGGCCCCTGTCGGGACGGTGCTTTTTTGCGGTGCCGTCTCCACCCGCGCGGCGTGTTTGCACCGCGTTGCCCCGTCCGGCGCCGGGACACCGGCACCCCCACCGACGAACGAGGCGGCCGGCGCTAGAAGGCTAGAGAGCCTCTGCCGTCTGCCCGTATGTTGTCGCTGTGCCGCGCGTGTAGAGCGATGCCGGCAGACGATCGATTCGATGTGCGTGTAGAGCGAGCGATAGTCACGAAAGAGCTAACAACAGCAAGCCCAACAGGTCGGTTCAGATTGCAACCTTGTCGTTCCATACCTCGCAAATTATTAATCTCCGAATAGCAAGCAAGAAACACAGCACACTACCGTACCGTACCGTACGTGCAATTAAACGGCCATGGCAGCAACAATCGAACAAAGCTATATATATATGTAGTGTAGTGTAGTGTAGTGCGCTAGCTAGGCTAGCCAGCTCACAGTAGCTCTGCTCAGTCCAACAATCTTGCGTCCATCTCGATGACGGTGCTGAGGTTGAGCGGGCTGACGTAGTCGAGCGACCCGGTCATGAACTGGCTGACGATGAAGCGGTTGGCGCGCTCGGTGGGGTGGTACGAGTCCCAGAACACGTACTTGCCGCGGTCCGCGCACAGGTTCGACGCCGTCGTGCAGAGCCCCAGCCCGTTGTGTGGCCCCTGCCCGCAGCACGCCTCCTTCGCCGTCTTAAACCCTACACGCCGCATCATGATTAGAATTCCATCGATTCCCCCCCCGTACGCGACGAGCCGAGACCTACGTACCGAAGGCGGCGGGGTTGCTGATGAAGTCGAAGTGGACGCGGAAGGAGTTGGCGGCGATGAACGTGCCGGCGCCGAACCGGCCGTTGAGCTCGCCCAGGACGCGCGACAGCTGCGGGTTGAAGAGCTCCGCGGCGCGCATCAGCTCCGCGTCGCACTCGCCGTTGCGGCTGCGCAGCGCCAGCTCGGCGGGCGCGCACCCGAGGGGCCCCGTGCCCGTCACCAGCACGCGCCGCGCCCCCATCTCGTGCAGCCTCTGCCGGCCAACAACGTACATGCGCGAGCTAGCGTGTCAGTTGCCAAAGCACTGCACCTTAGCTTCAAGCAGATAGACATGGCTAGCTAGCCCTCAATAAGTGCGTACCACGAGGATTTTCTTGTACTCGGAGATGAGGTAGCGGACGTAGTCGGGCAGGGAGAACTGGCGGGAGCGCAGCGAGAAGGGGATGAGGTAGTAGTTGTTCACGAAGTCGTTGCCGCCGAGGGTGATGAGCACCAGCGCCCTGTTCACGATCTGCCGCGCCTGGCTCGCGCCCACCAGCGCGCGCAGCCTCCCCTGGTACTCCCTGAAGTGCTGGAGCTGCCTGCTGATCCTCACGATGTTCACCTGAGCTCAAAACCAACCGATCCAGCACACGCGCGTGTAAATCAACATGCGCGCCACAGGTGATCTAATCAAATTAGAGAGCTAGCGAAACTGTTGTGTGTTCTCGCGCACAAATTGGATGCCCGTGTCGTTGAGGATTCCGACGCCAGCCGACGCGAAGTTTGCGCCGACGAGCAGCTTCGCGCCATGGAGCTCGGGGCTCAGGTACGGCAGCGTGGGCTCGGCGCCAAGGTGCTCACCTGACGCCACGACACGGAGCACAGCATGCATGTCAGTGTGTGATCAGCTGCAAGCCTACACCAACTCTCAGCGGATGCAGTAAAGTACTGAAAAATTATGCAAGGTGTGTCTCGTGCAGGAATGCAGCAGTACGACGTACTGATGATGTCCGGGATGTTGAGGCCGTTGGAGAACCGGCCGGTGGGCCGGTGCGTCGGGTAGTCGATCCCGTACGGCGGGGAGTCGGCGCGCGCGCTGGTCAGCAGGTAGTTGTTGTTGCCGTTGTCGACCAACGAGTCGCCGAAGACGAAGAAGGCGCGCGCGCACTCCGAGGGCGCCGCGAGGAGGCCTATCGCTAGTACCACCGCCAAGAAACATCTCAGGCGCAGACGGGAGGAGGAGGCACTCATTGTGAAGCGAGGCAATTAGCTCTTGCAAAATTGCACCGATCGATGTGTTCGTTGGTGAAGCTAGTGTTCATTCATGCACATGGACGAACGGCGAGAGGCTTTATAGAGGGCTCATGCGACAGATGGGCATGGCCCAACAGAATTGCGGCGGCGCATGGAATTAATCAGCTAGGCCACGATCTTAGATGTGCACCGCATGAGAATTTGCCTCTCCAACTTGGAGACCTTCAAAGCTGCTGCTTTCTGCCCATCTTTCGTGTCAGTCTATATATCAGCATTAACTTTTGGATGCATCTGCGGCTCATTGTGGCTTACATTCAGATGTAGCTTTCTCGATCGGCATGTGTGGAGTGTAGACTGCAACTACTCGCACTTTCCTTGCCAATGTTTGATATATCATGTAACAATATAAGTAGTGATCAAATTTTATTAGATTTGCTCCATAGGAAGAGGTGATTAATTTGGTTCTTGGTCCATGGATCATAGACTGCGTATGTTGTTCTACGTTTTGTAGTAGTACTTCTTCAGTTGTGAAAAATCTAACTTCGATTAAGTGTCTCGTTTAATTTAATCGCAACGACGGTCATATACTCAGAGGAGTAAGAAGTAAACTCTAATTAAAATCTTTAAGTGATCAAGCACGGAAAGCTTTAAAGAACACCCTCCTCCTGCCGTCCTTTGCTGCACATTTTGACATTCAATTAGGCAAAAAGTTCTGCCCTTTTGGTCTGTGTCTGCGCTCTGCCGTGCCATCTTTTTACCAAGGCACAATGCTACATACGCTACATCGACAGCTGTTTGTGCCAACCTTTTATGCATGTTGATAACCCGAGTTTGGAATTCGATGGCAGATAGTTGTAACATTAGATATTAGTAGACAAAGATTAACAATATAGGAGGTCTCTCAAGAAAGTCAACGACTACAGTGGTCATTCTAATCACCCACCCCTGTGGACCTGGTTGCGAGCATAAAGGAAGAAAGTAGAGCTTGGACTTGCGGGAGCCAAGTGTTTGAAGCATTTCATGTCATATAATTAAGTTTCTCTACTAAATCTGTTCGTTTTGTTTTGTTTGTCCTACCTTCTTTATTAATGAAATATGCAGTCTTTCTATTCTTCAAAAAATATATATATAACAATATAAGTAATCCTTTTTTTCTTAATTTTGGTGCAAAGAAAACGGTGATTGGTAAGTAATTTACTTCTCGCTTCATGTAAGATTACACTTATTGTTCTGTGATAGTCAATTGGATCGACATTAAATCCGAAAACACACTAATCTCCATGCAAATTCAAGGTCACAAAAATCAAAATAGATTTTAGACAACTTACAAATAGCAAAACCAATAGTTTTTGTAGAAGTACTTGCTTCCCCAGTAAAAGTTACCTTCAAATAAATGATTCAATCAATCGCAACGTACGTGATTAAGAAACGAAAGTACAGCCTTTTCAACCTGTATGTACCGTGCATTCTTTACCCTTGTTGCCTCTCATCAAGTTTTTGGCTTAAACGATATCTTTTTGTATGTAAAATAGCAAATATAACCTCATCCGGAGATCAAAGATAAAAATAGCATCGCGAACTCGCCGACAGTAGACATATATCCTCGTCTGCACCACGGGTGCACGGGCCCCCTCGTCCCCTCTCGTGGAGAGGGGACTTCCGACACGTGTCCTCGTACCCTCTCTTGGAAATGGGACTTCCGACATGTGTCCACACGTGTCCCTCATCCGCACTTCTGTGGAGGGGGCTTCCCTCGTACTGCTAATTAATTATGATTAAATGAATTATGACTAAATAATTACAACTAATTAATAACGACTAACTAACTGTGACTAATTAATTATGAATAATTAGTTATAACTAAATTAATTACGTCTAAATAACCATAACTAAATTGATTAGGACTAATTAATTGAGACTAAATTAATTTAGACTAATTAATTACAACTAAATAATTATGGCAAATTAATTATGTTCATAATTAATTACCACTAGATAATTATGACTAATTAATTACATGGGTGCGACTAATTAATTACACATGTTAATTAATTAATTAACCCTCACTCTGTAATTATTTAGTCATGTAATTAACCCCCACTGTATAATTAATTACATAGGTTTAATTAATTAATCTCATCCACGTCACAGTGGGGACTTCCTAGTACAGCTAGTTAATTAATTAATAACATAGGGTTTAATTAAACCAAAGATTAATTAAACACATGTAATTAATTAATTAATTAATTAATTAATGAGCAGTACGAGGGAAGTCTCAACCGTGGCGTGGACGAGGAACTCATGGCACGGATAAGGATTAATTAACCCATGGCACATACGAGGAATAATCAATTAAACCCGTGTAATTAATTACACGGTGGGGTTATGAAAGAACCCTAACACTTAAGAGCATTTAAACAGAAATAAGAAGTATTAATTAAACTAATTACCCCCCAACAACGAAACAGTAATACAAGGTTTCATTACCATAAAAGTAATACAAGAATCCATCTCCATAAATTACAATATGGATTTTAAATTAATAATACAACAGTGATACAAGCTCAGAATTAATTACAAGAATTAAAAATAAAGATTATAACTTTGAACTAATTACATTGATCCATTACAGCTAATAAAACTAAAAATTACAACAATAAATAAATTACAACAGAAGACTTTTCATGCTTGGCGTCCCTTTCCATGTATCGTTCAGAAGTAGAGTCATTCACAGCCAACCCTAAAACCCTGCAAACACTCCATTTCATTGTAAGCAAACCAAACACCGATAGCAATACCTAATTACATGCAAAAGGAGAAGAAAAAAGAAAGTCGTGATGTAAGAGAGCGTGAAATCTCATCCAAGTCCTCAACAAACCAACTACCATCGACCAAACCCTCAGCAACCAGCCATCGCCCGACAGACCGTTAGGTAAGCACACAAGCCAATCATCCCCATACCACCCCTAGCATTAGCGTCATGCAAACACAACACTGCACACAACCACAACCAACCGGGCAGGGTGATCACCGAAGAAGGTGCACCATGCCTAAGTGGCATGGATACCACGCTGTCGGTTGCAAGCTTGCAAGAGACACCGTGCACCCTCGGGGCAGGGATGAGCTTCCCGGCGCGAAACCCCACCCTGAGTCCCATCACGGCCACCCTAATACAAGCTAACCCCCCAAGCATGCATAAGTAAAGTAACAGAACAAGGAATAATACAAAGTAAATTGCTAAAATTTGCAAAACATAATAAGGGAAGGGGAGATATATGGATTAGGGTTTTGAGACCTAAGCCACTATGCCAACACCCACCACTGGCAAGGAACCGAAACCAAGAGACCAAGAACCACCATGTCGAAAGCCGAAGCCATCACCAAGCCCACCATCCAAACCCTAACCATGCCCAGTACCCAAGCATCACAAAAGCCCGCCAAAACCATCAGCATTGCCAGGAAACCAAAAACCACCACCATGCCTCACCATGTCCGGAGACCCAAATCCTCACACAAGGCATGCACCACCAAAACCCATCACCAATCTCACAATGCATCACTGAAGCCATCATCAAACCACAATCCATCACCGAGCCCACCATGCCATCACCACAATCCCCCATAAAATCCCCAAAATTTCACCAACCGACCCCAAATCAAATGGTGAAAATCAACATAGCCGGAGCAGGTAATAAGAGTAGAAGATGGGAGGGGAACCGGTAAGGGAGGTGGAGCCGACGAGGTAGATCTGTGATTAATTAGTTGTAATTAATTGGCCAAAATTATTTAGTTGTAATTAATTAGTTGTAATTAATTAGTCGAAATTAATTTAGTCATAATTAATTAGTCCTAAACAAATTAGTCGTGGTTAATTAGCTGTAATTAATTTAGTCATAACTAATTATTCATAATTAATTAGTCGTAGTTAGTTAGTCGTTATTAATTAGTCGTAATTAGTTAGTCCCAATTATTTATTCATAATTAATTTAATCACAATTAATTAGCAGTATGAGGGAAGTCTTCTCTCCTGACGCATGAACGAGGAAAGTCCCCTTCCCATGAGCGTAGACGAGGGACACGTGTGGACACGTGTTGAAAATCCCCTCTCCAGGAGAGGGGACGAGGACACGTGTCGGAAGTCCCCTCTCTAGGAGAGAGGACGAGGGGGTGCGTGCACCTGTTGCGCGGACGAGGACACATGTCGTCTGCCGGCGAGTTCGCGGTGTTATTTTTGGCTTTGATCTCCGGAAGAGGGATAGATTTGTTATTTCGCGTGCAAATAATATCATTTATGCCAAAAACTCCCTCTCATCCACAAGCTATATACATAGGTTGTACTTAAAGCAGTTTTTACCTCACTGTACTAAAATTGTTCGAACTTATTCAATTCATGTACTCCCTCCTGTCATAAAGGAAGGATGGTTTTGACTTTTCAAAGTCAACAAGATGTTTATTTGACCATTAAATTCTCTTATCATATATTCATAATTTTTTTTGTAAAAGTGCAATATTATAAAAAATATTGTTACGACAAATTCACTCGTACCATTTTCATATATCAAAACCATACTTTTAAATAATTCTTTTGACCAAAGTTAATAGGATTTGACTGTACACATTCTAGAGTGTCACTCTTTTACGACCGGAGTGAGTACCTAGAAATTAATCATGACATTATGTTCTGTACAAATGATATTCTACATCCAAATGATATTCTACATCCTTATAATTTCATTGCATGCAATCTTTTGCCGGACACTGTATTTGTATAGATGGAGACCTGGAGTTAGACTGACTCATGTAAACAGTAGTAGAGTTAGTCTCACATTGTCATTTATGTGCTTACAAGAGTCGAGAGGAAGGCCCTGAATGGCTAAAACAGATAGAAATACTTTAATATTTGCCAGTTTAGATGAGCTAGTTGAAGACAGTACCTGAATTAAACGTGTTCTTCGAAAGGAAAGCAGGTCAAAAACTTTCACCAAATCTAAGTGCAATTGATTGCGCCTACAAGGATCTATCTGCCAAGATCACTACAGAACCTACCTGAATGTTATGATCAGGTAAGAGAAATCTACCAATGGGGTTGCAGATTCTCCGGAGCTTCATTATGTACTCTGTCCTTGTTGGGGGCAGTATCTGGCATGCTGGTACCATCAGATTGCAAAATGCCAACTGATAAGTACATGCTGAAACAACAAACAGGCAGTCTATTGGCCCCTGCTATCCTCACCAACCGTGAACAAGACAAGGCCAAGATGAGCATTGGCTACTCTAACCTGATTGCAGAGTAAATACAGTGGATGCACTCTAACCTGTAAAAGTTAGGGCTTTGCGATCAGTTATGTGGACTATCAGTTGTGAGTTGTGGCTACTGCACGCTTGTGCTTTGAAATTTCATTCGTTCATTAGTTTGCACCTCAAAAGTGGAGGAAAATGCACCAAACTGACATGTCTTTTTCCTAGTTTTTGCGCGCCACCTGCACTTTCAATTCTTGCATTCACCGTCGTGAAAATTTAGAATTGTAGAAACCATGCACCTGAGCCTCTGAAAACCAAGGAACCAACCGATGAATTCCCATGTCCCGAAGGTTTTTTTTTTTAATATCGCTGGCCGCTGCTCTCAACTAAACAAGTTGTTCCGTAACATTCTTAGGAAAACAACAGAGGAGAACCCATCTTCACAGGTTCTTGGCCGGTTTAATTGTTGATGGAAGGAAACGGGTCCTCTACCGTAGAGAACAAAATTCCATAAGCTACATAGATCTGCAGTACGATGTACACTCACCGGAGAGTTGGACCAAGAACCAAACGCTACGGGTATCTCTAGCATTGTGGCGAGCGCTGTTCAATTCATGCGGCAAGTATTCTTCGATACTCAACTAAAGCAGTGTCACCGTAGCACTCATCTGAAGCATTGAATTCTGTTCAGATTGCAGAGACATGACTTCAATGCGAATTGGCCACCATCAATCAACGCGTACTCATCGCAGACTAGAACCTGACTTTGCATCTACCAGATCAGGCTTCAGCCCCACCCCATTTTCCATGCCATTCAATGGCAGCCACGCAGTGAAACCAGTCGGCAATTACGAGCGTGCGTCCAACTAACCACTTATCCGCCCGCCTTATTGGCCGCCTTCCGGGCGGCCACCCCGATCGCGCCCTGCTCCGCCGTCTCTGACTAGACGACGGTCGCGCGCGGAGCAGCGTCGCCGACAGCGACGTTTGAGCCGCATAGACTACTTAGTGCAGAGCCAACAAAGCAGGCAGGAGCAGTAGCACCAGCATTGCACTAGCACTTCGCAATTTATGCGCAGCGGCTGTTTGGTGGAGCTGGGGAGATGACGACGACAGGATGTGCTTCGTACAGTGGATTAAGGGCCCGCCGGGTGATGTGTTGAGGGTACCGGCTGACTGTTCTAGAATGGAAGGGCGTCAAAAAATCATTTTGACGTTTGAGCTTATGAAATGTAGCCTTCCCGTGTTCGAAATTATAAAATTGATACCGCAGTAAGCTAAAGCACTCCCACACCGTGGCAGAATGGTCTGCCGCCAGTAGCGGACCTAGGACTAAAATTTAGAGGATTCTCTCCCCTACTTGCGGTTTATCGAATGTCGAGTTACAGGTCAGCGGTAGTCTGTCTCAACCAGTGAATCACTTACTGGCGAAATTTCGCTGGTTACCGCCGGTAACCGGTAGAAATTTAAACCGTCGGTGAAATTTCGGTTTTGATAAAATTTGTCCAAAAAAATTCGAATTTGCATGAATTATGTTCGAATTTGTTTTTTTATTTAAATTTCAAAAAAATGAAAATTTCAGCCAAAATTTGACCGAAATTTTACCGCCATCCTTCGAAAATTTCCAACCGGTAAGTGATTCACTGGTCTCAACGCAGCTAGGCTCAGGGGTACACCGTGAGCCGCCCGTCAGTAGGGGGCGCCAGCCCTGGCTGCCTCCTTGGGTCCGCCCCTACCTGCCACGGTGTCCTTTTTGCAAATTTGTGTGAGCGAAGCTATTTTTATTATTATAAATAAAAAATATATCAATTTAGGCAAAGACTTGCAAAAGTGCAGGTGGTAGTACATTGCTTCTTGTTGCACACTAGTGTCTTTCAAGCCCATTCATCTTCCAAAGTTGGCAAACTCTACGCTCTTAAAACCAAGAGGATGTGGTTAAAGGGTTGGAATTAGAAAGTGCAGAATGCATAAGCTGAACTACTGTTCTTTTCAGAAGCAAGGCAAACTTTAAGACTGTACTTCAAAAAGCTGATGCACGACAGCACTAGTAGTCCTGAGTTACATGGGGCGGCGTTATACTTCTACAGCCAGAAATGAGGGAAAGAGAGAATATTTCTGCTAGTTTGTAAACAAGGAGCCGCTTGGAGTCCCTCGAGAATGCTATAAAGTGAAAGTTTTTGACCAGTTTTCCTTTCGAAGAGCACGTTTAGTTCAGGTAGTGTCTTCAACTAGCTCATCTAAACTGGCAAATATTTAAGGATTTCTATCTGTTTTAGCCTTTTAGGGCCGTCCTCTCGACTCTTGTAAGCTCATAAATGACAATGTGAGACTAACTCTACTATTGTTTACATGAATCAGTACAACTCCATGTCTCCATCTATACAAATACAGTGTCCTGCAAAAGATTTTATGCAATGAAATTATAAGGATATATAGAATATCATTTGTTCAGAACGTAATGTCATGCCGTATCTTGCATGTTGTTGTCTACATGAATATGAAAAGGTCTTGGTAAAAAAAAATTACTTTCGCATCCACTTGCGAAATCAGAGGCAACATTTTATGATTCTTCAGTTAGTTCTCGTTCAGATGGCTTCCATACCGTCCCAGCAGGCTCATCCATCAATGCAATGCCGAGAGTAGCGAGATCAATTCTGAACTGGTCGGATTCTGCAAAGTCCATGTTGTTCCTGGCAACAGTTCTCCGCTCAATCAGCTGCTGCAATTGTTCTTCAGTCATCCCTGCTCGCGTCAGTGCCTTGTCCTTCAGTTTCTTCAGTACCTTTTAAATTTTATTTTGCGTGTTCTTCAGTCATCTTCTTAATGCAATGGCACACAAGTCTTTTGCTTGTTCTAAACAAAATTATTCGACAGGCAGGCATACTCTAACCACTGCTTGAACAAAAACAACAAGAAAAAAAAAAGAATATGAAGCCGTTAGACTTTACCTCAGCCAAAGATGAGGGTGGCATCAGGCCAAGAATGGACAGCTTATTCTTGACTTCACCCTGCAAGGCAATCAGAGCTTGAATATAATCTTCCAGCTGCTGCTGCTGCTGCTTCTTCTGTGGCTGTTTCTTTTTCTGCTGTTCTAGTTTTTGCTGCAACTTCTGAAAACAGAATACACAATCAGATGAATTCTGTGTAATTGAAGTGATGGCATCCCAGTAAGGCTGTTCAATGTTCAAACACTGTAAAACGCAAGGTACAAATTAAATACCTTCAAACCTATCAAATTATTGTTTATTGCTCTGAGTGGCTTCATAAGGTGATCAAGAGCAGCTATTGTATGCAGATTATTGGGCATTTTTCTCAGGAATTCTGAATGGTTGTCGTTAACTAACTTTTGATCACCAGCTGGTACTGGGACCTCCAACGTGACTTCACGGTACAAGGATAGAACTTCTTCACAGTCGCGTAGGGTCTGAGTGAGATTTGAATTAAAGGAATTTAAAAAAAGTTCGAATGTATACATCCACCGTAATTTTAAAAAAGGGTTTAAACTTGCCAAATATGAAGTACTTGATAAATATAGTACGCACGGCCAGATGCAAACTCAAGTGCTGTATCAGAGTGGTTCACATCGGATCTGTAATGTCTACGCATCAGGAATAATCTTAAAGCCATGGGATGGTACAGAGCAATAATCTACCCAAAAAAATATCAGATACAAAACCAAATGCTGGAAATCTGAACCGAAAAAAATATCAACAGACAAGAAGAGACAGCTTCACCCTTTACATCTCTGATGGTGAAAAGTTATTCTCTGATTTTGCCATTTTCTGACCATCCTTGTTGACAAGAGCCATTACGCATCCAGCATTGACCTCACTATCAGCATAAGCGGCTCGGCTTTGCGCAAGCTCATTCTCATGATGAGGGAAGACCAAATCCTTTCCTCCACCATGAATATCAAACAATTGACCAAACTAATGAGCGCTCATCGCACTGCACTCAATATGCCACCCTGGTCTTCCTCGACCCCAAGGACTTTCCCAAAATGGCTCACCCTCCTTAGCAGACTGAACAGACGATGCAATTTTGTGAAGGATAAGTAAAAGAGATGGGATTAAGTAACATTAGGTCAAAAGTCGAAAAGGCGAATCAGTAAGCATCTTCCATAATGCAAAGTCTGCAGGGTTCCGCTTTCTTGTATCAACAGCGACACGTGATCCTGGAAGATTATGGTCTAACTTCCTTCCAGATAAACTGGGATATTCAGGAAAGTTGTCAACAGAGAAATACACATCTCCCTCAATAGTTAATAGATATAACAAAGTCATACCTATGAAATTCAGTGTCACTAGATGTAACTTAACAACCAGTACTAGATGTAATTCATAGTTAGTAATTAGTAGACGACGTAAGCATGGGCCCCATACTGATGGTGAACTCACAGCCACTAGATGTAACTTAACCACGAGTACTAAATGTGGTTTCGATAACCATGAGTTTTTTGACATGAAAAGCGGCGGGAGCGACCACAGCAGGAGAAAAGAGACGATATTACACGATGTCCAACCACGCATAAGGTAGGTTTGCCATGTCTATCACAAAAGCAACCACGTATTAGGTATAAAGTGCATTCACATCTTATGCAGCGCACGGAACCATGCTTACTAGCAGTGTCGAGGAAAAGAAACGAAACAACCACATCATCTCAGGCAGAAAGTGTAATCTTTCATCGCACATTGAATTTTCGGCGCAAGGTGTCAGAATCAATTCTGATCTACAGTTCAGCTCTCAGCTACTTGCAGGGCTAGTTTTTATTCGTCCCGTCACTTGTACCGTTTGGAACCAAGAGATCCTACGGCCGTACAATCAAATTTGTCTGTCAAATCACCTCATCGAGAAAAATACATCAACGATGAACTTGCACCAGACACCGCTAATCCGCATGTTTCAGATTGCTTTCATATACCGTGGGTGTGACCGTATTAGTAATCCATTCCACCCATGGCAGGCGCCTCTTTCTCTTCTTTAGGGATCTCTACAATGATGGATTCTGTGGTCGTCATCAGAGACGAAACGCTGCAAGGAGGGCAAACAACTTGTCAACACCAACACGAAAAGGCAAAAGTACCAGTAAAATAATGGCACAGCAGAACAATTTAGGACCCTAATAAAAAGAGTGACATGAACTAAGTGTGGTTCAGATTCTTCAGCTTTAGGTCATAAACCATATGGACGAGGCCGATAGTGGTTTAGAGTTCTGAACACCAACGGAACAAATAACACTTGCATTCAACCACCTTAATGTGGCTTGCTCATCATTACTGGGATAAACAATTAAGAACTTATCATGACCGCACAAAGGTCCTATAGAGTTTTTACCTAGCAGCATCCACCAAGGCAGTTCTGATCACTTTTAGTGGGTCAATGATGCCAGCCTTCACCATGTCCACATATTCACCTAGACAGGAAGATCATTTAATGTAATGTAACCATAATCAGCAACATGATTCTGATCAGTTGTCAAGATAATGGGTTGGGAAATGGTTGAAGTGAACATACCTTTAGCCGCATCATAGCCAAGATCAGTATTATCTTGCTCCAAAAGCTTGCCCACGACCACCGCCCCTTCTACACCAGCGTTGGAAGCAATGGTATGCACCGGTGTCTGCAAAAGACCTCAGTCATCAGCTTTGCACACAGGGAAAAGAACACCAGGAAAATAATAAATAGGATTGTTTTTCCTCCCAAACCTTCAAAGCATTCTGAATTATCTGTACACCAATCTTTTGATCAAAGTTTGCAGTCTGCAATTTATCCAGCTCCTTCGATGCATAGAGAAGTGCAACACCACCACCTGCATATACCATTAAAGACCGACCAGATTCTCAGGCATAGTAATGCAAAAGATATCAATTGGCTACAAGTAATTAGCATTAAAAAAATCTAAAGAAACGTCTATGAACCTTTTACATGAAACAGTACCTGGCACAATACCCTCTTCAACAGCAGCTTTAGTAGCATTCAGTGCATCTGTTACTCTGTCTTTCTTCTCACCAACTTCAGCTTCACTGGCTCCTCCGATCTGTAGGAAGGTCACAGTACACATAGGTCAAAACACACAATAGCAACTTCAGGCAGCCACATTGAACAGTTATATAACAACAGAAAAACAATGTTTCCAAAAAGAATCAATTCTCCGGTTACTAAACCGATAGTTATCTGCATTTCGTGATTATCCATAAGCAGAGCGGCAAAACATAACATAACTTAAATGGGAGCAATATACTATTGCATACAAAAAAATGTTGGTCACACATTTATTCACATGTAGGCAAGGTAAAATTTCCTCTTTTTGGAGGTAGATCCTAGGAGGGCAAGATAAATCTCAATGTTAGTGTGTGTTCCAGTTCATGCTCTCTAATCAGACCTCTCGCACACTTTTCCGATCAATATTACACTGTCAAATGCTAGGCTGCTAGAATAGTAGCATGTATGATAGACAACATTAACACTTCAGTTAATTTATTCAAATAGGGAACTGTAAATTAGCAAGTAAATCCTAGCTACAGATCTCTCTGCCATTTGCATTAATATATTATGTAATACGTATATATGGGTACTGAATCTCACCTTTAGGACAGCAACACCTCCAGAGAGCTTTGCCAATCGCTCTTGTAGCTTTTCCTTATCATAATCGGAAGTGCTTTGTTCAATTGCAGATCTAATCTGTAACATGATATCCATATAAGCTATCATAACATGAAAGTTCAAAGTAATTCACAAGTCACAAGACATAAAATTAGCATTGCGTGAACCTGCTCTGCCCTCTCTTCAATGGACTTCTTGTCTCCAGCTCCATCAAGAATAACAGTGTCATCCTTAGATACAGTCACCTGCATTGGACAAGGAATCCCATTAGACTATTGAAACAGTCTGATCAAACTTCCACATACATAGGTTGCAATCCAAAAGAACAATAGTACTCTTAAGTCTATATCCAAGGACTAACACTTAGCACTAGCACTGCATTGTAAGGTGTTTAACTTTGTGAGGACAGAATATTACAATTCAATTAATCACTTGCAAAGATATAAAATCCTACCAGCCTTCTGGTGAACATACCTTTTTGCATGAACCCAACATCTGAGGCTCAAAATTCTCGAGGTTCATTCCAAGTTCTTCAGTTATGACCTGAACCATGAAAGATGCAGGTCTCAATGCATGCAATTTTAAATTTCAAAGAAAAATGTGGGAAGCAAAGTAACTTAAAAACTTACTTCACCCCCAGTAAGGATAGCAAGGTCCTGTAAATTTGCTTTCCTGTTCTCTCCAAAACCAGGAGCTTTAACAGCACAGACCTGAATGCCACACTCAATCAGGACAACAGACTTTCCCAATTCCAATCACAAAAACAGACAGAATTTACTGACCTTAATGCCTGCACGAAGCTTGTTGATAATCAGAGTACCCAATGCTTCACTTTCTACATCTTCAGCAACAATCAGTAAAGGTTTTTGCTTCTGTTCAAGGCAAAGCGTTAACCATTACAGCAGCAAAGACCACAATGACATCTATATTAGCCACAGTTCCATGAGAGCAAACCAGTACCTTCAGAGCCAACTCCAACACTTTCACTACTGCATGAAGGTTTGAAACCTTCTTGTCATGTATCAAGATCAAGGGATCTTCCAATTCCTGTGACACGAAAACACATATAACTGAGATAAGTCTTATGATATACACATTGTTAACAACAGAAGTAACAAAACAATACTTACACATTTCTGGGTCTTTGGGTTGGTAACGAAGTAAGGAGAGATGTAACCTCTGTCAAGCTTCATGCCTTCCACAACTTCAAGCTCATTATAAAGGGTGTTACCGTCCTGTCAAATGTTTAAGTAAACAAGTTAAACCAGCATATTACAGGCATATGCCAATCAGAGCATTTTGATAAAGGTACTGAAGACAGAAAGAGACAACCAGATGACTTACACCACCATAACAATTAATTGTGCTTTCTAATAATCTGGAGCTAACATGTGGCTTTACCTTTTCATGAATTTTTTTCCAAGAGCAGTGTGGTAATAGTGTGGTGGTCCAGGTGCAACCGGGGTGTAATCAAAACTTGTGCATTTATTATTCAGAGGATAAACATGAGAAGAATAATGTTGTTATAGCCAGTACATCATGCGGATCAGTGACATTGTGAATTGAGTTTTATGAATGACAGTGATCTGGTACAAATTTGTTCTAAATTAATCATCGCACAAAAAGGACTAGCTGAGATCGTTAGAGCTCGTATAGTCATATGCTTGAACAAAAACTATTGACAAGTGATCTTCACATAAGTGGGTAAAAAGAAAGTGGCCAACGAAATAAAGGACCAAGAAGTTACATTGGTAGGGAAAATGGCTAACTTTGGCAAATATAAGACCAGATGAATTTAGGTCAACTTACCGCAATGGTGATTACACCCTCTTTGCCAACCTTTTCCATAGCCTTAGCAATGAGCTCACCAATTTCCCTTTCCCCATTTGATGATATTGTACCCACCTTTACAAAATAATGAAATAAAGAAATTAGTAAAAATAAATAGGGGCAGGGGAAACAAAGGGGACAGTAAGAATATCTTTGCAATTAATTATTTCAAGTATCACCTGTGCTATTTCCTCCGATGTGCTGATCATTCTAGCCATGCTCTTTAGGTTAGTCACAACAGCATCAACAGCCATTGAGATTCCACGCCTTAGATCCATTGCATTCATTCCAGCCGCTACAGACTTGCACCCCTCAGTAAATATTGCTTTTGTCAAAACAGTAGCACATGTGGTACCTGGAATATTGGATCATCAGGGTGATGCAATTAGATTAACGCAATTATGTATAATTTAACAAGTTCAACCAGAAATTAGGAAAATCTCAAGCAAAACTATATAACATCCAAGTCAAGGCAACACTCAATAATCTTGATAATGGAATAGAGTTGCTTATGATATGAAATAACCAAACAACAAAGAGAGACAAGAATGGCACACGCTAACCTCAGACCTTCCCAACAGAAAATAGCAAGTGCAAAATTACCCCCAAAAAAACACATTGAGCATCTTCAAAAAAAAAACTGTGCCCAAACAAATTTCTCCTGTAGTTACATATCAAATTGTGATGACACTGAAGAACCTTCATCTCAATACTCTAGGATGGTTCAAAAAAATATTATGATGTGCTTGGGAAGTTTTTTAAAACTTAGAAGTCAAGCATTGTAGGAATATGTTACAGAAGAGAAGGAATATGTTACAGAAGAGATTTAAGCTTGGTCAGGCAATAATCTAACGGCAGGACAGAAGAGAGCCATACCATCTCCAGCAGTATCGTTTGTTGCGTTAGCAACCTGCTTTACAAGGCTTGCACCGACATTCTTGACTCTATCCTTGAATTCAATGCTCTTGGCAACAGTCACTCCATCCTTTGTGACTTTTGGTGCACCAAAGCTTTGCTCAATAACCACATTGCGCCCCTGCGGAATGCATTTGTCAAGTTAAAATGCAGAAGGAAATAACTAATGCACACAATATTTACTATAAACGAATGTAATCATGAGTGATATATACTGTGCTGCAACAGTGAAAATGCAAAACTATATATGTTTACTATTTTGTTGTTAAAAAGAAAGAAATAATCTGACATGTGATAGTTGTTATAAGAACCATAAGAAACTATATATGCATTCTTCATATTTTGTTGTTAAAGAGAATTGATAGTCTGACATATGACAATCATCCAGTATTCTATTAAAGGCATATAGCTCAACTACAATCAGATTATTAAGATAAGTATTTGGTGTATTTATATGAACATAATTATACCTTAGGACCCATTGTCACTTTGACCGCATCGGCCAACTCCTCAACACCCCTCAGCATCAAAGCACGGGCCTCAACACCAAACCTGATGTCCTTGGCAGCATAGTTCCTGCTCCAGGCAAGCCTGCTTCCAACCTACACAGCATCACAAGGCAACAAAGTAAAGAAGAGCGCTTCCAATTGAGGACTACGTCACATGGAGATCGCCATCATGTCACTCAGTTACAAGACAGAATGACCAAGTTCTGAACACTAAAATTTCCGCTGAATTGGATAAAGATCGCACTATCAAGTCATCCCTTCATTGAAAACATAGAGGTCTTGCTAAACAGAGTACGCAAACATGAAAATCGCCTACTTACTACTTTACTAGCATTGCAGAGTCGCCACACCAGTCACACACAAGAATAGATCTTTCACTAGCAAACATCAGATTCCATCAGATTACTATAGCAATAATTTCATACTAATGGATCCCTACAATCAAAATAGACTACATCAAACTTTCACACCACAAACCGACCAGATCCTAACCAATCCAAGCTCGCACAGATCCAACATCACACACATTACCAAATCCGCCAATGAACGCCACCGGATCTCCGCTAAACCCCGAGCGCAAGCGCCCAACCTACTCGTCCTACAACTACCACGCTGCAACACGCAGCCGCAAACACCCGTTCCGGCACGAATCCGCTCACCTGGTGGGCGCTGCTCCCGGCTTGCCTGCACAAACAAGCACGCGATGCAAGTCAGCAGCCACCCAAAAAAAAAGGCACTAGATTCAGATCGCAATGCAGCGCGGGGAGCACTCACCGAGCCTTGGAGGCGAGGCTGGCAGCCGCGCGGTACATGGTGAGGCGAGGAGAAGGCGCGGGGGTCGAGGTGCTCCGAAGCGAGGAGGCGAGGCGAGATTGGTTGGGGGGGTTGAGGCGGAGGTGAGCGAGCTGCTTCTTTCTTGGGGAGGGGGAGGAGTAAACCTTAGTGGATTTTAGAGGGGAGGGGGCGGAGAGAAATGGAGGACACGAGGAGGCTCTAGAAGCATCCACTAGGGTTTAGGGTTTTACTGGTTGGTCGCTGCGGGCCTGCGGCAGCAGCGCGGTACGGGAGGGGCGGCGCGCCGCTGGTGGTAGAAGTGGGCTTCGATTTCGGGCCTCGGCCCAATACTTGGCAACGCCGGCGGCCCCGGGCCAGCGATGCGGTCACCGTATCGTAGCTAACAGGCCCGTTTAGAGTTAAGAGGGTTCCTTGGAAATTTCATCATGTAATATTTCTGTGACCATGTCGTGAAGACGGGAATTTCATAAAATTTCTATCGGAATTATACTGTCTCACAAATATGGCCGGTAAAGCAGTATTAAACTAGTAAGTACCCAACGCGTTACCGCGGGAGCAGTCGGGAATTACATTGCTACAGATATTAATCTCATTTCAGCACACTAATAATATGATATAAGAAATTTATCGAGAACAAAAGATACAACCTGTCATGTACTATACATGACAACAGGTAAAATAGGTAAATCGAGAATTAAAAGCTGATCTTCACAAGGAAAAAAAGGAGAATTAAAGAAATCCCAAGTGAGTTTCATGTTGTGGGCCACTAGAATTATGACATCTTCTTCCAACCTACACTCCACCAATATAATATTTTTTTTTCATCAAAAGGACTCTCCCGCCCATGAAGGTACGCCATAGGTCCATATCCCCCCGATACGGAGCATTCTGAAGTAAGACGCTGAGTCATTGTTCATCAATGTGGAGTTACAATTGTGTTAATGTCTCAATGAGTTTCAACGAATTAAAAATCAGATGTTTTTCCTTGAGGTGAGGATAAATTAAGTAATTGAACTCCTAGGCTGCTTGCAAAAATATGCATCAATACCTTGGCATTGCAAAATGTGTTTCAAAAAAGGATTTAGCAGGTGAATTTTATATGGCTGCTTGCAAAAATATGCATCATTGATGGCAAAATGTGTGGTTATAAATATGTATGGATTGATGGCAGTAGGGCATCCAAAACATGAAGTTGAATCTAGATTATTTTTTTTTTGATGAAACATTTCTGCGCAAAAAGGTAATCAATCAGTTTTGCATTTGAAAAAATTATGAAGGCTGAGCTATGGAGATTCTACCTTAGTAGTAGAAGAGGGCTATACAACAACCATTTTTCAGTGAAATTTGATCACATCATCTTGTTGTGTGCAAATATACAGAAATGATCTCTACAATCCAAATGACAATGAACTAAAACATGAATGCTGCCAAGAAAAAAGGTCATCAACACGTGCTACAGTTTGATATACAGAGTGCATCCAGAAGTAGCGTATGACTGACAAAAGTTGACATATAGCACAATACACTTGCGGTCCATATACCTTGAGGAATCGTGGATTGAAATAATTTCTTAGTATCACATAGATTATGTGAGCTAACTCTAAGAAGTGCAATTTCTAATCCATCCTCTATTCATAAGGTATATTGTTATCTAAACATGCATGTTAGAATCATAGATTGGTTGACAACCAGATTAGCCATGCAAAGAAATCAATAGGTTGCACGGCAGAGGAAGAAATAATGCAAATCAGGACTAAACCGAGCAAAAGGCGTGAAATGTATAGCTGCTAGCATAACACAAAAGACTAAATTGTGCAGAAGGCTTGAAATGTATATTTGTTACCGTTAAACAAAGAAAAGAGCACTAAGAAATGGCCATGCATGTAAATAAATCTAAAACAAATTGATGTCTAAGATAAACGATAGTGTCAAAGATACCTCCAAGAGACAGCTGCAACAACACTACACAAGATTGGTGAATCGCCCAAGCATCACTGCTTATTCTGTTGTGAAAGCACCAAATACAACACCCAGTTTGGCTTGTATAATGGCATACTCTCAAGCTAAATGTGCCTATTGAAGCTAAAATTTGTGGAAAATGTTATTAAAAAATATCGAATGAACGACAAACAAAACCTGATCATAACAGCACACGGTCGCGCACGTGTGTGTGTAAGAGCATTGTAATAAAAGAAAAGGTAAAAGACTAATTGCAAAATAGCTTATTTTTAAACCAACTAAATTTATATGTAAGAACGATGAGCTAACCTGATTGTGTACTACAATTAGCTGATGTTCACATTCAAGAAAGGCCATTGTTCTGTGATAGGGCAAACCATCGACTAATTATGTAAGAACTAAAGGAAACCACCCTATAAGTAGCTAAAGGAATGATCTGATTGTGTTGTCTGATGAAATACCAGGCTCAACCTTGGAAGCTCTTGACCTCCTTTCTTCTTGGACCTACACAAAGGAGATTTAGGCTAATTAGCTCATCAACATATAGGTGCCAAATTTTAATTTGTCAAATATCTAATAAGAAGTAACTTTCACATATTAAACCTGTTGCAATGCGTTAACAATAAAAAGAGCACATAAAGGAACTACACTAGGTTTTGCAATACAAAAGGTAAACTTTTGATCTGTGATGAAAAATTCAAAAGCTTGCAAGAAGTGAAGGAATCAATTATGCAAAACTAACCTGATCAACTTGGTAGACAAAACCATGGCCTTCCCAAAAGCGAAATCAGTGAAGCACGCATCTTCCAGACAATCATTACATTAGAGATCTAATCGTACGTTAGAGGATTTCTCCTCTAACACTTAATAGTGCCAACAAAAGAAAACGTACCTGGGAGGGAAATTGACATTGCGTCACAAAAAAATTTGTCCCAATTCCACATATAAGCAGGAGACAGAAGGCGACTCGTCGGTTCAGCAGTGGCGATGAGATCATCTACACGGTGCCCAGTAGCTGGACCGTAGAGCTCATCGTAGAGGCCCTAGGGAAAACCCCCAAAATTTGTTATACGAGAGGGCGGAGGAACGACGAAGTAAACAAGATCAATCGCAGAGAGACACGAGATTTAACGTGGAAAACCCTCCCAATGCGAGAGGGAAAAACCACGGGCGCCAGCCAGCAACAATCTTCACTATATCGGGGTGAGGTTACAACGCCGGGGATTTACAACTCTAATATCTTATCCCAAACGGCGGCGGCTTACAGGGAATATAAAGAGCAGGGAAACCCTAAGTCGACTAGGATGGCCTCCGCTACGCTTCGTCCAGAAGCTGGCCTAATTGGTGTATAGAAATTTGGATCACAAATCAACAAAATTTTGGATCAAATCAAGGGAAAAATCGGTTGGAAGTTTGAGGCGACCAAACCTAATGCAGAGGTGGAACAGCGGCCCACGGGGGAGAAGTGCAATGTCGGCCATCGACGCGCTGGATGCAGCTGCGTGTTGGTTAGAGGGCGACGAGACCATAGCATGACGACCTCCGCGAGAAGATGATGGCGAGGCCGAACGAGGGGAGGCGGAGAAGCAGAAGGAGAGAGTGGATCGGGAATGGAAGGGGATCGGAACTCGAGAGAGGCAGCTAGGGCAAGGAAAGATGGGATGAGCAGGCTATCCAAACCCTCGGCGTAGCGTAGGGTGACCAAATCGATGGATCACGGGGAAGGAACTGAGGATGGTGGGCGTGTGCAATGGCACTCGTAGAGCATCTGGTGGACCTGGGCCTCGAGGACGGTGACGTCGGTGGAGCGGGCCTCCTCGCGGGCGGACTGGAGGTCGGAGAACATGTCCTCGAGGTCGTCAACACGGGTCTTGGCTGGGGCGCAGAACTGCTGGTGCCATGCCGACCCCAACCACGTCGACCCCTTCCCCATCATTGTCACCACCACACGTGTTGTCCCGACACTGCCTTCCCCCTACAGATCGATCGGCGTGGTGCGGTGGAATCGATGTAGTCGCGCATGGGGTTGGTTGGTCTTTTCCTCCTCCTCCTCAGCTGTTACTTGTTGGGTTGGGATCGGCTCGGGAAAAGCGACGGCCGCGGCAAAAGTGAGGCGAGTAGCCGGGCGAGGTTGGGGATGTGTCAGATGGGATGGTGCCCTGCCTACCGACGGCGTATGAGGCACCGCAGGAGCGAGCGGAGGCGGAGGCGACAACGACAGTTTGTGGGAGGGGATCCGAGAGGAGTCGAGCAAGGGGGCAGGCGGTGGTGGCAGTGTGAGGCAGTGGATTTGGGGAGCTGAGCAAGTTTAGGTCAATGGGGCGAGAGAGCATGACAGGTGGGCAGATCAATCCTTGAGCGCAAGAGGGAGTTCGTGTGGATGACAGTGATGCAACGAAAGACGAACGGACGGGTGACAACCCTTACAGCAGCGGAACATTATAACAATAAAAGGGCACGTGACATGTGTACATGGTGACCTGAAAAACAATAATAAGGTATGATTAACAATAACGTGTCCTCTCAAAATAAAGTGTAAAAAAGCGCACATTCCAAATCATCTATCAAAATTGACTCTCTAAATACATTGTACATCCTCTAAAAAACATTGTACAAGGCACTGACTAAATCGAAGATGACATACATGGGATCAAAGACGCAAAACTATAAGTTGATCATTTCTCATCTGCCCACGTAGCATGATCATATCACTGTAAAAAATTGATGTGTGAAACGGATACAAATTATCTATTTTATTCGACTACCGTATTTGATAGGATACAAATATGGTTTAGATTTTTCCACCAATTAACAATTTCTCGTCTATTTGTATTGTATTATAATTCGCACAAAAAAATATGGATACAAATATGATATGAACTTTTGTCATTCGAAATGTTTCTTTATCCGCACTATTTGTATTCACATTCAAATTTGATAAAATAATATACATATTTTAAATTGATGTGTGAAACAGATACAAATTATTTGTTCTATTCGACTACTGTATTTGATATGATACAAATATGGTTTAGATTTTTCCACCCTATTAACAATTTCTCATCTATTTGTATTGTATTATAATCCACACAAAAAATATGGATACAAATATGATATGAACTTTTGTCATTCGAAATGTTTCTTTATTCACACTATTCATATTCATATTCAAATTTGATAAAAATAATATACATATTTTATTGCAATATAGATAATTAGTTAGATGAGTATTTGTAATTTAATGTGAATTCATGTTCCTTTAGGTAAAATAAATAAATTAGAATGGCTAAGTGTGCAGTGTATAAAGATAAAGTATCATAAATATGTTAGAATAGGACTCTCTTTTGTATTCCTTATCTGTATATGATAACCCTCTTGTACTCTCTCTCTATGTGGATATCGTGAGGATATGTGCACGATCTCAGGATGATGAGTCAATTGCCAATGGTGTTGTTGGTTTGCAAAATCTCGCGTTTTCGGGTTTGCTCCAAAATTTGTCTTGTGTGAACAGGAGTCCGACATATTAAAAATTGGTTTTTGGGTGAGCCAAAATAGGTTGTGTAGGCAAGTGAAGTCTCTGGATGTGGTCCCATCATTTTGGAGCTCCCAGTCAAAAGTTCTATTGGCTCTAACCTAGTTCTCCTTCTTTGTGCGGTGGCTTGCGAGTCAGCGGCGTCAGCGGTGAGTGGATCGGGACTACGCCATCCGATCATGGATCTGGGTGAGTCGTGTGACTCAAGCGAGATGGGCAAGATGGATCGACGCCGATCTCATCGATTGCGTCGTCACCTTATGTCTTCTCCCTTTTGGATGATCCCTTGGACTATTTTATCTTGCTTTGATGTTGGCGGGACTTCTCCTTTTGGGTTGAGTCCCGTCGGTGACTTCAGTGAGTTCTTTTCTCCATTTGTGTCGTGTGGTTGAGGGTTTATCAAATCGTGATCTTCTTAGCTTTCATAGCTAAAGGAGTAAAGTTCGTGTTGTATTTGATTTAGGCGAAAGTTTAGAAGCGCCTCGTCACCCGACGATGTCGCTCTCCTGGCCACCGTCTTGCAGACGCACCGGACCTCGAGCCCGAGCCGTCGCCGCCCCGAACGTCGAGCCACCACGCTCGTCCTCCTGCTCGTCGCCGAGCCACCACTGCCCCGGACGTCAAGCCGCCACGCTCATCCTCCTGCTCGTCGCCCCGCTGCTACTCGTGCTCTACGTCGGCGTCTCCGAGGCCGCCGCCATCAGTTTGCTTGTCTTCATCACCTTCGTGTTCGCCGGAGTGCTACCCACCACCGCCTCTACTGCCCCGCTGCCCCCGTCGCCGCCAGCAAGGGGGAACCCTAGTTCCCCCTCGCGTGTGCTAGCAGGCTGAGGTCGCGTCCTTTTTGATCGGTTGTTTGCTAGCAGCCCAGCCCACAAGTTGTAGTTAAAAAACATCGATCTAACCGGCGCGTCGTCCAGCGTCGCCTGTTAGACTTCGTTGCCTTGATCGTCGCGCCGTCCAGCGCCGCCTACCGATGGCTTACATTCCATCTGTTGCGATCTCATTCTCAGGAATAAAGCTTAATGGGACGAACTACAAGTTGTGGTCTTCACTCATTGAGATCACGCTCGATGGTCTCCACCTCTGGGAGATATGTTACTGGTGTCTGACCTTGTCCGCCGCCGCCGGTTCATCCTCCTCCCAGACAGACTCCTTCTGCAGAAGTTGGCCTCCAAGAAAGAGGCAAAGGTTGTTGTTGTTGCTGATACAGCTGATAAGGTCATTCAGTATGCCATAGACGCTTTTGAAGGCTGGTGTGCTGATGAGGCCCGAGTTCGAGCCATCCTGGTGGTTAGCATCAACGACTTCATATAGTTAGACATTGTTGGTCTACAGGCCACTCGTCAAATCTGGGAATACTTCCACGAGCGATACCAGCAGAGCAGTGATGCTCAGTTATTTTCGCTTCAGCGTGAGTTGGAGACGCTTCGCCGGGAGGACTCCTCTGCGACGACTTCTTCCGAGCCCTATCCAGTCTCTGGCGCTAGCTGGACGAGCTGGCTTCTCCACTCCTCTAGGAGTGTCATAAGGTATAAAAGGCGGATCGTGATCGTCTTCTGTCTACGCTCAGAGTTTGAGCCTGTCAGGGCTCAACTGTGAAGCCGCTCACCACGATCAATAGTCACAAAGGCTCTTTCGACGCTTCGTGCTGAGGAGCTTCGCCGCAGGTTAGTAGCACAGTTTGTTCTGGTTGTGCTTGCTAGCCCTTCTTCTTCGACTACAACGACGGTTTCTACGTCGACTAAGTACCTCCTCAGGTGTCTGTTTCTGCTCTTGTTTTTGCACCAACTGGGGTTTAATGCAATTATTGTAAGAACTTAGGGCACGACTACCAGCGTTGTGCGGTGCGAAAAAAGCAGAACAAGGCGCGTGGACGATCCAAGGGGGCAGGGAGGCCCTTCCTCGACGGGAGGACAGACCAGCACGTCAGGACCTTCTCAGCGAGGTAACTCTGTTCAGCAGTTTTGCCAAGCTCTACTTTAGCAGCTCTCTCACAGCTCAGCAGGTTCTGCCAGTCTTACTCAAACGTCCCTTCCGAGTATTTATTGGGTTCTGGATTCTGGTGCCTCTTTCCACATGACACCAGACTCCACATCTCTTACTTCAGTAGGACCTCCTGTTTTTCCTATCTCTGTTCAGACAGCTGATAGTACTCCTCTGTCTGTCAGCTGTCATGACACTCTTTTGTCCACTGACTTTTCTGTTTCAGCAGTTTCACATGTTCCCCAGCTTACCATGCAGCTTCTCTTGGTGGGTCAGCTCACCGATCTTGGCTGTAGGGTCGATTTTGACTCTCGCACCTGTTTTATCCAGGATCTATGGACAGGGATGGTAATTGAGATTGGTCGGCGCCGTAGGGATCGTTAGGGTCTCTACATTCTTGATCTCCTCTACCTTACGTCCACTTCAGTTGCTCCTGTCACCTCTACGTCTACTTCCACCGCCACTGCTACCACCACCTCTGGAGTTTTTACGTAGTGGCATCACCATTTAGGTCACTTGTGTGGGTCTTGTCTTTCTTCATTAGTTCATCAGGGTGTTCTTGGACGTGTTACCGTTGACACGGCTATATTTTTTTAGGGTTGTAAGCTGGGCAAGCAGCTACAACTTCTTTATCATTCTAGTGAGTCCTTGTCTCCTCGTTCTTTTGACTTAGTTCATTCAGATGTATGGGGACCTGCACCTATTATCTCTAAAGGCGGACATAAATCTTGTGTTATCTTCATTTATGATTATTCCCATTTTACATATATTTTTCTATGTCTAATCGTAGTCAGTTTCTTGCGATCTATCGTAGCTTTGCAATGATGGTTCGTACTCAGTTTGATTCTATCATCCGTACTTTTCGCTGTGATTCTGTTGGCGAGTATTGTTTTGGCGCTTTTTGATAGTTTCTTTCTGAGCATGGCGCTCTTTACCATTCTTCTTGTCCTTGTGCCCATGCTCAGAATGGGGTTGCTGAGCGCAAACATCGTCATCTGATTGAGACTGCCCACACTCTTCTCCTTGTCTCTCATGTTCCACCACAGTTCTAGGCTGAGACTGTTTCTATGGCTGCATATCTCATCAATATACAACCTTCCATTGCTCTTAAGGGTGTCAGTCCTATGAAGCGTCTCTACTCTCAAGCCCCTTAGTACACCCATCTTTGTGTTTTTGGTTGTACTTGTTTTGTTCTGCTACAGCCTTGTGAGTGTGCTAAACTATCGGCTCAGTCAGTTGAGTGTGTGTGTGTGTGTGTTTTGGTTATAGTTCTAAGCATAAGGGTTATCTCTACTGAGACCCTTCTGCTCGACGGATCAGGATTTCACGAGATGTTATCTCGAATTTCGACCTTTCTTCTATCGAGATTCGGCACCTTCTCATGTTTCCACTGTGGAGTTGATTTCATGGTTGTCTTTTTCTGACTCTTCACTCATTTCTCCACTATCGCAGTCTTTCCCAAGTCTGTCTCCAGTAGTTCCTTCTGTACCTCCGCCTCCGGTGTTGTATCCTGCAGCATCGCCTCTTGTTCCTACAACACCACCATCTTGTTTCTCTGGTATTCACTACTCCAGGTGTCATCGTCCTTCACCAGTCTCCTCTCCTGGTATCTTGCCGACATCCACGTCCGATCCTCCTGATGATGCTACTCGTTACGTCCTTCATGACCGGACATCCCTTCGACCTCCTGATCGTCTTGGATTTGCTCTAGTAGCTCATGCTCTCTCTATCACTAGGCCAGTTCTTATCGTGAGGCTACTCCTTATTTTGAGTGGCAGCTCGCTATGGCAGAGAAGCTTGATGTTCTTCGACATACGAAAACTTGGGATATTGTACCGACACCTGTGCATGATCCTCCGATCACGTGCAAGTGGGTGTACAAGATTAAGACCCTTATCTAATGGTACTATAAAGCACTACAAGACTCGTCTTGTGGCTCGTGGCTTTCAGCAGGAGTACAGTCGCGACTACAATGAGACTTTTGCCCTGTTGCCCATATGACCACTGCTCGCACTCTTGTTGCGGTTGTTTCTGTTCGTCAGTGGTCTATCTCTCAGTTGGATGTTAACAAAGCTTTTCTTAATGGTGTTCTGCATGAGGAGGTCTACATGCAGCCATCATCTAGATAATCTGTTCTCGATGGGCACATTTGTCGTCTTCGTCGTGCTCTTTATGGCCTCAAACAGGCTCCTCGTGCCTAGCTTGCGCATTTTACCTCAGTGATTACTGCTTTGTCGGTTTCACTGCCAGTTCATATGATCCTGCTCTTTTTGTCCATGTCTCATCTCGGGGTAGAACATTGCTACTTATGTATGTTGATGATATGCTCATCACTGGTGATGATTTATCATTCATCACGTATGTGAAGAAGCATCTCAGTGAGCAGTTTTTGATGATTGATCTTAGTTCTCTTACGTACTTCCTTGGGATTGAGGTCTCTTCCATGCCTGAGGGCTACTACCTCTCTCAGCAAAAGTATGCCCAAGAACTCCTTAATCGATCTAATTTGACTGACACTCGCACTGCTGACTCTCATAGAGCTATCCTTATAGCTTAGTGCCACTGATGATGATCTTCTTGAGGATCTTACTCACTATCATCGTCTTGTTGAGAGTTTGGTGTATCTTGTGAGCACTCGTCCCGATATTGCTTATGTTGTTCGTATCTTGAGTCAGTTTATGGCTCGTCCTACACGTCTTCACTACAGTCACCTTCTTCGTGTTCTTCACTACTTGCGTGGAACTATCTCTTGTCGTTTATTTTTTCCCTAGCTCTACCTCACAACAGCTTCAGGCGTATTCCGATGCGACCTAGGCTAGTGATCATTCTGATCGTCGTTCTCTTTCTGTTTACTGTGTTTTTTTATTCTTCCCTGATTGCTTGAAAGACTAAGAAGCAGAATGCAACTTCCCATTCGAGTGCAGAGGTTGAGTTGAGAGCTATAGCAATAATGACATCAGATGTTACTTGATTGAGGTGGCTACTTGCAGATTTTGGAGTGCCTATGATGGGACCTATAACTCTTTTGTCTGACAGTACATGTGCTATCAGTAATGCCCGGTACCCAGTGAAACATGAGCTCACCAAGCACATTTGTGTAGATTCTTCATACATTCGCTCGACAGTGCAGGAGAGAGTACTTGCCTTATAGTTTGCACCATCAGAGTTACATGTTGCTGACTTCTTCACGAAGTCACATACTAGGACACAACATTTGTATTTTCTCTCCAAACTCAATGTGTGTCATCCACCATAATTTTGAGGAAGGGGTTAGAATAAAACTCTATTTGTATTCCTTATTTGTATATAACATCCCCCTTGTACTCTCTATACATATTGCACATTGAACCCTTTTGAATATACACACAATATTCATAACAAAATATTTTCCATTGCATGTAATAAGGATATTCGAATCCGACTATGTATTCAACTTGTATTCTTAATCGAGAATATTTAAATTTGTATTTGTTTAAAACATATAAATACAAATATAAAACAATCACTATTTAATTCGTATTCGATCCATTAACACCCTGAGCTCAAGGCTAGGCATGGCATGGAACTGAACGATTTTCTTGTATTAGATCAGACCACGGCTGCAAAGGGCTCAAAGTCCAAACAGACTACTCTGCTGGTGGTTGGAGCGAAGAGTTTCCGGACTGTTTGGCTGCAAGCACCTTGTCCAAGGTTTCGTCCGGGACCTTGATTCCATTTGTCTCCATTTCTGCGACTACTGCAATGGCTGCATCAATTTCCTCCAGATCAAGGCACAACAGGATTACTTCATCATAGAGCGGGCTGAATCAAGTAAAAGAAAAGGGGAAGATATATTAGTCATAAAGAGTGTCACATTCATAAAAATTATTCAAAAACCAGCTTGCTGTGTTTATGAGTTCTGAGGACAGCACCATGCATAAGCAAAAATATAAATCATAAAGAACACCCTAATATCTTTGCTGAAAATATTAGCTAAATAGTGCAATAATGCAGTATGTGTTGGAATAGTGTCACAAAAATCCAAGAGCAAAAATTTAACATTATACCTTCCAAACTTATAGCCAAGACTATGTGTTGTTTGCAGTATTGTCATAAAAGCAGACGGGACTGGAGCTCTCATTGCAGCGCGCAATATAATGGCACAATCTCCAATTGTTGGAGTACCACCCAGCTCTATTACCTGAAAGTCAGGAAAGCAGTTATATGCCACGGTTTAAAGTTTAAACATCAACATTTTTTGTGCAAGCTTGAAACACTGTTACCATGCCATAACAGGCTGACCTAGAAAAATAACAATAAAAGTGATGTATTTAACTTGAAGATAATTCAAGTAACGGAAAGAATCTAAGCTCAGTATCTCATAGTCTGCAATAGTCCACAGCTCCACGAGAGAAGATGGTTAACAAACAAAGCCAAAGTCAATGGCACAACATCAGACAAAGAAAACAGCTCTGAAAATTCAGACATAAAGCTAAGAGTACCTTATGCATTATCTTGATAGCTATCTCAACCTCCCATTCTTGTGACCATTTACGCGGCATCTTGTTCTTTATTTCTCTTTCCCATGTCCACCCCCAGGCATCTGCAGTAGTATACATATCTGATACATCGAATATCCTTGTCTCGCGCATAACCTTAAAAGCTTCAATTGGATCTTCAGGAAACCAATCTTCATCATCATCAATCTACAAAGGCAGGAAAATGCTTCAAAATCTGTAACGATGCTGAAAGCTTAGCTCTCAGCACCATATCCGACTGACATAACTGTTAAGATTATTCACAACTATTCATCTTATTCATTAATGAAGGGATATATATAGAAGATACATGGGCCTCATGGGCTACAAGGGCCACATGGGCTACAAGAGAGAGAAAGAGAGAAATATAGAATATACAATACTCTTAACACCCCCCTTCAAACTCAAGGTGGATCAGGAGGATCTGATGCACTGAGTTTGAGTAGATGAAGTCGATGATGTTCTCTAGTATGAGCTTTAGTGAAGAAATCTGCAACTTGGAGCTCTGAGGGAATATACTTGAGGGTGATGGTCAACTGCTGACAATGAGATCGCGTGAAGGATGCATCAACACCAATGTGTTTTGTCAGCTCATGCTTGACCGGATCATTGGCAATTTGAATGGCACTTGTATTGTCACAAAAGAGAGGGGTAGGATTGTCACAAAGGACACCAAGATCAGTCAAGAGCCATCGAAGCCAAATGATCTCTGATGTTGTAGCGGCAAGTGCTCGGAGCTCTGCCTCTGCACTAGAGCGTGACACCGCAGTCTGCTTCTTGGACTTCCAAGCAATAAGCGAAGTACCAAGAGAGATACAATAGCCAGTGACAGATCGGCGATCAGCAGGATCACTCGCCCAAGTAGAGTCAGAGTAAGCGTGGGCCGGGTGACTCGGCCGCATAGAATAGACGTCTGGACGCAGTTCCTCTCAAGTATCGCAGTACATGAAGAACATGACTATAGTGAATCGGGTGGGAGCAGCGACAAACCGGTGAGCACATGAGCAGCATGAGCAATGTCGGCACAGTTCTTGTGAGATAGACAAGGCTCCCAACAAGTCGACGATAGCGAGAAGAATCATCGAGGTACACCGTCAGAGGTCGAGCCGCAAGTGAAGCTCCATGGGTGTGGCGAAGACGAGTATCAGTCATCCCGGATCGAGCAAGTAGATCCACGAACATAGCGATCTTGAGAGATAGTAGCCATCACCATCGAATGAACCTCAATTCCTAGAAAATAGCTCAATTTTCCCAAATCGGACATCATAAATTGTTCACTCAATTTCTTCTTGACAAAACCACGTGGTCCATGTCATCTCCGTGATCAACATATCATCTACATACAGAAGAAGCAAGGTACGACCTCGCTGAGAAGTGTGAACAAATAGGGCAGGGTCATGCTCACTCGAAGTGAAACCAAAGAAATCGAATCACGCAGGCGAACGCTCGAACCAAGCGCGAGGAGCCTGCTTGAGACCATATAGAGCACGCCTAAGGCGACAAACATAGCCTGTAGGAGCCTCAACTCCTGGAGGTGGCTGCATATAGATCTCCTCATGTAGATCACCGTGAAGAAAAGCATTCTTGACATCCATCTGAGATATAGTCCATGTGCGTATTCTTTAAATCGCAATAAAAGTACGCAATTTGTGGTCATATGAGCAATCTGGAGCAAAAGTCTCATCATAATCTCGACCATAAGCTCTTTGAAAACCTCTTGCAACAAGACGAGCCTTGTATCGCTCTACTGACCCATCTGATTTGCTCTTTATTTTGTACACCCACTTGCAAGTGATAGGAACAGCTCCAGACGGTAGCGGAACAAGATCCCAAGTGCCCGTGCACTCTAATGTTGTGAGCTCCTCTGTCATAGCCAACTGCCACTCAGGTACACTGACAGCCTCCTGATAGGTACTCGGCTCGACTCATCTGCACTGCGAGAAAAACCCCATCTCTCTGGTGCCTGAATAGAAGAACGATCACGTAGGGCATATCGTGATGTAGTAGAACGATCGTCAGAGTCGATGGTGCTTGGCCGGAGGATCGGTGAGGAGAGGATGATGATGTCGAAGGAACTCTCTGTCGACGACTATAGTGGAAGGGAAGAGTGGAAGTGTTAGAAATCGTGGAGTGGTGGAGAAGGTACACGAGAAGGTGGCCCGGTGGAGAAGGTGTATCTGGAGAAGGTGTATCGGAGAATGAATGGGAGGTAGATACAAAAAGAAGTGGAATCATGGAAGAAGAAGTGGGATGTGAAGAGGAATGATGAAAGAAAGGACGTCCCTCATCAAAAGTCACATCACGAGAGATCACGAATCGACGTCTTTGAGGATCATAGCAACGATAACCCTTATGCTCGGGATCGTAACCCGAAAAACACACTCAAGCGGTGAGGGCTCGACTTTGTGCGCTCACGAGGTGCTAGAAGGACATAGCAGACACAACCAAAAGCGCGAAGATGAGAATAGTGAAGCGGGTGCTCTGTCAGGACCTCACGGGACACTTGCCTGAAGCTTAGAAGAGGTGACACCATTCGAGCATGAGCAGGGACACGAGAGAGGAAGAGTACCCTCGGAAGAAAGAAACCGACGAAAGTGAGGAAAGATACTCGCCTCAGTCGAATCGGAAAACACGAATAAGAAGAAAGCGTGTATGAACCATCTTAGCAAAAGACGATAAATGGAAATCAACGAGAACGATGTTTCATAAAATAGATCCAAGTATATCGAGAGTGATCATCAACAAATATGACATAATAACTATGACCACCCTTCGAAGCAAAAGGAGATGGGCCCCATACATCTGAATGCACCAAATCAAAAGATCGGAGACCGAGAGGTACTCTTTGGGATATGGAAGTTGTAGTTGTTTTCCCAACTTACAACCAGTACAATGAAAACTAGACTCAACAGTGACATGACCTAAGGAACCTTGGTGAACTAAAGTGGTGAGGCGAGCTCCACAAAGATGACCAAGTCGATGATGCCACTTGCTGAAGGAAGACCCAACAGGAGACCGAGATGAAGACATAGCCAGAAGACACCAAGGCCTTCGACGTACTGGTGGAAGGAAGATGTAAGATGTCCAAGACATAGAGACGGGAGAGCCTCTACGGCGATGGCCAGAACCAATCACTCTTCTGCTCTGACGATCCTGAATGAAACAAGAAGAATCATCAAATCCAATGAAACAGTTCATATCAGTTAGTTGACCAACAGAAAGAAGATTCATAGATAGCTGAGGAACAAAAGACACATCAGGAACAGAGAAGCAAGATGTAGAGAGAATGCCCTGATGGGTAATAGGGCAAGGTGTACCATCAGCAGTGTGAACATAGGTTGCATCGATCAAGGGCCTACGAGCAACAAGTCGAGAGTCATCGGATGTGACATGAAACGAAGCACTGAATCCGAATCAGGATGAGCGACACTAGAAGCGAAGGTGCAAGCGATGTCATAGCGACAATCGATCCGTAAGTCACGATGATGTGGATGTGTCGGCGATGATCGCTCCGATGAGTGCTCTGGAAGGCCCAGTAGGTGCTCCACGACGACGGTCAAATGGCTGTCTAGCACGATAGGCAATAAGCTGATCTGGATGTAACTTAAAACATTTGTCAACATGATGACCAGTCCTCTTGCAATGGGAACAAACCAACACTCCGTGGGTGTCGCTCGTAGATCCGCATCACATTGTGAGAGACTCGAGCGGCATGTGGTGAGGATCCCGAGACAGCATAAGAGAATGAAGACGCGTCTCTTCCGCAATCAAACTAGAGGCGCCCGATCAAGGTCGGTGGAGTGGTATAGTTGAGCAATTGAGTACGAACAGGCTCAAACTCCGATCGAAGCCCCATCACAAACTGATACATGAGTGTCTGCTGAGCATACTCATCTTTAGCAGCACAAGACTGACAGGCAACAGCAGCCTTCGGTGTCATAGACTCTAGAGGACCGGTGATGTGAGTGAAAGCACTGTAATATTCCTCCACTGACTGATCAGGCTGCTGCTGAAGACTATGAATGTTCTTGAGCAATGTGAAGCGAAGAGCACCACTGGACTGAACATATCTCTTCTCAAAGTATGTCCACATTTGCTTGGCTGAAGTATGATACTCAAGACTCATCCGCAGAGAAACATCAACACTCAGCACAATTCGGTCATGACACGATCATCTTCTTTATGCCAAGCCTTTAAACACTCAAGGCATCAACGGTCTTCGGATCGGGAGGATCATCATCAAATGAGAGGCCAAACCATAACCCCTAAGAGTAGTCTTGACTGAGAAAGCCCATGCTCGGTAATTCAACCCATCGAGCTTGATATCTGTAAACACTAGAGATGAACTGCCCACAAACATCGAGTCGGACTTAGCCATACCACACAACAATACCAATCACGATCAAGATAGTAGCGGATCAAAGTGAGATCGATCGATGAATAGAATACCAAGCGAAGCGGCGGTGCTAATCGATGGATAGAATACCGAAAGCGAAGCGGTGATAGAGATACCGAAGCGTAGCGAAACTAATAAGCGGTCACCCACGGTGCTAATCTCCAAGCGGCCTCCGGCTCGAGCGCTCTCATCGACCCATGCTAACCTCCAGGAGCGGCCTCCAAGCTCCAGGCACGGGTCCAGGCGCAGGCGATTGAGAGGAGAGGCTCGGGCGATGGAGGCGGCAGAGACGGCGCGACCTCCGTGCTCGGCGATGCGGATGATTCGGCGAGACAGCAGCGACCTCCAAGATCCGAGCACGGGCGATGAAGAGGCGGAGACGGCGCGACCTCCAAGCTCCAGGCACGGGCGATGAAGAGGCGGAGACGGCGCGACCACCAAGCTCCAGGCGCGGGCGATGGAGAGGAAGAGGGGACGCGGATGATCTCCAGCGACATGTGAGCGGCGACGGATCCGGCGGAGATGGCGCAACCTCCAGCTCCAGCGCGGCGATGAAGAGGCGAGAGCAGCGACCACCAAGCTCCAGGCGCGGGCGATGGAGAGGAAGAGGGACACTGATGATCTCCAGCGATCTGTGGCGATGGAGAGGAAGAGGCGATGGCGGCGTCTCCGGCCATGGCCAAGCAGTAACGAACAACATGATAGAAATTGTTTCTGACAAAGACCAAAAACACAAATTTTAAAATTAGAAGAAAACAGTCAACATAGTTTTGCTATGATTTATTGACTACAGCATATAATTCCTACAACATATCTCCCCAAACCTTTTTAAAATTCTCAATAAGCTAAATGAGAATATACATACATATAGGGTAAACACATTTTTTTCTTCAGATTTGCATTGAAGTTCAATTTTGATACCATGGCATGCACCAATGAGACGACAGCAGGTTTCAGATCAATAGCCAATAAAAGAGAATTAATTGCAATACAAAGGTCAATCAGGAAAAGTCATAAGTTTCCTACAATGAATGCTTATGAATTTAAGATTAACACAAATTGCATACACTTTGCAACATGCTGGCGCATCAGTTCCATACCTCAGGCATCCTTTTTAATTTCTTTGATGAAACAGGTGTCTTTTCTAGATCCTTCAATAACTGGACTCCTATCATTTGAAGATGTTGCTTGGCTCCTTTCGCTGGTTTGTCTTTAGTCTCATCGGCGTCATCGCCAGTTTGAGTTTCTGTTTGATCAACAACCTCATAATCATCTATCTCGTCTTCTTCTGCTTCTTTTGAGGAATCATCGTCGTCATCGCCATCATCCAACTCCTCATCTAAATCTGGATCTTCTTCTTTACTATCTTCTTCACAAAGAAAATTTCGAGTTTCTCCCAGAAAACGACGTTTCCAGAACTCAGTATTCCCATCTTCTAGCTTGATTCGTGAGATCAGTTCATCTAACTCTTCGTCAACCTAAGAAGAGTGTGACACTTAAAAGCTGTCCGGAAATTTTACACAACTTGCAGCTAACACTGTTACATAGTAACTATACCAGACCAATAAATTTGTAATAAGCATTTTCACATTGCATACCTCTTCCTCATCTTCCACAGGAGGAACCCAAAGTGGTATACTGCGTGAACGATTGATTCTCCTGGCCTTTTGAACTCGCTGGTAAAGTACTTGTCTAGTTCCATCCGTAGGCAACCCTTGTGCCTCTAGCTCAGTTTTCAACTCAGATACTACCATTTTGCTTGCCGCCTTGGGCTTAACAACATTCTTCTTTGGCCCTACAGCTAATTTTTTTAATCTTTCAACAACTCTACGTACATCATCTTCAGATACATCACCTAAAATACCAGGGCCTTCATTCCTAAATGTAATTAGGAGTTTACGATGATATAACTTTAGTTCCTCAAAGCATCGCTGTTTAAAAGATGTCTCTATTGGATTTGAATAGGCAAATCCAAATTCATCAGGATCCAAAGGAGTTTTTCCTCTGCGAGGTACCCAGCGTTTCCGCTCACCTGTAAGACCTCCTTCTTCAATATATCTGCAAAGCCCACATGAATGGAAGAGATATTACTAGTTAACAATGGGAAAAGAGTTAAGCACTTAAGCAACAAAATGTGCAGGTATCAGATCGCTATGAAGAATTGCAGCCACAAAGATTTTCAGTGTTGACAGCAAAAACTGTTCTTTAAACCCTTATTCAGTCATCCTGTATTCTCATTCATTGGCACCTTAAACCTGCATTTTACATCAACACACTCATGTAGAGCAAACTCCGGTACCCTTTGTAACTTGAAGGTACAGTCCCTGGGAACACTAGGCTCAACATCCTGGCCTACAAAAGGACTTTACCAAATAAGGACTTGTTTGGATACATTGTAATCCGACTTAATCCCTTCGGATTGACTCAGAATTTGAACTAAAATCCATTCCAATCCGAAGGGATTAGTTCTAATCTATCCCTATCCAAACAAACCCTAACTAATTCACTATCAATTGGGTATTAGGTGTCAAACACACACACTCTGCACTCAGTATTCAGTATTGTAACTGTTAGAATATTCCTAACAGTAACTAGCGGCGTAGAGAAGGAAATGGAGGAAGAAGTGGCAGACTAAATGGCAAACAAGAAGGCAGCACTAGAGAATGAATTAACACGAACATGCCTCTGTACATACATCTTTTATGCAACTGAAAATTCCCATTCAATAAGTGTCAAACTTGTGTTAACAAAATCGTCCGAAACACTTCTATGCAAGCACAAACATACTTTGTCTACCATCAAACAGCTCCTAGTCTTACTCCACTTGTTGCCACTATTCATCCACATATGCAGCTTTAAGCCTTCGTTCCATATTTAGCAAGTGAACAGAAAAACAGTAAACTAGAGCATGCAAGAGGCAGTATAGGTCTAAGGAAAAACTGAGACAAAGGACAGGTGAGATATGGTCATCGAGGTGGCAACTGGGTGACACAGCTGCAGCACTGGCCATTGATATCTGTAGTACTTTATGCTTAGTCCAACCAAGCAGCTGACCCAACAAACATTATACAGCAAGGGGGTACACTGGGCACAAATTAAGAAAACAAAAAACTAGCATGTGAATTTGGCACATAACTACATAAGTAAATGAATTAATATCACATGTTACAGCGCAAGGTGGCAATGTCCGCGCTATCACTATGTTCAACAAAACCCTTTTAGACACTATGTACAGTCCCATCATGACAAAAAAAAAGTTAACAAATCATGTGATCGACTAAAACTGGCCTATCATCTCACGCAGTAAGAACCTAAAATCTCTCAAAGTCATACCTGGCCACATAATCAATTTCAAAACCAACATCAGCTTCTTCTTGTAACGGTTCTATCCAGGAGCTCACCAATGTGCGATATTTTCTGTTTAAGATCATTGCTCTGGGTGCAATAGTCTGGTTATCGTTAGCCATTGCTTCTAATGCCTCAAACAACTCATCAGCTCGTCCTGGTTATAAAAATAAGTTACTTGTTCAGGAAAGTACTAAAATTCACGATAATGCAAAGGCTGCTAAAAGTACAAAAGACAAAAAGTTGGTATGTTGAGCACAGGATACAGAGGACCGAACTGCTGTTGTGTTGAAGTATAACTAGAATTTTTTTTTATTAATTAACCTTTTAAAATTTTATTTTAAAGTTAACCCCACGAACTTTATTTCCAATTCTGACCCATTTGGTCACGCCACCACCCATGGCGTGACAAAACAATATTGTCACGTCAGCCCGTATCTGGGCAAACTCTTGTTACGCCACCACCCGTGGCGTGACAGTGTTGTTTGATCACGCCATTGGTAAAAGTGTTATTTTAGTGGACTTATCCAATGGCGTGATAATATTGTTTTGTCACACCACGGGTGGTGGTATGATCAAAGGTCAAAATTGGAAATAAAGTTCGCGGAGGATTAACTTTAAAATAAAATTTTAAAAAGGGTTAATTAATTAATAAAAAAGTTTGTATAACTATGAAATCTTCACCGGTCGGTTATATTTTATTTCGTCCCTAATGCCAAGAGCTGTCACCAAAATGCAGCTATTGTTTACCCGTTGCTATGCATACAAGAGTATAGGAGAAGTTGCTTTGACAAAATAACTTCTCCTTTGACAAAATAAGAACTTTTAAAGAGATTGACCATGGTACATGTGTATGTAATATAATAATATATGCACTTTACATACACTTTCCCACCATCCACTAATTATCCTACAAGTGGGAGTGGCGGAGAGTGGAAAAACGTTGGAGGAAAAATTATAAAATTATTTGAAACTACAAGTTGTAGGTACAGCAACCCAATTTATAAAAAGTAGATAAAGAAGTTAAATGGAAACACTCTGCAAGATACTACATAAAATACATATGTTCATAAAGCAAGCAGTAAAAAAACTAAAAAAACAACCTTATCTGCTCAAGTTTATTAAGAAATTTAATACAACTTGTTGATAATAATCAGCACGCTGTCGCATAATTTGAATAAATACCTTGAAATATATATTTATATGAGAAACACCTTGAAATATTAATTGAGTATAATCACATAGGCACTTCCAAGTTCGAAGTAAAAGCTGGTATAGCAACGGGTAATTACCAAGCAAATATAAACAAGTAGAGGTATGTAAGGCTCAGATTTTTGTGCTTGGAGCAGCATCCATTTTGTACTTTGGTGCTTTCACGTATCAAATGGGAGGTTATTTTTTAAAAAAGGGCTATTCCAAATGTGACAACTTTGTACTATTCTGAAAAGGAGACTATTCTAATAAATTTACTATTCTGACAGAACAATGATTTTATTTTTATGTTATAGAACTTTTGATAAAAAATGGAATATTTGACACATTCAGATAACAATTCCCAAGATTGAATAGAACATAAACCCACAAAAATCTGTGTTTGCAGCAAGTCAACAAAACAATGCATGAGCGCTTTGCTAGGTTCTGGTCCTTGTGTCCAGTGAACCATTGGCCACCAGGAGAGATCATAAACAAATAGCTCGAGAATAGTAGTATCTTTTCCATCTTAGTACTTGAGTAATCCATAGAAGGGTGAAAACTCACCATCAAGGCACAGTGATCGTAGATAGAGAGAAAGTGGATCGCCACAATTCCCTTCATTGTAAAGAACTTTTGTTCCTCCAGGGATTCTCCGTAAAGCACGAAAATGCCTGATTGCTTCATTAACCATACAGTACTTTGTAAAGCATTCTACTAACAACCTGAGAACAGTAGCTGATCATCAGGTCATTGCTTTTGAAAGAAAAACACATGTTATGAGAAAGATGAGAGTCAGAAAACTGGAAGGAATGTGACTATTGATATTCAAAGTCAAATGTTGACACGATATATTTGCTTCCTCATTAGAGACTCTAAGCTAATAGTTACTATTGGTATGATAAATGTTCTTACGCATAAGTTCTTGCATTAGGCTGAATGCGTTTGTGGTCTTCCACCATCATCCCTAGCAATTCCGCCACATCCGGTGCTCTGCGGACAAAATACGTCATCAAATAAAGACAACAGAGGAAAGAGTAATACTTATAACAGTCAATCTCAAGAAAAGAACTAAATATGGAGCACAATGTAACAAATTTTTACCAAAAAAAACTCGTCTGAATAATGATCGTCTTCCTAAAAAAAGAAGAAGATAATTGAAGAACTAGTTTGTTTCTCAGAAGAAGGAACCATAATCATATCAGCAAAAATTGCAAAGTAAAAATTGTGGATCATATACTATAAATAGCAGAAAGGTTGGATGCACCCCCAGCACTGCAGTTTTCTTATATGCTTCTTTTGAATATTTTTACATGTTGAAGAGATAGTAGTTAATAAGCAACAAGAGGTTCCATTACAAATTTTAGAGCTATCCCTGCATGTGCCATGGAGCTACAACTATCCATATGTTTCTCTCACATCGACTCATTGGGTTTAAGCGGTCAGATTTGGTACTGTCAAATAGACATGATTGTGTTGACAACTTGACTACGTTAAACAGCAACAACAGAACAAAGGAAACAGATATGGCAGTACTATATGGAAGTAAATATTAAGTATACCTGTCATAGGACGTAGCCCTAGTAAATGCCTGTATAACCCAATTATAAGACTCGGTATCAGGTTTCATATAATCTAGAATGAGAAAGAAAAATAAGAATCAAATTTAGTCAGGCTCCAACAAAAAGTAGTGAAAACATCAAGAGTGCACACATAAAAAAGATAAGAGGTTGCGATCTTATGATAGTTTCACTACTGCTGAAATCAAATATTGTAATAGCAGGGGAACAATGTCATTCAAAAACCAGTGAACTAATAGGTGAAACACTCTGAAAGAACATTTGGTGTATTTGTTTCCACAGAAGCTAAGTTCACAATAATATCAAACACTCAAACCTTCATGCCACTTTTAATCTAAACCTCTATTTCTGTTTCAGTGACTCCTCATAATATTGAGTGGTTTCATTCAATAGTTCTGTTAAAAACGGTTTTAGAAACAATAGCTACTTTGTACACAAATATGAAAACAGTGAAATACCACCACCCATAAACAAATGGGCAAATATATACATCAAGAAGTTCTAGCCATGGCTGAACATGCTCGCTCAAAGCAAAATGAATCAGCTATTCCAATGATGCTACCAGTACCACACCCACATGCACACAAGTGGGTCTGTACATATGCACAAACTCATAAATATAACCAAATTGAAACAGAGGTATAGGCAAAGGCAATGTCAATATTTCAACATGTTAATAGCCAATTAGCCATACCTTCACCTCCATATTCCATGTTTTCAAATGTTGCAAAAGCAATTTCAGGAATTCCACAAGTAGCCTGAATAAAACGAACTTTTTATATTAAATAAAAAAATACTGGGATTATATTTGTAAATACTAAAGATGAACCGAAACACTAATGCAATAAACCATGTTCCTAAGGTTCTGCAGCTCACCATATCTTGTTTAAAGTGTAAGGTTCTGCAGCTCACCATATCTTGTTTAAAGTGTTTCTTTTCTGAAGCGTTCGTAAGTCCTAACCAATTCATTTAAAGGCTGCTTAACCAGCTGATGCCAGCAGGATTAGGTCACCAGGGATAACAGATAACACCATTGCCGATGGTGTTAGTGTTACCTTAAGCCTTAACTAAATTCAGTGTTGAAGTTAGTCAAATATGCCATCAATACATAAACCATCTACAAGAAAAATCAAGAGCTGCAGTGAGCTGCATACCATGCTACCACATGCCAGAATAAAAAAGCTAGAATCAAGCAACATGTAAATGGTTCATAAGTCCAGAACTAAACATATATGAAGTAATAAAAGTGAATCCAATGCTAATGTCACACTGTCTAGCAGTTAAATGGGCAGCCCTAGAGCACTAGTGCCGTAAAACTAACTGACATCCGTAGTGTTAGAATTTAGGAACAGTCAAAGCAACAGCATTTAGCACTCATATATTCATACTACAAGGCTGCATTAGCTGCTTGATGTGCTGTCCGTGTAGAAGGCGTATTATTTTCATAATTTAGTTGGAATTGGGTTTATTTATTTTTCTGAATGAAGCAATGATTAAATACCTCATGAACACTCCTATACTAGGTCAGCTAAACAGACAGAAATATCAAAACCATCGTTATCTGGGCCTGTGCAAATCAATTTCATAGTCTCACCTGCACACTGAGAAGGCAATTAAAATGGAATGTGGTTGCCATTCTTCCAGCAGCCTCCATTTGGTATGCAGCTGTTAGAGCGTTGGAGTGATCTCCAGCTTTACAATCTTCTTCAATCAAAAGATCGTAGATTTCGTCAGTTCCTCGTAAACCACCTTTTGCTCCTTTCAGAAATACTGTATTGGCGTCCTCCAGATAATGATTCTTAACTAGCTCCTCTGTTTTATAGAAGGAAGACTACTATAATAATTCAAATGAATAAATCAAATACGCAACACAAGTCAATTTCCATACCTACAAGAATTAGCCAAGCCTTGCGAATATCATACTTGTATCTCTCCATAGCAGCAAGAATCTCCATGCCCCTGGTAGCAAGACCCTTCTTGGCAAAAACACGGACCAGAGCCGCAAAAGTTTCATGTAAAGGGCGCACACCGGAACTTAGCTCCCTTCTAAGAGATTGCATCTGCATTCAAAAATGTAACATTACATTTTGTACATCCAATGCATGAATTTCTTAGAAGAAACATGTATTGTATATGTTTTCTTTTTAAAAGAAGACATTATCCATGAAACGCAAGGAAGTTCTGCAGAAATATTTAAGGACCTGCTACATAATTAGGACAAATGAACTATAGGCTATAGCTTAAGCTTAGACCAACCATTGGAATAAGCCTAGAGCCAAAGAATAAACTAGTTTATGTGTGTATGTTTAATCTGAAGCTCCAAAAATATGTGTGTATTTTTAATCTGAAACTTCAAAAAGAATCTAAAGACAGTGGTGATGACTTATGAGCTTATAAGCCTAAGCGATTCTAAGCTAAGTTTACCCCCACCCCACCACCTACCCAAAATATATTTGTAAACTTATCTTACAAGATATGTATTTGATTTATATACTATAAACTCAATAAGCTGGTACATAACATAAACCTAAGCTAGGCCAAACAAAACCTTAGTTTGTTGATACCTCATTTAAATTTGATGTTGATCAAAATCAATTTAGGGGTGTTGAATTATTTATATTCATAATGGCAATTTTACTATTTTAGGATCAGTATTCAGTAGCTTGCTGAGAGGACAGGAATCAGAGCATGCTGCCAAAAAAAAGAGACGCAAAAAAATCTGCAGAATTAGAGTCCGTGCCCCACATCTCTACCTGACTCCTTGCCAGGATTCCAAAACCACGACTGGCAAGCCACAAGATAGGCAGCTGAATACTTATACACCTTCCATCTATCTTTCTAGATGCATCCATATGGCATCTGACACCAAATCTAACAGCCAAACAAAACTCACACATCTTTTGACATTCCAGCCTTTGCACATAGACTAGGTGTTCAAGCATGACCTAATCTCTCTTACACAATCATACGTTATATACAAGTTGGGCTAGAAGGCAAGTGACTCGTGACTGAAAGGAAAAACCTCTTGATGTATTTTGTTTGCTGGAGATAGAAGGTTTCTCTGAACTATGGCTGTTTGTTACTTGTTTGATGTTTGCCACTCTGTGGGTTTTGATGGCATTTCTTACCATCAGATCCCTGTGGGGGGCTGCTGTTTTCCATTTTCATTTGGCTTGTAGGCTGAATTTGCTGTTTTCGTTTCTGGAATGGAAATAGGTTCTGCTTGCTTGGGAAAGAAGTACAGTTGATACAAGCCAAAGCCGTACTATATCCGATCAGCTAATAGCTAAGAGACGTATTGAATCCTTGTATAGTCGACCATACTTCATTACTGCATTCCTCCAATTCAATACACACCAACCCCTGCAACATGGCAGCTCCACGTTGCACAAACCCATCGCAGAATCATTACGTCCTAGCATCTCACGTCCACTTCACAATTCCGCACTTCCACCGACCAAAACCAACCAAAGCAAACACTCATAACATCACAACTCGGTAAAATAACATCGGCAAACAATCGCCAAGCATTCGATGCCGTGTTTCCTAGCATAGACACCCCAAAGGGGCAGGGACATTTCATCAAACACCTCACGCGGGCTTCTCTGGTCCCCCACCTCTGGAGTATCCAGGAAAAAAATTAAGAGAGGGGTGCACTCACGGCGCCTTCGGCGTCGCCGGCGAGGACGTGGGCGGCGACGAGCCCGTGGAAGGAGCGAGGCCCGGGCGAGAGGCCAGCGGCGACCATGTCGTAGATGGTGTCCGCAACGCCGAGTGCGTCCGCAGCGCGTGCGCGCTCCGCGATCTGCTCCAGGAAGGCCAGGCGCAGGCCCTTCTCCACCGCCCCCGCGGCGGCCGAGCGGTCGCCGCCCCAGCCCCCGCCCTCGGGCAGCCGGCGCCGCCGCGTACGTCGCCGCTCGGCGACGGCAGAGGTGCGCGTGCTGGAGGCGGAGGAGCGGGGGAAGCGCGCGGCGGCGATGAGGGGGAAGGCGGAGGAGGTGGGCGCGGGGGCGGAGGTGGAGGGGGTGGCCATCGTGGCCGGGGTTTAGTCCAGACGGGAGTGAGGGGTTTTGGATAAGGAAAGGTGGTTTTTTCAGTTTTGGAGGGAGAGCGGGGGAAATGGAAAGGAGCTGGGAGGTGCTACACGTACAAATGATTCATTTTACGCGTACATGTGTGATTCTCATAAACACACACGTCAAGTGTTATAATGATTTTGTAAGGGATAGAGGAATTGCTAACTATAGCAGGAGTTTTAATGTGATTCTCAACTATAGATTTTATTTTAGCAAACGGACAATGGACGAGGGATATGGGCTATTGTTGGCTACTCCAGAATAGTTAGCTACTCCATATAGAGGTAGATGTATCTGGTTGAACCGTTTTGAGTTTTTGCTGCAAGTCTTGCCGTATGATTGTAATCCTGTTGAATAACGAAGAGAATTCTTCTCAATTAAAAAAAAGAATAGTTAACCCTCGTTAGACAACGGCGGTGGCGCCAACAGAGGTTATACGGGAGGCAACCAGCGGTGGAAAAGGCTACCGGCAAGGCAAAGCTGCCAACCGTCTAGGGAAATAGCAGCAGCAATTGGAAGGTGGGTGCATTGCTGTTGTTGGCAGTCGTGGTGCCCAACAATGAACAGTGGAAAGTTTTTGCATCTTTGATTGGAAAAATACATAACTACGTGATTTTCTGCATTTTTATTTTCAAAATCCAGCAAGTTAAGTTCATATTATCAAGAATTTGTTAACAAACATACTATCGAGAGTTCATCTAAGAAGTACATATAACAGCACAGATAAAACAGCAGAAACATAGCATTGCATGTATTTCATATGTTACATCACAGGATGTTTCCACATAGCATAGGTTCGGGATATTTTACAGACCCACAAATTTAGCAAAATATATAACTACTAGGAAGGTGATATCGTCAGTTCGTCACCATAGGCTCGCCAAACCACTATATACTATACACATACAATACATAACTACGTATAGCTCACACACCTGAGCTTAACCTCCAGACAGAGCTCGTAGTTGCCAAACAGAGCCTCCTGCTGCCACATTTCCTCGGTGTCAGGAACAATTCCAGGGTCCAGGGATGATTTCTACCAGCAGGAGATTGTGATACCACGAGCTCTGATCTACTACCAGAGAAGTGAACTCACCAAACTGGGAACAGAGGACCTGTACATCCTTTCTTGCTAGCATCAGGGATGCTGTTGTAGCGATAGAGGTGGTTGGACAGCTCCCAGCTCCAATCCTCCTTCCTTGACACTTTCATCAGTGGCCACCGGTTGATCCTCACATAATGATCCCTGATCTGTCCATCGCCAACAAAGCTTGTTATGATCGTGAAAGTGCACTCATGGCCACCCCACACCCCGTCGTGAGGGTCTGCGCTGTGGTAACCATCAGGGTGGAAGTACCGTCGCATTGGTGGACCAGTATGTTTCCATGATGGATCAAGGTTCCTCCAGTATTCTGGTGCTGCCTGAAAGAGCAAGAGAAAAAAAAGATCGTGAGCAAGTGTAGAATTGGGGGGAAAAAAGAGAGTACAATGGTTCACATTTTTCGCCATTTAGCAAGTTTTCATATTCCTACATTTCATTTGTAAAATATATTTCTGTTCTTACTAAAAACAATGCATCAGCATTCTCAATTTTTTAACCGTTTTCCGATAATGCTTGAATTAAATACACAAGAGCACCAATCTAGTAATATATAATCAAATTGCATATTTTGAGCAAGAGATTTGCACAGTGAAAACTTGAATTTACGAATGTGATCTGTTATTGATGTTAACTACAAATAAATACATTCATCAGATCCTTGTGCAGTCCCATAGCGGCAGAGTGCAAAAGTACACAGGCCTTTTTTATGTTTCATGTACTTATTTTATGCAATTCTCAAGAAAATAAATAGTCAAAGGTCACCCACCCTTTGTCAGCCTGCTCGCCGGTGTCTACGTACACAAACGCTCGAACGCCTGGACTCAAACACACACACGGCACTCTGGAACACAAAGAACACGAGAGACAGATTTTGGTGTTGCACAACCACACAATGATACCAATTGTCAGCCCGCTCGCCGGTGTCTACGTACACAAACGCTCGAACGCCTGGACTAAAACACACACACGCACTCTGGAACACAAAGAACGCGAGAGACATATTTTGGTGCTGCACAACCACACAAAACTTCAATGCTGCATGACTGCACGGTGAACCAGTCCCTTGCCATGCAACACAAAACTGAACCAAAAACTGAAACGTTACCGCTAATCAAAACAAGAAACGTTACCGCTAATCAAAACAAGAAACGGCTCACAGGATTGACTATAGTAATGCTCGTACATGTCGCAGTTGTAGCACTAAACCTGCGACATGCCACATTGCACACTGGACGAGCTACCATCCTTGCCGTTGTGCCCGCATTTCCCGCGCCCATGGACACGTGGCTTACCGCGATAACGGTTATCACCGTCAGAGGAACTGTCGCCTTGCTCTCTCTTCTTGGCGCGTGCGAGCCAGTCCTCTTCAATGAGGAGCAGACGCCCACCGGAGCCGCCCGAGTCGTTGCGCGCATAGCGCTACTCTACTTATCGAAGCCGACCGGTGAGCTCTTCGATCGACATCGTGCTCAAGTCAAGTAGTGTCTCGATCGAGATTGCCACCTGTGTATACCTGGGTGGCACAACACGAAGGAATTTCTTGACTATCTTTTATTCTTCCAACGTGTCGCCTAGGATCCGGAAATTGCTGATGAGTCCCTTGATCCTCATGGAGAAGTCGTCCACCGACTCACCATCCTTGAATTCGATATCCTCGAACTCCTTGTGAAGCTTTTGTGCATTCGCCTCACGGACGCGCTCGATGCCCATCCTCATCGTCTTCACAGCGTCTCACGCCTGCTTGGCCATGTCCTTCACCGCCAGCGTGGACAGCATGTCCAGCGACACCGCGCGGAGGATGGCGGACAGCGCTAGTCTGTCGTCGCGGTAGTCGGCGTTGCCAGGTTCGATCGCCTCCCATAGGCCTTGTGCCTACAGGTTCACCCTCATCACAAGGGTCCAATCGGTGTAGTTCGTCTGCGTCAGCGTTGGGTAGACCATCGATCCCGTCGTCTCCCTTACCACCCGCTGCAGCACACGCTCTTGGCCGTCGTTGCTGCCGGATCCAATCTCGCGATCGTTATTGCCGCCGAGATTGATCGTGCGAGTAGTGTTGTCGTCGCCTTGCACCGAGATGGTGGTAGGATCCGTCGTGTGAATCTCGCGATCGTTATTGTCGGCCGCTCGGTTGTCTCGATTGATCGTGGAACACAAAGAGCGAGTGTTTTAGTCGCAAAACCACAATGCCAATTGTCGGCCCGCTCGCGGTGCACCGGAGATGACATGGTTATTAAAGCGGTAGGAGAATGTGAACCGTCGTGTGACATCTTCGTACGAGTGCGAGTGGAAGATCCGATAGCGACGCGCGAAGCTCGATACCAATTGTCGGCCGCTTCGCCTCGTTATCCCATCTGTGTTCACGTTATCCCAGCCTGCCTCCTCGTTATCCCCAAGAGAGTGCATGAATCATAAACGCTGGACTCAAAACACATACATTTCTCTCTGGAACACAAAGAATTTCGCGAGAGAGCAGATTTTAGTCGCTGCAAAACCACACAATGATACCAATTGTCGCCTCCCCTCCCTCTCTCCTCCTCGCCAGACCTCCTCGCTCGTACGCCCTCCGGTCTCACGCCTCCCACAAACGCTCGAACGCGAACTCAAACACACACACGCACTGGAACACGAAGAGGAGCCGGAGGCGACGCGAGATGACCATTGGTGCGACGGCGACACACACAACCACACAAAACTTAAATGCTGCATGATTGCACAGTCAGCCAGTCCCTTGCCATGCAACACAAAACTGAACCAAAAACTGAAACGTTGCCGCTAATTAAAACAAGAAACGTTACCGCTAATCAAAACAAGAAACGACTCACAGGATTAATCAACACCCTTGACCAACCAAATCAATGAATCAAAGTTTATAACCTTTAATTACCACCATGAAGAGATATGCATCAACTCTCCCTCAGTGCGTTTGGAAGCCAAGGCGTCTGAAGAAGCTAGAGAGACGCTGACAGTTGTCATGATCCCATGCAACCATCAGAGCGTGATTGACTAAAACCAGGTGAACTCAAAACTAGCAGCAGTCGTGTAGAAGCATCCAATAGCATTAAGATTTGCAGTCTTACATAAGCTCATAGTTCAAACCATGCAAAAGGATGACAGGTTAGCAAAAACTTACTATAGTGAAACGGTATTCCCAAGCATGATCGCAGAGATCCTCTTTTGTGATCCGACTCTGAACAAGAAAATAATTCAAAATAATATGATTAAGTCTTCAGAAGGAAGAAGGAGCGAAATATACTCATGTTTTTTTTTTCTGTTTGAGAATAAACCAAAGTGATAACCAGAAAGAAACTCCCAGAGTCACCGATGTTCACAAATTATAAGTCAACTAATGTTCACACACTGGAAATAAAAATACAAAAGAAAAGAAAAAGGAAACTTCTACAGAATATAATTGGCATTATTTGCAGAACCTGAAACAAAAGATAAGCAAAACGTGACAGCAGATTATGATGGAAATTAAAATATTATATTTTCATGGGGTTATGGTAAAAGTACTGCAGTGCTAGCACATCAGCACAATTCATTATCACCTCATTGCTGTTGATCTATTGCATCCATTAACTCAACAGAACAAATTATTGACACTCACCCGTTTGCCATCCATTATGGCCATTGAATAGGTAGACAACTTTGATGCAGTGCGGATCATTGTCAAACGAGGAATATGTGCCTTTCCCGTCATCAATTCAGCACACTGCGAATGAAACAATGGTCAAGACCGGGAGGCGGTGGAGAGAGGCGTCGCGGAGGGGGAGGCCGGGTCGGCGGCGCGGGAAGAGGGGCGGCGTAGCGACCGGGAGGCGGTGGAGAGAGTTGTCGCGGAGGGAGGAGGCCGGGTCGGGGGTGCGGGAAGAGGGGCGACGTGGCGACCGGGAGGCGGCGGAGAGAGGCCTCCCCCGATCCCCCTTCGCAGGCAATTCATCGAACAGGTGCAGCTCACACCGCGCGCGTACGCGCGCGCAGATCAAGTCATCAACCACCATGCAGAAGGCCATTGAGGCTATGACAGGATTACGAGGGCGAGATGGTAGCAAGGAAGGGAGCGGACCTTGGGTGCCCAGAGGCGGTCGGCGGCGGCGACCCCGCGCCAGGCGCGGGACACCCCCGTGCATCGTGCCACGCTGCGCGCGTCCAGGAGCTCCATCACCCGCCCCATCACCTCCTCCCCCAGCACCTCCACCGGGTCGCTCCTCCCCTTCCCCTCCCCCTCGCCCTCTCTTAACCTCCTCCTCCTCCCCCTCTTCCGCCTCTCCCACTCCTCCGCCTCGGCCTCCCCGCGCGCCCGCTTCCTCTTCCGCTCCGCCATGCCACCCGCCGCCGCCGCCGGGTCGCTCGCCGGGGGAAGGGAGTGGGTGGGTGGGATCCTGGGAGAAGGAGTGATCTTACGCAGCCCGGTGGGGGCCGGGCCGTGGCGTTTATCACTTGCTCTTTTGGGGAGGTCGTTGGGACGCGCCACGGATAACGCCGCCATCTAACCACTGTTCAATAGCCTGTCGTGTGGTACTGGCCCGGCCCGAGCGTAGGTAGTCCGATAGGTTAGTTTCCGTCCACTTGGTCTGAAAGGTTCAAAATTTTCAAATAATAATAATAATTAAAAATATATATATAATTCACAAAAAGATATATAAATTATAAAAAATATGACAAGTGTATTGAAAATGTAATAAAGAGCTTTATAAATATTCAAATTGCTACTTCGTTAAAGTATTTACTAAGTAAAAACTTAACATGAAAAAACATCGGCAAGAGAAAAACAGTACAACATATAGTTATACATATATCCTTGTTTTACATATCGTTGTCTAGATACAGATTTTTGAAAACCTCCGATAACTCTGAATTTTTCACAGAGTGTTGTGTTCGTGAATCAGCTTGTTCTAGTCCTTCACAGTTAGAAGTATCTCCATCATCTCACTCGTGAGACATGTTCTTCAATCATCCAATATTCTTCCAAAAAGATTGAAAGCATACCCGAAGTAAACCGTCGAGATAGGAACAGTTAACATATCACGTGCGTGTATAAATAGCACGAGATATGCTAACTTATGCTCATGCCACCAGTGCAAAATTTTAAAGTTTTTTTAGTTAACATATCACGTGCGTGTATAAATAGTACGAGATATCCCTGGAACTTATTTTCATATCTTTGGTAAACCTTATGTAACCGAGAACGAACTTCTATAAAAAAAAAATAGTTAGTATAGTTTAGCCCTGTAGCATCACTAAGAATATCAAGAACATTAATAAATACTTCAATTTTACCTATAGGATCTAAAACAAATTCAAATGCATATAAGAAAGAGATTTCTCTCCAATATTTAAGATATTTACTTTTCATAGCAACAAAAAGAGAGAAGGAAAGCAAAGAGACAAAACATTGATCAAACTTTTCTTGAATTGATTTGATATGATTTGGGTTTACAACCACTCCATCAATAGAGTACGTCGGTGTATTAGAACCGATCTTACGTAAAGATTATTTGATTCGGGGGGTCTCCTAGAGATGAAATCACGCAGAGTGGTTGACACGGGATGTTTAGGCAGTTCGAGCCTTCTCCTAAGAATAATAACCCTAATCTGTGTGTGTGGTATTCTTAATGATCGAGTAAGAAGCTAAGACTATTACAGAGAATAGAACTCGCCTCTCCCTACTAGTGATGCCCTTATATAGTCGTGAAGGAGTAGCCGTTTTGCCTCATGAAGAGGCGCTTTAATTGAGCCAATTAAGGGGCGCATGATGGCGTTAATTACCGGCGCATTGGCTTCTCCACGCCGTCGGCAATTATCATTCAAAGATAATGGGGTATTTAAGCACTATTACTACGCGGGATAGTAGTGCGTGCGAGACCGCTCAGTTCTTTAATCAATTGGACCCACTTGCCTGTAGGTTTGATTATAAGGTGGTCGTGGTCTACCTGGTCGTAGGAGAACTTACGACCAGGTAGTAATCGTAAAAGGTCTTACGACTATGTAGTGATCGTAGAAAGACTTACGACCATGAAATGGTCGTGAAAGACTTACGACTAGGCGTTGAGTCGTAGTAAGACTTACGACTATGGGGGTGATTGTAGAAAATCTTACAATCACTTGGTGGGCCTCTCCCTTATAAAAATAAGGGTACTTCTGGAGACTATGTGACATCATATTTACCCATAATAAGAATTATAGATAATAGATAAAATGAGGATTATTAGATCCTCGTCATCTAGCCCCCACTTCAAGTGAAAGTAACTTACATGGGAAGGATTCGCAAATGGACTTGCGACTATGAAAATGTCGTAGAACCATAGTCGAAGGAAAAACTCTTCGACATTTGAGTATTACTTTGACCAGGAGTTTGCTTGGTCAGAAAGGTTGCTTACGACTATCAGAAAGTCATAAAAACCTCTACAATTGTGTAGTGGTCGTAGTAAGGCGATCGGAGAAAAACCCTTCCGATCGATACTTCCTTCGACCGTAAAGACTTGGTCAAGAAAGTGATTTTGCTTGGAGGTGACAAAACTAACCTAACTTTCTTGAGCAATTTATGCAGGGAATGGCAAACGAATTCCACAGATCATTGATAAAACAGTTCCCAAAGCGATTGCAATCGTGAAGGATTGCTTACGACTATTAAAAGTCGTAAAACCCCTACGACCGTCGATGGTCATAGTAGGGAATCGGAGAAAAACCCTTCCGATTGATACTTCCTTCGACCAGAAAGACTTTGGTCAAGAAAGTAATTTTACTTGGGGGTGTCAATACGTACCTAATTTTTCTCGAACGGACCATCTGGGGAATTGCAACCGGCTCTCACAGACTTGTCCGATGAAGCGGCTCCCGAAGCGGTACAACCAACTCCCATAGACCTATAGCCGACGGTTTCGGCGGCGGAGATCATCTTGATTATAAAACTTACCAGGAGGTAGACTTGGGTTTTTACCTTTTCCTCAAATCACTCCTCTGTTCTTCGAGCTCTTGCTTTCTCCGTCCTCGACTAGGTTTCATCTTCTCCGCCGCCAACCCAATCAAAAAACTTCTTGCTTCTGAGCGAAATGGCCAAGAGAGTTTCTGAATGGGAAGAATCGGAGATGGATGCGGCTAAGATCAAGATCTTGGTCGATGCCGGGAAGATCCCAGAGAAGGCTCTGGTAAAGTGGATTCCGGCTATTGGGCAAAGATCGCCATCGGGGAAAATGGGCAAATCCGCCTTCCAAGCGTATTGTGAGTGCGGCCTTCGATTGCCTGCCCACCCCTTTCTTACAGTAGTACTCGAACACTTTGGGGTGGAACTGGTGAACTTAGGTCCCAATTCCATTACCATGTTGAGTGTGTTCGTATATCATGTCGAGGCGTACTGGGATTCCGCGGATCTCGAGCTGTTCCAATATTATTATGGGATGGCTCGACAAACCGAATCATTGGAAGTGTGGTCTCAAACTCCACGACTCAAGTCGAAGGAGTATATTCGAGTTTCACTCGGTCTTCGTGGCGGACCGAGAAAGAGGTGGTTCTCTTGGAAGGTCACCTCAAGACACCTTTCTTTTATGGGGAAGGTCGCTGAAAAGAAATCTTCATGGGATTCGACCGAAGATATTCTGCCGGATTAGCCCTTATATTCAAGCCATTAAGGACTTGAAGGAAGAAGGGTGGCCGGATGGCATGTGGTGAAGGATTTTATCACACACCAATTAGTCCTCTCAAGAAACGAGCATCTCCTATGTGGAGATACTCGGAAGAGGAGACCCAACCGAGAGACTATGAGGAGGTAAGTAATTTGTCGACTTAGCTCTCGGTTTGATCTTTCTCAACCTTGTCTAATATTCTTATCTGCTTACACGATCTTTCACAGTGAGGTTGACTCTAGAGTCGACTCATCTGCGAGAAGTCTCCGCCACTCCGAGGCGGTTCCTCAAGTCATTGCGGCTTTGTCCGCAGATGAAAGGATAGAGCGCCTAAAGGTAATCAAAAGTTGATTCTTTCTTTAGGACTTTATAGTCGAGAAGATACTTACGACTAAAGGTGATCGTAGAATATCTTACGATCGTGAAAGAGTCGAGAAAAACTTACGACTTGGCACTTGTCGAGAAAAACTTACGACTAATTAGTCATTCTTCTTTTTCTGTTTTGCTTTACGTAAAGTAGGCATGGAAAATCGTCGGACGACGAAGAAGTCGATCGATGACTATTGGCGCTGGGTTGTCGAAGACAAAGGCTCGCTCCTCCCTCCAAGAGACGTCGACTTGTAAAATCTGCCGACAAAGGGGGAGCAAGCTCAAGCTCTGGTCTTTCGACCAGACCCTCTACAAGGCCTGGGCTATTTTGCAGAAAGCAATATTAACAGTACATACAGTAAGTAGATTGTAAAGCATTGTTTTAAAAGATTAATACACAAGTAATCAAGTTCTTTGAAACAAATAGCGAGTTTCCCGTTCACTTCCCAACCATTTCAACTAGCCATTCCAATATTTTTATGAAAGCTCTACCATTTGTGTTAAATCATCGGGCATGTCCATAACCGGGGATACGACTATTCAAATAGTTTTTAACACTCTGCAGAGATTGTACAGCTTTACCCACAAGATATAATCGTCTTTTACTGTCCACTCACACACTTCCGAGGTGTGCGACTAAGATATTATCACAAGAACTTTTGCAAAGTTCCATTTTGACTCGGTTCTGCTCGCTAAGGATTCGCCATCCCAGCCCCCTCTTGCGCCGCTTATCAACCCAAACAGAACCGACTCAAAATTTTGCTAATTAGTTGGTCAGGTCCACCCCATAATGGACTTGTGGTTGCACGGTATGGCCCAGATCAATGGAATACAAAGTTAAGTCCTTAGTTGGCTGCTCAGGCGAGCCTACCGCATCTCAATGTGCCTCTCACACCCACCTTCACCACCACCCACTCGTCTGGACATAAATCATTTTTTGTTCAACCCGACCAAATGGCAACCATTGCCATGGTACACATCTTTTAACAATAGTGGCCACGCCATAATTCCATATTTTCTTTAGTCAAGTTCAATTATTTCTTTGAGTAAGTGATCGTGAAACCCGTCGGGTAACTAAAGCAAGGCTAAGCAATTAGCGTGCCCATGTTGGTAATACAAATATGTCCAACTACTAATTAACCATCCTAAGGTGTCCAAATATTTATGTCATTCAAGGGAACATGTCATTCTCAATTTATCAAGGAGGCATAAAGACAATTAGGTAATTAACTATTCCCGAAACTATTTTTATACAACTAGCCATGCATGTTAATATAAAATAATATACTTTTGCAAAATGGTCACAACATGGTCAAAGGTCTATGACTTGCCTTTGTTGAAGAGTTGCGATGCGTTGGTTGCCGGTTCGAAGAATTCTTCTGAAACGCTGGAATCTATACGTGCGAAAAGAATAAAATAAATAGAAAAATACCCAAAAAAAATCCAAAAAATACGAAACCAGAACCAAATGAAATATAAAAATTTTATATGAATATAGAAATTTGGATCACTCGAAACAGAGTTCGGATGAAGAAATTATGACCTCCGAAAGTTTGAAAATACATAAAATGATATAAATAAGATTTTCTGGATTTTTCAGAATTATTTTTCAAAAGAAAAATCAGAAAAACCACGTCAACAGCCACGTGGCTACCACGCGGGCTGAAGGGCGGGCGTGACGCTGACCAGGCGCCACGTGGCGCTGCCACATAGACAGAAATGGTGGCGCATGGGAGCCGAGGGCTCGCCTGCAATCAGCGGTGCGGCGGCCGGAGGAGAGGGCACCGGCGGCTAGAGGGAGTCAAGGGGACCTAAGTGCGCACGATCTCGATGACGGGGAGGCGAGGGATGGTCGGCGGCGAGGACGAGAAGCGGCGGTGGCGGCGGTTGACGGAGGCGGCGACGCTCTGGTGGGCTCCAGAGGGCGGGGAGGCGCGCACGAGGACGGCGGTGACGTGGCGTGCCGAGGCGGGGTCGACAGCCGGAGGAGGCGAGATGACGGCGCTAGAAGCGGCGGCGTCGTTCGGCGGTCGGCGACGAAGAGCTCGAAATACGACCGGAGGAGGGCGAGAGGGAGAAGGGGAGGTGGGGGAAACAAGAGAGGCGGCTAAGGCGCCCTCGGTGTTTGCCTTAAATAGATGCGGGGAGGACGAGAGGGGGAAACCAGAGGACGGAGCTCTGTGCGAGCTCTGGCAACGCCAGAGGAAAACAGGGACGGAGCGGGAGAAAGCCGAGGCAGAGGCAAACCGTCGGATGCCGATCGGACGGCTGGTGACGATCGGGAGGTGCACGGCGAGAGGAGGACGCTTGTGGCCGACAGCTGGGGCCACGCGGCAATGAGAAAGGGAGCGCACGCGGGAGCAGCCAAGACGCACGGAAAAGGCCAGTCAATAGGCGGGCCGGGTGAATAGGAACAGGCCGGAAGAATTCGGCCTGTGAACAGTGTTGAGGGTTTTTAATCATTTTTTATTTCCAGAAAGCACAACAAATCAAAAGGCTTTTTAGAAAATAGCAAATAAAGTTCAAAAATTCTTAAAAAAAAATACACAAAAATTCCTTGAATTATTTGGAACTTAATAAAAAATATTTTCAACTTTAATTTATCTTTAAATTTTGGAAATAAAATATTTTTATTTTTTGATAATAGGAGAAACCATTTTTAAATTCCAATAAATCCAAGAAAATACCTAAAATTGAAATTTTAACTTCAAATACCAGAAAACCCAATTAAACCAGGTTTTAATTAATTAGAGTTTGATTAATTCGTATTAAATTGTTTTTGTTTTCCGAAATTGCCAATTAAGCTTTAGAAATAAAGCAAATGCATATTCTTATTTTTTGTTGAAAATCTTCAAAAACTCTAAAAATTAGGACGCCACAAAATCATATATCTTGTTGCATTCCTCAGATGCAAAATATAGATTAAACTGTACCAAAAGTCTAACTTAAATATGTGCATATGTTCTTTTTACACATTCTTGTATGCACACATTTGGGGGGATGTCACTCTATGTTTTGTGGTTTTATTGGTATTGATCTATATTTTTTTATCCACATATACTTGGGATCTCTACTTTGAAACATACCCTTGAGTATATAAAACATGTGTAGTTCATATATACTCATATGTTCTTGTATTCAATTATTTGTAATTGTGACGGTTGTCATCAATTACCAAAGAGGGAAAGATTAAAGTATCTTAACCCACCCTTTATGAGTTAATGGTATATTGTGGTAATTAATGACAATCACATTGTGGAACTAACATTTTTCATGAGTTGGTAAATTAGGTTGAGTTCCATGATGACGATGACTTAGGATGACATCATGAGTTGATTATCATCAAGTCAAGTGAAGGATGCATCATGTGTTGATGCATATCAAGATCTCGAAGAGAAGAGGATCATGAGTTGATCATCAAGTCAAGAAAAGACTCATCATGTGTTGATGGAGGACACGTGAAGCAGATCATCATGTGTTCATGATCTTCAAGTCAAGATTTGGGATGAAGGATGTCATCATGTGTTGAAGGGCATCAAGACAAGATCCCGAAGTGAAGAAGATCATCATGCGAGCAAAGATGCTTGCAAGATAAGAGTGGAATTAGCTTCACTCCAAGAAGAAGTAAAATAGCAAGATAAGACACAATGCAAGACACGCGAAGAAATATGTCAAGTGTCTTGGATGCAATGTGAATGACCACTATGCCCTGGTGTGCCCTAATCAAATGGCCACTATGCCTCGGTGTACAACGTCATCCTCGGCTAGGCCACACTGAATACCTCGGGCGTGATAGCACACCACAACTATGTGTGCATGAAGATCCCCGCGCCTAAGGGTATAATTATGGTACGAGGGGACCAGGACCTGGCGAGGCAAACGGAGTTGGAGGCAATCTCACCAGCCCGCCACGTCCATGCAGTAGAAGCAAGCGCAAATGCTCGGGCGGACACCCCCTCGGCAAAATGGGCGCGAAGACCAAACCGGAGGGGCAGCTTCGAAGAGTCCCTCTGAGAGAAGCCTCCCCGGAGAAGACGGTGACCCTTGGGATGGAGCTCCTAGCAAAAGCACACGAAGCCATCCTCGAAGTACTCCGTAGCAATGTAGATATCTTCGCATGGGGCCCGGAAGACATCCTCGATGTAGCGCGGGAGACCATCAAACACCGCTTGGCCATCAGAAGCGATGCATCCCCAAGAAGCAGAAATTACGTTGCATGTCGACGGAGCGGCTGGAAGCGGCCAAGAAAGAGATAGCCAAGCTGCTAAAGGTGGGAGTCATTCACGAAATCAAGCACTCCAAATGGCTGGCTAACCCCGTTCTGGTTCAGAAAAACACTGGCAAATGGTGCATGTGCGTCGACTTCATCGAACTCAACAAAGCATCCCCGAAGGATGATTTCTCTCTACCTCGTATCGACCATTTGGTGGACGCCACTTCAGGCTACGAGCTGGTGAGCTTACTGGAGACTTACTCTGAGTATCATCAGATATTTATGGCCAATGAGGACGAACCAAAAACCTCCTTCATCACCCCCATCGGCACCTATTGCTTCATTCGCATGCCCTTTTGCCTGAACAATTCGGGTGCAATTTTCACCCGACTCATCACGAAGGTGCTAGCCGGCCAACTCGTCTGCAACGTCAAGGCGTACTTCGATGATATAGTGGTCAAAAGTAGGCTCACAGGCTCCCACACGGAGGACATGCAAGAAACCTTCGTCAACCTCCGGGCGGAGGGGATCAAGCTCAACCTCGAAAATGCACCTTCGATGTAAAGATGGGCAGGCTCTTGGGATTCCTCATATCCGAAAGAGTTATCGAGACCAACCCCAAAAATAAAATCCATCCAAGAAATGGAGCCCCTCACGCCTCCCGGGAGGTGTAAAGACTGACGGGTCGCCTCGCAGCCGTCAGTTGATTCCTGTCCCACTCTGCGGAGTAGGCCCTGCCCTTTTTAAGGAAACTCCGGGGAGCAGAGCCGTTCTGGTGGACGAATGACTGCCACGTGGTGTTCCAAGAGCTCAACCAATACCTCGCCCAACCACCATGCCTAACTAGCCCGAAGCCTAGCGCGGACCTCCTATTGTACGTCGCCGCCTCCTCGGCAGCGGTGAGCACCGTCCTCGTCTAAGAAAACAGCGAACAACACCATGTGTATTACATTTAATAGGCCCTCCAAGGGGCCAAGATCAGATACACAGAGTTTGAAAAGCTGTCATACACCCTGCTCATGGCCTCGTGCAAGCTCCAGCATTACTTCCTAGCGCACGCCATCATGGTCTCGATGTCCTACCCGCTAGCACTGATGCTATGGAACAAGGACACCTCTGGCCGAATAGGCAAGTGGGCTGCCGAACTGGTGCCCTTCGACATCACCTTTGTGGCACGTACCATGAAAGCATCTAGGCTCCTAAAAATGTGTTTTAGTAATTAATGACATTATGTGAATATGGGACTAATATGTTTGTTGAAGTGATTACAAGGTTTAGTCCTAAATGACAAAGTCAAATCAAGGAGTTGCATGTCAAAGGATGTCAAGAAGATGGAGTTTGTCTCAAGGGCAAGGTACAAATAGTCTAGAACCCGTTTGAATTTTACCGGTCTTTGGAGTATGGTGGAAGACCGGATTTTAGGGTAAATATCGTAATATTAAGGGGGTGCTTGTCTGGTAGCTTGAAAGCACTTCATTATGCTTTTGGATCAACTTAGGATCATGCATGCTCTCTTGTTCTAGTTTTAAAATCAAAATTATCTTTTCAGTTGAGAGACCATGTGAGAGGTCCTCCTTTGTGAGTGATGAGTATTTGACAACTTGTTGAATAGGTTGAGAGTTGTGTCTCTCAGTTTTGTACTGTTTCTGTGCTGAAACAGGGTAATCGGAACTACCTCTGTGTATGGAGCGGAAGTTCCGATAATCGGAACTACTGGCGTTGGAAATAGGAACTTCCGATTAATCTGGGAATCGTGTTCAGTTGATACTGACGTGAGTGTTCCTCTGAGACGAAAATCGGAATTGAAAATCTGGGAGTGCGGACGTTCCGATAATCGGAAGTTCCGCAATGGTAAGCACGGAACTTCCGATAATCCTGACAAGTGCGGACGTTCCGGAAATCGGAACTTCCGCAAGGTAAAGTGCGGAACTTCCGATTGTGTCCAGAACTGTGCATAGAAGTATAATTTGTGATTTTGACTTTGTATGAGTTTGAGTCTTGTACAATTGTTGATGCTATGATATTGTGCAATGCTATGTGATGTGTTTTTGCATGTTGACCGCAGGACATCGAGACGAAGTCGTGGCGAGACACGAGGTGACCGGACTAGGCGCAGGCGGTGTTGAGGTCAGAACGGTCGGGATGTGTCAAAGATGGCGTGAATCTTGAGGTGGTTGTGAGTCAAGGACAGCAAGGCGTACGGGAGGCTTCCAGAAGGTGTGCAAGGGGCGAAACGGTCTTTTCGCAAAGCGGCACAAGTGGAGGCGGCTCCGTTCGGGTGTAGCGGGCTTAATGGGTTGGAGGCCCATTAGCCAAGGGCTATAAATAGAGGTGAACCCCTGGTGTTAGGGTTAGACTTTTGAGAGAGAAAATTAGGGTTAGCCTAAGAAAAAGGGTTTATTTTGCTTTTTGAGAGTTTGTTGAGTTGGAGAGAATGAACTGAAAATCTTTGTAATCATTCCTCTGTGTTTCCTCTGTAATCTCTTGATTTCTATCAATGAAACTCTGAGGTTTTGATTACTTGTTTATGTCTCTCTTTATTCCCTTCCTGTTCATGTTGAATATCTAGGGTTTTGGTGTATCTTTTGATTCGTCGTATGAAATAGCATGAAACTTGATATCTAGAGTCGTTTTGATATTGCTAATATATCCTCAAAATTTCATAAGCTAAGAATCTGAGAATCTTGTCTATTGTGGTTTTTGGTCTTTCTTGCCCCTTCTTCAAGAAATCCGATTTTCCCTTGTTTAATGAATCTTTGTTTGCGATTCTTCTCCATGAGGTCAAGATGTTGTTTAGGATGATGTCCTATGAAACTTGACCTGAGAAGAGCATTCAAGATTTAGTATTTTGGATTTTTGGGAAAAACCCGAGCGCACTGTTTTTCGGTCAGGACAATCGGAACTTCCGATTGTCCAAGGCGGAACTACCGCAGGCGGAACTTCCTCACTAAACCCGGAACTACCGGAGTGCGGAACTACCTCGGGTAGAATCGGAGCTTCCGATTTCTGATAGAACAGTCTGAAGTTTGTTTCACTCTTCTTGAGATATCCAGAGGGTTTTGTAGGTTTGTTTTAAATACAGTAAAGGGGAGTTCTTAATTTTTAAGGCACCATTCACCCCCCCTCTGTTGCCATTTCGGTCCTTCATCAGTACATAATCGGTAGTTTCGGCGTTATATCTGCGGAACTACCGCTGGGCCAAACTTTCAAAAATCCGCGGAACATTTTTTCCAAAGAGTACCATTTTCTGGACTTAGCCGATTTTTCAGAAGTGCAGAAGTACCGCCATGATGGGAGTGGAACTACTGCACTGCAAAGTTCGGATTTTTGCGCGGAACGTTTTTTCCAGAGAGTACCCTTTTTGGGACTTAGCCATTTTTCCGCCAGCGCGGTAGTTCCGCCATGATATGAGCGGAACTTCCGATTATTGGTAGCTCTGATTTTCTTGCGAAATGTTTTTTTCAGAGAGTACCTTTTTGGGGACTTAGCCATTTTTCCGCGAGCGCGGTAGTTCCGCCATGATATGAGCGGAACTTCCGATTATCGGACGAACCAAAATTAGTTGGCGGTAGTTCTGCACATAAATTCAATGGCTATAATAAGAGCATTTAATGCCACTGTAATGGCCATTACAGTGCACTCGATGTAAGGGCGGTAGTTCCGCATGATACATGGCGGAACTTTCGATTTCCCTGGAAAATCTGGTTTCTTCTTGTAACGGTCATATTTGGTTTGTAGGGGGTATAAATACACCCCCACCAGCTCAAGGAGCATGTTGCTGAGCATTCATTCAATACACTTGAGCTTAGAGCACTCTCCTCATTCCTCATTTACTCTCTTTGCACAAATTTATGAGGTTATGAGCAAAACCTAGAGCATTGCATTCTAGTTGATCCTTTAGCTCTTGGTTGCCGTCAAGCGAAGGTCAAGGTCTATTCTCTTGGTGCTTGTCGGCACCTAGACGGCTTGGCAGATGTTGCGCGGTGATCTCTTCAAGAAGTTTGTGAAGAGGCCCGACGCCAGTTGTGATTGGTCGGTGTTCACCAACTCCGAAGAGGAGGAAGAACAATCAAGTGATTACGAGGGAATGCTTAATTTGTGGAGCCGGCTTGATCGAGTCAAGCTTCCTCAACGTGGACTAGTGAAGATCGACAAATCTTCGATACCACGGGAAAACCTCATTGTTCCATTGCGGTTATTTCTTGTCTTTACTTATTGCAATTAATTTTATAGCATATATCTTGTGATAGATAGTTTTACTTAGTTCATCTTGCTAAATTGTATAATTTGATCTAGAATTTTTAGAAACCTCTCATTCAGCCCCCTCTAGTTGGTTATCCTTGATCCTACAGACCATCAAGTCACAGGCCCTCGCCGAGTGGACCCCTAAATCGAAGAACAACCCCAGTCTAGATCGAGGTCCCCGTGGACAATCTATACCGACAAATCTTGGTGCACCGTAGAGGCCAGCGCAGCGGTCATCTTAGTCGCCCTGCACGGGCGAAGCGTGTCGCCCGCCGCCCGCCTCGACTTCTCGACAACAAACAATGCCTCAGAGTACGGAGCCTTAGTCCTCCTAAGGGACATCCATCGTGGCAAGGCCCTTCCGCCAAGGCTTTTTTCCAACAACACTCTGTGATGCACAAGATCTCGTCCAACGCTGCCAGGGGTGCTAGTGCGCCGGTTGCAATTCGAAGGCACCAACGGTCTCGCTGCAGCCCCTGCCCTTGGTCTGGCCCTTCGCGCGATGGGGCTCGACATCATTGGCCCATTCCCGATGGCCAAGGGCAATCTTCGCTTTGCATTTGTCATCATCGAGTATTTCTCCAGGTGGATAGAGGCTGAGCCAATCGGCAAAAATCATGGCCGCCACAGCACAACGACTCACATGGAGAAACAACGTTTGCAGATATGAGGTGCCACGAGACATCGTCACCGATAATAACACCAAGTTGATTCGACATCCTTTAGAGCATTTTGTCAAGGCCTGGGAACAACAATATGCTTTTCATTGGTAGGACATCCTGAGTCCTTGATGCATCTCGTATGACTCAAAATAGTACTAGAAAAAGTAAAAAAATGGATCTTCCACAGTAGAAGATAAAAGATATAAAAAAGCGCAGTAAGGTGGTGCCTCTCTTGTGATTATTTGATAAGGCAATAAACTATCATCGACGTAGGAACAGAAAATACCCATCGACATGGAGGGTATTGTTAGAATTGAGCTCATATGTGTAAATGGACATTCATTCCATAAATTCCAAAGTATGCATGGTTAGTCCCATATTACCTAGCCAAGTGGTGGGACAACAATTTATGAGGTAGAGTCATTGCCATCCCTTGAATTGTGTAACACATGATATGAGATGACACAAGAAGGACTATAGCTAAAGACACACACACATACGCACACACGCACATATATTCGCGTGGTAAACGTGTGACTTGTGACTTGCGACCGTGAACGTGTCGTGAACCGAGTTCACCTTTCTTTTGCTAACCGTGCATTTCTCTCTGTTAGTATCAATTTATTCATCTCTAGCTTTATATGATCTGTAGTTTATAATAAAATCTGAAATTAAATTATTGTCCACGTATCCATACTGTATTGCGCTACAATTTACCATATTGCGCTACAATTTCCGAACTCGCTATTTAAACAAAAATCATTTGTTCCAAACAGCACCTCACGCACTCATCTTCATGACATATACATTTGCTATGTAAAGCCGAACTACACACAAGTTGTTAGATACTTTTGGCTTTTTCCATGCCTTTACATTCCTTCATGCTGACTGTTCCTAATTATTTTTTCTTACTAAAAAGGTAAAATTGTCGAAACGAACGGATTACATTAAATTAGTCACTTTGCAATCCGAACGGATCATAGTTCCAGATTCATGCTTGTCATATAGTTTTGGTGACATGAATCTCCAGGTCGAGGCAATACGATGGCTAGCATTTGACTGTTTTTTCGAAATAACATGCAATTTTTTAGACCAAATAAAATGCAGCTAACTTGTGCCTATATGGTCCCAAAAAAGAGAGTTAATTAGCGCTAAATGGAACCCGGTCAATTGGATCTTCCCCGTCTCATGCACAACGGTACACCACCACGCGCGCCATTAATTTCCCGTCTCCTCCAACCTGAAGATCCCTATTACTACTCCATCTGATTCGCTATATATGTACATAATCTCTGGAGTATCTGTTTTAATATATTTATCCGTTGACAGAATATAAAATATAATTATAGTAATATTTTCTTTTTATACTCATACTTAAATATTTTGAAAAATATTAAGTCGTTGTGTTATGTCCATTTAATAGGCTAGGCGTATGTATAATCGTTTTCCATAAAATATTGATTAGATTTGGTGATTCTTTGGTTTGTGAGCATGGTAGACTGTCAACAAATATAACGAATCGGAGGAAGGAGTAGTAAAATGGCTCATTTAGTATGGTTTTGAACGGAAATAGCAAAGACATCGGCGATTTTTGTCAATTCATCCGCGGAAGCTATTTTTGCTATTTTGTTAGAAAAAACACTATCATTTTAGCCAATAATTGTAGTAAAATTCAGAAAATTTATGTCAGCCGTCCTGCTGTTAACTGTCTGAAAGTCTGGATGCATTTGTTTGACGTGGCTAGCGAGCTGACTCTTGATTACTGAACTCATATGCATGCACGTGGATGGCACCTCGGTTTAAGCACTCTGGTTTGCTTACCCAGGCAGCCTCTTGGTCAACGTTGATTTCGTTAATTAGGTAGCCGTGTACGAGTTCACTCGAGATGCCCGTTGTTTTCTGGTCACCGAGCAGCTGACCAATTTGCTTCTTCCAACGAAAACAACGGGATGCTCTCCTCTTGTGATGCCCGCGCTTCAAACTTCGGTGCTTAGGATCCCATGCATGCCGCCTACTAGCTAGCTTCCACTAGTTTCCCTCACGCTTTGCCATCGCGTAACACGCCAGACGCGACGCGGCATGAAGCGGCACCACGCGGCCGACCTGCCGCCGCCGGCGAGCGGCGACCTGCAGGAGGAGACGAACAAGCTGGACAAGTATGGCATGGGGCAGCGCCGCTGCTCGCGCCTTTTCTACATCCTCGTCCTGTCCGCCACCGTCTCGATGCTGGCGCTCCACTGCTACGACTCCGGCCTCGCCGGTGCCACTGGCGACGTGGTGCGCATCGAGACGGTGGCCAATCCTTCTTCCCCCTCGCTGTCCAACACTCGCAAGATAAACCCCATCGCCCGTGGCAAGTCGTCGTTCCCCGACCCTTCCACCTCGCCGCCCGACTCCGGCGACAAGAAGCCGCCTTTGCTCGGCAGCGGCAACAAGGCATTGTCCAATCAAAATCCTTCGGCGTCGGTGTCGACCGACACCGGCGGCAAGACGTCGTCCGGTTCTTCCACCAAGGAGGCTGTCAATAGCGGCAAGCCATTGTCAAAGCCCTCGCCCTCGGCGCCTGACGGCGACCAGCGCGGGGGCCACTCCTTCACCCGCGCACTCGCGGCGGCCGACGACAAGGGCGGCTCGTGCGGCGGGCGGTACATCTACGTGCAGGAGCTGCCTCCCCGCTTCAACACGGACATGGTCCGGAACTGCGAGACGCTCTACCCGTGGTCGGACATGTGCAAGTACACGGCCAACGGCGGCTTCGGCACGCAGCTCAGCAGCGGCGAGGGCGTGTTCCAGGAGACCGGGTGGTACAACTCCGACCAGTACATGCTAGACGTCATCTTCCACGACCGGATCAAGCGGTACGAGTGCCTCACCGACGACTCCTCCCTCGCGGCCGCCGTCTTCGTGCCATTCTACGCCGGACTCGACGTGGCGCGGCACCTCTGGGGGTACAACGTCTCCACGCGGGATGCCATGGCGCTCGATATGGTGGACCTGGTCACCGCGCGCCCCGAGTGGCGCGCCATGGGAGGCCGGGACCACTTCTTCGTCGCCGGCCGCACCTCGTGGGACTTCCGGAGGCAGGCCGACGGCGACGGCGAGTGGGGGAACAAGCTCTTCCGCCTACCAGCCGTCCGGAACATGACCGCGCTCGTCGTGGAGGCCAGCCCGTGGCACCTGAACGACGCCGCCGTCCCGTTCCCAACAGCCTTCCACCCGGCGAGCGACGAGGCCATGTTCCTTTGGCAGGATCGGGTGCGCGGGCTCGAGCGCCCGTGGCTTTTCTCCTTCGCCGGCGCGCCGCGCCCGGGGAGCACCAAGTCCATCAGGAACGAGCTCATCGAGCAGTGCAAGGCGTCGAGCGCTTGCTCACTCATGGCCTGCAGCAATGGACCGAGCAAGTGCTACTCCCCATCCAACTACATGAAGCTCTTCCAGAGCTCGACCTTCTGCCTCCAGCCGCAGGGAGACTCGTATACGCGCAAGTCGGCCTTCGACGCGATGGTCGCCGGCTGCATCCCGGTGTTCTTCCACCCCGGCACGGCGTACGTGCAGTACACCTGGCACCTGCCCAAGAACTACACAGAGTACTCGGTGTACATCCCCGAGGATGACGTGCGAAAGAACGTGAGCGTGGAGGACAGGCTGCGGCAGATACCGCCGGACGCCGTCGAGAGGATGAGGGAAACGGTAGTCGGCCTCATCCCCACGGTGATCTACAGCGACCCGTCGTCGAAGCTCGAGTCGACGGTGAAGGACGCGTTCGACGTGACGGTGGAGGCCGTCATTGACAAGGTGACGAAGCTGAGGAGAGGCATCGTGGAGGGCCGAACGGAGGATGATAAGAAAGAAATGTATAACTGGAAATATCCATTGTTGGGAGAAGGGCGGAAGGCTGAGGACCCCCATGAATGGGATCCATTGTTTGCGTTCAATTAGCTCATGATGGTAGGATTACGAGTTTTTGAAGATTTTGTAAGGCAATTCAACGAATAATTTTCTAGATTTAAACGTGGTTTAATAAGGAACTAGAGATTTGCAGCTACGCTTGTCTTCACTTCATCTTGGAGCAGAAGAGTTTTCTTTTGCTTTTTTTAAACAAAAGAGGCATATCAACAAAAGCTCATTTGATACTCCTCTAATTACAAATATAAATTGTTTTGAATATTGATACAGTTTTTAAGGTGACCCTTTGAGAATTTTTTTTTAAAATGATCATTTTTTCTTCCAAAATACATATGTCTATCTTTTTTATTTTACAGAAATAATCATCTGTCGCTCCACCGTTGGCGACTTGGACCTAGTCACTTAACCATTAGGCGACTGGTCCAAGTCGCCTAACCGTTGAGCTACACGTGGAGTAGTCGCCTGGTGGTTGAGCGACTTGGATCTAGTTGCCTAACTATTGGGCGACTGATCCAAGTCGCTCAAGCACCAGACGATTTGACAGCAAGTACAGTCCCCGTGTTATTGAACTATTAGGCCACTACTTGCTAGTCGTCTAACGGTTGAGCGACTAGTCGGTTGTATAGAAAGACACACTCACGGTCTCTTTCACCATTCATCTCGGGAGAGAACGAGAGGAGCTCGAGAGAGGAGAAAAAGAGAGGGGGAGAAGGAGAGGGGAAGTGAAGGTGGGGGAGAAGGTTGGGAGAGAGGCAGGGGCGGACCATGACAAAATATTAGGTAGGGCGAGTCGCGGTCTCACCGGTTGTGACGTGGCCGCACCCCCCGCTCTCCGGCGAGGCCGTACGTATCATGGCGTCCTCCTTGCGTTTCTTTTATAAATCCACAATATGTTGTATGTAATCCATTGGAATCCATATTCTGGAGACGGCATCCCTGGACCTGCACTTGAGGCTGTTTGTTTCATCTTGGACAGGTCACTGGTGGTGAGGTTCTCCTACATGAGATCTACAATACTACAACCAGTAAATCACATTACTACAATATATTATAGCACTGATTGATCCTAAAAATTACAAATGGGCATGAAGCAATCAATCTCACATTGTCCTCGGCAAGCAGGGGAAGGTGGATGGCGATATATCCATTAAAGAATTTTTTTCACATATGTAAGAATGTGGTTCATTGAGGCATTGTATCAAGCAGGGTGCGCAAACTCACTTTAATAGCAGAGGGGTGCATGATTGCGGAGCACGAGTGGGAGAGCTGGAGGCCGAGAGAGAGGGAGATCGAGAGTGGGAGAGCCGAGGTGGGAGGTCACAAGAGGAGGCTTTGCCGAGCCCGGGTCGTTGCTGTCGAGAAAGGGGGAGGCATCACCGGAGATTGCTGGGAGAGAGAGGGAGAAGGAGAGGGGAAGAGAGAACGACCGAGGGGAAGCACATGAGTCCGGGAGAGGGAGAGGAGGAGAGGAGAAGAGCTCGGGAGGTAAGAGATAAAGAAGAAGAAAGTTAGTTGATAAGGCGAGAAGGTCTTTGCGTAAAGGTAATAGTCTCATCCATTCTTGTTCTCATCCGAATGTAGGCGACATGTCGCTTCTTATTAGTTTTGCACGTATTTCGTGAATGTATTATGACAAATAGCTAGTTGAAATGTTTGAAATATTTCAGTGAGAAATCAGTCATATCAGAGCCCACAAGATTAAAAATACATTACGGTGTTGGTATGATTCGTGAAAGTCCATACGGTGTTGGCCTTAGTGGTTTCCGACAAGTTAGTATGGTACACCCGGATGTGGAGAATACTCGAATCGGAGATGTCCTACACTGGCTCACCTACAGCTTCTCCTTGAACCCCGAGGTGTGCAGTATCGTCTTACATGAGATTTGGAGTCAATTTGCCATGCACACTAGGTGGGAGTTGAGAAGACTGATACACACGGTTGCATGGAAGGGCTTTGTAGAAGGTTGTCTGTGTCGTGGATACGAGTGTGTGCTACTCGTGCAAGCATATCCGAAGAGAGTCGAAGGAGGCCCTGCCGACGGCTCTCATCTGGTTGGTGGGAGCAGCTCGGGCGCGCAACACATGCTTCATGAAGAGGATGCAGTGGTCGATGTCGCGGAGGCAGAAGAGAATGCGGTGGCCGATGTTGCGGAGGCAAAAGAGGATGTAGTGGCCGATGTTGCGGAGGTAGAAGAGGAAGATCGCACACTACACGCTTAGCCCACTACACAGGCGGATGCAGGGGAGCATGTCGACAGTATAGTGTGTCAGATGGAGATCGATGAATCGATGGTCTGGGCAGAGGAGGAAGCTTTAGAAGAGAATGACGATGACTCTTCTGACGAGGACGAAGGTCCCATCCCGCAGGAATGGAATATGGTGGGCGTTGAGGGTCTTTTTGTGCACGATGAACAAGAATCACCGTGGGAGTACCATGGTACAGAAGTTCGGCTTCATGCAATGTTTGCTGACAAGGGATCAATGCAGGATGCCATTAAGTAGTGGGCCTTGTACATGCAGCAGACATTTCGGGTCCTGAAATCCAGCCAAAAATAGTACATCGTGGTTTGTGAGTAGGCTGGTTGTCCTTGGCGTGTGCACGCATGTAGACCAAAGTACGAGGCTCACTGGATTGTCTCGAAGGTGGAGGTGCATTCATGCGTGCTCAGTAGTGTTTTGCCGAAGCATCGCAACCTAACGTCCACTTTCATAACCAATGTCATATACGGAGAGATAGTGAAGAAGACGGACCTAGAGGCCAAGCACATCATGGTGGCTATCGAGCAGAAATTCAAGTACAAGATTAGCTACGTGAAGGCATGGTGTGCGAAGCAGACGGCTTTGGAAAGGAGGTTCGGTTCTTTTGAGGCGGCTTACAACAACCTTCCTCGTATGCTCCAGGTGCTGCAGGACAGGAACCCGGGTACATACATTGCTATCAAGGATAAGCCATCCAGAAGACCGCTAGGTTTTACGGTATTACAGAGGGCCTTCTTAGCCTTTGGTCCCTCCATCTATGCATTCAGACACATGTTGTTCGTGATCTCAGTTGACGGGATGTTTCTAATTGGGAAATACAAGGGCATAATCCTGACAGCAATTGGCATTGATGACAACAATCCGATTCTACCCTTAGCCATCGCTTTCATCGAAAGTGAGAATTTCGACAGCTGGTTGGGGTTCCTTCGACATCTGAAGGAGGGAGTAGTTGGGGCACGTCCTGAGCATAATCCATAATCGCCACCCCAGGATGATGAAGGCCGTCAAAAAACTGTAGCAAGACCTCGATGAGACGTTCCCTTGGCCAGACATAAGGAACAGATGGTGCATTCGCCTAGGGGCCAAGTTCTTCAAGCAGTTCCGACTGCAACCATTGATGAAGCTGTTCAAGAGGCTAACTATGCAGAACCAGCAACGTAAATTTGATTCGTTGTGGGAGTTGTTGGAGGAGCACACCAGGAAGCACGTCGTCGAGAGGAACAAGGGTCCGTCAATTCCTAGGGCGGCGCAACTTGAACGCCTCACACCACTGCGGGAGCTTGACCCTCCCCGTTTGACGCGAGGACCTCGAGGTACATCAAGTACTTCTCCCATTGGATTGAGGCCGAGCCATTGGAGAAGTGGTCATTGCTACACGACATGAACGGTGCAAGGTACGGTATAATGACTACTAACCTTGCCGAGGTGTACAACTGAGTTATTAGGGGCCTCTGTCCTTAGCCCCTTGTCACCATCGTGGAAGGTGTTCTGCATGGTACAATTGGATATTTCAGGGAAAGGCATGCAAATGCGGCACTTCATGCTGCCAAACCACATACACCATATTGCTAGAAGATTACAGCGTACATGTAGGCCAAGATCGAGAAGGGTCAGTCGCACACGATCTTCGTGATGGGCAATATGGAGCATCGTTTCGACGTGCTCCTTCAGGACAGAGCCGGATTTGGGACGGCTCGCTCTCTTGTTACCCACGAGGTGTGTCTCGCAGATCATGTGAATGAACCTAGCTCCAGATGCAACAAGTGAAAGCTCCTCTACAAACCATGCTCTCATGTCCTCGCCGCATGTGGGACTATCAACATGGACCCATCGAACTTCATGTCGGAGTACTTCATGAAGGAGAGGGTGTTACAGGCGTGTTATGGCGAGCTAAGAGGCTTCAGAGTTGTAGGCAACTTCGCCATGTTGGATTTGGCACAGAGGACTTGGATTGCAGATCTTGACATGTTGAAGAGTGGGAAGGGCCGTTGGCAGAGTCGTCGCATTAGGAACGATATGGACGAAGGGGAAGCTAGAGCGGCGGGAAGACGTTGCAGCTGCTGCAGCCAGGGAGCCCACATTGCGAGAAGTTACAAGTCACCTGCCAATACGTACAACACCAGCATGAAATGCATCACCATGTCCCATGTATTTTCTAATTCTCTAAAGGCATGTGTGTACCATCCTTGGTTCATTAGCATGCGTGCCATGTAACCCCCTTGCCGGATCAACTGTCGTGTTATTATCGTTGCGCCATTTCTCTAAAGTTCTCCACCGTGCATGAATTCCCTGACGTATCGCAAGAATCACTTACCTTCCTACTTACGACTAATTGCTACCTCAATCGTCCCAACGGTGCAACGACTACCGTTGAGCGTCTTTTAAAAATAACATTATTATTTTATTAATCCGATGAAAATAATTGAGGGGGAATAAATGAGAATTTTTGTAGGTTACTGGTTTATTCTCTTTCATGAAGGACTGCGATGCATAGATAAATAGTGGATATTGCATTCATTACAGCTAAACTTCTACTTGGTAAAGAAGAGACCACTCTCTACAAAGCACGAAGAGACCATTCTCTGCAAAGCAGGACATGATCACTCTCTGCAATGCAGGACATGACGTCTCCCCACAACGCTGGACATGACCACTCTCTACAAAGCAGAACGTGATCACTCTCAGTAAAGCAGGATGCGACCCAACGAGGCAGCTTTGCACAACGACATGACCCAATGAGGCAGCTTTGCGCAACAACTTGACCCAACACTGCAACAAGATTCCTCCTCGCGGACGCTAATTTGCTTCAATCAGATTGCACTTCGGCCGCTTTAGAGCCGCTACAGCTGCGTCCGCTGCTGCTATAAATAGAGTGCTACTTGACCGGGAACTCCACACCAACAACACTACCTACATAACATGGACAAGGATAATGAATGGAAGAACATTCGCGAGCTTTTGAAGGACTGGGTGTCTGCCCATGAGACCGACGTTGGCCACAGGGTGTTTAGTCAGCAGCCTTACACTTGTCACAGGGCCCAACAATTCCGGGTCGAAACACACTGTAAGATCGAGGGGGCCGACTAGAGGGGGGTGAATAGACGGTTTTAAAATCTTTTGGCTGAAATCGAGTTTTATGCGGAATTGTAAATCAAATCGGTTTTGCACAATTAAAACCTAAATCAACTAGTTTCGACTAAGTGCACAAACAACATAAAATTATTGATAATTATTACAATCATATAAATACAAGTAAGCAATTTAATTCTATGGATGTAAATTGCGCAAAGTAAATTGCAATATAGTGAAGTACAAGAAGAACAAACCACAATGACACGATGATGTTTTACCGTGGTGTTCGAAAAATTACCGGACTCCATTAATCCATGTGGAGGTAAGCACAAACCAATTGGACCGGCTCCGCAAATTAAGCCAACACCTCCGGGGTAAGTCCAACCACTTGGACCGGCTCCAACATAAACCGACACCTCGATCTAGTTGGGGTTGCTCTTCCTCGACTCCGGAGATGGCGAGCATCAAACCACTCACAAACCGCTCAGGCCTTCTCATAACCTTCTTTGAGAAGATCACTGACGCAACTCCTCCAAGCTGTCTAGGTGTCGGCAAACACCAAGAGTAACAAGTCGAAGACGCTCACTTGAACGAATCAAGTGTCTGAGCTCAAGTGGATACACAATCCACTACCTAATGCAACACATGCACTTAGGGTTTGCTCTCTAAGCTCATTAAGTGCAACACATGCACATAAGAGAGTAGAGAGCTTGCTCTTTGCTCAATAGAATGTATAAAGGCTCAACCACCCTCCCACAACCGGCCAAGGTGGGTATTTATAGCCTCCACACAAAAACTAGCTGTTGGGGGAGAAGATGCTGAAAAAATCAGCACGGGCGGTAGTACCTTCGTTCATCGGCCAGTACTACCGCACTCTCACTGACAGCACAGTGACGTCTATAATTCGCCTCTGAAATAGCTGTTGAGAATGCGGCGTGGTACTACCCCCATTGATCATGCGGCAGTTCCGCTCTCCGGTCATACCGAAACATAAGGGTGGTACTCCCGCTTCCCGTAGAGGTCCAAAACCGGTTCTCTTTGGAAATAACGTACCACCGTTCACTTTTCGGTCTTACTGGGCTGCGGTAGTTCCGCTCAATGAACTCTGGTACTACCACACTTCCAAAAGAGCAAATAAACTAAAAAAAGTGTCTTTCTGAAAAACACGTACCGCCAACTCATTTTTGGTTCGACCGGGTTGTGGTAGTACCACACCAACTACCGGTCATACCGCTGAGCGATAGTACCGCCCACAGAACGTCGGTACTACCGATTATCCTGAGAAAAGCTTAGTTGACTTTCAAAACAAACTCAATTTGCAAAACACATTTGACAATTGATGAGCGATGAACACAAGAGTTAAAGGTAAGATTCTCAATAAGTTGTAAAACACATTTACCAGCTTTTAAAACAACGCCACAAGGAATAAGGTACATGGACTTAAACCATTTGCAAAACACATTCGCAAACTAAAGTCACATGCTACAAGGTTTATGATGCATGAGCTTCAACTATTTACAAAACATATTCGCAAATAATAGCACCATACATAGATGAGCTAGAGCAATCACAATGAGTTATCAACACATGACTAACTCAAGCTAATAATCAAGACCCCTCAACCTATACTAGCAATCCGATCTCCAACCAAACACCAAGGCCGGTAAAAGACTAGGAACACATCCTTAGCCCTAACTAGTCATACCTTTGCCTTGCATGACCTCTTGAAGCTTGATGGCACACATCTTTACTTCAAGTTCGGGTTGTTGACTTTGATAATCATCAACACGTGATGATTTCCTTTACTTCAAGTTCTTGACTTGAATATGCATCAACCCATGATGCATTCTTCCATTTGACCTCCATCAACACATGATGGGTCTTCTCTTGACTTGATGATCAACTCATGATCATTTCCTCTTCTTGAACATCATCGACACACGATTATTTCCTTTCCTTCAAGCTCTTGATTTCAGTATCATCAACACATGATGATCTTCTACACTTCAAAATCTTGACTTGAGCATCATCAACATATGATGATTTCTCTCACCCGAGTCTTGACTTGATGATGATCAACTCATGATGTCATCCAAAGTCTCCATCTTCATGGAACATAACCTATTCATCCAATTCATGAAAAATGTTACTTCCACAATATGATTATCATTAATTACCACAACATATCATTAACTCATAATGGTGGGACAAGATACTTCAACCTTTCACTCTTTGGTAACCGATGATAACCACTTCAATTGCAAATAATTGAATGTAGATAAATTTGAGTATATATGAATTACACAAGTTTTACATATTCAAAGTTATGTTTCAAAGTAAAGATCCTTAATATATGTGGATAAAGAAATATGGATCAATACTAATGAAACCACAAAACATAGAGTGAACTCCCTTAAATGTGTGCATACATAAATGTGTAATAAGAATATATGCACATATTCAAGTTAGACTTTTGGTAGAGTTCAACCTATATTTTGGATCTGAAGAATGCAACAAGATATAGAAATATGATGTCGAATGCATAGCTCTTTGAATTTCACCTTTTTATTCAACTGAGACTAAAAAATAGATATAATAACATAAGTGTTAGTCTCACAAATAGATTTATCGTTAATCACTAAAATACTCTATTAACACATAATGGCGGGTCTAGATACTTCACACACCCACCCTCCTATGCCCGCTGAATACCCTCCGGAAGGCCCCCCCGCAGGGGTTGGCGCCACCCCTGTGCTAGTGTTAGGATGCCTGCAAGTGTGTCAAATCAATCGACGAGTGGATCATTGGGCAGCGCTATTGGTGCTGCCTAAACTTACGCGTGGACTACACCGACCACATGTTTGACACGCCAAGCCACAAACAGTCGGTAAAGAAATTGCATGTCAGTGCACACTAGTATTTTGGTTCCTGTTACGCCGTAACCACGCCCCTCTTCCCGCCGCAGTCATGCGTGTACAATCCTTGGTTCGTTAGCCTGCGTGTAACCCCCTTTTGAATGAACTGTTGTGTTGTTATCGTTGCACCATTTCTCCAAAGTTCTCCACCGTGTATGAATTACCCGGCGCATCGCAATATCACTTTCCTTCGTACTTACGAATCATTGCCATCTCTATCATCCTCACAAAATTATTCAGAAATTTACTGCACCATAACAACATACGATGATCACAAGATGTTATTGTGAGTTGAACAAATTTCGTACCCTTAAGATTCTACGAAAATAACAAACGAACCAACCAACCTTGTCACCACCCTTTTATTCTTTTTTAAAAAATAAACAACCTACAAACAAGATTGGCTAAATGCATTACCTACAAAAATTTACATTTATTTCCACATAATTATTTTGTTGCGGATTAACAAAATAATAATGTTATTATTTAAAATCGCCAAACAATCAGAAGTCGCTCAACCACCGGGCGACTACTCTACGTGTGGCTCGACGGTTAGGCGACTTGGACCAGTCGCTTAATGGTTGAGCGACTAGGTCCAAGTCGCCCAACGGGGGAGCGACAGAGTATTATTTCTGTAAAATAAAAATGGTTGATATATTATTGTATTTCGGAATAAAAATAATGGCTATTTTTTTCTTCAAAAATCGACACTTTGACCATCATTATTTTTTTAATAATGACTATAAAAATATTTTATTTCAAATAAAAGTAATTATACATTATGAAATTATATTTCACAGTACCAATTTTATATTGTCAATCTTAGTAATTATTTGTACATTGATGGTCAAACCTAAAAATATTAGACCGATATAGATTCTAAAACGACTTATATTTGGAATGAGAGATAGTAATAGTTATGCCAAGCAAATATACCTCAAGAAAAAACAATTACTATTAATAAATATTGAAACCTACGAACACCTTTTTTTTCCTTTCTTTTTCTCGAAACAAACTTACGAACACTGTGCTCAGCATACTATGATTCGCCGGCGAGGCCCGGTGTCTACCTCCTTGTGATGGTCGCCGTTTGGGGGTGGGGGGTTCAAAGTTTTGAAAATTACCAAATGAAAGTTATTTTCTCCGTCTGAAAATTTTAAATTCGAATTAAAATTTTGGAAGTCGAGTTACAACGTTTAAAGAAAAATCATATGAAAGTTGAATATCTTGAGTTGAAAGCTTGAAATTTAGAGAGAAAAAATACCTGCATATCTATCCTTGCGTAATGACTGACTTGCAAACTATTTTTTCATTTGAACCATGAAAAATGAATATGCTGTCTGAAAAAAATAACGAAATCTAGACGCCCGAATCTCAAGGGCGCTCCAGTTAATTTGGTCTCGCCGAGTGTTTGCAGGCTTTCTCATACCTGTAGGCTTTAAAATATAATAAACGACCCTTGCATATGGTCCCTCGGCAGTCGGCGGGCGAGTAGAACACACATCTTGGTCCAAATTTTCAAAGAAGAAAAAGAAATAACAATCCAGTTCAACCAAATCTGACGATATAATATACATGCGACATCGGGGGCGAAGTGCCAAACAAGTACCACCGACTTTTCGGTCTTCTTGAATAATGAACTCGTACTACCACACTTCCAAAAGAGCAAATAAACTAAAAAGTGTCTTTACGTCATTTTTGGTTCGCCGTTGTGGTAGTACCACACCAACTACAGTCATACCGAGGCTGGGATTATCCTTAGTTGACTTTCAAAACAAACTCAATTTGCAAAACACATTTGACAATTGATGAGCGATGAACACAAGAGTTAAATGTAAGATTCTCAATAAGTGTGCGTTGCACTTCGTCTGGGCAGTTGGGCTGGGCCGTCCACCGAACCTGGATACGATATAATATACATGCGGACGTCAGGGGCCGAAGTGCCAAACAAGTAGTACTAAATAAACGATTTTTTTTAATAAATAAATGATTTTTAATACAATTACAGAAATAAAATGCCCGTTTAGTAAAATTATAAAAACATGTTTCGCCGTTTCAAATGACAATATGCTTCTATCATCAGTTGAACTAGCGATAGAAGCCTCTTGCCCACTAAATAGTATTAATCGCCTCTATCGTCATTTAGAATGGCAATTTGCTTCGAAATAGAAGCAAATCGACATTCCAAATATAAAAGGTCCAAAAATTCGATTGAAAACCACTTTTATTCCGAAAAAAGAGAAAGAGGGGAGGGAAGGGAGAGGGGAAGAGAGGAGATAGCGAAGCGATGTTCGTTCGTAGTAGAGGAGGGGAGAGAGGGATGAGCAGATCTGGTCGCCCACCTTGCTGGTAATTTTTTTTTGTAACTTTGTATTTAATTTCGAAACCTTGGTAGGTTAGCAAATAAAACTCGAGGTCTGTAATTGAATGGATTACATAGTTTTAGACGTATGGTTATGTAGTGCAATTCGTTGTAGTATATCTTTTTAGGTGTGCATAGTTTAGTTTGAGATATGTGGTTAGTCGTATAGATATTTTTTATGGTGTATCAATTAAATGTATTAGATAGTTTTAGATGTATGATTATGCATCATAGTTTGTTGTAGTACATCTTTTTAGGTGCACGATCTGAAATTGAGCTGCGTTGCCACCCGAGCACTACATGTCACATATTGGGAGTTCGTTCAGCTGAAGGGAACGAGGTCATGGTAGTCATACCTAAGCATGGCGAGGGATCATGGGTGGGACTTGCTCCTTCTGCCCTAGGCATATGTCAAAGCTTTGCCTGCGTATGAGACTGAACAAGAGGTAGTTGGTGGTGATGCCGAAGATGTTGGGGACTCTAGCCACAGTGCAACGCACACAACAACTGAAGGTCGGGGATATCCTAATTTCGCCGATGAAGATGGGGGCGAAGAAGCTCATTTGGCATAGGAAGCTAGTAGGATTGCAGACGAAGATCAAGGGATTGAAGACTTAGTTGAAAGGATGGAGCTCGAAGACCGGGACTATGAGGCATTGTTGGAAAATGAAGGTTCAGATGATGAGGATGGGCGTCCGATGAAGAGCTCTGTTTGCAGGGAGTTCAGTCGTACATTCAAGTATTTCCCTACGAGAAATGAACAACATGAAGGAGAGGTCAGCAATCCGGACGACATCGCGGGGACCTCACCCGACCGCCCACTCGAGGTGGGCACCATGGAGGTCGACATGGCGAACATGGAGGTGGAGGCCACGGGGATGGTTTACCTTATTGAAATATATTGTGATGAATGTTTTGCTTACTATCACTGTGATTTATTGAACAACGCTTGTACGAACTATGTGTCAATAGCAGACATGCATGTGTGTTGTATGCCGTGCGTGTGAAAGATTGCAACTATGTGATGACATATTTCCTATTTTATTGTGTTGTCTGGTGTATTGATGTTATGTTGTGCGTTCAATAATTCTGTGCAACTATGTGCTAGGTCTCCTTTGGGGCTTTACAACTCCATAGTGCGCCTAGACAGAGCCAGCCAACACAGTATGAGTTCACGACACTTGTGGAGGTTATTCTCCCCTCTAGGCTAGTTCGGGCTCCAGACCCCTTGACGTACTCGCACCAGCGACAGCAGCCAGCCAGCCGGACGAGGGTAGGAACCACCCATGGAGTACGTCCGACGAGGGCCCACAAGTAGATGTATCACTCATCTTATGTAAATATTAATTTGTATACGACTTACATTATGCTTGTGTCAAGTTTTCAATCTTATTTGTAGTTTTTGTTGTGTGCACGACTAACCTTGTGCTGGAGTCAGCATCGCGACACCCCACCAACCGTGTAGACCAAATAAATGTGTACACCCCACCCATGTTCTAGCATTTAGCACTGAAATGACAGATCAATGTCAGCATGTACTCACACCTAATGTCGGATGCTCTGGCGCTGAGTGAAGAAAAGTTGGCGCCAAATCTACCACCAAGACCAGCTCTATAAAGCCCATCCAACCAACTAAACTCCATCTCCTTCTCTTGTCATCTACTTGGAGTTGTCCCACTCCTTTCCTGAGCACCATGCCCCACTCATCGAGTTCAATGAACCGAAGAGTTGTGGAGCAGTCGAATGCAAGGCGCGTCAATTGCCCAAACTGTGGGTTCAAATCAAATGTCCTCTACTACAACACTGAAGAATAGGGGACATGTGTTCTACAAGTGTTTGTATTTGTCGGTGAGTTTGATTTATGGGAATGTTAGTATTTGGATTTTTGGTTTGTTTTAGCACTTCTTTTTTACTATTCGGTGTGGATTTTAGGCCGACAGATGCCAATACTTTTAGTAGGCAAACTCTATTGGTGCCGTGATGGAAAGGGCAGTTGAACGTCTACCGTAGCTCCATTTGGTTCAATGGTGAACATGCCACCTGCGGACAAGCATCTTGACAGGATTCTTGATCATTTGAATTGGCTTGAGAAGCTTATGTGTGTGTGTGTGTATCCTTGTGGTAGTGTATGTAATATGTATGAAGTAGTATTCGTTGTCTGCAGGAGGGAATTCATGTATCCACAATGCTTTTTGCTTATATTGCACCAAACTTGTATAAATTGCAAGAGGTCTTTAAATTTCAGCAACTAGATTTGTATGAACATAACATGACAAGAGACAATTGCATTACAATATTCATCGTAGATCCAGAACATTACAGTACCACAAAATGGCAATATCAAAAGTCTAAGCACCATATTTTGTATAACATTACAATACCAAAATAAATCAAGTTATCAAGTCATGTTCAATTCACATTACAGTACCAAAATAAAGTTAAGTTATCAAGCTAGGTTCAATTCACATTAAAATACCAGAACATTACACCCTACCTTCGTTCTAGCCTTTAGCATATTTTCAGACTGAATTGACCACACCCTACCACGCCACGCTTTCGGACCGAATGGACAACTTGGACCCGCTTTTACTTGTGAGCGGACATCACTCACCAGCCATGCCACCTTTACAGACCAAAATGGCAACCCAGTCCAGCTTTTCTTAGTGAGTAGACATCACTCACCGGCCATCCAACCTTTTAAGACAGAAATGACCACACCTGTCATACCACCTTTTCAGACCAAAATGACCACACCTTGCCATGCCACCTTTTCAGACCGAAAGGGCAACTTGGGTCATCTTTTCTCAATGAGTAGACATCACTCACCACCATCCCACCCTTTTAGACAGAAATAACCACACCTTGCCATGCCACCTTTTTAGACCGAAATAATGACATTGTAAGGTCGAGAAGGCCAACTAGAGGTGGGTGAATAGTCTTTTATAAAAATCTATAAGGATAAAACCAATTTATAATACGGAAGCGAAAGTTAATTCGGTTTTGCACAATTAAAACCTAAATCAACTACTCTTGACTAAGTGCACCAACAAACTAAGTCTAAGATAAGTATTGCAAACCTACGGTGACAAGCAAGCAATTTAATTCTACAAACTAAATTACAACAATGTAAAGCACAAGAAAGCAAACCACAAGGACACTTGATCTTTTTTCCGTGGTGATCGAAAACTTGCCGGTTTCCCCTAGTCCACGTTGAGGTGACCGACTCCACAAATTAAGCCTACACGTCGAATCCACTTGGGGTTGCTCTTCCTCTACTCTGGAGATGGCGAGCACTAAGTTACTTACAACCGCCTAGGTCTTGTCACAACCTTCTTTGAGAAGATCACCGATGCAAATCCTCCAAGCCATCTAGGCGTCAACAAACACCAAGAGTAATAAGTAAAAAATGCTCACTTGAACTTATAAAAATCTACGCTCGATGGATACTGAATCCAACACCTAATGCAACAAATGCAGTAGGATTTTGCTCTCTAACCTCTCTAAGTGCAACACATGCACAAAGGAGAAGAGAAGGGTGCGCTCAAGGGGGAAGAAAATAGCACCAGCACTCTCCCACAACCGGCCACGAGGGGTATTTATACACCCACTTAAGAAAACAAGGGGCACCAATGGCCGGTCAGACCGCCCTTGCTTCAGTGGCTATAAAAACTAGCCGTTGGACTCTCAATCGGACTAACCTCCCCTACAAGGGACGGTCATATGGGACTAAAGTGTAAGTGTGTACAATCAATTTCTACGCTCACGTGATACCGATAAATATCATAACTCATTGCTTATGTACAGATACATTATGAAATGTGCCCGTCGAATCAAAGAACCGGTGGGTTTCCTCGACCCACACATGGTCTCTGAGCAAACAATCAACCAAGACGCATCCTACGTCGAGAATTACATAAAAATGGGATTGCTTGCTCTGGACAACAAGGACTACATAATGGTGCCCTACAACCAGAAGTAAGTGCTTCAATATTTGCTATACAAATTACGTTTCAACATAGGTTTATGGCTATAGCGACATACACGAGTAGGTTCCACTGGATTCTTCTGATTCTTGTGCCAAAGAGGAACATGATATTGTACCTTGATTCTCTACTCAACAAAAATCACGACTTCACCCTTCTTAAAGGAATACTCGACATGTTTGTTTATTTCCTCCGCACGTAACTCTATTGTAGTCTTCATTCGTTTGAAATGGACAAGGATAACTTTTTTGAATCATGTAGGGCGTTCATCGGCTATGTTGCCGAGGGAGGTTTATACAAGGGAACGAGCGCCACACTGACTCACAGGATGCGATTTCCGGTACGCGCTACAACACAATAATCATATATCATACTCCGTAATATTGTGTCTCGAACTGATTGTACATATATATGTAATTCTATTTTTGCAGTGCCGCCAGCAAAAACGAGATCACCTATGCGCATTCTACGTATGCCATCATATGCAGCTATTGATTGCTTCTAGGACGCACGATCCCCATGTTTGTCAATCTCGTAATAATTATCTCCTAATTATAAATTTAAATATATATGCTTACTACTTTACTCCTGCTAGCGCCAGAGCTTGAACATAGAGTTAAATGCACTCGAGATGGATCAGGTCATGCACATTCGAGGGAAGCTCTGTGGCTTCATCAAGGCAGACATAGTTAACACCACGGAGAGTTTCACGCCATCGACACCGATGAACGACCTCGAAACAATTGATTCAATATTGTAATTCACTTTGACTGATTGTAATTCAATTTGTAACTCTAGCGATAAATATACTTGAAACATTCTTTTGTAATTGATTTTGAGTTAAATGATCACTTTGAGTTGTCAACAATTATCTGTGACATGTTTCTGCTTGCTAGTTTTCAGAGGGCATGGCTAGCAATTCCTGAGACTAGCTAAAAATACGATAAAAATTAATTAGGTCTAAATACTTATCACAGACTGTTCTAATCACGAACCGTCTGTGATTATGTAGTATCACAGACGGTTCGTGGTTGGAACCGTCTGTAATAAGAGTTATCACAGACGGTTTTGTTATCACATACATAAAATTTCAGACAGTTCAAAAATCGTCTGTGATGAGCTTTTCTGTAGTAGTGATAGACGTGATACAATCATCTCTATGATTGCCAGCAATGTATTTAGAATGACATCGTATGAGTTAAAGAGTTTCACTAACAAGTCACATACTTGTTAATATTTATAACTGATGATTCGTTCAAAGAACATAATAACATTTATTATATAACTCATAAACATAGACGTGATACAATCATCTCTATGATTGCCTCTAGGGCATACCACCAACAGCCCATACGCCATAGTGGTCTTTAATCCCCACGTCGCGTGCTCTGGATCAAAGACCGCATAAGCTTTTATCTCCACTGTATAAACGAAAATGGGCCATGTACATCAGCCCACGTAGCCCTTCTATCTCCCCGGCCCATAGAATACACAATAATAACGCTATGCGACTATAGTCGTAGATCACCTCCCATTCTAGGATTACATGAACACGAGTGTAGCCAATCTAGAACTATACATAGCAAGCATATGCTACAAAAAAAATATATACATCCTGACCTAAGCATAGAGATTTACAAAACAACAAGCGTATATTAGTAACCATATTTTTTTGACATTCATGCCCATATCAGTCCCGTAGCGAAAAAATATATACAAATAACACGAAGGTATATAAATCATTACTAATTTCGTATCTCACCGGCGCATTCGTAATGACAGCCCTATTTCCATAAGCGAAGCGCAGCGTAGTGTGAGATTCTATATATCTAGTCACATAGACAGTCCCATGTTCTTCAAGGCGGGCTGCAGGTTGCAAGTCAACCATGTATAGCTGATCTGGGTGAAGCTAATCGTACTTAGCACTTTCTTAACCGACATATCTACTCCCTCTATTTTGCTATATTTATTTGTAATATTGGGAATATCTATTTCAATATATTTATCCATTAAGAGAATATAGAGTGTAGTTATTGTATTTTTTTACTATCTACTTTTACTTAAATACTTTGAAAGATGTTAAGTGGTTTCATAAAAATATATATGGTTATTTCTCATTAATTATTTCTTATATTTAGTGCTTCCTGGTCTGTGCTTACGATACTATGGACAAATACAGCAGAACAAATTAAGGTACTGGCAATGTCGAATTGATAAGCAATTCAACTACGACATGCATGCATGTCTTAGCCTCCGACTTCCCCCAGCATCGGACAGGCGTTAATAATAAAGCAAAGACGACGTGCGGCGCAACGTCACGCACGAAGATTGAAGAATAAATGCCTGAGGAAGTTGTTACCATCGACGACCTGTCTAAGGACGGCCATCCAAACAACGAGCACTTGTTCAATTGTCCGTCTCCCAGAGATCTCCATTTGGACAAGGCTCGAGACTCCTGGAGCTTTGGTCGCCTATGCTACGTACCCCAGGTAGTGCGTGTTTATGCTAATTATGTTGTAGTAATAAACATAAACACGGACTAATTGACACTACATACATAAGGTGTTAGGTAATTTGTTGATAATCTCATGCATATGTTGTTGTTCTTTGGCCGGCCGGCCATGTCATGCCATGCTAAGAGCACGGGCAAGCAGGGCAGTGGTGCACCGCCGCCGCGGCCGCAGCCGACATCCGCAGGAAAGGCAATGGAGAAGTCCAGCGCCGTTCCGCGGCCTCGATTCCTCCTCGTCATCGCCGCGGCGTTCTGGGTGTGCATACTCTACCTCCGCCTCTCCGTCCTCGCCGGCGCGACGGTGCGCGCGGTATCCTTCACCTCGGACTATGGCGGCGGCGATCCGTGTGATGGTCGGTACGTTTACATCCATGATCTCCCGCCGCGGTTCAACACCGACATCCTCCGTGGCTGCGGCAGGACGGACGGGCGCTGGCCCGACATGTGCGACCAGTTGAGCAACGCCGGCCTCGGCAGGCCGCTCGATGGTGAAGACGATGGCAACGCCGGGCTCACAGGCGCGAGCGGTTGGTACACCACGCACCAGTTCGCGCTGGACGCCATCTTCCACGGTCGCATACGGCGGTACGAGTGCCTGACCAACGACTCCTCCACGGCTGCCGCCGTGTTCGTCCCGTTCTACGCCGGCTTCGACTTCGTCCGGCACCATTGGGGCTACGACAACGCGACGCGGGACGCCGCCTCGCTCGACCTGGCGCGCTGGCTCGTGCGACGGCCAGAGTGGCGCAGGGCGGGCGGCCGCGACCATTTCCTCGTGGCAGGGCGCACGGCGTGGGACTTCCGGCGCGACACCAACCTCAACCCGACCTGGGGCACGAACCTCCTCCTCCTCCCGGCCGCCAAGAACATGACCGTCCTCGTCGTCGAGTCGTCCGCCCCGGGCCTGGGCAACGACATTGCAGTGCCTTACCCCACCTACTTCCACCCACGAACAGACGACGACGTCCTGAACTGGCAGGGCAGGATTCGGCACGTCGACCGCCGGTGGCTCATGTCCTTCGTCGGCGCTCCGCGGCCGGGCGACCCACGGTCCATCCGGTCGCAGATCATCGCCCAGTGCAGCGCATCATCTGCGTGCCGGCAGCTGGGATGCGCCTTCGGGACCAGCCAGTGCCACTCCCCGGGCGCCATCATGCGGCTGTTCCAGAGCTCCACGTTCTGCCTCCAACCTCCCGGGGACTCGTACACGCGGCGGTCGGCTTTCGACGCGATGGTCGCCGGGTGCGTGCCGGTGTTCTTCCACCCGGCGTCGGCGTACCTCCAGTACAGATGGCACCTGCCGGGGGACCACGCCAGGTACTCGGTGTTCATACCGGAGGACGGTGTGCGCGTGGGGAACGTCAGCATCGAGGAGGCGCTCAGGAGGATACCGGCGGCGGCGGTGCGGAAGATGCGGGAGGAGGTCGTCAAGCTCGTGCCGAGGCTGGTGTACGCCGACCCGAGGTACAGGCTCGAGACGGCGAAGGACGCGTTCGATGTCGCCGTGGGAGCAGTCGTGGAGAAGGTGGCGGAGATGAGGAGGCGCGAATCGGACGGTGGTGAAGTCCGGTCGAGCTGATTTGAGAGGTTTTTTTTTTGTCGTAGTGGGTTGGTGTGTGACCAAGTAAATTTTGGTGGTATAATTAAGCTTATGATTTGTGTAATTTGGCCCGATGATAATTACTTGTGGTTGTTTGAAACCACAGGCTTGTTCTTCCAAAGCAGAGCAATCATTTGGATTTGTGCTGCTTATAGTTAGTTAGTTATGTACTAAGCACACTAAATCGTTTTTACATGCATCGGAAGTAGTAATAGGGGTGGTTCTCTCTCCTTCGCACACGTACCATGCTTCTTGCACCCTGGACTCACAGGTTACGGAACGTGACCATCCAGCGCGGCCCAAAGAAATTACGGTCTGCCTCAAAACTTGTCGCAGACTCAGATGAACTCCGTGCCTCAAAGATGCGGCAGGCGGCCTTCCCACTCCATGAACGACTCGGTCAGCAAATTCACCAGTTTTGGGGAGTGCGGCCCGTACTCGTATACACCCTGCAGTAAAAAGAAAAGAAAAGAAAAGGCGAACGCCCTATGATATATGAAGGCGAATCATACTAATTTTGATCGAAGGTACTATGGAGAATATAAAAGTTGGATATATAAAAATGACGAGTAATTTTTCCTAAAAAACTATTTTTCCAATATTACACTTTTTATAACTTTTTCCAAAATATGGTGGTAAATTTAATTTTAGTGGCCAAAGCTACATCTTATTAATTTTTAAAAAAAGTAAAAAAAACACTCCAACAGAAGCACGGACCTGAGATTTTGTAGTTGGAGAATCAGTAGGATGTAGATCGATTTTTCTATTGGTGTTCACCGATTTTAGGAATGCACGTAACGCATGCCCACACTCTGTTGGTCTTTGGGTGCCTCCGTGGGGGTATGAGTGTGTATATCTGTCGGGTACTCTCTTTTAAAAAAATTCTTCTATGTGATGCACATGTAATTAATTACTTAAAAATGCACTCATAATTAATCCCTGACCGAGTCACGTCCGCAGATTGCTTCATGCATGCACAACAGTGGTGAGTCCATCGTGGGTGCTCGAGCACCCTCCCCACCGGACACCTAGTACCCCTAGCACCGTGAAGTTGGGGGCGGCGCTGGCAGGCTAGCCTCAGTGGCGCTAGAGACGTTGAACATGGAGGTTGAAGAATGAAGACGATTTGTTCAAAGCCTCAAACGACATGGGCCATTTCGTTTTTGGGTTGTTGTTGGAGGCTTGGAGCGTAAGGCCCAGCCAACCAAATTAGAGAAAGTGACTAAGGGAGTGGTCAGTGGAGCGAGTAGCCATTGAACTAAGAAAGGGAGTATCCAAGCGACGAAGACAACCGAAGCCCTAGAATCTAGATGGCCTGATGCGGAGGGCGACCTCTGAGGTAGTGGTGGCCGGCGGCAACTAGGGGGACCGGGGAGGAGGCCAGCAGAGGGTTGTGTGGTGGTTAGGTCTAATGCAGCGGCGACGGGCTACCTTTGAGATGGTGGCAGCTGGCGGCGACTCTGGGGAAGCAACCGGCGCAGAGGGCCATGCAGTGGCTAGTGGGCACCCAGGCACGTGGCAGCCCAGGCGAGGGTAGTGCACCTATGCGGTCAGGCCTGATACGGCGACGGCAGGTGACCTCTGAGACGGTGGTGGTCGGCGGCGTCTAGGGGGAGGCGGCCTAGCGTGATGGGCTGTGCAGTGGCCGATGGGCGCACATGCGTGTGACAGTGTGGGCGGGGGGCTGTGCGGTGGGTGCCGGCGTGGCACTTTATTCTTGTGTTCTTAGTGTAGGGTTACGAGTAGGTTACGATAGCACCAAATAAAAATTTACCACACAACTAAGGAACCCCCGCTAGTAATAGATCACAAGATTACCACTAGATGCGCCGACTCATAGCGGAAGTAGAGTCGATGTAGCGAGTTGATGTAGTCGAAGTTGTACTCGCCGCATCTTCTTCTCCGAGTCTTGTGATCGTCACGAGTTGCGGATCGTCCTAGTGATGATACTTAGCAACAACACCTCCAAGGTATCCACACGTACAAGGCGGGGATACCACGTGCTGGAGTGCTAGCGCCGGCAGCGTGGTATGAGGAAGGCGTGGCTGTTATAGTTTTGAGAGTTCTTCAAAAGATTATCATCACCCTATGCCACCACCCCTCTATATATAAGCATCTATGATGGGTCTCATACTTAAGGCCCATTAGGAACTCGTGGCCTACAAGAATTCGGATCACCATCCAAATCAAATCCTAATCCTTTAAGTGTGCGACCCTATAGGTTCATGTATAATCGGTTGTGATTCAGAAACTCTTTTCCGATCACTAGTCGTTAGTGGTACTTAGCAGCACATAACGATTCCTAAACACACATAAAATATATCGAACGAACCTTAATGCAATATGATCTATGACCAGGTCCATATCATTAACGACCAACTTGTATCTATATACGACAAGTTCATATTTGGTCTCGACCAATTCGTAACTCCTTACGATCGATTTTCGACCACTTAGTGATCATGTTCGATCACCTACGATCAGCTCTTATCCATCGTGACAACTAATTCCATATCAAACGAAAAGTGGATAGTCATGTGAAGGTGGTGAGTGGGTCCGGCCAGTTAGGCAAGTTGGACATGATGGAAATACTTAAATGTGTGTTCTGTGAAACGTTATGCGAAAGGATGTGTGGTTCTTTGAAACTATTACTTAAAAGTGTGGTTTTGTGACAGTGTGATTTTGTAAAATTTACTCCAAAATGTATCTAGATGGTCTCTCGAAATTGGTATAACTAGATTCATCATTATATATGCTTTGATTATTCATAGAACAACCTTTTCTCGCTTTGTAGTTTAAATATCAGTGTTCATTAAGAGAGTACCTGCTTTCTTTCAAACAAAAGCTGAGAAGTATTGTTGCATCTTCAAAATTTGCATTCTAAACTAGCTAGGTCGACCTAGGAAAGCAAGAACTAAAATCACATCTCCCCTTTTGCTTCACGCTTCTTCCTTAAAAATTGAAATGGACTTTTTTCGTAATACATTTCATATTTTTCAACCAACTAATCCGTCTGTATTGTATTTCCTAAAACGGATTTGCTAATTTTCAGTTGTCTGAAATTTTCTTATCCATCAGTCACCTATAGTTGCATATGCATAGTACTAATCTTAAAATTGCAGTACAAATGATGTGCAATTTTAGCACAGCTTCTCTGTAATTTTTAATTCTATTTGTTTTTGTGTTTTTGTACTTTTTTGTAACATTTTTTCGTGCTGTTAGATGAAAATCTAAAGGTGAGAACAAGTGACTAAAAATAACAAATTTCAGGCAACTTGCACATAGACAGTCCCTTCCTAAAAATCATCAACCTAGGAAAAAAAATGTTATGTAAACATATATTTATAATACAAATAATGTGTAACTAATACTGAAATATCAGAAGCAACTCTTAAAAATTGACTGATGTATCACAAGTTCACAACACTAGAATGTGCACACGCGAACACTTTTTGTTCATTTTGCCGTGACCAATCTAACTCGTAAAAAAAACTTGTTGCCCCTCTGCCGGCAACCCGAACTCCGATCCCTCGCCAGCCACGTGAATGCTGTGGTAAAAGTTAACCATAAAACCCTCCTGTGGATTTTACCATCCCCAAAACCCCAAACTGTAAAGGTTAATCATAAAACCCCCACAAAGAAGTTCGCAAGAAATCAAGAATTCAAGGAAGCCCTTTCGCTTCCAAACAAGCAAACGGTGGCGATGGTGGTAGTGGGCGGGCTCCATGACGAGGCGGCGGCGGCGGTCGCGGACGAGCTCTTCGGCGGCTGCGCCGACTCCGACCTCCATGCCTTCTTTGACCACGCGGTACGGGTAGCCGCAGCTCCTTTGGTGAGGGGTTTTGCCGTTCTTGGTAAGGAAATGGAGCTAAAGGTTGGTTCTTGGCTTCTTGCAGGGGCTGGAATTGGCAGCTGGGGGAGGCGGCGAGGCGGAGGAGGAGCTGGAGTGGCTGTCTAACAAGGACGCGTTCCCGACGGTGGAGACGATTGCGCTGCCTGCACCGGCACTGGCACCGGCAGTGGTGGCGCCTCGGACGAAGGGGGTGCGCCAGCGGCGACGGACGGTGAGTTGGAGCCCCCCGCGGGCGCCGCCGCCGCGGCCTCCGGCTGGGCGGCAGTGCCGGCATTGCGGGACAAAAAGGACGCCGCAGTGGCGCGAGGGCCCGGAGGGCCGCGGCACGCTGTGCAACGCGTGCGGCGTGCGGTACAGGAGCGGCCGGCTGTTGCCGGAGTACCGGCCGGTCAGCAGCCCGACCTTCTCCCCGGAGCTGCACTCCAACAAACACCGCCGCGTCGTCGAGATGCGCCACCGCCGGGAGGTGCCAGCCACCGCCGCCGCCAGCGACAAGTGAAGGAAAGGAGGACAATCCATAGAATTTTGTGAGATTATCAGTGTTCTCTCTTGTCATTTGGAGGTTTATGTTTTTTGTTCTCCCTAATTCCTATGGGTTTAAGAACAGTAACCAGTCTACTACTCCATATATACTTCTCTTTGGTTTGTTGGGACTTGTGATTAAATGGTTTAGAGTTAGTGCTATTTAGTCTTTAGATATAAGAAATTAAGAAAGAGTAGGGCATATTGTTTTTTGGTGGCTTTTGGCTTTTGCCAAATGCCCAGTTCCAAAATGGTAGCAAAAAGAACATGCATTATCGTTTTCAACTGTTGCTCCTCACAAGATTGATGTGCTTGTAATTCATTGCTGCAAATTACCTGAGCGATGAAAATGCCCCTAGTTTCTTGTGGAGTATTTGTTCAATTGTTAATTAGACAGGAAATGTATGATGCATGTAACTTATCTTTTGATCTTAGAAGGTTCGAGAAAGCAGTAGAAAGTAGAACCCAAGCATCAGGTGACCATGCATTGTAGCATCTCTTCCCCCCTGCCATTTGCAGAACGGCTAAGGTTTCATCCCTGGTCCGGTAATCAACTTATCAAGCTATCTCTACATTTCCATTCACAAAGCTGGCAACAGGGTGTTGGAATTGAATCTCTCAACTCCCATATCACACTCTTACTCATTTCTGTCTCTCACAAACACACACATACACCTGGAGAAGATGGACACACTGTTGTGGTGCCACAGCCCTCACGGCCTTTTGCACTGCGTTTTCTTTTCTTCTTGTATTTCTCCACTCTGTTTACAAATGACTGAATACAAGCTATAAATAAACACACAGGTATGCATACAGCTAGCTTGATCCGTATCTCAAGCCACAACGTCCACTCTTGACTCGGCCACACCTTCCGGAGTCCAAGCAACAGACGTGCACTAGCTTCACGGCCACGAACTCTAACTCAACTAACCATATGGAGGCATGCAGTGCTGGACCGCTTCTTTATCAGCATGCACATGCTCAACTAATCACCATGCATGACCACTAATTAATCACCTACATGCATGCCTAATTAGCCCCACTTAAACATGCATATGTGCACTCAGCTCGTAACACTGTGCTAGACACCAACTGACATGCAAAACAAATTAAATAACAAGATTAATTTCTAACACAGGGAGCTTAGATAATTAGCTTACTTGCAGATGCAGGTGCATGCTCGAGTCAGAAACCCAACATGGATTCTTACGCCAAGAAACCAACAGAACAAACAAGCAAACAAAATTGAAGGCCCATGAAGCCACATGTCCCATTTGGTGGACATGTGCACATGGCTCATTTGGGCGCTTCACAGAGAAACCAACGGCCAAGATCGATCCTCCCGAAACCCACCTCCACTTCACGGTGCTTTTGCGAAAAGAACCCCGTCCGAACATATTTGTTGCACGAGCCCGCGACTCCAAAAACAAAGTCACATCCAGATCTCTGTCATCTCTGGGGATATCGTCGCCCTACACCGGCGCGTAGCCACCAGCGCAGCGGAACAACTCGCTGGCGTTCTACATGATGCGGCTGTCCCGCCCCTCCCTCCAGCCCGACCCGACCGCCCTCCTCCGCTTCGACCCCTGCGACGTCTTCCTCCTGGAGGATGCCCTCACCTCCCCTGACCCCTCCGCCGCCACCGCCTCCTCCACCCGCCAGACTCTGCCGCTGCCACCGGCCCGAGGGACTTCACCTTCCGCAACCCCACCGACGCCCCTGCTGCGCCCGGCTTCCAGCTCTGTCCCTAGCGCCGCGCCTTGCGCCCACCCCCTCCCTGCAAAGACCACCTGCGTCGAGCACCTTCTCCGCCCCTGCATCTGCGCCCCCTCTGTATTGCGTCGCCTCTCACCGCGCCGAGCGCCACCCTTGCGCTGCGTTGCTGTTGTGCGCCACCCCTCGCCTCCCCCGTGCCACGCTGAGCCCCTGAGCTCCTCCCCTATCGCATGCCCCCTAATCGGCAAATGCGCTGGAGGTTGGCTCGATCTCAACGCGGTGGGGTTCGAGCGGGGGTTCTTTTTGCAAAAGCGCCGTTAAGTGCAGGTGGGTTTCAGGAGGATCGATCTCGGCCATTGGTTTCCCCATGAAGCGCCTAGACGGGCTATGTGCACATATCCACCGAGAATGACTACAAGATTGTCCAAAATGAGGCCCACTATATCAAGTATTCAACATCAAGACGTTAAGATGTAGCCTTCACATGTATCATCAACTGGATACAGTGAGTTGACTCCCACAGCAGCTTGATGCGATACATAGGTCCAGCTAGTAATTAGCTAACCACATACTTCATGAAGCTTACACCAAAGGTAGCTACAGCATTGTCCAAAATGAGCCCCACTACATGAAGGTGTAGCCTTCACAGGTATCATCTTCAACTGGATACAGAGAGTTGACTCCCACAGCAGCTTGATGCAATACCTAGGTCCAGCTATTAATTAGTTAACTACGAACACTAGTTATAGTTGGAGAAGGCTACTATTAGAAGCCGTCACCACGCTTCTCAGAGACTGCGCCACCAGCAATATAGTTTGCTCATGGTTAGGAAAAGAAGCACAGAGAAATGGGGAGAAAAGAGTAGGCAAATGTATCGTACTTGCAAGAGTAATAGCTATGTTTGCCTGGCGATCCGCCTAAGCGTTCCTTTCCTTCATTTCAGCAGCAGAAAGTGGACACAATCAGCAAAACCAAACATACCGCTGCCTGAAAGCTACAACTGCTGTGGTAGCTTGCTCAACAAAGCATACACCATAGATTGTGACGCCCTGTGTTATTACCTTTAAGGTAATCACACTTAGGCACACGTATTACTATTCGTCTGTCCGGTAGAGCACCACTCCGACGAATAGTAAGTTTTTATCAGAGTTGCGCAGCAGAATAATAAGATAAAAAATGTACATCTTTATTACAGTAGTAGCCACGTAAGGCTATGGTTCTTAATACAAATATTACACAAACACAAAAGGGAGCTTCTCCGCTTCTGAAGTCTGCTCTGAAGTACCGCCCTCCTATTCGTCCCACGAGTCAAAGATGGCGCCCATCTCGCCCAGGTCCTTGCAGTCGGTGCCTTCTCCTCCTGTGGTTGCATCGGTACCTGCAAGTTCTTCGTCCTACTCGGGATAGTTCTCAGCCGGACTAGGATCTAACAAAGGAGAATACTAATAAGGTTGAGTACGTACTCAACAAGCATTAATAACAAAAGATGCACTGCATGACTGATCTCTGTTCTTATCACATTTTCTATATCATCTCTTTCTGAAAATACTCATCAAAACATTAGGTGGCAAATTTTAATTCTGAAAATAATACTTGTCACTCGGAAAGAAGATAGACCCCTAACGGTTCCCGTAGACTCCAATCCAGGAGACTGGCATGAATTCATGATTTGATATAGTACTGCGCAGGCTTGTACCACTTTACCCATAGCTACTCTGAACTCTCTCTAAGCTAGGTCCATTGCATTTCCTTTGATGTGATTTCGAGTTCATAATACAGAATACAGAACGTTTTCCAAGTTACGTGGTTAGGTCTCCACCCATTACTTTTCGTCGGTGCTGATTTAGTCACGGTGCTGACCTCGTCATACACCGAGTTCCAGTAATGTTGGTTGAGGCGGCTCTCGTCCGTGCCCAACACTCCACCTTGGGGCGGCTTTCTTTCGTGCCCAATACTTCCAACGTAACCCATTGTAGAGAACTTAATTACGTAACAAGGTAGCATTTTCTGCCCGTCAAAATGGGAAAATGGTTGGCACTGAATTTACGGCTTCCGACCGAGTAAGAGTTTTGTTGATCCTTATATTATAATCATATGTAAAGGGGTCCCATCTCTTACCATCATCATCGTCGTCGTCTCGTTTCCCCTGCCAGGGCCCCCTTTACCCACCTAGTAATTCTCATACTCATCTCATCATCTCTGTTCTCTTATCTTTTCTCATTATCTTAATCCAATTTGATTTTGAGAAATAGTTTTGATGCAATACATATATGATAGAGCAATATATGGTTTACATTTAACATAACTATATTTATGTTCAAGAGAATAGCTTGCCTTTGGAGTTGTAGGAAGATTGTGATTCATTACTCTTGGTGTTTGTTGACACCTAGACGGCTTAGCGGGACTTTGCGCGGTGATCTCTTCAAGGAGTTTATGAAGAGGCCCGGCGTCAAATTATGATTGGTTCGGTGTTCACCATCTCCGAGCGGAGGAAGAACAACCACTAGTGAAATTGTGGAAGACTTAATTTGTGGAGCCGGCTTGATTAGTTCAAACTTTCTCAACGTGGACTAGTGAAGACCGACAAGTCTTGATACCACAGGAAAAACTTCTTTGTCTTCATTGTGGTTAATTCTTGTCTTTACTATTCCGCATTTACATTTCTAGCAATTCTCTTACTGCTTGATTTGCTTAGCTAGAATTGTATCTAGTGTTGACATAAGCTCTTATTTGCCTTAAGTAGCATGCTAGTTCTATCATATTATTTGTGCTAGAAAGATTTGTTAGAACTATCTTGCTTAAAGTTTTAAAATAGTCAATTAGTTTTAAAAACCTCCTATTCACCCCCTCTAGTCGGTTATCCTTGATCTTACAATTGGTATCAGAGCTTGGTCTCTCACTGATTTAGACTTAACCGTCTAAGAGAGAAAAGGATAGCTAGTGAGGGAATTGCTATAGGAAAGGCACCTTTGTTTGATGGCTCAAATTATGTGTATTAGAAAATTAGGATGTCTATTTATTTAAAGGTCATAGGTCCGAGTATATGAAAAATTGTAAATGAGGGTTACGGCATGCCTCTTGATCCACTACACCCCAAAGAACTTGAGGGGCGTAATGCTCAAGCAATGAATGCTCTTTTTGATGCTTTGAACGCGGATGAGTTCAATAGAGTGAGCAATTTAAAAACCGTTCATGATATTTGGACTACCCTCTGTAAGATCGAGGTGGCCGACTAGAGGGGGGTGAATATACGGTTTTAAAAATCTTTGGCGCTAAAACCAATATATAATGCGGAAACTACTAATAAATTGGTTTTGCACAATTAAAACCTAAATCAACTAGGCTTCCCTAAGTGCACCGACAAAATGAACACAATACAAAGAAAGCAATCACACAATGATATATAAGCAATTAAAGCATGTAATGTAAATTGCTCAAAGTAAAGCACAAGTAAAAACAAGATGACACGATTATGTTTTACCATGGTGTTCGGAGACTTGCCGGTCTCCCCTAATCCACGTTGAGGTAAGCCCAACCACGTTGGACCGGCTCCACTAATTAAGCCAACACCTCTGAGGTAAGTCCAACCACTTGGACCGGTTTCAAACCGAACCAACACCTCGCTCCACTAGGGTTGCTCTTCCTCCACTCGGAGATGGCGAGCACCAAACCACTCACAACCACGCCGGTCCTTCTCACAAGCTTCTTGAGAAGATCACCGCGCACGACGTCTCCACGCTGTCTAGGTGTCGGCAAAGACCAAGAGAAACAAATATCAACTTTCACTTGAACTAATCAAGTGCCAACGCTCAAGTGGATACATAATCCACTACCTAAGGCAACACATGCACTTAGGGTTTACTCTGCAAGCTCACCAAGTGCAACACATGCACATAAGAGATGAGAGGCTTTCTCTTAGCTCAAGAGGCTCAAAGGATTGAGTATAACACTCACAAGAACACCAGCAACCTCCCCCAATCGGCCAAGGTGGCTATTTATAGCCCACACACAAAAACTAGCCGTTGGGGTAAGATTCCCTCGAATCTACACAGGGCTGGTCTGACCGCCAACTAATGGCCGGTCGGACCGCGCGTGCCTCCAACGGCTATAAAACTAGCCGTTGGGCCTTCGGCCGGTCGGACCGCCAACTAATGACCGGTCTGACGCTAAATCGGTCAGACAGCCAATGCTAACCGGTCCGACCGCCCGAGGCAAATTCGGCTAAGTCTCATAAAGGGAGCTCTCTGGAATAAATGTTCCGCACGAACCCCAGAACTTTCGCACACCAGAAGTTCTGTTTTCATAACAGCGGAACTTCCGCACAGAGAATCCAAGTCAAAGGAAATCGGTCGGACCGCCAACAGATGGCCGGTCTGACCGATTTACCACCGGTCAGACCAGTCCACACAGGTGGTCTGACCGCCAGACCACAGAAGCAAAACACATTTGCTTTCGATCAAATGGCAAAACACATTCACCCATTTGAGTGTATTTCCAACAGGGTTTCAAAGATGATATTCTCAACAGGTTACAAAACACATTTGCCAACCTTTAGAATACTCATCACAAGGAATAAAGTACATGGACTTACACCATTTGCAAACTTAAGTCACATGCTACAAGAAATTCAACATGAGCTTCAACTATTTACAAAACGCATTCGCAAATAACAACATCATGCCACAAGGCTAAGGTGCATGGACTTCAACCATTTACAATACACATTTAGAAACTATAGTCCCATACCACAAAGATTAAATGCATGAGCATCAATTATTTGCAAAACACATTCGCAAATAATAGCTCCATGCATAGATGAGCTAGAGCAAACACAATGAGCTATCAACACATGACTAACTCATGCTACTAGTCAAGACCCCTCTTAATAGTACGGCAATCCTATACTAGCAATCCGGTCTTTCAACCAAACACCAAGACCGATAAAAGACTAGGAACACATCCTTAGCCCTAGCTAGTCATACATTTGCCTTGCATCTTCTTGAAGCTTGATGACGCACATCAACACTTCAAGTCCGGGTCCTTGACTTTGACAATCATCAACACATGATGATCTTCTTCATTTCGGGATCTTGTCTTGAACATTATCAACACATGATGATTTCTTCATCCCAAGTCTTGACATGCATCAACACATGATGCATTCTTCACTTTGACAATCATCAACACATGATGATCTTCTTCATTTTAGGATCTTGTCTTGAACATCATCAACACATGATGATTTCTTCATCCCAAGTCTAGACATGCATCAACACATGATGCATTCTTCACTTGACCTCAATCAACACATGATGGGTTTTCTCTTGATTTGATGTGCATCAACCCATGATGCAACCTTTACTTCAAGGCTTCATGTGCATCAACACATGATGCATCCTTCACTTGAATCTTGACTTGATGATCAACTCATGATCATCTCAAGTCTTCATCGCCTTGGAACATAACCTATATATCCAACTCATGGAAAATGTTAGTTCCACAATATGATTATCATTAATTACCACACCATACCATTAACTCATAATGGTGGGACAAGATACCTCTATCTTTCCCTCTTTGGTAATTAATGATAACCATTTCAATAACACATAAATTGATTTAGATAAAAGTAACACGTTATGAGTATATATAAACTACACAAGTCATATATATACTCACAACATGAGTATGCGAGAACTACACAAGTTCTACATACTCAAAACTTGAGTATACGAGAACTACATAAGTTCTTTATACTCAAATCATAAATATACAAAACTACACAAGTTTTATATATTCGAAACATGAGTATACAAGAACTACACAAGTTCTATATACTCAAAACATACGCATACAAAAACTACACAAGTTTTGTATACTCAAAACATAAGTATACAAAGACTACACAAGTTTTGTATACTCATACGGATATATTTCAAAGTAAGGATCCCAAATATATGTGGAACACGAAATATGGATCAATACAAATGAAACCACAAAATATAGAATGAGCTCCCCCTAAATATGTGCATACACATATGTGTAAAGAAAATATATGCACATATTCAAGATATACTTGTGGTGGAGTTCAACCTATATTTTGGATCCGAGGAATGCAACAATATATAAGAGTTTGAGTCAAATGCATACCTCGTTGAATTTTACCTTTATATCCAAATGGGACTACACAAGATAATACTTGACAAGAGAGTTAATCTCACAATTAGATTTGTCATTAATCACCAAAACACTCCATTAACTCATAATGGCGGGTCTAGATCTTTCACCCTCTCGGAAATCCATGAGAGAACATCCACGGTTAAAGAGGCCAAATTGCATAGGCTCCGGATTAAATATGAGACATTTATAATGTTGTCTCATGAGGATATAAATGAAATGGACTCTCGCCTTAACAACACTGTAAATGAACTCAAAGGCTTTGGCACATCACTAACCGATGTTGATATTGTGAGAAAAATGCTTAGGGTCTTACCGAGAAGTATGAGATATTAGTGACTCTATTTCTAAATTCACCTGAATTGCCAAGAATGATGCCAACCGGTCTCTTAGGCAATCTCATCACAAATGAAATATACAAGAAGGACAAGGAAGAGCTTTTGGAGTCATCTTCCTCCAAGAAGAAGATTATCGTTTTCAAGGCGAAAGCGGAATCAAGTGATGAAAAGAATGAAGAAGACTCTGAAGAAGAGTTCACTCTCCATGTAAGAAAAATGAAGAAATTCAAGAGGAGACGCTTATATCGAAGCTTTAACTTTGACAAGAGCAAGAAAGGGCAATCCTCCAATGACAACAAGCGGTATAGTAATATTCGTTGCTATATAAGTGTGATGAGAAGGGGCACATTGCCTCTCATTGTCCCACAAACAAGGATGACAAGGGCAAATCATCAAAGAAAAAGGAATACAACGGCAAGAAGAAGCTTCACAAGGATGGCAAGAATGAAGCTCTTATTGGAGAATGGGATTCTGATGAGGAGTATTCAGATTCCAACTCCGATTCAAATGATGAAGAATCCTCCCAAAAGAGGACTTGTCGGCATCACCATCAAGGAAGTGTACTCTACTACTACTTGCCTCATGGCAAAAGGAGATAAGGTAAATTCCATTAATGATAGTGAACCGTCATATGATGAATTAAATGATATGCTTGAAGAATTAAATGAATATCTTGGAAAAGAGGTGTCAAAATTTAAAGTCTTAAAGAAAGAGTACATCTCTCTAAAAGACTCTTATGAGGAGCTAAAGGAATCTCATGACTCTCTTCTTATAAAAGATATTGAAAAATCTCATTCGAATATTGGAATCACTTGCAATTTATTAAATGAGTTGCCTAGAGTAGAAGTTGCTTCAAAAGCTATATTCACGTCTAGCACTTCTACATCATGTGATTATTTGTTATCCATGCCTTGTTGCTCTAAAGATGATTCAATTGCTAATATGATTAACGCATGTGATCCTTTACTTATTGTTGAAAATCATGAGTTAAAAAAGCAAGTCACCAAGCTAAGTAAGAGCTTAGAAAGATGCTTCAAGCGTAAAACCACCCTTGACAAGCTTTTGAGTGAGCAAAGGTGCTCATTCAACAAAGAAGGATTTGAGTATGTGCCCAAGAAAGATAAAAAACAAATTTACAAGCCCGCAAGGTTTGTAAAAGAGAATGACAAATATTGTAATAAATGTCGTAATATAGGACATATGTCAAATGCATATTCAATTGCTAACACTAGGTCTTATAGCATTTATGATCTATGTTATATGCTTAAGAAAACTAAGAATGGCAAAATTGTTGCAAGATTTATTCGCACTTCAATTTTAGGCGATAGAAAATAATGCTATTTGGGTGCCTAAAACCTTGGTCACTAACCTTCAAGGACTCAAACAAATATGGGTAGCTAAAAGAACTTGATTCTTGTTTTTCTAGGTGAATTATAAGACCAGTGGAAAACATTGGGTGCTTAATAGTGGATGCACTCAATATATGACCAGCGATAGAAATTTGTTCACCACATTCGAGAATGGAAAAGGAGTTGACAAGATCACATTTGGTGATAATAGCAAAGTAAGGGTGATAGGATTGGGTAAAATTGCTATCTCAAACAACATTTTCATTTCTAATGTATCTTTAGTTGAATCACTAAATTTCAATTTATTATCTGTTGCTCAATTATGTGATCTTAGACTAACTTGTTCATTCTGTAAGGATGGTGTCACAATTTTAAATGGAAAGGATAATTCTTTAGTTTTCAAAGGATTTAGATTTGGAAATCTTTACTTGGTTGATTTTTTCAAATGATTCATGCTTAAAAACTTGTTTAATTGCAAAAACCTCTTTGGGTTGGCATAGAAGGCTAGGTCATGTTGGGATGATTCAACATAAAAAGCTTTTCAAATATGATTTAGTTGTTGGCTTGAAATATGTGAAGTTTGAGAAGAATAGACTTTGTAGTGCTTGTCAAGCCGGAAAACAAATCGCAAATTTCCATCCTTTCAGGAGTATCATGTCAATTTCTAGACCATTAGAACTCTTGCATATGGACTTGTTTGGGCTAACAACCTATAACAGTATCGGGGATAATAGTTATTGTTTAGTCATTGTGAATGATTACTCTAGATATACATGGGTATTCTTCCTAGATGACAAAGCCGAAACCTCTAGTATTTTCAAAAGTTTTACAAAAGGGCTCAAAATGAATTTGATTTCAAAATTAATAAAATCCGAAGTGATAATGGTTTCGAGTTCAAAAACACTAAAGTTGAATATTTTTGTGATGAACTTGTAATAAAGCATGAACTTTCCACAACCTACACTCCAGAGCAAAATGGGGTTGTAGAAAGGAAAATTGAAACATTAATTGAAATAGCTAGAACAATGCTTGATGAATATAATACTTCTGATAGATTTTGGGCGCAAGCAATCAATACCACTTGTCATGCCATAAATTGCCTTTATTTGCATCATCTTCCGCAAGTCGAGCAGTATGGCCTCGTATTTGGAGGCGTTGTTTGTTGTTGGGAGGTCCAGGCGCGCAGCGTACGAGATTGTGCGGCCGTCCGGCGTGGTCAAGATGGCGGCGGCGCCGGGCCCCCGCGGCGCACCACTAACCATCAGTGGTAATCACCCAAGGTGCCTCAACCTGGCCTGGTGCTTGGTCTGCTTGTTGCGGGGTCCACTCGGTGACGAAGTCTGCGAGCGCCTGCGATTTTATTGTTGTACGTGCGGTGAAGGTAACGTCGAATGGAGCCAACTCGGCTGCCCACTTGCCTATGCAACCGGATGCGTCCTTGTTCCTCAACATCAAGGCCAACGGGTAGGATGTGGGAATTACAATGGCGTGGGCCAGAAAATAATGTCGAGCTTGCGGGAGGCCATGAGGAGGGCGTAGGCTAGCTTTTTCAGCTCTGTATACCGGGTTCTGGCGCCCTGCAAGGCCTCGGATACATAGTACACTGGGCAGTGAGTTCCTTCGTCTTGAACGAGGACTACGCTGACGGCAGCAGACGAGGCTGCGAGGTAAAGCAAAAGGGTTGCCCCTCCGGGCGAGCTCGCTAGGCTAGGGAGCTTGGTGAGGTATTCTTTGAGCTGTTGGAATGCTTCTTGGCAATCTTGGGTCCAACTGAAGGGCTCCACTCCACGGAGTGTTTTGAAGAACGGCATTGCTGCTCGCGCCAGGCAGAAAGTGACAGAATCTTGCAGAATCCGCTAAGTGCTTGGCGCCCGTGAGTTTGCCTCGCAGCCGTGCGGGGTGCCATCTCCTGGATAGCTTTGATCTTCTCCGGGTTTGCCTCGATGCCCCTTTGCGAGACCAGGAAGCCAAGCAGTTTTCCGGCTTGGACGCCGAAGGCGCACTTTTTCGGGTTGAGCATTATGCCCTTCATTCTGAGGTTGGCGAATGTTTCTTGGAGGTCGGACGCGTGGGAATCATGAAGCTTGCTCTTGACTACCACATCGTCAACATAGGCTTCGACATTCCGGCCGAGCTGGTCGGCAAGGACTTTGTTGACAAGTAGGCTAAACGTGGCTCCCGCGTTCAAGCCGAAGGGCATGCGAGTGTAGCAGTATGTGCCGATGGGTGTGATGAAGGTTGTCTTGAGTTCATCCTCCTTTGCCATGAATACTTGGTGGTAACCGGAGTAGGCGTTGAGGAAGCTCATTAATTCGCAGCCTGAGGTGGCGTCCACTAGTTGATCGATGCGGGGTAGGGGAAATCATCTTTGGGTGTAGCCTTGTTGAGGTCGGTGAAGTCGACGCACATACGCCAGTCCCCTTCCCCCTTCCGCACGAGGACCGGGTTGGCTAGCCATTCTAAGTGTTTGATCTCCCTGATTACCCCGGCCTTCAAGAGCCTGGCGACCTCCTTTTTTGCGGCCTCCAGACGCTCCACTGACATGCAGCGCAACTTCTGCTTCTTGGGCACGGCGTTGCTTCGCAATGTTAATCGGTGCTCAGTAACTTCTCGTGGGACCCCCGGAATGTCCTCGGGGCCCCAAGCGAAGATATCCTTGTTGCGGTGGAGCACCGTAAGTATGTCTTCGCAGGCCTTGGTTGATAGCTCGGCGCCGAGGGCCACCGTCTTGTCCGGTTCATCTTCAGCTATGGGCACCCGTAGGAGCTGGCCTTCGGGCTTGGCCTTCGGCGCCCATCTTGGCGGGGTGCCACTTGGCTGCGCAGCGCCTGTTCCCACTGTGTGGACATGGCGAGCGGGGGATAGTGCTTCGAGCTCCGTCTGCCTTGCTAGATCGTGATCTCCCCTCACCGTGACTACCCCTTCTTGAGCGGGGATCTTCATGCAAAGGAAGTTGTGGTGCGCTATGGCACCGAATGCATTTAGCGTGGCCCGTCCCAGAATAGTGTTGTACTGATACGACATTTGGACCACATCAAACGTGATGACTTCCGTGCGGGTGGCATAGCCGTCACCGAAGGTGACGGCTAAGTCGATCTGCCCCAGTGCTGTTACTGGCCTCCCGCCGAAGCCTACGAGGAGGATGCCTAGTGGCGACAGCCGGTCCCTCGAGATCATCATCTTGTCGAAGACTTCCGCGAACAATAGGTCCGAGGAGCTTCCTCCATCCACCAAGACGCGACGCACCTCGAAGTCCGCGATGTTTGCCGAGATGACCAGGGGGTCTTGGTGAGGGAAGTACACGCCCTTGGCGTCTTCAGGGCCAAAGGTGATAGGTACTTCGGCCTAGAGCGCGTGGCGGGCTAGAAGTTGCGCACGTCGCCACATGGTGTATTTGGCGTGCGTAAGTCCGTCGTTGCCTTTTTGACGAGAGGCCTGATGATGAGTCGCCTGCAATCATGTTGATGATCCTCTGTCGCTGCTCTGCCTGTGTTCCTTCAATGCGAGGCTCGGGGCGGGCGTAATCGGTCCGTGGCCTCCCGTCATTTGGCCTCGCAGAGCGATCGCGCCCATGTATTGTTGCATGGCGCCGACAGCGGCAACGCTGGTAGTGTGGAGCCTCGCGTGCAGGTGTCACAAACAAGAGTGGCCTCTCTCGGCCGTCCCGGGGTTCGGCATTGCAGCGTTGAGTGGGACCTTCGCCATGGAGGTCAAGGAATCACCGTGGTGCCGCGTGTGTCTTCCGTCTTGTCCGCCGCGACCACGCCCCGGCCGCGCTCGCACGCAGAGTCCCGCCGCCGCCCTTCAACGTTGTACACGTTCCTCCCCTTAAGTGGCCGTTGTTCGCCGCAGTATGCGCTCTCTTCTGCTGCCGAGGGCTCCTTCTGGGGCTCGACCGCCATCGCGGCTTCCGGCGCAGGCAAGCGGCCCGAGGCACCTCCCCGCCGTGTGTTGTCTTCCTCCGCCCGGGCATACTCTTCCATTTTGTCGAAGAGTTCGCCATCGAGCGAACGGTTTATGGGCGAGGCTCTCCGCCAGGGCCCTTCGAGTCCGCAAGTTGCGTGCATTGATCACGGTCGCCTCGTTGACCCCCTTCACTTGGCATTTGACCTCCGCAAACCTTCTGAAGAAGCTGCGGAGGGGCTCGCCCGGGGTCTGTTTCATGGCGAATAAGTCTCATGCGCGCCTTAGGTTCGGTGTAGTTTCCTTGGAAGTCATTGCGCACCATGTCCCGCAGCTTGCTCCCACGCGATACACGGAGCGGGGATGGTAAAGAACCATGTAACCGCTTATCCCCTCAAAGACAGGTCAAGTTTTTTGCTTTGTGGTGTCATCCCCGCGGCCTCTATGGCGGTTTTGTAGACGCGGAGGAACTCTTACGGTTCGTCGATCCTTCGAATGGTCGGACCTCCAAGATCTTGAAGCTCGGGGCCGCCACGTTGCCTCCACCCGCGCTCAAGGAGAGCAAGGATCTCCCGGCATCGGCTTCGAGCGGCGGCGGAGGACCCCGGCGGCGCAGGCGCTCTGCCCGGGCGACGCGGCGCCTGCGTGGCGACGGCGGGGCCGCCTGGCCGAGGAGATCGAGTAGTTCCTTGAGATCCGCCACTCTGTGTAGATCGCGAGCTTGTCAGCGCGCTGCCCCGTGGATCGAGCGAGCGGTTGGCCAACCGCCTGAGTCTTGGGGGCCTCACTAGCCACTTGTCTGCATGGAGTGCTCGATTTCCTCTTCAGGCGAGCCGCAGCTCGCTGGCTCGGGAGGTTCTACTCGCTGGCCCTCGGTATTGGGTGACTCGGCCGCCACGCTTCCGGACGCTGCAAGCGAGGGGCGGCTCTTCGAGGTGACATTCTTGTATTTGGGTACGCTTCGGCTTGCCGGTCCCCACGGACGACGCCAACCGTCAGTAGCAAAACGAAGCTATACAAGAAAGATGGGGACCCGGACAAGCCCAAGAGGGCTCCGTGGATCCTCAAGAGGACTAGCCGATGATAAGAACGAGATTGTTATTGCTAAGGAATTCACGCTTGCTTTCTTTTTTCTCCCCCTTCCAAGGGGGTGACCCCCTATTTATAGCCCCCTGTGAGGGTTTTGTACATTACCCTTCTGACCATACAATGGCATCAGATTCGTAGGGGTTGCAGGACATTTCCGCCCCCACGCCTAGGCCTTGGTCCATGGCACGCACTCGGACTCGGCCCACCCTAACAGAGCCTCCGTCCAGGAGCGGTAGCAGAGGCCTCAGGTTCGCCCTGAGGGTCTCTCTGCTCCGGAACTCGCGGGGCTTCAGGGCCCTCCGGGCATGCCTCGGCCCCGCCCCTGGGGTGGCCCGGAGGTCTTGCAGCTCTGGCCTCGCGGGGCTCCGGGGCCCTCCGGGTGCTGCCCCGCCGGGTGGCTCAAGGTCTTGCTGCCCGGGTCTCATGGGGCGCTGGGTGCTTTTACCCGCCCTCGGTGGCCCAAGGTCTTGCTACTCGGGGCCTCACGGGCCTCGGGGTCCTCCGGGTGCTTACCCGCCGGGAGCGGGCCGGAGGTATTGTCGCTCCGGGCCTCACCGGGGCCTCGGGGCCCTTCGGGGTGCTTCTCCTAGACGTTGTGGCCGGTGGGGCCACCCCTACGACAGTTAACATAACTCCAGGACATATATTGCTATCTAAAGATTTGACTTGATCAGTTTTTTAGAGTTTTAGGTTGGCCTCATAGAAGAAACATATGCAATGAACACCGCTAAACTATTGTTTGTGTTGCTACAAAATCCAGAATTGAGTAAAGCACTTGAAGCTTTGCTTCCTTATAAATACTGGCCCATTCTTTTTACTTGATGTTTTTTTAAATTTTTCATGATCTCCGAGATGCGACTTTTAATGTTACATTTTATAACTTTATATTAATATATACTAGTAAAATTATAATATTTTTTACTAATTTTTACTCGGCATTTTTTTTATTTTTTATAGGCGACTTTTACCGTTACTTTTGATACATTTACATTAATATATACTAATAAAATTATAATATTATGAGATATATTTTTGACAAAAATCCAATAATATAGTTTTCATATAGCCAATCTAAATAGTTTTAAATATATTGGTGGTCAAACTTTAGAATATTTGATGGTACGGATTCTATTATGTCAACAGTACGGATTCTATGATGTCATGAAAAAAAAAGAACGAAGGTCTAACTTGGTTCTTGCACGCTACCCTCACCCACAACATGCGTTACCAATTACATGACTTTCTTTTCTTCTTATTGGGCACAAATTCTTTGTGACATAGAGGGGACAAAATGATCGAAGCACATAAGTCGATAACATCAGAAAGATACGCAAGAACGGAGCAAAAAAATCAACTCGACTAGGTTAATGTGAGTCTAATTTGAAGATTTATGAACATCTTCAACACTAGTTTCGTTTTTTGCTAACTTCTGAAAGACCTAATTTGATTATAATTTAAAAAAATGTATTGCATTAGCTAAGTTTGATTTGTTGATTTGGCTCATACAATTCAGAAGTGTTGTGAATTATTATTTCGAGCCGAAAAGATCTATCATGCTCATGAATCCTAGCTATTTTTGCTTATCTAGCACATTATTTTGCTTATCATGCTCGTAAGGTTACCTTGCCGCCATTAAAAGAACAGCCGCATTACCTTACGAGTTTACTGACAAGATATGGAGGAAAAAGATGAGCAAACTACAAAGAGAACATTAGATCTTACAACTCCATGTTTGCACTCACATGGTGGGCTGTAGATACAATAATAAACAAAGGGCGCGGACCTTTTGTGTTCCGACTGAATGGCCACAACTACAAGAGGCTTGTGTGTGTGTTCCTACATAGGAACACTGCCACCTGAAGAAGGCAACAAGCCTTTCTTCCGACGATTGTACATCTATGAGTGACACGAAGAATGAGATCCAGAAATAGGGTAGAAGCATCAAAATCTGGTGAACGCAATGCTCAACTAGATGAAAGAATTGTTAGATATATATATTGTGTAGGGTGTTATTTGCATTTGTTCTATCTTTGTACATGTTATATATTGGCATTTGGCCCATTGGAATATACAGATTGCTATATTCAAACATGGTATCAGAGCTAGAGTTTTGAAACCCTACCTCTTAGCCGCCGCCGCCGCCGCCGCCACTGTAGCCACCGCCGCCGCTCCCGTAGCCACAGGCCTACTAATTAACAATACTCCACGAGAACAACACACTAGCAAAGTCATTCCGAATGGCAAGAGATTGATAGATTCAAAGAAGATGACTGCCATAACTTCACTCTACGATTACTCGGCAACAGGGATCAAGATGGGAGGCAATACAGCGTGCCATCGGCATCAGAAGTAGCTGCGTTGATAGTCAAAGATCCAACCAAAGAAAGCTATGGGCATGGCATTGTCCTTGAGTACAAAGATATGGGAGACCTAAAATGATATCCAAAATTCATGGCCATGCAATACCTGTTGCTTCTCTTCCCATACGGAGAAGATGGTTGTAGACTTGGAATAAAATACAACCAGCAATAAGAGTATTGGATTTACTTTACGTCAAATACCTGGCTTCTCTCAAATACGAGGCACTCCAATTTACTGTTGAATGTCACCCAGCAATAAGACAGCAAAAGGAGGAAAGAAAAGGAATAATAGATCGAGTGCCGTGACAGAAGTAAAGAAACGTATCTTCTGGCAATTATATTTCACCAATCGGGTGAAAATTCTAATTGAAACTGATGCGGATTACCATGTGGACCCAAAAACGCCTTTTCCATTTCCTTCTCGACTGTTCTATACATTAAAATCCTAGCATACACAATGTATACTACGAGAAATAGTTAAGATTACAAAAGAACATAAACGTGTAGAATGCCAGAAAGACCAAGTCGTCAAACATCACCTCGATCTACCGTCCCTGTTTAGTGTCTCCCAGCTAATCTCCTGGCCACATTCTTTACAGGTTGTTGTGCATCCAGCTTTGGTGCCGTGGCTTCTTAGAGTCAACAAGTGGGTCAGATTTGGCTAGAAGTTGCGCACGTCGCCACATGGTGTATTTGGCGTGCGTAAGTCCGTCGTTGCCTTTTTGACGAGAGGCCTGATGATGAGTCGCCTGCAATCATGTTGATGATCCTCTGTCGCTGCTCTGCCTGTGTTCCTTCAATGCGAGGCACGGGCGGGCGTAATCGGTCCGTGGCCTCCCCCATTTGGCCCCGCAGAGCGATCGCGGCCCATGTATTGTTGCATGGCAGCGATTGTGCGGCAACGCTGGGTAGTGTGGGAGCCTTCGCCGTGCAGGTCACAAAACAAGAGTGGCCTCTCCTGGCCGTCCCGGGGGGTTCGGCATTGCAGCGTTGAGTGGGACCCTTCGCCATGGAGGTCACAGAACAGCCGTGTGCCGGTGTCTTCCGTCTTGTCTCGCCGCGACCACGCCCGGCCGCGCGCATGCGAGTCCTGCTGCTGCTTTGTCCTTCAACGTTGTACACGCCCCTCCCCTTGGGCGGTATCGTTGCTCCGCGGCGGGCGGCTCTTCTTCTTCCGCCGTCGAGGGCTCTTCGGGGCTCGACCGCCATCGCGGCTTCCGGCGCAAGGCGGCCCGAGGCACCTCCCCGCCGTGTGTTGTCTTCCTCCGCCCTGGCATACTCTTCCATTTTGTCGAAGAGTTCTGCCACTGAGCGAACGGGTTTGCGGGCGAGGCTCTCCGCCAGGGGCCCCTTCTGGAGTCCGCAAGTTGCGGCATTGATCACGGTCGTCTCGTTGACCCCCTTCACTTGGCATTTGACCTCCGCAAACCTTCTGAAGAAGCTGCGGAGGGGCTCGCCCGGGGCCTGTTTCATGGCGAATAAGTCTCATGCGTCCTTAGGTTCGGTGTAGTTTCCTTGGAAGCTGTTGCGCACCATGTCCCGCAGTTGCTCCCACGCATACACGGAGCGCGGGGGGATGGTAAAGAACCATGTAACCGCTATCCCCTCAAAGACAGGGTCAAGTTTTTTGCTTTCGTGGTGTCATCCCCCCCCCGGCGGCCTCTATGGCGGTTTTGTAGACGCGGAGGAACTCTTACGGGTTCGTCGATCCTTCGAATGGTCGGACCTCCGGCATCTTGAAGCCCGGGGGCCAGCGCGTTGCCTCCAGCCCCGCGCTCAAGGGAGAGCAAGGATCTCCCGGCGCTCGGCTTCAGAGCGGCGGCGGAGGACCCCGGTCTGGCAGCGCCTGATTCGGGCGACGCGGCGCCCGTGCATGGCATGGGGCCGCCCACGTAGGAGATCGAGTAGTTCCGGCGGAGATCCGCCACCTCGGTGTAGATCGCGAGCTTGTTCTTTGCCCCGGCGGGACCGGAGCGAGCGGTTGGCCAACCGCCCGAGTCTTGGGGGGCGCCTCACTAGCCACGGTGTCCTGCATGGAGTGCTCGATTTCCTCTTCGGGGCGAGCCGCAGGCTCCGCGGCCTGGGAGGTTCTACTCCGCTTGGCCCTCGGGGCGCTGGGTGACTCGGGCGCTGCCGCTGCCCCGGACGCGCGCGTGCGAGGGGCGGCTCTTCGAGGTGACATTCTTGTATTTGGGTACGCGCTCGGCTTGTCGGTCCCCACGGACGGCGCCAACTGTCGTAGCAAAAACGAGCTATACAGTAAAAGATGGGGGACCCCGGACAAGCCCAAGAGGGCTCCAGGGATCCTCAAGAGGGGACTAGCCAGTGATAAGAACGAGATTGTTATTGCTAAGGAATTCACGCTTGCTTTCTTTTTTCTCCCTTCCAAGGGGGTGACCCCCTATTTATAGCCCCCTGTGAGGGTTTTGTACATTACCCTTCTGACCATACAATGGTACTGTATTCGTAGGGGTTGCAGGGACATTTCCCGCCCCTACGCCTAGGCCTTGGTCCATGGTACGCGCTCCTGGACTCGGCCCACCCTAACAGAGCCTCTGGTCCAGGAGCGGTAGCAGAGGCCTCAGGTTCGCCCTGAGGGTCTCTCTGCTCCGGAACTCGCGGGGCTTCAGGGCCCTCCGGACATGCCTCGGCCCCGCCCCTGGGGTGGCCCGGAGGTCTTGCAGCTCTGGGCCTCGCGGGGCTCCAGGGCCCTCCGGGGTGCTTCGGCCCGCCGGGTGGCCCAAGGTCTTGCTGCCCGGTCTCGCGAGGCTTGGGTGCTTGCCCGCCGGGGTGGCCGAAGGTCTTGCTACTCCGGGCCTCACGGGGCCTCGGGGTCCTCCGGGGTGCTTCGGCCCCGCCCCGGGAGTGGCCCGGAGGTATTGCTGCTCCGGGCCTCACCGGGGCCTCGGGGCCCTTCGGGGTGCTTCTCCTAGACGTTGTGGCCGGTGGGGCCACCCCTACGACAGTTAACATAACTCCAGGACATATATTGCTATCTAAAGATTTGACTTGATCAGTTTTTTAGAGTTTTAGGTTGGCCTCATAGAAGAAACATATGCAATGAACACCGCTAAACTATTGTTTGTGTTGCTACAAAATCCAGAATTGAGTAAAGCACTTGAAGCTTTGCTTCCTTATAAATACTCTGTCCATTCTTTTTTACTTGATGTTTTTTTAAATTTTTCATGATCTCCGAGATGCGACTTTTAATGTTACATTTTATAACTTTATATTAATATATACTAGTAAAATTATAATATTTTTTACTAATTTTTACTCGGCATTTTTTTTATTTTTTATAGGCGACTTTTACCGTTACTTTTGATACATTTACATTAATATATACTAATAAAATTATAATATTATGAGATATATTTTTGACAAAAATCCAATAATATAGTTTTCATATAGCCAATCTAAATAGTTTTAAATATATTGGTGGTCAAACTTTAGAATATTTGATGGTACGGATTCTATTATGTCAACAGTACGGATTCTATGATGTCATGAAAAAAAAATAACGAAGGTGTAACTTGGTTCTTGCACGCTACCCTCACCCACAACATGCGTTACCAATTACATGACTTTCTTTTCTTCTTATTGGGCACAAATTCTTTGTGACATAGAGGGGACAAAATGATCGAAGCACATAAGTCGATAACATCAGAAAGATACGCAAGAACGGAGCAAAAAAATCAACTCGACTAGGTTAATGTGAGTCTAATTTGAAGATTTATGAACATCTTCAACACTAGTTTCGTTTTTTGCTAACTTCTGAAAGACCTAATTTGATTATAATTTAAAAAAATGTATTGCATTAGCTAAGTTTGATTTGTTGATTTGGCTCATACAATTCAGAAGTGTTGTGAATTATTATTTCGAGCCGAAAAGATCTATCATGCTCATGAATCCTAGCTATTTTTGCTTATCTAGCACATTATTTTGCTTATCATGCTCGTAAGGTTACCTTGCCGCCATTAAAAGAACAGCCGCATTACCTTACGAGTTTACTGACAAGATATGGAGGAAAAAGATGAGCAAACTACAAAGAGAACATTAGATCTTACAACTCCTTGTTTGCACTCACATGGTGGGCTGTAGATACAATAATAAACAAAGGGCGCGGACCTTATGTGTTCCGACTGAATGGCCACAACTACAAGAGGCTTGTGCGTGTGTTCCTACATAGGAACTCTGCTACCTGAAGAAGGCTACAAGCCTTTCTTCCGACGATTGTACATCTATGAGTGACACGAAGAATGAGATCCAGAAATAGGGTAGAAGCATCAAAATCTGGTGAACGCAATGCTCAACTAGATGAAAGAATTGTTAGATATATATATTGTGTAGGGTGTTATTTGCATTTGTTCTATCTTTGTACATGTTATATATTGGCATTTGGCCCATTGGAATATACAGATTGCTATATTCAAACATGGTATCAGAGCTAGAGTTTTGAAACCCTACCTCTTAGCCGCCGCCGCCGCCGCCGCCACTGTAGCCACCGCCGCCGCTCCCGTAGCCACAGGCCTACTAATTAACAATACTCCACGAGAACAACACACTAGCAAAGTCATTCCGAATGGCAAGAGATTGATAGATTCAAAGAAGATGACTGCCATAACTTCACTCTACGATTACTCGGCAACAGGGATCAAGATGGGAGGCAATACAGCATGCCATCAGCATCAGAAGTAGCTGCGTTGATAGTCAAAGATCCAACCAAAGAAAGCTATGGGCATGGCATTGTCCTTGAGTACAAAGATATGGGAGACCTAAAATGATATCCAAAATTCATGGCCATGCAATACCCGTTGCTTCTCTTCCCATACGGAGAAGATGGTTGTAGACTTGGAATAAAATACAACCAGCAATAAGAGTATTGGATTTACTTTACGTCAAATACCTGGCTTCTCTCAAATACGAGGCACTCCAATTTACTGTTGAATGTCACCCAGCAATAAGACAGCAAAAGGAGGAAAGAAAAGGAATAATAGATCGAGTGCCGTGACAGAAGTAAAGAAACGTATCTTCTGGCAATTATATTTCACCAATCGGGTGAAAATTCTAATTGAAACTGATGCGGATTACCATGTGGACCCAAAAACGCCTTTTCCATTTCCTTCTCGACTGTTCTATACATTAAAATCCTAGCATACACAATGTATACTACGAGAAATAGTTAAGATTACAAAAGAACATAAACGTGTAGAATGCCAGAAAGACCAAGTCGTCAAACATCACCTCGATCTACCGTCCCTGTTTAGTGTCTCCCAGCTAATCTCCTGGCCACATTCTTTACAGGTTGTTGTGCATCCAGCTTTGGTGCCGTGGCTTCTTAGAGTCAACAAGTGGGTCAGATTTTTGCACTTCATTTGGTTGCTCGAATTAACCTTGTGTTGCCGGCTTCTTGAGGTAACTTTAGGTGGCGGCAGAAGGTTGGTGTCTGTCGGAAGACTCAGAACAACGCTCATTTTTAGTTTTCTCTCAGGATCATGTGCAGTTTTCTTTGGTGCCACCTCCCACTCTTGTAATTTTTTATAACTTAACCATGCCATATCTTGCTCCTCCTTGGTAAGCCTTTCTTCTTCATTTTCTTGCAGAAGAGCTTCATGTTCATGGTAACCTGTAATCCACCTGAAAATTTGAAACAGATGTTACCCTGCCAACAGCTGCTTAACACAACTATGCACTCATAGCCAGAGAACAATACAGATAAAGTTTGACATAAAGGCTGCAGGCAGTCAAGAGCAAGGAAATAAATAAGTTGTCGGTTGAGCATTACCGAGAGTGATCACTAAGTAAGTTCAGCATGAGACTGTCCTCAGGTACAAGCTCAGCAGTTTCACTGGTGTTGGAAGTGGATAGCTTCTCAGTTCCAACTTTAGTGTGATCAATTATGGTAGAGCCGTTCTCACTCTGCTCCAATAATTCCTCATCACCAAGTTCAAAAAGATGCAACATCTCTTCTTTGGAGATTGTTCTAGACACCTGCTGTCTATCCACCACCCTTGCTGCGAGCCCTTCTTTTGTCACCTATTAATACCCAATGAATTAAAATTGCTAAGGTTTTGAAACAAGAAACTTTATTTACCATGTAAAAAGAGAAACTTAGTTTGAACTGAGGCAAATGTCAAATTACCTGCCGCTTGTATATTTTCTCTTCCATTGTTCCATGTGACATTAGGCGGTAAGCGTACACAGGTTTGGTCTGGCCATACCTGGAAAGAATATAGAGTGAATAAACAAATAATCACAAGAAAATGCAACTAATGAGCAATTCATGCAACAAGGACTTGCCTCCAAACCCGATAAATGGCTTGCAAATCATGTGTTGGATTCCATGAACCGTCCAGAAGAATCACACGGTTTGCTGCGTGAAGGTTGATACCCAGAGATCCAGCACGAGTAGATATCAATGTGCATTTTACTCTTGTGTTCGCAGGGTCATTAAACCTCTCTACAAGATTCTGCCGCTCGGAAGATGGAGTGCTCCCATCAAGCCTGTTCAGTGATACAAATATATCATAATTGCAGAATTCGATATTGATGATAACACCATCTTTGCAGAACAAGATCCTGACAGTAACACTATCATCTTTGCACCGTTAGATATTGGTTATAAACACCATCTTTGTGGAACTAGATGCTTGTTTAACATTATCATCTTTGCAGAACTCGATAACAACAATGCTGCCATACCAAAGCATTTGGTGATGCAAAATTATCCTAACTCATGTTTCTTCCATTATCTTAACTACTATAATTCTGAGTTTACCCCTCCCATCCCCACGCCAAACCGCCGCCTCACTTCTCTTCCCCTCTCACCCCACGCCAAACCGCTCCGCCCTCCTCTTCCCGGTCGCCGCCAACTCCCAGAGCCGCCACGGCCAGCGCTCGCCCTCCTCTCGTTGCCAGTGCCGCTCTGCTCCACCCCTAACTCCTTCAAGCGATGTCGACTCCACACAGGGCCACCCCCCGCCTCTTCCCCCCTGCTTCTCCGTCACGATGCACCGCCCGATGTCCGCTGTGTGGGGGCACCGTTCCATCCTCACCTTCCTTCTTGTTGCCTCCCCCAGCACCGACGACTCACGGAGGTTATCATCTTGTCTTCTCGTGCGGCCCGCCTCCTTTCGTCATCGGCTTCTCATCCGGTAGTCTCCTCCCCCATGGGTTGGCCAGCCGACAAGCTCCCCCTATCACCACCAACCGGCCTGATTCCCCCAACTAGAGGTCTATCTCCCACCCCACGCCAAACCGCTCCGCCCTCCTCTCCCGATCGCGCCAACTTTAGTTGGGAGGACGGCTACCTGCGCGGTCAGGGCACCTTCCTCTGGGCCGACAGCAGCGTCTACATCGGCTACTGGATGCGCGACAGCCCCACCGGCATTGTCCAGCATAAGGGCATGTACTACCCGTCTCCGGCGGCGGCGGCCCCGATGGCGCGTGATCCCCGTGTTGTATTCGCGAGGGACTTGTCGGGTTTCATGCGCGGTAGCACCGAGCCAGCATTTTTGCCAATGTTCAAAATGTGTGCCCTGACTGTTTACTGTTGTATTACTACTCAGGTTCGTTTTGTCATAATGGGAAATCTATTCTGCTCTGATTAATCTATCCATAGACGTTTTGATCTAAAAGACTTATCTCTTGGCCGTACAACTGACAAGCCACACACTGAGATTGATCAGCATACTACCCTAAAAGACCTCGATCTGAACATCATATTTAGATTGAAGAAGCAGTGGTTTCAGGAGTTTTGAAGGTGCAACCATCTTTTATCTCATATTCTCGCCTCGACTGATACATCTGCAACTTCATTAGTTAGGTTCCAACTGTGGAAAATGGCCCTTTCATTTCTGTAATGGTGTATATACATGGGTTGTGTCACTGTAGTTGAAATTGATGTAGGGGCAGTATGCATAGAAATGCTTCGGCTCAATGAATGCAAGTGCTAACAAGGTATAATAAACGGTGTTGATTTTGAGTAAATTCTCCATCCTTTGGGATAGACAATTTCATCAATTTTCGCTTTGTTCAATTGTAGACGATTGAAACCTTGTGAATTCCCTCTTCTATCAATGAAATCCAGTGCTGTATTTTATCAAAGAAATGACTTGTATCACTGTGGTATTAGTCTTTGATTTCATAAAGTGATCTTTGCATAGATTTGAGCAAAATTATCATCAAAGATCTTTTATCTAAACTGATAAATTTCTGGATGTTAACTATTTATGGTACATGTAATGAAAAGAGATTGAATAGTAAAAGTAGGTATTTTTTTCTCCTTTTGATAGGGCTAGAGCGGTAAAGGATAAAGATAGGTTGTGAATCAAAGATTGGGAGCAGCCTGGCATGTTTTCAAATTACAATGGTATACTATTCAGTCATAACATAACTGGGTTAAACATTGACACAATTTAGCATTTATGGTATTATTTATTTAAGATCCGTTGCAACGCACGGGCACCCTACTAGTTGCAATGAGAAATCATACCGGCAGGTTGGTACCAGTACCACTCGCAAAGTATGTAGGAACCTGATGTATATTTACTGAGCAACAAATGTAAATAAACAGTCCTAGCAAAGATATAAAAAGACAGATGACTTTGTTTTAGCAATTTACTGATCAGTTGCAAGCAAGTTAGGGGCCATTTGGATGAGTTTTATTTTCAGGATTTAGTTCAAATTCCAAAACTCCACCCCCCATCCATCCAAACAGTAGCGCTTATGCAGGCAGTTCCTAGTCCCTCCCAATTCTTAACAAACCATCTCAGACCTCGGGTCAAGCAGGCGGAAAGCAACACAAATTATATTCACTCTAGTTTTTACCCAGTCCCTCCCAGGGTTTTAAAAAACCACCAATTACCAGTCAGTAAACCAGAAGTGGTCTGGGTCCAGTTTTTTGAACTGACTCGATTCGGTGATACATGTTTTATTACTTGTTAGCAACTCCCTCTGTTCATCTTTGTATGACACTAGGATTAAGGAGTGGGCTGAAATGACCAAACTAACCCTATTAATTATTTCAAAAATACTTTTTGTGCTGAGTAAAGAGCATCATGTTAAATGCAAGTACGCGTGCACAATACCCCATTTGCCACTTTTTTCGTCAAACAATGCATGCATGTATGCACAATAAATAATTCATACATCTCAGCTTGTTAAATGCATGCATGCTGCAAGTTCTTCATATTTTCTTGCTTGTCATTGTTCTTCCTAGACCACTACCAAGTAGTGCTAGTAGTACTAGTCCATGACCATATATACTCATGGATCTCAGTAGTCCAATAGTCATACCTTGACAATTGCAGTGACTTATGCTCATTAAGAAGAGTGTGCATACAATAGTTTTATTGATTGAGTGGAAATCTGTGGAGTGGTATTTAGTATAGGTAGGTAAGCTCGCTAAGTAATTTATGAAAGGTAAGGGCATAATAGGAAATGGCATGAAACATTCTCCTCGAAATTGTAAAATGGCATACATTCTTGAACAAAAAAAACAAGTCAAAGACGTCATACATTTACGAACAGAGGGAGTAGATCATAATCCTCTAGATTTGCAACAAAAAAAAACTAATGTGAAATTCCAAAAGCCAACTGGACCAGGTTTTGGGACATAAAGAGCCAATTTCCAGCCGAAAACTGGAATCCACTACCACAGTGATGAATCCATGAAGGCTCTTGGAATAAAAGCTACATTTTCTGTAATGTTAAACTGTAACTAACGAACTGCAAATGTTTTCAGTTTACTTTTTTTTAGTTCACTGGAATAAGCATCATACTTGGTGCAGCCACATGTGTACATGCATGCAAAGCATTAGGTTCAACATCTTTTACGGTGCAGTAACAAAATATCTTAATCCAAGATGTTGACAAACTGACAGAATAAGTGATGCACAGTTTGTTATCTCACAAGCATGTCAAAAGATTAAAGTTACAAACAAACAAACAAAAATTGGGCACGTGAAACTACCAAACAAATAGTTGTATAGTTCTTGTTTACAAAAGAAACATTATCGAGTGTGAAAGCATACCTGTACCAATCCTTGCCTTGCTTCCAATATTTGCCTTCTTTTTCTTTGATTTGCAACTTAGATAGATAAAACTCCACCAAATCCAGAGTGGTCAAGCTCTGGCTGAACACTAACGCCTTGTCGCCCGATTCAGAACATGTTGACAGGATATCAAGGAGCAAGACCATTTTGCCACTGTAATCTGCTTCCTTATATGTATTCTCATCTAGAAGGTTCTCCCACCAGTTACTTTCCTACAAGAAAAAGAACCAAAGACATGAATGTGTGGGTGAAGAGCATTGCACCACTGAAGTACATGTATACTTTTGTTCACTGTCCGTCTGTGTTTTGATTAATTAGACATTATGGCACATATGAATCACATTATCAAACAGACCCAGTACACAGCTACAAAGCATAAATAGATAAAATATTGTAAGCACAACAGAATCTCATGACAGTTTATTTCTAGCAATACTGTAAAATTGGAAGTTTCAAAAAAATTATTGTCAATATCCAAGTACCTCATTCATGAAGTCAATTTTCTTGGATTGCTGATCAGTTCTACTCTTCTGCTTCTCTGTGCAAATTATAAAATAAAAAAAATCGGACAAGGTGCAAATTTCCCACAAAAGAACCGAAGGAGAAATATATCAGAGGAACTTCAGGTTTGAAACCAAAACAACAGTCCCTCAAAATACAATATAAAAAGAAGTTATTTTTTACTAGCTAGGATATCGAATAAAAACTGAACTGTGCAGGTCTGCCAAACTTTGAAGTGTATCATCAAAAGAAAGATCAGCAGATAATAAATTACCTCCATTTGGCAAGTAATTTTCAATATTATCGTCACTGGAGCTCTCATCCATCAGGAAATTCTCCACAGCATCTTCTCGACGCACACTTCCTCTCTGTTCTTTAGCCATCTGGAGAAGACCAGGATGGTTCCATATCTACACTTCAACATAGTGTCAAGCATAAGGAACAAAAAAAGTAAACAAAAATGATCACGCTACAACAGAATATTACCATATTCACTCCAATGCAATACAAGAGGAAGAAGAAAGACAACAACTCAATCTTGTTTTTGTCTAAGAAAAAGCACAAAGAAACAAAACCATTGTACCTGGGCTAATGTTTGGTACTTGGCAAAGAAGCAATTGCGCTGAAAAGATTTTTCTGAAGAAACACTACTTGAGAAACCGTGCACATCCAAGAATCTTCTGTATAGCTTCCTTTGGAGTTGAGAGAGCTTAACAGTAATAACAAAAACCTTCTTTGGTGGTAGATCATTCTTCACGACATTCATGTCCATCCGCTGGACAAAGCCTTTCAGTTGTTCATACAAAATGTGTGACCGTTGGTTCATGATCTTGACATCGTCTGATGTAGAATTTGTGTGCTGTCCATTTTCAATGGGGTTCTGGAACCTGGTAGAGCAAAATCCTATAAATTTCTAGAGCAATCCCCCTCTTCCAAACAGGCACTAACAGAGCATTAGTTTACCTGTTACGGAATTCATGGCTACTTCCAAGATAACCTTCCCTGACAAAATCAACCATCTGTTCACAGGATGAAACCAAAAGCCATTAGCGAATAACTACTATTAGACATCAAAATACTGTCGGTAACCGGAAGATAAAGCAGAATAATAGTACGAGTGCACAGCTCCTTACACAGTAATATTCCATCAAATTATTCTGTAGCGGAGATCCAGTTAACGCAATTCTTCTTTGTGTCCTTACTTGTTTCAGAGCTTGTGTAATGTCAGCCCTCCTATTCTTTATCATATGTGCTTCATCACAAACAAGAATATCTGGCCCGCACTGATAGTGACATATGTAAATGAGCTGTATCAAAACCCACAACTAAAAGATAACAAAGTAGGGAGAAAACATACTATATCATAACTCATGTTAGACATGAACATCTACAGATTACTATATTGCCACAAAGTGTGGTCGTGTTTGAAACCTCAGTACATAGCCACCAAAAGGAAGGGATTAACAAGGAAAAGTTTACAAGTTGACATAACATAAAAGCTTGAAACAAACAATAATAAAAATATACAAATACAACAAAATACATGGGATGTCACCTGCAAAGCATATGAAATCTCATCTGCAGCATTTTTGTCCTTCACATGCCTTCCGAGGGATAAGCTTCTAAATGATGAATAACCAATGAGAAGCACTCCACCTTTTACTCGCCACTTGGTTAGTAAATATGGCCTTTTCACCCTGCGAAAACAAATGTCAGATGGGAGATGTCTTGTTTCATGCTAAGTAGATAAATATTCATTATTGGAAACACCACATCACAATTATAGAGAAACCATATTTCCACAACATATTCTCAGTATAGACAAGAGAGGCAGACATTACAGTAACGGCACAAAAGGGCATATTTTCATCGTATTAGTGATACATCGACCCTACAGGTTACATCAGTACCAGAAGTCCAGAACAGAGTAAAATGTATGTTTTGTTGCATTTGGAAATATGCTTCAAGGCAATGGAAATTCCCATGCAGCCAAAGGTGAGAAATACACTGCACAATAACTTTTGAATGCAATAGATGCAATAATGCAAGGCAATAAAACAGCACATGCCTAAATAATGCAATACAAATAAGTCCAATAAATGAATACAATAGAAGCAATAATGCAAGGCCATGAAAAAGCACACGCCTAAATAATGTGATACAAAGAATTCCAGTAACAGTTTCATAACACTGAAAAGCTGAAATCTAGGCTTGTTCCAAAACCTAGGTAACTTTCCATTTTTCACAAAAACTGTGTAAATTAAGTCCGGGAATATAAAACTTCATCATGTTCAACCAAGTTAACATTGTGAGTAAGCTTGGGGAAGAAATAAAGAAAAATCCAGCTCAATCCAAAATGTTAGCAAAAGAGGGAAAAAGAGCCCAACAGTGCAAAAATTAAGGAAAAACTAGAGGTTTTCTTCCTGGGTTAGTATTGCCCAGAAATTTAAAAAAGCAATCAAAGCTTAGGTGTGTATTATAAAATATAAATCACCTACCAAGTTCGATGGTAAAATTCAATATATCAATAGCAGTTTGAACATAACAGATTGGCATATTCAGGGGAGCTTGAGCTTCTCCTTAGGGCTCACAAGGTAAGATTTCTAATAAGGCCTGCACAAGCCAATTTGTCGTACCAATTGAAGTAGGGCACTGGGCACATAAGTTTTTACAAGCTGGAATTATTGGCACGAGAAAGGCTCCAGGTTACACCCATTAGGTGAACAAATTTAGCAGCATGTATCACATAAGACAACATAATTACAAGAAATTTATCAGCACCTCGCAACATCTTCCAGCATATACACACGAAGAGGCTTTAGTTCTGCCGGACGCCACTTGATGAACTCTTTCCTCCAGTTATGCAGGACATTGACAGGGGTAACTATAAGTGCCGTGCGCAATCCTAACTGGATACTTCTCATAACCGTGTACAGGAATGTAATAACCTGCAAAAGTACAAATGCATAAATATAAGAATGCAACGTCCACTATATTTCATGCAATGGAAACAGAACCAGGCAAAACAGAGGCCATCTTGAATGATGGTAACAATAGCCAGATAAATAATAGCAATTAGCAAGTCCAGTACCAGTATGGCAATTAAAAAGGTCAAATGACATTCATAAAAATAGCTCCCACCAAATAAATTAATCACCATGTGAATATGTTAATGTATCTTAATTATATAATAAAAGAATAACAAGAAAATATATTACGAATAAATAGAGTCCACACAAACCTGAAAAGTTTTCCCAAGGCCCATGTTATGCGCCAAAATGCACCCCAAACCTTTATCCCCGGATTTGATCTTTAGAACAGACTGGATAACATTTTCCCACATAAATCTTATTCCTGATACCTGAAATATCATAGTATCATTCGGTCAGATATAGAGTCCCTGCACCAGTATGGTTTCAAGTCATGGCTGGTGTGGGAGTGACAGGATAGCACCTGCCAAACAATCACATGTAAGGAGAGCTAAGCCGCTAACCATTTTAAAAGCAAAAATACAAAAGCAAAGTTTAAAAAACACATATCTCCTCAGGATTTATATTTGCATATTTCAACATGCAAACACGTTATGTGAGCCTATCATTTCCGTTGTTGAGTTTTACAAATCAAATTTAATTATGAAGTTGAATGAGCAAGGCATAAAATGTCAAGTATATTTGAAAGGCAGACCTGATGAGACTTCAGTTTAGCAGATATGCTGCTTGGAATTCTAACAGGTTCCTCGTCTTCCTCCCTGGCAAGGTTCACTATATGGCCATCCCCAGCATCTTCTAGAAAGACTTCTGATACAGCTCCAGAGGAAGCTCCAATGTTTTTGCTCCTTAACTTGCTGGAAGACTGCTCTTGCATGGACTTCAAATGTTCTTGCCTAGCCTACAAAAGAATGTTAAAATTACAACCTGGACAACTCCAAACAAAAATACATATGATATATCAAATAAAGGTATAAGCCTAAAAGACTACAAACCTTCTCCATTGCAATTTTACGCTTTGTTTCCTCCCAAGTTCTGTATCATCCATGATTCTTCGTATCCTCTTTTTCCTTTTTCGCTTGCTGGCCATGTATTGCATAAACAATTAGCTAGGAAAAAGCTTCAGAAAAAATAACCATATTGGAGGGGGGGTGGGGGGGGGGGGGTAATAGAACCAATGGAAACTAAAAGTCACGAGCTGTGGTATAATCAATACCATAATGGTAAAGGCATACCTAACAGGGCCATTGCTTTCTGTTCCAGAAAGCTCTACATTGTCACTCTCGGGATCAGAAGATTCAATACCACTCAGGGCCTTGTCACATTCAGAAATTAAGTGTTCCAGTTGACTGGGTAGGCAGCAGCAACACTGCCAACCAGCAACTCTAGCTTCCGATAAGTACTCTTCACCAAAATTCTTTGACAGGCAATTTGCACAGAAAAGCAGCTTACAAGAACTACAACTTCGAAGTCGTTCACTTTGTACACACCAGGTGCAATAACCACCAGATACAGGATCCTGTATTAAAAACAACCATTTATAAGAAGAGACAAATGCATAGTTCATCACCCCAAAAAGAACCGATGTTATTTGAAATCAGTTCAAAACTATCTACAAAGAGAGTAAGTATTCACCTCTTATAAGAAGAGACAAATGCATAGTTCATCACCCCAAAAAGAACCGATGTTATTTGAAATCAGTTCAAAACTATCTACAAAGAGAGTAAGTATTCACCTCAAGACGATTCTTCTCGATCACCAGAAATCTGCAAGATCCGCAAACGGTAACATCCAGTACTGGGTGGCGATGCACATCAGGGGCATTCAACATTTCAGTGCAGATAGTACACTTGAAAGCTTTCGGCAAATCTTCATCGCCAAGCTTAGGGCTTTGTGATGGGAAGAGATCAAGATCGATAGTATCAACCACCTTTTCAACTTCTGCTGAACTACGCTCACTATCCTGGATATGCAAAGCTGGCTTGCTATCCATCTGCATGTCATCATCACTTTCTATTATTACAGTTCTCGACCTCTTCTTGTCAAGCTCAACATCATCATCTTCACGTGCGCGCTTCAGCGGCTCAATAGAAACCTCATTTTCATCAGGTTTGAGTTTTTCAGATGTAGGAAGGCCACTATTGGCATAAAAAATGCCATTATCTGATGAAGGAGGCAGCTCACAGCATCCATTTGATGACGAAACCAAACCAGAGTTCTACAAAATAAGAAAGACTGGATTAAATGTAAAGCAGTGCAACCAAGAAAACAAGAATCAATCAACAATGCATATTTATATCAAATTGAGTAAAAAAAATTAAACAGAGCTCGCACCAATTACAACTTTGAACAATTACCTTACGCCAGCCTCTTGTTCTTCTTTCTTTCAAATGACGCCGTAGGCGTTTTGTTATCTTTGCATCATCCTCTTCTCTCACCTACATAAATGGTATATCTTAGTTTCCCAATAACATTGTGTAAGTTAAGAAATTCTGAAGGGAAAAAAAATTGCAATTGTATACTGGACAACATATAAGCAAACTTCCGCTGTTAGTTAAACAATGTCACTTGTATTGCAATTGAATCAGAGAATCATTATGACCACATAGGTACGGAGTGCCATAACATAACGCACAATCAGGAATGGTAGATACTAGTAGAGATACAAGGACTAAAAGCAAGGCAGCACAAAACACTTAGATACACAGTTAATATGAGCTGTTGTTGTGGGGCAAACATCCGTCGGAGAGAGGTCGGACGGCGGCAACTTGAAGTAGAACGGCGCTAGGTGAAGGAGGGAACCTATTGGGGAAAGAATAGATCTAGAACAGCCAATCAATGGAACGACCACGGCAGGACTTCAGGGACTAGGGGACTTTGCTTAATTCATCTTTGCTTGACTAAAGAAGATACAATGCTATCCTTTTTATAGGGATGACTTGCCCCTAAAAAATAATCTAACTTCATGAAAACAAACCGAAGATAAGCATCCAAACTAACAAAATCAATCTAACCTCTAACGAAGGGAACTAACCACTTGTGAACAGTACCCACGGTGAACAGTGCCACACATGCCAGTTGCGATCAGCATTTTAACAAAGTAGACATGTACCTAAAAATATCATTTGGGAATTTACTAATTATATCCTCCACCATGAGAAACTAGAAACAATTGGAACATACTAGGGGAACCTAGGTGTTAATACACAGGGAGTAAGCAATAATCTGGGTTAAAAAATGGAAATAAGCACAGAAACAATAAAATGACTACTACATGTACACAGGAGACATTTATGGATAGGAACATCAGCACAAAGAAAGTTTGCATGCCTCAAGTGCTAGGCTGCTAGCTAATTCTGTACCATTGCAAAAGTAGTTCCAACTGACCTTTCTGTATTTTTTCCTCTGTTCTTCAGAAAGCTCTATTTCATCAACGCCTTTTATGTCACCAACAGCACCCTCAACTTCAGCTATCTCCTCCACCTGTAAAATAATAAAAATTGGAAATTTAATGGAACTATTTCATCAAAGTACTTTTGGCAATAAAGCTCCTAAGGCCAATCTAGACACTTTTTGAACATATTAGCACTAAAAGTTGGCAAAGTGTAACAGCATGCATAACATAGTGATACAGTGTTAAACGAAACACGAAAGGAATACTAAAACTGGGAAACACGGCTCCTACCGTTTTCAGTTTTTTAAAAAAAAAACTTGGCAACACGATCGGTCACCAATGCCTTGTGCATACAAGGGTTTGCAACCACCCATATTCATCACAAACATACAAGGTATATGTTATTTTGCTGAAGTCTTCTCCAATTCATTTGACCTGACATTGCACTAACCAGCCTAAAGGAATACAATCAAATTGCATGTTTCCAATAAATGAATACTGCAAGCAATATATATAACTACAATTTACATTTCCCGAGCACTAGGGGACTGTAGACAAAAAAAATATTTTACATTTCCTCTCAATGGGACAATAGATAAGATTAAGAGTATCATGGATTTTGAAAAGGTAGAATGAAATTTCAAGAATTTATTGAATGAGCTCATAAAAATGTATCGGTGGAATCACACAATTAGAACAACAGATCAGTTAAGGTGGAACCTCATCAACTCCTGAAAATTGGAGACCTAAGGCAGCAGCTTCCTGGGGTGTACTGGCTAGATAAACTGATGCCCAGTCACTACTTCCAAAAGTATTCTTGGCACACTCCTTAGATTTAATAAGTTCATTGAATGAACTCCAACTTTTCTCGTGACACTGTACAGAACCATCATGTCCAACAGGAATTTTTCCTTCAAGAAAGCCACTAGCACCTTCCTCCAGCAGCCTCCCATGTTTTCTGATTGAAGCAAGTGAATCAAAGCTCAGACTTGAAAAAGAAAAACACAGGAGTAGCTATATTTTGGCCCCAACATTACCTCCTTACAGGCCTACATGACTGGAGGTATTCGTCAGCTTTTCTAATTGATTGATTAGCTTCTTCAGGCACCTGAGAACCAGCCCAATGAGTCCTGTTCTTCCATGCTTCAGTATCACAAACATTTGGAACTTGACTTTCTATTGACTTATAAAGGCTGGGAAGTTCAATGCCAGCAGCATCAAGTTGTTCCTGCATTTAAAAGTGTAATTTTATCATTTAGCCTAACGAAACAAAACATTTGGGCTTCTTAAAGTAATAGCTCCGACAGATAATTAAAGAAACATACACCAAAGAACATAGGAGTACAAATATGTTTCGATTTAACATGACCAGTGTTGTGGTCTACACTTGGTAGTTGGCACAGAGCCATGAGGCCCATGACGGAACAACTTTAAGACTAATCACCTTTGTTTCTATGTTTTATTAAGGTCAAGAACTCCAGATAATCTAATCAAGGGGCTATAAAATTTATACTTAATCCAGAAATACCATAAATGTGAGTAAAATTGTCAATATTAAGATAAATAAAAAGGAAAGTGTAGTCTTCATTTGGATAAATCAATATGATTCAGCGTAAAAATGTCCCTAAGCATTTATAAGGCATGAGCGGACATGCATCTGACACACCACATGGGGATGTCGGCAAGAACCAATGTAACACTGGCGTATAATGATCACTTGTTAATGGGCAAAAAAAATCCACTTTCAAGCAAAAGCATACCAACAAAATAGCACTGCGAATCTCCAAATCATCAAGTTCAGTTTCCCATTCCTTCTTGAATTGCTCCATCTCAGTTGACACGGCTAACTCCAACTATTTAAAGTAAATAAAGATATCAGTGCATAGAGATACTAACAGGTAACAAATTATAAATTATGAAATAAAATGTAAACATATTTACTAACCGCATCTCCTTGGAGCCTCTCGGATAACTCCAATCTTACTTCAGCTTCAACTTTTTCCAGCGACTCCTTTTCAAGTGATTCTTGTGCTTGAGCTGCCTAAGTGTTACCAAAGAACACAATGAATGAAATGAAAAATGTTAAGGAAAACAAACACAATGAATGAAATGAAAAATGTTAAGGAAAACAAAGGTACACATAAAACAGCAGAGGTAATAAAGGTTACCTTGCTCTCAACATCAAGGAATTCAGCAACTAATTCTTCGACAACTTCCTCAGTTACAGGTACCTGTTAGCAAATCAATTTTGAGAGAACCGATAACAAAAACAGGAACGGATGAAACTCATATTTGAATCAAACCATAAATCTCTATTGAATGTCAATCCACACATCAAAATTTCAGATTGTTGAGCAGAACATGATATAATGCAGAACAGATGCGAGTAAGTTATGTTGCACCCGTCTATGTTTCAATCTGTTCAATTCAACCAACCAATTGCTTAAGTTTGTTGATTAAAAAGAGAAAGGAAATTATCATAATAAATGTACTACATTAAAAAACAATCGTAGAAATGTTGAAGTACAGTATATATGATATGCCAACATTGATAGGGTCTGTTTGGCCAACATAAAAGTGGTGCAAAAATAAGGGGAATAAGAATAAAGAGAAAACTGTACCAAGCAAACAATGGAACATACTAAATAATGGTAATCAACAAATGTTGTCCAGAGTTCCATGTCAAGTTGATATATTCATCTATGGGCCCAAATGGTGAACATACTTTTTTACCTTGATTGAAAAGATATTATCTCAAAATTGAACATGGTAAAACTTAAGTTGGTCAGCCATAGATATTGAAATAGCTAATCAGATGTACACACCTCAATGTCTTCCTCCTCAGCATCAGACTCTGAAGCTTGTTCCTTGTCTGATTCCCGAAGAAAGAATTCATACGAGTCACTATCTGAATCATCATCGGTAGTGGATGCTTCTTCATGCACACCATTATCCGTTGTTCCACATTCATGCTCCTTTTGATCCTCAAAGGGGCCATCTCTTATGTTAGTTTCTACTCCAACTTTATTTTCATTCCTTTCAGATTCAATAATTGCAATATCATCTTCTCCTGGTTGTCCATTTGAGTGAATAGATTCCATTTTATTTAACTGGTCATCAGATAATTTTCCATTCTCGTCCATGGTTAGCGTTCACTATCATTTGTCGCTACAGAAACATAGATGGTGCAGTCTTTGCATACATCAAAAAAAATCTACACAATACAATGAAAACAGAAAATTAAAATTAAGAGAAATAAGAATGCAAATTTACACAAATATTAAAGCAAAGAAAAAAACAGTAAAAGGCATGTGTTATTACGTACATGAGAACAACAATTAACATAATAGTAGTTTTGATTGAAGGGTGTGGACCGGGAGCCTGTTTCTTGCTGCATATAATATACCAGCTCAAAAGGCAAAATACGTGTTTACTAGACTAAATTAAAGCACATCCCTTTTGGTTCACCAATACAAAATTTAAAAACAGGCTAGAAAAAAGAACGTATGCAACTGGAAAGAACGAAAATGTGTTGGACCCAAGGTTGCAATAAATATAAGCAATGTAAACACACTGCAGATCGGCATCAAAGTAATTGGTGTGGTTTCAACATGTGACTGTCCACAATGCACATTAGTATATTTATCCCCACAACAAAGCAAGACACCTAAGTCAGATAAATTCTGATTTTTCCAAATGCACTGCCATCTGTCGAATCCCAACCCAACAGAAACAATATTGCAGGGCAACATATCTCGTCTAACAAGGAACTAAAACACAGCAACATGCGGTGAACCTAACACGCCATGAGTCGACCACAACACTGCACAAATGTTTGCATCCAGACCATTGTCGATAGAATGCTCAGTTGCACACGTAAAACGGAACATTTCAGGGCACCAAACGCATCCCAAAGGCGATAGTTGAACCATCTCAACTAGCAGAGTCACGCTGAACCCAACCAACCCAAAACTGGGGCTTACACGTCACTAAACCCTAAACAACAGCTCCAATACACATCAGCAAGCAAGAAATTCTTCCGCCATTCTCCCAAACCACTTTAGCATTACACGACAAACCACCCCACGGGAACAAGCCGGCGCCGCCGAATCGGAACCCAACTCCACCTAAATCACCCAAAAAGCACAACACACAGACCAGATTGATAGCGATCCGACAACCACGTCCCGCGACACGGCCACAATTTCACCCGCCCACAAGCCACAGCCTCGTCGAGGCCGACGAAGAGGGAGAAGCGGAACTCCCAAACCGCCCGATCGGGCAACACAATTGCTGAAGAGAAAGCATGGCAAAGCACCGAAGCGAGCGAGGGAGAAGAGACGGAGGGGCGGGGGTTACCTCGGAAGCAGCGCGGGGCTCTCTCGGCTAGGGTTTTCGCGGCGCGGAGGGGAGGAGGGGAGGCGGGCCGGGATGGTGGGGAAAGTGGGGAAAAGGCTGAGAGGGGGGATGGGAGTAATGGGGAAATAATGGAAACAACCACCGCGTACCCTACCCACAGGGGACAAGACCGCGCTCTCTCACCCTACCTTTTGTGGTAGCAGTAGAATCTCGCTTGGTAGGACTAAAAAAAGTTTTTGAAAGGGGGGAGAGAGATGGAGCGAGAATTTGATATTGATTCTTGCGAAGAGGAATTCGAATTTTGAATATGCGGTACTTTATGGATTGTGTCGGGGTTGGTGAAAATATTTTTTGTCTCATAATATTTTGGATAGAAAAGTACCACTAGTACAAACATTTTTTCACAAAAGATTTCCCCGCACCCTCAAAAAAAATTACTCGCAAGGCGCAAGCTATATTGAATTGTTGATAAGCTGGTCATGCTATTTGTTATAAATATTATGTATGTATTTATAAGATTAAATGGATAATATATAAAGAATACAAGAGGATATTATTAAAAAAATGTTATATATATAAAGAAATATAAAAGAATTCATATTATAACACCTCCTCAAACTCACGGTGGATCACACACACTGAGTTTGGAGAGAAAATACAAATGTTGTATTCTAGTCTGTGGCTTCGTAAAGAAGTCAACAATCTGTAACTCTGAGTACACAAACTGTAACGCAAGTGTTCTCTCCTGCACATGTAGGCGAGTGTATAAAACATTCATGCCAATGTGCTTAGTAAGCTCGTACTTCGCTAGGTCACGGGCAGTAGTGATAACACATGTATTGTCAGATAAAATAGTCGTAGATCACATCACAGACACTCCAAAATCTGCAAGTAACCACCTCAACCAAGTAACATTTGTTGTCACTGCTCAACTCAACCTTTGCACTCGAACGAGAAATTGCAGTCCCATTCTTTGTCTTCTAGGTAATCGGGAGCAGCCAAGAAAAACACAGTAAGCAGAAAAGAGAACGATTATCATAAAGATCACTAGCTCAGATCGCATCGAGTACGCTTGAAGCTATAGTGAGGTGGAGCTAAGGAAAAACAAACGATGAAAAATAATCCCATGCAAGTAGCGAAAAATACAAAGAAGGTGGCCATAGTGAAGATGAGTAGGACAAGTTATGGACTGACTCAAGAAGATCACTATCACTGGCACGAAGGCGTAGGGATAGCTCCATGGGAGTCTCAACAGTGCGAGTATCAGTCAGACCAGACCAATCAAGAAGATTCTAGACATACTTCTGCTGTGAGACGTAGTAGCCCTCAAGCATGGAACAAACTTCAACCCCAAAGAAGTACGTAAGAGAACTAAGATCAGTCTTCAAAAACTGCTAATTGATATGCTTCTTCACATACGTGATGAATGAGAAATTGGAAAACCCAAGCAAGCATTCATTTAGCCCCCTTCTTCCTTTTCTAGGGTTTGGAGGAGAGGAGAGGAAAACTAGGGTTTGGAGTGTGCTCCTTGTTGAGCTCTTGCCCTCCTTGGTGGAGAGGCTTTGTAAGCATCTATTGTGGATGAACAATCTTGTGATGCTTAATTGAAAGATCAATTGCTCCTTTGTGTTCTTCTCTCTTTTGGATGTTTTTGGTGCTTCCTTGATTCAAAGGTTCATGCTTGGTCTCTTGGCCTACTTTACCTTGCTTTGATGTGTGGGATTACTCCTAGAGTCATCTAGATCATCAAACCCCCACAAGCAAGTCTTGAATCAAGTTTTTCTCATTTCTAGGGTTTGAGCACCTCTTTGTTAAAATCTCAAGAGATCGATTCTCAAGTGGATCGATGGATCGTCGCTAGAAATAGGTCTCTAATATCATTAGGAGGTGTGCTAGAAATTTGGTCAAGTTTTATTGGTTGAATCAAAAGTTGGATCAAATTTCGTTTTGGATTTGGGTGGAGTTTTTCAAGATTGGACTCTCTCGGTCCGAAACCCTTAACGGCGTTCGACCGCCCGTGATATTCGCAAGCCGGGTTGGCGGGTCGAACCGGTCCATCTGATGCCGTGGGTTGCGGTTAGCCGCTCCTTGACCGTCAGTCCGGCTCTACCATCGGTCCAGTCCGATAAATCATTACCAATCATTACGGTGATGCGACATATCATCAACATACAGAAGAAGCAGTGTCCTATCCCGAGATGAGACATGGACAAAAAGAAAGGATCGTGGGAACTGACAGTAAAACCAACAACAGTAATCACTGAGGTAAAACATGCAAATCAGGCACAAGGAGCATATTTTAGGCCATAAAGAGCACGGCGAAGACAACAAACATGTCCATCAGGAACGGAATACCTAAGTGGTGGCTGCATATAGACATCTTCATGCAAAACACTGTTAAGAAAAGCGTTCTCAACATCCAGCTAAGAGATAAACCACCGGCGAACAGAAGCAACCACAATAAGAGTGCGAACAGTGGTCATATGGGCAACATAAGCAAAAGTCTCATCGTAGTCACAACCATGCTATTGCTGAAAGCTGCGAGCCACGAGACGAGCCTTGTAGCGCTCGATAAAACCATCAGACTGTGTCTTAATCTTGTAAACTCACTTGCACGTGATAGGACGAACATGCACAGGTGTCGATACAATATCCCAAGTCTCTGTACGTCGAAGAGCATCAAGCTCCTCTGCCATAGCGAGCTGCCACTCAGAATGAGGAGTAGCCTCATGATAAAATCTAGGCTCAGTGACTGAGAGAGCATGAGCTATCGGAGCAAATCCAAGATGATCAGCAGGTTGAAGGGATGTCCAGTCATGAACGATGTAACGAGGAGTATCATTAGGAGGATTAGATGTAGGTGTCGGTAAGATATGAGGAGAGGAGACTGGTGAAGACGAGGACGTCTAGAGTAGTGAATATCAAAAAAAAAGATGGCGGTGTTGCATGTACAAAAGACAGTGATGTAGGAGGCATCACCGGAGGTGGAGGTACATAAGGAACCACCGGAAACAGACCAGGGGAAGACTGTGATAGTGGAGAAATAGGTGAAGAGTCAGAAAGAGACAAATAATGAAACCGACTCAATAGTGAAAACAAGATAAGGAGTCGAATCTCGATAGAAGAAATGTCGAGATCCGTCAAAGACAACGTCTCGTGAAATCATAATCCGCTGAGCAGAAGAATCATAGAAGCGGTAACCCTTATACTCCAAACTATAACCAAGAAACACGCACTCAACTGACTGAGTCGATAGTTTGGTGCGCTCACGAGGTTGCAGCAGAACAAAATAAGTACAACAAAAAACACAAAAGGTTAGTGTGCTAGGTGGCCCGATAGTAGAGACGCTCTATAGGACTAGCACCCTTAAGAGCAGTGGAAGGTTGCACATTGATGAGATATTCATCCGTACAAACAACCTCAACTCAGAACTGTGGTGGAACGTGAGAGGCAAGAAGAAGAGTCCGGGCAGTCTCAATCAGATGACGATGTTTGCACCAGATAAGAAGACTGGCAAATAGTGCCCTACTTAGAAAGAAATTGTCTAAAAGTGTCAAAACAGTACTCGCTAGCAGAATCACAACGAAAAGTACGGATGAAATAATCAAAATAAGTATGAACCATCATTGCAAAGCTACGATAGATCACAAGAAACTGACCACTATTAGACATAGCGAAAACACGTGTAAAATGGGAATAATCATCAATGAAAATCACATAAAACTTATACCCATCTTTAGATATAATAGGCGCAGGTCCCTATAAATCCAAATAAACTAAGTCAAAAGAACGAGAAGACAAGAACTCACTAGAATGATAAGAAAGTTGTAGCTGTTTGCCTAGCCTACAACCCTGACAAAATATGGTCGTGTTAACAGTAACACATCCAAGTGCACCTTGGTGAACTAGTGAAGAAGGGCGAGACCCACACAAGTGACCTAGACGATGATGTTATTGCGCAAAAAATCCAGAGGTTGTGGTAGCAGTGCCGGTGGAGGTAGACATAGAGGTGATAGGAGCAACCGAAGTGGGCGGAAGGTGAATGCGGTCAAGGATGTAGAGACCCTGACAATCCCTACTGCGCTGGCCAGTCCCAAGTACCGTCCCTATCTGTCGGCCCTATACAAAACAGGTATGAGAGTCAAAACCAACCCTACAGCCGAGATCAGTGAGCTTACCCTTCGAGAGAAGCTACATGGTAAGCTGGGACATATGAGAAACATATGGAACAGAAAAATAAATTAATAAAAAAGTGCCTCGACAGATGTAAGACAGAGGAGTACCGCAGCTGTTTGAACAAAGATAGAAAGAACATGATGTCCTATTGAAGTGAGAGATGTGTAGTCCGGTGTCATATGGAAAGAGGCACCAAAATCAAGAACCCAAAAAGTACCTAGAGGAGACGTCTGAACTAGATTGGTAGAACCTGCTGAGCTGTGAGAGAGCTACTGAAGTAGAGCCTCGCAAAGCTGCGAAACATAGTCACCTCGTTGAGAAGGTCTTGATCCTCCCGTCGAGGAAGGCCTCCCTGCCCCCCTTGAATCGTCCACCCCCACGCGCCTTGATTCGCTTTTTTTGCACCGCACAACTCTAGTAGCCATGCCCGAAGTTCTTGTAATAATTGCATTGAACCCTAGTTGGTGCAAAAATAGGAGCAAAAATAGACACCAGAGGAAGGACCGTAGCCAAAGCAGAAGTCGTCGGGGTAGTCGAAGAAGAAGGGGTAGCAAGCACAGTCAGAACAAAACTGTGCTGCTAACATGCGACGAAGTTCCTCAACACGAAGCGTCAAAAAAGCATCGGTGACTATCGGTCGTGGTGAGCGACTCAACAGTTGAGCCCTGACACGCTCAAACTCTGGACGAAGATGGCAGACGAGGTCATAAAGGCGAAGGAGGTCACGATCCCCCTTCTGCACCTTATGACTAGGGATGGCAATTGTGCCCAATTACCCGTGTGCCTGCGGGCGAATACCCTAATGGAGGTGGGTATGGGCGTCTTTCTTTGCTCACGGGTATAAAAATAGGCACAATAACTTACCCATCAGGTAAACGGGCGCGGGTATGGGTAAGCTCCACTGTGCCCGTTTCGCCCGTTTACCCGTCATATACACTGACAGGTGGGACCGTAGATATCCTCACTATAAAAACACCAAAACCCAAACTTCCCAGTCGCCTCCCACGCCAGCACGCCCACTTCAGTCGTCTCCTCTCCCTCCCACCCCGGCACCCTCCCTCTCACAGCCGCCTCAACTCCCACGCTCACAGCCAACTTTCGTCTTCACTTCAGCAGTTCAGCGGCGCCTCCTCTCCCTCCCACTCTCCCTCTCGCGGACTCCATCCGCCAGACCACCTCCGTCCGCCAGACTACCTCCGAAGCTCTGACCCCCCTCCTCCCGGTCGTTCTCCTCCCGGCAGTCGTCCTCCCGGCCAGCCGCCCTCCTCCCGGCTGTCCCCCTGATCCAGATCTCCTCCCGGCTAGTCGTCGTCCTCCCGGCCAGCCACCCTCATCCCGGCCGTCCCCCCAATCCAGATCTCCTCCCAGCCGTCCCCCGATCCAGATCTCCACCCGGCCAGCCGGCCTCCTTTCGGTCGTCCTCCTCCCGCCTAGCCGCCTCCTCCCGCGGCCATCCACCTCCCGGACAGCCGCTGCCCCCCTCCTCCTTCGGAACGCCGGTTGCCTCCTCCCGCTCGCCTCCTCCAGATCTCCTCCCGGCCACCGCTCCCTCCTCCTTCGGAACGTCGGTCGCCTCCTCCCGCTCGCCTCTTCCAGTTCTCCTCTTGGCCAGCTACTAGTACATCATTTGTTCCTTGACAAACTCGGTTCTCTGCAACCTCTCCTCCAATTCCAGATTTGATGCCTCATCAATCACACGCTGACTCGACATGAGAAACAAGAACACCATTTGTTCCTTAGCATTCAGGTTCAGCGCCACAATAGTTTCAGAGCTACTGAACAATAATATTACAAGAAGTTGTATCTTGCTCACCTTTGGTCATCCGAGATTGTTTGAAACAACATTATGAGTGTTTGCGGCTCGAGTTGGTGTCGATTTGAGACACGCTGCAGATAAATTGGGAGAGCAATGGATCAGTGTGAGATCTTGGTATGGCCTATTATTCATCATGTAGTGTCAGCCCTTCAAAGTAGGAGTTCACTTCGTATGATTCCCTCCCAGATGCCGAGTTGTTAGCACTGTAGGCCATGAACTGGCTTGGAAGGCTTCCTCCTCCGCCATGAACATATGTTGATGAGATGGTCAAGGGACCGTATCACCGTCGCATAATGCACTTGATTCTAAAGTAGGAAGAACAAATAGTACCTTAAGAAGATGGGAGTGTTGAACTCAAGTGTGCGTACATGTCTTTCCCATTGTTTGTAGCAGATGGGGCAAACTCAAGGTCATCAGGTAACCATTAACTGTTCATCGAGTCAGCATCAGAAAGAGAAAATCATAAGTTTTAATGTCTTGTTTATATAATCAAGCCATTTACCATTTGTAAACTTGGATTTTTTTATCTATCTTTCTATCAGATCTCTTCAAATGAAGTAATAAAGGGATGGCAACCGGCTTGTGCTTCATGGCCGACTTTGTTCACGACGACAACGATGAGGTACCTCCTTCCTATGATGTTCTTGCTGATAGATGTGAAACAATATTTGAGCAACTCATGAGTCAAGATAAGGCTTTAGAATATATCATGGCTAGGAACAAGGACTTAGAGTCACAAGTAGGTAATTTGACTTTAGAACTTGAAAATGCTAAGAGTCTTGAATCTGATGAATGTTCATTCTGCCATGCTTTGCACTCTGAATTTGCTAAACTGCAATCTGCTTATGATATTGCTTTGCAACAACTTGAAAATGTTAGGACTGAACTTTTTTTTTGGCTACACCCTCTCTTTTTGTCCAAGCTCAATTCACCACTTTTGAAGTTGGCGGTCAAATGATCCGTCTCATGCGCTATGGACGGCCGGATCGCTTTGACCGGCCTCGACGCTCTTGGTCCGGCGGATCACCAAGCCCGACAACACTGCTTTTTCTTTGAAAACGTGAAATGACAAACCGTTAACGCCATTGCCAATTGTCACATCATCCTAAGATCTGGAGCATATCCCCATGCTATCAACACAATGAAAATTGGCAACATTTTCATATTGGAAATCAATTGGTTAAATGTGAATAAATACTCCCTGTGTCGCTAAATATAGGTTGTTTTTTTTACTTTTCATAGTCTCCAATGGAAAACTTCGAAAATAGTTTTTATAAAACATGGTAATGAAAATAATGAAAATGTTTTCTAAGAAAAATATAACGACATTATTTTCGTACAATCAATCCATATATTTTTATGTATATTAATCATCAAAGTTTTAACATTTTAAGAACACAATTCCAGGCGAACCATAATTTGTTAATTTAACAAGGCATGATAATTGAAGAGATAAGGATGATGAGTTGTCATCTAGCTTACTGTTTCTATTTTAAACTAATTATTATTGTTAGCTCGCAAGTCATTGTAATAAAGAGCTGCTAATAGGTGGATGTCCACTGCTAACCAAACCAGCAGAAACGCTTGGTTTTTCATTCTCACCCACACTCACTTACATGCCTCTCCCACAATTGTGAAAACCATCGATGAGCTCAATATCTTACCCCATCGGAACTGCACGGTCAACGCAAATAAAACCATCGATTGTCAACTCAAAAATCAAACTTCGAACACACAAAACAAAGGATTGTCTACTGGAAAAACTTTCAGCACAATTCTTCACCTTTAAACTAGAAGAAACCAACACTTTCAACTTAAAAAAATCCACTCGAGATCCAAATTTGCACTTAAAAACAGCTTTCAACCAAAGAAAGCGTGGACTCACATGGGGGGCCTTGAATTTCCAACGAAGGTGGTGCTATTGAGGCAAGGACAGGGCGGTAGCCATATGGCTCAACGACACGTGTGCAAGACAATAGGGGATGAAGCTAGGAACAACATCGACACAGCCAAGCCTGCGTTGCGTGAAGCGGTGGGCAGCGTCGCCTAGGGTTTGCTAGAGGTGGAAGAACTACTACGGTCAGTTGCTCTTGCCTTGCTCGTTGTGCTTGGTTGTTCGCAACTTCGCCTAGGAGTCAAACAACGCTCGCATGTGAGATTAGACGACAAGCGTAGACATTTACGGGATGAGTTTCCTGCGAACATCTGTGATTTAGCACTTAGAAAATCAATTTATCTCTACTAATATAGAAGGGGGAGGGGGTTCTCTGTCATCCTCCCCTCCTTTTCTCTGTACGCGAGACACCATTCAACACGCCCCATGTGACTGCCAAAAATCAAACGACGACTTGTGGGCCTCCATGACACTCGGTCCATCTAAACAGATTCACCACATGTGCACAACCCAAATGCCTCAGCACTCCCCTGGTTCTCCTCCCCACGTCTCCCTCTCCCTCGACCCGCACCCATCTCTTTGTCTTACGCCTCCTTACCATGCCGTCGCCCTGTGGCCATGTCCTTGAGCTTTCTGCACCACCGCCCCTGTGGATATCATGGGGATATGCTCCAGATCTTATGATGATGTGACAATTGGTAATGGCATTTATGGTTTATCGTTTCACAGGGTTTTCGACAAAGTTCAGGCTTTCTGGACAGGGGCGGTCCGACCGACCATAGCATGGCGGTCCGACCGGTCCCAAATCGGTCGGACCACCATGTGCGGCGGTCGAACCGGCCGTGACCAAAGAGTGTCAGAATGTGCTGGGCCAAAAATAGAGGGTGTAGGCAAGTGAGGGGATCTCAATGCACTTGGTCTCATAATTTTTAGAGTTCCCAAGCAAAAGTTCTATTCGTTTTAAATTTCCAGAAGGTTTCAGAATTTCAGGGCTTGAAATTCGGCTAAGTCCTGTGGCGGTCCGACCGCTCACGAGTGAGCGGTCCGATCGGCGGAGGGCGATCCAACCGCTCACAAGTGAGCGGTCGGACCGATTTTCACTTATGAACGTCAGCCAACTTCGTGGTGATGTTGTTTTCTTAGGTCAAGTTCATTGGTATCATGGCATATGTATTGCATGATGCATGTTTTGACTAACATGTGTCAAGTTGTGAAGAACTTATTCCCAAATTTGTGTTTGCTTGTCTATGGTTGTGCAGGTTGCTTGGTGGTCAACGACGGTCAACGGCGAGGATGATCGGGACTAGACTTGGAGAGTTGAGGTCCGTAACGATCGACGATGCCGGGTGAGGTCAATGACTCAAGCGTGACCTTAAGATGGACAAGGGTGACCTATTAGCAACTGAGGTGCAAGATGGCGCTAGATGAAGTCGCTTAGGTCAAAAGGTTAAAGACGGCGCTTTGCGAAGCGTGCGTGTGTGACCCGTTTGTTAGTGAGCCTTAACGGGAGCCCAATAGAGTCAAACCCTAGAAGTTCTAGGCCTCCACTATAAATAGGTGGAGGTGGTGGCTGCACCAAATCCCTCTCGCCTCTTTTATGTTTCAAAACCCTAATTGGCTTAGGGGAAGTTGAGGTGGAGGCTAGGGCTCTTGATGGTTTGAGGTGATTTTCATGATCTTGAATTGACCATTGTTCCTTGATGGAGTGGGTGTAATCCAGCATCAATCACGAATTTAATCTATGCAAGGTTTGCTTGAGATAAGTCTCTTTTCGTTCTTGCTTTCAATTTTGTGATTTTAGGGCTTTCATTGATCCACGAAGTTTTGATTGATTTCTTCACGTGGTAAAGCTTGTTGTGACATGTGGGAACCCATCTAGGATCATCTTGATCATCAATCACCCACGAACAAGCATTAGGATCAAGTTTTCGCTTTTACCCGGTTTTAGACCTTCTCTTACGCAAACGACAATTGATCAGGATCTAGCCAAGAATTATCATAATTGTTGATTGAAATAGATCCTTAATATCATATAGAAGGTGTATACCAAATTTCATCAAGTTTGAAGTTGAGAATCAAAAGTTAGATCTATTTGCAACTTCGTCATCAGGCTGTTCTTACTGTTCTGGAGCCCAGCGGTCCGACCGCCCCTCAGCACCGGTCCGACCGATTTGGCAGCGGTCCGACCGCCGGTATAACAGCGGTCCGACCGCCAGGTAATCGGTCCGACCGGTCAAGTCCAGAGGTCAGACCGCCAGTATACTGTGCTGTTTTAATCTTAGTTGATTTTGTTGCTTTACTTTGGGGGTTCAATTGAATTCAATACTAGTCTTCCATTTGTCTTCGGTATATTGATCTTCATAGCTTCATCATAGCTATTGGAGTGAGATTGTGTTGAATTCATAATTTGTGAAAAAGTGAGCGTGCTCCTATTCACCCCCCCTCTAGTCGCCTTTTCGGTCCAACAGCCCCGCCATCGTCGCCCCTCGCCGCCCCCTAGAGCTTCCCGCCCAGTCGTCGTCTTATTGTGCCATCGCTAGGAGCTCCCACCCAACGCCATTGCCTTTGCCTCCTCCATGACATGAGCACGTACGTGTGGCGGAGACGACATTGGCCATGGTGAGGTAACAGGGGAATAGGTTCTGGTGACGGCTAGCGAGACTACTCCAGCACGAGGGGAGGCGAGAAGCAGCGGTCGACCAGCGCAATCGCACGATGCAGTCTCGCGGAGTAGCGGAGGAGCACACGGTGAGGACACGGCGACATGCGGCGACACGTACTCGTGGCCAGAGCTGGAGCGTGGCAGAGGCCCTGGACAACATCATAGCTAGCGACAGCTGGAGCTTACTGGTTGAATAAGTTATTTAGGTTTTTGGGGGTTGAATCAGTGAGCAAGCCAACAAGATGTTGGGTGTTTGTGAAACTTGAGAGGTTTCCATGGTAAGAAAGGCATCATCTTCTTTGATGTTGTTGTATTATTTGTTTTTGGTGTGCTATTAGTTGTATGATTGGTCTCGGTCCAGGATGCTTTTCCCGGGCTTGGTTCACCATTTGTTTGTTTTCTTCTTCATTGCTTCTACTCTGCTGCCTACTTGGAGGAAGGCCATGGCCAGGGACGGCAATTATGCCCGATTACCCATGTGTCCGCGAGCGAATACCCTAATGGAGGCGATTATGTGTGTTTTTCTTTGCCCACGGGTATGAAAACGGGCACAATTCCTTGCCCATCGGGTAAACGGGTGTGGGTATGCGTAAGCTCCACCCGTACCCGCTTCACCCGATTACCCGTAACCTACCCGCATGTGTAAGGAACTATGTCAGTTTGTATTTTTATTTTATTTGTTGAACTTGATTAGTTGTCTTGTCGAACATGATATGTGAATTGTGATGAACTTTATTAGTTATTGAATGTGTGATGCACCATTGATGTATGAATTATGATGAACTTGATGTATGCATTGCTCGTCGGTAACAAGCATGTCCGTGGGCGATGGGTACCCACGGGCGGCGATGCATTATTCGCGGGTAAACGAGCATGCCCGCAGGCGACGGGCATGGGTGAGGTTTTTCGCCCGTCGTCCTTCGCGGGTATTGAAGGATCTAGATCCGCCATTATGAGTTAATGAAATGTTTTGGTGATTAATGACAAATCTAAATATGAGACTAACTCTCTTGTTTAGTATTATTTTGTGTAGTCTCATTTAGATATAAAGGTGAAATTCAACGAGGTATGCAATCGACATCTTAATCTTATATATTGTTGCATTCATCGGATCCAAAATATAGGTTGAACTCAACCATAAGTTTAACTTGAATATGTGCATATGATTCTTATTACACATTTGTATATGCACACATTTAAGGGGAGTTCACTCTATATTTTGTGGTTTCATAAGTATTGATCCATATTCCATTCTCTATATATACCGAGGATCTTTACTTTGAAACAAATCCTTTGAGTATATAAAACTTGTGTAGTTCATATATACTCATGATTGTGTTACATTCTGGTATTAAAGTCAAATCAAATTTTCAGTGCACAATCGGTAGTTCCGGCGTTATAATCATGAACTATCATTGGAGGAACTTCCGAAAAATTCGCGGAACGTTTTTTTCCCAGAGAGTACCCTTTTCTGGAGTTAGCCGATTTTTCAGAAGTGCGGTAGTACCTCCATGATGGGAGCGGAACTACCGCACCGTGGAAGTTCGGATTTTTGCACGGAACGTTTTTTCCAGAGAGGTACCTTTTGGGCTTCATCGAAGAGCGGTAGTGCCGCAAGTAGTGTGCGGAACTACCGATCATCGGAACTACCGCATGTTAGTTAGCGGTAGTACCGCACCTTTCTACAATAGCTTGTTTAGAAGCATTTGTTGAATGTATATCTTGATAATTATTGTTAATCATTGTAGGACTAACATTTTCCATGAGTTGGATGAATAGGTTATGTTCCAGGGTAATGAAGACTTTGGATGGCATCATGAGTTGAGTCATCAAGTCAAGGTTCAAGAAGAAGATGTATCATGTGTTGATGCATAACATGATCTCGAAGAAGGAGATGATCATGAGTTGATCGTCAAGTCAAGAGAAGACCCATCATGTATTGATGGAGGTTAAGTAAAAGATGCATCATGGGTTGATGCATGTCAAGACGATGACCCGGACTTGAAGTGAAGATGTGCGTCATCAAGTTTCAAGAAGATACTCATGGCAAAGGTATGACTAGCTAGGACTAAGGATGTGTTCCTAGTCTTTTATCGGTCTTGGTGTTTGGTTGGAAGACCGAATTGCTAGTATAGGCCGCGTACTATTAAGAGGGGTCTTGTCTAGTAGCTTGAGTCTCATCATGTGTTGACAGCTCAATCTTACTTGCTCTAGCTCTACATGGCATGATGTTATTATTTGCGAATGTGTTTTGCAAATAGTCGAAGCTTATGCATTTAATCTTTGTACCATGTGACTATACTTTTGCGAATGTGTTTTGCAAATAGTTGAAGTCCATGTACCTACACCTTGTGACATGATCTAAGTTTGTAAATATGCTTTGCAAATTGTTGGGATTCATGCATTTTCCTTTGGCATGGTCTAAGATTGCTTATTGTTATTTCTTTGGACTTAGACCATGGTAGTGGCTCTTTGGAGTTGTGCTTTTTGATTTGATCAAATATGTTTGAGATCAATCAAATAGGTGAGTTGTGTATCCTTCTGAATAAACTTTCCATAGAGTTCAAGATCATTCAATTCCAACATCGGAGTCAAAAGTTATGACCTTTTTACCGAGTGTTGTCTGTGCTGAAATTAGGATGCGGAACTTCCACTCAAGAACAGAGGAACTTCCGCATAACGGTAGTTCCGCCATTTGTACTGTGGAACTATCGCACTAAAAATTTTAACGTCTAGTTTTTGAGCCGTTATGCACCCATATGACCCATGAACAGGAGAAAACGGTAGTTCCGGAGTTTGTACGGCGGAACTACCGCAAATCCTGATTTGTTGGGATTTCTGCTCCTAACGGCTAGTTTTTGTGTGTGGGCTATAAATACCCACCTTGGCCGGTTGAGAGACAATCTTTGGTATCCTATTTCACTCACTTGAGCTAGTGTTGCACCTTGTGAGTAAGGAGAGAAGTCTCTAGTTGCATGTGTTGCATCTAGAGGTGGATTTTGTATCCACTTGAGCTTGTGCATTCGTTGCACGTGGTGAGAGTCTAGCCAGGGGTTTGGCTTATTACTCTTGGTGTTTGCCGACACCTAGATGGCGTAGAGGCGTCGTGGACCGGTGATCTTCTCAAGAAGCTTGTGAGAAGACCAACGTGTTGTGAAGGTTGGAGCTCACCTACCTGGAGCGGTAAAGAGCTACCACTAGTGGAATTGAGGTGTTTGGCTTAATTCGTGGAGCCGGTCCAATTCATTTGGGCTTACCTCAACGTGGACTAGGGGAGACAAGCAAGTCTCCAAATACCACGGTAAAACATCATTGTGTCTATTATGGTTTGGTTTACTTTGTGCAATTTACATTCCTTGTATTAAATTGATCATATATCTTTGCATGATTGCTAGCTTTCTATTGTCTTATATTGTTGGTGCACTTAGTCAAGCCTAGTTGATTTAGGTTTTAATTGTGCAAAACCAAATTGTTATTAGCTTCCGCATTAGAAAGTGGTTTTAGCCAAGTGATTTTTAAAACCGCCTATTCACCACCCCTCTAGTCGGCCTCCTCGATCTTACAGGTATGCCCATGGGGGGAATTCGGGGTCGCGGGCATGGGTATGGGCGAGAACTACCCGTACCCGCCGCGCCCAATTGCCATCCCTAGCCATGGTTGGTTTAAGGAGATGTTGCTGCTTTCCTTCTTATTGTTGTTGTTGTTGTTAAATCCTACAATTTGGCCATGACAAAATCTGATCAAGATTTTTGCTATGTTCTAATTTTATCCATTTTTTAATCCATCGTGCTTTTAGCGACACAATAAACCTGCATAGTAACTCCGGTTCTTTATTTTTGTTCCTTAGTATTTACGATTAGTGCTAAATCATTAGTGTGAGAGGATGTGTTATCTGAAGTAGTAATATTTAGTATGCATTTGTTCTTGCTCAAGCATCAAATATCATGCCCATTTTTGTTATTATAACATCCCAACTTTTGAGCCTTTGAAAATCTTTTATTTATTTGCTAGTTGAAAATCTCATCATCCGCATTTTATTTGAATTTATATTAAAAGCTTAATATGGACTTTAAGGATAAAATAATTTAATATGATTAATCCCAACATCAACAATTGTCAAAACTATTTTATTCAGATTCTATATGATTGGATATATTTTATAGAATTTTTCCAAGATCATTTGCTATTTTCTATTTGCTATTTGCATTTTTCTGGAGTTTCTAAAAAGAGAAATCAAATTTAATTCTTCGGAACAGTGTTGGGCTGAAGGCCAACACTATTCCCGCGCGCTAGCCCATCTCCTCGATCGCCCGCGCCCTCGTCCCTTGGATGTGCGACGCGTGCCCTCGTTTCGATCGAACGCTCGCGCTCGACCCCGCCTTCCTCCGTTGGATGTTCGTCGCGTGGCCTCGCCACGATCTCGCCGCCGCGCTCTCGCCCATCGCCAAAGCCGGTGGGACCGCCACAGGGTCGTCGTCTCCACGCCTTTCTTCTTCCTCGTGCCCGCGACTTCGTCCGCCATTGCCGAAGCTTCAAGCTTCGTCCGACAAACGTGTATTCGTTGCGGATTCTTCACGCCGACTTTACCAAAACAAATCCCGAGTTATCCCGTACCTATTTCTGTTGGAATCAAACCCGAATTCAGCAGATATCCCCGAGAATCAGGGATTTCGAAATCGCGGCCGTTTCGAACTCGAATTGGGGGTTTCCAATTCCGGCGTTCCTCGGGCTTATAAATACCCCCCTTAGGATCGCCCAGTCCGCCGCAACCCAGAGCCGCCACCCTCGTCTCCCCGATGGCCCTAGCGCCGCCGCAATCCAAGATTTAGGGTTTTCGGCCGAGCTTCTTCTCTGGTGAATTGCGCCGCCATTGTTTTCGCCCTTGCCCCACCAACTGCACCACCATGATCAGCAAGGTCCCAGCTATCTCGCACCCTCCTCGTTGCCGAGCATCGCGGAGCGCACTTCGACATAACCCGGCTCCACACCTCTTCTTCCTCGCCACGGCCACCACCGCTGCTTCACCATCGGTAAGGGCACCCCGAGTGCGCAATAGCACGGGAACAATCTGGTACCTTTTCGCCGATGACTCGCCAAACGTTGGTGACCATCGGTCCCGAAGCGCCGCTATCGTCGTCGCCGTTCAAATTTTAGCGCCAAGATGAGCCTCGGTCTTTGGTGTGGCAGCCACGTGGCGCCAAATCAGCGCCAGCACACGCGTGCGTGGCCCAGTCCACCGCGTCAACTTTCCTGAGGCTCGGTGCACTCAGTCCACCGTGAGCCAAAGACTGACATGTGGGGCCCACATGTCAGATTTCTTTTAAATCTAATTCTTTTTCTGGAAATTCTCGGTTGACGCAAGCATTGCGCAATAATTCAATTTTCCTTTATAAAAATAATTCGGGAAATCAAATTAAAATCCAAATTAGGGTTTTAATTATTTTCCAATCTTCCAAGGCCCATAACTTTTGCATCCGACCTCCGATTAAGCCCATTCAAATTTATAAATTCATATAAAATCAAGATATATTTAATGGTGAATTTTATTTAATTTTTAGAGTTTGTTTTACCTCTGTTATTTATTTTTTTTATTTTTTTGTATCGTTTGCGAGTAGGCGTCGATACTTCAGGAAATTTTAGAGAAGAAGGAGCACATCAAGATCAAGACCAGTACCTTGACCTATTCTAAGGCAAGGTATACCTTTGATCATCTTGCAACCAGTTTTCAAAACACTTTGTTTCAATGTATTGCATTCTAATTCAAGTATTTATTTAAATGCTTTTGGGATAGTTATTAATCCAATTTGTTATATCCTCATTGTCTATTGTATGCCATGATCTTTTGTCACCCTAAGTTGGTTCATTATTAGTTGGTATTATCGTAGCACCAACGTGGGTTGGTTAGATACGAGTAGATTGCTTAGTCATGCCACGAGTCATCATTTCATGTGAGTTGCAATTATAAACTTGACTAAATGATTATGGAACTGTGTGATGAAACTGTATGTGATGTGTGCTATTACTCATTGATGGCATGTGTTGCACTTAATCAACAGGGTGAGAAAAGATTTAGACTGAGGCAAGTGGTGAATCTGTGTGATTGGTGGAGCTGTGTGCTATAAACTTTGTGATTTGGGTTAAAACTGGAAGTCTTACCTTAGTCAATTAAGGACTTAACTTTGTGCGCCATTGAACTGGGCCTTACTATACGACCACATGCTTAGTATGGGCTGGGCCTAACTTAGTAAGTTATGGAGTCTTGACTTTGACAACTCAGGTTGTATTTAAGCTGTGTGATGGGCTGGAGGTGTGATATGTCACATCGTGGGACGGTTCGCTGCATCCCTGTCCAACGATGTGTGTTATAACCAAACGTTGTGTGTATCGGTTGGCCGGCAGAAAAGCACATCGGGAGTGTCATTGCTTGAGATCAAGTCTCTGAAAGGTTTTGTTGTGATCAACTCTGATCCGGTTGATTTCATCGTGTGGGTAAAGTATACAACCTCTGCAGAGTGTTAAACCAATCTATTTGAATAGCCGCATCCTCGGTTATGGACATGCTCGGGAATTTCACACGAAGGTAGTTTTTCATAAAACAATTGGGAAGGGTCAGCTGTGTGAGATAACTTGTGCAGCGGTGTGAATAACTTGATTTGACTGTGTGTCCTTTGTGAAATCAAATGTTAAATTAATAGTCTTTATTTGTTTTCAAATTTCGTTTCAATCTATTATCTGTATTCAATTGCAAATGTTGCATTTCTGCAAAATAACCACAAAAATTATTCCTTTGGAATAAGTCATTATGTATAATTGCATTCTGTGGTATGACTTGCGAGTACGGTGTGTACTCATTCTTGCTAAACAAATCAACAGAAGTGGAGGAGTCGTCACCAGCTTTTGAAGAGGAATTCTACGAAGGTTGATCGTTAGGGTCTTGATCCCAGTCAGTTGCCTGTTGTGTATTGATGGGAGTCCGCTGGAGTTTACTTTGTTTCCGCTGTAGTTTATTTCATTATTGTCAGCCTTGCATGGCTTAATAATTGTAAAACTCGACTTTAAGGTCACAACAGTTATTTGTTATCCAAATTACTCGTTTATTTAATATTTCGTTGTATGGAGTTGATAATTCATCAATGTTGATATTGTGTGCACTAGCGTGATCATGGACTAGTGCATAATACACAGAGGGTCTAGATTTGCATATTTGGGTCCCGACAGTTATTCTATTTGAAAAAATTACAGTATTACCTATGCTTGATATGGGTCTCTGGTTGAATAATAATATGCTAATATTAGTTTGGAAAGTGCTAATATGTGCTTCCTAGTCTTAGAGCTAAAGCTAAAATTTGTTCACTCGGAAATAGAAGGGATTGCTATGTTGGACAATGAAGAAAATGAATTCCCTGGGTTATGGAACTTAGATCAGTTGGTAAGTATTTTGCTGTTGTACAAGCAAAAATTAAGCACTTTGATTATAGTTGTCAGTTTTGTTTTCGAGAAAAATAAACTTAACTAGAACATATTTGTCACAGACCTCCCAGTTTCATTTCCTTGGGATTTTGTAAGAAAGAAGACATGGATAGCCGTTGATCCAAACATTTTTCCTTTGTTGTCTAGAGATGGATCTTGCTTCTGCAAATGACTCTCAAATGCATTGGCAGAAAGAAGCAAAATCATCATGACCTGCAACTATTCGGTGGATCAAGGCAACTTCATTGGGGGTCGTTGTCATGTGGTCAATGCACGGAAGGGCTCCAACCAAGATTACTTTGGTTGTGTCCTGGTCAGGTGATTCAGCTTCCAGCCTTCCAATTGATTTCAGTCCGATGTGAAAAGCAGTGAGCTCCTTTGATCACTTCATTCTTTAATTACAAAATTGGGCAAGTTTTTACAAAGTAATGAGCTTCTCGTATCACACCATTCGTTAGTACAGTAACCAGCAAATTGGACATTCGTGATGTTTTATAGTGTCGTGTTTAATTATTTTGTCATGGGATTACAAATATTGAGGAGGCACACCATTGTTGAAAATGTTAGAAATTGATCTTTGTAAGTTGTACACGCGCTTGACTATATTTTAGCTCCAATTTTCTGAAAATTGTATCATGACAATCATATACTTTTACTTTTGAAATTTTGTTGTGATGGATGTCTTTGGTCGGATGTAAAGGGATTCTTTTACCTAGACTCCAAGATACATGTTCATTTTGAAAAAAAAAATGGAATTCTTCTCTAAGGATATCATGAGATGTCATGTAAACGATGTTTTTCGAAATTGAATTTGTTTGGTGCTCTGCTTTTCAGATTGATTATATGTTTAGCTACAGGGCTAAATAACATGTTTTATTGGGGAATTATTTGTGATTGAGATAGTTTTTCCGGTAGTTCTATCTATTATGAGTTTGAGGTAATTTTTTAATTTGGGTTAATGCTTCCTTGTGGTGCTCTATCAGAAAATTATTTGTTCCTTACTATCCATGTGCTCCAACAGTTATATAGTTATCTTACTATGTTCTATCAGAAGATCTATTGTTGTATTTTTAATACCCAAAAATTTAATCGGAAAAGAAGAAAAGAGTTCGGGAGAAGGAGATAATCAGAAAGTCAGAGTTTTTAGTTTTCCGGGGGGGGTTCCGCTTTTTCACGACAACCTGGGTCTTGGGTCATGACCAAGAGGGGAGGGGGACCAAGGGGTGCCTCCCCTAACCCTAGCCGCCCACCCTCTCCCTCCCTTTCCTCCCTACTCCTCCTTGAGCCGCCACCCCTTCCTCCTCCAACCGGCGCCATTGCTGCTCCTTGGTGCCGTCTCGCTGTTGTAGTGTCATCCCCGGTGATTGTAACATCCCAATTTTCAGAGTTTTAAAAATCTTTTAAATGGTTGTAGGGAGGAAATTCACCATTTGGATTTATTTGAATATAAATTTAAAAATCTTAATATGGACTTTAAGGACAAACTGATTTAATGTGCTTAATACCAACATCAACAATTGTCAAAACTATTTTATTTCGATTCTACATGCTTGGATATATTTTATAGAATTTTCTAGAATTTTTCCAAGATCATTTGCTATTTTCTATTTTCTAATTGCTATTTGTATTTTCTAGATTTATTAAAAAGAAAAATATATTTAAATCCCTCGGAACAGTGTTGGGCCGAAGCCCAATACTATTCGAGCCACGCCAGCCCATTCCGCCGCCGACGCTTCCGTTGGATGCTTGACGCGCGTGCCCTCGCTTCGACGGACGACGCGCCAACCCCGCCTTCCTCCGTTGGATGATCGCCGCGTGGCCTCGCCACGATCTCGCCGCTCGCTCGCGCCTCGCCGCCACGCCAGTGGGACCGCCACAGGTCGCTGCTCACGAGTCTTCTTCCTCGCGCCCGCGCTTCGCCGCCATTGCTGGAGCTCCGAGCTTGTCCGACAAAATCGCAACGGTTGCTGATTCTTCGCGCCGACCCCGCCAATTTGTAGCCGTATCTATCCCGTACTCATCTCTAACCAAATCGGCTACCGAATCTCTCTCAATCTCCGAGAATCAAGGATTTCAAAATCCGTCCGTTTCGGACCCAAATTGGGGATTTCCAATTCTGGCGTCCCCCGGGCCTATAAATACCTCCCTTAGGATCGCCTAGTCCGCCGCAACCCAGAGCCGCCACCCTCGTCGCCCCGATCGCTCTAGCGCCGCCGCATTTCAAGTTTTAGGGTTTTCGGCCGAGCTTCTTCTCCGGTGAATTGCGCCGCCGTCGTCGCCGCCCTTGCCTCGCCGACTCCACCGTGCTCAGCAAGTCCCAGGCTACCTCGTGCACCCCTCCTCGTCGCCGGAGCATCATCGGAGCAGCCGTCCGACTAGACCCGAGCCTTCACCACCTCTTCTTCCTCGCCGCCGGACGCCACCGTCATTGCCAGCTACCGGTAAGGGCACCCATGAGTGCGCAAAAGCACGGGGAACAATCTGGTACCCTCCACCACCGGCGAAGTCGCCGTTGTTCGCCGGCGACCATCGGGTCCCGAGCGCCACCGCCGCCGTTGTCGTCACCGGCACACGTCGGCCGATCTTTGGTGTGGCGGCCGCGTGGCGCAGATCAACGCCAAGATCGGCCCAAGTGGCTCGGTCCATCGCGCCAGATCTCCCTGCTTCGGTGCACTCGGTCCACCGTGAACCGAGACCGATATGTGGGCCCACATGTCGATTTCTTTAAATCTATTTCTTTTTCCGGAAATTCTCGGCTGACGCAAGAATTGCGCAATAATCCGATTTTCCTTCATAAAAATAATTCGGGAAATTCAATAAAATCCAAATTAGGGTTTTATTTGATTTTTCAAACTTCCAAAGCCCATATCTTTTGCATCCGAACTCCGATTGAGCCCATTCAAATTTGTAAATTCATATAAAATCAAGATCTATTTAATGGTGAATTTTATTTGATTTTTGGAGTTTGTTTTGTCTCTATATTTATTTGTTTTGATTTCTTTTGTCTCGTTTGCGAGTAGACGTCGATACTTAGGGGAATTTTGCAGAAGAACGAGCACCTCAAGACCAAGACCAGTATCTAGATCTATTCCAAGGCAAGTTATACCTTTGATCATATTGAACCCAGTTTTCCAAATACTTTGTTTCAATGTATTGCATTCTATTTCAAGTATTTATTTAAATGCTTTTGGGATAGTTATTAATCCAATTTGTTACATCCACATTGTCTATTGTATGCCATGATCTTTTGTCACCCTAGGTTGGTTCATTATTAGTTGGTATTATCATAGCACCAACGTGGGTTGGTTAGATATGAGTAGATTGCTTAGCCATGCCACGAGTCATCATTTCATGTGAAATGCAAATATAAACTTGACTAAGTGATTATGGAACTGTGTGATGAAACTGTGTGTGCTGTTACTCGTTGATGGCATGTGTTGCACTTAATCAACAGGGTGGGAAAAGATTTAGACCGAGGCAAGTGGTGGATCTGTGTGAATGGTGGAGCTGTGTGATATAAACTTTGTGATTTGGGTTAAAACAGGAAGTCTTGCCTTGGTCAATTAAGGACTTAACTTTGTGCGCCATTGAACTGGGCCTTACTGTACGACCACATGCCTAGTATGGGCTGGGCCTAACTTAGTAAGTTATGGAGTCTTGACATTGACAACTCAGGTTGTATTTAAATTATGTGATGGGCTGGAGGTGTGATATGTCACATCGCGGACGTTCACGCATCCTCGCCCAACGGTGTGTGTCGCTCCAAGGGTCAGTGTGTACAAATTGACTGACAGGAAAGCACATCGGAGTGTCATTGTTTGAGATGAAATCTCTGAAAAGTTTTGTTATGGTCGGTCTTGCCCCACCGATTGTATCGTGTGGGTAAAGTGTACACCTCTGCAGAGTGTTTAAACCAATCTATTTGAATAGCCGCATCCTCTGCATGGACATGCTCGAATTTCACACGAGGGTAGATTTTCATAAAACAAATGGGAAGGGTCACCGTGTGAGGTAACTTGTGCAAATTGTGTGAATAACTTGATTAGACTGTGTCCTTTGTGAAAACAATTGTTAACTTATTATTATCTATTTGTCTTGAATTATGCTTTCAATCTATTATTTGTATTCAATTGCAAATGTAGCATTTCCGCAAAATAACCACAGAAGCCATTCATTTGGAATAAGCCATCATGTATAAATGCATTCTGTGGTATGACTTGCGAGTACGGTGTGTACTCACTCTTGCTAAACAAATCAATGTATGGAGGATTCGTCACCGCTTTTGAAGAAGAGTTCTCGAAGGTTGATCGTTAGGGTCTTGATCCCAGTCAGTTGCCTGTGGTAAATTGATGGGAGCCCACTGGAGTTTATTTCGTTTCCTCTGCAGCTTATTCTTTATTGTCAGCCTTGCATGGCTTAATAAATGTAAAACTCGACCGTAAGGTCCCAACAGTTATTTGTTATTCAAAGTACTCGTTTATTCTTATATTCGTTGTATGGATGTGATATTTCATCGATGTTGACACTGTGTGCACTAGCGTGATCCTGGACTAGTGCAAAATACACAGAGGGTCCAGATTTGCATATTTGGGTCCCGACAGTGATCCCCGATGTTGCTCCCCAGGATCTCCTCCAAAGTCACCTCCCGCCGTCGTGACCGACCGTTCGTCGTCGTTCTTGTGGCCGGCCATTGGAGAGGGAAGAGAGGAGAAGGGAGGGAGGTCTTCGGGAAGCGGATCAACGTCGTCCTTCAGGTCTACAAGGGTAACAATGAGTCTCACCCGCTGTTTGATATGGTTTGGAGGTAGATTGATCGATTAGTGGTAAACTGTTATGCTGTCTATCAGATTTCAGATTAGATCCAGTAGTTTGCATGCCAGTTTCGGTGTCTTAGAAACAGAATTTGATATTTTCGTCTCCTAGAGTTTTGTAGCCCTGGTTTTTATCTTTCCATAGCCACCTAGATCAAGAGATTCCACCACACGGTTTAGGAGATATGAGTTATTCTTTGCGCAATGTTCTGTGTGTCTAACGAGAAGGAACTGTCTGTTTATTCCTTAATTTTGACCTTGTTATTGTGGGATTCAGAACCTCCACCCAACTAAGTTATTGTAGCATTTTTAATAATATTTCCAGATTGATAAAGATCACCTGCATTGGATCTGTAGAATAAAAGTTATGCTATTTTCTTTACTGCTGTTTTGTGGTCTGGACAGATATCTGTCAGACATTTTCAACTGCTGGGTAGCCAATTGTCTTGGCCGAATCGATAAACCCCATCAACTAGAGTTTCGTAGTTCTGTGCGTTAAGTTTCATTGGGCACTGGTTTCATGTCGTTTTGAGTTCCATATAATTAATTATGAGTTTTCTCGTACTGCTGTCAAGGAGAGCTGTAAGCTGGCTGATTAATGTAATTGTCAGTTTGAACCCGTTGATTGTGTTGGATAGTTAGAGGGTAATGGTAGGACACCTGTAGCTATGTCATACCTTGTATCCTTATTTCGAATATATGTTTGTGTAGGCGGTGAGGCGGTGAATGGAGGAGCACTTCCGTGGCCTCCTAACACGTCACAGCGCGGAAGGCAAGTACCTTGTTTGATTCTATTGAATGTTGATGATTGAACGTGGATGTAATGCTAGACTTGCTAGTCATGTTCATATGCTGAGTATTATTCTTCATTTTTATGTGATAAAAGTTCATTTCATGCCATCCATTCTATGCATGCCATGTTTTCGTTATGACCACGGGAGTAGAAATCAAAAGACCCATCAATTCCAGTATGGGCATGTAAGTCTCACCACTCCAATGTGGGCAATCTTGGACACCCGTATGAAACGTTCTTCATACGGTATTTGGGTCCCCGAACTTTGTTAAGTACGGGCTTAAGTGAACACCGACGGGTGTATCACTCGTTATACCTGTATAAGTTGTTAGCAGTCCATTCTTTCAATGCATCCATCCTTTCCATTCATTCTCATAAGTGTTCAAAGATAAGTTCATAATTCGTATTGAGATTGACTTGTTCATAACCTTGTATATTCAATTGTTTACTGTACTTGCTGAGTTTCGACTCATTCTTGCTTTATTTATTTATTTATTTATTTATTTAGGTGATCATTGATGATGACGCTAGGCGGGACTAGCCATACCCACACTATTCACTCTTTTCACCTTCCTTCAGTTTTAATAATAATATTTGATTATATCGTTCATTCGTAGATTGTTGAATTGTAATAAATAATGTTGATGTAGTTGATGATTCCCCCGATGCCATGGTTGCTTAGTACTGTTTGTGGTCTTTGATCACTCCCTTGTTTTAATCGTTTGGATTCAACCTTTATTACTACTATTACTTTATGAAAGTTTGACTTCTTTATGTTCTCCTATGAGTTATGTTTTGAATTCTTCCGCTTGATGATTACATGGTAGATCCTTTAGGTAGCATCTTGGCTTCCGAATAGCCAGGGTGTTACAGCATTGCTCTCACTTTATTTGAGTAGCCATCATTTTTTTTGTTTCACTGTGCTGTTAAATCGAAGCAATTCTCCCCTATTTTTGTCATTTCTATGTTTGTTATATGTATGTTATTTCCACTTTAAACATAATACAGATCTCTGATGCAATCTAATTGGTCTTGTGGTTTTACAAGTAACGTGTATGCTTCGTGTTCAACACATTTCACCTCCGGTTAAGTTTGGCTACGAAGGATCTTTGTTAAGCATTTAGATTCCACTAATAGTAATCCAACTTCAAGTTTTATCATGTTTTATAAAACTTGATTCGTATATAGAGAGCTCAGTTAAGTTAAAATCTATTTGTTAAAAGGTCTTTGTCCATTTCTTCTAATTGCTAATAGCTTTTAAATAGCACGATTATGTTCTTGATGCATGCTCATGTATGGAATATTACCCCATTGCAATGTATGGGCAACTGACTAGTACTTATTCCGTTCAGAAATATATGACGTTGTAGAAAGAATGTAGTTAATTTTTCTTAACTTTGACCACTAATATATATATATATAGGTTATGTGAAAATGATATAATTAAATTAGTCATGAAAAATATTTTTATAATATAATAATTTTATGAATATATTTGTATAAAAATTAATGATCACAGTTGCACGTTAAAAACCGTGTAGATGTTTGTGTATTTTTCAACATAGGGAGTAAGAGATAAGGAGGGGAGTTTAATGTTGAGAGAAGTCTGTTGAGAGTTTTTTTTTTTGGGAAACTGTGATGTAAAGATAACGACGGTTTTCAACTTTTCATACGGTAGGTTACAAATATTTGCACGGAAAATATTCCAAACCATTTTTTGCCCAGCAACTTTTTTGGGCAACATTTTGTACAATCATTTCCACATTTTAATTGGATCACAATAAACATAGTATGTTTAATTTGAATCAGATGACCGACACTTAGCAATTCAGTATTTTATTTTATGTCACGCATAATTTTCAAAGATAGGCGAAGATTATTCAGATGAATAAGCTTACAATATTAAGTTATGCACACAACTCTCCCAATAACAAGGATTATCCAACTAACCAAGTACAAATACGCAAGCACTTTATTCCCTAACTCGCCTTGTGTAGAGATTTGAGAACAATAGCAGCAGTTGCACAAATTTGATGGTATAGTTACATGGCGTCCTTGGAAAGCCAGTTATGGGACTGCATCCCCCTAGCATTAGTGAGCTCATCCACAGCGTCTCCCCGCTCGAAGACAGCAGCAGCACCCATCCCAGAACCTGCACATTCAGTTGTTCTTGTCATGTTCTATTTTGCTCTCCAATTGAAAGAACATTCTTTTGATGCTAAATGGAATACGGTAATGTACCTATGCACATAGAAATTACTCCGAATCGGCAGTCTTTGCCCCGGCGCTTCATCTCATTGAGAAGAGTACTGACACATCGTGCACCTGCCAAGGAGAAAACATGGAAATGTCATTGCCATTGGTACATACCACCAAAGATAGCTACGCTAATCAACACCCTCAACTGATAAAGAGCAGCCAGTGCTGGTGAGAGCACACATGAGTACGAGACTACGATGTTTGGGGTGAGGTAGTGTCCAAGCGAGTGGTGCACACAAGGTGTTGGGTGATGGGTTGCGGCAGTCAGGAATAGGCAATGTGGGGTGTGGGAGGAGATCAGGAGAGCACAACACATGCACACAAAGAGAGGTAGGTTGGAAGGAATTTAGGAAATTGTCAAAATAATATTATCAAAACAACAGCATGGCTAAGCATTGTTATACGTTTTTTAAATAGCTTGTCAAATAAACCTGTAACATAATCATCTGTGAATAGCAGAAACAAAATACCTGTAGCACCCAGTGGATGTCCAAGAGCCATTGCACCTCCATTAACATTGACTTTTGCTGAATCGAGTTCCAACTTTTTGCAGCAGTACACATACTGTGATGCAAAAGCCTATGTACAGGAGCAAATAAACATTATCCGGCAGATATAGTTTAATCTAGTGGAAGAACTAGATGTAAATATACCTCATTAATCTCAAAAAGGTCAACATCATCAATTTGAAGACCAGCAGCTTTCACTGCTGCGGGGATTGCAACAGCAGGACCAACACCCATCACAGCTGGATCTACTCCAACTGCCGCAAAGCTCCTACATTTGCACATTCAGCTCTCATGTTGAGTCACTTAACAGAAATTTACAATGATTGACAGTATCATAAGCCTCTCTGCTTCAATGGTTAACAGAGAAAGTGCTGAACCATAAAGTTGGTAGTACAACTAAGTGCTCCATATGTTTTTGAGCTATGGCAGGAAAATTGTCTATAGACTATATCGTATAAATGTAACTCATCTTATATATGGCGCACATCATACAGAGAAAATACTGGTACCTGAAAACGCCGAGTATTGGAAGACCCTTTTGCATAGCAACATCCCGTCTCATTAGTAAGACTGCTCCAGCGCCATCACTCACTTGGCTAGCATTTCCTATGAGTTAAAACAACACTAATATTTAAGTGTAAACACAACTAATAGATAATTGCATCCAGTTAGATTTTCCTACTAATTACCAGCAGTAGTGCTGCCGTCTTTAGAAAACGCTGGTTTGAGTTTTGACAGGACTGCCAGTGTAGCATCCGGTCGGATTCCATCATCTGCTGAGACTACGATCTCCTTTTCCGCACCAGTTTTTTGATCCACGATCTTCGCAAGATAGTGAAAGTGTCAGAGAAACACGGAAAAACAACATATTCTAACTTTGGATCGACTGGAATTAAGCTACTACATTACCTTTGTATGAACTGGTATGATTTCTTCTTTGAATTTACCAGCAGCAGCAGCTGCCGCAGCCTTCCTGTGAGACTCAACCTGAACATCAGCAGTTTAAAAGAATAAGAACAAAAAAACATAATGTGCGACATTTCACTCATAATCTCATACACACACAAGTGCACCAAAAAAGGAAAATCAGGCAACTTACAGCAGCTTGATCTTGCTCCAGTCGTGTTATGCCAAACCGTTTTGCAACATTCTCAGATGTGAGGCCCATTGGGAGAAGGCAATCACGTGCTTGAGAAAATAGCTCAACCTAAAACAGTTGGAGATTCCAGTGCAGTTTTTTATCAGCTCAAACATCTTTACACATGCATCTAAGGATAAGAGCTTTGTTGCATCAACTAACAGTTGAATTACTTTGGGATTCACTTGCCCGTCAAGACGAACTTGGTTCACTGTCATGGACTCCAGGCCAGCAGCAATACCTTTAATGGAGAGAACAGAGCTCAGTTGACCAATAGTGTCAAAACAAAAATACTTAAAAATCAACCATCGACAAAGCATACCAATATCATACATTCCAGCTTTAATAGCAGCGGCAACATCTGCGACTGCCTGAAGCCCAGAGGAGCACTGCCGGTTTACAGTCTTAAGAGGAACCACGTCTACATCACACAAAACAAATTAGTCAAGGTGGGGGTAATCGTGGTCCAAATATAAAGGAAAATGTGATAAAGATAACGAAATTACCAGGGAAACCAGCATAGAATGCGGCCATTCTGCATTCAATTGCCCTTTGGGACCCAGGAGCTAAAACAGTACCAACAACAATGTCGCCAACTTCACTCGGGTTCAACTTTGTTTTATCAATCAAAGCCTATAATTGGGAAGCGAAATATATGAGAAGACTACAGGGATGATGAGACAAAAGCAACCAATCCACTAAGTTGCCAATTTGGCTGCACAAAAGGGAAAGAGGGTAACAAAACACAAACCTTGAATACGGGAACCAAGAGGTCCTCAGGGAGCGTATCCTTGAAACCACCTCTCTTGGACTTGCAAATTGCTGTCCTATAAGCACTGAAGACACCAAATGTAGACATATGTTTGACCTCTGTTTCTGGGTAGTAAGTAGTAACTAACAAGAAAATCAATTCAGAAAATTATTCGATTACTACCATGAACCTAGTGTTAAAACTTAAAACCCACTTCCAATTAATTTCTTGTATTCCATAGTCTTTTTTCTACCCCTTTTCCTATGTTTCTAATGTTAAAAGTTAAAATCTTTGCGCTTTGTAACGTTCTCCTTTTCAATAGAGACATGCAGTCCACCTTCATGACTAGCCATATCCAGATTTGACGTGACAATGATCGAACCGTACAAGAACTTTGTCAATACAAAAAACCAAGAAAACAGCCTTGCATTAATTCATTGGTATACACTTATACTACTAGCAGTGTTCTACATGGTTCCACAATTCGCACTACTGCCGCTGTTACCAAGATATAAAATCGAAGCAGAAATCCCCACACCGCTCGCAAAGTGGCGAGTAAAGGCTTAGCTAGAGCCCACCGATCCAAACAGAAGCCAGGAGGCGGCAGGAGGGAGGCAGGCACCACTTACGCGACGATGACGACGTCGTCGGCGAAGCAGGCCCTCCGGTGGTACGCGGCGCTGTCCCCGGCAGCACACGCGCTCGCCTGCCAGACCAAGAAAACACCACCCACATCACAGATCTGGAACCAAACACCACGGGGACAGGAAGATACGAAACGCCTGGATCCAGGCGAGAGGACAGGAGTCTCACGGAGATGGCGGAGGCCGGGTTGGGGTTGGCCGCAGGCTCCAGGTGCTGGAGCAGGATCCTCTGCCTGTTGAGCGCCCTATCCATTGCTCCCTTCTCTCGCCTCGTCGTCTCTCCCCTGTCTCTGTCTCCTCTCCTCGCCTCTCTGCTCCGGACAAGTTGGTCAATTAGTAGTCCGCACCGGCTGGCTGACGGTGACGGGAGACTCGGAGGTGCGAAACCTCTGGGAGGACTCGACTCGGGAGTCTGGAGTCGGGGTCGTGCCGGGGAGTGCTCGGCTCTGCTGGCGTCCCACACGCTGCACGCGGCGGGCCCGGGCGGGCAGGGGCAGAGAAGAAATTTTGGGATATGTTTCCTGTAGCTTTACGAAGTTATATTGTAATATGTTTTATTAAGTTTTATCACGTATCATTGTTTCTCCATATTTTATATAACAAGTTTTATAAAGTTTCATCCTAAGTCTCATAAAATTTTATCTTTTTGTCTAAGATAAGTTTTCAACAGTAACATCGTGTCTCATCAAGTTTCATTAAGTTATTTTTAGAACATGTTTTATTAAGTTTCATCAAGTATCACTGTTTTTTCATATTTTGCAGAGCAAGCTTCATATAGTTTCATGTAGTTTCATGAAGTTCCGTCCCAAGTTTTATATTTTTTTCTAGGACAAGTTTTCAACAGTGACATCGTGTCTCATCAAGTTTCATATAGTTTCGTTAAGTTATTTTAGGATATATTTCATTAAGTATCATTATTTCTCAATATTTTGTAGAGCAAGTTTCACCTAGTTTCATGCAGTTTCATTAAGTTTCGTCCCAAGTCTCATAAAGTTTTATACTATTTCATATTTTTGTCTAGGGCAAGTGTTCGACAGTGGCATCGTGTTTGATCAAGTTTCATATAGTTTCATGTGACATATATGTTTCATGAAGTTTCATCCAATTCTCATGGAGTTTTGTCTTTTTTGTATAACATAAGTTTTCAATAGTGGCATTATGTTTCATCAAGTTTCATTTAGTTTCATCACAAGTCTCATGGAGTTTCATAAAGTTTCATCTTTTTGTATATGATAAATTTTCAACAGTGACATCGTGTTTCATTAAGTTTCATTATAAGTCTCATGAAGTTTCATCTTTTTTTTTTGTATAAGACAAGTTTTCAACACTGACCCCAGATCCTCTCTACTGCCCAGCTTGCGAGAGGCCTCTTATGAAGGTGTTCCATGAACCGAGTCCCCGGTGAGGGTTTTCGTTGAACACCCTACGAGCGGCATCCAGGTCGCCAGCCTTAGCGTAGCAGCTGATGAGCGCGCTCTCGGTGAAGGGGTGGCGCGACCATCCCGCTCGACCGGACCTCCCAGCCGATCCTCACCTCCCCCGCAGCCGTCTCCATCAACCTGTTGTGCGAGCTCGACCGATGCATAACCGACTCCATGTAGCTTCTCTATGAGGAGGCACACGAGATAGCAAGGGGAGAAGCTTCCAGGGAAGGAAGGGATAAGTGTGGGTTTTGTAACATCTCAAAGTTCTGTAACCAAAATTAAAATTATAAAATTATTATTTTATTGAATTTCTTGAGTTTTAAAAGAACTTTATTGCATTTCTTGAATTTTCTAGTGTTTAAAAGTCAAAAAGAAAATTTAAATGAGTTTGAGTTTACTTTGGATTTAAAGTAAAAAAAACTTATTTAATTTCTTGAATATTCTGATATTTAAAAAGGTTTCTCCTATCTTTCAAAGATTAAAAATAGTTATGTGCGAAAAATAAAAGCCAACTTCGAGTTGGAAGTAATTTTTATTATTTCAACACTAATCTATTTGATTTTCAGGCCTTTTTGAAGTCTTCAAAATAAAAATCACCATTTGATTTATCTTAATTTGTTAAACCTCAATTTGAAATTTTAAAAATAAAAATAATTTAATTTTGAGTAAAATAAAATCCAATTAAATAAAAATTATTTTATTCTTTTTCAAGAGTATTTTTAAGCTTTAAAATAAAAGAAACTATTTTAAAAAAATGGATTAATTTAAAGCTTAAGTTGAATTTCTGAATGAAAAATATTTTAAATGATTAGAATAAACTTCAGATAAATCCAAACTTATTTTATTTGATCTATTCAAGTTCCAAAGTATTTCATAAAATTTTCTTGAATTTTTTTATTTATTTGGTTTTTCTTTCTTTTTCTTCTTTTCTTTTCTCTCTCTCTCTGTTTCTTCCTGTTACCTTCTTCTGTCTTCCTCCCAAAGCCAGTGTCGATGCCCTACAAGCTCAGCTTGCCATGGCGCCACGTCAGCGCATTGAACAACCTCGTCCTCTCCGTCTTTGCCCCATCTCCTCCCTCACCTACTCTTGTTGACCCCAACGCGCCTCTCCACCCCGTCTCCTCCCTCACATGTCCTCTTTTTCGCCCCGACCCGTCCGCATCCGCGAGCATCACCTCCACCTAGGGATGAAAACGGATCGGATAGTTTCGATCGATCCGGACGAAAACGGATTCGGATTGTCTCGGATCGGAAACGAATTGAGATATTTTTGTCGGAAACGGAAACAAATACGGTAGGCATGCTATCCGGCGGATACAGATACAGATACGGATTATCCGGATAAGACTAAGTCCGGATATCCGAATTTCGGCCCAAAAGAATAGGATTTCAGCCCAAAAGATAAAATGAGATTTTAATTAATTTCTAAATTTTAGAAAATGCAACAAATCAAATAGCCTTTTAGAAAATAGCAAAGAGGTTTAAAAAAATTCTAGAAAAAATCACAAAAATTTCTTGGATTATTTTGAACTTAATAAAATTAAGTCCAAGTTAAAGTTGGTTTTTTGGCACATAAATGATTTTTAAATCCTGAAAAATAGGAAAAAAAACCTTTTTTAAATCCAAAAAATTCAAGAAATTAATTGTTATTATTTCATTTTCACTTTAAATCCAATAAAATCATAGAAATATCAATAAATTTTATTTTTTACATTTAAAACTAGGAAATTAAATAATTGACTTTATTTTATTATTATTTTCTTTTTAACCAAGAAAACTCTTTTAAATATCAGAAAATCCAATAAAATAATTACTTTATTAATTTTATTTTTTGTAACATAATTTGGGATGTTACAATCATTTGTGTATAGATTAACCATCTAGCCTGATCAATGATAGTGTGAACTAAGTTTTATGTGTGTGATGAACTAAGTGTGAATGTGTGATGACTTGTAACTTTGTGAGTTATGACTTATGAACTAAATATGGTAAACTAAGTGTTATATTTGTGATGAACTAGTTAATGCAATTTGCAAGTGACAATGTTATGTGTGGTTGCTGAAAACATGAACAATTCATGAATGTTTGCATCAAATAAACTAGTTATATGTTTTCGTTAATTTCTGGCGTACAATTTAGGGGGTTTTCATGTTCTAAAAAATATCCGCGACCGTATTCGTTTCAATTCATATTTGCTCCGTATTTGTATTCGATATTATTCGTATCCCTATTCGTATCCGGAGTATTCGTATTCGTATCCGGATCCGAAAAAAAAATATGAAAAAATATGGAAGAGCCATTATCCGTCCGTATCCGATCCGTTTTCACCCCTACCTCCACCCCACTCTGTCCCGTCGATCATGCTATCCCGAGCACCACCCCATGCCGCAAGTTTTCTTCCTACTCACCCCACTATAAAGAGAGCTCCATGCGCCCCTAGAGCTACTCTTCCTTTCCCCCTCACCTTCCTCTTGCTTTTCCCAATTTCTCCCTCTCCGGCCTTTGCCTTGCTGCACCGACCACGTCAAGGCGAGCACGTTAACTTCTTCTTCCACCTCGCGAATTCGCCCTCCTCTCTTGCTTTCATTTATTCACAATCGAAGCTTTACTGTCTGTGGATATCGTGGGGATATGTGCATGATCTTAGAGTGATGAGTCAATTGGCAATGACGTTGTTGGTTTGACGAATCTCGCGTTTTCTAAAAACTTCAGTGCTGTCAGGTCATTGGCGGTCCGACCGCCAAGCCACGGTCGACTGGCCGTGGTGGCCGGCAATGCTTGCTTTCATCCGACCGCCACATTCAAAGTGGAATTTGGGGCTAAGCCAAAATAGGTTGTGTAGGCACGAGAGGGGAGTCTCCTGGATGTGGTCACATAATTTTTGGAGCTCCCAATCAAAAGTTCTATCAATTGGAAAATTCCAGAGCTTGCGGATTTTCAAGTTGAAATTTGGCTAAGTCTCTTGGAGCGGTCCGACCGCCGTTATGGAATCGGTCCGACCGCTGGGAAATCGGTCCGACCGGCATGGTAGGGCGGTCCGACCGGCTTCCACTTGGACTTCGACCATTTTGGCATTGTTGTGTTTTCGTTGTGTTTATTGCATAAGTTTCAATGCTTTATTGTTGCATATTGCATTGTTGAGCTAATGTGGGTCAAGTTGTGAAGAACTTGTTCCCGGAGACGATTTCTTTGTCTATTGCTGTGCAGGTGGCTTGCAGGTCAACGACGTCAATAGTGAAGTGGATCGGGACTACGCTTGGAGAGCTGAGGTCCAGAACGATCATGGATACCAGGTGAGGTCGTGTGACTCAAGCATGGTGCAGAATGGACAAGATGGATCGAACGGGCAGTTCGTTGCAGCTGGTTGGATCAAGCGATGCGGAAGTCGGTGTAAGTCCCTTGGAGGTTCCGATGGGATTCGGACGGGAGAGACTTGCCGACATGATGAGAGCCACTGATCAACCTACACGTGGTGAAGCAGACGATTGCTTCAACATATGTGTGTGTGTATCCCGTTTGTGTTGGGCCTTAATGGGAGCACATGAGAGAAACCCTAGGCCTTCCTATAAATAGAAAGGGGGGAGATGGAAAAGCCCCTTGAAGCACTCATTTGGAAAAAAAACCTAAGTTTTCTAGGGTTTGGAGAGGAGAGGAGAGGTTAACGTTTAGAGAGAAAATCTTTGGTGTGGTCTTTGATTGAGCTCTTGTCCTCCTTGAGGGAGTGGTTTTGACAAGCAACATCTTGAATCAATCAATCTATGCATGTTTGTTCAAGGATGAAGTCTCATATGTTTTCTTCTCTCTTTTGATGATTTTGGTGCTTCGTTGATCCGGTTGTTTTTGGTTGGTCTCTTGACAACATTTACCTTGCTATGATGTGTGGGAATACTCCTAGAACCATCTAAATCTTCAATCTCCCTCAAGTAAGTTTTGGATCAAGTTTTTTATATTTCTAGGTTTTGGAGACTCCTTTGGTAAAACCTAAAAAGAGCAATTCTTTGTTGTGGATCTGGACGATCATCGCTAGAAATAGGTCCCAGATATCCTTTGGGAGGTGTGCTCCAAATTTGGTCAAGTTTCGTCAGTTGAATCAAAAGTTAGACCAATTTTCGTTTTAAATTTGGGCATTGTACAGTGCTACTGGACTAAATCGGTCCGACCGATTTTATACCGGCGTGATCGACCGCCACCACCATTCGACCGCCCCATTGGTCGGACCGGTTTTCGGACCGCCATTTTGCCGACGGTTAGACCGGTCCAGTGAGATCAATTCTACATTGTTGAATCTTGTGTTTAAGGGTGAAATCGGATTCAGCACAAGGCTTCCTCTCTGCATTTACTGATCTTCTTGGCTTTCATGGCTATTGAAGAAAAGTGCGTGTTGAATTTGATTAAAGTTGAAAAATCGAGAAAGCGTCTATTCACCCCCCTCTAGTTGCCTTTCCGGTCCTACACTATCGCCGGTTGAAACTCTTTCCTTCTAGCGTTCCGTCACCGTTGACCATTGCCCGGCAACAACGTCACCACCGTTGGATTCTCCCCATGATGTTCTATGTGGTACTCCCCACGCCTTCGTTGGCGCATCGCCGGAGCACCATCACTTTCTTGTGCCCCAATCTTGGTTTTGCGCGACCACCACCGCGCCGAACCCCGGCGCGACGCGACCACCTTCAACCACTTATGACCACCTTCGACCTCCTTTCGACCAAGCAGTCAAAACTTCCTTTCGACCTTCGACCAGGTAGTCGAAACCGACCAGGTAGTTGAAACCTCCTTTCAACCACATGTAGTCGAAACCTCCTTCCGACCAGGTTGTCTAAACCTCCTTCCTACCACCCATAGTCGAACCTCATTGCGACCAGTCGAACCTCCTTCCGATCATGTGATTTCAAGACTTTCGAGAGCCCGTTCTACTTCGTTCGAGCTCTGATTCGACTGATTCAAATTTATACATTCATATAAAATCAAGATCTAGCTACCTATACTAGAGTTATTCAATTTGGAGTTTATTTGAATTTTATTTGAATTTGGCTTATTTTCACATGTAGATTTTGACGGCTTCGGAGAACCGGATTTTGACGCCGTTAAAGAACAACAACTAAATAAGCAAGGCAAGTTACATCTTTGATCATATTTGAATCCCAATATTTTAAATTATTTAAATTATATTTTAAATTATTATTGCATACCTATTTATATTCAAGTTATTTAAAATCCTTATTTTAAAATTTTAGTTATTTTCAATTCTTTTGTATATCAAAATGTTGCTATTGAAGTAGTCATACCTTGATGCTATAGTTAAAATCTAGTTGGTACATTAGTATGAACTAGACACATTGTAAAGGTTTATGCTTAGTCAAAGCTTAGGCAAAAAATATTCAATTTAGAGAATTCAGCCAAATGATCAACTATGATTTGACCATAGAAAATTTAGAAAATGATTTAACTTGGAAAATAAAATAAAAATTGGTTTGGACTCAGGCGAAATGGATGTTTGGATGGTGTACGTTGATGCATATGATCGAGTTATTTCCATGATCGAGGTCCATGGGTTTTATGGAAAGTCGCCCAAGTCAGTTAAGGATCGTTCTTCGAGCCGCATCTTGTTAAGCCCCATCGTACTACCACATGTATATTTGTATCATTTCACTGTGGTTATGCCATCCGGTTGCGGGGTGTCTTTATGACCTACTTTTATGTATTCCCACATGTGGCAAAAGGAAGCTTAAGTCCGGCGGGTTTCCATCCAAATGAAGCGAAACCTTAGCGAGATGGAACTACGGTGGGATAGTGCATTGTAAAGACCTTGTGATAATCTCTTAGTTGCACACTTTCAGAAGTGTGTGAAACGGACATTACGAGTGATTATCTCTTGTGGGTAAAGTTGTACAATCTCTGCAGGCTGTTGAAAACCATTCGAATAGTCGTGTCTGTGGTCATGGACATGCTCAGCAAAACCACTCAAAGTTAGAATTTGGTTTGATTTTAAAAGACTATATTAAATGATTTTGGATAGTTTTATCCAATTGGGAAATTGGACGGTATGCTATGTGATAGGAGGGTATTCTTCACCACTCTTGTGTGAATGTTATCTGACTATAAAACTTGAGAATTTAGAAAATGAGTTTTTAGTTATAGATATATTCTTTGGAATTTAGTACATGTATTTAAAAAAACATCGCTTTGTGCAAATTCAACCATATATGCATTATTTTGATATACCCCTGCATGCATTATAATTCTGTTATTGGGTGTAACTTACAGAGCATGGTTGTTTGTGCTCACCCTTACTTAATGCAAATAAATTTCAGAGAAGGACTTCACGTTGTCAAAGATCTCGACAACTAGGTCACTACCCCAATCGATTGCTTGTGGCACATTAGTTGGGCTCTCCCACTGTTCAATTGTCTTCCGTTATGTTCTTATTTGTTAGTTTGTAAGTCTTTCTTGTAATCAACTTTGATATTCATTAATAAAGCTTTGCGATTATGGATGTTACCATATTTGTTTACTGTGTGAGCTAGTCACCGATCATGAGACTAGTTCAAAAATGCACAAAGAATTTGTGGTGTTAATCCTGGGTCCTGACAGGTTTGGTGTACTGTCATGGTGTACTGGTGTGGGTGGTGGTGGTGTGGAAGAGGCGTAGGGGAGGGGAGACTACGGCTGCGGAGGAGAGGGGCACAACACGAGACCAGTGGGACGCACTATATGGGGATCCAACGCTAGATTGCTATTCTGTTGGATCGGCTTCCATGCTATAGTGTTCTTTAGCTTTTCCCTTATCTAAATGCATGCCTAGGAGTCAAGATGCTGAGGGTAAGTTTCTCTTATCTGTGAAAGGTCATCCTGGATGGAGCCGATGCCCAAGAAATTGAGGCCCTCGCATGCCGAGAACTGTCTAATGTCTCGGTTATTTTTTACTATGTTTTGGACATAGACACGATCTTTAATACACATATTTGACAATTATTCTTTCTAGTTATATGTTATTAAAACAATTAAAAATATAATGATACGAGTGTTCTTTATGATCAATCTAGTGATATCATTTCCACATGATAAATCCAAATACTTCAATGCATATTAATAGTCAAAGTTTTAAAAGTTTGGCGTCTAAAAAAAATGGAGGGAGTATATTGGAATTTGACAGCCAGACGGTGATCAATTACCTTCTCCAATGAAAAGACCAACACTCGAAGATCAATTTCATTGTTTGGGTAAAAAGACATTTTGGTGAGCGGCTTCCATCTCCGAAGATAAAGAAGTTTAAAAGAGAGCAAAGTTCTGTGGCACATGAGCTCACACAGCTGGCAAAGCGCACAAGGCATTGTGTTGTTTGGCGCAATTCCTTTCTTATTTTTGTGTCACACAGTTAACTGCTCATGACTGTATTTTCTTACCTAAGTAATCAATAAAACTATCTTTTCCTAAAAAAGCATGTGTTTTCCGATAATGGTCATTGCACGCACAATGCCTCCGGAGACTCCCGTAGAAGAGCAAGCATAGTTGTCCTTTTAATGTTGTTCACAAACAAGAATATGTTATGCCGCGCTTGCTCCTAGAGTAAGATCCACTAGAGACACCTCAAAATATTCGACAGAAATGTCCATCAAGGGACTATCATGTCAAAGTTGTAACTCTAAATATCGATTACATTTTGCATGCAGAGTTGGGAGTTGGGCTATACTTTTCTAGACCGCCCAAGGCCCATCCTTAGACTCACCGCCACATGTTGTGTCGTGCCGTGCCGCGCACGCAGGCCTCTCCCTTGCAAATGGTGACTGAGGCAGGCGGGCGGCCATGCGTGTAGCGACGACGGCAGCCGACCTTGAGCATAGACGCTGTGTGTCGGGCTCGTGCTGGCTGGCATGGCATACCATCGTGTCAGGCCAGGCATCGCCGGTGACTATTCGTGCCGGCCTGGCGAGCACCGGACCGTATCACCGTGGCCTGAGGCCCGTCGTGTGTGTGTGGTGGCGCGGCCAGACTCTAGCTCTAGCGTATGTACGCTATATTACTTTGACTTCCTACAATACTACAATCCTTGAATATATTTTTTACTTGATGATAGAAAGAGAATGCTAAATTTAGCATCCTTTTCCCAAACTAAAACACTAACAACATTAAGAAATGTAGAGCAAGAATAATGCAAAATTTGAATCAAATCCCAACAGGACAATGGGATTTTTTTATGGATTTGGTCAAAAACAGAATTCATAATAAGGAACTCCAAACCGTAGCGCATAAACTCGGTTTGGTTTTCTCGTCGCAAAAGCTAAAGGTAGCGAGACCTTGCAAAATTTATCCACCTCTAAGGTGGCGGCAAGTAAGAGAGGGTGGCGACGATAGCTGCGTGGGTGTTTGCCTCCTCATCCACGACGGCAGTGGAGGCATCACACTCTGTTGGACCGTAAAGGCGACTAGAGGGGGGGTGAATAGGAGCACGCTCACTTTTTCACAAATTATGAACTCAATACAATTTCACTCCAGTAGCTATTAGAAAGCTATGAAGATCAATATACCAATCTGGAAGACTAGTATTGAATCCAATAAAACCCCTAAGCAATGCGACAATAATCAACAAGAATCAAAGCAATACAAATCTTGGCGGTCGACGATTATGTAGTGAACCAGTCGGACCGATTGTTGGCGGTCGGACCGCTGTTATCTTGGCGGTCGGACCGCTCCAAAATCGGTCGGACCGGTGGTGACGGGCGGTCGGACCGGCGATCTGTAACCGATCTGAAGCAGATAAATCGGCCGATGACGAAGTTGCAATTAGGTCTAACTTTTGATTCTCAACTCCAAACTTCACGAAACTTTGCACACACCTTCTCTATGCTATTGAGGACCTATTCCAATCGAATATTATGATAATTCTTGGAGCGATCTTGAGCAATTGCCAATTGATTAACAGAAGGTCTAAAATCGGGCAAGAACGAAAACTTGATCCTAAAACTTGTTCGTGAGAGATTGATGATCAAGATGATGCTAGATAGATTCACACATATCACAGCAAGCTAATTCACGTGAAAGAATCAATCACAAACTCGCGGATCAAAGAAAACCCTAAAAACACGAAATTGAAAGCAAGAGCGAAAAGAGACTTATCTCAAGCAAACCTTGCATAGATTGATTTCGTGATTGTTCTTGGATTACATCCACACCATCATGGATCGATGGACAATCAAGGATCACGAAATTCACCACAAACCATCAAGAGCCCTTGCCTCCACCTCAACTCCCTAAAGACAATTAGGGTTTTGAAAACATAAAAGGCGAGAGAGAGAGTGCAACCACCATCTCCTCCTATTTATAGTGGAGGCCTAAAACTCTTAGGGTTTGACTTAATTTGGCTCCGTTAAAGCCCACCAACAAGCGGGTCACACACGCACGCTTCGCGGCGCCGTCTTTAACCTTTGACCTAAACCGCTTCACCATGCGTCATGGATTCGCCAATAGGTCACCCTTGTCCATCTTGTGTCACGCTTGAGTCGTTGACCTCACCCGCATCGTCGATCGTTACGAACCTCAACTCTTCAAGTCTAGTCCCGATTCTCCTCGCCGTTGACCGTCGTTGACCACCAAGCCACTGCACAACCACGCACAAGAAAACACGTATTCGGGAACAAGTTCTTCACAACTTGACCCATGTTAGTCAAAACATGCATCATGCAAATCATATGCCATGAAACCAATGACTTTGACCTAACAAAACAACATCGCCACGGTTGGTGGCGTTCAAGTAGTTCTGGCCCGACCGCTCGGGTGAGCGGTCGGACCGCCCATGGCGGTCGGACCGCTCCACGTGAGCCGTCGGACCGCCTAGAGACTTAGCCGAATTCAAGCCCAAATTCAAACCTTCGGAAAATATAAACGAATAGAACTTCTTCGGAGACTCCAAAATTATGAGACCAAGTGCATTGGAATCCCTCACTTGCCTACAACACCTATTTTGGCCCACTCGATTTGACCACTTTGGTCATCGCCGGTCCGATCGCCCCTCATGGCCGGTCCGACCCATTTAGGACCGATCGGACCGCCGTGCAAGGACCGGTCGGACCGCCTCGCCGATAAGCTCAGAACTTTGTCGAAAAGCCGTGAAACGACAAACCGTAAACGCCATTGCCAATTTGTCACATCATCCTAAGATCTGGAACATATACCCATGAAATCCACAATCTCCCCCTTGATGAACACATTGGCAATTATCCAGAAAATGTAAGTAAGAGGTTTGAAAACGAGTTTACTCGCAGTTTTCGCACAAAGGTACAACTTGGTCCATAAGCAAGAAAAAGCAATGAAAATGACCAAGCTGGCATCAGAATAGTATAGGCATGTGAGACAAAGCAAAAATAAGCATAAAAACTTTAATTTCCAGAAACGGATCAAAATTCTCACATGAGGTCCATATGAATAAATCATTGTTCAATTGACCTATGATCATTGTGAGTATAAAAGAATGCAATTCAAGTTCAGAATATTCAATAAGATAATAAGAATGTAACTCAAGAACTCCCCCTCACTATGATCATCAAATTTCAAATTTTTAGTTTCTCCCCTTTGTATAAACTTCTCCCCCAATCTTCTCATTAACACATCTTCTCCAAATAAGAGTAGCAAAGAAATATTACACATCATCTCCCAAAGAAATATCTTTTCATTTAACACATCTTCTCCCCCTTTAACAATGGATTCATCAAGGAATCACACCTTCCTCTCATCCAGAGATAATAAATATAGAATAAAGGAAGAAGTAGAAACAAAAGAAGCATGAAAAGGAATATGCATGAAGTGCAATGGAGTGGCTTCATTTTTTTGTATTTTTTCAATTTTTGATTACAAGAAGCTTTGGAGATTACCCAAAAGAACAAGCTAGTATCTCTAATATTGCACAAACAAACATATCAAGCTGATGAAGCTAGCAAGATCATGGTAAGACATATATATCAAAGCTAAGCACAAAGGCTCAAAAGTAAAGCAGTAGATTTGATCAATTTAAGCAACGCTTCAAATTCAGCAAGTTCATCAACAGAGATCCTAAAGTGAAATTGGCCATGTCAAACTGTCAAAGTGAGATCAAAAATCTAACAAAGACCACATTAAGAGTCAATCAAGTCCCGTATTGAATCATTTTGCTCAATATTTTGTAAACGCCCATTTGTCAACATTTTTCTCATTTGCATTGAATATTGAAGTTGACTAATGATCTAACTTAGTGACAAGATCCTGGACTAGGAGCCATCCACAAACTCATCCTAAGCTTCGACCAAAAGTTGTTTAAAGGTATATCTTAGTAAAGAAGATCACGGACTAGGAGCCATCCACAAACTCTTTCTAAGCTTCTACCGGGCGACAAATCTTGAGGTTCATGTCATTTCGACAAGCGATCCCCATGAGATCGTCGGTTCATCAAACTATCTCCAAGTTCATGTCATTTGACAAGCAGTCTCGTAAGAATAGTTTGGCACAATTTAAGCATAAGACAATCTTGATTTTCATTTTTCACAAGAGCATTTTTAGAATCTCAAGAACACAAAAGCTCAAGTAATGGTCAATTCTAGATCAAAGAGCTAACAAAGCAATTCTGACAGGGCCAATTTCACAAGAGGAGTACTAATTACGCAGCTCGCTAAAACATCCACAAATTGCAATTTCTTAGTTTTGAGTTGTTTAAAAGGTTCTAGCTCATATAGCAAAGACTTAGCTACACATGTAAAAGCATGATAATTCTAGCAAGTCAAAGAACTAGACATGACATTGAGCAAGAATTGAAATACAAAAGCTCTAAAGGGTAATAGACAAAGCTTCATGAAAATTAAAAGATAAGCTGAAAAACTTATATTACAATGCATCTTTTTGGATTTTTCATACCATTTGTTGTAACCACTTGATGGAGTTTCCATATGAATGCAATATGACACAATGAAATGCAATTAAAAAAACCTAAAAACCTAAAAAGTTCGAAAAGATCACTAAGTTCAGAAAAAGAACAATAAAAGATCAAAAGAACAAGGAAAGATAAGAAAAGATCAAACTCCCCCTCAAACCAACCCATAAGGATAAATTACCCTAACTCGCTTCTTAAGGAGGAAAATGCGGTTTGATCTAAAGGCTTGGTAAGAATATCGCCAATTGAGCTTGGACTCTCTGAAGTGCATCACAATATCACCTTTTCAACATGATCTTTAAGGAAGTGAAAGCGAATGTCTATGTGCTTAGTCCTAGAATGTTGCAATCGGTTTTTAGCAATATTAATAGCGTAGTGTTATCACGAAAAGAGGAACACTAGCAAAGTTTAACCCATAATCTTTCAAAGTGGGCGTCATCCACAAAATCAGCTCTGACAACTAGCGTGACTACATACTCGCCTCGTGATGGATTGTGCAATGTAAGACCGCTTCTAGAAGACCAAGATACAAGAGAAGTGCCTAGGAAGTGACAGTGCACGAGGTACTCTTCCTATCTAACCGACACCCGCAAAATCGAATCAAAACCTCTAATGGACAAAGTCAAGAGCGGGAATACCAAATGCCATATAAGAGGGTAGAGTGTAAATACCGAATATAAACTTAACGGCTTGGCGATGGGAAGTTCTCGGAGGCGCTGAAATCTTGCACAAAGGCATACCGTGAAGTGAATGTCCGGTCTCGAGGCCGTCAAATCGAGAAGGGAGCCGATCATCTTTGCGGTACTCGCGTTGATCCACGACTTCTCCTTCCTCATCAGGATCCAAAACAGTCGAAGTTGCCATGGGAGTGGAAATTGGCTTGCAGTCACCCATGTTGAAACGTTTTAGTAAATCTTTAGTGTACTTCGTCTGATGGATGAAAGTTCCTTCCTTGCATTGCTTGATTTGAAGTCCCAAAAAGTAATTAAGCTCTCCCATCATACTCATCTCAAATTCCCTAGACATAGTGTCAGAAAAACTGGAAACAAGAGCATTAGAAGAACCACCAAAGATAATATCATCCACATAAATTTGAGCAAGCAGGAAGTCATTGTCACGCCTCAGAATAAATAAAGTTTTATCCACTTTACCCATCTCAAAATTATTTTTAAGCAAGAAGGTCTTAAGTCTATCATACCAGGCTCTAGGGGCTTGTTTAAGACCATACAATGCTTTGGATAGCTTGAAAACACGATTTGGATATTTAGGATCCTCAAAACCAGGGGGTTGCTTAACATACACTTCCTCATCTATGAAACCATTTAAAAGGCACTTTTAACATCCATCGATATAATTTAAAACCTTTTGATGCAGCAAATGCAAGCGAGAATCACGAATGGCTTCTAGTCTAGCAACAGAGCAAATGTCTCATCAAAATCTAACCCCTCAACTTGGTGAAACCACGAGCTACCAATCGGCCTTATTTCTAACCACGAACCATCCTCACCTTGTTTATTCTTAAACACCCAGCGGGTTCCTATAACATTATGACCACTAGGAGGTTCTACTAGGTTCCAAACTTTGTTTCTTTCAAAATTCTCTAACTCCTCATGCATGGCATTTACCCAACTAGAATCGGATAAAGCATGTGATATATCACGGGGTTCAAAAGAAGCAACAAAAGCCGAATGAGAGTAGAGATTTGGATCATTATACAGGCGAGTGACTCGCTCATGTAGATTACCTATTATCCGCTCCGGAGGATCTTTGTCTTTGAATGCGAAGTGGGCGCCGGGTGAGATGTCGTTTCTTCGACCTCATGAGTATCTGCGATGATGATGATCTGGCGGGAGCCTCAATCAAGGTGAAGTAGGCGTAGCGAGTTCTTGTATCAATATAGGCGCCTCGGCGTGAGCAGATGAGGGAATGACATTAGCCGTCCTCATCTTCCTCCACAAAAATGCTCTCTCACACTGTAAATTATCTCAGAGCAATTGATCTAGCTCGTGGCTAGTCTCATCAAAAGTGACATTACAAGTCTCCCGAATAATGTTAGTCTCAATATTAAAAACTCGAAAACCCCTCGAATGAGCGGGATAACCTGAAATACCCCATCAAAAGTTCTTGATTCAAATTTATCTAAGTTGCTGTCTTAAGAATAAAACATTTTGATCCAAAACTCAAAATGCGAAACAGAGGGTTTTCTACCAAAGCGAAGCTCATAAGGAGTCTTGCCTAAAGAGGGTCTCAAAAGACACGATTTACAATATGGCAAGCGATAGCAATAGCTTCGCCCAAAATCTCCTCGGTGTGCTATACTCATCTAGCATCGTCCTAGCCATTTCGACCAAGGTTCTATTCTTCCTTTCCACCACGCCATTTTGTTGAGGGACGTGTGGAGAAGAGAAGCGATGCTCAATACCACGCCAAAGCACAAAAGAAGCAAAGAAGCATTTTTGAACTCCGTGCCATTATCATCGCGAATCGCTCTCAAAGCACCGAAGCTCGAAGCCAAGCGAAGAACAAGGTCATGAAAATAACCAAAAGCTTCATCCTTTGAAGTAAGAAAGAACACCCAAGTATATCTAGAAAGATCATCGACTATGACAAGAATATACCATTTTCCACCGACTGACCGGACTCTAGCAGGACCAACAGTGTCCATATGAAGCAACATGTCAGTCGGTCCGTCATAACCATAGTCACGAGAAGGGTGTGGCGGCAACTTGTTTGCCATGCCTACAAAGCGCACATACAACATCTTTGATGACTTTGAGCTTAGGCAAACCTCTCATGAGATCAAGGTTGCTAACTCGTGTCAGATGATCAAAACCAATATGCCCCAAACGTCGATGCCAAAGCCGTAAATCGAGAAGAAGATGTAAGCAAACATTTAAGAGATCCAAAGAAGAGATTACGAAAAATCGGCTCCAAAAATTCTACCAACTCTAGAGATTCCAAACACAAGCTCACCAAGAGAATCAAGCACACGACAAGCATTTTTCTTAAAAATAGTCTCATAGCCATCATCAAGAAGTCGGGAAACAGAAGGAGATTATACCTAAGCTTGTCCACAAGAGCGACATCCTTTAGAATGAATTTGTTGTTCACCCTAATTGATCCTGTTCCTTCAATTCGCCTTGTGTATCATCTCCAAAGGTGATGAAGTCATCACTGTTGCTCGCGTAAAAGAGGTGAACCATTTTGAGTTCCGGTCATGTGGCGTGAACATCCGAGTCAACGAACCACGTGTTCTTCCCTTTCGCGATAATCCCGAAAATCAAGGAACAAAAGAGCGATGTGTCTCAATCTTGGGATTAGATAAACAAGATTTAGGAATCGATCTTCGAGACACACGTCTGCAAGGAGTATACAAACCGAAGTACTATCCTTGATTTCATTTAACATTCGGTTATGAGCAATGTTTAAATTAAAATGAGACTTGAATCGTCCATGGGCGGTTTGATCAAACTTTGTCTTGGCGGTCGACCGGTGACCAAATCGGTCGACCGGTGACCACCGGTGATCGGACCGCCAATCGATACACATTAGAATTAGGATGTCTAGAAACATAATGATTTGCATGAGATAAAAATCCTAATCCAGGTTTATTCTTTTCAGTGTTACCATGTCTCATAGAAGCTCTAGGTTGCATGAATGAAATTCTATCAAAATTTTTCCTATCATTTTTCAACCTCGCCAACAATATTCAATCAAATGTCCACCTTTTTGCAATAAGTGCAATGGTACTTGGTACCACTAGAAGACGCACCATTTGAATTAATACAAGGTTGGGCAAAACCTCGCAGATTTAAAAGATGTTTTTGCGAGTTGGGTTTTGAATTCAATTAAACCTTTTCCAAGACTTGAATGACTTTTGGGTTTGAATTGTCTTGAAAAGAATTGAATCCTAAACCTTGCTTCTTATAAGGAGTTTTAGACTTGTCAAGAATCATGTTTAATTGTTTCTTACCTTTAGAAAATTTTTCTAATGTATCATGAAGGTAAGCATTTTCTTTTCTCAAGTTAACACAAGAATCACAAGTTTTATCCATAGATTTTTCCTTATACAAAGCAATTTCAAGTTTAAGAGTGGAACATGAAGCACAAGTAGTATTTTCAATATTGTCCTTAAGCTTTGCATATTTGACTCTAGCAGCTTCTAAGATATCTTTGATTTCACGTTCTTTTTCTAAGCATGAAGTGCAAGGGCTAGAATCAAAAACATCAAAAGCAATCAATTTACTAGATTCTAAACATTTTTCACAAGGAGCACTTTTAATTTCATTTAGTTCAGATTTAGCATTCTCAAGTTGTTGTACACAAATATTATGAGCAGATTGTAACTTGGTAATTTCAGAATGCATAGCATGACAAGATAAACATTCATCAGGTTCAAGAGTCTTAGCAGTTTTAAGCTCTACTTTCAATTTGTTAATCTTTGACTCTAATTTCTTATTTTTTGTCATAACAAATTCTAGCGCTTCATCTTGACTAAGCAATTGCTCAACTATAGAATCATATTTAGCAGAAAGCTCATCATAAGAAAAAGATACCTCATCATCATCAATGTCGTCGGTGTCAGCCATGAAGCACATGCCGTGAAGTCTTTGGCCTTCCTTTCTTTTGCCTTGAGGATCTCCTCCTCCTTGTCCTCCTCACTCCCAAAGATCCACATCGCTCAAGGATTGATCCTCAAAAGCGGCAAGGACCCGGTGAGCAGCCTTCACAAGCTTATTTGCCTCATACCTTGATTTGTTGAAAGGAGGCTTCTTCCAAGCTGGCTTTCCTTCCTTATGATTGCTCTTACCTTTAAGCTTGGGGCAATTTGCCCGGATATGATTGAGCTCACCACATTCATAGCATGTTACCGGACCACCTCTCTTTTTGTTTCTCACATTATTGTAGGCCTGTGAATTTCTTAGCTAGAAGAGCTAACTCTGTTTGAGAATACTTTCAAGCTCCTCTTCATGAATAGCGGATAAACAAGCAAATGAAAATCCGTAAGAAGATTCACAAGAGTCATCAAAAGCCTTTTGAGAGGATCTGCTACCAAAGCTAAATTATCTTTCTTAGGATGATCAACTCTTTTAATTTCATGAGTCTTGAGTTTACTATAAAGCAATTCTAAAGTAAGACTTGAAAGATCAACATTTTCTTCTATAGCAAGAGCTTTCATCTCCCACTCCTTGGTGTTGATTGCGGCCAAGAGATGGGTGGCATTTTCAGATTGAGAATATTCAATATCAACGACTTTCATTTGATTAATTACTTTATTAAAGCGATCGAAAATGTCATCGATGCTCTCTCCAGACGCATCTCGAATTTATTGTACTCACGCTTGTAAACAGCTTGGCGCACCTTTTTGATTTGGGACGAACCCTCATGATATGTTTCGAGAGTGTTCCAAATTTCATCTTGTGATTGAAAGATTGCAAATTCTATCATATTCTTGTCTACCAAGTGCACCATATAAAAGATTCTTAGCCTTATTGTTGTTAGCCAAAAGAATTGCGAAGCGTGTAGCAATTTCGGGAATAACCAATGGGCTCTAACAACATCCCAAATAGCTTGTCCTCGCTCTCAAGAAAGACGCGCATACGATTCTTCCAATAGGCATAGTCGTGCCCATCGAAGATATGCGGTTTAGTAGAAAACTTATCCATCGCCAAAGTTCGGTGGCCTGTTAAGATCAAGATTGAACTAACCGGCTCGATACCACTTGTTGGACCGTAAAGGCGACTAGAGGGGGTGAATAGGAGCACGCTCACTTTTTCACAAATTATGAACTCAATACAATTTCACTCCAAGAGCTATTAGAAAGCTATGAAGATCAATATACCAAGATCTGTGGAAGACTAGTATTGAATCCAATAAAACCCCTAAGCAATGCGACAATAATCGACAAGAATCAAAGCAATACAAGCATCAAGGCGGTCGATCATTGTAGTGAACCGTCGGACCGATTGTTTGGCGGTCGGACCGCTGTTATCTTGGCGGTCGGACCGCTCAAAATCGGTCGGACCGTGGTGACGGGCGGTCGGACCGGCATCACGTAACCGATCTGAAACAAGAAATCGGCCGATGACGAAGTTGCAATTAGGTCTAACTTTTGATTCTCAACTCCAAACTTCACGAAACTTTGCACACACCTTCTCTATGCTATTGAGGACCTATTCCAATCGAATATTATGATAATTCTTGGAACGATCTTGAGCAATTGCCAATTGATTAACAGAAGGTCTAAAACCGGGCAAGAACGAAAACTTGATCCTAAAGCTTGTTCGTGAGAGATTGATGATCAAGATGATGCTAGATAGATTCACACATATCACAGCAAGCTAATTCACGTGAAAGAATCAATCACAAACTCGCGGATCAAAGAAAACCCTAAAAACACGAAATTGAAAGCAAGAACGAAAAGAGACTTATCTCAAGCAAACCTTGCATAGATTGATTTCGTGATTGTTGCTGGATTACATCCACACCATCATGGATCAGTGGACAATCAAGGATCACGAAATTCACCACAAACCATCAAGAGCCCTTGCCTCCACCTCAACTCCCCTAAAGACAATTAGGGTTTTGAAAACATAAAAGGCGAGAGAGAGAGTGCGTGCCACCATCTCCTCCTATTTATAGTGGAGGCCTAAAACTCTTAGGGTTTGACTTAATTTGGCTCCGTTAAAGCCCACCAACAAGCGGGTCACACACGCACGCGCCGCGGCGCCGTCTTTAACCTTTGACCTAAACCGCTTCACCATGCGTCATGGATTCGCCAATAGGTCACCCTTGTCCATCTTGTGTCACGCTTGAGTCGTTGACCTCACCCGGCATCGTCGATCGTTTTGAACCTCAACTCTTCAAGTCTAGTCCCGATTCTCCTCGCCGTTGACCGTCGTTGACCACCAAGCCACCCGCACAACCACGCATAAGAAAACACGATTCGGAACAAGTTCTTCACAACTTGACCCATGTTAGTCAAAACATGCATCATGCAAATCATATGCCATGAAACCAATGACTTTGACCTAACAAAACAACATCGCCACGGTTGGTGACGTTCAAGTAGTTCTGGCCCGACCGCTCGGTGGCCGGTCGGACCGCCATGGCGGTCGGACCGCTCCGTGAGCGGCCGGACCGCCTTAGGACTTAGCCGAATTCAAGCCCGAAATTCAAACCTTCCGAAAATATAAACGAATAGAACTTCTTACTGGAGACTCCAAAAATTATGAGACCAAGTGCATTGGAATCCCCTCACTTGCCTACAACACCTATTTTGGCCCACTCGATTTGACCACTTTGGTCATCGCCGGTCCGATCGCCTCATGGCCGGTCCCGACCAATTTGGGACCGTCGGACCGCAGGTGCAAGGACCGGTCGGATCGCCTGCCCAAAGAAGCTCAGAACTTTGTCGAAAACGCGTGAAACGACAAACCGTAAACGCCATTGCCAATTGTCACATCATCCTAAGATCTGGAACATATACCCATGAAATCCACACACTCGTAGAGGAACTCCATCTCCCCCTCCCCTCCGGCGGCGACGGTGAGGAGGAGACCGCCCATTTCACGTGCAACACCACCATCCTGTGCACTCTCTCGCCTTGAAGTTTCTAGAAGTTCCGACTGCGGGGGCGTGTTAGACAGGATGGTGCCTCGGCTTCCTACATGCATGACGCCTTCTCTTCCGAGGGGTCACGTGTTCACACGATAGCTGTGCGCTTTCACACGATAGCTATACGCGTTCACATGATAACTGCACACGTTCACATGATAGCTGTAATCTATATATGTGTAACTCATGCTCTCTGATTTTAACAATTAAAGATAGCGTTACTTTCACCACAAACTGCGGGTTCGTGCTTCACACAGTTGTTAGGCTCAATAGATTTGCTTTTATTTAGCAGGCACAACGGTGGTAGCTGAAGCTCGTGAATTGGGAATAATTGGCTTCGATTATCGTATCCACTCTCCAGCAGTTAAGTTAGATTGAACCAACTGATATAGTTGATCGATGATAAAACCATGTGGTTTCCTTGTTTGTTATTCATCCCAAAAGCTTGGATGTCTTATAACTGAAGATTCAGGATAGAGGATAACACGTGCCCTTGTTTCTCCACTTACGCCTTAAATGATATCGAACTGCATGGTTAAGGTTTATGGAAATAGCACAGTGACTTGTTATGCTATAGGATTGTCAAAATTATGCAACAGTTTGGGAGTAAGTTGGGAGAAAATTAGCCGCTCTGGCTCCGGACTGGCTAACCAGATCAACTCCCTGTCTCCCCACCACCTCCTCTTCAACACGATCTCCACCGACTTGGCGCGATGCTATTTGTTAGTGTCTTTTTCTTAATACAGAACTTACGAATTTGCGGCTCCAACTCCGGACTGGCTAACCAGATCAACTCCCTGTCTCCCCACCACCACCTCTTCAACACGATCTCCACTGACTTGGCGCGATGCTATTTGCTAGTGTCTTTTTCTTATTACAGAACTTACGAATTTGTGGTTAATGGTTACATTCTTTGTTGAATTTGGCAGTGCCTAAACTGCAAGGTGAGCCAGAGGACATATCTAAAGAGAAAGCATGAATGGCTGCATCTCAGGTACTTTCATGTTTCTAAATACTACATTTATTGAGATAAACGCAACTAAAATAATTAAGGGTGTGGATATCGTGGGGATATGTACATGATCTTAGGATGATGAGTCAATTGGCAATGACGTTGTTGGTTTGCTGAATCTCATGTTTTCGGAAAAGCTCCAATGCTACTCAGACCTCAGGCGGTCAGACCGGTGGCACTGGCGGTCAGACCGGCCATGTGGCAGTCCGATTGGCAGCACTGGTGGTCAGACCGGTCATGTGACAGTCCGATCGACAGCTCTGGCAGTCCGACCGGCCAGGACTTTTGAGTGAGTTTGGAGCTAGGCCAAAAATAGAGGGTGTAGGCAAGAGAGGGGAGTCTCCTGCATGTGGTCTCATATTTTTTGGAGCTTTCAGTCAAAAGTTATATTCATTTGAAAATTCCAGAGAGATCTCGGATTTCCAGGGTGAAATTTTGGTTAAGTCATTTCGGGCGGTTTGACCGGCTCATACTAATCTGTCTGACCGGTTTGAGATCGGTCAGACCAGTTTCCACTTGTTCGTCAGCCATCTTGGCGGCGTTGTGTTTTGGTTAAGTCTAGTGCATGAGTTTCAATGCTTTAATGTTGCATATTGCTTGTTTTGAGCTAATGTGGGTCAAGTTGTGAAGAACTTATTCCCGGAGACGATTTCTTGGTCTATTGCTATGCAGGTGGCTTGCAGGTCAACGACGGTCAACAGCGAGGAGGATCGGGACTAAGCTTGGAGAGCTGAGGTCCAGAACGATCATGGATGCCGGGTGAAGTCATGTGACTCGAGCATGGCGCAGAATGGACAAGATGGTTCGAACGGGCAGTTTGTTGCAGCTGGTTGGATCAAGCGGCGCGGGGGTCGGTGCCAGTGTCTTGGAGGTTCCGATGGGATTCGGACGGGAGAGACTTGCCGACATGACGAGAGTCGCTGATCAACCTACACGTGGCGAAGCAGACGATTGCTTCGACTGTAATACGTGTGTATGTGTCCCGTTAGTATTGGGCCTTAACGGGAGCCCATTAGGTGAACTCTTCTAGAACCTAGGTCTCACTATAAATAGAGGGGGTGGTTGCCAAACAGCCCCCAAGCACTCCATTAGCAAAAACCCTAGTTTGGTTTAGGGTTTGGAGAGGAGAGGTTAGGTCCTAGAGAGGTGATTTGGGTCTGTGCTCATGGATTGAGCTCTTTCCCTCCTTGAGGGAGTGGCTGTAACAAGCAACATCATGAATCAATCTATGGATGTTTGTTCAAAGATGAGTCCTCTTGTGTTCTTTTGATGATTTTGGTGCTTCCTTGATTCGGTTGTTTTTGGTTGGTCTCTTGACCTCATTTACCTTGCTGTGACGTGTGAGAATACTCCTAGAATCATCTAGATCATCAATCCCCCATGAGTAAGATTTGGATCAAGTTTTTTGTTTTGCTTGGTTTTGAACCCTCCTTTGGTAAAACTTAAAAAGGTCAAATCTTTAACGTGGATCTGGACGATCGTTGCTTGGAATAGGTTCCAGATATCCTTAGGGAGGTGTGTTCCAAATTTGGTCAAGTTTCATCGGGTAAATCAAAAGTTAGACCGATTTTTATTTTGATTTCTGGCCGTCTTGACTGGTTCAGTCGTAATATCATACCGATTTCATAACAATGGCCGATCGACAACCAATCGACCGCCTTGATTGGCCACCGGTCTGACTTCACCAGTGAGTTTAATCTCCATATTTTTGGGTCTTTTGCTTGAGGGGTTAATCGGATTCAGCACAAGGCTTCCTCTGTGTATTTACTGATCTTCTTAGCTTTCATAGCTATTAGAGAAAAGTTGGTGTCGAATTTGATTAAGGTAAATATTAAGAAAGAGTCTATTCACCCTCCTCTAGTCGTCTGTCCGGTCCTACAAGTGTCATCAGAGTCCGGTTAGCTCTTCTGATAGATCTTAACCGGTCTTTGGAGCCATGGTGACTGATAAGTATTCGATCAAACCACATATTTTCGATGGAGTTGATTTTGCTTACTGGAAGGCCCACATGCAGGCCTATATCGAGGCTCCAGGGCACACAATTTGGCTTAAAGTAAAAAATCCTTATGTCGTGCCAGCCGATGACGATGTGATCACTCCAGATGTGGAGGCTAATAGCAAGGCTCGAATTTTTCTGATCCAAGGCCTTAGCCGATCTGAGTTTGAGCGTGTTGCTCATTTGAGGTCTGCTCATGTGATCTGGCGGACTCTCTGTGATTACCACGAGGGCTCCACTGCGATCAAGGAAGTGAGACAGAACCAGCTCAAGAAAATATACTCCAAGATCGAGCAAAGGCCTGGTGAGTCTTTAGATGAGCTGTGAGGAAGGTTTTCTAAGATTCTTCATGATCTTCGCGCTGTTGACCTTGTTTTCTCTGAGTCTGAGAACGCACGCCAGCTTTTGGGTGCTCTTGATGTGAAGGTCACATCCATCAATGACAACACTGTCATGAGTGAGCTTACCATGGATAAGCTATACTCGGGGTTGAAGACGAATGAGATTGATTTCATCTCGCGTCTCCCCAAGACAGAGTCGATGGCTTTAGTGGTCGACTCATCTAAGGGTAGTTCATATGATTCTTTGGATTTAAGCACATCTAATTTTTATTTTTTAGTTTTGCATTCTTTGAGTGATGAGCAACTGGAGAAACTACCTGAGGATGATTTAGCCCTCCTATCCACCAAATTCTCGAGAGTTTACAACAAGGTGAGGAACAGAAGGAGAGGTGACCATGTCACATGCTTTGAGTGTGGTGAGCCAAACCACATTCGCTCTAGGTGCCCCAAGCTGAAGGACTCTCGGAGGCGTCCTCAACCTAGGGATGTGAAACCCAAGAAGTCAAACTATCGCAAGTTCGTCAGTCGGGTCCTTGCCGCTTTTGAGAATGTTAATATAAGCGATGTGGACTCGGAGACGGAGGACGACGAGGATGACTCCCGTGGCAAGAAGAAGGCTCAGGACTTCACCAGCATGTTTTTCATGGCCAAGGACAGCCACGACATCGACTCCTCCAACGACGACGATCCTTTCAGCGATCCCGATGAGGTATGTCCTTCACTTGCTGATATGAAACGTGCTTTGGTTCTTGCTGAACAGAAACTGCATAAGCAAGCTAAATTGATTAAGAAATAGGACACTATGATTGATAACTTGAACCTAGAAGTTGTTAGGCTCAAATACATTAATTCTGATGATATTTGTGATTCCTGCACTAGCTTGCTTAATGAATAGACAAGCTTAAAATATGCTCATTGCTCTGTTGTGAATCAATTGAAAGATGCTCTTGATGAACTAGAATCTCTCAAGTCTAGTTCTGTTTGCATGAATGCTATTTCTCTTGATGAGACTGCTGTAGATGCTATCCCTTTATCTTGCTCTAACTGTGCTTTGCTTGAATTAAAATTTGATAGCGCTATGAAAGAATTGCAGAAATTTGATAGCGCTATGAAAGAATTGCAGAAATTTGATGCTAATCACACTTGCTCTCATTGCAAGAATAATAGGATTAAAATGAAAGAGATAACAGAAATGGTTCTTTACTCTAAATATGCATCATGTGAAAATTGTCCTAAGTTCACAACTGAAATTGAAGCTCTAAACAAGACACTAGAAGAAAAGGCTAAAATTAAAAAATCTATGACCATTACTGCTTCCAAGAAAGTTATTGACTCTACCTGTTGTGTCTTGCATGCTGAAGTTGAAACAATTGTTGATAAGATACAAGAGACTTTTAGAGATAAATTGAAGGAGCAGTTGAATAGTATTAGGGATTCCTATTGTGTGTCTTGTGAAGCTTTGAAAGTTGAAGTAGCTCTTCTTAAGAGTAAGTATGATGAGGCAATCAAGTCTAGAAAGTACACTATATATGAGGATTTAGCCAAAGAGAACGATTAACTCAAAGTGACTCTTGAGAGGTTTACTAGTGGGAAAGAAGAACCTCAACATGATTCTTGACAAATCTAAAGTGAGTATTAAGAATAGTGGTCTAGGTTTTAATTCTCTAGAGCATTCCAAGAATCATTCACATAAGATTGTAATAGTTGTTGAGAGTGGCCTGTTTGAGGTAGAACCCCCTAAGCCATCTAAGGTTGTCTTTAAATTTGCAGGTTTTGCCCAAACTCTTTCTAGCAAGACAGGTGCTTCTGCTTCATCAGGCCAGACCCCTCAAAGGGTCAAATACCATTGCACCTTCTGCAAGAAAGACGTCCATATTGTTGAGTTCTGCTTCCGTAGAGCCAAGATTGAGAGAAAAGAGAGGATGAGCGTTTTGAGAACCATTAGAGGAGTTTCCTCACCTGTTGTAGTCTCTAGAGCCAGGCAGCCTGTTTTTCCTACTAGACATAGGACTAGGTTTGTAGAGGACTTCTTTGACTCTTTTGGTGGGTCTAGGCAGCGTTCTGGTTTAGGATATCGTGAGGAGAAACCACGGGTAGCATCTAGACAGGGGAGTACCGATCTTTTGGTAGATCGTTTTGGAGAGGTCTAGGTGGTTCTCGTGTGCATTCTTATGATTGTGTTCCTAATCATTTCTCACTGCGTCTCATCGTTGTTCCCGGACATCGTGCGACTCAAGATCGATTCCCGATCTCTTATCTCTAACCCGATCTCGAGGCATGTATGTTTCATGTTTGTGCTTTTTAGGTCCGTCGTGCGAGGAAGGAGGACATATGGCTTGTTGACTCCGGGTGTTCTCGACATATGACTGGAGATTCTAGATGGTTCTCCTCCCTCACACGTGCATCCGACAATGAAATGATTACCTTTGGGGATGCTTTTACCGGGACTGTGACAGCCAAGGGCACTGTGCGCGTCAACAACAAGCTCATGCTTAAGGATGTCGCTTTGGTAAGTAAGCTGAGGTATAATCCGCTATCTATTTCTCAGCTGCTTGATGATGGTCTAGAAGTAAGGATTAAAAGTGGTGAGTGTAGAGTTCTAGATTCCTCGGGTGAGCTTGTCTTTGAGATCTCCAGGTTTGAGAGGATCTTTTGTGCTAATTTCAGTATTTCCTCTGCTTCTAGTCCTAGATGTCTTGTAGCTTCTGATTCTCGTGATATATTTTGTGGCATCGTAGACTTGGGCATATAGGCTTTGATCACTTGTCTAGGGTCAGTTGCAAGTATTTGGTTAGAGGTATGCCTAGGCTGAAGGCTGTTAGAGATCTTGTGTGCTCGCCCTGTAGACATGGTAAGATGGTTTCTGCTTCTCATCCACCTCTTACCTTAGTGATGACTGATGGACCAGGACAGCTTCTGCACTTAGACACTGTTGGTCCTTCTAGAGTTCAGTCAGCCGGCGGGAAATAGTATGTGCTTGTGATTGTGGATGATTTCTCCAGGTATTCATGGGTTTATTTTCTGGTTTCTAAGGACGAGTCATTTGGCTTCTTTAGAGAATTGATCCTTGGACTTGCTGTTGATCTTTCTGGAGCCTTGAGAGACATTAGGAGTGACAATGGGACAGAATTCAAGAATTCTTCCTTTACTACCTTCTGCACTGATAGGGGAATTGAGCACTAATTCTCTTCTCCTAGAGTTCCCCAGCAGAATAGTGTTGTAGAGAGGAAGAACATGACCCTTGTAGAGATGGCTCGGACCATGTTAGATGAGCATTCCACACCTAGGAGGTTTTGGACTGAGGCGATCTCCACTACTTGTTATATCTCTAATAGGGTTTTCTTGAGATCTGTGATTGGCAAGACTTCTTTTGTGCTTAGATTTGGTCATACGCCCAAAATCCCTCATTTCAAGATTTTTGGTTGCAAGTGCTTCATTCTTAAACATGACAACCTTGATAAATTTGAATCCAGATGTTCTGATGGCATATTTATTGGATATCCCGCTCAGTCTCGTGGCTATCGTGTATTTAATTTTGACACTAACAAAATTGGTGAGACTTGCGAAGTCACTTTTGATGAGGCTAGTCCTGGTACTAGACCCGATCTCGCAGTACACAGTTCCCGAAATTGAGAAAGCATCTTCGTCGACGATGGCTCTGAGGATGAGCACCCAATCCATCCTCCAGTCACATCTGAGATGGTTGGAGAGCCTGCTTCCACTACTCCAGCTTCAGCTGAGTAGCCTCCTCCTATCTTCACCGACGATCTGAGTGGCTCTGCTCCTACCTCCACAACTCGTGAGGTAGAGGCCACTTCTGCACCAGGAGCTCCTCTTCACATTCAGCGGCGGCATCCACCTCAGCAGATGATTGGGGATCTTCAAGAGCGAGTCACTCGCTCCAGGTTTATTTCTCCTGATTCTCATGCACATTCTGCTTTTGTTACTTCTTTTGAACCCCGAGATATCACCCACGCTTTATCTGATGCCTCTTAGGTCAATGCCATGCATGAAAAGCTTAAATTTTTTGAAAGAACCAAAGTCTGGACCTTAGTTGAGCCTCCTTCTGATCATCATGTAATTGGGACAAAATGAATTTTTAAAAATAAGCAAAGTGAGGATGGGTTGGTTGTTCGCAATAAGGCTAAACTTGTAGCTCAAAGTTATTCCCAGGTAGAAGGCTTAAACTTTGAAGAGACCTTTGCTCCTGTAGCTAAATTAGAAGCCATTCGCATTCTACTAGCTTTTGCAACATGTAAGGGTTTTAAGTTTTATCAAATGGATGTTAAAAGTACTTTCTTAAATGGTTTCATAGAAGAAGAGGTATTTGTCAAGCAACCACCTGGTTTTGAAAATCATAAGTTTCCAAACCATGTTTTTAAACTCTCTAAAGCCTTGTATGGATTGAAGCAAGCTCCTAGAGCTTGGTATGACAGGCTTAAGAGTTTCTTGCTTAACAATGATTTCAAAATGGGAATGGTTGATAAAATTTTGTTCACTCTCAGGCATGGCAGTGATTTTTTATTGGTTCAGATTTATGTGGATGATATCATATTCGGTGGTTCTTCTCATACTTTAGTGTCAAGATTTTCATATTCGGGCTTTAGACTCTGGTATTCTTCTTCTTCTGCTCTCTCTATTCGGGCTTTTTCTGATGCTGATTTTGCGGGGTGTAGAGTAGATAGGAAGAGTACTTCTGGCACTTGTCATTTCTTAGGCACATCTCTTATATCTTGGTCTTCTAAAAAATAGTCTTCTGTTGCACAGTCCACAGCCGAGGCCGAGTATGTAGCTGCAGCCAGTAGTTGCTCTCAGGTTCTCTGGATCTTATCTACTCTTCGGGACTATGAGTTATTTTTGGGTAGTGTTCCTCTTTTCTATGACAACACTTCTGCCATAAATATTGCCAAAAACCCAGTGCAACATTCTAGGACTAAGCATATTGACATTCGATATCATTTCCTTAGAGACCATGTTGAGAAGGGTGATGTTGTGCTTCACTTTGTTGATCTGAGCAACAGGTTGCGGATATTTTCAATAAAACTCTTGATTCTTCTCGTTTTGCTACCTTGCGGGGAGAGTTAGGGGTTGTTAGTCCTCTTGGCCTGTTTTGAGTGGGAGTTTGCTCTTTTTGCATTCATTGTATCGTAATGCATTTTAAAATTCATACATCTTGCATTGTAATATAAACTTGTGGAGCTTTGATTATTATCCTTGTATGGCTTGTTTTCTTATTTTATACCATGACATGTCTTGTGCTAGTCTGCTAGAGTTCTTTGATGGCTCTTCGTGTTTAACTTAGCCTTTGGCATGCTAGCTTTATTATCTGTGGGCGAATTGAATCAAAACATGACTTGTCGGATCTTGTGACCAGTTTTGCTTTAGTGATCCTTTCGTGATTCATACCATGTCATATAGGATAAACTGAGTCTTGAACTTATTTTGAGCTGAAAATTGAGCTTTGTTAATTCTAAAGTCAAGCAAATGAAAAATGAGCTTTTCTGTGCGAAAAAACTGATCTCACCAATTCTTTCTCATGAAACTACTTGCCATTGCACTAGGCATGAACTCAGGGGGAGTTTTGGATGACCTAGATCACTCTTTTAAGTTTCATGCTTGAGATGGTCGCGGCAAGGCTTGAGATCTAGCACAATGTTAAGAAAACAAAAATGTCAATTGGTTGACGCTTAGGAGGCAGTTGTGGATGACTCCTACTCCAGGACTTGCTTTACTAAGATAAAATCAATTATTTTTATCAAAATACTCAAAGTGCTAATTGCTTGAACAACTTGCTTCATAATTGAACTCATAATGCTCTACATTGACTCAGTATGGCTTATAGACATGAATTGACTCATTTCTGGATACCTTTAGTGAAACTATGATTTTGAGTAACTTGTCATGCTATTAGTTCATTCAATCTCAGATTATTACTATTTTGGCATTAGCTAGGAAAAACGAGATCTACCCTCAGGACGGCGGAAGTTACGACCAAAGGGAGCATGAGGACGAAACTCAGAAAACTCAGAAAAACCAAGTCCTCGATGCTGCCCAAAATCATCAGATGGACTAGACCTAGACCTCGTGTTGGTCTTAGGTGCACTCAAGATCTGGGGCTGACCCTGAATGTGCCTAAGAGACTCAACACGGTCTCTACGCGCGATCTTGGCGCGCCTGAAGCAATGATCAACTAAATGTCCATCTTTCCGATGAAGGTGCAATGATACTCGCCTCGAGGGGTCAAGCCGCAGTGGAATCACCTTGTCGTCAAATCCTTTGAACAAAACCCACGACTTAAAATTGACTTTCTCGATCCTGGCTTAGTTTTGATCACACACGGTGCTATGGTTTTGAGCACGACGGTGGATGCTTCCTCATATCCTCCTCGGATATCATATCCTAGACCCCGATTAAATCTGCAAATTTTAGATTTGTCTAGAATGAGATTGAGCTTCTTCTTGCCTCCTACAAACCTCTCGAGAGTGTTCATAAGATACCGACACTCCCGAAGAGAGAGGTGCAAGAAGAGCAGGGGAAGTAGGAACAATGAGAGGGTAAGGGAGCGTAAGAAGAACCAACAACAGAGGAAAGATTGGCTTGTGCACGCACACCGACTTTGGGGGACAGATCCCATCGCTAGCAGATTGGTTCACGTTACTAGGCGCCTCTACCAAACCCTTAGACTTCTTCCCAAAGACACACAATACAAGCGGATGATTGTGTCTCTAGAAGGTCCTTAGTTAGCTTCACACATTTTTCATCCAAAGCAACCAAATCACATTTTAGTTTATTACAATGATTGCAAGGTGAGCTAACAAGGTCCTTAGAAGCATCTTGAGCCAATTTGTTATCGTGATCAATCATTTCTTGAAACCGCTAGATACTGATTCTAATTCAAATAGCTTAACTTAGGACAGTTTAAACAAGAAACAATAGGCTCTAGTAGCGCAGCTTGAAATTCAGCAATTTTGTGATCTGCCCGTTTTAGGTTCATCTTGAGATTATTACAATTTTCACAAGTTTCAGGCAGATCAAGCAACATGGTATAAAGACCTCTAAACGAATTGTCCTTAACCTCACATGAGGTGCAAGCAGTAGCCTCAATAGAAGTGGGTGAAGGAGGTGCTACCCTACTCATCTCTAATTCAGCAAGAAGGCTAATGTTCTCTACCTTAATCATGTCAAGTTCAGAGGACACACTATCATGTAAGGTCCTTAGTTTTTCCATGTCATCAAGCAAGGCACAACAAGTGTCACAATCATCACGGGAGGGAGCAGATGTAAGTAAAGTAAGCTCCCGTGATAGTCTAGCTACTTCCTTCTCCAACACAGAACATTTAGCCCTAGACTTAGCATGGAATCTACCTAGCTTAAGAAAAGCATCATTAAGCTGGTCATAAGTGGGACTAACCTCATCTGAGTCGGAGTACACATTGTCGCTCGATTCGCCCCGAGGGCCATGAAGCACATGCCGGAGAAGTTGCCGTCGTCCTTGGGATCATGATCTTCCTTCCCATCATCGTCACTCCACCCCTCCACCTCGCTGGTGTCCAGTTCGTCGAGGGCGGTGAGGACGCGATGGAACAGCTTCTTTGCCTTCCCAAAGTTGCGGAACTTCTTCTTGCCTTGATCAGGTGCTGAGGGCTTCGTGTTGCGGTTCTTGTCGATGTAGTCGTTCTTGCTTGGACCGCCATAGTCACCTTTGCCCTTCCCAAGCTTGGGACAGTTTGCTCGGATGTGGTTGGGGCCACCACACTCAAACAAATCACAGACCTCCTCTTTTACCATCCCTCCTCCTCTTGTAAGCATGGGAAAACTTCCGAGCTAGGAGGGCTAGTCGCTCATCCTCAAGTCGCTCTAACGATCATCGCTTATGTCACAGAGAGCAGCTAGGGAGAACCCACGTATCGACTCAGAAGAAGATCCAGAAGTGGGATCAGTGACTAAAGCCATCGACTGTGACTTCGACCTTCGAGAGACAATGTCAATCTCGTGAGTCTTGAGACGCGAGTACAGCGCATCAAGAGTCAGGGTCGAGAGGTCCGTGCTATCTTTGATGGTAGTCACTTTCATCTCCCAAACACGAAGATCAAGTGCAGAAAGCATCTGTCGAGCGTTATCCGAGTCGGGGTATGTAAGACCGACCGCTCGGAGGTTGCTCAAAATCTTGTGAAAACGCGAAAAGCACTCGTCAAGAGATTCACCAGCAAGCATCTCAAATTTACTGTATTCACGCTTGAACTGGTCTTGTCGAACCGTCTTAATCTGAGTGGTGCCCTCATGGTATGCATCGAGGGTCACCCAGATGTCGTAAGCAGAAATCAAATGAGAAATACGATCAAACTCACTTCTGCTCAAACCCTGAATGATTATGTTCCTTGCCTTAGCATTTGCCTCAACATCGCCATGTTTCCGGATTGATGTTCTCATCGGCAGGAACAAAGAAATCTAACCTTCACCTTTCTCCAGATGGCATACCCCTGAGCCTGGATGTAAGTTTCCATTCGGCTCTTCCAGAAGGGGTAATCCAGACCATCAAAAACTGGAGGCTTGGTGGAATACTTGTCCGTTGCCATGGCTCAACCGACCGGTTAAGATCTATCAAGAAGAGCTAACCGGCTCTGATACCAATTGAAGGACCGAAATGGCAACAGAGGGGGGGTGAATGGTGCAATAAAAATTAAGAACTCCCCTTTACTGTATTTAAAGCAAATCTACAAAGCCCTCTGGATCTCTTAAGAAGAGTGAAGCAAAATCAGAGAATCAAAATAAACTTCGATCGCTTCGCCGAAATCGGAAGGTCCGATTCTACCCGTGATAGTTCCGCACTCCGTAGTTCCGGATCTCATGCGGAAGTTCCGCTCATGATAATTCCGTAGTGGACAATCGGAAGTTCGATTGTCCCGACCAAGAACAATCGCTCGGGTTTTCCTAAAATCCAAAGTGCTCAATCTTGAATGCTCTTCTCGGTCAAGTTTCACAGAAATCATCCTAAGCAACATCTTGACCTCATGGAGAAGAATCGCAAACAAAGATTTAACAAACAACCCAAAATCGGATTTCTTGAAGAAGGGCAAGAAAGACCAAAACCCAAATAGACACGATTCTCGATTCCTAGTTCATGAAACTTTGAGGATACATTAGCAATATCAAAACGAATCTAGATATCAAGTTTCATGCTATTTCATAAGACGAATCAAAAGATATGCCAAAACCCTAGATATTTAACATGAGAACAGAGAGAAAGAAGAGGACATAAACAAGTAATCAAAACTCAGAGTTTCATTGATAGATATCAAATGTTTACATATGGAAACACAGAGGAAAGATTACATAAGATTTCAGATCATACTCTCCCTCTCAACAAGCTCTCAAAAAGCAAAACAAATCTTTTTCTAGAGCTAACCCTAATTTTCTCTCCAAAAAGTCTTACCCTAACTCCAGGGTTCTCCCCTATTTATAGCCTTTGCTAATGGGCCTCCAACCCATTAAGCCCGCTACACCCGAACGGAGCCGCCTCCACTTTTGCCGCTTTGCGAAAAGACCCTTTCGCCCCTTGCGCACCTTCTGGAAGCCTCCCGTACACCTTGTTGTCCACAACTCGCAACCGCTTCAAGATTCACGCCGTCTTGACACATCCCGACCGCTCGACCTCAACGCCTCCTGCGCTTAGTCCGTCCACGTGTCTCGCCACGACTCCATCTTGATGCCCCGCAACAACACGCATAAAAACACATCACATAGCATTGCACAATATCATAGCATCAACAATTGTATAAGACTCAAACTCATACAAAATCAAAATCACAATTTAATCTTCTCGCACGCTTACGACACAATCGGAAGTTCCGATTTAACACAAAAAGTTCCGATTTCGAACATCCGCATTTGTCAGGAATATCGGAAGTTCCGCGATCAACACTGCGGTACTTCCGATATCCGGAACAACCGACTTCCCAGATATTTAATTCCGATTTGATATCTCAGAGAACACTTAATGTCAGAATTATCGGACACTCCGCTACCCCTTGTGCGGAAGTTCCGATTTCCTTCAGCCGAACTCAAAACCGAGATAAATCGGAAGTTCCTCTTTCCAACATCGGTAGTTCCGATTAATCGGAACTTCCGCTCCATACACAATGTAGTTCCGATTTCCTGAACAAACCGAAACAGTTCAAACCAAAACCTCAATTCTCAATCTAATCAACACACTTGTCAATTACTCATCACTCAGTGGAGGACCTCTCACATGGTCTCTCAATCTCCCCTTGATGAGTATATTGACAATTACCAAAAGCATAAGATGAGTTTGAGATTCCAACAACCAAGGTCTAAACAAGAGAAATTAAGCACAAGACCAAGTTGACACAAAGAAAAAGACTTGAGATGAGATGAAAGAGCAATTTTCGCAAAACTCAAGGCTTTTCTTCGAAGGCTTTTTCACAATCATTCTCCCCTTTGGCAATAAAATCATCAATATGTAGAAAAGGGAAGAAAAGACTATATGATGTTCATTTTAAGCATTAGGAGCCATGTAGATTATCCAAAATGACTATTAGAGTATTACACCAAGCCATAACACGTAAGAATGCTATCAAGATCATGACAATCGATGTATAGAAGAGCTAAGACAGAAAGTCCATAATCGATTAATGATCCATTCTATAGCAGTCAAATAAGTCAAGATTGAAATCTAGCTAAAGATATCCAAGGATGATGCAAGCCATGTCAAATAATCTAAGTTGAACCAAGAAGACTCATATTGAACATTTTAGAGTGCTACCATTGAAGAAGGACTCATTTTATCCAGACTTGGTCTCTTTAGAGATAAGCAATTTTAGCACATTTTTCTTTTAGAAGACTTTTTATTTTAAGGCTCTTTAAGGTTTTATCTCAAGAAAGCAAGCTCGACTAGGTGCCATCCACAACCGCCTCCCGAGCTTCAACCATTTTTTTAAGCCATGTGCTAGATCCCAAGCCTTATGCGACCACCCAAGCAACAGACTTAAGGAGGTGATCTTAGGTCATCCAAGGCTCCCCGAGTTCATGCCTAGTGCAATGGCAAGCCGTCTCATGAGAAAGATTTGGTGAGATCGGTTTTTCGCACAAAAGAGATCATTTTTGCTTTTGAAGTTTTTAGACCAATGATTAGAGATAAGTCATGTTTCTTAACAAACCGACATAGCTTACTCAAAAGTTCAAAAGAGATTCAGACTCAACTCGACCTACTTGACATGGCGAAAATCATAAAAGGATAGTTTTAACTGACTAGTCTCAAGAGCTATCATGACAAGATTTTAATTCAAGTTTAGCATTTTAAATACCTTAGCATGGCAAAGACTAAACTACACATAAAAAGTCATGATAGATCTAGCGCTTTAGCATAAATCATGGCAAGATGTAAAAAGTGAAAATGATCATAAGGGATAATAAACAAGGCTCCATTTGATTATTATGCAATGCTTGATGAAATACACAAAAATCCAGATTCCTTCGAATGAGATGCATCTTTTAATTCAAAGGTTGAGTTATGACACAATTAAGAATATGAAATAACCAAGAATAACTCCCCAACCAAAGGAACAAAAGCGAGAATCGATAAGTAAAATGAGAAAAGGCGTCCTTTAGAGCATAGAAAAGATATAGAGAAAACTATCGCCGACATGATTCTTATCTACCCCATATGATTCTAGGACTATTAGGTGATCTACACAAACACTAAGGAGCAAACACTGTCCTGTCTACCCAAGGGTGGCCCACCCTGCTAGAACCTATAAGAAGTGAGTAAGCTCTACTTAGAGAGGAAGAGACAACTAATAAGCAAGATCCTAGAAGCACAAGACAAGAAGTAGCAATAAAGCAATTGTGGCAAGAGAAGTACTCTAACCTATGCTAGAAGGACTTTGACCCAAACATTAAAAGAAATGCAACGAGAAAAGGAGTAAGTGTATAATATGATATAATATAATATAATACAAGAGTAGCACAAAGCTCCCCTCACAAAGATCCGTAAGGACAAACCACCCCAAGCTCTCCCAGAGTGGCAAACCGAGAGTCATCCCAGAGGCTTAGTGAAGATATCACCAACCGGTGCTCACTCTCACAAACCGGAGCACAATGTCACCCTTTTCTACATGGTCTCTAAGAAAGTGATATCGATATCAATATGTTTGGTCCGAGAATGTTGCACTTTGGGTTCTTGGCAATGCAAATCGCAGACGTGTTATCACGTAAGAGTGGAACGCAATGATAGATAACCCGAAATCCTGCAGGTCGAGACCATCCAAAGCACTTGGCTACAAAGAATCGGTCGCACAGAACGCACTCGGCCTCTGCAGTGGACTGCGCAACACCGGATTGCTTCCTCGACGACCAGGAGACAAGAGAAGTGCCAATGAATTGACAAGTGCCAGAAGTGCTCTTCCTATCTATCCTACACCAAATAAATCAGACGGAGAAGGCTCTAAGAGATAGACAAGAAGAGGAGGAGTACCGATACCATAGTCAATGGTAGCTCGAAGGTACCGAAGATGCGCTTCACCGCTTTGACGGTGAGATACGCGAGGAGAAGCTCAAACCGAGCACAAAGACACACAGAAAAGTGTATGTCCGGTCTCGAGGCCGTGAGGTACAAGAGAGAGCCAATCATGCTCCTAAAATCCTTTTGGTCAACAGGTTCGCCGTCTTCATCTGGATCCAGAGCAGCTGTAGATGCCATTGGAGTTGATATCGGCTTTCCATCATTCATGTCGAAACGCTCAGAGGTCTCGAGTGTATTTGCCTTGATGAAGAAAGGTACCTCCCGAGTCTGCTTGATTTGGAAGCCAAGGAAGAAGCTCAACTCGCCCATCATGCTCATTTCAAACTCCGAGCTCATGACATCGGAAAACGGGAAACGAGCATGCGAGGAGCCGCCAAAGATAATGTCATCCACATAGATCCGACGAGCGGAAGATCGGTGCCAAGACGGCGGATGAACAAGGTCTTGTCAATTTTACCCATCTCAAAACCATGGCTCAGAGATAGGACTTAAGCCTTTCATACCAAGCTCGGGAGCTGCTTGAGTCCATACAAAGCTTTGGAAAGCTCAGAGACATGGTTAGGGTATTTGGGGTTCTCGAAACTGAGGTCAGTCGACATAGACTTCTTCCTCAATAAGGCCATTGAGAAAGGCACTCTTGACATCCATCTCGAAAAGCTTGAAACCCTTAGAAGCCGCAAAGGCAAGCGATTCTAATGGCTTCAAGTCTAGCTCTGAGGGCAAAAGTCTCTTCAAATCTAGACCTCAACTTGAGAGTACCCACGAGCTACCACCTAGCCTTGTTTCAATGACTAACCCATCTTCACTTTGCTTGTTCTTGAACACCCATTTGGTCCCAATGATATTGTGACCTTGAGGGGCTCAACAAGAGACCGCACCTTGTTTCTTTCAAAGTTTTCCAACTCCTCATGCATAGCGTTTGTCCAAGACTCGTCGATAGAGCATGACAAACGCCTTTGGGCTCAAATGAGGCGACGGGCGTAATGGAGACAAGAGAGACAAACCACCCTTAGAACGTGTGACACGCTCAAAGAGGTCTCCAATGATCCGCTCAAGGATGGTCCTTTGAATGTGTCTTGGAGGTCCAGGTGAGATGAAGAAGTGGCCTCTACCTCATTAGCGCATTTAGATAGGGACAGAGCCACTAGCTTCGTAAGAAGCGTAAGGTAAGGGTGATCTCCTCGAGGTGCGGTGGAAGAAGGCACCTCAAGAGGAGGAGAAGGAACTGGATCGGGTAAACAACCCTCATCTCCATCCTCCTCATCGCCCACAAAGATGGACTCGATCGCTCTAAAGAACTCGAGATATCGTGCCTAGTCCCCTGACCGGCCTCATCGAAGGTCACCTCACAGTGTCTCTAACAATTTACTAGACTCAGCCTGCACTCTATAGGCACGAGAAGAAGTCGAGTAACCTGTAAAGATCCCATCACATGATCGTGACTCGAACTTATCTAGGTTCCTGCACTTGAGAATAAAACACTTGCAACCAAACACACGAAAATGCGAGACTGGTTTTCGCCATATCTCAACTCATAAGAAGTGCAATGCAAGAGTGCCCAAGAAAAACTCATAGAAACATGACAAGCAAGAGCAATTGCCTCACCCAAAACTTCCTAGGTGTAGAGTACTCATCAAGCATCGTCCCGCCATCTCGACTAAGGTACGGTTCTTCCTCTCCACAACGCCATTTTGTTGGGGGCGATGGAGACGAGAACGGTGCTCTACACTGCCTCACCACAAAACTCTCAAAGTAGGAATTCTTGAACTCAGTGCCATTATCAGTGCGAATTGCTCGTAATGCACCTGGGAGCTCAACAGAAAGCCTACCATAAAGACCACGAAAAAGAGTAAACGTCTCATCCTTCGAGGCTAAGAAAAACACCCAAGAATACCTCGAGAAGTCATCGACTACGACAAGCACGCACCACTTCCTCCCATCGATCGCACTCTAGCCGGTCCCATCAGGTCCATATGGAGCAGCTTGACTCAGTGCATCCGTCATAGTCATCAGAATCGAGGATGTGAAGCGGCAACCATTTTGCCGCGTCTTAAGCAAGGAGCACAAACAAGATCCTTAACCATTTTGAGTTTCGGCAAACCACGAATGAGATCGTGGCCGCTAACTCGGGTCAGATGATCAAATCCTATATGACCAAGTCTCCTATGCCAGAAAGTCAAATCACGAGATTCAGAAGCAATTAAACATCGGAGAGGATCACCAGAAGATCCAGAAAAATCAGCACGAAAAATCCTCCCATATCGAGAAATCCCGCAAACTAGACTACCCGAAGAATCAAGAATTTTGCAATTGTTTTTCTTAAAGCTCACCTCGAAACCGCCATCGGTGGTCGAGAGACCAAAGCGATTATACTGCAGCTTACTTACTAAGGCAACATCTTTTAAAATAAAAGAATCATTAATGCTCACAAGACCTTTAGCGATGACGCGCCCAAATGAAGCATCTCCAAGGTGATCGCCTCATCACCGAGCGCGGCTAGGGAAGAAAACCAACGAGACTCACCACCATATATGACGTGAACAACCGAGTCTACAATCCGCACCTTTCCTTCCCAAATGGGCGACCACGAGTCAAACAGAGTAAAGTCTCGATCGGGGTGAATCAACGGTGATTTTGGCACCCAATACCGAGTAACACGGCGAATGATGAAGTAGTCAAGCATGACCGACCTCTATCTACCCTACGCCTCTGTCACTCAACAAGTCAAAGATCTCACTGTTCTCGAATCCGATCGCTATGAAAGAGCGAGTCGAAGTGCGATAATATGTCGATCTCGCCATGTAGCTATCTCGAAAGGAAAACGAGATCTACCTCGGGACGGCGGAGATTACGACCAAAGGGAGCATGAGGACGAAACTCGTAAAACTCGGAAAAACCAAGTCCTCGATGCTCGCCCAAAATCATCGATGGACTAGACCTAGACCTCGTGTTGGTCTTAGGTGCACTCAAGATCCGGGTGACCACGAATGTGCCTAAGAGACTCAACACGGTCTCTACGCGATCTTGGCGCGCTGAAGCAATGATCAACTAAATGTCCATCTTTCCGATGAAGGTGCAATGATACTTCGCCTTACGAGGGGAAGCTGCAGTGGAATCACCTTGTCGTCGAAATCTTTGAACAAAACCCACGACTTAAAATTGACTTTCTCACCCGGGCTTAGTTTTGATCACACCGGTGCTATGGTTTTGAGCACGACAGTGGATGCTTCCTCATATCCTCCTGGATATCATATCCTAGACCACGATTAAATCTGCAAATTTTAGATTTGTCTAGAATGAGATTGAGCTTCTTCTTGCCTCCTACAAACCTCTCGAGAGTGTTCATAAGATACCGACACTCCCGAAGAGAGAGGTGCAAGAAGAGCAGGGGAAGAAGGAACAATGCAGAGGTAAGGGAGCGTAAGAAGAACCAACAACGAGAGGAAAGATTGGCTTGTGCACGCACAAATAGACTTTGGGGGACAGTCCCCATCGCTAGCAGATTGGTTCACGTTACTAGGCGCCTCTACCAAACCCTTAGACTTCTTCCCAAAGACACACAATACAAGCGGATGATTGTGTCTCTAGAAGGTCCTTAGTTAGCTTCACACATTTTTCATCCAAAGCAACCAAATCACATTTTAGTTTATTACAATGATTGCAAGGTGAGCTAACAAGGTCCTTAGAAGCATACTGAGCCAATTTGTTACTGTGATCAATCATTTCTTGAAACTGCTTAGATACGATTCTAATTCAAAGATTAACTTAGGACAGCTTTAAACAAGAAACAATAGGCTCTAGTAGCGCAGACTTGAAATTCAAGAATTTTGTGATCCGCCTGCTTTAGGTTCATCTTGAGATTATTACAATTTTCACAAGTTTCAGCAGATCAAGCAACATGGTATAAAGACCTCTAAACGAATTGTCCTTAACCTCACATGAGGTGCAAGCAGTAGCCTCAATAGAAGTGGGTGAAGGAGGTGCTACCCTACTCATCTCTAATTCAGCAAGAAGGCTAATGTTCTCTACCTTAATCATGTCAAGTTCAGAGGACACACTATCATGTAAGGTCCTTAGTTTTTCCATGTCATCAAGCAAGGCACAACAAGTGTCACAATCATCACGGAGGAGCAGATGTAAGTAAAGTAAGCTCCCGTGATAGTCTAGCTACTTCCTTCTCCAACACGTAACATTTAGCCCTAGACTTAGCATGGAATCTACCTAGCTTAAGAAAAGCATCATTAAGTCGGGTCATAAGTGGGACTAACCTCATCGGAGTCGGAGTACACTCATTTGTCGCTCGATTCGCCCGAGGGCCATGAAGCACATGCCGAGAAGTTGCCGTCGTCCTTGGGATCATGATCTTCCTTCCCATCATCGTCCTCCACCCTCCACCTCGCCGGTGTCCAGTTAAATCGAGGGCGGTGAGGACGCGATGGAATGCCTTCTTTGCCTTCCCAAAGTTGCGAACTTCTTCTTGCCTTGATCAGTCTTTGAGGGCTTCGTGTTGCGGTTCTTGTCGATGTAGTCGTTCTTGCTTGGACCGCCATAGTCACCTTTGCCCTTCCCAAGCTTGGGACGGTTGCTCTGGATGTGGTTGGGGCCACCACACTCAAACAAATCACAGACCTCCTCTTTACCATCCCTCCTCCTCTTGTAAGCATGGGAAAACTTCCGAGCTAGGAGGGCTAGTCTGTTCATCCTCAAGTCGCTCTAACTCGATCATCGCTATGTCACGAGAGCAGCTAGGAGAACCCACATATCGACTCGAAGAAGATCCGTAGTGGGATCGATGACTAAAGCCATCGATCGTGACTTCGACCTTCGAGAGACAATGTCAATCTCGTGAGTCTTGAGACGCGAGTAAAGCGCATCAAGAGTCGTGGTCGAGAGGTCCGTGCTATCTTTGATGGTAGTCACTTTCATCTCCCAAACACGAAGATCAAGTGCGAAAGCATCTGTCGAGCGTTATCCGAGTCGGGGTATGTAAGACCGACCGCCGAGGTTGCTCAAAATCTTGTGAAAACGCGAAAAGCACTCGCCAAGAGATTCACCAACAAGCATCTCAAATTTCATCATTCACGCTTGAACTGGTCTTGTCGAACCGTCTTAATCGAGTGGTGCCTCATGGTATGCATCGAGGGTCACCCGGATGTCGTAATGGTAAATCAAATGAGAAATACGATCAAACTCACTACGCTCAAACCTCGAATGATTATGTTCCTTGCCTTAGCATTTGCCTCAACATCGCCATGTTTCCAAAGATTGATGTTCTCATCGGCAGAACAAAGAAATCTAACCTTCACCTTTCTCCGGATGGCATACCCCGAGCCCGGATGTAAGTTTCCATTCGGCTCTTCCGTAAGGGTAATCCGCACCATCAAAACCGGAGGCTTGGTGGAATACTTGTCCGTTGCCATGGCTCAACCGACCGGTTAAGATCTATCAAGAAGAGCTAACCGCTCGATACCAATTGAAGGACCGAAATGGCAACAGAGGGGGTGAATGGTGCAATAAAATTAAGAACTTCCCTTTCAGTATTTAAAGCAAATCTACAAAGCCCTCTGGATCTCTTAAGAAGAGTGAAGCAAAATCGAGAGAATCAAAATAAACTTCAGATCGCTTTCGCCGAAATCGGAAGGTCCGATTCTACCCGTGATGTAGTTCCGCACCGATAGTTCCGGATCTCATGCGGAAGTTCCGCTGCGATAGTTCACGTGGACAATCTAAGTTCCATTGTCCCGACCAAGAACAAGGCGCTCGGGTTTTCCCAAAAATCCAAAGTGCTCAATCTTGAATGCTCTTCTCTCGTCAAGTTTCACAGAAATCATCCTAAGCAACATCTTGACCTCATGGAGAAGAATCGCAAACAAAGATTTAACAAACAACCCAAAATCGGATTTCTTGAAGAAGGGCAAGAAAGACCAAAACCCAAATAGGCACGATTCTCGATTCCTAGTTCATGAAACTTTGAGGATACATTAGCAATATCAAAACGAATCTAGATATCAAGTTTCATGCTATTTCATAAGACGAATCAAAAGATATGCCAAAACCCTAGATATTTAACATGAGAACAGAGAGAAAGAAGAGGACATAAACAAGTAATCAAAACTCGAGTTTCATTGATAGATATCAAATGTTTACATATGGAAACACAGAGGAAAGATTACATAAGATTTCAGATCATACTCTCCTCTCAACAAGCTCTCAAAAGCAAAACAAATCTTTTCTAGAGCTAACCCTAATTTTCTCTCAAAAGTCTTACCCTAACCTGTGGTTCTCCCTATTTATAGCCTTTGCTAATGGGCCTCCAACCCATTAAGCCCGCTACACCGAACGGAGTCGCCTCCACTTTTGCCGCTTTGCGAAAAGACCCTTTCGCCTTTGCGCACCTTCCGAAGCCTCCGACACCTTGTTGTCCACAACTCGCAACCGCTTCAAGATTCACGCCGCCTTCGACACATCCCGACCGCTCGACCTCAACGCCTCGCGCTTAGTCCGGTCCACGTGTCTCGCCACGACTCCATCTTGATGCCCTGCAGTCAACACAGACAAAAACACATCACATAGCATTGCACAATATCATAGCATCAACAATTGTATAAGACTCAAACTCATACAAAATCAAAATCACAATTTAATCTTCTCTGCACAGTTCTGGACACAATCGGAAGTTCCGCACTTAACACAATGAAGTTCCGATTTCGAACATCCGCGATTTGTCGAATATCGGAAGTTCCGCGATCAACATCTGCGGTACTTCGATATCCTAACAACCGACTTCCTGTATATTTAATTCGATTTGATATCTCAGAGAACACTTAATGTCAGAATTATCGGACACTCCGCTACCCCTTGTGCGGAAGTTCCGATTTCCTTCAGCCGAACTCAAAACCCAGATAAATCGGAAGTTCCTCTTTCCAACATCGGTAGTTCCGATTAATCGGAACTTCCGCTCCATACACAGCGGTAGTTCCGATTTCCCTGAAACAGCCCAGAAACAGTTCAAACTGAAAACCTCAATTCTCAATCTAATCAACACACTTGTCAATTACTCATCACTCAGAGTGGAGGACCTCTCACATGGTCTCTCAGACTCGAGCATGGCGCAGAATGGACAAGATGGTTCAAGCATGCAGTTTGTTGCAGCTGGTTGGATCAAGCGGCGCGGGGGTCGGTGCAAGTGCCTTGGAGGTTCCGATGGGATTCGAACGGGAGAGACTTGCCGACATGATGAGAGTCGCTTATCAACCTATACGTGGCGAAGCAGGCGATTGCTTCGACCTTAATGCGTGTGTATGTGTCCCGTTTCTATTGGGCCTTAACGGGAGCCCATTAGGTGAACTCTTCAAGAACCTAGGTCTCACTATAAATAGAGGGGGTGGTTGCCAAACAGCCCCCAAGCACTCCATTAGCAAAAACCCTAGTTTGGTTTAGGGTTTGGAGAGGAGAGGAGAGGCTAGGTCCTAGAGAGGTGATTTGGATGTGTACTTATGGATTGAACTCTTGTCCTCCTTTTGGGAGTGGCTGTAACAAGCAACATCATGAATCAATCTATGAATATTAGTTCAAAGATGAGTCCTCTTGTGTTTTCATCTCTCTTTTGATGATTTTGGTGCTTCCTTGATCCGGTTATTTTTTGTTGGTCTCTTGACCTCATTTACCTTGCTATGACGTGTGGGAATACTCCTAGGATTATCTAGATCATCAATCCCCCACGAGCAAGATTTGGATCAAGTTTTTCGTTTTGCTCGGTTTTGAGCGCTCCTTTGGTAAAACTTAAAAATGTCAAATCTTTGACGTGGATCTGGACGATCGTTGCTTGGAATAGGTTCCAGATATCCTTAGGGAGGTGTGTTCCAAATTTGGTCAAGTTTCATCGGGTAAATCAAAAGTTAGACCGATTTTCGTTTTGATTTCTGTGCATGCATTCGCGACCGTTACTCGTCGGGGCGGTCGGATCGATTTCATAACGGCGGTCAGACCGCCAAGCAATCAGACCGCCAGTTGTCCACCGGTCTGACCGCACCAGTGAGTTTAATCTCTATATTTTGGGTCTTTTGCTTGAAGGGTTAATCGGATTCAGCACAATGCTTCTCTGTGCATTTACTGATCTTCTTAGTTTTCATAGTTATTGAAGAAAAGTTGGTGTTGAATTTGATTAAGGTAAATATTAAGAAAGCGTCTATTCACCCCCCCTCTAATCGCCTTTCCGGTACTACAAAGGGCTCTGATTAAATTAATCTGGATTGCATTCTTCATATAGGTGAATGGGCATGTACTTGTTGAGGACACCCGCCTATGTTTGAATGCACTCAAAAGGTTTACCAGGTGACAGATTTGCATTCTTATTTCTATTCACTTCTTAGATGAATTTAATATGCACAATTTGACATAATTTGGCTTTCTGCTGCAAGGCCATACATGTAAGTCCTTTGCTTCTCCAGACATTATTGCCTATTAACTTTTCACCAAGTTACAGATAATAAACATCCACATATCCAATCTAACTAACCTTTATGTCTTGCACACATGAATGAACAGAAAGTGGTTTATTGAGAAGATTGGGCACAAAGGTAATATGACTAACCATTTCTTATTTTGTTCGTCTTCTGTTCCACTCTGTAATGTTTGACTGGGAAAACTCATGGATACTATTTTTGCCATTATAGGTTTGAACAATTTGTTAAAGGCTTATGAAGGCAAATCAGCATTTGCTATGGGCATCTTTTCACTTGCTCTTGGACCAGAAGAGGAGCCAATCACATTTGTTGGAAAAACAACAGTAAGATGTCACTTTCTGTTCTTGCAATTTTCGTCTGGAGTGTGACGTAAATGCCAATTTTATCATCAATACTTTTACTGCCATTGATTGAGAATTTCAACAATGTTATTACGCAAGCTGCAGCCTGGCTATTTGCAAGATCCGTCTCCCTCTATAACCTAGATACCCTAAAAGGCTAAAACTGATACTCTCTGGTTTGTGTTGTTTATACAAGTTAGTTCAAAGTGGTGCTGTATTTTATAGGTATCAGTGGATTAGCATAGTAGGATACAAGGAAATTTCTACTAGCGCCTAAAGGGGAGAAATACAGAACTATAACATGGAAAATATTTTTACATCCAACCACCAAGGAGAAGCATACGGCGGTTTGTTAGTCTTGTTAGATTACCGTTCACCGTGTGTACCTGGATTAAAGCAGCCAACTCGCTTATGTATCACATTGTCTGATCAGGGTTAGAAAACCCGCCAGAATCCCAGATATCGGTTCGGACCGGTATACCAAAAACTGGCCGATTTTTTTGATTCTTTGGATTCCTTTTCTCCCTTGCATGTGCAGCAGGCCCCCCATCATCCCTTTATTCCCTTGGCTACTCCCCACTTCAATTTGTTTTCTTTCTTGCTCCCTGATTGCCTCCTCTTCCCTTCCTCTCTCCCTCCATTAATCCATTTGCACAACCAGGGCAGCAAGCCTCCCTCTTCCCTCCCTCTCTCCCTCCATTAACTTGGTTCACAACCAGGGCAGCACACACCCAGTAGCAGCAACACAAGCAAGCACAAGCACAAGCACAAGCACAAGCAAGCAGGAGCAGCAACACAAGCACAAGCAGCAGGTTTGAAACTTTTTTCTTCTACTAGTGGAGTTTTTGAGTTCATTATTTGTAGGGACGAAGGAGAGATCGTAGTGTAGGAAACCATCTTGAATGCATTTGTGGAGGGTTGCACATTTGGACTAAGGGTGAAATACTAGAGTAATTATAGTCCAATACAATGAACCAAGGGTACATAATCATTTGTTTAATGTGTTCTTTGTAAAGTATGTATAAAATGTACTCCAAAAATAGAATAGCAAACCAGAACCTAGCTGATTTCTTCTTAGTATGCAGGTGATAATAAATCTGAAATTATTTAACATGCAAATGAGTGTAAGTAAACCACCACAGCTAGACTAGGAGGTGAGGACATGACACAAGATGCACTAACAATTTTCATCCTGTATGGATTATTGTAGGTGATGGCTTCTAAATCCATCAATGTTTGGGACCATGGAGAGAGACTAGGAGGTGCTGGTTGGAAGTGCAGATAATGTAATCTAACAAAATCAGGCGGAGGTGTCACCCGCCTAAAATAACATCTTGCCGGGAGATACGGATATGTTGTTGCTTGCAATGGGGTTCTGGCGGAAGTCCAAAGGCTCATGCTGGTAAGTCTTGAAGAAGCGAAGGCAAGAAAGAAATCTCTTAAAGATGAACGACTGCGAATGGAGGAAGCCGCAAGAGAGCTTGTAGCTCGTGGTCCATCATATGAAGATGCCTTCGATGATAACGAGGAAATGCAAATGGAATGAGCTCGTCGGGAGTCATTAGAGTTACATCAGATGCAACAAAGGGCTAGAGCCAGGGGTGCAACGTTTGAACATGGTGGTGGTGGTGGAAGTGGTACGGGAAGTGGAAGTGGAAGGGGAAGTGGAAGTGGCAGAGGTAGTGGTACAGGAAGCAATGCTTTTTCGAGCATGTTGGGTAGATCACAGTCCATGAGAGTTGATCCTGATATTTTGCGCAGTCGGGCACCCGTCCAACCCCGCATTGATACAACACTTTGCGGAGAAGCAAACTCAAAACTTGAAATTTTTTGGTCTAAGTGGTTCCATAGTAATGACATTGCTGGAGTTAAGGCAGAGTGTCCTTATTTTCGTGCCGCCATCAAAGAGACACAAGAACTTGGCCAAGGGGTTCCGTCACCAAGAGGGCATGAAATCGATGGGACATATCTTGATGCCAACGAACAAGAGGTAAAAGAGTACGTAGCACAGTTCAAAGAAGACTGGGATATATATGGAGTCTCTATTATGTGTGATTCCTGGACTGGGCTTATACAAATGAGTATCATTAACTTCATGTTGTACTGCAATGAAAGAATATTTTTTCATAAGTCAGTGAATGCAACTGGTGATATACAAAATGCTGATTTTTTGTATCGTGAGATTCGTAGAGTTGTGGAAGAAGTTGAAGTTAAACATGTCATGCAGATTGTGACTGACAATGGTGCGAACTATAAGAAAGCATGCTAACAGGTAATTGAACAGTATCCAACTTTAGTCTGGCAGCCATGTGCAGCGCACACTGTCAACATCATGTTGAAGGATATTGGTCAGTTCGAGGAGGTTGATGCAGTTGTCAAGGCGGCTAAGAGGATTTGTCGGTTCCTATACAACCACAGTCGCTTCCATAATGAAATGCACCAACAAATTGGAGGGGGGATAGTTCGTCCAAACGCCACAAGGTTTGGAACCACATTTATTTTCTTGAAAAGTTTTTGGGATAGAAAAGCAAAGTTCACGAAGTGGATGGTGTCAGATGTATGGGGCTCCAACCATTTGAGCATGACCGAGGAAGGAGAATACATGTATTCCTACCTCACAAGTAGACAATAGTGGTCGAGTATGGATTGGGTCATAAAATTGGTAGAACCAATTTACCGACTACTCAGATATGTCGACCAACAGAAACCCGCAACAGTGGCAGGAATGGTTGAAAAGATGTACGAACTCAATTTCGAACTTCAAGACGTACTGAAAGAAGAAGATGCCACTTATGGTCGTGTCATAAAGATTGTTAATAGGAGAATTGCAATGATGAAGGACCGCACGTACATAGTTCCAGGCAAGTTCATAGTTTCCTAAATCCAAATAATATCACATATTTGTTGTATTTTTTCTAACATTCTAAGTGTGTTTGTTTGCACATCGTTGCTAAACCCGTAGAGCCGCTTCTATAATGTGAGGAAGAATCCAGCCCTCGTCGCTTCCCTGACAATAGCGATTCAGAGAATAGCCGATACACCCGACGACACAAAGGCGTGGCTCGGGAGCTAGAACAATACCGTGTCGATTTAGATTTATTTGCTTCAAATGAGGCTCACATGAGTGCTAATCGTCATTCTGCAGGTAGGTTGTTACGAACTTACATATACATAGAAAATGACCCATCACTATTAGTTTAACACAAAGTTTATGTTACTTGTAGCTACATGATGGATAATGTTTGGAGCGCAGACACCGACATTAACAAAATATGCTTTGCGGATTGTCTCGCAATGTGTTTCGTCCAGTGGATGTGAACAAAATTAGAGCACATTTGCATTGGTACATACACAATTGAGGAACCATCTTGGGTACAAGAAACTACATAAACTCGTGTATGTCCACTACAATCTAAGGCTACGATTGCAAGAGCATGAGACTAGAAATGAAGATAGGGATGCAGATCCTTTTGGCGATCTAATCAATGCCACTCTGTACGACAGAGAGAACCCAATCCATGAGTGACTTGATAGCTCCATGATACAATCAGAGCCCCTACTCGACGAGGAAGGTGAGCCCCCATGCCATCTACAGTTATAGTTGATGCCATCCCTCAAAAGGAATTGAATAAAGCACTAGATGATGAAACATTGAAGCAATGGACAAAGAAAAATATTGGCAAGAGTCATCTTGGGAAAAGGAAATATTGTAGCCAACCAACTGAAAAATTGGCTGAAGACTTTGCCTCACTTACACAAACAAGGAAACAAGTACCTGACAAGAAGAAGAAAAAGGCCATTGAGGAGGATATTGTGGGAAGCGACGAAGAAACAGAAAGTCCGCCAACTGATGAAGTCCAGTACCAAGAGTCTGGTGATAGTAGCTCTCCGTCGTCCGATGATGGTCCTGATGGTGGGACTGCTCAGGATGCAGGGCAAGACCAACCATTGGAATTCACTTGCGAGCAAAACTTCACGCATGCTACTCAGGATGAAGACTATGGTTGTCATGCTTCAAAACAATTTCATAAGACCTACACGAGGGGTAAGGGTCGCCAAAAAGATCAATATCAGCCACATGACTCTTCTTCCTATGAATCGCATGCTAGCTCAAGATCCACTCGGACTTATGGATGTCGAGATGTCAATCTATTGCCTTCTGGAGATGATTCTCATTTGTCGGATATCTCTTCTGATCCTAGTTTCCATTACGGTCTTGTGTCCTTCAATACCAATGCCAGAAATGTTTACTAGTGGGTCGAACCCACATATTACCAACAACTTTACAATCATTGGCTACAATATGCACACGGAACACACACTTAGGATCAATACAAGGCTCACCTAGCACAATTTGAAGGACTTATACTCTACGATAACAACGACTACATTGCACAACCTTCGCGTTTCTCGACAATGTATTGGTATGAATTACTTCTTATTATTATTTTTCGTATGCTAGTCAAGCTATCATTCATTATCATTAACTTATATTTTTTATTATGTTACATGCTTTAGAAGTTAGAACACTTGGACGAGAGGACTGCTCTGGAAAGTGAAGCAATCAAGGATGACTTTTTATGTACATCTTGAAACACTTTCTCATTAATATTTGCATTATTCCAAATTTAAATTTCGTAATTACCATTTTCACAATTTTCTGGTTTTTTCGATTTTTTTTGCCGGTTTGACCGATTACCGGCCGGTAAAAATTCGGATTCAAAAATTCAAAATTTGAATTCATACCGATTTTTTTTCAAAATTTCCAGTAACCGGCCGGTTACCGTTACCGCTCCACGGCCGGGATTTCATCCGGTTCCGAGTTTTCTATCCTTGGTCCTGATCATAGCACTTGATGAATTCTGCTGTATTTATTTTTAGTAAGGACTGGAAGTACTATTGTAATACCTTCAAGAAAATGTAATGCCATGTTTTTAGTACAAAAAATAAGAGCTATTGTCTTCTGGACTGTGCTTTGAGACCAATTCTCCGTATGCAGGGAAAAATTGTACCTGCCAGAGGCCCTGCTGATTTTGGATGGGACCCTGTATTCCAACCAGAAGGTTTTGAACAAACGTGAGCTTCATAGTAGTTTCTGCTTTTTATGCATCCCTTGAGGTCTAAGTACTGACTGCCTGGTGTCTAATGCAGGTATGCTGAGATGCCCAAGGCAGTGAAGAATCAAATATCTCAGGGGGAGAGCTCCTGCATTGGTGAATGAGCACTTTGCATCTGCCAACTATACAGTTCAGAACGATGGATTGACTTGAATTTGTAATTGATCCCCAAATGAACAAACATCGTCTTCTGGAATGGAATCTGAACAATAGATTTGCGCAGCATTAAATTTTAGCGGTGATTGTTATCTAACCTTCCAAATTGTGAGAACCACTTGAAGATATCAATAGATTCAGTACGACTTAGCTGGATGTACACCGATTTCTCCTGCAATACTTGATGCCTATGAATTGTGCTCCATGTTTGTTAGATGTGTTTGCATGTTAATAACACCTTAAATGCGTGTAAAATCCAGTTTTATACTCCCTTCGGTCACAAAAGAGTGACGTTTTGGGATGTGTGTTGTCAAACTTTGTAAACTTTAGTTATCAATATTTAGATGAATATTTACATAGGGTATGTGGAAATGATATGTTTAGATTTGTCTTGAAAAGTACTTTCATAATATTATAACTTTATTTGGTTTTATCATTGTATTACAATAAAAAAAAATAAGTGGTGTAAATTCAATCAATAGAAGCAACTGAACAAGTACAGCTCTTCTGACTTCAGTTATGCCAGTAATCTTAATCAAGCCCGTTAGCAAAATAACATGTAGTTGAATCTCAAGTTCTCAACAATAACTGTATTAGCAAAATGGCTAATTTTCGTGCCATTTTCCACGCACCGCGCCCCTCAACAGTAATAACGCATCAGAATACAAATCATAACGGGCACACATATTTTTCACAGCAAAAATACACTAACTGCATCCGCAGAAGCAGAACACAGCAAAGAATCATTACAACCCTCAATCTAACTGGACCTGCAGAGCACTGCAAAGAATCATTGCATCTTGCAATCTAACTTCTACTATCTAGGACCTCCTGAGCTTAATGTTGACAGGCATCTCCTTGTAGGAGGTGACTCTTTCCTTAGCCTGCCGGAGCGGCCTTCCAAGCGACGATCTGCGATGGAACTGAGCCGACGCTTGCTCCGACGAGACCCTGCCATTGCCAGAAATGCTCCCGGGCTTGCCACAGCCAATCGCGAGCTGAACGTCCTCTATCTCGAACAAGTCTTGCCTATGGTCGCTTGGCTGTGGTGTTCTCATAGATTTCCTGCGGGCACGAGTGATTTTAGTAAAATCAGTTGTCCAATTGTGTTTTTTCGCTCAACCGTTGATGATTTTGAGCTTGTGTTTACCTTCTCTGCACGCTGCTCTCCTTTTCCTTGGACGCCGCTAGCTTCGTCGATGATGCAGGTCCTAGAGCTGGAAACCATCGGGCAATCAGTTAGCCATACATATGAAATAGGCAACGGATCATGCGAAAAGACTGGCTAAAGAGTTTATGATTACATCGAGATCTCAGCATCCGCTTCCTACTGGCGTTGCCGGGCTTCTTGATACTTGCCGCATGCCATGCATCTGAAGCGGGCTCTGGATTGACGACGTCTCCATCCTTGATATGTGCAGCCACTCTGTCAGAAGCCAAGGGCTGCGCCATTTCGTTTGCGCTCTTCTCTTGCAGGTGTCTGTTGTGCTTCATCACCTTCTTTGCCTCCTGTAATTACAACACAAGAACACCATATCGCATCATTTTGTCAAGAAAGCTGACAGGAACGTAGGCGAAGAATTAGCATCAGATCCTATACCTCCAGTTCCGATGATTTTGCTTTGAGAACAGCTCTTGAGCATGCAAGCTCGTGCTGCAACGCTTTTAGCTTCAGGGGAAAAAAGCAGTGGCCAATCGGATTCGTGATGAACATCTCGTGAACAATCAATATGATTACCAAGATTTACACAAAGATGAAAGAAGTACAAACATACTCTATTTCTTCCAAGATTTAGCTCCTGCAAAACAAATATATTTGAAGATAATTAAGTCTCATTTCGAGCACAAGAGAGTTCTAATGTGTAATACAAATAACAATCGCAAAAACCTTAACCAAGAACTAAACAGTAAAGTTTCTTGCAGAAAATGTGGGAGAACTTACTGCCAACATCTGGGAATTGGCCTGCGCAAGCTGCCAGTTGGCGAGCCGCATCTTCTGCAGCTCGGTCCCGCTCAGCTCTACGATCTTGCTGCAAGCACCAAATCAAATCAAACCAAACCGAGTCAATCCAAGCGCGCACATCAAGAAACCCAACCACTCAACAGAAAAAAAGATCAGTTGCCGCAAGAAATTAGGGCTGCGGAGACGTACTCTCTCTCCTCAAGGAGCCTCACAAGATCCGAATTCTCCTGAAACAGAACACGGAATTTCGAGAGAGAAAAGAAGAGCAGCGTTAGCAACCAAGATCCAGACTTCTAATTACGAAGAGAGACCAGAGCGGTGGGATCTGCAATCTTGCCTTGACCAGCTGCGCGACTCCCTCCATGCCGCCCAATCCCGCGCCCGCGCCAGCAGCCACCGCTGCACACCTCGACCCGTCCCGCTCCTCAGCCGGCGGAAGCCTAAGGTTAGTGATGTCGCAGAGCGTCTTCCTCCTCGCGGCAGCACCGGCGCCGAGCTTCGGGATGGCCGCCATCGCCGCCGCCTTCCAGGACGGCGCTACCGCGGCCGCTGCTGGAGCCGGGTTCGCCTGTTGGGGCGCGAGAACGGCGGCCTCCATGGGATGTCACGGCTGCGACGAGGGGGAACAGAAAGCGAGGAGAGAGAAGTAGCCAAAAGTTTGGGAGATTTGGGATGCTTTGGGGTTTGGGTCGATGGATCGGAGATGGAAGGGAAGGCGCAACGGCTAGTTGAGGCAGAGGCTGGGGAGGAGAGCGGCGTAACGTTCAAATTGGAGGGCTGGGTTCCCAGCATCGGACGGATCAGATAGTGCCACGGAAGGAAGATCTACGGCTGGGGTGATTTAAGCGGGTCCAAATCGATACAAGTCCGAAGAGAGAACGGAAATGCAAATCTGCCCCTGGCTGTATCTACACACGCTATCTGAACCATTCAATGCGCATTGAGATTGATATGTATTGTATGCTTGACGTGCAAGACTATCTTTAATTGTTGTATTTGCTTTATTTTAGATGGTGATGTGGCGATTGTACCTCCCTCCCCCTCATTTGAATTTCGATTTTTTGAAATGTGCGTGGAGGTATGATGTAAACATACCATTTACAATACAACAAATTCATTTACTAATGCAATACAAGTACGTTGTACTACTAATCTCATTTGTATTATACGCATTACATACAAGTATATACAAGCACATCTACACACACTGCACATGAAAATACAAGTACTTCTGCATACAAAAAAGTGCCTTATACATAATGCGCATACAAATACAAGTAATTTTGCATTAAAAAAAAACAGAATGCCATATACACACCGCACATACAAGGCACGTACAAATACGAGTACTTTGCACAATACATACATGCACTGTACACTCGGAAGAGAGAGATAGATGGGTGGGGGAGTTGAGGACGAGGGGGTATATACCTGCGGCCACTGTCGACGACGGGGGTAAGATCAACGACTGGAGTTGAAGACGATGGCTGGGTCCGGGAGGAAGGGTGACGACGGGGCCAGTTCTAGTTGGCGGCATCAATGGGGATGTACATTGGTGCTGGAAGATGGTGGCGGGAGGGGGCGACATGGATGACTCGGACTGGCCGACGGGGAAGACAAGGACCAGATTCGGCGATGTGCGAGGTGCAGGGAGGAGAGAGATAGCGTGCATCTCGGCAGCTGCTGCGAGGACTAGCCCAGGATCCGGTCGCGACGAGAATGTCAAATTATTTTGGGTGGCGGCGGTGTACGTAGGCGCCAAAGAAGGAGGTGAATAGCGCGTCGTTGTGTCTTCCATGCTCGTCGAACGCAGTCGGCTTCTCCTTCGTCTTGGCCTCCCATTGCCTCTTGGATCTTGTCACGGAGGAGAGAGAAGTCAGAGAGAAAGGGAGAGGTATAGAGCAGAGAAAAAGGTGCGAGAGAGGAGAGAGAAAGAGAGAGGAAGGAGTGAGAGAGGGGATACACATCCTCTGCATTACTGTAAAGAGTCACTATATGAAGAATGTCTTTTGCGAGTGTGTAAATAGTATTATGCAGTGTATGATACCAAAAGTGAAATACCCATATCAGCATTTTAGTGTAGTGAAACACTGTAGATATTGATTTCATTTTTACTTTTTTATATCGAATGGTGGAGATTGCTACTTAGTATTATACACAGTAGATCCTTTTTATTAAATCTTTCATGGTAGAAGATTCATTTCCGTGAGAGAGGGGAGAGAGTGGGGAAGATTATATTGCACCTGTCTAGTGGGGCCCACGTATTAGTAATGCATGTGTATTTATGTACCATGTGTAGTCTCACCAACCAATCGAGAATTTTTTGCCGATACGGCCGATTTTCACATCGTATAGCGATTTTAACCACGCGCGCGCGTAAAAGTGACCAGCCGGCACAGTAGGCGTCTTCGGCCGCGCGGCGCGCAGCATTGCCGCCATTGCCACGCTTCCGCCCCGCCACCTCACGCTACCGCTTCCGTGAATGGCCGCCAGGCAGGGCGCGCGGTCGGCGCCGACTGCGCGCGCGGCGACGATGTCGCAGCATGCCGCCGCCACTGCGCATGCCACTTTTGCTAATACGCGCGCGTGGTTAAACCGCTATACGGTAGAAAATCTAGTATCGGCAAAAAACTCACCAATCGAAACCCCCAAATAGGAGGTTGAATTGCTCACCTCGGCGCGAATGAGTTCAGGGCTTCAGATGCACCGTGCACGCGGGCAGAGTTCATGGCATAACGCAAGGATATCTGCTTCCGCTATATGAGAAAAAACCAAATTGTCATTGCACACTTTTTACTTCTTCTCCTCGCTACCAATGCAACGTATACTTTCCTTCGTGCTCTATTAAAATCGAAACAAACATTCTACCGCACAAGAAATGGGCCGATTGGATCGCATCCTTCAAAAAGAAAGAAATGAGTTGCAAGTGTGCAACAATGGTGGGATTTTTTTAAAATAATATATTCTTTTAAAAAAATTATATAAATAAATAGTCATTTTTTAAAACAAAATTAGATCTCTGTCGCCATTACAATTGACGATGGTTATAGTTTTATATTTTTTTAACTATTTATTTATATATATATATAATACAATAATGTTGCTCGCTTTCTCCCTCACATTTTGCATTTCCCCCCCCTTTTTTCCTTTCCTAGACATTCTCCGCTCAACCCCATCCCCTTTGCATCATTTAACAGGCAAGGAAGCAATCCCCCACCCCCACCCAGGTGATTCCAAATCACCTGCTCTCTCTCTCCCCCCTCAGTTCCTCCCTCCCCTACTCCATTCACACTGCTCCCACCATTTCTTCCCCCCATTGTTGTCCCAATCCCAAGCTCCAAATCTCAAGAACTCCGGCCCGAGCTCCTCACTCTGCTGCCTGCTGCCACTCTCCTGCATTACTATAAAATCCACTGCATCTCCATTCCGACCCCCCTCTAATCTAACCCAAGCAAGAAACCATGCTGGGAGAACACAAATCCACCCGCATTATCCTCTTCCCCGTCCTCCTGCTCGCCACCGCGGCCTCCCCCCTCTCCTTGCTCAACTCTTCGCTGCCCAACCCCGCCGCCGTCGTCGCCGACTTCCACAGGTACGTTGCCTTCTCCGTCGAATTCCAGCAATGTAGCGTCGGCCGCAAATGTCCGGTGTTTTTAGTTCTTGGTGCTGCAAATTTGCAATCTTTTTAAGATTTTGGTAATGTAAATCTGTAATGGCGCGGCGTCGGCAGCAAGGTGGCGACGTCGCGGAGGTGGATACAGGAGGCCGGCGGCGGCGACGGGTGCATGACGGGCAACCCTATCGACGACTGCTGGCGGTGCGCGGGGACGGACTGGCGGCAGGACCGGCAGCGGCTGGCGGACTGCGGCATCGGGTTCGGCCGCAACGCGATGGGCGGCAAGGGCGGGCCGGTGTACGTGGTCACCGACTCCTCCGACCGCGACCCCGTCAACCCAGTGCCCGGCACTCTCCGGTACGCCGTTATCCAGGAGGGCCCGCTCTGGATCGTCTTCGCCGCGGACATGGCCATCCGCCTAAACGAGGAGCTCCTCGTCAACAGCTACAAGACCATCGACGGCCGCGGCGCGAACGTCCACATCGCCGGTGGCGCCTGCATCACGCTGCAGTACGTGTCCAACATCATCATCCACAACGTGCACGTCCACGACTGCGTCCCGGCGGGCAACGCCAACGTGCGCTCCTCGCCAACGCACTACGGGTGGCGGACGAGGTCGGACGGCGACGGCATCTCGCTCTACTCCGCCCGCGACGTGTGGGTGGACCACTGCGCGCTGTCCCGGTGCGCGGACGGGCTGGTGGACGCCATCATGGGATCCACGGCCATCACCGTGTCCAACAGCTACTTCTCCCACCACAACGAGGTGATGCTGCTGGGCCACAGCGACGACTACCTCCCGGATTCGGCGATGCAGGTCACCATCGCCTTCAACCACTTCGGCGTGCAGCTCGTGCAGCGGATGCCCCGGTGCCGCCGCGGCTACTTCCACATCGTCAACAACGACTACACCGCCTGGGAGATGTACGCCATCGGCGGCAGCGCCAGCCCCACCATCAACAGCCAGGGCAACCGCTACATCGCCCCCACCGACCCCAAGGCCAAGGAGGTGATCTCTCTCTCTCTCTCTCTCTCTCTTGCCGTGCCATGTTCTTGGGTTCTTGCGTTTCTTGCTCTTGCTGCTGGTTTTGGGCCTTGGTTTGCTGAATTGCTCTGCTCTTTTCTGTGCTCGGCGAGCAGAGCACAGCTTCTCTCTCTCGCTGTTCCAACTTTCATTGCTTCGTTTGTATTTTTGCTTAATATGTTGGGTTGGGATGCAAATGCAAGTGTGCGTGTACTGCGCAGTGGTTAAGTACCGTGACCATTGTCCTGTTCTTCCATGTCCTTTTTTTAGGAAGCTCAGAATTGGGCCGTAAAAGTGAGAGCCATTTAACCGTTTGTATATATTTTTCTGCAGTTTTTTTACTTGTTATTTTAACCGGAGTGAAAGCATGTTAGAGAAAATTGCAGTGTATTGCGAGGTTATATCACTTATTATGTAAACTTGTATTTTACTTTCTTAACTCTTTGAACTTACGAAATTGTGTTAGTTACCTTCTTGAACTTATATTCTACTTTTTCAGCTCTTTAAATTTTTGAATTTGTGCAACTTAACTATCTGAACTTGCGTTGAAGCAAAGTATACGACGCCGACAACCGGACTCGTCGCCGCCCTGTTTCGACCACGTTTATTGACTCTGTCACACCATATCGACAAAAATGAATTCTTCGGACTTGAGAACGCACCGTGCTCACGTGTTCGCGGAGCTCCGCCATCGCAACTTGCCGGTGTCCTCGTTCTTGCCTCATCTGAGTTGATCGTGAGAGAATGCAGAAGCTACTTACCCTACACGGAGTTTATTTGGTCATTTGCTAGCAAAAAAGAATTAGCTGGCGAATGTACTTCTCTCTCACGGCCGACTCAGATGAGGCAAAAACGAGGGCGACGGTAAGTTGCGATGGTGGAGCTCAGGCGAAGACGCGAGCACGTTGCATTCTCAGGTTCCAAGAATTCGTTTTTGTCGGCGTGATGTGACGAAGACGATGAATACAGCCGGAATGGGGCGACGACGAGTTCACCAGACTCAGAGGGGATGAAATCGCCGACATCGCATCCGACAAACTTCATTTCAACGCAAGTTCAGGGAGCTAAGTGACACAACCTCGTAAATTTAAGAGGGTGAGAAATTAAAATGTAAGTTCAGAGAATTAAATGACATAATTTTGCAAATTTAGAGAGCTGATAAAGTAAAATACAAATTCACATAAAGCTACATAACACAACTTCACAAGTTTAAAACCTAATTTTCTCTTACTAGGAATAGTCGTGTGAAATGCTAGTGTCATTGTTTGGTGAATGTTTGGAGCATCTTCTTTATCTTCGAGCACAAAAGGTTGCATCATGTTTGGGTCCAGCCAGGGGATGATTTGGAGCATCCAAGGCTTGTGGATACCCCGGGACCGGGTTATGGCAACAGCTGACACTGACAGTGGGCCCCAGCAGAATGTACCCATGGGCAATTTTATTCGTTGTTCTCGTGTACGTGCATGGACGAGTGAAATGTGACGGTGGCAGAGTAATGGGCAATGGCAGGTGACGAAGCGGGTGGACACGGCGGAGGGGCATTGGGCGGGGTGGAACTGGCGGACGGAGGGCGACATGCTGGTGAACGGCGCCTTCTTCGTGCCGTCCGGCGAGGGGCTGGAGGCCATCTACGAGAAGGCGTCCAACATCGACCCCAAGTCCTCCGCCCTCGTCGACCAGCTCACCCAGAACGCCGGCGTCCTCGGCGGCCCCAGGTACCCATCGTCTCCCGCCTCCCTTTCCTTCCAAACGTATTGCGCAGTAGCTGGGTTGCATACTTGCATCTCACAGTAGGATGTCCACGTTGGCGCCACGTCAGCACGCTTTAGTGCCACACCACCTTTTGCCTTTTTTTTCTGCCGGTTGGGACGGAGGTGGGGTACTGGGGCTGCTCTACCTTCCGCAGCCCACATCACTGACAGGTGGGACCGCGTAGAGCACCTTTACCAAACATTTCGCCTTTGGGAGTAGGTCTTTTTAAACACAGTTGCCTTTAACTTGGTCCAACGGCCACGGTCGCCGGACACTCGAAACAAGTCGAGGAATTCTCTTTCCTTCCGCACGCGCACGGTGAAAAAGCGCCCTTTCCTGTTGGGAAAAATATCCGGTGTATCTTTCATGTATCTCACGTCTAAAAGTTCTGAACAATTCCTAAGAATTTTGTATATGTAGCGGATAATATATTCTATAGATATGCGAAATTTCAAGATAAGACTTGATCGTATTTGAAATATATGAAACTGGCAAGCAGTCGACATGCCGAATTTCTCCTTTTTATATCTTGCAAATACAATCAAGTTTCTACTTAAAAATCAAAGCTTTTAAACATGAGATGCGGATACACCGTATTTAGGGTTTCACGTGATATTCTCTCCTTTCCCGTGCGCCTCAGAATGTTGCTGCCAGATTGTGAGTTATGTAAACCTGCAGCGAGACGTGCGGTAGTAGCAAGCATCTATTTCCGTTTTACCGGTACAGGATTCACTAGCAGAAGGGATGTAAGGGTTGATAGATGCTATGGTGTATCTGAATTAGAAGCGATTTTCACCGACCAATCTAAAAGCGAAGGTGAAGACAAGACACTACAGTGGTTTCTGTTACCGTAAAAATTGCTACAGTATTACAACAGGAAGTTGTTTGTTCTTGAAACATTGTTTATACAGTATCCTCTCCACAGAGTGCTACATAGGGTTATTTCTAAGCCTGACCGTGCTCTGTCTGAAGTTACTGTTCCCTTCACTTTGTTAAGAACGCTGGAGTACTAGGGCACGCACGCCACGTGAGGAGAGTCGAAGTAAAATATTCGTAGGAGAGGATTATTTTTCCTAAAAAATTTACAGGATTAATTAAACTAGGAGGCCTCCCATAGAGCGCTGCACTAGAACCTCGGTTCAATATACTTTAGAGTTTTTTTTGGCAGATATAGTATGCTTTTAAATTGTATTAGCAGAAATGGTCATGCACGGGGTGTATTTACAAATATAGCATCATATCCGTGCGGCAATGTCTCCCCGCGCACCACGTTAGCCTGTTGCCTCACGACGACTGTGCGGCAACGCACCCGCCACCGCCACATGACCTCCTCAGTTAGCTTGCAGTTATGTCAGCCTGTTACTGCACGACGGTCGTGGGCAACGCACTTGTTGCCATGTGACCACTACAACATTTTTCTTTCTTTTTCCTTTTTTTAAAAAATATTTATGCATATTTTTTTGTAAGAATTTTCAAATATAGCAATTTTTCTCTAAAAATTTGATTTTTTTGTGGAACCTCTTGACCCATTGTACTTACTTATGTAGTTTTTTAAATTTAATTCAGAAAAATTTAATCAGTTCTGAATTTTTCTCGAAAAGAAAGAAAGAAAGAAAAATTTGTTACAGTGGTTGCCGCACGGACCATGTGCTATAGTGTGGCTGCCGTACGGCCATTGTGCAGCATGCAACAACTGTTGTAGCACTTTCTTCTTCTTTTTTCTAGAAAATTATTTATGTATACTTTTTTTGTAGAAATTTTAAAATATAGAAAATGACTCTAAAAATTATAATTTTTTTGTGGAACCTGCTGACAAAGCATACTTGTTTGTGTAATTTTTTTAAAATTAAATCCGTTCTGAATTTTTCTCCTAAATTTATTAAATTATACTATTGGTAGGAATTTTTTAATGTAGAAAATGACGTTCAAACATTTTTTTTTAAAAAAAGACTTCTTATACAGTGTGCTTGATTGTGTAATATTTTTCAGAATTTCATATGTTCTAAAAATATCTAAAAAATTAAGGGTTTAAGTCTCAAAAAATTAAGTTTTAGGTTTCGATAATTAGGGTTTTATGATTTTATGTGACTTGGAATGTGTGAAGTTTAGTACTACATGAACCACTCTAGGTGTAATGATTGTTATAACAGTAGTGACATAATTTGAATTCCTACCAATAATATACTTAAATGAATTTTTGATAAAAATTCAGAACGTATAAACTTTTGAAAAAATACACAAGCAAGTACATTGTGTTATGATGCTCTACAAAAAATTTCATAATTTTGAAGATTATTTGCTATATTTAAAAATTTATACATAAATTATGCATAAATATATTTTTTAAAAAAGAAAAAAATTATACAGTGCCACGTGACGGTGCGTTGCTGTACAATGGTTGTGCGGATTGACGTGGTGTACGGAGACGTTACGCTATATCTGCAAATATAGCTATATGGTTTAAAAACATGCTATATGTGTCGATAATTCTATACTCTGGTACTCCATTTTGAAAAGAAATGTACTCCAGTACTAGAAGTGCAGAGCTAGTGGTGTACTGCTGCACTGACAAAATCAGATTAATTAAACACCGGGACAAAGCAATTTTGTCCTTTGCATGGCTCAAGCGGGGGAAAGTGCGCGGCACCGTTGCGCGGGAGTGTCCTCGCTCCTCACCGGGGTCGGATCTGCCTGGCTTTGCAGTCTGCGCTGGGCCACCATGCGGCACGAGCAATCAGACCTGATTAGTACTGTATTCTCGTCGGTGTGTGCAGACATGCAGATGTTTTTTTTTTATATCGTATTAGCGTATATTTATTCTGTATTTATAAAAATATCTGCTACCGCACGTTATTTGCAAAAATAACATCTTATCGTACGCCCACCGTGCGGTGGAGACGCTTAAGCCGACATCTGCCTGCTCCCGTACGGTGATCATGCGGTAGAGTGCCTCCTGCACGGGTGGTAGCCACCACATGATGGTAGTGCGGGAAGGTGGCAAATGTCGGCAGAGAGGAAGGGGAGGCTGGTCGCATGATGGCCGTGTGGTAGGATGTTATTTTTGTAAATAACGTGCAGCGACGGTCATTCTTACAAATACGGGATAAAAATATGACAATACGGTTAAAAATTCATGCATGTACGTGTGTATTGTGTGGCCGTATATATGCCGATGTAGACTGTAGTCTAGGGCCTTCCAAACGGACCCTTGAAGTTCAAACGAAATTTCTGCGTTCCGAACGGACCCTTGAAGTTCAGTCAGATCTACAGCACCACTGCTTTCGTGAAATTTTAGCTATAGACAACCAGACCGAACAGTCTACACAAAACAGATGGAATGATGGAATCGAACCCAATCAGATGGGAGAACGTCTTGTACAAGTAGTTATCGAGTAATGCTAGTTGGCTATCTGCATTGAGCGGAATCCAGAGCTCGTCCGTTTTGCACTGCACTACTGCATTAGACAACGACTTGCAGTACTATATGAACTGCCATTACATAATTAATTTGGCTAGCTAGTTTATGGATTATGCGTGTTGTAGAAATTATTGGCTTTCCAAAGCCTCCTCAATGATGCATCAAAATGAAGACAGACATAGTTACCCCTCCGTTTTAAAATATAAAGCGCATAGTTTCTATAGATTTGTTTCAAAATATACCCTTATTTATCATATCTTCTCTCCTGCATTTATTTATAGGTAACTCTCTTATAAACTATTCTCTCTTGTATTTCCAATGTATTAATACCTACCACGATCAGCATAGTTATTTTCTCTAGTTTTTGTCTTGGTTTTTACAACCTCCTTAATCCCCGTGTTAGCCAAAATACGTCTTATAAAAAGAAACGAGGGAGTTGTGCCAAAAGCAGCTGAAACAAAAAAAGATCGTCGGATGCTCAGGAACATGTGTGCTACTGATATCGAGTAGCGAGACTAGTAGCCCGGGTATTAGCTAGTATGTCAGTTAGGCAGTCAGTCTGCATCTCCACATGCATGCCACTGATCGCTGGTTTTGTCGCCGCCGAATCCTGCAACCTCAGTTCATTCTTGCTTATTAAAAGGAGGTATACAGATAACTGTGCCTCTTTTTTTGTCGTTCTGCCCGTCACATTTCCCGAGAAAACCATGTTCCTCGGAATCAAATTCTTGTTCCGTTTGCAACTCACAATTAGTTTGCAGCCTGGCACATATGAAGAATACATGTAATCTCGTGGTTTCATTGGGACATTTTGTGCGCAAGCTGCTAATGTTTGTGGTTTGTTCTGACAGGGACAACGGTGAAGCGGGCGCGTACAACGGCGTCAACTACGCCGGAGTGGGAACCGGCGGTGGCGGTGGCGGCGCCGGCGCGGGAGGCGGAGGCTACGGATATGGCTATCTTGGGATGGTCTATGCCAACGGCGGCGATCGGAGCTGCCGATCTCACTGGATACCGTCGTTGACTTCTTTGGTTGTTACCCTGGTTGCTCTCGTGTGCCTGCTGCACCCATTGTAATTGCAACACACCATTGGGACACTTCATTATGATTCAATTGAAAAGGACGGAAAATGGGAGAAGAAATTAAAGGAGGGGAAAGTTGACACTAGGGAGGTAGGCAGCAGTGATATCCACCATGTACCAGCACATGGGTGGGAATATTATTGCAAGTTAGTCACTGTGGTTGTTACAAAAGGACAATGGATGATTCATTCGTACTTATTAACTCTAATCTCTCTGTAATCTCTGCAGAAGAAATTACAAATCTATGATTTTTAAGGGAAAAAGCAAGAGTTGAACAAATGTTTCACTGGACCACATCCACAGTGGTAGACCAACCGTCATTAAAAAGCGTGATGTGGCTGCGCAAAATTGCAAGAAAAACGGTGGCGTTATTGGTCTCTTGTTCATTTTGCAGGTGTTTCATTGTAGCCTATGGTGCCCTTAAAATGTTTCACAAGATTTTCGCAAACTAACAGGATTTCTACTTGGACAATATGAGAGTGAGTCACAGCAGTCTTTGCTAGAGAATCTGGGAGATTATTGAATATTGATAGGGATATCTTGACAAAAATAGCAAAAAACTTTCTTTGGAAACAACATATGGTTGCCAAGATTGATGAGCCCAAAGTTGGACTGCAATTATCTACCACAAAGGGCTTGGTTTAGAAATACAATTTTCTGCCAGTCATAATTCAATGATGAAATAAAATGGGATAATTCAAAATTGTCCTAAACAGAGCACAACAGCAGAAACCACACAAAGGGGGTACATATAATCAAAAAATTCATGCATCTTCAACATAATACCATTAACTGTTAATCTCGAGAGTGTGTATCAGTGTCAGCTAAACTCTCTTAATTCTGATCTTCTCCTAGTGCTTGCAAGTTACATAGCAATATATGAAAGGGGCCAACATCCTCAGTCTACAGTTACTACCGTGCCATATTGACCCAATGGAATCTTCCCCTGCATATTTTTAACCAGAAGGTGGCGGTGGTGGAGGCGGCATGGACAAAGGAGGCGGTGGCATTCCACCAGTTTGTTGTGGGGGTGGGGGTGGCCTCCACATAGGTGGAGCTTGCATATTGACAGGTGGCGGCGGCGGCCTAACCATGCCATGAGGAGGGGGCATCATGTTTGGTGGTGGTGGCCTCATTGGGAGCCTGTACTGAAGTTGAGGCGGCATAGGGGGTGGTACTTGAGCAGTCTGTGGAGGAGCCGGCCAAGCAGGCTGCCCATGCATCTGCATTGGAGGAGGGAATTGTCCAACAGGTGGTGGCGGCGGTCGAAAGTGTTGAATCGGTCCTAGGACTGTCCCATTGGCAAAAGGTCGTGGCACAGGTGCACCACCTCCACCATTTGGAAGCCCTTGGGTCGGCGGACCACTAGCAAACATTGTGTGCGGCCTATGCTTCTGAGATCCCGGGTTGTTCGTTGCCAGCAATCTCTCTGTCAACAGACAACAATGGATTTGACAAGAATATGTGTGAAGAAACTTTAGGAGGCAAAGCACATTTAAAAAAAAAAAGTGAGACAGACAGCCTCGTATTGTATAGGCTGCAACAGTGATAAGAGCAAAGATATCTGTCATGTGATATAGATGGTAGATGAACATATAGCAGTTCAAATGCCTCTAGTGAAAACTGCAACACATATGATCAATATAAATCATATCCACTGAATTCTAAGATGCTGAAAGGAAATCCCAAGGTTGAAGATACCAGCCCCCAAAATTCAACCACAAAAAACATTTCAAATAAAATTTTAGCCCTAAAATGTCAACCGCTTTGTCTACAAATAGGGAAGCTATAAGTAACTACGTTACGCGGGTACTTCCCAAAATCGATATATCAGTATCGAGTACGGATCCTGCAAGTATCGGTGTTTTTCCTTTTTTAAAAAAATTAAAAAAAAACCCCGATACAATAATTAGCTGATTTCACTTTGTCTGCAAGGGTATTTAATTTCTTCTCAATTGATGATAGAGTCCATCTAGACCCAAAGCAAACAACAAAGCCATTGGCATTAAAACTACTTGGGCAACCAACGTCATTTTCTTGCGCTGAAAGAAACTGGAGTACCTATGGTTTGATCCACAGTTCAATGAGAAATAGGTTCTATACTTACCATCTTTTATTAATTTCTTAATTTTTACCGGCTGCATAGAATTTGATCGCAATTGCATTGTTGTAGGCTAAACCTGGACGTGCTGAGGATCTAGTATTTGCGCACCAACAACTTATGTCTTCTTTATTTTTGCACTAGTAGGCTGAACCCTGGATGATTGCAATTCATTAAATTCTGTACTCTTTTACCTTTATTTTATATATATACACCAATACACGTATCGACAGCGATTTTGGGAAAATGATGTATCGCGGTATCAACGTATCGCGTATCTGTAACCATATCGGGGTATCCGGGCAACCTAGATAAGTAATGAAACTACAAATCTCATGGAGAATTCGATCCTGGCTCAAAATGAACGCTGGTGGCATGCGTGAAATGATGTTTCCAGTTGCGAATGGGTCTTTCAAAATCGATTTCGATAATAATTACTAATCCTTAACTTTTCAAGGGAATTTTAGCCCTAAAAATGTCATGCACAAAGATGGATTTCGATAATAATTACTAATCCTTAACTTTTCAAGGGAATTTTAGCCCTAAAAATGTCATGCGCAAAGATGGAAATTTCCAGGAAGTACATCAATTCCAGATCCAGAATAGAAATTTGACTTGGATAGATGTAAAAACCCAATAAAGACTAAAAAGTCAACTTCGATATCCTTATCCAGGAAGTGAATAATTGAATATTGACTAAAGTGAGTGCCACTCCTGTGTTGGTAGCCAACGAATCAAATAGCTCAACAGAAATTTGAAACACAATACCTGCTGGTGTGCCGTGGCGCTCTCCTTTCGTGTCTTTCTTGTAAGCATAAGAGACAGTGATTGGCCGGTTACATAAATGTTGGTTGTTCATGGCCTGGGATATTATAGCAGACAAGGTAACAGTTGAAAAATGAAAACATATGATAGAACCACAAGAAGCTGAAATATAGAGCATTACTGTGACAATTACATTACCTCTATTGCTTGATCAGATGATTCAAAGGAGTCATAGCTCACAAAGCCAAAACCTCGAGAATTTCCAGTTTCAGGGTCTCGCATTATCTTGAAAAAATAAAGGAAGATTTCATAAGTTTACTGTAAATGATCACTAGATCCAGAAAATGACAGACAGGGTGTACAATTGAGGTATTACATGTAAAAACATCTGACAATTATTTTATCGTAGTTTGAAGAAAGTAGGCAGGGTGGATCAGGGTTAAAAAAACCGGTACCAGCGCAATTACCGGCCGGCGGCCGGTACCGGTAACCGGCCGGTTACCGGTTTTTTCCGGTTGAATTTCGTTAAATTTTGCTTAAAAATCAATCGAAATTCGAAATTCAAATTTGAATTTGCAAACTCCGGAAAAACTGGCCGGGATTTCAAATCCCGGCCCCCACCGGTAAACCGGTTACCGGCCGGGATTTCAATCCATGGGGTGGATTGATCTTAAGAAGACACAGACATGCATTTCGGTGCAATATGCAAAGGGGAAAGGGAACAGAAGATTTTAATTCATCCGATCTCTGGAGTATCATGGTGCACATGAAAGAAATAGTACTGGAGAGCTGATAAGCTCTTTTTAATTCGAAATTAACTAGATACAGTTAGATAAGTGTTCTGCTGAAGCAGGGCACACTATAAAGTAGCTGAACTATGATGAGTAAATTTAGTGATATTAGGTTAATTTAAGCATAACTATAGTTCGTGTTTGCTTCTGAGTTCATAATAGACTAATGCTCATAAAATCAGATACTAACGTATGGCTAGATCATTAGCTGAATTTGCAATAAAAAATTAAGTGCCTAGTCATAGGCAGTGAAAAGTTTTCATGGGTATCACCTTAGGATTGGTCACAATCACTCCAAATGCACTGAAGGTATCGTAGAGGAGCTTCTCATCAACATCCTGTTGACAAAGCAAACTCAAAACCATTAGCCACTTCTTAATATGAAAATGAGCAACTAATAAAAGAAAACAGGCTTTAGGCTTTTACCGGATCAAGATTGCCGATAAAAAGATTTGCTCCTACATCCAAACTCTTCTTGTCTTGGGAAGCCTGGAATGAGATAACAAAATCATGTTAGGTTCATGTGATATACAAATCCTAATTTTATGATTATTCAAATTCATAATGACTAAATACAATAAAGGAAACTTAAAAAAAGAGAAAGCTCACAAAAAAACACAAAATTGGTATCCAGTCTGTTGATTTTCTGGAGAAGTACCATCCTAATTCCTAAGTGCCTAAGATTAAACTATCAGCTATCTGCCATGAAATTCAACATTTCAAGGGATCTGAATGTCCTTTCAAGGAGTATATTACATACCTGCTGCAACTAAAAATACAATACAAAAGTACTGAAGGGGGCTGGGGGATCAAAACAGGTACTTACCTTGTTTACTCTTATTGGCTTTCCATATAGTTTGATCATGTTCAAAATTTTAATAGCCTACGAAAAGCAAACAGTTAAGAGTAATGGATAGCCAATTGAATGAATCTGGATACGATAAATAGAGGGGGAAAGGTAAATTCTGCATTAACGCCATAACATACTTACATAATCTGCGTCTTCCTCACTCCTGAATTCTACAAAACCGTAACCCTGGTGTAGATTTGTAACTCTGTCTTTCGGGACATAGACATTAACTAGAAACGAAATAAAGGAGACTTCATTAATCAATCTCGTAATAATGTATTCAGATGATATCTGAGATGAAACTTCTATTATGTGAAGTATGGAAAGGGGGGCTGTTCAAAAGAGACCATCCGCTGTTCAGCACCCAAAATAGACAAACTGAATACAAGAAGATGCCGAAAGATACTTTCACAACAAGAATCAACCATACTTTCAAAACAAGAATCAACCATACTGTTACAGGGCAAGACAAAAAACATAAAATATACCACATAAACCCATTCTCAGAAAAGAGGAGCAAACTCCTACTTACCAACAGGGCCGGCTTGGACAAACAATTCCCATAGTAGCTCCTCGGAAACCTGCCAAATACGAGGAGAACTATCAGTATGAGTGCCTGGCAATAATGATACAAGAGGAAACAATATGCGTTTGTAGTTTTGTACACTACAAGAAAACAGCGAAAGTTCCTTTGGTGGGTTTAATTTCTCAATGAAGGCACATGATTGAATTGTTAGTCATTCATAAGCACATAGAGAACTTCATGTGTTTATTATCTCCTACTGGAGGAGGTAAAGATGTCCTCAATCTGGTAACTGTCAAATAGGCAATGTGATTGCTATCTAGACATAAATACCCAAATAGCAACATGAAGCAGCAGCAAGATGGATCTTGTTCGTTCCAATTTCATACACCAACATGGACCATATTACATAGAATTCAGAAGTAATTTCCTTCAGAGTATAGGACATATACTCGGAATACGTACAAAAACCTGCCCGATTTCTCCAATCACGTTATAACAGGCATGATGTCCGGCTAACCCAGGGACCCTATGCGCGAATTTTTCAGTCGACAAGCACACTAACGCCTTGTTTAATGCTACTCATCTGCAAATATTGGAACACGGGTGTGCACCTATAATAAAGTAGCAACAACTAATTAATTAAACGCGAGGGACAGAACACTACGCAACAGCAGAAATTCGACAACGTGTGAGCACGCAAAAGAAATTCGAGAGAGGCACACGGAACACAGCCGAGCCACACACGCAGAAGGCAGCGCAATTTCCAGGCAAGCTTTGCCCGTGGCGACGCAACAGGAAGCTATAAGCCCGCTCGGAGAGCAAGGCAGGGATCTACAGGGACGGACCGGGGGAGCAGGAGGGGAGGCGGGGGAACCCTAACCTGGGGGTCGAGGTTGCCGACGTAGGTGGTGGCGTCCTGGTTGCGCTCCGCCGAGTGCTGCCCGAGGAGGTTCGCGCCCACGCCCGGCGCGATGCGCGTCGTCATGCCTGGCTCCCGGCGGTTCGCGGCGGCGGCGAGAGGATTCTGGAAGGGGCGCCGCGGGGGTGGGGTTTATTTGAGATTCTCGGGCTAGAGCCTTCCTTGCTTGCTTGCCCTGCTGTCGAGTTGAGTCCAGTACTCGCGTCGGTGACGAGGGAGCGTGGTAAGCGGCTGGACCGGGTTGGGTCGAGACGGGAATTTGCAATTCTGTCTATGGGCCGGCCTACACGTACTAATCAATCAGCTTTCGAGGCTAATGTTGGCCGGTTTGGTATGGCTCGGCGTGGCTCTGTTTTAGGTTTTCGTAGCTCTAATTTTATTTTTTTACTTTTGAATTCGCTTTTACGATAAGTTAGAGCGGTCTAAGTTAGTATGTAGTTAGAAAATTAGACCCAGTTCTTAAAATAAAAAAGATCATTATAAAAAGACTACGCTACCATTGTTTTGTGACTTATAATATTTTTTATTGCTTAACTTATAACAGTTTAATAAGTTGATTTCAGTATGCTTTCATTTTCATTTTATTTTTTTGGCCATGTTATGCCCTTTAGTCCTATCTTTTTCGCCTATATTCAATTTTTTTACTTCAACAAAATTAAATACAATATACATAAACATACTGAGTTTGTAAAAAAATGTTTTAATTCTCTAAAAACATACCGTGTTTATTTCCTCACAGAGGACTAGGGCTGGAAACGAGCCGAGCCAGCTCGAGCCAAGCTCGCCCAGGCTCGGTCTGAGCTTCAGCTCGAGCTGGCTCGAAAAGCTCGTTCAAGCCCGGGCTCGCCAAACCAAAAAACAAAGACATAATAATATAATTATATGAGCCATTTATCATCAATTCAAAATCCAATCATCATAGACAAAGTGAGAAATATAACAATCCATAATCCATACAAGCATTCATCGTAGATTTATAGGGACTTCCCAAGCCCAGAAACAAAGACATAATGTGATTATATGGGGTTGCGTCTGGCTCGTTTGACTCGCGAGCCAGCTCGAGCTCGGCTCGAATCTTCACCGAGCTGAAAGTCCGGCTCGGCTCGAAAATTCACGAGCTTCAGCTCACAACGAGCTCGAGCAGGCTCGCGGGCTTTGAGCTTTTTTTCCAGCCCTACAGAAGACGACAAGTTCGAAATGAGGCTTTTACAGCAGTGCTGTCATATTGTAGTTGTAAACTGTCTTCAGGAGTAGATTTGGGCCACTTCACATCAAGAGTACTCGTGTTTCCATTAAAGAGAATATTATTAGCCAGTGCCTTTCTCATTGGCTGATACCAGGAACAGACAAGGATGGCTTGGACTGGCCAAAGCCCATAGCTAGCGCAACCTCTCTTTTCTCCTGAAGCTTTTCCAAGTCAGCTCCTTAGCCACAACAACAGCCTCCTGTTGCTCCAGCATCTGCTCTGATTTCGTGAGTCTCCTCGAACGCTTAACCTAGCAAGAAGGCAATGAAACAACCCTAAAAATTTGAAAATTTGAAATTTTCTGAATCCTTTGGTTTAAATTTGAATTCTTTCCGTTTTCAAAAAAATTCGCCGAAAACCCGCTTTCCCTTTCTGGAAACCCGTCTTCTCCTCTCGCTGGCGCCTTCTTTCCCGCGCCTTCTTCCTTCTTCCTCTCCCTTCCTTCTTTCCCCTGCGTCAGCTGCCGACGCCATCGCTGCCTCCCCGCGCTGCCGTCGTCGCCCTCCCGCGCCACCTCTCCCCTCCAGAGCCTTCCTCCATCTTCGCCGCCTCCACCTGGCCCCGCCTCGACTGCCACCTCTCCTCTCTCGACGCCGCCCGAAACTTCCCCCGCCACCACCTCGCCTCCACTGCCGCAGCTTGCACTGGGCCACCGCCTCTCCCCGGGTTATAAAAGCCGCCCCAGGGCAAGCTCTTCTCTTCACCCCCACCTCCAGCACCTCTCTTGCCCCCCTCCTTTCCTAGCGCCGGCGAATTCGAAGAAACCGCCGCCGCCTCTTTTCTCTAGCCGAAGCAAGTCTTCGGTAAATTCGCCGCCCTCCCTCCTCCCCTTCCCTCCCACCTCCGGCAGTAGCAGCCCCTCGCCACCGCCAATCGTTTCCCCACCTCGCCCCACCTCCTCCCTCACCGGAGCTCGCCGGTACCGAGCTCCACCGCCGCCATCTCCACATCCACCGTCGCCATGCAGCCTTGGTACGCCTCAGGCCACCCCACCACCTCCATTGAGACCCCCTCCACTCACTGATGCTCCTCCGCCTTCCTCGCGAGGGCGCCGCCAGATCGCGCCACCTTTTTCCTCGCTCGTGCGCGCCTCCGCCGTCATCGCCCCATCTCCGCACCTCCTCCGCCCATGCAACTCCCCAAATTGGGTTCTTCTCCCTTCGATGGTGCTTCCGGTGCCCTTCCCCGCCGCCGCCGCCGCAATTGTCGTCGTCGCCGGCTCAGGCAATGGCGCAGGCCTTTAGGCCGCGTGGCTCAAGCCTGAGCACGGACGGCTGGGCCTTAACAGGCCTGGCCAAGCAGGCCGGTTCGGCCCGATCGAATCGGGCCTCGGGCCGCACAGTAAAAAGGGTGGCTCATTACTGTTCACTCCATTTTCAGTCTTTTTACTATTCACTGAACAATAATTTATTTACTGTTCATCCAACGAAAAATACTGTTCATCGTATGGAAAATTTGGTTTTACTGTTCACTGTCATGAACAGTAATGTTAGTTACTGTTCACCACCAATTTTTCATCTATAAATAGTAAAATATCGCTATTCATTATCTGGCACTATTCATCCACAAACCCCCCAATTCGACATTATATATCCATTTCGTCCATTCTGAGCCCAGAAATCCATTTCTCCACTCCGTTCAGTCCAATTAAACCCCAGATAAATTCCCACCCTCTCGCACCACCTTCTTTGTGTTTCTTTTCCATTTGTTTTTACTTGCATGTTGTTCCCAGCTCACTCCTTGTCAAGCCGGATTTTACTTGGTTTGTTTTATTGTTTTGCTTCTCATTAGGTCACGATCTTGGAGACCAAGCTGCAGAAGACATCAGACCAGAACACGATCCACATGACTTTGTGCAAGAAGGCAAGCCACATTCTTTGATCATTTTGGACCTACAATTCATATATTTAATATTACTTTCATTATTATTTGTGCTAATTACTTCAAATATTAAATTAATACTTTGGAATGCCATGATATTTAGATAATTCCTATTACCCCACATACAAACTCACCTAGCACTTGTAGGCCATATTCACCTTGATAAGGTTAAGATTTCTTGTAAGCCATATTCACCTTGACAAGTCCACATAAAATATTATCTATACAAATAGCTTTGTCACCAAAAATATGCTTATCATTCATAAGAAAGTGTTGGTGGTTCGCCAATGGTTTTAGTGTGAAGTTGAGGGTTGTGTCCCAGAAGTTGGGCAACCCAATAGACTTGTGTTAAAAGTGGGTCAAAGGTGAGATCAAGCAGGTGGACAACCACGAGTTGGTGTTGGTCCATTTCTTACTGGAGACAAGTAAGGACAAGAACCTTGTGCCAAAGTAACAGATACAGAAAACCGCTCAACCACAGGTGTGGTCATTACTCCCTAGCTTAGTACACTGCTCTTCCAATCGAATATCTATAGGGAAAGGCGTGTGTTATTGTGTGGTAGAGCAGCGCGGAACTAGGGTTGGACAGGAGTGGGCCTGTAGGGACACTCGATAGTCTAAACAACGGTATGGTCCCGTCAGTATCTGGGTGAAAGATCCATAGCAGCGGCCGGTGGAGTCTCCCGAGGGCTGTATGGAGTAAGAACCTACCTGGTAGAGGCTAGAAAGGTTGAGCAGTGAAAAAGCTTTGTTATCTCAGCTCAGTCGCACGCTAACATGTTGCGTGTCTTTGATCTGACAGTACGAGCATGAGGTATCTTGTGGGTAAAGCTGAGCAACTCTGCAGAGTATATCAAATGGTATTCGGATACGTCGTGCTTCCGGTTAATGAAGCCGTGTTCTTGGGTGATTCCAATACATGAAGCATAAGTAGAGTTTTTGAGATGAGAATCTGGTTTGTGCATTTGTTGAGAAACCCCTGTTGTTATTATTTATTATTATTTTACTGTTTTAAAGTTAAACTGCTTTAAACTGCAAAATGCATCCACAGATGCCTGTTACGGTAAACCCTAACCATCCATTGAACTTCTTGCATATAATTATTTAGTTTTTCCATGTGGCTTGTTGAGTACGGTAGTAGTACTCATTCTTGCAAAATTTACAACCCCTCCACAGAAAAAGATTGGGAAAATGCTGAGAACCCCAATGAGCAGGATTTTGGTGGACCCTCAGAAGACAACGACTATTGTTATTAGGTTTCAATCGTGCTCAAGCGTGCCTGTGGTGTGAAGTTCTTTTGTTTTGTATTATATTAGCTTTGGGCTTGGAAGCCCGTGTCTGCGTCAAAACTGGTTGTTAAACCTTAATCTTATGTAATAAAAGTTTAGTTTTGTTGTTATCGAAAGATTGCTTGAGACACTGCTTACTTCGCAACTGCACATCCTGAGCGGTTATGAAGAGTTTGACAGCCCCAGATTTTGGGGCTATTACAGGCAAGAACTAAACTGAAAATTCGCTAGCATAGTAAGAACATAAAACTTAAAATTTCACATTATTTCCCTAAAATGAGTCGGTTATATGCACCACAACGGCGTAGACAACAATTTTATTTGCAAGAACAGTCAGCACATGTAACCACCAATTCTATTCCTAGTCTGATACAGAAGCATACAAGAAGAGTAGATGGAAACCGAATTCACCCCCCTCTGACAAAATTGGATGGCTCTATGGGCCAATCAATCGAGGGTTACCTACCCACCACTAACCTACTAAGCAGGCAAAACAGAAGTGAAGAATCACTAGTCCGGATGGCTGGATCTGAGACTTGATAGAGGAAATCGGGTACTTACTGCCGAGGCAGCTAGGCGTTGTCGCAGGAGCTTGCCCCCTGCCCCGCCACCACCTCTGGTGGCTTAGGGAGGAGATCGAGTGGGTCGCCGGCGGCCGGAGGAGCAGTGGTCAGGGGAGGAGAGGGAACCTAGGCGTTGTCACTTGTGGGTGCCTTTTGGGAGATGGGAAAGGGAACAAGGAGTAGCTGGGTTGAGCTCGCCTCACCCCCCCCCCGGGGGATGAGGAAGCCGAGGCCGGGTTGGGGAAGAGTCCATGAAGGACCGGGCCAGGGAAGAAGTGGTCGCCGTCTGGGGAGAGCGGTGCGGGAAGAGAGGGGCTGCGAAGGGGTGCGGGTGGGAAGCGAAGGGTGCAGGTCGATATTGAACATTCTTCAGGAACCACAACCAGCTGTCTGTGTTCTCGCTTTCAACGAAAGTAAATACCACGGGAAGAATTTGATTGTTCTCATTCGTCGCTATTGTAGTCAATATCTGGCCCTTATATTTTTCAGTCAGGAATGTGTCATCCACGCACAAGATTGGACGACAGTGTCGGAATGCATTGATGCATGGACCAAAGGCGAAGAATGCTCATCGTAGGACCCTCTTATTGGCCCACTTTGGATGCATGGAATTTTGAATGTCGACATGAGTGCTGAGATTCCTACTTTGTATGACCCAGAGTAGCTCAGGGAGGTTGTGGTAGAAAACCTCGAACGTACCGAACCTTGATTCCAATGCCTTTTGTTTTGCCCTCCAAGTCTTAGCATAGCTGATTGTGTACTAGCATCTTGGCTCAATCGCCCGAATGATGGATCATGGTTCAAAATCTAGATTATCCATGATCACACCGTACATGAGGTTGGTGATGAAGCCTGATGACAGGTTCCAGTGGGACTGCACGGACTCAGTGACGACACATGTGTGAGGGACCACTATAGAGCACGTCCAGTAGGTGTCCCACTTAATGTGAAATGCGTGCATTTGCCAAGGGCATCCCTCTATACCGCACTTCACGTCGTAGTATCTTGGGTTAGACTTGACGACTGTGAATGTGCGGTGCACCGACAAAGCCCAGAATTTGACTGCCTCCTGCACGACCTCCTTGCGTGACCTCGCTCTGGTCGTACTCCCACGACACACGGGAGCCTTCGTTGACGACGATGTTGCTGAACTGGTATGTTTTCCACTCTGATGGAACCGTCTACTAGTCCACATCATCATCGTCGTCGGATCCTTCATCTTTTGACAATGATATGTAGTACCGGTCTTCGAGATCCATATTTTGCACTACGGCTTCCACCTTCTCACCCTCGTTAGCAAGCCCACTAGCTTGCCTGACTGAAGGAGCTCCTTCCATAACGCCTTCATCGACAGGACCAGCTACTCCTGGACCTTCAGCCATTGTGCGCGCCTCGCTGTGGCTGGAGTCCCCGACTTTTTCTTTAGCATCACCACCCCTTCTTGTTTAGCCGCAGATGCAGGAGTGGGTTTGGCATATGCTCGGGTCAGAAGAATCATATCCCACCCCCTCGCCATGCATAAATATTACTAACATGACATTGTTATCTTTAGCTGCATTAACTCCCAATATGTGGGTTGTGCTGCTCGGGGGGTAAAGCAACTCAATCTCAGATCATACACATCATGGTCCACTTGGAATGTATGAAACAACAAACGCATCACACGCCCCATAGTGGCTATGGTGGTCAAGCTGATGGAAAAGGAGATGAAGAATGCACGAGCAGCAGCTACTGCGCGATTTGCGCCACCGGAGGCATCTCTGAGTTCGTCTGTGACTTCCGCATCGTCGACTTCGTCGCCCGTGGTTGCACCAATAGTGCCTCGCTGGGGAAGATGGCCGCTGCCCAACAGCTGTCTTCTCCATGCGCCCGATCGACGTCATGCCTTCCTAGGTGCGGGCAATGGCGAGTGTCAGGATCACGATGACATTGTGCTACTGCCCTGCGCAGCTTGTCCATGCCACCAACGCCTCCTGCAACGTCAAGACACACAAAGGGACCGCAGTCCTTGCTGCTGTCTATTGGAGCATTGAGGACCATCTTCCATGCAATGTTCCACCAGCGCCACGACCTTTTGTCAACATGGGGTCTCCTAGGGCTTCAGCCATGGCTGTCACCACAACTCGAGGACGAGCTATCGCGAAAGGAGGGGAGCAGTTGTCATGGGACAGGGGTACTGTGACACCATGATTACGAAGGGATTACCTTCTCCAATAAGAATATCTATTTTCTTAAATAGTTGATTAGTTTTCTTATATAGGGATGAGGTAATAGTCTAATAAGAATATATATTTCCTTATATTGGGATGAGGTAATAGAAAATGTTGTCTATTAGTTAGAAATATTATCTATTAGTTAGGAAGATCATATATTAGTTAGGAATGTCATAATTTAGATTAAATTTATCCATAATTGTTAGAACTCTCTATATAAGGAGGTCTATTGTAATAGTTGGCATTAAACAATGAGAATATAATAGTCTAAGTCCAATCTTCTTCGTCTCCCCAATATATAGTATTCCCTCTCCCCCTCGTCTCCCCAATATATATTCTTCCCTCTCTCCTAACAGCCGACGCCACTCGGCTATCTTTCCGGTGATGTTTACTCCTATGATCTAAAGATCATAACATGTCTACTCATATGGATCTGGACATCACTAATGAAGATACGAATATGGCTATTGTGGACTGGAAAAGTCTTGAACTGGCAACTATGAAATTGTCCCAAGAACTGGTTGAGCAGTTGCGCCTTGTTGTGTAACCAACTCTTGCAAGTAAGCTTCATGGAGATTACAGAACTGGAAAGAGAATAAACATGAAGAAGGTACTTCTTTTCTCTTTATCTTGTCTCATACTAACATGTTTTCCCCCTATAAAGGGATGTTCACTTATATGATGGAATATTATTATATATTATTTTAGGTTATTCCATATATCGCAAGCCATTTCCGTAGGGACAAGATATGGTTGCGCCGAACTAAACCCAATAAACGGAATTACCAAGTGGTTATCGTTGTGGATGACTCACGAAGTATGTCTGAGGGCAAGTGTGGAAAAGTTGCTATTGAGGCATTAGTTACTGTTTGCTGAGCCATGTCGCAGTTGGAGGTTGGACAGTTCACAGTTGCAAGCTTCGGGAAAAAGGGAAATGCTAAAGTGTTGCATGATTTTGATCAGATCTTCAATGGAGAAGCTGGAGTCAAGGTAGGTTGATGAAACTGATCACGTTTCTTTAGCCTTCAGTAAAAGAAAAAGAAATTCACATAACTGTTGCTCTCTTTCCTGCTCCGATTACAGATGATCTCGAGTTTGTCCTTTGAGCAAGACAACAAAATTGAGGATCAACTGGTTGCTGATCTCTTGATGCACCTGAACACAATGCTTGATACTGCAATGGCTAGGTCACGTACACCATCAGGGCAAAATCCACTTCAGCATCTTGTACTATCCTGTCCTATAATTAGTATGAGACAAGATAAAGAGAAAAATAAGTACCACTTGAACTGAATTCCATAATTGAAACCACACCCGTATGAGCAACATACTCATAGAACACTTTAGGTGTCAAGCCTTTAGTGAATGGATCCGCAATCATGGAGTCTGTACCATATGCTCAATAGACAATTTATCACTCTGAATTCTTTCTTTCACAACTAGGAACTTGATGTCTATATGCTTAGATTTTGACGAGCTCCTATTGTTATTACAATACATAACTGCAGACTTGTTGTCACAATATAACTTTAGTGGTTTGTCGACCTGATCCAAAATTCGCAGCCTTATGACAAAAGTTCTGCAACCATATCCCATGATTTGAAGCCTCATAGCAAGCAACATACTCAGCTGTCATTGTGGACAGGCCAACTAGTGACTGCTTAGCACTTTTCTAAGAAACCGCACCTCCACCAAGTAGATAGATATAACTTGAAGTGGGTTTATGAGTATCTTGGCAACCAGCAAAATCGAATCATAATACCCAATGATCTCCAACTGATCTGATTTCCTATATATGAGTATGCAATCCTTTGTCTTTTGCAAATACCGCAACACCTGTTTTGCTGCGACCCAATGATCCAATCCTGGATTTCTTAAATATCTGCTTAGCATTGCAACAATATACGCTATATCTGGTCCAGTGCAAACTTGAGCATACATCAAGCTCCCTATCAAAGATGAATAGGGAATCCATTGTATTTTCTTAGCCTCAAAATCATTCTTAGGACATTAGTTAAGACTGAATTTTCAACCTTTGGTCACAAGGGTATCTAAAGGTTTACAGTTCTGCATGCCAAATCTTTGCAATACCTTATCGATATAGTTCTTTTGTGATAATCCAAGTATACCTTGAGAACGATCTTTGTATATTTGAATTCCTAATACAAAAGAGGCATTACCAAGATCCTTCATCTCAAAAATTTTAGCGGAAATATCTTGGTTTCATGCAACAGACTTATATCGTTACATGCAAGTAATATGTCATCGACATACATAACCAAAAATATAAACTTGCTCCCACTGAATTTATGATATACACAATCATCAACTGTATTTACCTCAAAACCAAACGAGATAATAACTTCATAAAATTTGTGGTACCATTACCCATAGATGGATTTCTTTAATTTGCATACCATTTGCTTCGGGTCACCGGCCACAAAGTTTTCTGGTTGCTCCATATAAATCATCTTGTTATTTTTTCCATTTAGAAACATTGTTTTTACATACATCTGATGAAGCTCAAGATCAAAATGTGCCACAAGTGCTATAATGACATTAAAAGAGTCTTTCGAAGAAACCGGTGAGAAAGTCTCTTTATAGTTTATGCTTTCTTTTTTAGTATATCCTTTTGCAACAAGACAAGCTTTATATCTTTCCACATTGCCTTTCAAATCCCATTTGGTCTTAAATATTCATTTGCAACCAATGAGTTTTTTTTCTTTCTGGCAATGGGACAACATCCCAAATGTCATTGTCCTTCATGGATTTTAACTCTTCATTCATGACATTGATCTAATTAACAGAGTTTGGGCTTTGTATGGTTTTTGGAGATTGACAGGATCTTCTCCCAAAATGTTACTACAAGCCTCATTTTCTTGAAAAAAAGATAATGTAATCATCAGAGATTGCACTTCTTCTTTCTCTAGTGGATCTCCTTAATGGCACTAATTCTTGAGGTTGATAAGTTTGTTCTTCTGTAGGAACATCATTTAGTGGAGGAACCTTATGAACATTATTTTGATTTGCGTCTTCCTCAATAATATCAGGTAAAGTAACCTGATCCTAATCATTATTAGGAATAGCCAAGGGAAGAGAAAATAAATCCTCTTAAGAAACTTCTTCAAAATTAATATCCTGAACTATATTTCCCCTTCAAACTCAACATCCGAAAAAAAACAGGGCATTTCCCGCTTCATAGATTGTCTTTGTGGTGGGATCGTAAATGAATAAAGTGACACATGAACTTACCAACACTATATTTTGCTCGCAACATTGTAGCTGCTACGGTAACACGCCCATCGACGCTTCTCACCCATTTTTTTTAAATAGTTGCTAACTAATTTGTCCTTGACAACTAACAACACGAGTTGAAAGCTACAAAAAAACTCTTAAGAAATATAGAAGAACTCCAAATTCAGATAGTACAACTTGGTAACCAATTGAATATACACTATTATCTCTATTTGGACATGATATGCAAAAGATACATTGTATGATATGCAAAAGATGCAATATGTTTTCTTGCTATCTCCACATCACATTTGGACATGATATACAAAAGATACATTGCATTATCATATGAACATTTTTCTATTACAAATCAACTAAAAAGATAGTAAATTGAGCAACTTTACCAACGTAAATTCGTTGTAATAAGTGAATTCAAAAACTTGATCCAGTCGCATCATGGGCAACAACTATTTCAATTACTTCACCTCCAACCAGTTTCACTAAAGTTTGATTGTCCGGGTCACTCATCTCTACAACATGTACCCTTAAACCATCTTTTACTCTAGTTAGGCTCAGTACGACACACAAAGCTCGTGCATCACTCTGGGCAGAGAACAAATGTGAGCATATAATTATACGAGATATATGTTAACCCTTAATAACATTTCAGGAACTTCCACGTGCTTTAGAAACAGAAACTTGTGAAAAGAAAAGAACATTTCAGGACTAATATAAGATATACTTACATATATAGTACAAGAATAAATCGTCAAAAGGAGTGCATTCTCAGTGTACGGACAAGAACATCAGAAGAATTGCCTGAGTTGCCACTTCTACATATTCATTACAGATGTTCTATAACCAGATGACTGCCACTTCTACATATTATTACAGATGTTTCCATGAAGTCAGATTCTAGTTTTCGTATGTCCATCTCCAACTCTTGCCTCTTTCCGCCAGAACAATCACACCACCACCAATACTCTTATTTGCTATAGCTAGCTGCTTCAGAAGAAAGCACTGGTTCAGACGGTGTAAAGATATATAGTAAACCAGGTGATCCAATCATGCTAACCTCCCAACAACAAACTTCAAACTTCAGTACTCGTGAACAACTTCCCTCTGTGGGATTGGAGAATATAAAGTAGTAAAATACAAAATAAAGCGCATACAATGACTAAAAATGGCCAGCAATTCAACTGAAGACCAAAATTTAATTTCCGAAGCTGGTTTCTCTAAAAAAGAATTTGACATATAGAATTAAGTATTGGAATTACGAAAGTTTAATATGATGTAATTAAGTCGAATCCTTGGGGGATCATCAGGTTCTATCACAAAACAGTTACTAAGTTATGGTCTGCTTGACTGATTTGTTTACATATTGTTCATTAGAAAAACAAAAACTACCTGAGCTCACCGGTATAGTAAAAAACCGATTTGACGAGATGAAGCAGCCTAGTAGGTCATCACCATACTTGAACTCACCAATGCACCCTATAGAAAAGGGCAGCAGATACTGTAGATTACTAGAGAAAGAATGAACTATGAAGTGATAAGAGGAGCTCACTACTTTGTAAGAACCTAGTCCAATTTGCAATTAGAGAATGACCAGAGGAGCTCACTGCTTTTCACTTGACTCAAATAAGTTGGGAGGTCATCATCACCCGAGAACAGGGATGCCGGTGCTGAGTCCGAAAAGAGGGTGTGGCTTCCGTCTAGAGCTCCCACGCCTCCTTGCCGGCTGTCGCCTCGTGCGGCATCACTTGCAAGCATCCTCAGTTCCTCACCAGGAAAAGCGCCATCGCAGTGGAGCTCGCGGCCGACGTAGGATTCATTCGTTCCTGAGCAAAGTTTAGCACATATCAACTATAGCAATCAGATATCAGCTCCTGTATGCCCAAACACTAATTTTCACCCGCTACCTGACCGACTATCAAATTCAATATAATTCAGAACCAAAGAAACAATACAACCTCAAAGTAGACATACTGGAAGTGTCACATCAAATGCTATTCTGTATGAGAAAAGACATAAGCGAAAGAAAAAATGAGTGTCTATGCTTCAAGTGATTGAATTTTATATATATATCAGTCACCTTTTCTCACCGTTGGTATCTTATTTGAAATGCGGAAGGAGAAGATAACCATGATCCCAACCTGAACCAGAGTGCCGATTACGCAACGCTCTTACCCATCACAAACTCGAAGGTCCTTTCCCAGAGACCTCATCACTTAAACTTCTCCGCAACATCAGTTGGTGTGGCTAAAAAAGAGCAATTAGAAAATAGTGCATAGGAAATTTGAAGTGGGCACCATAAATCCCAAAATACCAAGAAAGAGATGAAACATATAGAGCAATTGATTTCCTGAAGGCACTAATTAACAAGATCCAACCAAGAAAATTAACACTGATTAAATACAAATATTTCAAAAATTAGCAAACGGTGGTGTGGAGAGGGACGGGGTTAAGATACCTACTGATGGTTGGGAAGGACGATAGTAAAGCAGGCATCCTTCAGCCATGGTGGTTGCCTAGCATCCAACCGGTATGCTATGGAGTCAATGAGAGGGACGAGGACTTGGTGGGCACCTAAAAGCTGCAAATACTCACGGTATTACCGAGGGCGCCGTCATTGTCGCCACCGCATGACTCACCCCCCTCCTCATGGGCTTAGCAAGATAGCTCACATAGCTGACCAGATCTGAGCCACAAACATGCACCGCTGCCACTATGCCAATTGGATTTGAAAATCTTGCTAACTTTGCCTACGGTGGCGGTGACCAAAGCGAAGGCAACTAAGGTTGGAGGCCGCAGCCAGTAGAGGGGGGGGGGGGAGGCGGTAGTTAGAGAAGATGTTGGAGGGAGATTTCAGGAGAAGAGGACCGAGAATTTCATAAAGGCGGGCGGCCCCATTCGCGAAGGTGGTACACGTTTGCGAGCCGGCTGCGTGGGCTGAGCAGACACGGTCACGAGGTGGGGCGCAAGATGCTGTTGCTAGGCAAGTAAGGCCCACCTAACAGCACGTGGAATGGGGGAGGTGTTAGAGGATTAGGTCACACATGTTTGTTGGAGCCACGTGGCGGTGCATTTTTTTTGAGGGAGATAGCATATATAACATATTTCCTTACACTATAATACACTGAGCATTCTGTGACCTGCCTAGTAACACTATTCACAGAAATAACTTGCCAGCAAAACCAGAGTTAATCTGTTAAGACTAACACATCTTGGTAGCATATTGGAGCCCGCTGGTATCCATGGTATGCCACCATGTCAGTCGGCTGGCGTATGGAGTATGCGAGTTGGTGATAAGCACCGTAAAAAATCATGTGCCGGAGCGGAAGGAAGTTGTGTCGTTCCTATAAAAGCGGCCCACGGAGCCGCATATCCCGTGGTTACCCTCGCGCGCGCGCAGTCGCGTCGGTTGTTTTCCACCGGGCGGACGGTCGTGAGCTCCTCTCGGTTTCTCCACACGCGCGCGCTGATCTCCTTCATTCCCCGGAGCACTTCACCGCCGCGACGAGGTGGTGCCTTATCATTCCCTCACGGTTTCTCCCTTGCAGTTTACTCTTATGACGAGCCAAACCTTGAACAGGAGAGGCTGCGGGAAGAGAAGGGAGCGACAGCGAAATCAAGGATTCGGTTCTGAATTTCTGATGGGTTCTTTGGTTTCTCTTCAGGTACTAGGAGATCTCTCAAGTAATCATCTGTGTTGGTTGGTTTCAGAGGTTTGGGCTTTGAGAGAGGGAATTAAGAGGGGGCAAGAGACGGAGATGGATTTGGGGTCAGAGGCGCAGTACGGGTAAGCAAGCAAAGCAAAGCAAAGCAAGAAAGCATCGCCTCGCTGTCCGTCTCCTAATTCGGAACCTTCTTTCTTCCCCTCTGGTTTGTTTCCGGGTGAAGCTGCGCCCATTACACGAGGAGGTGCAAGATAAGGGGCCCGTGCTGCGGCGAGGTCTTCGATTGCAGGCATTGCCACAACGAGGCCAAGGTCGGGTGCTTCTTTCTCCATGTACTACTATTTTCCATCGAATTGCTGTGATTCTGTCGATTCGGCTCGGGAAGAAGAAATCCTTGAAATATCGATCTTGGTTACGTGTTACAGAATTCGCTCCAGGTCGATCTCCAAGACCAGCACGAGATCCCCCGCCACGAAATCAAGAAGGTTGGTGCTCCTTGTTCCTTTGTTAATTATCTGCTTGTTTTCAGAATTTGTTTTTTTGTTCTTGTTCAGTTCTTCTGCGTTTTCATGCAACCCGTCTTCCTTTCTCTCTCCAATCGGACGTACACAGTCTAATAAAAAACGACGGTCAAGATCAAGCACGGAATCAAGTGTGAGAACTGACAAGTATCAGTTTCTCACTTGAGAAATTTAAAAAATTCTTGTTACCTTAGACAAGTATCAGTTTCTCATTTGAGAAATTTAAGTATCAGTGGAAGTATGGAACCACTGCCATGCAGTGGCTATGAAAGCACATCCTAAGGTTACTTTAGACTTTGTGCTTCAGGCAATGACTCCTCCTTGATATTTTCCTTCTACATTCCACATCCCACTACAAAAATTGGCGAGTTGTGCTGCGACTTGCAAGTGGTCGGCATGTGGTCCAAATGATTGCTACGTTCATGTGACACTTGTCACCAGAAGGAAGACGGCTGAGAAAAGGCAAATGTCACAGTAGCGGAGCTATCTAAGGTGTATGGGTGTACAGCTGTACCTTTTTTTTTTTGTATGCAAAGTACTATACAGTACATATACTTAGTATAATACATAAACTATATAATGAATTACACTATGTGTTATTCTTAGCAATTAATAGTCAGCAGTCTACCTGCACAAGCTATATTTTGTGATATTTACTATAAATATATAATTTGTTTCATTTGAACTTTTACTATATCATTTAAAATTTTATGTTGGAATATATCATTTAAATTCACACCTTCATGAACATACAAGTACAGTTTCAGTAGAAATTTTATAAGATCGTAGATTATTCCCAGCCTTTGTCTTTCTAAATATGTGCTAAGGTGGCGCACTAGTGCATTTATGTGGTGTGCATGCGCGGTTGTGTGTGTATGTGTGTCTTCTTTATAATTGCAAATAAAAAGTTTGCACCGGTCGTTAAAATCCTGGCTCCACCCTCGGCAAAGGATGATGAAAGGGAAAGGACGAGCAGACAAAGGCATTATTTCACCATCAATCAAGATTTTAACAGCACTCAGCTGATTGAGGGCAGCATAATTGAGGACATGATTGCTATGTTAACTATGTAGCTCCATTGATTTGGCACAAGAGGTGTCCTGAATTAACAGGGCTTCTGCAGTCAAATAGCTATAGCAATTATACTGATTTTTTGGAACCTCTTGTGTCTGTGCCTTTTTTAGGGGGAAAGTGTATTTATGCATTATTTCGATTATTTTTTAATTAAGAAGGTGTAAAATGGCTCAAAATGTTTTGATCCCATGCACAAGCACTGAAGAATTCTATGGCAAATATAGTAATTTGGGAAGTTTTTTCGGCTCATACATATACAAGATTTGGAGTAAATCGTCCTCAAATTTTATAAGAAAAGACATTGTACGAGTGGACATGGACATAGTGCGTTCTTTTGTGGATAAAGATTTCCGTAACTGTTTCCCTTTGGTCACTTTAATCATTCAAATCATATGAACTTTCCTACCCCAGATTGTGGACTCACTGAAACTATTCTACTTTGTTGTGTATCACAGGTTATCTGCTCTCTCTGCAACAAAGAACAGGATGTAAGTTTGCTACCAAAAGTGCAGTAGTATTTCTCTAGTATATTCACCTTTTCGCTGTAATAATCAATTGAAAAATGTTCTTTTCAATCGATAGGTGCAACAGAATTGCTCAAATTGTGGAGCGTGCATGGGAAAATACTTCTGTGAAAAATGCAACTTCTTTGATGATGATGTAAGCATTTTTGAATTTTGAACGATGAGTCAAAGTTAACTCTAATGTGCCAATTATAGCATTACATCATAAATGTTGAATTTTATTAATCTGATCGACACAATATTTGTTCCAGGTCTCAAAGATTCAATACCACTGTGATGGATGTGGCATATGCAGGTAACTAACTGTCGGATCCGGATCTTCTAATCCCGAATCCTCTGCGAATAACTGTGTTATTCCCTGGATCAGTAGATAGCACTCACATATACATCACTGAATCATTCATATATGGCGTAAAACCATACCATTCATTAATTGAACACATCAGAGTTTACATAGACCGCATCGGGTCAAATTTTACAATAAGAGCCGAACAGGCCAAATGATTACATCACAAAAGTAGTAGAAGCGACAACGGAAGCAAAAAGGGTGAGGGCACATCTCTCACAGCAAGCGATCGGGAAACACATATGTACATCCGATATTACCCAAAACTCGATAATATAGGATGCACCTAGGTACCAGCGGAGTCAGCTAGACTGGGGCGAGACTAGAACAACTAAGATTAAACTAGGCTTCAAGAACTCCTGGGTCTTCGGACATCTGATTCCTTGTAGTAGTCGAAATCTCCAAAATTTCCTGCTTCTGAGAGTTTGGGGGAAAGAGCGAGAATGAGCACAACTACCGTGCTCGCGAGCCAACACACAGTATGCAATAGTATACATGCAAAGCTTAACAAGGATGGCTCAGGTTCTTTTATTTGCTAAAGCATTATTTTAAATTATCATAATTACAAAGTCCTATGGCTTAGCATTTTAAACAGATTGCATTTTCATTTAAAGAGATTAAGTGCAATATTAAATAACAGCGAAGGTTACCTCCACCTTATGCTTAATTTTGATAACGGTTACGTCCACCGATTATCAACACTGGGTAAGGCTATCCAGGAAAATCCAAAACAAGGGCTGGATGAGCCCAACACATTTCCGTTTCCACCCACAAAGATTTTTGAAATAGAACTAACTCAGGTTAAGTTCCCATGTCTGCCTTTGACCAAGGCGCTATTGCTTAAACAGCTTTAGACTCTGCAGAGGTTGTACTTTGCACCCACAAGAGATAATCATACTCGTTACTCCACATGATTCCTTAGTCATGTAGTTGAGCGATCGTCACAGTAACGTTTCAAACAACCTTGCCCCTTCCGTCATCTCACCCCTATGGCCAATTCCATAAGTTGTGCGAGATGTTTACCCCAACGACTAGCAAAGCGGGCCCCGGCCCCAGTGACTAGCGTAGCGGGCAACTTCACCGTGTTCGGTGTCCCATTCAAGCCAGCATACGTCCTGCCGCTTGCACACTTCTAAACACCGGTTGTGGGATGACATTCAGGGTTCAATAGTTTTACTAGGCCAAGTTGCACTTTGCAGACTTGCGGTTGTACTTATTTTACATAGGAGGTCATGACAAGATTAAGTCCTTAATTCATCTGGACGGTTCATACCACATACCAACCATTCTCGTGCTACGTCCGCACCCACCATTCTCTCCATCCGTCCAGATGTGGTACTAGAAAGTTGTTTAGGGTTTTGTGAAGGAAAACCAATTAACGCAACACATCAGTCATCTACATCCAATGACTGCCCAAAACCATTTTTCATGTTTAAAGGATGATGATCGGGACATTTATTGTCCCGGTACTTAAGCAAGACTAGCATATCGCTTAAGTACAACCTATACTAGTATTACCATATAATTACTAGGGTGACAAGGAATACTGGATTCAATTATCAAAGGATGGCTTAATAAGTAATTAATCAACAAATGGGTATTTAACTACCTTAAGCTTTAACATAACATTGTTTACAAAATTAAAGCATGCAACTTTGCTATTTTAAATAAACATAGTTTGCATAAAATGTAGGTTCGGAATGATCAAAGTATTGACTACTTTGGTCGATTATCGCGCCTTGATCTTACTCGGGGCACGCTCGCTGAGGTTTTGGAATCGGGATCTTCGTCTTTATCCAAATCTTGATCCTGCTCGAGTCGCTGCTTCTTCTGGACTCCGACTCCTAATTACACGATACAAGCAAGAACAACAAATAAATCCAAAGAACTTCCAGAAGACCAAATATAAACAAAGCACTTTAAATAAGTTTTGCGATGAACGAGCTGAAGAGACAAGATTCAGCGAGACGGGAATGTTTGACGAGGTCAAACGATTAGCTGAGTACACGAGACAAAGGCGGAGGCACTCTGTCGAGGGAAACAAGGGGGAAACAAAGTCGAATGAACTATCACAGGGATACTTCACTTTGGAGACCGCTGTTCGGCCAAGATTAGAATACACGATAAATCAATAAGACCGTAAATCATTTTATTAAAAACGACTTTTGAACAGGGATAAAAAGAGATAAACAATATTTTAGACCAATGAATACTGGATAGGATTACAAGATTAATATTTAGGTTTTCAAGGTAAGCTGTCGAGATTATCAATTTAATCCCGAATAGCTTCCCAAAATATTTAGAGAAAATGCCAGTTTATTTTAAAGCATTTTACAAACGCGAAAAATTTGAATAAATATGTTTTAACAAAAATAGACACGATTGCGGAGACGATTACGAAGGTCATTTGCATAACTTTGATTTCCCGAGATTTTGCAAATTACGCTCCTAATCGATAGCTCTCAACTAAAATCGAATTGGATAATTCTACTAGTACTTGTCGATCGACGAGTTAACCACTAACAACGGTTAATCGATTCAACGCAAGTCGTAGTACAACCACGGAGAATATTTGTTTTGGAAACATTTTCGCAAAAAAGGAAAGCTACTAGCCGACCGAGTAGTACAAAACGATACATACAAAATCGCCATACAAACACAATCGCTAAGCAACAACTTCCAATACACAACTTCAATACACAAAACAATACACAAATCTCAAATATCGCTCCACGACTACCCTGCACAGCATAAGCAAAATATTCGCAATAGCGACATACAAATCTCAATACACAATTTCAATACTGATTTTCCAAAAGCCAACTCCGCGATGATTCAACTGCATAAAAAAATACACTGCATACACAAATGTTCACTGCATACACAAAACACAACCCATCACGCCACTCTCTGCTGCTCCACCAAGAAGAGAGAGAGAGAGAGAGAGCGAGAGAGAGTGGCCGGGCCAGGCAGCTTCAGGACCGGAGGGAGGCGGTCGGACGGGGGTGGGAGGAAGAGAGAAAGGGCAGCGGCGGCGTCTGCGGCGCAGCAATGCCGGAGGGCGACGGCGGCGAGATCTGCCGGAGGAAAAGACGGCGGCGGCGCCGGGGTCACAAGGAGCAGGAGAAGAAACCGGCAGGGAGAGGCGACGGCGACCGGAGGAGGAAGGAGAGGGGAGGTGCGCCGGCAGCCGGGCGGCGCGGGCTCACCGAGAGGGGCGGCGGGGCGGTTGAGCACCGGAGGCCGGCTGCCGGCGGCGTCGCCACGCGCCTCAAGCGCCGGCGACGGAGCGGGCGCGCTGGGTGGCGATCTGCAGCGGGAAGGCGAGCCGACGGTCGGAGCGAGGGACCTCGGCGAGGCCGAGCGAGGGAGGAGGCCGGAATCGGCGCGGCGGGTCCGGGAGGAGGAAGACGAAAAGGGAAGAAAAAGGGCGGCTCGGCCCTTTTTATGGCCGAGAGAGAGAGGGGAAGGGCAAGCCGTGAGGCGCGGGATCGACGGCGGGGAGAAAGCCGTCTGGCGCGGAGGCGGTGTCGGCGGGCGCACGGCGGGAAAAGCCGTCTGGCTCGGGAGACCGAGCGACGGGAGCGTCAGCGATGGACGCGCGGAGGTGGGTCGGCGCAGCGGCTCCGGATCCGGAGGAGGCGGGCGGCGATGGCGACGCATGGCGCGCGGCGGCGGACGGACAGGCGCCCGAGAGAGGTGGAGAGAGGCGAGAGAGGGAGAGGGGAGATGAGGGCGGCGCGTTCGGGAGAAAAGGGGAGGGGAAGGAAAGAGCCGGGGGAGAGAGAGGCCGGGGCGACGGGCTGGCTCGGGGGGAAGAAACGGCCGGTTGGCCGAGCCGGGAGAAAATGATGGGCCGGGAAAACCGGCCCAAAAGAAAAAGAAAGAAAAATAAAATAAAAAAATGGGTTTTGAATTTGAAATCAAAGTTTTGATTTTTGAAGCTTTTGGATTTATTTTTGAAATCCAAATTTTGATTTTTGAAATCTAAATAGCAAAAACAGGATGTTACACTAACAAATATACAGATATGAAATCTTATATATATTTTCCGATTCTTCAGAATGAACAATTTGGATGTTTTATCTTCTTTCTTCAGAACTGGCGGTGTGGAGAACTTCTTTCACTGCGATAAGTGCGGTATGTTCTGTCTGAACTTCTTCTTAGGTTTTCATTACATGTCGCCATTATAGATTGCTATAACACTCGTGGTGTTCTTGTTCACGAACAGGGTGTTGCTATAGCATTGTCTTGAAGGACTCTCATCAATGTATAGAAAGAGCAATGCATCACAACTGCCCTGTCTGCTTTGAGGTGAGGCTTGCTTTCCATAACGTTTGGTACTAATAAAACAGCACTCCTAACTATGCAATTCTTGAACCTAGAGACAATTTACCCCTTTTTTTCAATGACAGTATCTATTTGACTCGACAAAGGACATCAGTGTGTTGCATTGTGGGCACACGATTCATTTGGAATGCCTAAATGAGATGAAAGCACATCACCAGTAAGTATTCTTCAGTCAACTTTACCTGACACATTTGCTCCTATAAATGGATGTGATGTGATGATCTCAACCTGTTCTATTTCCCAGCTTCTCATGCCCAGTGTGTTCACGGTCCGCCTGCGACATGTCGGACGCATGGCAGAAGCTCGATGAAGAGGTTGCTGTTGGATCTTGTGTTAGATCGCTTTTCTTTTGATCTTGATTTCGGGGTTCGGATTCATAAGAAACCGAATAAGAGAGGGAGAGATAGAGGGCGATGGATTCCATTACCGTCGGATGTGGAGAGGGAGGAGCTAGCCATGGTCGGTGAAGAGATCTGAGCGTCGACGGTAGCAACGGTCGGTGGAGATGTGCGGGGCTCCTCGGCGGCGGGGTGTTCCGGGTGCGGGGCTCCTCGGCGGCGGGGTGTTCCGGGTGCGGGGCTCCTCTGCTGCGGTGTGTCCCGGCGGTGGTGCTTCCCGTCGCTGGAGCGCCGCCCTCTTAGATCGGATCTAGGGCTTTGTAGGTTAGGGTTTGTGGCTGCACACCGTGAATCTCGTAACGGTCTGCACCGCCCCACCCTTCCTTTATATGGCGGCGCGACAGGGCCCACCACCATCTTGGGGTCAAGGCATGCGCCCGATCGTATGCAGATCATGTGGGGATTGGGCATTTGGCCGTTGGGCCAAATGCCCGAGATCAACTCTAACATTCTCCCCCTTGATCTCAATCATGCTTTATCTTTAATTACTTTTGACTATACTCATTCCATCACAAATTGGTGCACAGAACGTGTCTCATCGTCACGGTCAATCGCCGATAGATTCAACAGCTACAATACACCTCTCTGTTCTGAAATAATTACTTTAATCGTTTGGGCCATCTTTTAGTCCAGAATCATAGGCTTTCCTTAAACCCATGCCGCTATATGTTCTCTCGAACACGTTGGGTGGTAAGCCTTTAGTAAGCGGATCCGCTAACATCTTTGCGGTACTTATATGCTCAAGACTTATAATTTGATCCCGAACTTTATCTTTCACAACATAGTACTTTATGTCAATGTGTTTGGCAGCACCACTTGACTTATTGTTGTGGGCATACATTATCATGGTTCATTATCGCAGATACAACTTAAGTGGTCTATTGATGTCGTCAACCACTTTTAAACCGGTATGAACTTCTTTAGCCGATTCACTCGCCCGTAGCCTCATAACATGCTACAAACTCGGCATACATTGTGGACGATGTAGTGACGGTTTGCTTTGAGCTTTTCCACGATATAGCTCCTCCAATGAGTGAAGACATATCCGGATGTCGACTTTCTATCATCTCTCGCAAAATCGAATCAGATACCCCACTATATGGAGTAAATCGATCTTCCAGTATGTCATCATGAGGCCTTTTGTTCCTTGCAAATAACGCAAGACTTTCTTTATCAATTTCAATGTTCTATTCGAGATTGCTCGAATCGCCAAGTAACCCAGAACAAAAGCTAAGTCGTATGCGTGTGCACACTTGAGCATACCGTAAGCTTCCGACACCAAGCATATGGAACCGCTTTCATTTGATCGATCTCATCTCGGTTCTGGGGCATTGAAAATCCCCATATCTGTCGCGCCCTTGACTATAGGTGCGGTGAAGGACTACATTTATGCATCCCAAATTTCTTTAAGACTTTCTCTATATATGTCTTTTGTGATAGTCCCAATATCCCTTTGTTTCTATCCCTGAATTTGATCCTAGAACGAACGAAGCTTCACCAAGATCTTTCATATCAAAGTTTGAGGACAAAAACTTCTTTGTCTCCAAGAGAGTGCTAACATCACTACTAGCCAAGAGGATATCATCCACATACTGTGATTAGGAAGATAAATTTCCGTCTTTAAACTTTGTATAGACACGCTTGTCTTCTACATTCTCTTTAAAACCAAATTTTCTTATTGTCTTGTCAAACTTCAAGTACCACTTGCCTTGAAGCTTGCTTTAACCCATAAATTGATTTCTTTAGGCGGCATCCCATTCTTTCATTTTCTTCCATGACAAAACCTTTTGGTTGTGCCATGTAAACATTTTCCTCCAAATCCCCATTAAGAAATGCCGTCTTTACATCCATCGATGTAACTCTAAATCATAATGGGCTACTAATGCCATTATGATTCAAGGAATCTTTACATGAGACCGGAGAAAATGTCTCATTGTAATCAATCCTTCTCTTTGTGTAAATCCTTTTGCCACAAGTCGCGCTTTGTATCTTTCTACATTCCCTTGGGAGTCGAGCTTTGTTTTGTAGACCCATTTACACCCTCTTGTTTTGGCTCCTTTAGGAACAATTTCAAGTCCTGACTTTATTAGCCTTCATGGACCTCATTTCCTCTTCCATAGCTTCAAGCCATTTTGAGGAATTTTCGCTTCTCATGGCTTCTTCAAATGAGGTGGGGTCATCCTCCATTTGAATTTCCTCTGTATGATAAATCTGATAATCATCAGAAATAGCTGATCTTCTTACTCTTTGAGACCTCCTCGGGGCCTCCACGTTTGGTACATCTTCTGTTTGAGGTCTTTGTTGCTCCCCTCATTTGTGGCAATGGGTTCTATAGGATCCTGAAGAACAGTTCCTCATTTTCATTCATTGTTGCCACAGGGAGAAACAATAACAGTCTTGGCATCACAAGATCTTGTATCGCTCGGCAATGGCGACAGGTAGTGGGAAGAGTGGCTCTTGAATCATCGGAGTGGGCACATATACCCGCTTCTCTTCAAGATCAATCTCTCGAGCTACCATGCTCCCCTCATCATTTCATCCTCTAAGAAGACAGCGTGTCTCGTTTCTACAAACTTTGTATATACATGCTCGACAAGAGAAACGAAAACCTTTTGACTTTTCGGGGTAGCCAATGAAATGGCAACTTCATCGCTTTGGGATCTAGCTTCCCAAGGTTTGGGTTAAATACTTTGGCCTCAAAGGACTCCCCACACACGTAAGTGGTTTAGTGAGGAATTCTTCCCGTCCACAACTCGCATGCGGTGTTTTGGGCACCGACTTACTAGGCACTCTATTGAGAATATGAATGGCGGTTTTAACGCCTCCATCCATAAACTCAATGGGAGTGTGGAGTAGCTCATCATGCTTCGCACCATATCCATCGAGGCAGTTGCGTCTTTCACTACTCCATTTTGGCCGAGGTTCGCCTGTAGAATCTTTGGGCTACTATGCCATTTTCTGTAAGAACCTCGCAAAAGGTCCGAGAACTTGTCCATATGGGGTATGTCGACCGTAGTACTCCCCACGATCGATCGAACTATCTTAATCTTTAAATCATGTTGGTTTTCAACTTCACCTTAAATATCTTGAATTTATCCAAGGCTTCATTTCTTTCTTTGATTGGATAAATATATCCATAACGGAGTAGTCATCATGAATGTTATGAACGAGTCATAACCATCCACACTTTTCACAGGAAAAGGACCACAAATGTCGTGTGAACAATTTGTAGAACTCCTGTGCTTCTTTTTGCGCTTTCTTAATTTTCTTTACATATTTTCCTTTAATGCATTCTCTGCATTGTTCTAAGTCAGAGAACTCTAATAGAGGAAGAATTTCATTCTTAACTAGTCTTTCTATTCTCCCCCTCGAAATATGGCCCAAACGACAGTGCCATAATTTCGACGATTCATTATGAGTTCTCTTCGTTTTACATTTACGTTCGTGACGAGGATTCAATCACTTTCTGCACGCGACGTTCTCATTATCGCATCGACATTCACATCATCACACAATGATAACAAATAAAGTTCATTTTGTAATATGGCAAGACCAACACATTCTTTATTAAATATTATTTCGCACTTGCCATTTCCAAAATTACAATCATAACCATCTTTATCCAAATTGGAAACACTAATCAAATTCCTCTGTAAAGAGGGTACAAAAGAACATCTCTAAGTAAAGATTGGAGCCATTAGCTAACTCTAATGAAAGGTCGCCAACGGCTTCAACTTCGCTTGGACTCCATTTGCGACTTTAATGCATCTTTCGTTTCTTTGCGTAGTCCTCGTCGAACGGAATCCTCAGAAGGAATTAGCAACATGAGCAGTTGCTCTGAGTCAATCCACCAAGTGGATTTGAATATTGTACGCACAAGCATTCATTTATGAATGTAATAATGTTCTCACCTTTCTTTGCCATGATCATCTTCAAGTAATCGTGACAGTTCTTCTTGTAGTGTCTGTCTTCTTGCATGAAGACAACGATCTTTGTCTCAACAAATTTGTTCTGTTGAGGTTGATGGATGATGCTTTTCCTTTGTTTCTTGAGAAGGAGGTATTGTGGAAGTTCTTTTCTTGTTATCCTTCACATAGTTGATAGATCCACCATGTGAGGATTTAAACCTTTCCTCCTCTTGAACACACATAGCTATGCATTTTCTAAGTCCCATTTATCGTCAAGATATTGTAATTGACAACAAAAGTGTCAAACTGCTCGCAATGAAGCAAAAATCAAGTGAATAAGGAACTCATCCTTGAGTGCCAAATCCATTGGTTTGAGCTTGGATGCCAAGTTGCTCATCCTCAATATGTGTTCTCTTATCCCACCACCGAATACCTCTCTCATCACAAGTCGCTTAATCACCGTGTGTTGCATATGTCTTTGAAGAGCGATGGCGACTCTTTATTTTATCAAGGTATTCGTGACGGTGTCACGATCTGCGATTGAGCCCACAATTGCGAGCTCAATCGTGTTCTTTATCACAGCCATACATTTCTTGTTGGCTGTGGTCCATTTCTTATGCTCTAGGTCATAAGACATCTGTAAGGGAGCATGATCTCTCTGTCTTTTCTGCCAAGCAGTATCATCCTCATTTTGACCCCTCACTGGTGCCGTAGGCTCAGTGGGTCGTCTTCAGAGTGAGGACCACCCACCTCACTAAGATAAACGCTAAGTCTATCTTTTTCTTCCACTCTCCATAATTATCTCCTTTGAGAGTGGGTATTTCTCTGATACAACTCATCAAGTTGTATCCTCCTGAAAATGTAGATCAAATAAAGTGAGAACGTAAAATTATATGCCTTATTTCCAACGTTGGTCAAAAAATACGACATACAATTAAATCATTTTTATTTATACATTAAAACTATATCACCGTTGGGCAGAAATAGAAACAATGTATAAAAAATATCAATGAAAATTATAATACTGTTATTATCAACTTTGGTCAGAAAATAACAATATCATAATTCACAGTAAATTCTTAAAAAATTAAATTCTCTCGTTGGTTCGAATTTAATTAAAAGAATTATCTATATTGAACTTTTGCAAATGAAATCGTAATTATTCTAAAATAATCAATTATTCAGAAGTATTATACTGTACACAATTAATCTCTAAATAATAATAACACGTTGGTGCAAAAATTACAGAGATTTTAATTCAATTTTCTATTGAAATTCATTCAAAATTGCTTCTGAAAACAATTAAAATCAATTTTCTGTTTTACTGTTCATAACCGTACGAAAAAGCGTACAAAACCGGTTTTTACTGTTCAAACCGGCCCAAAACTGTTTAAACCGGCCATTTGGCCCGTTACTGTGCTCGGCCCATTACTGTTTCTCGGCCACGGCCTGTTAGGGTTTTCCGACGCGTTTTCAGCCGTCGGATTCACATCCGACGGCTGAAATCCGACGCATCCGCGCGATCCGCGCTATCCATTTTGCATCGCTCGATCTCAACCGTCGATTGTGATCCGACGGCTCGGCGACGTTTTCGCTCGAACAAAACCCCCCGCGCCGCGGCGTCTCCGCCCGAAAAACCCTAACTCATTTCGTTTGTCTCTCTCTAGTCTCTCTCTCGCGAGCTCGGAGCGGCGCGGAAGAAACGGCGAACCGAGGCGACGCGCAGCGCTGCGGGAGAGCGGCGGTAGAGAAGACCGCGCGCCGCGAGCCTCTCGGCGGCGTCGCGTTTCCCTCGAGGGGGCGCGCCGCCGTCAGCGGCTCGTGTCGGCGCCTCTTTACCGTGTCCAGACCGGGTGCTCGAAGCTTTGGCGGCGCTCCGGGCCGGTTTGGAGCCCCGGCGAACGCGCGGCTCGCCCGATGGTCCCTCACGGCCAGGTAAGTTCCGCGCGCCTTAGATCTCGGGTTTCCGCCTGGAGCTAGGGTTTGGTTCTTCTTCATTGTTTTCTTTGAAACTTTGCCTTTCTTTTCTTTTGCCATCCGGATCGATCCGTCTTGGCTCTGATACCATTGTTGGATCTTGTGTTAGATCGCTTTTCTTTTGATCTTGATTTCGGGGTTCGGATTCATAAGAAACCGAATAAGAGAGGGAGAGATAGAGGGCGATGGATTCCATTACCGTCGGATGTGGAGAGGGAGGAGCTAGCCATGGTCGGTGAAGAGATCTGAGCGTCGACGGTAGCAACGGTCGGTGGAGATGTGCGGGGCTCCTCGGCGGCGGGGTGTTCCGGGTGCGGGGCTCCTCGGCGGCGGGGTGTTCCGGGTGCGGGGCTCCTCTGCTGCGGTGTGTCCCGGCGGTGGTGCTTCCCGTCGCTGGAGCGCCGCCCTCTTAGATCGGATCTAGGGCTTTGTAGGTTAGGGTTTGTGGCTGCACACCGGTGAATCTCGTAACGGTCAAGGCACCGCCCCACCCTTCCTTTATATGGCGCTGGCGACAGGGGCCCACCAGCCATCTTGGGCTGGGCGGTGCGCCCCCGATCAGGGCGCAGATCATGTGGGGATTGGGCATTTGGCCGTTGGGCCAAATGCCCGAGATCAACTCTAACAGTTGCAGCGAGACCGATGCCAGAGTTCTGTCAGAAGAAGATGGTAAGCAAATTGCTCTAAAACTTGTACTACCGTTACATGCTTGCATCTTTCCCATGATCCTTCAGTGAACCTGACTGGAAGCTGAACAATGCCGTGCTTCTTCTTCCTCCTCCTCCTCCTCCAGGTATGGGTCCTCTGCAACGACTGCGGGACGACGTCGAACGTGCACTTCCACATCTTGGCGCAGAAGTGCCCGGGGTGCAGCTCCTACAACACCCGGGAGGCAAGAGGCGGCCCAGCTGCGTGCTCCAGGGTTTGAGCAGAAGAGACGAATTCACTCAGATGCTATCCACAAGCTGAGATGATCGAGCTTGAAGGTTGTGAAGCTGCTACGCTGCAGGAGCAAGGAGGGAGGGAGGCGTTTCCTCTGAACCGGCCTGGAAGGGCTCGCCGTCGCGCTAGCTTGCTGCAATTTGAGAGAACCACACTTGCATCAATCGAGAGGGGATTACCGTTTTACCACCCACGTCGCGTTTGGTGAGCACTTCACACCCAAACATACTGCAGTCCAGTCTACTATTCACAATTTCAGATCAAAATCAAGCAGAAATATGGGTAGTATAGAACTTCACAAAAGGTAAAACTTCTGGAAAGATACCCAGCTAAACTCCATGCTGCTGAGAGAGTCAGCACCGAGCTTTTATCATATTGCAGCCAGGAAAAACAGGACGGTATAGGAAGCGCTGGGAGAAGGCAAATGGATAGCCGACCTAAGAAAAAAGATTACCGAACATCACTTGGGAGACTTGACTTTGTCAAGCTATTTAATATGCTCGACCAGGTCATACTTTCACCATATACGCCTGATGACATAATCCGGAAATGGACAAGGGGGCTTACTCAGTGAAGTCAACATATGAGGTTCAATTCTTGGGATCGGTCCAAAGACCATATCAACGCTTGTTATGGAAGGCTTGGGTGCTGCAAAAATGCAATTTTTTTTTGCATGGCTTCTCATCCAATACTGACTACCAACAGCGAACACTACTGAGAGGTCTCATGTTGAAGTGTCCGCCGGCAAAAAGGGGGCAAGTCTCCCTGATTATTCTGATTCTTTGGCAAATTTGGAAAGAGAGGAATAGGAGGATTTTCTAGCACAAAAAAATGAGGTGTCAGGGACTATGGCAATAATCAAAGAAGAGGCCCGGGTGTGTATAGTAAGTGGGGCGGCCAAGTTGGCTGCATACCCGCCGGAGGGGGACACACTCATCACATTTTAATTCTATTTAAAACAACTTCTTTTTTATTTTCCTTTTATTTTTTTCTACTTTCTAGTTTTTCCTTCTTGGTAGTTCGAGACAAACAACCCTGTTGCCTAACTTATTTTGAATGTTTTCTCTGGACTGGGTCTTTCCCCTGGGTCCATACCCTACTTTAATGAATTAATGGCAGTTCCCCTGCCATTTCCTTCAAAAAAGAACTTCACAAAATCTGGGCCAACCGGACAGGCCTCGTCTCCCACAGGCCACAGCCCATAAAAGGCCTCATCATTCCTTCTAGACTGGACTGCTTATTATGTCCAAAAGTAGGAAAATGTTAGAACGAAATGCTCTCTTATTATTGGTACCAGTACCTAAGAAAGTAGGCAAAATTTGGATACATTGCACTCAATCTTTACGCCTCTTGCTGTGGACATAAAAAGTGTAGCTTGCTATAGGCAAACTGAGCCAATTAAAATAGTATATTCGACTGATTTGGAGAGAGAAATTTTGTTAAATGCCCTCAATGCACAGTGTTTGGCTCGGTCGGTCTGGTTCAACCATCTACAGTGCCTAGCTCGATAGAAAATAACTTCACTAATGGCAATTCTAATGGTTTTGGACCCACATATCTTACAAAATACTACGCTGCTACATAAAAGGTAATCACAAACGGTTCAAAATCATCATCACAGATGGTTTTATGAACCGTCTGACTTTATGGGTCAGTAATGACATGAGGTCATCACATACGATTTTTTAATCGTCTGTGAAAAAATCTATCATAGACGGTTCTGAACAATAACCATATGTGATAATCCATTATCGCAGACGGTTCTTTTTCAAAACCGTCTGTGAAAATAGACTATTACATACGGTTTTTTAAGTAAAATCCGTCTGTGATAGTTTTTTCTATTGTAATTTTTTTTTCGAATTCTGAGCCAAACCAATCAATTGCTGGATAGGTGGACCTGAGTATCTGCATATGATTTATTACACAATTTGGAATGAAAGAAAACTCAAACTGGACGACAAACGAATGACGTAAACGGGTACTGAAATTTCAGAGGCCGTTTTGAGGCCCTAAATGACCTTTTGGGGTTTTCACTTTTTCTAGGCCTTGCAAAGAGAATTTAACCTTGACTTTTCAGAACGAGCTTTTCGTTCGTATGCAAAAGTTATGGCTATTTTACTGAACAGTATGCGAAAACAAGTCCGAGACGAAGAGGCGGACGATGGCCTGGTACTCGAAGTCAGGGATGTCGAGGTCCGCGCTGTCGATGTCTGCAATCTTATCTTGATCTATAATTCATAAGAAAACCATGATCACCACTGAGAGCCACCAAAAGCAACAAGGCAAGGGGAGACGACAAACGATTGATCACTTACTGGCATGGGGGATATCAACCAGGAAGAGAGGGGAGGGGATCAGATGGGGGATATCACCGGCAATGAAGGAGAGGCGGTGGCAGCATCACCGTTGTAGCACGACGGTGACATTGCACAATGCACTTTTACGACAATAGTATCTTGTGCAGTGAACCGTGGCGTCACAACTGGAGACGGAGGAGCCCACGGCGGTAGTCAGAGCTCGGCATGGGGAAGGGAGAGAGAGAGACTGATGGAAGACAAGGCAGGGGTGGCTATAATATATAAGGACAGTGCCAAAATATTTCGCCTCCCGCGCACGCGTCCAAAACATTTTGCCTCCCACGCACGCGTCCAAAATTTCCGCCATCTCGCGCTGCGAATCACAGACGATTTCGAACAAAAACCGTTTGTGTTGACCATAATATCACAGACGGTTCTTGTTCAGTAATATCGTAGACGATTCTTGTTCAGAACCGTCTATGATACTTCACAGACGGTTTTCAACATGAACCTGTTGAAAACCGTATGTGATATTATCTCTTCACCTACAGTTTTCAGCGCAGCCAGTAACACAGACGGTCGCTAAACCAAAATCGTCTATGATTGTATTTAATACCGACGGTTTTGGTCAACTGTCTGTGATGAGGCGTCCAGTATTAGCCTTTTTTTGTAGTAGTGCTAATGACTTATTAACAGCTAACTAATTTCACTTAACACTAATTAATTTCCTCACTAACCTAACTACTTTGCTACAGTTGCCCTTCTTCCCCCAAATCGATAGAAATAAAGGAATCTCCATGGGCGCACTCGGTTGAGCTCGGCACCGACGAGTGAGACCACGGAAATGGCCGAAGGGAAAAATGGAACCCCATGGCCACAGAGAAACTAATGGTGGTGACGTCGAGGCTAGAGGTGCACCGAGTGGGCTCGTCCACGGCGACGGGGTCATCGGATGTGATGGAATTGGCGAGCGGTGGGCCAAGGGGAGGGAATTGCTGTAATATCACGTTTGAATTAAAGGAATTAGAACATACATTAGGAATCAGATTAAATGAAAAAAAAGGAGTTAAGGGAGGAGAGTTGGGCCGGCCGAGGCCCAACCCCAACCCAAGCTGAGTCCAGGGTGGACTCAGGCAAGGGGGTGGTTGTCAATCCCAATAAGGGTTTGTTTAAATACATTGTGATCCGACTCAGTCCTTTCGGATTAATTGAGAATTTAAACTAAAATCTCTTCAAATATAAAGGGATTGATTCTAATCTCTTCTTATTCAAACAAATCCTAAGTAGAAGGTGGGGAGCCCGACTGCCCAAAACCCTAGAGCCCCAAACTCCCAGCCATCTCCTGCCTTTGACACCCAGCAACCTCCTGCCCCTGCCCCTGGCGACTCCAGTCGCTGCTGCTCAGCTGCCTCATCCTACTGCGCCAGCCGTCGCCCTGCTGTGCCGCCACTGCTGCCGCGCGTGCGCTGCCTTGCATGCAGAGCTGCTGCTGCCGCTGCTGGTTGCTGTCGTATGCGTACCGTGCATGCATGCATGCATATAGAGCAGCCGCTGCTATCTGTTTTTGATGCAAGCACTGCTGCAGCTAGATAATGCTATTGTCTGCTGCCTTGCTTTGCATAATAAGCATGTCCCGGCTAGCTTTGCATTGTTTGCTTTGCAATGCACACGCACATCGGCACATGCATGTGCCTTTTTTCCGGAAGCATGCTGTGTTGCCGTGAGTGCTATCGACGGAAGGAATAACTAGAATGTTGTAGATAATTTTGTGAGTCCTTGACAAGTTATTCTAGCGAGTATATCATATCCTACAACGTGCTAACCGCACCCCCTTTACTTCACGATTGCTCACCTGAGCGAAAATTATTTTTGTTCAACCAATATCAATGATATACCCTGTCATGGTACATAAATTTTAACAATAGTGGCTACCCGCTATAATTCTGTATCTCATTAAGTCAAATTTAACATTATTGAACATGTGATCACGAGCCCAACACAACTAAGCATATCTACGATACCCATGTTGGTGATACAAATACGTCGAACTAATATAATGACCATCCTATAATCACAAATGATTCATGGTATTCAAATATCCAATGGAGGCATAATGACAAATAGGTGATAACTAATCACAAAACAGTTGATATAAAGATAACATGCAATTTATATAAAATAATATACTTTTGAAATCATAAATTCGATATGATCAAATGACTACAACTTGCCTTGGCTTTGGCTTTGCTCAGTTACCACACTTGGATCTTCAAAGTTTGCTTTTGCTCCTGCTCCGTGAAACAGATCGTCTAACGAGAGATAAAATAACAGACGAAGCACAAATAAATTCAAATAAAATATAAAAATAGTAAAACTAAATCTAAAAGAAAGAGCTTGATTTTATATGAATTTAGGAATTTGAACAGACTGAATCGGAGTTCGGACGAAGGAGAACAGACTCTCGGAAGATTTGATGAAAAGGAAAAAGAGATAAAAGAATATTGCAAGGAATATTCCTTCGGCTGAAAAGAAAAAGAAAAAGGATTTGGAAGTGACAAGTGGGGTCCACCTGTAAGTGAAATAGAGTGAAAGTCATAGAATGACATGGGGACCAATGGTTAAGAGAGAGAAGAGAGAAAGAGAGAAAGAGAGAGGAAGTTACATAGAAGCTTGGCGGCAACAATGGCGCTAGTGGCGATGGCGAACAACGGCGAGGGAGGTGTTACTGAGGTCAAAATGGGTTCCCGAGGAGGAGGCGATCCTGAGTGTGGCGGTGGCACGGTAAGACCGGCGATGAGGTGGCGGTAGCGGTGACCACAGCGGTGAGGTAGCTCGGCTATGCGACGGCAACGACAAACCAACGGTGCACGAAGGAAACCAAGTGGAGCGTGAGGACGGTGGCATCACAAGGAGCGCAGAGGGCGGCTCGGGACAGATGGAGGATGACCGGAGTGACAGCGAGACGATGGTGACCGGAGTCGAAGAAGAAGAGCGGCGACGGGGCACTTCGGTGGTGTGGAAGCAACGAGGAGGTGGGGGATCGGAAGATGGTATCTGGGAACGTGGCATGACATGCATGGGACAACGAAAGGGCTTACCGAGATTAGATCGAAGATGGTGGGCGACAGACGGTTTTGAGGAAGACGTGGTCGGCGGCGACTCGATGATGCCCGAGCGAAGATGGTGAGAGCGCTGAGTAGAACGTGGCAACGTTAATTCGATGATGAAGGCGATGAGGATGGAGGGGGCTTCAACGGCGACACAATCCGACGAGGAAGAAGCTTCGGCTGTAGCGGCTTTGTCGATGAAATTCGGCAAAAAGAAGGCAAAACTGGGGAAATCGACTTGGGGCTTTTGGGAGGATCTCGGGGTGGAGGATATGACGTGGGTGGTGTGACTTAAATATGCTGAGGATGAGAGTATTGTACTGGGACACGGTGGCGGCAGTGTGCGTTAGCTGGAGACCGAGTCCGGGTCGGGGAGGAAGAAGACACCTATGTTGCGCGTTGATGAGGCCGGCCCACATGGCAGCGAGAGGAGGAGGTGAGGCAATAGGTTGGCACATGCGCAAGGAAAGGAAAGATGAACGGGTCGGGCCGGCGGGAAAAAGGAAAAGGATGGTGAATAGGAAATGGAAGTGGGCTGAAAGAAAGAAAAATGGCCCGAAAGAAAAAGGTTTCAGCCCAAAGTACTGATTTCCGAATTTTAGAAATTATGTTAAATAAAACCGAGCTCAAATAAATAACAAATAAACTCAAAAAATTCCTAGAAAATTCCAGAAAAATCTCTGGAACTCAAGGAACCCAAATAAAACAACTTGTTATTTAATTGAAGTTTAAATTAATCATTTTATTATTTCTGAAAATTCAAATTATACTTTGACTTAAACAAGAAAATTCAAGTAATTACTTTTATTTTTAAAGATTCAAAAACAAACTAAATTTAGGATGTTACGGAGTAGCCCAATGTCTTGGCCCAGTATAGACGCCATAACAACCTATTTGTGTCCCTGCTCAATTTTTTTTACTAGTATCCGCTCCTGCGTGCTAAGTGCACTAGAATTTTGCTTCTGACTGCATGCAAGTTTTTTTTGGGAAGGGAAAAAGTTGTCTAGCATGCAGTATTGCTGCTTCTGAAGACTGCACCCTAACGATTGATAGTGCAGCATCCCGGCAGCCTAACAAATTGTGTGGTACATGAGCCTCTTCATGGAGCTCATAGCTAGACTATGATGAACAATTAGACGACAAATACATAGAGAGTCGTGTGCTATGTTACAACTGGAAGTAAGCTTGTTCTTGTTTTAAGAGGGGTTTTTTTTTTGTGAGGTGAGAAGAGAGAAGCTTGATTGCAAGTACTAAGCCTTTTTAGCGAACAAAGAAATTAGTAAGGTCATCTTTCTTCAAACTAGTTCATTCTCTCGTATCTAAATACAAATTTTAGTAACAAAGAATAGTATCAAACTACTGGAGTAACTGTATCTAAAATCTCATCAAACGCTACTGGGAAATGCCTTTATTGTTACTAGTACTAATGTAAGACTAGGTTTCCTGTCAGAGAGAGAGATGGTCGTGGTCTTGCACTGGATACCTCTGCTTTATTATGGCACTGCATTTTTGGTCCAGGAGACCACAACCCAGATGTTTAACGGAATCGGTACGGAGACCGATACGAGTAGTAATTCAGCTACTGGAACTGAAAGTTCTGGCTCCCGGGGCACAAAACCTAGGCAAACATACGCACATCTTTTGTGTAAGTAAGTAACGCCCCTCGAAAAAGAAGACGTTACACATGTAGCAAGCCGATGCACTATCATGTTTAACACTTTGTTCTATTGTATTTCCTCCATATCCTATTTAACACTTTGTTCTATTGTATTTCCTCCCTATGGTAGTGATGTCTCAGACAACGGACATACTACTTGCACTAGATTTTTGCATCTGACTACATGTGACATGCTAGTTGCAGCTTCTGAAGACTGCGCGCGCTCCGGCAGTTTTGGTTTTGTGCAGCTGATACAAGTGCAGCATCCCGGCATTTGTGTTTGCTTTTGGTACTTTGCCACGATCGAACTGACCAATGAGGTGGCGCTGTGGTGGATGGGGCGTCTAACATACGTAAATTCAGAAACTACCTCACAGGATTCAATCAATCCAGGGACAAAATTTGTCGAGTAACATTGCATTGCAATGATGTATAAAGTGTGAAATAACATCTAATGTAAGGATGACAGGTGCGTAGGATCGTATGTTAGTGACACGTCGATGTTATTTTCTAACTCGTGCTATCTGCACATTATTATTGAGCAAATTGCCACGTTAATCAATACATACTCACTTCCTCAGCGTACACAAACGTCATGGGACAAAAACAAATCCCCCGAGTCATGAAAGCTACACCATCGCATGACCGTATCATAATGCTGCGGATAGAGGTGAGAGTCGTGCCGACACAGAACGGGAAAGACGGGCCACGGGCCACAACAGGCGGCACGACAGGCTCCCCGGGACGTGTTGTGCCGGCATAGACACCCACCAACGAGGCCCAGCACAGCACATTGGCCCGTCGTGCCACCGTCGGGCCGTGGCCAGCCGAGGCACGCGACACAAGGCAATATGAAGGCGGCCGCAACACGACGCGAAGGAGGCAGCGCGCGGGCCGAAGAAGAAGAGAGTAGCATGCGGTCGGCAGCGACTGAGCAGCACTACATCAGTGCGGTAGGGAGCAGGGACTGGAACGCATCAAAGGACCGATGAAGACATGGCTTATGGACTATGGAGAGTTGGAGAGTTGGAGAGACAGAGACGTGCCACCGCCAGTCCGCTACTGACCAGCGAGGAAGCGAAAAGAAAGGGAAAAGCGGAAAAGAGGAAAAGACAAGAAAGAAAAGAAAAGGAAAAGAGGGGGAGGGGGGGTTAGAAGAAAAGCAATGAAAATAATTAAAGGGGAAAAAGAAACTAAAATATAATACTACAAGATATACAATTTTGATATATTAATTGCCTCTTGAATATTACCAAGATCACAATTGAATTCTACAAATAGTTGTTTACTAAAGATAAAAAGAATGAAAATTTTGCAAGTAGCACGTACAATTTTGATATATTAATTATTTATTTTTGTGAAACTACAATTATGTGAAATTATGGACACCTAAAAAACAGGGGGAAAAGTGAAATTTCATTGATATTTTACACACGCATTGTTACTGCCTCGTTTACAGACACGTTGTTATTGTCTCGTTAAAAACCTTACACCCTAGTGTGGGATTTCTCTGGTAAGGAAAAGGGTACAGTAACTACATTCATGCATACATGTCAGCTACTCGACATTGAGATCGGCTAACGCCTCTACGATCTCAGGATTCTCTAGTTGATGCCTGACGAGGATCTAATAATCCTCATTTTATCTATTATCTATAATTCTTATTATGGGTAAATATGATGTCACATAGTCTCCAGAAGTACCCCTTATTTTTATAAGGGAGAGGCCCACCAAGTGATTGTAAGATTTTCTACAATCACCCCCCATAGTCGTAAGTCTTACTACGACTACTGCCTAGTCGTAAGTCTTACTACGACTACTTCCTAGTCGTAAGTCTTTCCACGACCATTTCATGGTCGTAAGTCTTTCTACGATCACTACATAGTCGTAAGACCTTTTACGATTACTACCTGGTCGTAAGTTCTCCTACGACCGGGTAGACCACATTTCCACCTTATAATCAAACCTACGGGCAAGTGGGTTCAATTGATTAAAGAATCGAACGGTTCAGTGCACGCACTACTATCCCGTAGTAATAGTGCTTAAATACCCCATTATCTTTGAATGATAATTGCCGACGGCGTGGAGAAGCCAATGCGCCAGAATTATCGCCATCATGCCCATTCTCGCTCAATTAAGGCGCCTCTTCCGCAGGCAAAGCGGCTACTCCTTCACGACTATATAAGGGCATCAAGGGCGAGTAGAGGAAAACAAGTTCTATTCTCTGTAATAGTCTTAGCTTCTTACTCGATCATTAAGAATACCACACCACACAGGATTAGGGTTATTATTCTCTCCGGAGAAGGCCTGAACCTGTCTAAACATCCCGTGTCAACTACTCTGCGTGATTTCATCTCTAGGAGACCCCGAATCAAATAATCTTTACGTAAGATCGGTTCTAATACACCGGCGGTTGGCGCCGGCCGTGGGGATTTCATTAACAAAAATACGAATATCGCAACAAAATCGCGAACTCGAGGTTGAAAGTGTCGTGACGGTGTCGCCATGTCTTGAAGCGCCGTGGACGGCCGTGCGTCGGCGCGAGGCTCTCTTGGTGCGCCGAAATGTCACCTCCTCGGGCGCTCGAGGAGGAATGGTGAGTCTTGCGCTGCGTTCGTGGCATGTACCACTCCATGTACGCAGCTGCACGACTCGTGGTCATATGGACGCGGCTCATGCCATACATCCACGTGCATCCTGTGAATCCATGTCGCAATCCACTGGTGCTGGTGCATTTTCCAGTCCAAAATATGCCCACCCGACCTCGATTGCCTGCATTTTCGGAAAGATTAATGTTACAAAAGAAGACGTAAGGACTGCAAAAATTACTTGGATGAAATTTGACTCACAGGTGTACAGCTCGCTCAAGGGGCCTGCCGTTCGGGGGGGCACGAGCTGGTACCGACAAAACTATCGCATTACGCGCTGCGGCGCGTAAGGCTCCACCATATGTGAGAACACCAGGTGGCAGGTCGTCGTCCACAAAAATCGATCCACGACGCATTGGCGACAAATGGCCGCTTGGCGCAACCGCGAAAGCGTAAAATCAGCATGCCATGGACACCGATGATGTCGCCTGTAATAACTCGAACTCATTGTGGTACAACGAGTAGCACTCGCCGGTCTTCTTGGCCCAACGAGACGATCGCCGCAGCCCACCGTAAGCCCATGGTGGGCGCGTCTATGGGGTCATGTGGTCCCACGTCATGTGGAGAGGGAACGGCGCGCCATTGTCTCAATGGTCGGCCGTCCAACAGGGAAGTGCTCCCAACTCCACAGCTGCAGGAGCACGTAGCACACGACCAGGTTGCTACCAGAGCTGCCGCGCCGCCAAGCGTCACACAACCCTCGGTATGTAGCGCAAAGGACGGCTGATCCCCAATCAGATCATCGGCTCGGCCCGCGTCAACCAAAGACTCGCGGCGCGGATGAAGTCGGGTTCAAAATCGCCTTTGTGGTTGGAAACAGACCCAACCAAAGAGCCGAGAAGGTAAGCAACGAGATGCGCCCTAACGGCGTCCTCGTGCACCCTCGCGGCATTCGCGAATCGCCACCAAGCCCGAGGGCGCCACGCACCCTCCGGCAGAGGTTGGCCAAACCGCCGCTCCACCGACCTTCCCGCTTCCGCTCTCGGAGGGTCTTAACAAGCGGCACACCCGGACGGAGACCACCAAGAACGAGACGTCCTCTAGGGTGATCGCCATCTCACCCCACCGAAAATGGAAGGTGTGCGCCTCGGCCTCCACCGTCCACAAGTGCGACAACAGTCGCCGCCTAGGGTGAACCCACGCTCAAGGACACCATCCTCACAAAGGGCAACAAGCCCGCCTCCCGCAGGATCGGACGTAACGATCGCTCATCGCCCACCGCCCCTCCCGCCGGCGCCAGGGCGGAGGGCCATCCGCGCCCGGTGAGCCACGCTTGCACCGGTGGTCCTCATCGAGAATTGTTCTAGTAGCTCGGTAGAGACATGACTAGCAAAACATACATAGCGAACATTATCGACAATGTGGCTAATTAAACATAGAAGAATGTAGCTAAATTAAAATTACGATAAACCTACTGCGAACGACAACGAACGGTTAATAACGTTGAAATATAATCGAGAGAGCGCATGAAAAAAGAAAAGAATGGGCAGAGGAGCGAGCGAGTGATCGCAATATGAACTTAGCAGAAGAATGAGGAGCGATCGAAATGAAATCGCGCGGTCGCTTCTCCAATATATGCGCCAATGTGGCCAGATGCCCACCCCGCTAGCCCGGCCGCAGGTGGCGCGCGCGCTTAACGCTACGGCGCCGCCGCCACGCGCGCGCCGGGCCATGGCGGCGGCGGCGCGCTAACAGCTGGCGTGTCAGGCCACAAGCGCATACTACGGCGACGCGAAGGCATGCTCGCATGCGGCGCGCAAATAATTTTGCAAATACATTCGCTACACGTTAAAACCGCTAATACTGTATGAAAATCGGTCGTGTCGGCAAAAATTTTTGTATTTCCTCCCTATGGTAGTGATGTCTCGCATAACTGACATACTACTTGCACTAGATTTTTGCATCCGACTACATGTGACATGCTAGTTGCACTTCGAAGATCACAAGACTCCGTAGCTTTTGGTTTTGTGCGGTGATACAAGTCAAGATCCCTGCATTTGTGTTTGCTTTTGGTACTTTGCCACGATCGAATCGACCAATGAGGTGGCGCTGTGGTGGATGGGGCGCCTAACATACGTAAATCCGAAACTACCTCACAGATTCAATCAATCCGAGGACAAAATTTGTCGAGTAACATTGCATTGCAATGATGTATAAAGTGTGAAATAACATCTAATGTAAGGATGACAGGTGCGTCGTAGGATCGTATGTTAGTGACACGTCGATGTTATTTTCTAACTCGTGCTATCTGCACAGTATTATTGAGCAAATTGCCACGTTAATCAATACATACTCACTTCCTCAGCGTACACAAACGTCATGGGACAAAAACAAATCCCCCGAGTCATGAAAGCTACACCATCGCATGACCGTATCATAATGCCGCGGATAGAGGTGAGAGTCGTGCCGACACAGAACGGGAAAGACGGGCCACAGGCCACAACAGGCGGCACGACAGGCTCCCCGGGACGTGTTGTGCTGGCATAGACACCCACCAACGAGGCCCAGCACAGCACATTGGCCCGCCGTGGCACCGTCGGGCCGTGGCGGCACGGGCACGACACAAGGCAGCTGTAGCGCGGTCGCGACACGACGCGAAGGAGGCAGCACGTGGGCCGAAGAAGAAGAGAGTAGCATGCGATCGGCAATGATCGAGCAAAGACTACATCAAGCGGTAGGGAGCGAGGATCGAACGCATCGAAGGACCGATGAAGACATGGCTTATGGACTATGGAGAGTTGGAGAGTTGGAGAGACAGAGACGTGCCACCGCCAGTCCGCTACTGACCAGCGAGGAAGCGAAAAGAAAGGGAAAAGCGGAAAAGAGGAAAAGACAAGAAAGAAAATGAAAGGAAAAGAGGGGGAAGGGGGGGTAGAAGAAAAAGCAATGAAAATAAATAAAGGGAAAAAAAGAAACTTAAATATAATACTACAAGATATACAATTTTGATATATTAATTGCCTCTTGAATATTACCAATATCACAATTGAATTCTACAAATAGTTGTTTACTAAAGATAAAAAGAATGAAAATTTTGCAAGTAGCACATACAATTTTGATATATTAATTATTTATTTTTGTGAAACTATAATTATGTGAAATTATGGACACTTAAAAAATAGGGGAAAAAGTGAAATTTCATTGATATTTTACACACGCATTGTTACTGCCTCGTTTACAGACACGTTGTTATTGTCTCGTTAAAAACCTTACACCCTAGTGTGGGATTTCTCTGGTAAGGAAAAGAGTACAGTAACTACATTCATGCATACATGTCAGCTACTCGACATTGAGATCGGCTAACGCCTCTACGATCTCAGGATTCTCTAGTTGATGCCGATGTCGCTCTTTTGCCAATTCCTAGTCTTTGAGGCAGGTGATTGTTTCCACCATCTTAGGCGTGAGGGATGATTTCCTTTCTTTAATTATTCTTCATACCATTGTAAAATCGAGGAGGCTGACTAGAGGGGGTGAATAGGCGGTTAATTTTTTTGTTGTTGGCTAAAACTGAGTTTTATGCGGAATTGTAAATCAATTCAGTTTTGCCCAAATAAAACCTAAATCAACTAGTCTTGACTAAATGCACCAACAATATAAGACTATTGATAAAGATAGCATCATACAAAGACATGTAAGCAATTTAATACAAGGAATGTACATTGCAATAGAGTAAAGCACAAGAAGGAAAACCACAATGACACAATGATACTTTATCGTGGTGTTCAGAGAGTTTCCGGTCTCCCCTAATCCATGTTGGGGTAAGCCCAACCACGTTGGACCGGCTCATCAAATTTACTCGACACCTTCGAGGTAAGTCTAACCACTTGGACCGGCTCCAACATGAACCAACACCTCGATCCACTCGGGGTTGCTCTTCCTCCACCCCGAAGATGGCGAGCACCAAACCACTCACAACCACTCGGGTCTTCTCACAACCTTCTTTGAGAAAATCACCGGTGCAACTCCTACAAGCCGTCTAGGTGTCGGCAAACACCAAAAATAACAAGTTAGAGATGCTCACTTGAACGAATCAAGTGTCCAAACTCAATAGATACATAATACACTACCAATGCAACATATACTCTTAGGGTTTCACTATCTAAGCTCACTAACTGCAATAAATGCACATAAGAGTGTAGAAGGTTTGCTCTTTGCTCAAGAGAATTGGAATGGCACCAGCGACCTTGTCTCCAACCGGACACAAGGGGTATTTATACCCACATAAGAAAAACTAGCCGTTGGAATAAACTTCCTAAAAAATCAGGATTCGCGGTAGTACCACCATTGAAACTCATTACTACCGATTTTCCGCTCAACAGTCGAAACAGTAACATTTAATGCTCTGAACTAGCTATTACCCATAAAGTTGTGGTACTACCGCCAACTAGAAATCGGTACGGAACTATCGTTTTTCAGAGCTCAAGAATTCTCAGAAAACCACCTTCTCTAGAAAAAACGTACCGCCACCTTGAAATTGGTACTACCGCACTCCAGTAGTACCGCTTAAGAATTTACGATCATACTAATTTTCAAAGGAGATCAAAACTCCTAAAAATACACTCTTTGTAATTTACGTACCGCCATCTATATTTCGGTACTACTGACTATCGCAATTTAAATGCGGTCGTACCGATTATCAAAGAACATCAAAACACTCAAAAACACACTCTCTGTAATTTACGTACCACTATCTATATTTTGGTACTACCGACCTGCGGTAGTACCACAATTCAAATGCGGCTGTTCTGATTTTCAGAGAGGATAAAAAACACTAAAAAATATGCTCTCTGTAAATATCGGTACTACTGACCTGTGGTAGTACCACATATCACTTACGGTCATACTGATTTTCAAAATAGATTACACACTCGCTTCAACTCAATTCGCAAAACACATTTGCCAATTGATGCGCGATGCAAACAATGGTTAAAGGCAAGATTCCCAACAAGTTGCAAAACACATTTGCCGACTTTTAGAATCATCGCCACAAGGAATATGGTACATGGACTTAAACCATTTGTAAAACACATTCGTAAACTAAAGTCACATGCTACAAGGATTATGCATGAGCTGCGACCATTTGTAAAACACATTCGTAAATATCGGTAACATGCTAACGAGAGCTAGAGTAAGCAAGACGAGCTATCAACACATAACACACTAAAGTTACTAGTCAAGACCCTCTTAATAGTACGATAACATATGCTAGCAATCCGGTCTTCCAACCAAACAACAAGACCGGTAAAAGATTAGGAACACATCCTTAGTCTAGCTAGTCATATATTTGTCTTGCACATTCACTAAGCTTGATGATGAACATATTTACTTCAAGTCCGGGTCCTTGACTTGTATGCATCAACCCATGATGCATCTTTCACTTGACTTTCATCAACACATGATGATTTTCTTTACTCCAAGTTCTTGATTTGGATATGTATCAACTCATGATACATCCTTCACTTGACTTCCATCAACACATGATGAATCTTCTCTTAACTTGATGATCAACTCGTGATCATCTTTTCTTTGAGATCTTGATATGCATAAACACATGATGCATACTCTTCTTGAAACTTAACTTGATGCCGATCAACTCATGATATCATCCCAGATCACCATCATCATGGAACATAACCTAATTACCCAACTCATAGAAAATATTAGTTCCACAATGTGATTGTCATTAATTACCAAAATATACCATTAACTCATAATGGTGGGTCTAAATACTTGAATCTTTCCCTCTTTGGTAATTAATAACAACCACCTCAATTGCAAATAATTGAACATAGAGTAATATGAGTATATATGAACTACACAAGTTTTATATACTCAAAGGGTATGTTTCAAAGTAGAGATCCTCAATATAAGTGGATAAAGAAATATGGATCAATACTAATGAAACTACAAAACATAGAGTGAACTCCATCTAAATTTGTGCATACACGAATATGTAATAAATATATATGCACATATTCAAGTTAAACTTTTAGTGGGGTTCAACCTACATTTTGGCTCCGAGGAATGCAACAAGATATAAGAATATGATATTGAATGCATACCTCTATGATGGTCACTTTTTCATCCAAATAAGACTACACGATAGGTATATCAATAAAAGGACTACACGATAGGTATATCAATAAAAGTGTTAGTCTCACATATAGATTTATCATTAATCACTAAAATATTTTATTAACTCATAATGACAGGTCTAGATTCTTCAATCATGTTGAACGTCGCTTCTGAAGAGACGGAGGACATCAGAACCAGTAGAATATCTCGTGCGAAATGGCACAACACAAGGAATATCCGCTTGTTATTCTTCCACCAATCGAGCAAGTCTAACTTGTCTTCACGGGAAAGATCAGGGTCGATGTTTGCAAAATCATGCTCCAGGTAGTGGTTTAGCTCTGAGGTAGAATTCCACTTGGGGGCACCTGAGACTGAGAGGGTGAAGAACTATACTTGCCCTTCAGCTTCATCCACAAGTGTGTTGTCAAGCTTGTCTTTGCTAGATGCGTCTCCTATGAGGCCTCTGATCTTGTGCTGCTACCAAGCTTGTCATGGTACAAGCGAAAAGCATGAATAAATTCATTTTCGACATGTTCAAAAGCTTCAGAGAAATCAATGTCGAGGCACTCACCTATTTCGTCCATAGTCATCTGCAAACCTGCTAATTTTTTTGTAGGATCCAAAACGATAGCAAAGCAATATAGGTGTAAAATAGATCCAAAATATTTAACAAAAATATCTTCCTTTGCTACAACAATATGACCTAAAAGGGGATGCCCCCTAGGTTTAGCAAACTTGTATGTAATTAGTCAAATAAAATATATAACTAAGTAAGAGGTATGGTAGTAAATGTCAAATAGAGTATTAGTTTCTTTGTAGAAAGGTTTCAAAAATTCTTGAAAGTGACTAACAAATTCCCAATCTGAGTTAGCAACTATCACCTTATCTGAGTTAGCATTGACAAAGACATATATAATATATTCATACCCTTGTACCTTCTTCAGTATGATGTATGTCGAGTTCCACCTCACCTTCATATCAAGAACGAATTTTATTGGGGTCTTGTCGTTGGCTACGCAATACTCCGCGAACCGGGCTGCCTCCACCATTGAACTTGAGAGGAAACGAAGGGCATCACGAATATTGTTCAAATAAACGCCGATCATCTCCATACTGCCTTGCACAATGAGGTTAAGAATATGGCATACACATCTCTGGTGGAGAACACATCCACCGATATATGTCTGCAACCTTGGGGTGAGGATGTTTATTGTCGTCGTATTCGCCGATGTGTTATCAAGAGTTATAGAAATAATCTTAGTTCCTATTTGAAAATCCTCAATTACCCCTAGTATGAGCTCGACAATGGCATCTCCCGTGTGTGATTCAGTAATTAACTTAAACTCTATGACTCTATTGTTTAGCTTAGACTCATCATATAAATAATAGACTACAACACCAAGGTAGGTAGTTCTTTGGTGTGATGATGTCTAAATATCCAAAGTTAAAGCAAAAGAGTACTGAACTTTTAGGAAAATTTCTTTTAGTGCCGCTAGCTCTCTACTATACATCCCTAAAATATTAGACGATGTCGTTCTCCTAGTAACATGTTGGTATTGTGGACAAAAGACGCGTTGGATCATTCTTTCGAACGAGCGACTTTTACCCATCCTAATCGATTGATCCTCGGAAACAATGTATCTAGCAATTTCCTCACGAGCATAATGAGAGTTGTATGTCCAAGTACTTATAGTGCCACCAGCCTCGAAGTTGAGCTGTATCAGGACTGCTCCACCTCGCGTGTGTGCCCCCACCTTTTTCAAGTATGCTTTGTAGTGCTGGTTCAAGTGCCTCGTCCCTCCACCTGTACGAGCAGTTAATCGAGCTTTGCAATAATTACGAGTTGCGATCTCTACCGTTTGGTCTTCTCGAATTTTCTCACTCCAGGTCATGTGCTTCCAGCACTACGCCCTTCGCCCAGCGCTGCTGCTGCCAGGCGCGGATCCACTAATATTGTCATCTTTGGACGGGGTTACCGAAGTCTGGCATCTCCATCGGGTCTGGACGCGTTGGTATTCCTTGTATCCCTCTGTACCGTCCATATGACGGTCATCTATGTCATAGTCCTGCATGCCTAGGGAGAAGATCAGATAATAGAAAATGTGCTCCGCTCAGTGGGGAATAAATGAGCAAAAGATAATCACTAGAGTAAAAGACAAGCTGAGCTTCGTGTGGTGAAGAAATGAGCTGCAGATATTCGTTTTTATAGGCACGGAGCGTCGGAGAGAAAAAATATTGCGTAGAGCCGATGTTTTTCCTGTTGCCTCTCTACCTCGCCATGTTTTATCCTGTCAAATTGTGTCCTATCATGTCTCGCGACTCGCAAGAGCCGTTGTCTTGTGGTCTTGCCAGTTGCCTTTCAGCTTTGTGTTTGTGCCTGGTGCTGTTGCCTTCTTTCGAAAAACAGGAAGTACAAACTACCAACGTGACTGTGTGTAGTCTACTCCTTGTGAGAGCAGGGAAAAATACTCGTCTGATAGCCACAAGGGTGCCAACAAAAAACTACAGGAGCCTTTCCATCTCTTTGCATCACTGTCTCTAATCTCTACTCTCTCTCTCTTGGTCTCTCTTTCCCATAGTCCAACACTCCAATCCCATTCCATCTCCCCACCCAGCACCCCTATGGCCCCATCTATTCTCCCCCATATTGTCATCTCCCCCATCTCCGGTCTCCCCCCACGGCCCACCCCCGGCGCCGCACCTCCCCAGCTCACCCGTGCTGCATCCCCCATCTCCCTACCTCCCCCACCTTCCCCATCTCATGTCTTCCCCACGGGCCACAGCTACCCCTCCCTACGCCCCCCTGCCGCCTTCAGCCTCCCCTACCTCCCCCTTCTCCCCCTTCTCCCCCACCCCAGGCGACTCCCCCTGCTGCCTCCCCCTTCTCCCCCTCCCCCCACCCCAGCGACAACCCCTACCGCCTCCCTCACCTCCCCCTCTCCCCCATGGTCCCACCCCCGGCAACTCCCCTTGTCGCCTCCCCCACCTCCCCCTTCCCCCCTTCTCCCAGTGGCTGTGGCGGCGAAGATGCCGCGCCAAGCGCGTCCTTAGTTGACGAAGATGGCGAGTTGGCGATGCCGACGCAGATGTGTTGCGGTCGTGCGGGGGTCACGCGCGGTCATGCTTGGTGTGCCGCTGTCATGCCGTGCCGCCTATCGTGCCACGTCCGTAGGGCCAGTCCGACCCGCTGTTTGTGCCGTGCCAGTTGGGCCTTGTGCCAACCCAGAATGGCCCAGCCCAACTCCCAGGTCTAGGCTACACACAATCGTGGATTACTGCATGCTTCGAACCATCCTGTAGGGCTTCCGCATGACCGTCAATGGGGTTCGGCCCAACTCTGAATGGCTAGACTAAGTTATAGTCGCCTGAAATTTTCTTAAACTCTAGTCACTTTCTTCGGTACGTTGGATCACCATCCAATGGTTTTTGTTTTTTATGTTGAAAAATTCTAAACTAAACAAAAGTAAACCTAGGTGAACTCTACAAATACAAAAATAAAATTTAAAAAATCTAAACTAAACAAAAGTAAATATAGGTGAATCCTACGAATACAAAAATAAATAGAACTAAAAGTTATAGTAAAACTCGTGTTAAAATTACACGTCACTTGGTAATACAATTTTAGATTTTTTTAAAAAATCAGTCGACCGGGAGCTAACAAAAGCGTTAAAATTACTATTTGGATCGTCGAATTATAAGTAATGATATAGTATATGTGTAACTAAACACAACACTATGCGCTGCGCAAGTACTGTCACATACAGGTATACAACTCGCTACGCTTGCTCCGTCCCGCCGCGTGGGAGGGAGGAATCCGCATGGTATTCGGTCCAGTGAGATTGAGATCGCAATCAACTGCTCCTCTTCAATCCGCATCCCATCTCCACCCTTCGACTTGCCGCCATGGAAAATATGGAAGGATCAAGCCGACTAGCAGCAGCTAGAACAGAGTAGAGCACTAGCGAACTAGCGTTCGCATCGATCCACCCGTGCATGAAGGGGCAGTGCCAACATCAAGTATCACATCACATCCACCGCGCGTTGCCATCAATTCCTCCATCCCAGGTCAAGGCTTCACCTTCCGCCCCCAAGATCACGAGCTCATCGACCTCTTCCTTCACCCCAAGCTCGCCGCCCAGCCCCTCGCCGCCGGCTTCATCCACGACGTCGACATCTACTCCGTCGCTCCCGACAAGCTGGTGGCCGGGCTCACCTCCGCGCCTGGCACCGGCGATGGGGACGGCAGGGTGTGGTACTTCTTCAGCCCCGTGCACTACGTCGGCGGCGCCAAGAACGCGCGCGGCGGGAGGAAGTCGCGCACGGTCGGCGCCGACGGCAACGAGTTCTGGCACTCGGAGACGGGCCCGAAGCCGGTGAAGGACAGCGCCGCCGGAGGGAAGTTTCAGAAGTTCTCGTACAAGGTCAAGACGGCTTCGGGCGTCGTCAAGCCCGGATGGCTCTTGGTGGAGTACAGCATCGACACCCAAGAACACGGCGGCGCCGACCTCGTGCTCTGCAAGGTGTACTGGTCGCCCCGAGCGCCTTCTCGCTCGCGGGCATCATCGACCACGTTGGCTGCCCTGTTCGAGTCCGCCTGCAAGAAGAGGAAGGCAGAGGAGGAGCACCCCGAGGCTCCTCCACCCTGCAGCGCCTGGCAGCAAACGACGGACGAGGAAGACGACGACGTGTTTGCGGAGGGTCTCGACCGCGCCCTGACGTCGGAGGGCTGCGTGCCGGAGGACGCCGGCGACCATCACCCGGCAGAGGCAGAGGCAGAGGCTTTACCTTGCAGCGTGCCGCGGCAAACGGACGAGATAGTCGAGCTGTTCGAGACGATCGAGCGCGACCTGATGTCCGATGACGGCGACATGCTCCCACTGCTGCCCTTCGGGCTCAACGAGCTCGAGAGATACCTATTTGGAGACGAACCGGGCGCGCCGCCACCATGCGCACTACCAGCTGAACCTGAGCCAGAGGGGTACGCCACCGTCGAGCTCGACCAGACCACGGCCGTACATGGTCCTTGCCCGGACGACGCCCTACAGGTGGCGGCTGCGTGCTTGGACGAGGAGGGAGTACAGCTTGAGCTTGATGACGAGTTCATCAGCTGCTTGCCGTGTCCACCGTTCGAGCCTGCCTACATCGAGGGTCTCCCCTCGGCATCCAGCGATGTCCCCATGTCGTGGCCTGCCGTACCAGCAGCTGTATCACGGTTGTGCGGCGGCGATCATCTCTCATCCGCGTCCTTGCGGACGGGCAGCTTCAGCGCATCCCATGTAGTTTTCTGATCCTTGTTTATTAACTCGATAGGCTGCTGCCTGTGTGCGTCTGAATTCATGTACAACTTCCACATTGTATTATGCAGAACATATGAGCTAATGAATCGTTCTTTTTAGCAATTGCTTGATCTCGATCTGTATACCTTTATCCCTTTATCTTGTTTGGGTTGGAATGCATTGCGAAATTGGTTACGACATCGAGTTGCTAAGTCCAAGTGACTGATTGATTTTGATATGTGTTTGAATTGGTAGTGTTGAAATTGTGATTCGAATTGCCTTATCTGGAAGAGTTCGGATTGATTTCTATTTTAGCGGACAAGTGTCCGACTTGGACTCTACGTCCTTTACCCCTATATATACCCCTTGTATGCCTCATATGAAGTACGCCGTTTCATTGTAATCCCGAACGACTTGTAATCCCTCCACATATAGTGATCATCGCCGGTTGGCGTCCGTGGTTTTTTTCTGCAAGGGTTTTCCACGTAAAATTCGTGTCTCGCTTTTGTCTTATTTTTCTAACAAGTGGTATCAGAGCGCAGGTGATTAGGGTCAAAGAGACACGGAGAAAAAAAAAATAGCGGATCAATTTTCGGGGTCGCCATCACGCGTGTGCGCCCTCGGCGGGATCTTGCTCCCGTCGCGCGAAGTCATCGCCAGCTCCATCTCACGTAAGCGACTTCATCCTTTCCGGCGCCAGTGTCGTCATCCGAGCCCGCCGTCTCGCGCGAAGCGAGAACAGTAGATCGGCACCGCGGAAGCAGACTCGCCGTTCGATTCGTGCGCGTGGAAACCAGCAGCAGAATCGGTCTTCCTCGGCCGTGCAATTGAGCCATCGGCAGCACAGGTTCCAAGGTACCGCGCGTGTGCGCTAGCGCCTGGCAGCATCTTCGACCGCTCAACTCGGTCGTCGTGTGTCACCCGAAAACGCGTGCAGCCGAGACAATCAAAGAAAGCACAGAGAAAAAAAAAAGGTCAGTAGTAATCACGTGAAGTGCAGGTTGGTGCTTCTTGTTTTTCCTTTAATCTATAATTAATCACAAGAAGCTCACGTAAGCATTTTTTGGAGAGAGGGATATGGGCCTGTTTGTTTAGGCTTTTTCTTTGACTTATAAGCAAAAAAGCCTAAGCCTAAACAAAAGAGTGGCTTTTTTTATTCAACTTATAAAAAGCTTAAGCCTATTTAAGCCTAAAAGCCATAAACCGTGGGAGAGGTGCTTTTTTTGGCTTTTGTGGAATGGAATAACAGTCTGCCACTGAAGTTCGTTGAAATTACCCACCAAATGCCATTGTATATAAATCAAAATCGTTTCGATTTTTTGTTGTTCCGTCGCCCCCCCTGGGCGCCCGCCCGCTTCCCTTCAGTTCCCCCTTCCCCGACGCCTCCTCCCGCTATTTGTAACATCTCTTGTATAAAATATGCAAAGAAACATGCACATGTTAGTGCTGGAATTATAAGTTGCAGGCTTAGTTTTTTGTTTTTGTGTGTGTGTTCGATCTCATTGCTCAACTTTTTGAGCGTGTCAACATCTAAATCAGAATGTACTTACGAAATTTTGTGATTGAAATATTGCACTTTATTTTATGCTATGATTTAGACTATTTTATGCTATTTTAGAAATCCTATGCAAAAATAAGTTTAAATACATGCTTAAACAGATCATTTAACCCTTAAAGGGCAATTCAGACTTTTAATCCTTCACACACAACTCAATAAGCCAACATCCCATAAAAAGTCAGATTACCAAACACCAAACCTTGGCTTAAAAGCTGAGGGGCTTATAAGCTGATTAAGCCAAAAAACTGGCTTTAAGCTATAAGCCAAAAAGCCTAAGCCTAAACAAACAGGGCCTATATATCTCTCTGCTTCTTTCTATCGGAGCAAGATTTTCTTTGTGATCTTTGCTAAGTCCACACGAGAAGCACCAGGAGGTTTGAAGATTCTTTGTTTCGTGTACACAGAAATTGTACCAAATCAGTCGTGATTTTTTGCTAGGTTTACACATATCAGTACCAGCAAATTTCAGATTATATTCCTCATGACGACTTTGAAGTATGATCTTCCACTCCTGAGTCGAGACACAAGATTTTCTCTGTGGCAAGTCAAGATGAGAGCTGTGTTGGCACAGATGAATTTGGATGATGCATTGGAAGGTTTTGATAAACAACCTACCGCATGGACAGCAGATGAGAAGCGCAAAGACCGTAAGGCTTTATCTCAAATTCACCTACATCTATCAAATGATATTTTGCAGGATGTTTTGAAGCGTAAGACATCTCACGCATTATGGTGAAGCTTGAACAAATCGCATGACAAAGGATCTCACCAAGAAGATGCATCTCAAGCGTAAATTGTATTCTCACAAATTGCAAGAAGGAGGATCGTGCTTGATCATCTTTCTGTTTAAGGAGATCGTTACTGACCTAGAGTCGATGGAGGTAAAATATGATGATGAGGATTTGGGTCTTATTCTTTTGTGTTCATCGCCTAGTTCCTTTTCAAATTTCGAGATACCATATTATATAGTAGAGATACTCTCACTCTTAATGAAGTTTATGAAGCTTTGCATGCAAAGGAGAAGATGAAACATATGGTACCTTCTGAAAATTCAAGCTCGCAAGGAGCAGGCTTGTTTATTCGTGGCAGGCAAAAGGAGAAGAACTCAAACAATGGATCTCGAGGTAAAAGTCCAAACGGCTATAAGAGCCGGTCAAAATCAAGAGGCAAATACAAGTCGTGCAAATATTGCAAGAAAAGTGGGCACGACATCTCTGAATGCTGGAAGCTGCAAAATAAAGAAAAGAGAGCTGGCTACTATAAGTCAAAAGGTAAACCAGATGATGAAGGTAAAGCCTCTCTTGTTGCTGATGATAGTCCTAATGGAGAAATTCTTGTTGCTTTTGCTGGATGTGCTAAGACCAATGATGAATGGATTCTTGATTCTGCCTGCACTTTTCATATGTGCCCTAATAGGGATTGGTTTGCCACCTATGAATCTATTGAAGGTGGTACTGTGTTGATGGGTGATAACTCATCTTGTAAGGTTGCAGAATTGGTTGATTCGGATCAAGATGTTTGATGGTATTGTCAGAACTTTGACAGATGTTAGGCACATTCCAGATTTGAAAAGGAACCTCATCTCTTTGAGTACTCTTGATACTAAAGGATACAAGTATTCAGGTGAAGGTGGAGTTTTAAAGGTATCAAAAGGCTCTCTTGTTGTGATGAAAGCTGATATTAAATCTGCCAATCTGTACCATCTGCAAGGTACTACAATATCAGGTAATGTTGCTGCAATCTCAAGTTCATTATCTGATTCTGATGCTACTAATCTTTGGCATATGCGCCTTGGGCATATGAGTGAGCTTGGTTTGGCAGAATTGAGCAAGAGAGGACTCCTTGATGGACATAGCATCAGCAAGTTGAAATTTTATGAGCATTGTGTGTTTGGCAAACACAAGAGGGTGAGATTTAATATTTCAGTTCATACCACTGAAGGTATTTTGGATTATGTGCATTCTGATTTATGGGGACCATCTCGCAAGACATCGCTAGGCGGTGCTAATTATATGTTGACAATTATTGATGATTACTCTAGAAGAGTGTGGCCTTATTTCTTGAAGCATAAATCACAAGCATTTTCAGCATTTAAAGAGTGGAAGACTATGGTCGAAAGACAAACTGAAAAGAAGGTAAAGAAACTTCGCACCGATAATGGTATGGAATTCTGTTCTGATGAATTTGAATCATATTGCAAGACTGAAGGCATTGTTAGGCACTACACCGTTCCTGGTACTCCTCAACAAAACGGTGTAGCTGAACGTATGAACAGGACCATTATTTTCAAAGCCCGTTGCATGTTGTCCAATGCAGGTTTGCATAGGCGTTTTTGGGCTGAAGCCGCTTCCACTGCTTGCTATCTTATTAATCGGTCTCCCAATATTGCAATTGAAAAAAAGACTCCAATTGAGGTATGGTCTGGTTCACCAGCAAATTATTCAGAATTGAAAGTATTTGGTTGCATTGCTTATGCTCATGTTGATAATGGAAAATTAGAGCCTAGAGCTGTTAAGTGCATCTTTCTTGGTTATAAATCTGGTGTTAAAGGATACAAGTTGTGGAATCCTGTAACACGTAAGGTTGTGATTAGCAGAAACGTTGTCTTTAATGAATCTGCTATGCTTCATGATAAACCGCCTACTAATATTCCTGTTGAGAGTAAGCAAAATTCAAGTGTTCAGGTGGATCATCTTATTGGTTCAGATAACACATCAGATAAGGAAAATATTGTTGTTCATGATGCACCTATTGTTGAGAATCCTCCTATTTGTGAGCAGTCACCACAACGGTTCATTGCAGTTGATAGACCTAGGAGGGAGATTAATCCACCCAAGAGATTAATTGAAGAAGCTAATATTGCTGCTTATGCTTTGAGTGTGGCAGAAGAAATTGAAGGTAATGCAGAACCTTCATCATACTCTGAGGCTATTGATTCCACTGATCGTAATAAGTGGATAACCTCTATGCATGATGAGATGGAGTCACTTGAAAAGAATAGCACTTGGGAACTAGTGAAATTGACAAAGGAGAAGAAGCATGTTCATTGCAAGTGGGTTTTCAAAAGAAAAGAAGGTATTTCTCCCACTGAACCAGCAAGGTATAAAGCAAGGTTGGTTGCTAAAGGCTATAGCGATTCCGTATTGACTTTAATGATGTCTTTTCCCGAGTTGTGAAGCATAGTTCTATTCGCACTTTACTCAGTATTGTTTCTATGCATGATTATGAACTTGAGCAATTGGATGTTAAAACTGCATTCTTACATGGGGAGTTGGAAGAAGACATTTATATGGACCAACCTGAGGGTTTTGTTATTCCTGGAAAAGAACACCTTGTTTGTAGGTTAAAGAAATCTCTTTATGGCTTGAAGCAATCTCCTAGGCAATGGTACAAGAGATTTGACTCTTTTATGATCTCTCATAATTTTAAGCGATCCGATTATGATAGTCGTGTTTATTTAAAACTCATCAATGGCTCGACTATTTATTTGCTTCTCTATGTTGATGATATGTTGATTGCTGCAAAAGATAAGTCAGAAATAGCAAAACTGAAAGCACAGTTGAGTAAGGAATTTGAGATGAAAGACTTAGGTGCAGCAAGAAAAAATTCTTGGCATGGAGATTATTAGAGAGAGAAAATCTGGCAAATTATACCTTAGTCAGCAAGGTTATATTGAGAAAGTTCTTCGTCGCTTTAATATGCATGATGCAAAACCAGTGAGTACTCCATTAGCTTCACATTTCAGATTATCTTCAGCTTTATGTCCTGAGTCAGATTATGATATTGAGCACATGTCTAGAGTTTCATATTCCAGTGCAGTTGGTTCTCTTATGTATGCCATGGTTTGTTCTCGTCCTGATTTATCTCATGCATTGAGTGTTGTTAGTAGATACATGGCTAATCCTGGAAAAGAGCATTGGAAAGCAGTTCAATGGATTTTCAGATATCTGCGTGGTACTTCTAATGCTCGTTTGCAGTTTGGAAATTCTAGAGATAAACTTGTTGGGTATGTTGACTCTGATTATGCTGGCGATTTGGACAAAAGAAGATCTCTCACAGGTTATGTTTTCACCATTGGTGGTTGTGCTGTTAGCTGGAAGACAAGTTTACAAGCTACTGTTGCCTTATCTACCACTGAAGCAGAATATATGGCTATTTCTGAAGCTTGTAAAGAAGCCATTTGGTTGAGAGGTTTATACACTGAGTTTTGCGGAGAAAATTATTGCACTACTATATTTTATGATAGTCAGAGTGCAATATGTCTTACAAAGGATCAGATGTTCCATGAGAGAACAAAACACATTGATGTGAGATATCACTTTATTCGAGGTGTCATTGCTCAAGGTGATGTCAAGGTATGCAAGATAAGTACTCATGATAATCCAGCTGATATGATGACAAAGGCAGTTCCTGTTTCTAAGTTTGAGCTTTGCTCAAGCTTAGTTGGTATTACAGTTTAGTCCTAGAGACTAATTGGCGCACGGTGATTCTTTGTCTTATTGTGGAGATATTATGGTGATTGAAGATTCTTCATTATTGCTACAAGAGAAAATTCGTCTCAAGGTGGAGATTGTTGAAATTGTGATCCGAATTGCCTTATCTGGAAGAGTTCGGATTGGTTTCTATTTTAGCGGACAAGTGTCCGACTTGGACTCTACGTCCTTTACCCCTATATATACCCCTTGTATGCCTCATATGAAGTACGCCGTTTCATTGTAATCCCGAGCGACTTGTAATCCCTCCACATATAGTGATCATCGCCGGTTGGCGCCCGTGGTTTTTTCCCGCAAGGGTTTTTCACGTAAAATTCGTGTCTCACTTTTACCCTATTTTTCTAACAGGTAGTGCTGCAGCATTGGGTAGACTGGCTTGTTAGTTTCTGCGTACGTTCGTAGGAGGTGGTCTGGGTTACGGATTATATACGCAACACCAAATCCTACCTTATTATCTGCAAGTTGACATGAAGAGCATCGACCGCATGCTGCTGTAAATTTGAGTAGGATGGTTCAATGGACAGGGGCTTAACTAGCACGGTGCTAAACTAGTGATCAACTAGCACGGTGGTTCTATTAGTTAGGTCGTTTTTTGATCCAACCTAGCTAGACAAACTAAACTGCACAAGAATCTTATGATTTTTATTTGAAATGTATTGCCAATTTTCACGCAAAATGGAGTAGTACTGCATAACTGCAGGGCTTTCTCAAACCAGGAGTGACTGAGTGAGACTAAGTGGTTGTTTGGATCTAATAGAACATAAATTAGTTTTTTTATAAACACATGATTTCCTAGTAATTTTAGAAAAATTAGTTTGAGGTTGTTATTCTGTTAGCATGGATCTATATAATTCTTTGTCTGGATGACACAAACTGAAAACGAGTTTTTTCCAACGTAGTGTTTGGAACTTTTTGATGGGAGAACAATAAAATGCATTTACCAACCTGACTCCAACCACCGAGTACATCGATGGATCATGCACCTTCTCTTCTTCCCTATTCCCTCCTCACTCACTCTCCATCCATATGCTCATAAAGTTGTTTCCTCTTCCTAATCTGTTGGTTAATTGGTATGTAAGATCGGATCCTCAGGTGGATAGTCATTGTGATGCCTATTTTGGTAGTTTTAGAGCTCGGAACTACGTCTTTTGAGTTCGATTTGTTCTTATGACTGGTGCTCGTTCCAGTTGCATTGTAGCTATCAACTGCTTAATTCCACTTTCAGTATCTTGCTTGCTGCACTTACTGGCAATTACTTTCTCTACAATTTCTATTCAACCGCGTAAATTAATTCCATTAATTTTGTGCTAATGTGGTCTTGTTTGAGTTTGTGCAAGCCTGTCTTTTGACTCCAGGATAAAGCACGGGAGACAACCAGTGGCGGAGCCCGAATTTGAGAGCCTCGGGCCCAAAACTAAAAGTTGGAACCGGGCGCTAGGCGCAGATGAGGAGCGTGGGGGGGCCGGGTAGAGTCGGACCTCGACGCGCAAGAATCGCAAGCGCCACCGCCGCCAGACCATGGTGGTGAGGGGAGGCGACGCGCCGACGCCGGCAAGGGACCTCAGACCTCGAGATCTGCAGATCCGGGCTCTGGCGAGCGAGGAGCTGAACCGAGCGGTCGGGCGCGGGCGCGCATCGCGCAGATCCGCCGCTAGAAGGGGCTGCCACCGTGGCTTGTGGGTGAGCGAGGCGGGCCAAGGCGCCGGGAGCCACCAGAGGCGCTGGGCGGGGAGCTGGGTCTCGGGGAGAAACGGGGTCGGGGGGAGAAATGGGGGCGGGAGAACTGGGGGGGAGAAATGGGTGACGGGGAACAAGGCGGGCGGAACGGGGGGAGGGGGAGTGGGCGAAGAAATGTGGGGGTGGGGGTGGGGGTTAGGGGACGGGGGGAGTTCAGGGAATGGGGAACTCAGGCTCTCGGCCGGCCTTCCATTGGGGGCTGGGAGTCGGGGAGCGGGAGCGGGAAGCCTGGTCACTGTCTTGGGCCGGCCTATAAGGCTAGAGCCTTTCTACTGTGCATTATTTTTTTCGTATACATACTAAAAAAATTTATATTAGTATTTTCTTTGGGCCTCGGGCCAGGCCCATATCCGCCCCTGGAGACAACATGAATGCAAATTGATTCTACGAACTATAATCTGACGATTAGCACGAGCTAAAGGAACACCTGGTGACCACGACGTTAGTAACTGTGCCCGTTTCTTGAGGTAGCAGGAGGTGCCGCGTGCACTGGTGGTGGCAGGGGCGGTGATTCTGATGGAGGCGGTTGACTTGAGGGCTGACGACTGGCGTGCTGTGCGGAGGAGCTGGCCGGCACGGTGCGGACGGTGGACAAGGTCGGCATAACAGGCGGAACTGAGCCTCGAGTCTTCGGAGCAATAGTTCGAGGTCTAGCGTTAGTTCAATATAAGTGTGGTCATTATAAGTCTGTGAAAGTATGGTAATTGTAAGTGTGAGGGGTGGCTTTGGGCCAAAAGTGGTTGGGCCGATCCGAGGCCTAGTTCAGTGTTAGCTCCGTCACTTAGAAGAGCGATACATTGGGTTGTTGAGAATGAGGACACGGAAACTCATTTTGTTAGAAAGGACACATACTTGTTTTCCCCAAAATGTGAAATCTAGGTTTACCAAAAATCAACTTTTGTTATCCACAAGTTTGTTACATGATCCAAACAAAAACTTTAGGTTGCTAGACTCTAAAACATGTTTAACAAAATTTGGTTTGTAAAACTTGAGATTCAAACAAGAGAGTGAAAATTTTGAAAATGGAGTAATCCTTAAAAAAAGACTAAGAGAGTGAAAATTTTGAAAATGGAGTACTTAGGAGGCCTACCAACTGGGCCTTTGCTGTGTACCAGCCCAATCGGCCCACTAGGGCCCAATTTATCTCCGGGAAAACCACGCGTCCACTTCAGCCTCCGACTAGCCGTCCAGTCAGAGCCCGTCGTCGTTTGCTAGACGTCACCACCAGCCAAGCCACCTCGAGGCCTCCCAAACTCGCAGGCCGCAGCTCTCCCGGGCGGCCATGGCGGCGGCGGCGGCGGCGCAGAGGCTCCTCGCGGCGAGCACGAAGATCGTCGCGGTCGGGCGCAACTACGTCGCCCACGCCAAGGAGCTCGGCAACCCTGTCCCCAAGGTCCACTCCACTCTGATCTGATCCCCTCCGCTCCGATACCAAAACACCAGGCTCTGGGCACCCTTCCTCCTGCGCCGTCTCTGATCCGGTCGCGGCGGTGGCCGTGTTGCGTTGATTGCAGGAGCCGGTGCTGTTCCTGAAGCCGACCTCGTCGTTCCTCCACGCCGGCGTGGCCGGCGCCGCCATCGAGGTGCCCGAGCCGCTCGAGTCGCTGCACCACGAGGTTGAGCTCGCCGTCGTCATCTCCCGACGCGCGCGCGACGTGCCCGAGGCATCCGCCATGGACTTTGTCGGAGGTAACTAAGATGCACACTGACGAAATAAATACTAACAAGGGGACGCCTTCCCTACGCGATTACCGTTCTTAAGAACTGTGTTGCGATAAGTGATCTGAGGAAATTATCAGTTGAGCAGTTGTGCGGCAAGAGGGTTTTACATTCTCGTTCGTGGAGGAAAATTAGTGTAATTGCAAAGTTTGACAATTCATGTCGCTTTGTTTACCTGAAAAATCAACTAGGATATGCCCCATGCTATATTGAAAACTGTGGGAACTTGGATTCGGCAGTCAGAATGATTTGGGCTTTAGTCTGGGTCTGGGAGAGAAGGAGGACAGTGACTTTTAGCAGTTCTGAATACATATTAGCTCTTAATATTTGCCAAGCCTGGTGGAAAATGCAAATGTGGAATTTAGAATAGGCAAGGTCTTGGTCATCATGCTTGTTCAATGCCTGTTTTGCCATGGACGGGTGGATGAAAATATCTTAGTAGCACATAGAATTCCTGAACTAAAATTGCATTTTGATGTGCTGTTGGGTGCTGGATGTGTTCTCGATACTCATGGTGGCAAATGGCCTGACTAGACATCTATTTGTAATCTGAGTTCTTCATGAGAGGGGACTTGAGTGAAAGGCTTCCAGTGTTTGACTATATGTAGTCTTGTTTGGTTGGTTTCCCTTCTTTCTTTTAGTACTCCATAAAACTAAGCAGTTTGGGGTTCACTCTGTGTGCTGCCTATTAATGTAGCATGCATCATTAGACAATAGTACAAGTCAATAAAATGTTATTGAGTTTTTTCAGTGGTGACAAAGTAATATAACTACTTATATCATCTGCTTTCCCAGGTTATGCACTTGCTTTGGACATGACTGCAAGGGAACTTCAATCTGCCGCTAAGGTGTGCCCTAGCACTTGTAGTTTCTTTGGTCTTGTTCTACCTTTTCTATTATTGTTGCTTCTTTGGATCTACTTTTGTTTGGGCTAGTTGTTACATGTTACTATCTTTCATCCAATAAATTATACATCATGGTTTTTGGACCTACTTTTGTGTAAAATCTGTAGTAATTAATTGATCGGCATGACCTGTATTCTCATGAACTAAACCCACAGCCCCTTAATGTAATATATTTTTATATCTTGTACTTTCTGGTACTTATTAACCAATGAAATTTGTAGTCTGCAGGTCTTCCTTGGACTTTGGCTAAAGCACAGGACACCTTTACTCCAATTAGTGCAGTGGTAAGCAATGGTTTCTCTTACTCAAATAGAACGGTATGGTAGGTGACTCGGGACATTTTTTTTCATTTGTATGCTGTTTGTAATATACCTAAGTATCATATTAAAGTTAGTCAGTCAAACACATGGAATACGATCTAATTCTCTTTATGATTATTCACAGATAGAAACAAAAGCATAGGAGTACTAGGAAATAAGTCCATATCATGAAAAAAATGTAGGATAGAGGTAACGAATTGACACCTCCCTCTGTTGTGGGCTCGTGGCTTCCATGCTTTGAATGTTCTCCATGTCATTCTATTGACTTAACATGGTATTGGTAATTCCATTATTGTGATAAGATATGCTTTTCACTTTTTAATTATGGTTTCTCCACTAAACAGATTCCGAAATCAGCTGTCAATAATCCCGATGATCTAGAGCTCTGGCTAAAGGTAATTATACAAAATATGTACTGAATCTATTTGTTGCCGCCTGAAGTAATAGAAGATATGACATACCATTAATGAGCATTGAGCAACCATATGCAGGTAGATGATGAACTTAGGCAGAAGGGACCTACGAGTGATATGATATTCAAGGTTCCTTTCTTAATCAGTTATATCAGTTCCATCATGACATTAATGGAGGGTGATGTGATATTAACCGGTAATGACATTGTTTCTACACACAACTGTTTTAGTGCATTGGAAGATCTGTTTGTGGGTTATTCATGGTATCCTCTGCAGGTACTCCCGAGGGTGTAGGTCCCGTCCGAGTAGGACAGAAGATCAAAGCTGGTATAACTGGCCTCATTGATGTCGAGTTTGATGTTCAGAGGCGCAAACGGTCATTTTCTACCTGATGCAGTAAGCAAGAGACTATGGTATGCGACATCTTTTTAGGGCCATATCTGTTATGTTGTTCTACTTGGTTTGATCTTTTCCAAGAAAATAAGATGTTAAGGTTATTCCTTGATGCAACTGAAAAAATGATTCGTATTATTGATTCCATATTTCCATGAAACCAAACTATTTTTAGCATAGAATTCTTGTCACACCTGACTAAGTAAAAATGTGTTCCATGGTGGGATTGATACATTGTGGATTCCTATGTGATAAAGCACATAAAAACATAAATTTATTATTGCATCTGCCTGACTAAAATATGGATCACATGGGTTGTTTTCATGTACAGCTTCAAGAGTAGGTATTGCCATATTGGACTGTCTATCTGGAACTTGGTCCTTTATTTCTTCATTATTTGGCTTTTTTTAAGGCAAGTTCATTGCTTGGCTTGACCTAGATACTGTAAAGAACTTTAGTTTTTCTATCAAAATATAACTCTGGATGGTCATGCACTTTTCCACATAAAATACCTTTGGATATGATCGTTGACTCTGTGCTGTCTGCTCTGACAGGAAACCACTTCCTTGAGCAACTGCAATTCTGCAAATCGTTCTGGAGTCCCCTCTGTATGTAATCCTGGATTTATTTATGGTTTCCTGTCAGAGCAAACTATGCTTCCATGAACTTGGTTGGTGCCGGTATCTTTTGTCCCTGTTGATGGGAGTTATAAGCTCCACTTTCTGCAGTATGTTGTAGAAAGGCATTGTAACTTATATCCATTTTAATTATATAAATTAGGCAGCACGTTCAAGTGTATATTAGTGCAGATTCGTATCCCTTGACTCTTACGGTCTTACCTGCTCTGCTCATCGTACCGGTGTTGCACTCCTGCACCTAGACAAGGCAGAAAATTTTGAGCACTGTAGGAATAGCATCACAAGACAGCCGATCTGAAGCGTTCAGTCGATCAGACGGTTAGGATGGAGGTAGGGGGGCAGTGCATCCGCATTTCACATCGTTGCTGCAGTTAAGTGGTGAAAAATAGTGCAAGCAAAGGATTGATTCCCGTTAAATCAAATCATTTTGCTAGTCACCGCGCGATTAAATTAAATTGAATTATGTGGATTTTGGCGCCAGACTACAACTCTTCGAGCTGAGGATGCCTTTAAATATTGCCTCTTCGTGCCAGTGATGAAGTGGCACAGCACGGGCCGCGGGCCACAGCGGTCGGCACGGTGAGCTCCCGGGTTGTGCCGCATCGGCATGAGCACCCATCAGCGAGATCCAGCACAGTACGTTGGCCCGTCGTGTTACCGTCGGGTCGTACTTGCACGGGCACGACACAAGACCGCTGCAGATCCTTCTCCTCGCCTACGCTGCCGCCGTCGAGGCCTCCTTGTAGCCACGAGCCCGCACCACCACCGCCGGGGCCTCCTCATTCTCGCGGTCTCAGTTGGGGTTAGAGGCGGGAGGCGGCGGCTTAGGGCCTTGCTGCCTTGGGCAGCTAGGCTGAGGTCTAAGGTCTGAGGAGAGGAGGAATGGAGCCAGCTAAGCCACAAAGATGGAGGATAGTGATTTGGGGAAGAAGTGAAGAACCGAAGAAAGAATCAAAGAAGAAGGGGGGAGAGAGAGAGAGAGAGAGAGAGAGTAGCATGCGGTCGGCAGTGGCATTGCTTTAGTGCGACAGGGAGTAGGGACTGGACCACACCGAATGACAGAGATGTGCCACCGCCAGTCCGCTACTGACCAGTGAGGCATCGAAAAGAAAGAGAAAAGAGGAAAAGAAAAGGGGAAAAGTGATAATATTGCAATATATACAGTTTTGATATATTAATTGCCCCTTGAACATTACCAAGATCACAACTGAATTCTACAAATAATTGTTTACTAGAGATAAAAAGAATGAAAATTTTGCAAGCAACATGTACTGTTTTGATATATTAATTATTTCTTTTTGTGAAACCGCAATTATGTAAAATTATGGACACTTAAAAATTAGAGGGGGGGAGTGAAATTTCATTGATATTTTACACACATATTGTTACTGTCTCGTTAAAAACCTTACACCTTAGTGTGAGATTTCTCCGGTAAAGAAAAGAGTACAGTAACTACATTCATGCATACGTGTCGGTTACTCGACATCGAGATCGTCTAACGCCTCTACGATCTCAGGGTCCTTTAGTTGATACTGATGTCGCTCTTTTGCCAATTCCCAATCCTTGAGGCATGTGATTGCCTTCACCATCTTGGGCGTGATGGATGACCTCCTTTCTTCAATTATTCTTCCTACCATGCTTAACGTCGCTTCCGAAGAGACAGATGACACCGGAACCAGTAGAACATCTCATGCGAAATGGCACGGCACGGAATATCCATTTGTTGTTCTTCCACCAATCGAGCAAGTCTAACTTACCTCCATCGGAAAGATCAGAGTCGATGTTTGCAAATTATGCTCCAGGTAGTGGTTCAGCTCTGAGGTAGAATTCCACTTGGGGTCCTGAGATTGAGAGGGTGAAGAACTATACTTGCCCTTCAGCTTCTTCCACAAGTGTGCTGTCAAGCTTGTCTTGGCTGGATGCGTCTCTGTGAGGCCTCCGATCTCGTGGTACTACTAAGCTTGTCATGGTACAAGCGAAAAACACAAACAAATTCATTTTTGACATGTTCAAAAGCTTCGGATAAATCAAGGTCGAGGCACTCACCTATTCCCCTCCATAGCCATCTGCAAGCCTGCTATTTTTTTTGTAGGATCTAAAATGATAGCAAAACAATATAGGTGTGAAATAGATCCAAAATATTTAACAAAATTTTCTTCCATTGCTACAACAACATGACCTAAAAGGGAATGCCCCCTAGATTTAACAAACTTGTTTGCAATTAGCCAAATAAAATCTATAACTAAATAAGAGATAGGGTAGTAAATACCGGATAGAGTCTTAGTTGCTTTGTAGAAATGTTTCAAAAACTCTCAAAAATGACTAACAAATTCCCAATATGAGTTAGCAACTATCACCTTATCTGAGTTAGCATTGCCAAAGACAAATATAATATGTTCATACCCTTATACCTTCTTCGGCATGATGTATGTCGATTTCCACCTCACCTTTATGTTAAGACCGAATTTTCTTGGGATCTTATCGTTGGCTATGCAATACTCCGCGAACCGGACTGCCACCGCCATTGAACTTGAGAGGAAATGAAGGACATTACGGATATTGTTCAAATAAACGCCAATTATCTCCATACCGTCTTGCACAACGAGGTTGGGGATATGACATACGCATATTTGGTGGAGAACATATCGACCGATATATGTTTGCTATCTTGGGGTGAGGATGTTTATAAATGTTGTATTCGCCGATGCATTATCAAGAATTATAGAAACAATCTTATTTCCTATTTAAAAATCCTCAATTACCCCTAGTCCAAGCTTGGCAATGGCATCTCCCGTGCGTGATTCAGTAATTAACTTAAACCATATGACTCTCTTGTTTAGCTTATACTCATCATCTAAATAATATGCTACAACACTAAGGTAGGCAGTTCTTTGGTGTGATGATGTCCAAATATCCGAAGTTAAAGTAAAAGAGTACTGAACTTTTAAGAAAAAATATTTTAGTGTTGTTAGTTCTCTACTATACATCAATAAAATATCAGACGATGTCGTTCTCCTACTAACATGTTGGTACCGTGGACAAAAGCCGCTTTGGATCATTCTTTCGAACGAGTGACTTTCACCCATATTAATCGGTGGATCCTTGGAAACAATATATCTAACAATTTTCACACTGGCATAATAAGGGTTGTATACCCAAGTACTTATAGAGTCACCAGCCTCGAAGTTGAGCCGTCTGGACTCCACCTCGCGTGTGTGCCCCCATCTTTTTCAAGCATGCTTTGTAGTGACGGTTCAAGCGCCTCGTCCCTCCATCTGTAGGGTAGTTAATTGAGCTTTGCAATAATTACAAGTTACGATCTATACTGTTTGGCCGTCTCGAATTTCCTCGCTCCAGGTCATGTGCTTCCAGTACTACGCCCTTTGCCCGACGCTGCTGCTGCCGGACGCGGACCCACCAATATTGCAATCCGTGGATGGGGTACCGAAGTCTGGCATCTCCATCGGGTTTGGATCGCGTTGGTACCCCCCATATCTCTTTGTACCATCCATATGACAGTCATCTATGCAATAGTCCCTCATGCCTAGGGAGAGCTGACGAGCATCGATAGGAGAGGCGGGGGAGGAGGACTAGGGGAACGACATGCGATTGAGCATCTCCTTCTCCCCGCTGCTGCTTTTGTGCTACGACTCCTTGATAGCATAGTGCTATCGAGCTCCACCGCTCCCTCCGTTGGCTTCACGCTTCGACTCTTTGGTAGCATCTTTTCTATTGTACAGAGCACTAGAGCAAAAAGAGAATCAGAGAATGAAAAATGTGCTTCGCTCGATGGTGAATAAATGAGCAAAAGACAAGCTAAGCTTCGTGTGGTGAAGAAATGAGCTGCATACATTCGTTTTTATAGGCACGGAGCGTCGGAGAGAAAGAATCTCGCGTAGAGCCGTTGTTTTGTCCGTTGCCTCGCCCATTACCCCTCTCCCTTGTCATGTCTTATCTTGTCAAATTGTGTCCTATCATGTCTCGCGACTCGCGAGAGCCGTTGTCTCATGATCTTGTCTGTTGCCTCTTAGCTTTGTGTTTGTGCCTGGTGCTGCTGCCTTCTTTCGAAAAACATGAAGTACCAACATGATTGAGTACAGTCTACTCTATGTGAGAGCAGGGCAAATTACTTGTATGTACAGCCACAAGTGCGTGACAAAAAGCTACAAGAGCCATTCCATCTATTTGCGTCACTGTCTCTAATATCTGATCTCCCCCCCATAGTCCAACCTCCAACCCCATTCCATCTCCCCCACCCAGCAGCACCCCCACGGTCCCATATATTCTCCCCCATCTAGCCATCCTCCCAACCCCGATCCAACGTCCCCCATCTCTCATTCTCCTCCATCTCCAGTCTCCCCCCCCACGGCCTACCCCCGACGCCGCGCCTCCTCAGCTCCCTGCCGGTATCCACAATCTCCCCCACCTCCTCCATCTCCAGTCTCCCCCACAGGCCATGACCCACCCCAGCGCCGCGCCTCCCCGCATTCCCCTACCGTCTCCCCCTTCCCCCCATCCCCGACGACAACCCCTACCGCCTCCTCCTCTCCCCCACAGCCCCACCCCGGTGACTCCCCCTGCCGCCTCCCCCACCTCCCTCTTCCCCTTCTCTTTATGGCGGTGGCGGCGAACATGGCGCGCCGAGCGCATCCTCAGTTGACGAAGATGGCGAGTTGGCGATGCTAACGCTGATGCGGTGCAGCTGTGCGGGGGTCACGGCGTGGGCGGGCTTGGCGTGCCATCGTGCCCGAGCATGGCCTCATTGGCCGTATCGTGCCGCCCGTCGTGCCACGTCCACAGGCTTGACCCGCTCGTCACGTGGTGTACCATGCTTAGACCGTGTTATACCGGTCGGGCCCGTGTCGATCCGGAATGGCCCGATTCAGCTCCCGTGTCTAGCTCCGCATAACAAATGGCAAATACGAGTACGCATGCTGAAACACAACAATGCTTTTTTTCTAGACCGGACACATAACAATATCGTACTCACACACGCACAGCTAATAAACGGGCACACGTGTGCATGCCGAGGTGTCTCGTGTGATTGTGATGTACGTATTTTCCGTGTAATTCCGTCCCCATCAACAGGTATCCCACGCATCCTACTTACTCCCTCCGTTTATAGCTGGCACTGTTGACTTAAATTAGTCAAACTTTGTAAATCTTCAATCAATAATTATTTGTTAGATTGATTGTATTAAAATGATATTAGTATATTTATTATCAGAAATACTTTTATAATATTATACTTCCACGATATTTTTACGATATTTTTTTTAAAAAATGTATCGGTTTAAAATTAGCGGTCACATAAAAAATACCAAATATTGTAAAAAATACCCCAGCCCACCTGCGCCTTGCGCGGGCGCGGGCGCGGGCTGACCGCCCGTCCTCGCGCCACCTGGCCCCCGAACTCGACTCCACCGGGGCCGGCTCGACCTCGCCGCGCCTGGACGGCTTGCAATAAGTAGCCAACCAGCCGTCCCACGCCATCTCTCTCTCGCCCAGCCAAAGCCAGCGCGCCAGTTCGTCTGTCTCCTCTGCCGCCTCCAGTCCTCGGCGCTGCCGCCTTCCCGCCTCCTCGCCCCTCTACTCCTCCGCCGCCTCGCCCTTAATTCGCCGGCCTCACATTCCGCGCCGCTTCGCCTCGCGCTTCCTGCCGAATCCGAGGGAGTGGGAGAGGGGGCGGGCGGAGGGATGGGGTCGCCGGGGGCGGCAAACAGCGGGCACGAATGCTCGTTCAAGATCCTGCTCATCGGGGACTCGGGCGTCGGCAAGAGCAGCCTCCTTGTCAGCTTCGTCGCCGCCGCCCACCTCGACGACGACGTTGCGCCCACCATCGGTACGTGCCCCCCACCACGCCACGCCATCGAATCCGATCGAGCCTGGAGCTGGAAGGAGGCCATTCCAGTCCTGCTGTTGTAGCAGTAGAGTACTAGAGTCTCAGTGCATATACGCTCGTAGTGGCGGTACAATTCTGCACGGAAGCTAAGCTAGCTGTCGAGGCACCGATTTAAGGCGGCATCCGTGCGGCCAAGAAAGCTGCGCGCGTGCTTTGCTGAGTGCCAGGCGCACGGGAGGGATTGGAAATACGCCGGAAATGCAGCTCAATTTATTGCTTCAGCTTCTCTGCTTCGTGTCCCCTGCTTCGGCGTGCCCATGTAGTGAGTCAGTGTACAGCTCAATCAATACAGCGACCAGTCCATGGGGCGATTCTGTGTGGGAGTTCTCCCTTTCATTGTCTGCTTCCAACCGACGACGAGTGTAAAGTAGTAGGTAGCACTAGCAGATTAAGGGCATGGGTGCGATTCCACCCATTTTGGTGAACAAACCTTTTTCCTTTTAGTGCCCGAGCTGTTTTCTGCTTTTGCTTCTACTGAATTGTTCCGATTTTCTTGTTGTTGGTTGGCCAAAGTTGGAAATTTTTGGCAATGCTGCAACCCACGATGTCCTTACACTCGGTCTTCTATGCAGCGATAAGTTGGCTTGGCTCAACCAATTTACAAGAAGTGGTGAAACGATTCAGGAAAACAAGAAAAGAGATGCACGGCTTATGCGAGAAAACTTGATTGTGCATATAGTTAACAAAATTGCTACCTTATTGCCTATGTTTAGCCACCGTTTCAGAAAAGGCAATTAGACTATTTTAACTTGCATGTTATCTAATGGGAATGGTCCCAACATGACCTTATGTAAGTCCTCCCTCCACAATTCCGATTTGGCACTGTCCCTGTGACTTTTTGACTGTGTAAATTACATGCTCTTGGTGTATCATACGTGTTCATTCATATGTCTTCTGATTTTGGTTTCACACCAATTTGCCAGGAGTGGATTTTAAAATCAAGTTCCTTACTGTCGGTGGAAAGAAACTGAAGCTGACTATATGGGATACTGGTGAGCTAACTACTTATCAGATTATGAAACATAACACTTTTTATTATGCTATTTGAATCCGGATGGAAGTAAGCAATGTTAGCAAATCCTTTTTGGTTTCTTCATACAACTTGATTCATATAAAAATGTATTTTGATTTCCATACTCCAGTGGTATAAATAGTCTCGTACAACTATACAAGTAGTCTTGTCACTTGTGGAATGATAGAACCACTGTTGATACACAGTATGATTTAGGTGCACTCCTTCTGCTGCTTCTACTAGAGCTTACCTCTCATGCTCAACAATTCAAGTATGATCTTTGCCAGTACCAAAAGTAAGTCACAGTAAGTGGTTATGCATGCAAAACTTATTTGATGCAAGAATGATGGTTGAAATCTCATTCAGATGTAACAATGATTGAACCTGTTGAACTAGTGTGGAAAAAGGCCAAGACTTGTTTGATTGGGTGTCCTAAACCGCTCCAGGTTTTTAGCCTCACTTCATTTCTTTGCGGCTAAAATACTTTGCTTTCTACTCTTTTGGACCTCCCATCCATCTCTTCTATCATCACCGTCAGTGGTTCTAAGATTCCTAGTTTGCTTTGCACCTAATCTATTTGGGGTTCTTCCTCCATGTTGAACCTGCCCGATCCTAACATCATTGCTGATGGCGGTTACAATTAATAGATTTATAGCCCCACCTTTATGCTTTGTGCCTAAAATATTTGGGCATGTTCTCCATGTTACCCCCTCCCCTCCCTTACATCATTGCCATCAGAGGTTCCAATATATCCATGTTTGTGGCCCCACTCATCTGCTTTGTCCAAAATTTGTTCAGTATTTCACCATGTTACCCACTTCTTACTCCTGCAGTACTTCTAGAACGTTTCTGATTCATCTATATGCCAAAAATAATTATGTTATGGTGCTCTTTTTATCAAATAATCCAAAAAATCATGTTCCATTGTTTTGCAGCTGGCCAGGAGAGGTTTAGGACAATTACTAGTTCTTATTACAGAGGTGCTCAAGGAATTATTCTAGGTAACAAATAATGTTCTTAGGTGGGGTTGACTGCTTAAATATCTTGTTGTTCTGCACTGATGCCATTACTGTCACTCTGAGATCAGATCTTTGAAATATGCCATAAAATCATGTAGATTGTCCTATTCAGTCATTCAGTGTGAATACCCACTATTAGGTTGGTCACCTACTGTTGCGATATCTCATGCTATGTATAATGTTGAGGGTTTGCATGATTGCATCAACTGGTTCCCTTGTGTTTTTTCTTAATACTTGTTATTTCTCTTGCCTTGATGACCTACGTTAACTGTGAATTGTGGACTTACAATGTCTGAAATTACTCCCAAGTTATTGATTTGCAAGTTATTGATTTGAGTACAAGGATGTAACCCTTTTACCACAGTGAAAAACGTTTTCATTATTTTGTAAATGGTACTTTGTATGTGAATATTCATGGACAATTTTTAAGTGAAGCATATCTTATTTTGCCACAGTTTCATCATAGTATGAATTACATCTCTGATTGAACTTGGGACAACAATTCAGAATGATTGACCATTTGTCTGTTGCATTCATGGAAACTGATAACTTGTACTTAGGTTAACGATGCAGCAATACATTATGATAGCCTGTGGTAAATTGATTAAGGTCTAATTATTTTATTTTTGTGTTTTTCTCTTAGTATATGATGTCACAAAGAGAGAGAGCTTCACAAATTTGGCTGATGTATGGACCAAAGAAATAGAATCGCACTCATCAAACAAAGACTGCATAAAAATGCTTGTTGGAAACAAAGTTGACAAGGTACCATTTTTTCCCAAAACTAAATTGTTATTTATTTGAAAATCTAGTGATCTCAGTCTTTATTAAAAAGGTTTATGTTGTGACACAGAGTTTTTAGTGGTATCTATACTTTCCTAGCCTTTTTCTTCTTTTTGGCCCCTAACTTCCTATCAGTTCCAAAAGTATCACTGATTTTCCCACATGGGAATATAGTTGCTGATCTTAGTTAATTTGATGGTCCCATCTTACAGGATGATGAAAGAATGGTCACAAGAGATGAAGGTCTTGCCTTCGCACAAGAATCTGGATGTCTATTTCTTGAGAGCAGTGCAAAAACACGAGAAAATGTTGAGAAATGTTTTGAAGAACTTGCACTAAAGGTATGCCTACAGAAAGATATTAGGCCCCATAACCTTAAGACTCTTAAAACTGACTCTTAAAGCAGATGCAAAACATACTTGCATCTTAGTAACTGACAAAACGATAAATGCCCTATATGGGAACATGGTTGACTTCTGTTCCTCAATTGCTGAAACTCGTGATCACACACACGAGGGAAGTGGGTTGCACATTTAGTTCCTTGGATGGTTTTTGCTGCTAGCAGGATAGTCTATATGCGTCATAAATAGCCCATGCTTTCGCTACCGTGCAGATTCTCGAGGTTCCAAGTCTCTTGGAGGAAGGTTCCTCTTCGGTTGTCAAAAGGAACATTCTGAAACAGAAGCAGGATAGCCATGCAAAACACGGTGGTGGGTGCTGTCAATAGATCCATGCCGCATGATTGAGCTCAATGTCTGGTAATGGCGTGCAACCAGCTCGTGATACCCAACTCTAGCTGTTCTGTTGTACATGAGTTGTATCTAAATGATCTGAGTAAAAAGCGTGGAAAAAGGAAGCAATTTGTGAGGTTTTGGGGAGTGATTAAAATTGATTTGTACAAACAACGCCATGTTCCTTTTTTTGTTGTTTTTATTCCTCCTATCACCCCTTTGCTGTAGCAATTTTATAGTTACACTTGTAATGGTATCATCAGCCCTTTTTTTGGGTCAGTTTGTCGTAATTGTAGGGCTGAGCATAGATCATTCCGGGTGTTTTCTGTATACCATGAGTGCACTTCGCAGTGGAATTGGCAGAATTATTTGGTCTTTTTGTCTATGGAAGAAAGGTTACTCTCTCCAGTAGAACCTCTTGACTGACCCATGTTATCAGGGAGGCAACAATGTGTTGGGAGTTATAGTTTTGTGAGAATTTTTGTGCTTAAATCTGTAGTTCTCTGAAATTCAAAATTAAATGTGTAGTTCATTGATAGTTTTGACATAAAAGTTGTAATTTACTCCTTTTCTTTTGGATTTTTTTTCCTTGAAAAAGGAGTTTGCCAGGTGTCAGTTTTCAAATTTTAAAACACTTATTAATTGGAAACTGCAAGTTCGGTCATAGGACATGAGAATCAGCAATTCGTGGGACATAATTATTCAAACACATAACCTTTCGGCGACAACATAAGTGGTCTTCAGCTCATCAAGCAAGGCCTCACGTGTGAGTCAACTAGTGAGTGTTTCTTCCTAGTAACGGTGAATGAGATCGCTGACTGCCCCTGGGTTCTTCGAGTAGTGATCAATCTCAGCCTGAACACACACAAAGATTGCAGAATAGTGAGACATGCAATCATGCATGCGTTCACGTACAATAGCAAATACAGTCTCCAGTCACAAAAGAGTGATGTTTTGGAATGCGTATTGACAAATTTGCAAACTTTGGCTATCGATATTTCTAAAGATATTTAGATTTGACATATGAAAATAACATGTGTAGATTTATCTTAAAAAATATTTTCATAGTATTATAATTTTATTAGCTTTTATAATTATATTATAATAGAAATTAGTGGTCAAAGTTGGGTTTTAGAGACCCTATCTTTAGCCAAAATATCACTCTTTTGTGACCGGAGTGAGCTGATGTGATGAACTTATAGCAATCCAAACATCTTCTCTTCACAGAACAAAGCAATCCAATAGATTTTTCATTTGATTTCCGGCCATTCTAAAGTTGGCGTAGATTATTAGGAGTATTTGGTGAAAGTATATCAAGAGAAGGGAAAAAAGACTTGAGTACTAACCTTTCGTATAGCTATAACGGCTGTTACGAGTTTATCACCAATTAATTCATGCAAAATTTTGTCTGCAGCAAGTGATTCTACAGATTCCAACAAGTCCTGCGGTAGCCTTTTGAGTTTGGAAGCATAATCTGCAGGATTTGATTCTGCAAGAAGACAAAAGCAACATCAGACATTTGCAGGCACTCTTCGAGGAAATCAAAAGCTAGTCAACACTGAATCCCAACTTCCCAAGTGGGCGTTTCAGAGTATTTTTCCAGATTGATGGTGGGGGCAAAAAACATTTAAGAATTTTTCCAGATATATAATGTATAATAAAACATCTATTATGTGGTACGTGTGTCTGTAGAGATCACAGCAAAGGCTCGATGTGGTTTCTAGGAGCATTTTCAAACCTCATGGCAGCAGGTCAAATATTGTTAACCTTTTGACAGAAAGACAAAAAGGCCAAGCAATGAGAAATGTTCATACCAATTGGTTCGGGCAACTTAAGGCCTCTCCTGAGCCCATCAATCCCAGCAGCAACAATAGCAGCAAGGCCCAAGTGCGGATTTGCACACCCATCAAAGGATTTAATTTCGAAGTTGCTGACTAAATCAAGAGGCACTCCAGGCGGGCATGCGGTTCTCAATGGAGCCTCCCTGTTCTCTTTCCCCCAGCATAGATAAGCTCCACTCCATGTATTTGGCTGAATTCGATCATAACTATACACAAAGAAGCCAACGAATATGGTCATTAGGGCGCATAACATAATGATTTAAAATGGTTGCTTCGGTATTCTGGCATTTTGCCAAACAAATAGTAAATTGAGTTATCTAGATTCTAGAAAACAAAATCATTGACATCCTGTAAGTATCACACAACTCATGCAAGAAACAAATAGAAAATTGAGTTGCCAGAATTTTCATCGAATTGACAGGGCGTTCTTAGAAGCTTTACTAGAAGATATATTACCTGTTTGGGTGAGGAGCAGTAAAGGCCAAGATTGATGGAAGATGATGATATACTCCAGCAAGGAACTGTTCACCAAAATTTGACATTCCATAGTGATTATATTCGCTTGATCCCATAAAAACATTCTGATCATTCTCCCATAAACTCAGATGCACATGAGAACCGGATCCAATATCATTCAAGTCAGGCCTGGAATGTGTCGAGCATAATAAAGCGTTAGACACCAGATACATAAGTTTCACCCGGTATTGCTCAGAAAAAGGCAATATTTACAAATTGCAGAAGAGTAAAACATTGGTGTGGCAGTAGAATAAAGTATTATTTGACCATTTACAGCTCATTTCTGTTCTCTTCACCCTAAAAACAAGTTTCAATTCTTTTACAAGCAAATATTGTTACCTGGCCACTCTGTTCACCTACAATTTGTTACTAGCACAGAACAGTGTACAACTGTACACAATGAAATCCATTCTTTGGAGCACGCTAAAAACAAAGAGCACAGTGTAGACAGATATGCTGTTTAATGTACTCAAATTATTAGCTTAAGTTTCCTTTACAGCTGTTCATCTTTGATCACAAAATGTTGAAGAAAGAAAAAGTTTTGTCTCCATGAAAATGACTTGCATGCAGATAATAAAACATTGAAACAAGATGATATATGATATGTTGATCCATCAACTTACTTTGGAAGAAATGTTGCTATCAAGCCGTTCTTCCGAGCCACTGATTTAATAATCTCACGGGTGTATATCAGTTTGTCAGCAGCAAGAGTGCACAACACATACTTTAAGGCTACCTCGAACTGCCCTTTCCCAGCTTCAGCATGCAGCTGTTACATTTTTTGGGGAAAAAAGTAGAGGTAAACATAGAAAACTTGCCCAAAAAGGTAATCAATTCGATATCAAAAGTTGTAATTCTACAAAAGTTTTGCCAAAAAAAAGGTAAAAGCACTTCTTACCTGCTCAACCACAATGTCTGCAGCTTTAAGAGAAGAATATATTTCTTGTAGTATAGAGGATGCACCATCAAATGCTGAAGTCGAGCAGTAAGGGGTATTATCATACGGAACCCACTGCTCATGTCCCTCACTGCAGCGTTTATTTTATTAGGTTCACATTAAGAACACAAAATTTTTGACAGATTTAATTTTATACAGAGTCGGGCAAAGCTACCTTACTAATTTTCTGCGGAGGTAAAATTCATTTTCAAAACCTGCCTTCATTGTCTAAAAAGGACAAACAACTAAGCATAAATACAGAACAAATGCACCTATATAATCCAGAGACCAAAAATGGTCTTGACAAAGTTATATAGACAAAAGTATGGGTTTATTCTTACCACATTGAACTCATCTAGCAGAGCTTTTGTGACTTTTCTCAAGGCATTTCTAGGACAGTATTCCCAGGCTTCTCCAGGCCTTATTTGCATGTCAGCCATCACCATTTCCTCAAGTCTTGACCTTGCAACGAGAGTAATCAACCATTAAGATAATCAGAGAAAGACATTTTGATTGTGATAATTGTTAGGAATAGCATCTTGTATTCTCAGGAGGGCAATAGGTCAGTATATATAGACAAGTATAGGAGGTAAATATACAAATAACCCCTCATAACAATGGGGATAACACAACTATACATATATCTCTAACACCCCCCCTCAAACTCATGGTGGATCAACAACACTGAGTTTGGAGAGATAGAAGCCATGTTGTGCTCGAGTCTAGGCCTTTGTGAAGAAATCCGCTATCTGAAGCTCGGAAGGCACATACTGAAGAGCAATCACCTGATCATGCACACAAGACCTCATGAAAGAAGTATCAACCCCAATATGCTTGGTGAGCTCATGCTTCACAGAGTCACGGGCAATACTGATAGCACCTGTACTGTCTGACAAGAGAGGAGTTGGTGTAGTGACAGAAACACCAAAATCCTCAAGTAACCACCGTAGCCAGGCAATCTCTGCAGTCAAGAGAGCCATAGCTCAGAACTCGACCTCTGCGCTCGAGCGAGATCTGCGATCTGTTTCTTCGTCTTCCAGGCAATGAGAGAACCACCAAGAAAAACATAGTAAGCAGAGATAGACCGGCGATCAGATGGATCGCTGACCCAAGTAGCATCCGAATAAGCCTGAAGCTGTAACGAGCTGGAGTGTGGAAAGAAGAGACGGCAAGAGATAGTTCCACGAAGGTATCGCAGAACTCGAAGAAGGTGGCAGTAGTGGGACCTGAGTGGGAGCAGAGACGAACTGACTCAGAATGTGGACTGAATAAGTGATATCCGGACAAGTAACAGCAAGGTAGACAAGACTCCCAACAAGATGACGATAGCGAGTCGGATCAGAAAGAGGCTCGCCATCAGAGGGCCGGAGATGAACGTTGAGCTCTATGGGAGTCTCAACAGTACGCTGATCAGTGAGAGAGGCGCGATCAAGAAGATCCTGAACATACTTCTCTTGGGACATAAAGAAATCATCTGGAGTGGAAGTAACCTCAATCCGAAGGAAGTAACAAAGAGGACTAAGATCCGACATAAGGAACTGCTCACTCAGACGAGCCTTGACAAAGGCAATGTACTCAGAATCATCTCCGGTGGTGATCATATCATCAACATATAAAAGAAGAAGAGTCCGACCACGAGACGAAGTGTGGACAAAAAGAGCAGGATCATGATCACTAGTTGAGAAACCAGCAGCAGTGACCACAGAGAAGAAACGCTCAAACCAAGCACGAGGGGCTTGTTTAAGGCCATAGAGAGAGCGACGAAGACGACAGACCATGCCCTCAGTAACAGAATACCCAGGTGGCGGATGCATGTAGACCTCACGCAACTCACCATTAAGAAAGACATTCTTGATATCAAGCTGAGAAACGGACCAATGGCAAACAGACGCCACCGAAAGAAGAGTGCGGACAGTGGTCATGTGGGCCACAGGAACAAAAGTCTCGTCGTAGTCACGACCATGCTCTTGTTGGAATCCACGAGCAACAAGACGCGCCTTATAGCGCTCAAGAGAGCCATCAAAGCAAGTCTTAATCTTATAGACCCACTTACATGTGATGGGACGAGAGTGACATGGAAAAGGAACAAGATCCCAAGTACTAGTACGCTCGAGAGCAGCAATCTCCTCGGCCATGGCATGCGGTCACTCAGGGTGAGTAGCAGCATCCCGGTAGGAGACATACTCATGGGTAGCTGCACTAGTAAAACCAAAACGGGCAGGAGCCCGAATCGACTGACGATCACGAAGACCATAGCGAGGAGATGATGACCCATCAGGGGAAGATGGAGCATCAGAAGAAGATGAAACATCTGGGAAAGATGGTTCATCTGGAAGAACCTCAATACGAGGTCGACGAGTGTAGAAGAGAGTGGAAGAGGCCTGAGGAGCCGCAGGAGACGAAGCAGGCGGCGCCAACGGCGGAGAGGCCTCAGGAGGTATATGTGGAAAATCAGTGAGACAGGTGGACGATGGCAAGATAGAGATGGGTGTATCTGGAAAAGTCAAAAAAGACAGGGACTCCACAGAGGAAACCAAAGGGGAGGCAGGACGTGGGTAGAAGGGACGAGACTCGTCGAAAGTCACATCCCGAGAAATCCGCATCCGTCGACCAACAGGGTCCCAGCACCGATAGCCCTTGTGCTCGTGATCAGTATCCCGAAAAACACACTCAACGGTGAGCGATCGGTTTGGTGCGTTCTCGAGGTGCGAGGAGAACGTAGCAAACGCAGCCAAACAGACGAAAGGTATAGTAGTCTGGAGGAAGGCCACAGAGACGCTCAACAGGAATCTCACCCTGAAGAGCAGAAGAAGGCTGAATTGTTGACGAGATAAGTGGCAGTGGAAACGGCCTCGGCCCAAAAGTGAGGTGGAATAGAAGCGGCAATCATCAGGGTACGAGCCGTGTCAAGAAGGTGACGATACTTGCGCTCAGCGACACCATTTTGAGCATGAGCACCAAGACAAGAGAACTGAGCAAGGGTGCCTTGCTCGGCGAGGAAGCTGCGCAGGTAGCGAGAGAGGTACTCGCCAACAGAGTCAGCACGAAAGACACGAATAGTAGTAGAAAACTGTGTGCGAACCATAGTAGCAAATTGTTTATAGATAGACAAGACCTCACTACGAGAAGACATAAAATATATCCAAGTGTGGCAAGAGAAGTCATCTATAAAAATAATATAATATCGATGGCCCCCTTTCGAAAGGGAGCCGGACCCCAAACATCTGAATGAATAAGATCAAATGGTCGCTGAGACACTGACTCACTATGAGAATAGGGAAGCTGAATGAATTTGTTTCCTTAACTTACAGCCCTGGCAATCTAAAGACACGTCTCCTGAGACAGACCCCAAAAGACCACGACGAACTAAAGACGACAAACGAGATCCACATAGATGACCAAGACGGTGATGCCACTGCTGGAAAGAGCTGGTAGATGGAGTGACAGAAGTGGAGAGACTGGCGGCGACAGTGGCAGCGGAAGGAAGGTGAAACCAGTCAAGCTCCCAGAGACGCTGTAAGTCAAGGCGCCGAGGGCCAGAACCAACCAGAGCCCCCGTGTGGCAATCCTGAATACAACAAGAGTCAGAGTCAAGAATGACCCGACAACCAAGGTCAGTAATCTGCTCAGCAGAAAGAAGCTGCATGGTTAGGCGAGGAACATGAGCAACAGAAGGAACATGAAAGGATGATGTTCTAAGAGGTCCTCGATCAGAGACAAAAGGAGAGGTACCATCAGCAGTAAGAACAGTGACATGGGAATCAAGAGGTGTAATAAAAGACAGAGTAGAAGAATCAGAAGTCATGTGAAAGGATGCTCCGGAATCAAGAATCCATGGGGAGGTACCTGACTGTGCAGGAGGTGGTTTCTCATTGCAAGAGTCGATGAGCGAACACATCCGAGGAGAACCCGGCGGCAAGTAGGCGTCGAAGTCCGCTATCTCCCTCGATGAGAGCTAACTGCAAGGAGTCGATGCAGACGGTGATGTAGAAGCACCGGTGCCAGTGCTAGGAGAAGAACGACATGAAAGATGCCGCTTCTTATAGCACTGGGACTCAATGTGGCCGACCTTGTCGCAGTAGGAGCAGCAAGGACGACCACCGCCAGATGGAGGGTGGTCACCACCACCTGTGGCACCCGCTGGAGGAGGCAGTGTACTGAAGCATGGAGTAGTCGGTGTAGCAGGTGGACGAGCGGCGAGCACGGAGGGGAGTGGCATCAGACCAACACCACTCAGGTGAGTCTCCTCTGCACGTATCTCCATAAGAGCCTCCAGAAGAGTGACACGAGGGTGGCGTGCAAGAAGCTGGGCACGCCTCTGCTCAAACTCAGGACGAAGGCGAGTAAGGAACTCGTAGACACGCTGAAACTCCAGATCAGCACGTACAGCCAGGCAGCACGAATAGGAGCGACAACCAGCAGTGCGAAGAGAGTCCAGCTGACGCTAGACAGCAGAACTCTGAGCGTAGAAGGCGTCAACAGTAGCACCACCTTGCTGAAGAGGGTGCTCCTGGCGAACCACGGACAGGTAGAGGGCAACTCTAGAGGGTTCGTAGAGCTGATGAAGGTGAGTCCACATCTGGACAGCCGAAGGGAGTCCCACAACCTCAGAAGAGAACTGAGGCTGGACACTAGCGATGAAGACAGCAGCAGCCCGAGCGTCGTCGTCGCACCACTGAGTGTAGGCGGTCAATCGATCCATGTAGGAATCCAGAGCCTTTTGGTAGGCAGAGGCAGCCTTCTCATCAGCAAGACCAGCAGCCTTGTCGGCTGTCGAGGGCAGCGCAACAGACGTAGGCTCCGTCGGAGGAGTAGGGCAAGGCGGGCAGGTGACCTCGCCAAAGAGGACGCCCAGAGACGAAGACCACGCATGTGGATGCGTATGTGAGACACGAAGTCGGTGTAATTAACACCATCGAAGATCACCGAGCAGCGAGGGAGGGAAATGGTGCCTATTGGTAGGCGGCGCTGGACGGTGCGGTGACCAAGGCAACGGAGTCTAACAGGCGGCGCTGGACGGCGCGGTGGTTAGAACAATGTTTTTTTAGGAACCGCACAGTATACCAGCTTTTTTTTAAACGGGCCGGCCCACTGCCCCAATACGCCCGACGCGCACACACGCAGGGGGATTAGGTTTCCCCCTGCTGGTGCGGCAGCGGCCTTCACAGCGCCCGATGGTGGAGGCGTAGGGGCGTGGCAGCGGGAGGAGCCGAGGCGGCGTCGGCGCGGTCGGATCGGCCTTCACAAAGGTGCCGATGGTGGAGGCGCGGGCGTGGCGGCGAGAGAGCCAAAGCGGCGTCGGCACAGATCGATCCTCGGTTGCCTTTCCACTCAAGCGGCGGCGACGAGGCGGCGGCGACTACCTCTCGGCTCAGCGCCGATCTCGTGGCGGCGGCAAAGAACGAGGCGGCGACGACCGAGGCTTCAGTAACGAGGCGGCGACGACACGAGGCTTCGGCGGCGTCGGCAACAACTTGGTCGGCGTCGGGATCGGAAGACCTGGCGTCGGGCGTCGGCCTGGGATGGCGGCGGCAAACCCGAGAGAGAGACCCACACGGCGACCCGAGCGGCGACTGGAGCATCGACGACGGCAGAGAGGGAGCAGCCTAGCGGCAGCGGCAGGAAGGGAGAGAAGCTGCCGGCGGCGGCTAGGGCAAGGGAGGACGAGTTGCGCGTCCGGGAGAGGTAACCCTAATGGGCTCTGATACCATGTTAGGAATAACAACTTGTATTCTCAGGGGGTCAATGGGTCAGTATATATAGACAAGTACATGAGGTAAATATACAAATAACCCCTCATAACAATGGTATACATATATCTCTAACAATAATTAAGCATATTTTAATAGGTATACTACAGAAATTATAAAAACGGCAACCGTGGTAAGTGTTTTAATGCATTTGGAGAATGACCTGTTGTCACCAAACGAGAAAATAGAATACTCTTAGTCATGACATACTAGCTCTTTAAGTTTTGAAGTAGCCAGCATTAGATCTCTCTATTTCATAAGAAAATAGTAAGTAATTACTTGTTAAGGAAGGTAACCATCACCATATTTTAACAAATGATATCTTTTGTTTCCATAGTAGTTAATATAAACTAATAGATATATAACTCGGGCGAGAGGGGGTAGCAATAGAATGTAATCCGCATTTTGGTCAATGTGGAAACAAGAGACCAAGAACAAAGAAAAAAATAAGAAAGAAAAACCAAGGTCATAGTGGATGGCCCGCCCAATTGAAAAAAGTACCAAGGAAAAATGTTTAAAAGAAATCAAGTATACCATGGGAGCTTCAAAAGTGTTGACATATCTGGTACAAGCCTGATCTCGCCTACACCAGTAAGGTTTGTCCCATCTGCTGGGCCGTCACAAAATGAACTCATTCCCATTGATGCAAAAGTCAGACCAACACCCTTATTCCTTGCAATCTCATAAAATCTTCCAGCTGGCACAACCTGAAAGTATGATCCTTTTGAGAAGTGAATAAAATTTAAAGCTTTATTTTTCTCAGGACTAGGAATGAATATTAGCAATTCTAAGAATACACAACAACACACAGTTATTCGGTAGTTTTGTAAGTACCCATTGACTGAATCTGTCGAGGAAAAACAACTTCTAGGTCATCTTGCAACAAAGTTCATGATGACCATTGTGTATATGGGAGCAGTTTGTAGTTAAGACAAGTTGTCTAACAGATAAGTTTTAATCCCTAAAACCACCAGAAATGATCAATGACAGAACTACTTCAGATCATGTTAATAATGCAGTATGTGGTTGGAAAGAGATGCTTACACGGCATCTATGTTGACCTGAAGCATCATTCCAGACGATTCGCACAAAGAGCACGTCTTGCTCAACACAAGATAATGATATGCTGTTGTCAGCTATGGTAATTTTCTGATCGATTGACCCATTGGCAACATTCAACTTGTATAGATGCAATGCATTTCGTCTAAAGATGTCCTCAGTTGCTTCAATAGCTTCCTGAATGCTAAGATCACCATCTTCACACGCAGCAGATAGGACACGGTAAACAACATCACGTGCCCTTTTTGCACCTGTAAATCAGCACAAGCTACAAATTAACACTTGAAACCAACAAACTATGCTTACACTCTCCTTTACTTTGGGACACCTTTCCTTGTTTGCAGTACAAAGCTTAACAAACAAATATATTTTAAAGGTCTTGCACCAAAATTTTCCATTCTTTTCTATTTGTTATAAGTAAAAAAGAGAAGAAACCATTCAGCATTTCTTTCAAAGAGAAAGCACTAATCAAACTCGTTGATTTCTGATAAGATATTTAACATATGTACTGACATAAAATGTATCTTTGACCATCTTATGAAATAGTGAAGACTGATGAATGTACCTAGATAGTACGTTTCTGGAAAAGCATATCCATCAGTGCTGAACATGACCTGCAAATGGTTAAAAATTAGAAATATCAAGCACAAAATATCTAAAAAGCGGCAAAAAAAAGGTTGCACATAGGTAAGTGACAATGTAACATCCATCAAGATATTTGCAGAATGAATCAACATGGAGTTCTGTTCAAAAGGCAACTTGAGATTGAATATTACAGGCAAGGACTAACATAACTAAAATTAGATGTACTGTAAGCACAGAGTAGGAAACAGAGGTTTTTGAACCTCTAATGACAAAGATTGAAGGTAACCTGCCAAGTAACAAATATTACTGTGATCTTGTCATGTGGGGCCAGGTTTATAGCCGTCGTCACAAGGGCCCGGCCCAATCGGCGGTCCGACTGGCGGATTAGGTGTCGCGTGGGACCGGTCTAACCGGTACCCTTTCTTTGCTTGCGATTTAGGATAGTTTGTATTCGAATTCGATCCTTAAGATCAGATTGTTTAGAAAGATTAGATTTGAATCCTTCCGATCTCTTTAAAGATTAGATTGAGATTCTTCCAATCTTTTTCTGTAACTCTCTCTCTCTATTTAAAGGGGGAGAGGATGATGAAATAAAGCAAGCAAGATTAGTTTATCTAATCTCTCTTCTCCATGCTTCCTCTCCCTGCCGTGCACACAGAAGCCCGGTCCAACCGGCAGAACACACGCGGTCAGACCGGCGGCGCCATGCCCTCGGTTGTGCGCACTCCCTCCTCTCCACCACGGCTCCTGGGTGCAAGCCCGACCTGAAACCTCCCACCTTCCACTCATATCCTATTAGATCTATCCCTGAAGCATGTGACAGATCTAGATTCTGGGACCTTGCATGTTAGTGTAGTAATTTGTTACTATTTTTTGGGGAGGCTCATTTGTCCGATTCATATAGTACATGGTACGGTAGAATAGGGGACAATATGATATTGAGTTGTGGGACAAAAATACTCAGTTCCGTTTTTCAGCACCATTGGAACATGAAGCAAAATGTGGATTCCTTTCAATGATTTCAAGACTTCAATTTTTCTAGAAACAGTTATTCACAAGACAGATACTTTACCTTCTTTATGGGAGCAAGCTCCAGAAGCTCTTTAAGTGATGATGTCATTCCTTGAACACTAAGTTTTGGAATTGCCAAGCCAAAATCAAGGTAGACCTGTTTGTTGGTTGTTTAGGATGGTTAAAATTAATCAAATAGAATGGATAAATCATTGGATAAAATGGGGGACCAACCTGGGAGTAAACAGATGCAAGATAGGATGCTTCCTTAGAAAATGGATAAGAAACATGTAAAAGAACAATTTGGCACATAGTGAATCTTTCGTCCTCAAGAACAGCTCGCAGATGTAGAGGGTTGCACTTTCGCAAGTCTAGGTCCTTATCTCCAAAGCTGAAATTGTGTGGGAGATGTATATAGTTGAGATATTGAAACGTCCAAAATAGAATAGTGATTTCGTACTAAGAGTTAAAATGTTGTTATCACCCTGTATGAATCTGCATTGGCAAGTGAAACAACACAGCAATTTCAAGACTACGAGTAAATATATAGTCAATCAGGTTCTTATTTGTAATTCGAAGGGGCCTCCGACCTGAAAAGCAGGAGGAATATAAGCATAAAATTGATCATATAACCACATACGACAGTTACTTAAATCACCGGTAGCAGCCAGTTCTATCTGTTTAGGCATTTTTTCTCGCCCCCCCCCTCCCCAAAAAAACTTACATTTACCTGCTAGCTCCTTTCGAAGACCATCCTCTGCATCCGTCTTGCTAACACTTGGATCAATCTCTAAGCCACATCTATATGCGGCTATGCTTTTCAACCCAACAATTTTGTCGGCAACTGTGAGCAATTAGTTAAGGTCCTAAGGATATCCATACATTCTAAAAAATAAAGAAAAATCACCCAATCTGCCCGAAGAAATTTTGGAGGATATGATTTCAGATTAGACACAAAAATTTCAGTGAACGAGTCCAGTGTCCAGCTTGATCCACTGAATGACTCCTGAAAATAGTAATTACTCATGAGTTTTACACTTTTACTTGACAGTATTACAGTAAGTTAACAAATGTAGTGAAAATCGGTTAATAAATACAAATGTAGTGAAAATGGGTCTTTAACTAAGATAATTAATCTGTTATTGAGGCTCAAGATGTCATGTAGGTCACTCATACTATGATAATTGATACTATTTTATCAAGAAAAAGTTTCCTTTCCAAATGCCATTTACAATTTAGTAACAAATAACAATTGTGAGGACAAGACAAAAAGCATTATATCTCAATGGAAAAGGAACAAGAAAAATGCACTCACTTCATTAATAATTTTTTCTGCCAGCCTTTCAATTCTCAAAACTCTGCCAACTGTGGGAACAAATGCCTTGTGAGACTCCAGTTCAAGCATTTTATCAAATACTATGCCATCATCTATAAGGATTGCGGATATATTGGCGGCCTGGAAGCATTTTGAGCTGATAGAAGACAGCCCTTCGGCCCTTCGGAACTCCTCCACCTTCTCAAGTGAGGCTTCACAGTTGTACAATGCAGCAATGTCCCTCAGGCTTCTCTGCATTTCATGAGGTTCCAAGGACGCAATGAGCTACTGAAAGTATATTCTTAGGTGTCATGCAATGACTATGGTACACAGCATATGGCACAACATTTCCATTGCAAGAAACCAAGAATGTAACAGCATTTCGAACAACAGAAAGCTACAAATAATACACGGGGGCCTACTCTGTCTCCGTGAGCACTGAGCAAATGTCCCACATCACATGACAGCATGAACACTTGGCTGAACGCCACAGAACATCTCAGACCAGAACCAAGAACCATGCCGAATGGGCCTAGCAACGTACCATTCCAAGTACACACGCCTCCCCAGCCCTCGCTCCCCAGTCCCCACCCTTCCATGGAATGGACCTCACGGGGCAAAAGAGACGGGACAAAAGGTGTGTAGTACACTGCACTGCTACCACACCCCACTGCACAATGGCAATTGGCAAAGCAGACATAAAGCTGGTGGCCTCTGCCATGACACCAGTTTTAGAAAAAACGAACTTAATTAGCATATTCTACTAGTAATACCGCCAGTCAATAAAAAATGAGACATGGAGACATAGACAATAAATTCGCATTCCTTTTTATCTCTGCCCTGAAACTGCTACCATCGAAAACAGCCAGTGATGGTTGCAGTTCTGACTTCTGAGTTATACTACTAGTACATGGAATGGATTCATAACTACCTACATTTCTAAATTTTTTTGAGTCAACTAAGCGAAAATAGTACAATTTTGGGACACAGACTTGGGAATTGGGATTTAAGACGTATATTATCACTCCACGCTAAAATCAGCATACAAAACGAACTCCGTAGCCGACACAATCTAGCACACACACTCCAGTTCACACCAGCAGCAGCAGAGGAAACGCACTACGGGAGGATCTCCTAAATGCTGCGATCTCGCTCGAACAGAACGCAAGTAAGGACGCGGGGTGCCAAGCCAACGTTGCCGTCAAAGCCGAGGGGTGGGTGGGTAGGCGCGCGGTCGCGGGAGTGCGGAAGCCGTGGAGTGGACAAGTAGTAGCGCGAAGCAGCTCGTGGTTAGTTAGTTCGTTTACCTTGAAGCAAAGGGAGTGGGGGGCGAAGGCGAGCGCGTCGCCGTCGGCCTCGGAGAAGCAGCGGAGGAAGGGGACCGCGTAGCCGTCGGCGACGAGGCTGTGCGCGTGCGCGTCCACCGCCGCTGTCTCCTCCGCCGCGCGCCGCAGTTCCGCGTACTTGGCCTCCATCTCCACTCCGCGGTCGGTCGTCCTCGCTGCCTCTCTCCCACTCCTTGTTTGACGTAGCGAACCGAGCGGAGACTTTGGGGATGGGCGATTGTACGCTCCGAGGCGGGGAGTTATTTATAGGAAGTAGCACAAAGACGGAGGAGGCTAGGCACGGGCACCGCGCGCACGCCGCACGTACCAACTCCTGATGAGTGGGGTGCGGTGGCCGTGGCAACGGGAGGGTGGCTGTCACGCGGGTCCCGGCTGTCAGCTATGGTGTCTGGTATTTGGTTAGCTGTGGTATATAAGCAAGAGTTGAAGCATGTGGGATTATATTTCTCTATTATCATATTAAATTTGAGTAAAAAAAAGGAGTTATCACGTTCGCTCTCAAGTGTTAGAAATTTCCAAGTTAATCGATAGAAAAAGAGAAATATTTACGTCGTCGATCGTGGTGAGTCATATTATAACGGTCTAGATTAAAAGAAAGAGTATGTGTCAAGTAGAATAAAACTAAAATTCGCTCTCAAATGCTAGAAATTCTCACGTTAATTGGTAGAAAAAAAATAAAGATCTATATCGTCGATCATGGTGGGTCTAAATTATAACGATCTAGATTAAAAGAAAAGAATCTCTGTCAAGTACAATAAAGCAAAAATTCAAAACAAAAAACAAAATAAAATATGCAATTTAATTTCCATACAAATTCCTAAGTAACAGAGTCCATATCAAGTACAATACAACTGAAATTCGAAACAAAAATAAAATAAAATTAGCAATTTGATTTCTATACTAATTTCTAAGTAAAATCCCTAAATAATTATAAATTGTAATTTAAAAAATTATAGATTAGATTTGTATACAAAATACAACAAAAAAAATTGAAATTTAGAATAAAAATAAAATAGAATTAGCAATTTAATTTTCATACGAATTCCAATAATTATAACTCAAAATAAAAATTAAACAATAATTGATAATTAGATTTGTATATGAAATCCAACCAAAAAATAACTAAAATTTGGAATAAAAATAAAATAAGAAGTTTTATTTTAATACAAATTCCAAAGTAAAATAACTAATAAATGAAATTCAGAATAAAATAAAATAACATTAGCAATTTGATTTCAATACAAAATCCAAAGTAAAAGCCCTAAATAGCTATAGTTCGGAATAAAATTTAAAGAAAAATTAGCAATTAGATTCGAATACGAATTCCAAGAAAAACAACTGAAATTCGGGATAAAAAGAAAAGAAAATTTGCAGTTTGATTTCCATACTAATTCCAAAATAACTAAAATTTGGAATAAATTTAATAATTTGATTTGTACACGAACTTCAATAAAAATATTTAAAATATTGAATAAAAATAAAAGTTATAAGAAGGATGACACGAATGATGTCGAAGGAGATATAAAAGAAGTCATCACATTCGCTCTCAAGGTAACATGTTTTTATTGTTGCTTCCTATGGAATAAAAATAATAAATAACTAAATTTTTGATTAAAAAATACAAGTTACAACGAGGATAGCACGATTGGTGTCGGAGTAGACCATGAAAGAGTGCAATGGTATCAATCTGTCCTACAAGAAGACATTGACCCACGGAGAAACGAAGAGCCAAGACGGCGGCGACAGAGATGATGACAATGTCATACTACTCTTCGGAACCATTGAAGAGAAAGTCCAGTGTTGACGGGGCCAAGGGGCGCGATGACACATAGTGAGCGTCAATGTTGTTGAAGAAGTTAATGGTCAAATAAGCTCTATAATGGGGAAGCCCTGGCAGAGAAGAGATGGAGTTTTGCATTGAAGATGATCCATGAACGATATGTAGCCATCGAGTAGCTATGATAAGGATCCACCTAGTTGATTAGATGAATCCTGATTGTTGGCTCAATCTTTCACGGTACACTCGAAGATCAGTAGCAATCTCACAAACCAATTCGGTGAATTGAATTGTAAGAAAATCAATATACTCACAAACCAATCTAATAGATTGAATTGCAAGTAGAAGTGTTAGGTGAATAGTACTCTGAAACAAGAGATAGATATCTTGATCTTGCTCTCAATCTTTCTCCCTCAATCTCTCCAACTCATATAACGACTCAAGAACACACGATATGCGCCAAAACGACTTTTCTGATTTTTATTATCTAAATCATAACTTGTCCTCCCTATATGGTGCGGCCATGGGGGGTTTATATAGCCTCCCACGCAAGCACAAAAATTCAGATGAACAGTTTCCGAATTGCTACAAGATGTCCGTCGGATTACTATTCACGTGAACGATGTCTGAGCCTGCCATCGCTCCGTGAACAAGAATCCAAAAAACTTTCTTTAATTAGAATTTAAACTATTCTAGTTTTGGAATAAAATATTAATCACCAATTGGTCATGCAATTGGATCCAAATGAACCAACCCACATGCCATGTTCTGGCGTCTTCTCCATGCATGGCCAAATCTCCTCTTGGTTTCCCTTGTGTTGTGGGCTTTCCTTCTCTTAGCTTCTTGCACGAACTTGTTCCATGCACTTGATGCTTCTTCCGACGCTAATGCAACCCTTGCCGCCATACCACCACATGTCTTTCTTGGATCGCACGCACGCTAGGGTTTTAACCCGAGAGAACGCCCTCTCGTTGGCACAAGATCCCCATCCACCCTATCGGCCTTCACAATATTTTGTTTTACCTTTTGCAATGCTTTGGTTGTAGATATGGCGTATCATCCTCCCTTTCTTCAAGAAAAGACGTCCTCGTCTTTTGTGTAACCTCGAGAATCTCCGTCGGGTAGTCTTCACGATCGTCTTTTTAGCTATGATCTCTCAGCATGAATAGAATTATCTGGCATAGAACACAGGGTATATGATCTTCCCTGATGCACCAAAGAGTACTTGTTGGACCTCCCGTGGTGCGTAGTATTGCGATCATACTGCCACGAACGCCCCAACAACAAGTGACATGCATGCATAGGCACGACGTCACACTCCACTTTGTCGTGATAGTCTCCTGCTGAAAAACAAACTTTGTACGATGAGTAATTTTCGCCATCGACATTATGCAACCATTGTGCATAATACGGTTCTGGATGTCGCCAGGTTGTCAACCCCAAAGCTTGCACCAAATCATTGCTAATGATATTGTTGTAGCTTCCACCATTAACGATAAGCTTGTAAACTTTGCCATTGATTTTGCACTCAGATTTGAAAACGTTGGTTCGCTGCCCCGTTGTGAGAATGGAAGTGTTGTCAACTCGAACCGTCTTGGTCACCATACAAAGACCATCTTGTGGTGCCTCACTAGTAGTTTTGTCATCATGGAACGACACCTCTTGCTGTTTTTGGGTAGAAAGAAGGGTCGCCAATTCTAATTTCTTCTGTTCTTCCTCGGCCAACCGTTCTTCTTCACGTTTCTTGGCCTTTAGCCTTTGCTGCTGCTCTTTAATGTCTCCTTAGGCCTTGTCTCGTCGCTGTCTATCCTCAAAGTACCTTGACGAGGATCAAGATGTAATGTCCTTTCGTGTTCCTCTCCATGGAAAGGAGTACCGCATGACGGGGCGTGATGCAACTCGATGTATGTGCTGTTCTTTCAACCAATATGCACCAATCACCAACGAACATGCTCTCATATGCATAGGAATCATGTCACAAGTAACAACAAAGAGATACCCATCCAAAGAAAATTTTACCTCCACTTGTTTTGTGATCGGAATGTGCTTGAACCTCCAAAGCAATAGATATGGCTCGGATGTGGCTTTGTGATCAACCCCAATCATCCACAAGTGTTTGGCTTGCAGCGTTTGTCAAGCTTCCCGTATCGATCATCATAGCACAATCTGTGTTCCCCACTCGACACCGATTGAAGAATATGTAGCTCGGATCGTGGAGTGGATCCTCCTCACATTGATCTATAGTGTAGCTGAATTGCATGACCAACTTCATGTCCTTCGTATCGGCCATGTCGATACTTGATCTTCGTAGCAACGAAGTACCGTGAGCAACTGAAGCTCTGATACCACCTGATATGGATCCACCTAGTTGATTAGATGAATCCTGATTGTTGGCCCAATCTTTCACGGTACACTCGAAGATCAGTAGCAATCTCACAAACCAATTCGGTGAATTGAATTGTAAGAAAATCAATATACTCACAAACCAATCTAATAGATTGAATTGCAAGTAGAAGCGTTAGGTGAATAGTACTCTGAAACAAGAGATAGATATCTTGATCTTGCTCTCAATCTTTCTTCCTCAATCTCTCCAACTCATATCACGACTCAAGAACACACGATATGCGCCAAAACGGCTTTTCTGATTTTTATTATCTAAATCATAACTTGTCCTCCCTATATGGTGCGGCCATGGGGGGTTTATATAGCCTCCCACGCAAGCACAAAAATTCGGATGAACAGTTTCCGAATTGCTACGATGAGATTGTCTCGGATTACTATTCATATGAACGAGATCCGAGTCTTCTCGCTCCGTGAAACGATAATCCAAAAAACTTTCTTTAATTAGAATTTAAACTATTCTAGTTTTGGAATAAAATATTAATCACCAATTGGTCATGCAATTGGATCCAAATGAACCAACCCACATGCCATGTTCCTGGCGTCCTCTCCATGCATGGCCAAATCTCCCTCTTGGTTTCCCTTGTGTTGTGGGCTTTCCTTCTCTTAGCTTCTTGCACGAACTTGTTTCATGCACTTGATGCTTCTTCTGACGCCAATGCAACCCTTGCTGCCATACCACCACATGTCTTTCTTGACTGCACGCACGCGCTAGGGTTTTATCCCGAGAGAACGTCCCCTCTCGTTGGCCAGCATCCCCATCCACCCTATCGGCCTTCACAACATTTTGTTTTACCTTTTGCAATACTTTGGTTGTAGATATGGCCGTATCAAGCTAGGAGTGTGGCATCATTGGTGAGGGCACGTTGTTGCTGGCGATGGAGAAAATATTCTCCATATCGTTAAACAACGACTAAAGCAGACATGCCAACATTAGTGAAGATGAGAGATCATCATGGTTAGTGAGAAAGCCACAACATTGAGTTGGCCAATGTCGAAGAAGAGGGACGATCGACACGAGAGAAGAGGACGTCAAGCATGTATAACATCATGTATGCATTCGTGCATATAGAAACACGGATGTACAGAGGTAGAGGAGTAAAGAGCTTGGAGTAGAGATGGTGCAACCGTAGGGAATATGCTCGGGTCACCGAAGAGAGCGTGACACATGTCCCCAACTAGGATCGACGACGATTGCATGCGTATGCGTGTTGATGTTACAATGGTTAGCATTAAGTAATAATTAGAGAGGAATGGAAGATAACTATGTGGTAAAGTATTGTATTGAAAGAGATAGTAGCTGAAAGGGATCAATCAAGATTTGAGCTTAATGTTGGAGGTTGAAGCAAAACAGTTGTGACGGCGAGAAAAAATAGAAGTCACACGGTTTGGTGGGGCAACCGGTGTGTGAGGAAGATAAGTTCAAGGTAGGTCTCCCATGATGCATCGGTGTATACGTGAGCAAGATACTCTAATACATTATACCATATAAACTAATAAAATAATTTACCACACACATAATCAATATATTACTTAATATTAAATAGAGGTACGTGTGCATGTATACAATTTAGAAAAAAACTAATAGATGAAGAATAAGGGCATGCAACTGAATGATATATTAATAATAGAGAGTGATTTGTTTCTAAAAATCCCAATAACTTATTATGCTCATTGAATTTTCTTACATCAAAGCATATACTTCAATTATGTTCCTCATGTTGTAATTTCGTTTAAGTTTCTATTGTCATTTTTAATGTTTATGATATTTTAAAAATCTAAATAGCCTACAAGATACATAAATATATTCTCAATCATTTATATAAACTTCGAACCAAATTCAGTGGCACAAATACACGGACCACCTTGTTAGCTGTGGGAAAAGAAAGGTTATCGAAAGCCTCAAGTGGCTTTAAGAAAAGGCAGTTGTGGGAAAAGAAATGTTACTGGAAGCCTCAAGTGGCTTTAAGAAAAGCCTGTACATAAAACAAAATGGGGTCTGTAGGTTAAACTTGGACCATTTGTTTACTTCTCAATTTGACACAATATAATAAATTATTAAGGACATGTTTAGTACATAGGAAATTCATCACGAGAAATCTGAATTCTAATCGGATTAGCACGTACTAAATTTGGCTTATTAGGTCATAATGGATGGCGTAACAAAGGGATCTAGATTCTGTGCATTACTGCAAGACCCAATGTGCAAATAGTGTTATGCGAATGTATGAACAGTACTCAGCAGTGTACTGTAGTAAATGTTGTAGCAATGCCAAAATATTTACTACAGCGAAAACATTGTATCTATTGTTCTCGACCTTTGATTTTTGATCGGACGTTGGAGATCGCTCCTAATGTTATGCATTGTAGATCATCTGCATTGAAGTAGATCCACTGCATTGAATGCTTCAATGAACAGGATCCCAATCCAAAAATTAATTTACTCTTGGTGATAACATGTGAGCTTTGCATACAAGCCAAAGATGTTCCATTAAAGTTCGGTGGACTATATTTTGAGGAACAATAAATTTGGCTAAACCCTAGGTTTTGAGGCAAAGGTAACACAAAACCCCAAGATTTATATTTTTTTTCAAGGAACCCCAAGTTTTGGGGGAAAAGTTTCAAAAAAACCACATGTTCACCATTAGGACGTCCATTTTGCTCAAAGATTTGTGTAAGATACTGGTATGTAATAAAAAATACATGATATTTTTGAGTATAGACATAGAGGTGGGCCCCACAGTACACCTATATGCCTCTATCGTCGCCGGTGGGAGAGGGGAGAGTGAGGGAGGGAGGAGAGAGAGGTGAGGGTGAGAATGAGAGAGAGGAGAGAGAGACGACTGTGTACTGCAACATAATAAAAATACATGGTGTTTTTAGTATACACACAGGGATAAGACCTGCAGTACACCTATACGCCTCTGTCGTCGCTGGTGGGAGAGAGAGGGGAGAGGAGAGTGAGGGAGGGAGGAGAGAGAGAGAAATGTTAGACCAAGTAGACCGGTCATAAAAGACCATATGGACTGGTTGTAGACTTTGTGATGATGAATAATTGACGTTTGGATTGTATTGTGTATCTACGAGTACTGTAGATCCGAGTACCGAGTGGTAGAGCTCCGAGTAAATTACCCAGTCGTAAGTCGAGGTGTGTATCGAGTACGAAGGACAGTCGGAGTTGCATGGTCGAAGGTCAGGGAGCTACAGTGCACAATCGATGGTCGAAGCTACAATGACTGATCGAAGGTCGAAGCTACAGTGATTGGTTGAATGTCGAAGCTACAGTGACTGGTCGATGGGCGATGGTTGTAGTCGTAGGCTTCGTGGTCGGTAATCGTGGGCTTCATGGTCGGTAGTCGTAGGCTTCGTGTTCGGTAGTCGTAGGCTTCTGGTAAGTAGTCGTAGGCTTTGCAATCAGTGGTCGTAGGTTCCTATTGAGTGGTCGTATGCTGATAGTAAGTAGTCATAGGTTTCGAGTGCTTCAAGTCTTGTTTTCTTCGAGTATCTTGAGTACTCGTGTCTGGTTGGCCAGCGGTATGACCGGAGTTTACACAGTGGTAAGACCGATTTTACAGAGTGATCTCGAGTTATTTTTCTGAAAGTTAGAATTTAAGATCGTGGATGATCTGATTCGTGTTTATTGATAAATGAGAGTGTGATATGCGTGTGTGAACTGATATTGGTCAAGTTGGAAAACTTGTGCCAAGAAAATGTTCTTTGATCTTTGCATGTGCAAGTTGAGCGTGGAGATGGTCATGGTCGATGACGAGGAAGACCAGAACTTGGAGGGGAAAATTCAAGGTTCAGGTGGTCATATATGTCATGAGGTGGTCGTGCTCACACTGAGGTATATGGAGATCAAAGGTGAATGCATGATGCGTGGTCGAAGCTACAGAAGGTGTTGTCCTGGAAGCTTCGACGCGTGAAGAGTTATGAAAGATGTTTTATAACTGAAAGGTTTAGAGATATTATTATGATTTGAGGGGTTTCGGTTCCCTTGTTTCTCAGAAGATATAGGATTATGTGTCTGTGTTGATAAGAACACGGTTTATGGCCATAGCATATAATAGCCAAAGAGATTAAGAGTAACGTACGCTGCTGTGAGGCTTTTTCGGGCTTTTGGCGGGGGACTTTCACTAGAGGGAGAGCTTTTTCGGTGCTTTCTTGCTAGGGTTTATGGGGTGCTGTGAAAGCACTTTGTAGATACATAACATATTTGAGTAATAATAGGTCAGATCTCTTTCAAGGAAGATTTGTCACCTCTGCCGGTGTGTGATTCCGGACTTTGTGTTCGACCTGTTCTCTTTCATCGCCAACTGCATGTTCTTCTGTCTTCGATCTGTTTTTCTATCTTCGACCAGATCTCGTGTTGACCAATCTTCGACTAGTTCATGTTCCGAGATATCTTCGACTTGTTCTCGTCCATTGTTTTCGATCTGCTTTTGTTCTTTGCAGTGCGTGAATATCTCGAGCCGGAGGGTAGAAGAAATCTGATAGTCGAACTCTTTCGACCAGGTCGACTTCGTCTTCTCCGATTACGTAATGTGATGTTCTCCCGGTTGTCGACAATAGCATCGACTGACAGAACCGATCACAGCAATTTCGACCACTACGACGGGGAGACCAACTCGTACGAGTACGACGTATTCAGTTGTCGGTTCAATCCAAAGCAGAGTCTTCTCGGTAAGTTGCAAAAAAAGGTACTATAATCATTCACCCTCTCTTTAATTGTCGTATCCGATCCTACAAGAGCAGCTCGATCTTGTGTTCTTTCCAGTTGGCCAGCAGCTCGATCGACCTTGTGTACTTTCCAGTTGGCTAGCATCAGCTATATATGGCATTACTACCAGCCGATCGAGCTGCCACGCACTGTGCGGTGGGTAATTTGCCAAGGCCATGATAGCCTTGCTAGAAACAGCACTCGATCGATCGATCCGCACGTACCGGCCGCCGGTGGGGCAAAAAGCGAGAAATAATAGAGACCATCCATGCGTGCATCGCACTCGCGGCCGGTGGGTTCCTACGCTGCCCCCCCGTTTCTTTTTCTTGTAAGGCTGCAGTGCTACAGCGCGCGCGCGCGCTGTGACCATCGGATGTACCAGGCCTAGCCCGCCCGCACATGGAGATCATGACTCGACGAGGCCGGCCGGGTCGCTTTTGCCGTGCCGTGCCACCGATCGTCGCGCGCGCGTGATGCCGTGCGAGAATTCCGTGGTGGACAGTGGACACTAGCCACTAGGTGGCACTGTGGTCTCCAGCCATGGCGCGCGAGATGGTCGATCACTTGGCGGCACGCGCTTGGATTTCCTTCCTCTGGACTCGGTTGGAGTGGCGAGCATGAGATGCCATCCATGATGTGTACAGGAGCACATGTCACGAGTTTCGTCGCTGCTGGTGCTTATATGACCTGTTCAATCTGTCCGTGGACGCACATGCCGCACGCGTATTTGGCGTCTGCGTGCTCAATGCACTCTCTGGCAAAATATGTAGTCCGAAAATCGATGCGAATATGCGACGCGATGCTTTGATATGTACACGCCTGGGCCATGTTGGTTACGCAGGTCGGCTGCGGCTTCAACAAAACTAGCTAGGGTCAGGCCGAAGTTATCTTGATTAGGGTACAGGGTACGTACGACGCGACACGCGAAACGCGATGCTCCAACCGGGTGCGGGGTGGGGATCCAGAGAAGGAAAAAGAACCCACACCTCGTCACGGAGTTGAATCGCGGGCGTGGTGGCGTACGTGCTAGGAAGATGACAGCCGCGATCGAGACTGTGGCGGCTGTGACCGGGAAGACAACAATCGCGGCGTACTGGGATCCGCTCGCGGTGGCAGCAACCAGATGCGGCCGGCGACGACCGCGGCGATAGCAACTAGATGCGGGTGGATTCGGACGCTAGTGAGTGGGTCCGGCTAGAGAGGACGACGACCTCGGCGCACCGGCATTTGCTCGCAGTGGCAGCAACCAGATGCGGTCATATTTGGACGTCGGTGAGTGGATCCGGCCAGATCCCAACGGTGGTGAGGGCGGCGGCGTCTGGGCGGGACAAGAATACGTCGGGGGGCGCAAGGGCGACGACGGCCAGGTCCAGTCGGATCTAGACAGGGAGTGGCGACGACGACCACGGCGACACCGAGATGTGCTCGCGGCGGCAGCAACTAGATGCTGACAGATCCGGACGCCAGTGAGTGGATTTGCATCCTCTGATCCGGCAAAAAGACATCGGGTCCGATCGGATCGAGACGGGGAGTGGCGACGACAACGGACACTCAAGGGCGACGACGATCGGATGGGAGAGGGGAATAGTCAAAAAACGAACGAGACCAGCGGTCCATCAGAAAAACTGAGTTCGACTCTTTGGATCGTTTACCAAAAAAATGAGGTGAGTATTATTTTTTTCAAAAGCATTGCGTCCCGCTAGAATTCGAACGAGCAACCTCTTGCTTCCTCGCAATGAAGTGAGCCACCTAGACTACATTCGTTGTTGCTCTAGGTGAGCATTGATATCTTTATTAGGTTACATTGTCTGGTAGATGATACTAACTCATTGATTTTTCAATTGATTCTGTTGATAAATATTAAAATATTATATTATTGAACAGAGGTCCGACTGAAAAAAACCAACAATTGGACCGAACCGTGAACCGATCATGTGAACGGTTCACTTGTCGGTCCGATTTTTCGCACTACGGAGAGGGGAGGATGGAGAAAATGTCAAGGGGGGATAGGGAGGGAGGAGGAAAGTAAATGTGGGTGGGGCCTTAGTATTAGATTTATAGGGAGGTCAAGGATGTGTGTGATTTATTCTGTTATAAGATTCCAGCCGTAAAAGTTTTAACAAAAGTGTCAATTGAAATATCATAATGGTTGAGGCAGAAAAAACATTGGGCCAAAATGTAAAATTATTTGTGAGCCTATTTAATGGTTTGAGCGGAGCAATCGCTCTCTTGAGACCACCGCTGTATGATAGCTTGCATGGTATATGCCCTTATATGCTTGATTATACTCACATATTTGATGACAAGTTCATCTCCAGATTACATCCATAGTTATAAAACTCGGGCCAGTTATCGACCCGGTCGTCGGACTGGTGGGTCAAACGGTCAGACCACATGTATTTAAATTATACACACACCCACAAAAATAGAGAAAAAAATCAATAATACACAAAAAACAATAGTAATTAAATAATCTGAATTCTGAACAACAAATTAAGTCAGTCAAAGAAGAACATCATCAACTCACACAACAACGAGATCATTCAAACAATTGTTATTCTAGTCTATTTTTCTTCTTTGGATGAATATGTTTTAATATGCTTCAATTCCTCTCACATCCAAATGCACTGTATGCTTAGCTTAATACATGAATTGCCAGCTTACATCTTACTATATATATCTTTGATGTAACTATATATTACTCTAATTAGAAAATATAATGGTAAAAATCTAACGCTAACATCTTAACAAAGATTAGAGAGTAGAGACAAGCAAAGCAAGCAAGTAGAAAAATGCATATCTTGCTGATGGAGGTGAAGCTGAGCAGAGAACAAAGAGGAGCTGCCGATCGGAGTGAGAGAATAAGTAAGATAGAAACTATTTATGTATAACCTCCAATTTCACAAGAAAATTCTTACTAAAATCTAGAAGCACATAAAGTATGAATACGCCCTTCAATTTTATCTCGAAAAACTCTTTTCATTTGAGAGGTTTCTTGAAAATTGGACTCGTGAGCAAAAATAAATCATGTGGATCGATGAACTGGGTTTTTCCGGTCAATTACACTTGTGTCTGACCGGTAAAATCTCTGTATTTAGTTTTTCTCATTCAACCTTCTGTCCGATCCGAATATTATAACTACGGTCAGGGATTGAAATCTCGCTACCGGATGAAATCCGGCCTGGAAGAAGATAACGATATCGCGGTTCACGGAAATTTCAAAAAACGGGCAATTCAAATTTTGATTTTTGAACTCCAAATTTTATCGTACAGAATTGCCGAATCGGGAAAAACCTAAAACCGAATTTGGGAAAATGGTAATTATGAAATTTAAATTTAGAATAATGCAAATATTAATGGGAAAATGTTTCAAGATGTACATAAAAGTCATCCTTGGTTGCTTCACTCTCGAGAGCGATCCTCTCGTCCAAGTATTCTAAAGCATGTAACACAATAAAAACATAAGCTAATGATAATGAACGATAGCTTGACTAGCATACAAAAACAATAATGAGAAGTAATTCATACCAATACATTGTCGAAAAACGCGAAGGTTGTGCAATGTAGTCGTTGTTATCATAGAGTATAAGTCCTTCAAATTGTGCTAGGTGAGCCTTGTATTGATCCAAAGTGTGTGTTTCGTGTGCATATTGTAACCAATGATTGTAAAGTTGTTGGTAATATGTGGGTTCGACCCAGCAGTAAACGTTTCGGCATTGGTATTGAAGGACACAAGGCCGTAATGGAAACTAGGATCGGAAGAGACGTCCACAAATGAGAATCATCTCCGAAGGCAATAGATTGACATCTCGACGTCCATAAGTCCGAGTGGATCTTGAGCTAGCATGCGATTCATAGGAAGAAGAGTCATGTGGTGAGATTGATCTTTTGGCGACCCTTACCCTCGTGTAGGTCTTATGATATTGTTTTGAAGCATGACAACCGTGGTCTTCATCCCGAGTAGCATGCGTGAAGTTTTGCTCGCATGTGAATTCCAATGGTTGGTCTTGCCTCGCATCATGAGCGATCCCATCATCGCACCATCATCGGACGACGGAGAGCTACTATCACCGGACTCTTGGTATCGGACTTCATCGGATGGCGGACTTTCTGCTTCTTCGTCCGCTGCCACAATATCCTCCTCAATGGCCTTTTTCTTCTTCCCGCGAGCACTTGTTTCCCTGTTTGTGTAAGTGAGGCAAAGTCTTGACCAATTTTTCATTGGTTGGCTACAATATTTCCTTTTCCCAAGATGACTCTTGCCAATATTTTTCTTTGCCCACCGCTTCAATGGTTCATCATCTAGTGCTTTATTCAATTCCTTTCGGGATAGCATCAACTACAATCAGATGGCATGGGGCTCACCTTCCTCGTCTAGTAGGGGCTCTGATTGTATCATGGAGCTATCAAGCCACTCGTGGATTGGGTTCTCTCACGTGCTGCAGAGTGGCATTGATTAGATCGCCAAAAGGATCTACATCCCTATCTTCATTTCTAGTCTCATGCCCTTGCAAGCGGAGCCTCAGTTGTAGTGGACATACACGAGTTTATGTAGTTTCTTGTATCCAAGACGGTTCCTCAATTGTGTATGTACCAATGCAAATGTGCTCCAATTTCGTTCACATCCATTGGATTTAAACACATTGCGAGACAATCCGCAAGGCATATTTTGTTAATGTCGATTCTGCGCTCCAAACGTCATCCACCATGTAGCTACAAGTAACATAAAATTTGTGTTAAACTAATAGTGATGGGTCATTTTCCATGTATATGTATGTTCATAACAACCTACTGCAGAATGACGACTAGCACTCATGTGAGCCTCATTGGAAGCAAATAAACCTCGCCGATTACGGTATTGTTCTAGCTCGCCTAGAGCACACTTTGCGATCCTCGGGTGTATCGGCTAGTCTTTGAATCGCCATTGTCGTGGAAGCGGCGAGGGTGGATTCTTCCCACATTATAGAAGCGGTCTCGGGTTCAAAGAACGATCTTTGTGCAAACAAACACACTTAGAGAGTTAGAAAAAATACAACAAATATGTGATATTTATTTGGATTTAGGAAACTATGAACTTGCTCGGAACTATGTACGTGCGGTCCTTCATCATTGCAATTCTCCTATTAACAATCTTTATGACACGACAATAAGTGGCATCATCTTCTTCAATCGTCTTGAAGTTCAAATTGAGTTCGTGCGTCTTTTCAACCATTCCCGCCATTTATTGCGAGTTTACGTTGGTCGACATATCGAGTAGTCGGTAAATTGGTTCTACCAATTTTATGACCCAATCCATCTTGGACCACCATTGTCTACTTGTGAAGCGAGAATACATATATTCTCCTTCCTCGGTGGTGCTCAAATGGTTGGAGCTCCATACATCGACACCATCCACTTCGTGAACTTTGCTTTTCTATCCCTAAAACTTTTCAAGAAAATGAATGTGGTTCCAAACCTTGTGGCGTTTGGACGAACTATCTCCCTCAATTTGTTGGCGCATTTCATTATGGAGGCGATGTGGTTGTATAGGAACCGACAAATCCTCTTAGCCGCCTTGACAATCGCATCAACCTCCTCGAATCGACCAATATCCTTCAACATGAGGTTGACGGTGTCGCACCGCACATGGTCGCCAGACTAAAGTTGGGTACTCTTCAATTACCGTTGGCATGCTTTCTTATAGTTCGCACCATTGTCAGTCACAATCGCATGACATGTTTAACTCCAACTTCTTCCACAACTCTACGAATCTCACGATACAAAAAGTCAAGATTTTGTATGTCACGATTGCATTCATCGACTTATGGAAAAACATTCTTCCATTGCAAGACAACATAAAGTTAACGATACTCATTTGTGTAGGCCCACCAAGAATCACACATAATAGAGACTCCATATATATCCCATCTTCTTTGAACGTGATACGTACTCCTTGACCTCTTGTTCGTTGGCATCAAGATATGTCCCATCGATTTCATGCCCTCTTGGTGACGGAACCCCTTGGCCAAGTTCTTGTGTCTCTTTGATGGCGGCACGAAAATAAGGACACTCAGCCTTAACTCCAACAATGTCATTACTATGGAACCACTTTGACCAAATTTTCCCAAGTTTTGACTTTGCTTCTCATGCAAGTGTTGTATCCATGCGGGTTGGGCGGGTGCCCGATCGCGCAAAATATCGTGGATCAACTCTCATGGTGTGACACCAAACATCCTTGAAAAAGCATTGCTTCCTGTACCACTACCTCTGCCACTTCCACTTCCCTTTCCACTCCCACTTCCCGTACCACTTCCACTACCACCACCATGTTCAAACGTCGCACCCCTGGCTCTAGCTCTTTGTTGCATCTGATGTAACTCTCTGACTCCGACGAGCCCATTCCATTTGCATTTCCTCGTTATCATCAAAGGTATCTTCATATGAAGGACCACGAGCTCTGAGCTCTCTTGCGGCTTCCTCCATTCGCAATGCTCATCTTGAAGAGATTTCTTTCTTGCCTTCGCTTCTTCAAGACTTGCCAGCATGAGCCTTCGGACTTCCGCCGGAACCCCATTGCAAGCAACAACATCTCCGTGTCTCCCGGCAAGATGTTGTTTTAGGCGGGTGACACCTCCGCCTGATTTTGTTAGATTACAATATCTGCACTTCCAACCAAAGCACCTCCTAGTCTCTCTCCATGGTCCCAAACATTGATGGATTTAGAAGCCATCACCTACAATAATCCATACAAGATGAAAATTGTTAGTGCATCTTGCGTCATGTCCTCACCTCCTACTCTAGGTTACGGTTTGCTATCTTTGTTTTTGTAGTACATTTTATCCATACTTTACAAAGAACATGTTACAACAAATGATTCTGTACCCTTGGTTCATTGTATTTGACTATAATTACTCTAGTATTTCACCCTTGGTTCATGGTTTCCTACACTACGATCTCTCTTTCGTCCCTACAAACAATGAACTCAAAAACTCCACAAGTAGAAGAAAAAGTTTCAAACCTGCTTGCTCACGCTTGCTTGTGCTTGTCTTCTTTGCTCTTGGGTGTGTAGAACCAAATTAATGGAGGGAGAGGGAGGGAGGCTTGCTGCCCTTGTTGTGCAAATGAAGTAATGGAGGGAGAGAGGAAGGGAAGAGGAGGCTTGCTGCCCTGGTTGTGCAAATGAAGTAATGGAGGGAGAGAGGAAGGGAAGAGGAGGCAATCAGGGAGCAAAATGAAGTGGGGAGCAGCCAAAGGAATAAAGGTGCATTGGAGGGCCTGCTGCACATGCAAAGGAATCAAAAAAAAAAAATTCGGCCGGTTTTTTTCCTACCGGACCGAACCGGTAAACCGGTTACCGGCCGGTTTTCTAACTCTGACTACGGTTACATCATCTTCCCTGCAAAAGTTACATTTGCCAGATCACAGCAAACACATGCAGCGCAGAAGCTGCTACACATGTACGGAAGTCACCTCTTCCATGCCAACACCTCCACCAGATAAGCAATTGCAGAAGGTCCAAAACTTTGTCCATAATATATTACAACAGGTTGTGAACTGCTGGAAGACTAACAAGCCTAACTGACAAAACAAAAGCTCAAATAGAGATGACGGCATCAACAATGGCGAGTCCAGAAGCAAACGTCCAAAAGCCCGGTGAGGTGAGGATCAAGCAAAATGGTAGTTCTTGGAAAAGCGTTTCATTTCGTAAAGATGCTATTAATCCAAACAAAACTCTGAAGATGCTGAAATTGCGAAAGGGATATAAAAGCACGCAACCCTGATGGGGAACATAACCCTGAAGATGCTATTAGTCCAAACAAAAAGCTTTGGACATGTCGAAATTGCGAAGGGAATATTAGAACATGCAATCCTCTAGTAGCAAGCAAACCATACTGGCAGGCATGGTGATTGGTGAGCCATGCAGGTAAACTCTAGGAAACTGACGAAGAAAATGGGCAAACATGATAAATCAAGGGCGGCATCGAACAGCTTAGAAGGGAAGAAAGCGGGGATTAGGCATGGACAAAAGCATCCAGCAGACAACGGATGCATTCTTTCTAGCGGTTAGTGCTGACCATGCATGCACAATCCAATACAACCACACGAGTGAAGTGGCCCTAAATTAGCTAGTTTGCATTACCTGGCTGTCGTTGCGTCATTGTCATCTTGCCAAGAATTCTAGGGGAGATACATTACGTGGCAGGACATGTTAAACAACGAAAATCCAAAGGAGGAACTAAGGTGACACAATCAACCCATCATCTTCACAAAGTGATACTAATGCTCAAGCAAGGCCCATCCAATCTACCCAACCTGACATCACAATTCACAAACACCTGCATCGTTAGGTTTTCAGCTCACGCAAGAAAGGTATCTACACATTTTCTCTGATAAAAAGAAAGGAGAAAACTATTATGAATATTGTGTATGTATTGAAAACTATTATGAATATTGTGTATGTATTGAAGAGACATAATTGACAATATATATAGGCGGCATATCTCATGCATATGGGTGCATCTGTGGACATATGCACATGGTGCATCTTGGCCGTCAATCGTGTATCCAGCGGCCACGATCGAGCCTCTCTCCTACCCACCGCCACTTTGCGGAAACCCCCTACCCTCCCCCCATGCCACTTTCTCTCATTTCGCTCCCCGCGCTCACCTCCTCCAATCCCGAGCGACCCCGACTCACGCATTCCCCCGTGCTAGGGTTCGCCGCCGCCCTCCTGTGCCACGCCGGCGCCCTACGTCACACCTCACCTTAGCCAACCCCATGCGTCGCACCTGCACCTCGACCCTGTGCCACCCCCTGCTCGGCGACTCGGCGCCGCCACCTGCGCCGCGACCTGCATCCGCCCCCGCTAGAGCCCCTACACCGCCGAGCCTGCACCGAGCCCCCTGCGCCCACCCGAGTTCCTACCCCGCCGCCGCCCCCTCTCGGCTTCCTAGGTGTTCTCGAAGGCAATAAGACATGGAGCATAAGTGGTGAGGTCCATTAGCAGCAGTTTTAAAGAACTCGGCCTAGCCGGGTAAAAAAAAAGAAGAAAAGAAAAGAGAGAGAGAGAGCGAGTATGTCGCTCTAACCGCCGCGCCGTCCAGCGCCGCCTGTTAGACTTCGTTGCCTTGGTCGTCGCGCCGTCCAGCGCCGCCTACCGATGGCTTCCGTTCCATCCGCTGTGATTCCATTCTCGGGAACAAAGCTTAATGGAATGAACTACATGTTTTGGTCTTCACTCATGGAGATCACGCTAGATGGTCTCCGCCTCTGGGGACATGTTACTGGTACCCGACCTTGTCCGCCGTCACGGTCGCCCTCCTCCCGAGAAACCTACTTCTACATCTCCTACAGATGATGAGGTCACCAAGAAGGAGGCAGACATCGCCTTGCTTCGATGTCACGATGAGGCTTATCAGTATGCTATAGATGCTTTTGAGCGCTGGTGTGCTGATGAGGCCCGTGTTCGAGCCATCCTGGTGGTCAGCGTCGACGACTCCATCCAGCCAGACATTGTTGGTCTGTGTGCCACTCGTTAGATCTGGGAGTACTTGCGCGAGCGGTACCAGCAGAGCAGCGATGCTCAGTTCTTTTCGCTTTAGCGTGAGCTGGAGATGCTTCGCTAGGAGGACTCCTCCGTCGACGATTTCTTCCGAGCCCTGGCCAATCTCTGGTGCCAACTAGATGAGTTGGCTTCTCCGCTCTGCCAGGCGTGTCATAAGGTACAGAAGGTGGATCGTGATCGCCTTCGTTTTTATGATTTTGTTTGCCATCTTCGCCCAGAGTTTGAGCTTGTCAGGGCTCAACTGCTGAGCCGTTCACCACGACCGACAGTCACCGAGGCTCTTTCGACGCTTCGTGCTGAGGAGCTTCGCCGCAGGTTAGCAGCACAGTTTGTTCTCGCTATGCTTGCTACCTCTTCTTTTTCGACTACACCAACGGTTACTGCCTCGACTACAGTTCCTCCCCAGGTGTCTGTTTCTGCTCCTGTTTTTGCAACAACTGGGGTTCAGTACAATTATTGCAAGAACTTCGGGCATGACTATCAACGTTGTACGGTGCGGAAAAAGCAGAACAAGGCATGTTGAGGTCCACGCTCCAAGGAGGCAGGGAGGCCCTTCCTCCACGGAAGACAGACTAGCACATCAGGACCTTCTAAGCGAGGTGACTCTGTTCAGCAGCTCTGTCAGGCTCTACTTCAGCAGCTCTCTCACAGCTCAACAGGTTCTGCTAGTCTAGCTCAGACGTCTCCTCTAGGTACCTCTTGGGTTCTAGATTCTGGCGCCTCTTTCCACATGACACCGGATTCCACATCTCTCACTTCAATAGGACCTCCTATTTTCCCATCTCTGTTCAGACAGTTGACTGTACTCCTTTATCCGTCAGCTGTCAGGGCACTCTTTTGTCCACTGACTTTTCTGTTCCAGATGTTTCCCATGTTCCCTAGCTTACCATGTGCTTCTCTCGGTGGGTCAGCTTACCGATCTCGGCTGTAGGGTTGGTTTTGACTCTCACACCTGTTTCATTCAGGATTGACAGACAGGGACGGTACTTTGAACCGGCGCCCGTAGGGATCGTCAGGGTCTCTATATCCTTGATCGCCTCCATCTTCTGTCCACTTCAGTTGCTCCTGTCACCTCTACGTCTACATCTACTTCCTCCGCCACTGCTGCCACCACCTCTGGCGTCTTTGCGCAGTGACATCACCGTTTAGGTCACTTGTGTGGTTCCCGTCTTTCTTCATTAATTCGTCAGGGTGTTCTTGGGCATGTTACTGTTGACATGGCCATGTTTTGTCAGGGTTGTAAGCTGGGCAAGCAACTACAACTACTTTATCATTCTAGTGAGTCCTTGTCTTCTCGTTCTTTTGACTTAGTTCATTCCGATGTATGGGGACCTACACCTGTTGTCTCTAAAGGCGGGCATAAATCTTCCGCTATCTTTATTGATGATTATTAACATTTTACATGGATTTTCCCTGTCTCTAATCATGGTCAGTTTCTTGCGATCTATCGTAGTTTTGCAATGATGGTTCGTACTCAGTTTGATTCTGTCATTCGTATTTTTCGTTGTGATTCTGCTGGCGAGTACTATTCTGGAGCTTTTCGACATTTTCTTTCTGAGCATGGCACTCTTTACCAGTCTTCTTGTCCTGATTCTCATGCTCAGAATGGGGTTGCTGAGTGCAAACATCGTCATCTGATTGAGACTGCCCGCACTCTTCTTCTTGCCTCTCATGTTCCACCACAGTTCTGGGCTGAGGCTGTTTCTACGGCTGCATATCTCATCAATATGCAGCCTTCTACTGCTCTTAAGGGTGTTAGCCCTATAGAGCGTCTCTACTCTCGAGCCCACCAGTACACTCATCTTCGTGTTTTTGGTTGTACTTGTTTTGTTCTGCTGCAGCCTCGTGAGCGCACTAAACTATCGGCCCAATCAGTTGAGTGTGTGTTTCTTGGTTATAGTTCTGAGCATAAGGGTTATCGCTGCTGGGATCTTTCTGCTCGACGGATCAGGATTTCACGAGATGTTGTCTTTGACGAATCTCGACCTTTCTTCTATCGAGATTTGGCCTCCTCTCCTGTTTCCACTGTTGAGTCGATTTCATAGTTGTCTCTTTCGGACTCTTCACCTATTTCTCCACTATCACAGTCTTCCCCTGATCTGCCTCCAGTTGTTCCTTCTGTACCTTCGCCTTCGGTGGTGTCTCCTACAACACAACCTCTAGTTCCCACAGCTATCATCATCTCGTTTCTCTAGTATTCACTACTCTAGACGTCCTCGTCCTTCACCAGTCTTCTCTTCTGATATCTTGCCGACACCCACATCTGATCCTCCTGATGATGCTCCTCCTTACATCCTTCGTGACTAGGCATCCCTTCAACCTCCTGATCGTCTTGGATTTGCTCCCATAGCTCATGCTCTCTCTGTTACTGGGCCTAGTTCTTATCGTGAGGCTGCTCCTTATTCTGAGTGGCAGCTCGCTATGGCAGAAGAACTAGATAGTACCGACTCCTGTGCATGCTCGTCCGATTACGTGCAAGTGGGTGTACAAGATTAAGACCCGGTCTGATGGTACTATTGAGCGCTACAAGGCTCGCCTTGTGGCCCGCGGTTTTCAGCAGAGTATGGTCAGGACTACGACGAGACTTTTGCCCCTATTTCCCATATGACCACTGTTCGCACTCTTGTTGCGGTTGCTTCTGTTCGCCGGTGGTCTATATCTCAGCTAGATGTTAAGAATGTCTTTCTTAATGGTGTTTTGCATGAGGAGGTCTACATGCAGCCACCACCTGGGTATTCTGTTCCTAATGGGCATATTTGTCGTCCTCTTTATGGTCTCAAACAGGCTCCTCGTGTCTAGTTTGCACGTTTTACCTCAGTGATTACTGCTATTGGTTTCACTGTTAGTTCCCACGATCCTGCTCTTTTTGTCCATGTCTCATCTTGAGGTAGAACACTGCTTCTTCTGTATGTTGATGACATGCTCATCACTGGTGATGATTCCTCCTTCATCACATATGTGAAGAAGCATCTCAATGAACAATTTTTGATGACTGATCTTGGTTCTCTTACATACTTCCTTGTGATTGATGTCTCTTTCATGCCTGAGGGCTACTATCTCTCCCAGCAGAAGTATGTCTAGGATCTTCTTGACTGGTCTGGTCTGACTGATACTTGCATTACTAAGACTCCCATGGAGCTATCCCTCCATCTTCGTGCCACTGATGGTGATCTTCTTGAGGATCCTACTCGATATGGTCATCTTGTTAGGAGTTTGGTGTACCTTGTGAGCACTCGTCCTGATATTGCTTATGTTGTCCATATCTTGAGTCAGTTTATGGCTCGTCCTACCCATATTCACTACAGTCATCTTCTTCGTGTTATTCGCTACTTGCATAGGACTATCTCTCATCATTTGTTTTTCCCTAGCTCCACCTCACTACAGCTTCAGGCGTACTCCGATGCGACCTGGGCTAGTGATCCTTCTGATCGTCGTTCTCTTTCTGCTTACTGTATTTTTCTTGGCTCCTCCTTGATTGCCTGGAAGACTAAGAAGCAGACTGCAGTTTCCCGTTCGAGTGCAGAGGCTGGGTTGAGAGCTATGGCAGCAGTGACAGCAGATGTTACTTGGTTGAGGTGGCTACTTGCAGATTTTGGAGTACCTGTGGTGAGACATACGACTCTTTTGTCTGATAGTACAGGTGCTATCAGTATTGCCCAAGACCTAGTGAAGTATGAGCTCACCAAGCATATTGGTGTAGATGCTTCATACACTCGCTCACAGGTGTAGGAGGGAGTACTTGTTTTACAGTTTGTGCCATCAGAACTACATGTTGCTGATTTCTTTAGAAGCCACAGACTAGGGCACAATATTTGTATTTTTCTCTAAACTCAATGTGTGTGGTCCATCATGTGTTTGAGGGGGTGTTAGAATATAACTCTAGAATATATTCTGATTTCCTTACCTGTAACCCTGTGTAATCCCTATTTATATTGCACATTGGATTCTATTGAATCTATGCACATTATTCATGACAGAGCCATCATCGCAAAGGGTTAAAACTGGAAAATGGAAGCTGATTCCCAGCATTGAAGAGTACCATTGTACATTACAAAGTTGGCCAACCAAAGGATAAATAAGATAGGATGGTCCCAAAGGCACATTCATCAGCGTCAAGACTGCTGGTGCCAAAAGAATAGATAATTGGTCGATCAAAAGAACATTTTATGTGCATTGTAAAGGGGGAATATAACATTTCTGATGTCTGATGTAGTAGGTATTATGTTCAAAGAATTGTTCACTGGACCTTTGATTCTAACTCTTGGTGACCTGTATCTGTGATATTTGCGTTCGGAGAGAAAAACATGTATCAATGTACCATGGATAGTTCATCTTCAAATATGTGTTTAGGCTTGTTCAGTTTCTTGAAATGTTAAATCGATGCAATCGGATTTTCAGCATTGTTTGCTTTGTGTGATTAAGCTGACAAGATGAGCTTGCACGAATTTGAAGTTTCCTGAATTCTGATAATTGAGTCATGATGTTCTTTCGTTTAACAAAGGGAAGAGGAATTGTGAATAGACTGAATATCTACGGCGGCATATCTCATGCACATAGGTGCATCTGTGAACATATGCATATGGTGTATCCTGGCAGTCAAAAGGGACACAAGACTAAACTCTAATACAATAGGAAATACCGAAATACCCTTAATACCCCCTCAAATGCAATGCGTATGCAATAACATTGCATTTGAAATAGGTTGATACTACAAAAGAAGAAGAAAAATCCGAAGTCTGAGTCTTAATAATGTTGTCGTAACGTGCAACTCTTGGAAAATATATCAAGTATCAAAAGTCTTCTCCCATCCGGGATCGTGCGACAACCCATGAAGCACAAAGTGCAGGGGTTGACGAAGTAGAGACAAGCGGGAGCAAATTCGACCGCGACAACACGACATGAATAGATGATGAAACCGACAAAAATAGAGAAAAATGTTAAATCAAGCCGAATAGGAATAGATAGAAGCATGACGGCGCAGATCGAAGCACAAGACGGTGGCGACGCAGTGCATAAGACGCGCAACAGAGACGCAGCGGCAGTATCATAAAGATTTCTACGATCTGCAGCAGCTCAGATAGAAGAGCGGCAGCTGCTGCCACGCCAAAGAAATTCCTATGCTTCTATGAATGACAAAAATTTGTGGACTGATATGGCTTAGACGAAACTCAAAGATAAAGTTTTACGGACTTGGATGGGCACAACGGAAGAAACGATACGAAGAAATAAAATACTATGGATAACTAGTAGCAGATACTAGCAAGGATAGCACCGGTAGGCACATACTCTAGCTAGAGGAACAACAATCTGCAGGCTTAACAGGAACAATAGGAAGACGGTGGTGATCCATGTGTCGTATAGGCTCCGCAAGGCATTCAGGAAGATCCACGTGAGGCTCGTCAGGGAGCTCGAGAAGAAGTTCATCAGCAATATCACCTGACAGGTGGGCCCGCCTAAATGGCAGTTCCATCCTCTCTTTTGCTTGTGCTCTGTGTTTCTTCTTCTTTCTTGCTTTCCTCCTCTCCTCTATCTTCTTCTCAATCGATGCCGAGCCGCTCGGCGGGCTAAGGAAGAAGCCCGGGAGACGCTTCCACCGGAGCAACCACGACAACGAGGCCAGCCTGGAGGTGCCCCCACTGCCGGACGCAACGGCCACGCCCAGCTTCCACTGCCGGCTCGGCTGCCAGTGGAGATCGAGAGGCAGAGCACGGGGCGGCGTTGAGGCCGATGGTGGTGGTCGCAGGACTCGGAGCAGGCGTGGAGGCCTGGGTGTGGGCGAGGCAGCATCGGGGGGATGGGGCCCAAGCTCGGCGCAGATCCAGAGGCGTCGGCTCAAGAGGCCCAACGGCAGCAGGATCTGGCGCAGGAAGGAGCGAGATCTAGCTCGGGCGGCAGGTGGATTGGGCGAAGTCGGCGCCGAGGTGGCCGAGGGAGGCGGAGCCGATGCCGATGCCGAGGGAGAGCGGCGACTGCCCAGGCGGAGGCAAGCAGCCATGGTGTTGGGGGCGAGGTCGCTGGCGTCGACGTGGAGGCGGATCCGAGAGCTTGGCAACGGCGAGGACCGGATGCTGTTGCTGCTCCTTCCACGAGGAAAGAAATCTAACGTGGCCGCCCCCGGGAGCGGAGATTGCTCCTCCCGGGAGCACCGGGCAGCGGAAGCTAGGTTAGAGACTAGGGTTTAGAATATCTACTCTAATACCATGTTATGAATATTGTGTATGTATTGAAGGGTCATAATGGACAATATATATAAGGTACAAAGGGGGCATAAGATTAAACCCTAGTATAATAGAAAATACCTGAAATACCCTTAACAAAAACAATGTGTGCACTAGCTGGTATTCAGTTACAGGCATTAATCTTCAGTTCTTCACACACTACTTATTGTTTTCACTTTTCAGACCAGGCGTACTGATCTAGATTGAACTGAATTTGTATCAAAGATACCAAATGTCAAAAATAGGAACAAAAAAAGACATAATACGATAGCAGTGAGCAAATCGCGGAGTTACAGCAGAGATACAAAACACAGCTGCAACAAGGCAACATCAACTCATCGTTTCAGCAATTGGTACAAGTCCTGATGCAGGAATTCAACAAACTAATGCAATCTGGACGCACAAAATCAACAATAGTGTTATACGAAAACACTGATATGAACTAGCTAGCTACAACAAGGCCACAGGTGCTTAAGAGACAACAACATGTGAGTTCAAAAATATTTTATGAAGCATAATATCTGAGACTCTCAGCTCACATTACTGCACCAGATATTCAGGAGGAAGCCGGGCATGTATTGACACCATTCTTGCAATCACGTGTAAGATCATTGAATGTCTCCAACCGCCTCTTCCCCCTCAGGAACACCTCAGTGTCGACTGCAACCCTCATATATCCATCGAATTCCACTGTGTTACCATTGCTCAGCTCCTTTGTTTCAGCATACCACTCACTGTTCTCATCCCACAAATCCTTGAAATCATCCAGGAAGTGTATTTCGTACTTGCCCTTAAGTGGGTCAAAGAACGATTTATCGGGCTCATCGGTAGCAATGTACAAATGCCGGCCAGCACCAACCTTATCATTAAGTGTCACAAGGAGATTTTCTGGCGAGGTATCTCTCTCAAGGTTTGGCCACAGTTGTGTGTTTTGGGCTTTCTCCCCTCTCACGATGTGGACCGAATCAAAGTCCCAACTCATCTGGGAGGCAATGGCAGACACAATCTCCATCAAGCGGCGTGACTTCCATAAGAAATGCCACGGGCGCTTGATCACTGCCTCCGTCTCACCCTCGCATACACGTGACCAGTAGTTATCCGGCTCGACATTCCCAAACTTCCTCATGATCAATGTGTCCTTGACGTTGTGAAGTTTCATTGGGGTCACCTTGAGGTCTTCAGTATAGTAATTCTTCAGCCTATCCTCCTTGTGCCACTTCCCCCAATCTGTCCAGAACTGGCTCTGATCGATCACTGATGCCGATTCTTTCAAGTGTTCGAAATCAAAGTAGAGCCTAAAATCTTTTTCTTCGTCCTTGCCACTTGAGGTATATCGTGAATTGAGGCAGATGTTGAGGTCCATGGCAAGCGTCCGGTTCAAGAACTGTGCCTCACCGAGCGCACACAAGAACCCCCAAATGTAGTGATTCATGCTCTTGCACCTCTCGCCACCGCCCATGTAAAGGAGGTACTTTCCGCGGCTGAAATCGGACTCAGAAGCGACCACCGGCAAGCTGTCGTTGACAGCCTCACCGACAACCAACACCGGCTCGGCAGCAGCAGTGGTGTCTGCGTTAGCAGCGTTCTCGTCAAGCCTCGTCTGCGTCTTGGCCGGCACAAAGTCCGTGGTCGTCGTCGCCGGGGCCTCACGCTTGCCCTTCTTCCCCTTCTTGCTCTTGCGGCGGCCGCTGCGCTTGGCACCCGTGCCGGAGTGGTACTCGCCCACGCTGTCCACGACGAGGGAGCAGGTGTTGACGTCGCGGGTGAGCGTGAACCGGCGGTAGTCCTTGTAGTACGTGGTGCGTCCCTTAGCGTCCTCGGCGGGGCGGAAGCGCCAGGCGAGGTCGCACACCATGGGGCTGCCCGGCACGAATACGGGGCGGCCGAAGCGGTAGAAGTGGAGGTCGGGGAACCGCTCGATCGCCGTGCGCATGAGCAGGTTGAAGAGATCCCTATCCCCCGTGCAATCCACCGGCGCCTCCCTGTCGCAGGAGACCGCCTCGGCGATGGGGTTCTCCTCCCCCGCCGCTCCCGCGGCCGAGTCGGCGTCGGTGTCGACGGTGACGGCCCGCTCCGTCCCCGCCTCCGCCTCCGTCTTCTCGGACGCGACGTCGGAGAGCTTGATGAACGGGACCGCCTCGACGGCCTCGGCGAGGTCGGAGGAGTTGGAGCTCGCGGCGGCGGCGAAGTCCTCCCCGGTGCGGAGGACGGAGTCGTCGGCGAGGAAGGTGGAGTTGGAGGTGGCGGAGGTCAGGAACGCGGTGAGCTGGTGCGACGACGGGTGCAGCAGTGGGTCTTCGGGGCTGTGGACCGCGGCGAGGAGCGTGAACGCGAGGACGGCGGCGACGAAGAGCGCGAAGAGGAGGTTGCCCCCCGACCGCAGCGACGCTCGCAGGTCGAGCGCGCCCCCGCGCCACTGCGGCGCCGACAGCGCCGCCGCCCGCCCCAGCATTCGCTCGGATCTGGGTGCCGGAGGCCTGGGTGGATTGGGGCAGCGGCAGCGGCAGCGGCAGTGAGGACGAGGGGGAGGGGATCTGAGACGCCGACAAGGTTACAGGAATGGGGAGCTGATGACTAACGAGGGGACGTGACGTGCAGTTCACTCCAGTGTTTTACTGGGGAACGCGGCCGCCGTTGCTTTCGGGAGTCGCTAGCTTTGTCGGACGGCCCGTTTGGCCCGGGAATCTCGGCCTGTTTTGTGAGGTTTCCATGGGCCGGTCTTGGGCTTCATTTATCGGTGGTCGCAAGGAACGAAGTTGTTAATTCTAACCTTATGTTAGAATTCTTTTGAGCCGTTCATACGGTTTTGTTTCCAATGTGTTTTTATATTCTTGTGTTCCAAAGGGGCCCCTTAGCACTTCTTTTGCTTTGTGCGACTACAATTTGCTACTCTATGTTAAGCCGAACAGAAACGTGGTAAATAGTAAAGATGGACTACTGGCTGATGGTTGTAGAGGGTGTTTGTTACCATTGACTACCTATAAATTGAATATTAGAAAGCATATGTGTTGACGTAATGGCCAAGCGTGAGGCTCGCTGGACGCTTCCGTGAAACATTTAGATCCGTCTCGTTACGAGTTAATAAAATATTTTGATAATTAATAGCTATCGTTGTGTGGATTAATATTTTTCATGAGTTTGTGAAACTTGTTGAGTCCCATGATAATGAAGACCTTGGATGAAATCATATGTTGATGAGGATCAAGACAAGATCTCGAAGTGAAAAAGATCATCATGTATCAGTGATATTCAAGTCAAGAACTTAGAGTAAAGAAAATCATCATGTGTTGATGATTTTCAAGTCAAAATTCGGGATAAAGAATGTCATCATGTGTTGATGAGTATCAAGACAATATCCCGGAGTAAAGAAAATCATCATGTGTTGATGACATTCAAGACAAGATCCCGAGTGAAAAAATATCATGTATTGATGATTATCAAGTCAAGAACCCGGACTTGGGGGTAAAGATGTTCGTCATCAAGTGATCACTCCGAGATGAATGCTCAAGGAAAAGGTATGACTAGCATATGCTAAGGATGTGTTCTTAATCTTTTATCGGTCTTTGTGTTTAGTTGGAAGACCAGATTGTTAGTATAGGTTATCATACTATTAAGAGGGGTCTTGCCTACTATCTTGAGTCTCATCATCTGTTGATAGCTCAATCCTGCTTGTTCTAGCTCTTCTAGGCATGATGTTGTTGTTTGTGAATGCATTTTTCAAATAGTTGAAGCACGTGTATTAACTCTTTGTAGCATGAGACTATAATTTCTAAATATATTTTACAAATAGTTAAAGTCTATGCACCTACTCCTTGTAGTATGATGCTATTATTTGCGAATGTGTTTTGCAAATAGTTGAAACTCATGCATTAACTCTTTGTAGTATAAGACTATAATTTGCAAATGTGTTTTTCAAATGGTTGAAGTCTATGCACCTACTCCTTCTAGTATGATACGAAAGTTTGCAAATATGCTTTGTAAATTGTTAAAGTTCATGCATCATTCATTGGCATGGTCTAAGATGTATCGTTGCTCTTTTCTTGGACTTAGGTCATATGTTGACTCTTTGGAGTTGTGCTTCTTTATTTGATAAAATATGTTTGAGATCAATAAAATAGCTGGGTTGTGTATGAAGGATCGCGGGAAGGCTACGATATCACAAAACAAAAAATTATCGCGCAACCAGAGAACCTCTGCTAGTAATAGATCACGAGATTACCACTAAACGCACCGACTCGTAGCGGAAGTAGAGTTGATGTAGCGAGTTGATGCAGTCGTAGTTGTACTCACCACGCTTCTTCTCCTTCGAGTGATCGTACTTGCCGCGCGTCTTCTTCTTCGAGTGGTCGTACTCGTCGCGCGTTTTCTCCTCCTGCTCCTGTGATCGTCACGAGTTGCGGATTGTCGTAGTGCGGGGCAAGGACACCACGCGCTGGAGTGCTAGCACCGGCGGCGTGGTTGAGGAAAGCGTGGCTGTTAGGGTTTCGGGGGTTCTTCGAAAGATCATAGTTAACCCCATGCCACCGCCCCTCTATATATAGGCATCCATAATGGGTCTCGAACTTGAGGCCCATTAGGAACTCGTGGTCTATATGAATTCAGATCACCATCCAAAATAAATCCTAACCTTTTAAGTCTGTGACCCTACAGGTTCATGTGTAATCGGTCGCGACTCGAAAACTCTTTTCCGACCACAAATCGTCAGCGGTGCCTAGTAGCACATAACTATTCCCGAACACACATAGAATATATCGGACGAACCTTAATGCAATATGATCTACGACCAAGTCGATTCACTAACGACTAGCTCGTATCTCTATACGACCAGTTCATATTTGGTCTCAACCAATTCGTAACTCCTTACGACCAGATTTTGACCACTTAATAACCATGTTCGACCAGCCTATGACCAGCTCATATCTCCATACGACTAGTCGTCTAGTCCGTATCTGATCGAATTGAAAGACCTTCTCGTGTATTTTCTCTTTGCCTTACAATGTCTTGTTAAACTCTAGGTGAGATGTTGTATCATCCATGGACTGTTCAATACTTTCTCAATCAAGTGTCGAATAACTTCATGTGGTCGACACTTCGAACACTAGTGGCATGACCATACACTTTCTTTATCCGACCACAACGAGGGGCCCGGATACATCTCTCTTCTGTTATGTTAGGAGGGACAAATCTTATATCCGACCAATCACATCCCTCTGCATATTTCATAGCATACTCGAAAGATACCTTTATAGCTACCCAGTTACACGTGGCGTTTGGCAACCCCTAAGAATGCTACTACACATGTAGGAAACCATGTTGATCTCAGGTCTAAGGATTATAAATCATCAGTGCTTGAGACCAACTAATGATACATAGAATCATAACAATCTCAACAGTGTCTCAAGGTGGGTCTTTTCCAACACCATGTTCTCTAACATGTGTCCATAGTATTGGTTTAATATCTCTATATCCATGACCTGTGAAACATAGTAATCAACCAATACATATGCTAGTCTATTCATATGTGTTCTCATATGTTTCCGACCAAGGAATGTTTAAGAATAATTATAGCAGAAATATAGAGTTTCACATTTAAGTCGCATACTTGATAATAAATATTATTGATACTATTCTAGGAACAAGATAACATATTATCCAATGTTACGAACATAATGAAATATAATCATCTTTATGATTGTCTCTAGGGCACATTTCCAACAGTGTAACCCTCTGAATAAGCTTTTCAATAAGCCCAAGATCACTTAATTCCGACATCGGAGTCAAAAGTTATGATCATTTTTCGAGTATCGCTTGTGCTGAAAAATCAAGCCCGGACTGGCCGTAGTGGTTATGCCGGACTGGCTGGAACCCCGGACCATTGAAATGGTTAGCTTTTTCTAGAGAACTTCTTTTCTCTCTTGTGGCCATCTAGACTGACAACAGTTGAAAATCCAGACTGACCAGACCTCCGGTCATTGGTGTAGTTAGCTTTTTCCAAAGAAGGTCGTTTTTGTAACTTGCTACTTAATTTGCCTTGCCAGACTGACCGTTGTGTTATCACCGGTCAGGCTGGATCCTCGGACTGGTAGGCACGATCAGCTTTTTCCAGTAGCATGTTTTCTCTGATTTAGAAATATTTTGGGTCCGGTCAAACCGGGCCCTATGAGGGCGGACTGACCAAGAATTGTTTGTAACAACTAGTTTTATAATCGTTGCATTGTAGGCCGGTCTGACCGGCCATTGGTTGGTGATCAGACCGTGTTTCCCTATTTTCTGCAGTTTCTCCTCCAACGGTTAGTTTTGGTGTGTGAACTATAAATACCCACATTGGCTGGTTGGGAGACAATTCTTGGCATCTCATTTCACTCTCTTGAGTTAGTGTGAGCTTCTCTTCTCAATTGTGCATATGTTACATCTTGTGGGCAAAGGGAGTGGTTATAGTTGCATGTATTGCAACTAGAATTAGATTGAGCATTCAATTATGCATGTATTGCACTTGATGAAAGTCAAGCAAGAGGCTTGGTTTATTACTCTTGGTGTTTACCAACACCTAGATGGCGTGGAGGCGTCGTGGTCCAGTGAACTTCTCAAGAAGCTTGTGAGAAGGCCCGGTGTGTTGTGAGTGGTTTGGTGCTCGCCATCTCCGAAGTGGAGAAAGAGCAACCCCGGGTGGATCGAGGTGTTGGTTCTAGTTGTGAACCGGTCCAAATCATTTAGGCTTACCTCAGAGTTGTTCGCTTAATTCGTGGAGCAGGTCCGATTCGTTTGGGCTTACCTCAACGTGGATTAGAGGAGATCGGCAAATCTCCAAACACCACGGTAAAACATCCTTGTGCCATTGTGGTGTGCTCTCTTGTGATTTACTTTGTGCAATTTACAATCCTATAATTAAATTGATTGCATATCAAACTAGGATTGCGAACCTCGACTTAGACTTAAGGTAAACTATAATCTTAAATTTTAATTGTGCAAAACCGAATTGACTTTCACTTCTGCATTAGAAATTGGTTTTAGCATTATATATTTTTAGAATAGACTATTCACCCATCTTTAGTCGATCTCCTTGATCTGGCAAGTGGTATCATAGTTTGGTCTCTCATTTATCAGACCTAACAGTCTAGAGAGTAAAGGATGGTCACTAGTGACATAGTGCACCTCGGTGAAGCACCACTATTTGATGGCACAAAGTATCCTCAGTGGAAAATCCGTATGTCTTATTATTTTAAGACCATGAGCTAAAAAATATGGCGGACTGTAGATGTGGGTTTTTTCTCGTCCAATGGATCCTCTAGCTCCAACAAGTGAGGAAGAGAAAAGCTTACATCTCGACGCTCAAGCAATTAACGTTTTATTTAATGCTTTGAGTGTAGAGGTGTTCAATGAAGTATGCAATCTAAAAAAAGCTCATGAGATGTGGACTCATCTTCAAGATTATTATGAAGAGTCCACCTCCACTAATGATGATTGCATAAAAGAATGGACGTCAGGAGAAGAATGCTCAACTTCTAGCTCCATCACTGAGGAGCCCTCAACCCCATTCACATCACCTCATTGCTTTATGACCAAAGGTAAAGACGAGGTAAATGATGACAATGAGCCTTCTTATGATGAATTAATGGTTATGTTAGATGAGCTCAATGAGTATCTTCGGAAGGAAAAGGCTAAATTTAAAGTTTTGACGAAAGAGTTAGCTTCTCTTTAAAATAATTATGACGTGTTAAAGGATGATCATGAAACTCTCCTTCCCAAAGAGCTCACTAAACCAAAGGTGAACATTGGCATTACATGTGATTTGTTAGATGATATGTTATGTGTAGTTACTAACCCTTGCATTGCATCTAAGATTAGCATATCCACTTCTTATGATGATTTGCTAGATGCTCTTTGTAGCACTAAATTACATGCTTGTTCTTCTTCTATACTTTTTGAAACTAATATTGTAGATGAAAATGAAGAGCTTAAGGTCTAAGTCAAGAAATTGATAAGTGATTTGGAAAGAAGCTATAAAGGAAAGACCTCTCTTGATGAAATATTAAGCAAGCAATAAATGTTGAACGATAAGAGAGGATTTGACTTTATTCCTAAGAAAAGGAGAATAGCAAGACAAGACACAATGTAAGACACACGAAGAATATCAAGTACTTTGGATACAATGAGAATGAACACTTTGCCTTGGTGTGCCCTAACCAAGTGGATGACAAGTCAAGATCATCAAGAAAGAGACAAACCAACAAAGATCAAGAAAAGAAGATAAGGCGTGGAAGTAAAATCCCAACTTTCTACAATTGCCGGGAAAAGGGACACATTGGTAAACAATGTCTCATGGGTAACACTTCTAGGCCTATTCTTTGTAATGATCATTATTTGCTTAGGAAAGATAAAATTGGTAAGGTGATTGCTAGATTTTTTTAGTTCACTTAAGATTATTGCTATGGCCATTTGGGTGCCAAAATCTCTTGTCACTAACATTCAATGACCCAACCAAGCTTGGGTACCAAAAAGTGTTTAAAATGCTAAATAGGTACTTGGAGAAGCATTAGAAGCTTGGCTTATTCATATAGAGGTGGATTCCATCATATATCAAATTGGAGCCAAACTCGAAGATAATCATTTCACATAAAAAGCCAATACCATTTCGGTAATAAGTATTTACATTGAAGTATCTAGTCCCTAGCCTTGTGTAGGATGCATTCATGAAATTCCTTTTCAAAATGTGTTATTGCCCTTATTCAAAATATCCATTATTACAATCTTGAGTACGATGGTGAGTGGCACATTAAGGGAAGTGCTAAGTCATATACTTTTATCACATCCCCAAGTGTGCCCAAATAAATTAAGTGTTAGAATATTTTTCAAAATTGAGCCTATTAGCTAATAGTCCAAAAAATCATAACTATTAGTAATCTTGTGAAAAACTAGTTGTAAAATGTATACAAATGCTATTAAAGGTTTTCCAAAAGTTTTGGCTCAAGAAAAACCTATTGTAAGTGAAAATAAGTTTGTAGCCAAAATTTTAGATCATAGTATCTTGTTTTTGATATAGACTAGATTTTTATGTAAAATCTAGTCTAAAACGAATATAAAATCGTCCCAAAAGAAATATCTTAGAGTTGGTGAAAGCATCTAGGCCCCTAAAAATTGTATTTTGGTAATTAATGACATTATGTGAATATGGGACTAACATGTTTGTTGAAGTGATTACAAGGCATAGTCCCAAATGACAAAGTGAAACCAAAGAGCTGCATGTCAAAGAATGTTGAAAAGATGGAGTTGATCTCAAAGACAAGGTACAAATAGACTAGGACCCCTTTGAATTTTACCGGTCTTTGGAGTATGGAGGAAGACCGGATTATAGGATAAATGCCGTACTATTAAGGGGGAGCTTGTCTAGTAGCTTGAAAGTATCTCATTATGCCTTTGGATCAACTTAGGATCATGCATGTTCTTTTGGTTTGGTTTAAAAAGAAAATTCTTTTTCTCAGAACACAATCGGAAGTTTCGGCATGTGAATCGGAACTTCCATTGTCTGTTGCTCGAAAAGATCTGCGTTCGATTTTTCGAGAGCATCCATTTTCGGACTTAGTCGATTTCTCAAGCGCGGAAGTTCCGCAATGATACGAGCGGAAGTTCCAATTAATCGGTTGCTCCGAAATATGTGCGGTCGAATTTTTCCAGAGAGCATCCGTTTTCGGGACTTAGCCAATTTCTCGAAGCGGAAGTTCCGTGAAGGATCTGACGGAAGTTCGATTAATCGGTTGCTCAAATATTTGCGGCCGGTTTTTCGAGAGCACCCTTTTAGGGACTTAGCCGTTTTGAGAGTGCGGTAGTTCCATTGTAAAAGCGGATCTTCCGATTAATCGGAAGAACCGAATCTATTTGGCGGAAGTTCCGCACATAAATCAACGGCTAGTTGAGCATTTAATGCTCACTTTGTAATGACCGTTCTGATGCACTCAATTGAAGGCGGAAGTTCCGCACTTTGTACTACGAAGTTCCGATTTCCCGAGTTTTGCCTCGATTTTACGCATAACGGTCATATTTGGTTGTTGGGGTATAAATACACCCCACCACTCAGGACGTGTTGTTGAGCATTCATTCAATTCATTTAAGCCTTGAGCACTCCTCTCACTCCTCATTTACTCTCTTTGCACACTTTTGTGAGGTAGTGAGCAAGAACAAGAGCTTTGCATGATTAGTTGATCCTTTGGCTCTTGATTGCCGTCAAGTGAAAGATCAAGTTCTATTCTCTTGGTGCTTGTCGGCACCTAGACGACTTGGCGGAGGTTGCTCGGTGATCTCTTCAAGAAGCTTGTGAAGAGACCGTTGCCGTTTGTGATTGGTCGGTGTTCACCAACTCCGGAGAGGAGGAAGAACAACCAAGTGATCGAGGGTAGGCTTAATTTGTGGAGCCGGCTTGAGTGGATCAAGCTTCCTCAACGTGGACTAGTGAAGATCGACAAATCTTCGACACCACGGAAAAACCCCTTGTCCTTGTGTGGTTAATTCTTGACTTTACTTATTGCACTTATTTTTGTAGCTCATAGATTGTGATAAATATCTTTGATTAGAGTATCTTGCTAATTTGGGTAATTTGATTAAGAAAATTTAGAAACCTCCTATTCACCCCCCTCTAGTCGGTTATCCTTGATCCTACAAGTGGTATCAGAGCTTGGTCTCTCTAATTTTAGACTTAACCGCCTAGGAGAGAAAGGATGGCTAGCGAGGAATGTCAATAGGCAAGGCTCCTCTATTTGTGGATCAAATTATTCTTATTGGAAAATTAGAATGTCAATTTATTTAAAGGCCATGAGCCCAAGCGTATGGAGAATTGTAAGTGAAGGTTTCGTTATGCCACTTGATCCCACACACCCCACGGATCAAGACGAACGAAACTCTCACCTCAATGCTCAAGCAATGAATGCTCTCTTTGGAGCTTTAAACGCGGATGAGTTCAATCGCGTGAGCAACCTTGAAACTGCTCACGAGATATGGACCACGCTCTCTGAAATTCATGAGGGCACATCCACGGTTAAAGAAGCCAAATTGCATAGGCTTAGGATCAAATATGAGACATTTACAATGTTGCCTCAAGAGAGTATCACCGAAATGTACTCTAGACTCAACAACATTGTAAATGAGCTCAAGGGTCTTGGTACTAATTTGCTTGACATTGATGTTGTGCGCAAGATGCTTAGGGCTCTTCCCGACAAGTACGAGATGTTGGTGACATTGTTTCTCAACTCTCCCGAGTTGCCAAGAATGACACCAACCGGGCTTTTGGAAAATCTCATCACAAATGAGCTCTACAAGAAAGACAAAGAAGAGCTCATGGAGTCCACTTCTTCAAGAAAGAAAGTTACCGCTTTTAAAGCAAAAGCGGAATCAAGCGATGAAGAAGATGTGGATGAAGTCTCCGAGGAAGAGTTTGCCCTCCTTGTGAGGAGGATGAAGAAGTTTATGAGGAGACGTCCTCATCGAAGCTTCAATTTCGATAAGATTGCAAAAGGGCAATCATCCAATGAGAAGAAGCGCTATAGCAACATTCGTTGCTATGAGTGTGATGAGAAGGGCCACATTGCCTCTCATTGCCCAACCAAGAAGGATGACAAGGGTAAGTCATCAAAAAAGAAGGAATTCAATGGTAAGAAGAAGCTTTTCAAGTAGCTTCACAAGGATGGCAAGAATGAAGCCCATATCGGAGAATGGGACTCCGACAAGGAGTTTTCGGATTCCGACTCTGACTCCGATATTGAGGGGTCCTCCAAGAAGAGAGGACTTGTCGGTATTGCCATCAAGGAGGCTCGATCGCTATTTTCAACTCCCACTTGCCTCATGGCAAAAGGAGAAAAGGTAAAATCTCTTGATAGTGAAGAACCCTCCTATGATGAGCTCATGGATATGCTTGAAGAATTAAATGAATATCTTGGAAAGAAAAAAGCTAAATTTAGAGTCTTAAAGAAAGAGCATATATCTTTAAAGAACTCTTATGATGAATTAAAAGAAGCTCATGATTTGCTTGTCCAAGATAAGTCTTACACTAGCATTGGTATTGCTTGCGATATTCAAGAAAAAATGCCTAGTGTAAACATTGCTAGAACTAGCATATCCACTTCTTGCGATGATTTGCTTGCTATACCATGTAGCTCAAGTGTTGATTCTAAAATTGAAAATGCTAAATCTTGTGATAAGCTATTTGTAAAAAATAGTGAGCTAAAGGAGCAAGTCACCAAGCTAAGTAAGAGCTTGGAAAGATGTTTCAAGGTAAGGCTACTCTTGACAAGCTTTTGAGTGAGCAAAGGTGCTCATTCAATAAGGAAGGACTTGGGCGTGCCCAAGAAAGGTAAGAAACCGGTAAACAAGCCCGTGAGGTTTGTTAATCAAAATGGCAAGTTTTGCCAAAAATGCTGGGAAATAGGACATGTTCAACAAAAGTGTCCTATTGGTAAGGTTTCATCAATTGGCTTGTTTGATTCTTGTTATATGCTCAAAAAGGCCAAAGATGGAAAAGTGATTGCTAGGTTTGTTGGCACCTCAATTTTAGGTGTTAAGAAGAATGCTATTTGGGTGCCCAAATCTTTGATAACTAACCTCCAAGGACCCAAACAAATATGGGTACCTAAAAGAACTTGATTTCTTTTGTAGGTGAACTACAAGACCGGTGGAAGGCATTGGGTGCTTGATAGTGGTTGCACTCAACATATGACCGGAGATCGAAAAATGTTCACCTCATTTGAAAATGGGAGCGGTAATGAAAAGATCACTTTTGGTGACAATAGCAAAGGAAAGGTAATTGGCTTAGGTAAAATTGCTATCTCAAATGACCTTTCCATTTCAAATGTATCTTTAGTAGAAACATTGAATTTCAATTTGCTATCCGTTGCTCAATTATGTGATCTTGGATTAACTTGCTCTTTCTCTAAAAAGGAGGTTACTATTTTTAAAGAAAAAGAAAATGAAATGATTTTTAAAGGTTTTAGATTCGGCAATCTTTATTTGGTTGATTTCTCCTCAAATGAATCTTGTTTGAAAACTTGTTTGATTGCAAAAACTTAAATGGGTTGGTTATGGCATAGAAGATTAGGTCATGTGGGAATGATTCAACTTAAAAAGCTTTTTAAACATGACTTAGTGGTTGGCTTGAAGGATGTGAAGTTTGAGAAAAATAGACTTTGTAGTGCTTGCCAAGCCCGAAAGCAAGTGGCTAACTCTCATCCTTCCAAAAGTATCATGTCAACTTCTAGGCCATTAGAGCTCTTACATATGGATTTGTTCGGGCCAACAACCTATAAGAGCATTGGGGGCAATAGCTATTGTTTAGTCGTTGTAGATGATTACTCTAGATATACATGGGTATTCTTCTTATATGACAAAGGTGAAGCCTCCAAGATTTTTAAAAGTTTTACAAAAAGGGCTCAAAATGAATTTGATTTCAAAATAAAGAAAATCCGTAGTGATAATGGTTAGAGTTCAAAAACACTAATATTGAAGATTATTGTGATGAACTTGGAATAAAGCATGAGTTTTCCACTACCTACACTCCGGAGCAAAATGGGGTTGTAGAGAGGAAAAATCGTACATTAATAGAAATGGCTAGGACAATGCTTGATGAGTATAATACTTCCGATCGCTTTTGGGCGGAAGCCATTAATACCGCTTGTCATGCCATAAACCGTCTTTATTTGCATAGGCTTTTGAAAAAGACTTCCTATGAACTCCTTATTGGAAGAAAACCGAACATCTCTTACTTTAGAGTATTTGGTTGCAAATGCTATATCTTAAGAAAGGGTGTTCGACTTTCTAAATTTGCAAGTCGGTGTGATGTTGGTTTTCTACTAGGTTATTCTTCAAATAGCAAAGCATATCGTGTCTTTAACAAAACTAGTGGTATTGTTGAAGAAAGACACGATGTACAATTTGATGAAACTAACGGCTCTCAAGAAGAGCAAGAAGATTTTGATGATGTAGGTAATGGAGCTCTTATGGAAGCAATGAAGAATATGCAAATTGGGGATATTAAGCCTAAAGAAGATCAAAATGAACCATCATCATCCATGAGAGTTGAGCCACCTACCTCTTCCGTGACAAATGAAATTAATCAAAATCAAGAAGATGTCAAGGAAGGTGATCAATCATTTAATCTACCTCAAAGAATCCACAACGCAATAGCTAAAGACCATCCAATAGACCAAATATTGGGTGAAGTAAGCAAAGGTGTCCAAACTCGCTCTCGTATTGCTTCTTTTTGTGAACATTACTCTTTTATTTCCTCTTTGGAACCAAAGCGTATAGATGAAGCACTAGAAGATCCAGATTGGGTGAATACGATGCATGAGGAGCTAAATAATTTCGCCCGAAATGATGTTTGGACAATGGTGGAAAGACCCAAGGAGCATAATGTTATTGGCACAAAATGGGTCTTTCGAAATAAACAAGATGAAAATGGAGTTGTGGTAAGAAATAAGGCAAGGTTAGTTGCTCAAGGATATACTCAAGTTGAGGGTTTAGATTATGATGAAACATTTGCACCCGTAGCAAGACTTGAGTCTATTCGTATTTTACTTGCTTTTGCATCATGCTTTGATATTAAATTATTTCAAATGGATGTTAAAAGTGCTTTCTTAAATGGCAAAATATCTGAACTTGTGTTTGTTGAACAACCTCCGGGTTTTGAAGATCCCAAAAATCCTAATCATGTGTATAAACTCTCAAAGGCGCTATATGGTTTAAAGCAAGCTCCTAGAGCATGGTATGAGCGCCTTCGAGATTTTCTACTCTCTAAGGGATTCAAAATCGGAAAGGTTGATACAACTTTGTTTACTAAAATTATTGATGGTGATTTCTTTGTTTGTCAAATTTATGTTGATGATATAATTTTTGGTTCCACTAATCAAGATTTTTGCAAAGAATTTGGTGATATGTTGTCTAGGGAGTTTGAGATGTCAATGATAGGAGAACTCAGTTTCTTCCTTGGACTTCAAATCAAACAACTCAATGATGGGATCTTCATAAGCCAATCCAAGTATGTGAAGGACTTACTCAAAAGATTTGGCATGGATGACGCAAAGCCCATCAAGACTCCCATGGCTACAAATGGACATCTTGATCTAAACGAAGGAGGTAAATCTGTTGATTTAAAGCTTTATAGGTCTATGATTGGTAGTTTGCTTTATCTTACCGCATCTAGGCCCGATATTATGTTTAGCGTTTGCATGTGTGCACGTTTTCAATCGGCTCCAAAAGAATGTCATTTAATGGCGGTCAAAAGAATATTAAGATATTTAAAGCATTCCTCAAGTATTGGCCTTTGGTATCCAAAAGGTGCTAAATTTGATTTGATTGGATATTCGGATTCGGATTATGCGGGTTGTAAAGTGGATAGAAAGAGCACCTCAGGGAGTTGTCAATTCTTAGGTAGATCCTTAGTGTCATGGTCTTCTAAGAAACAAAACTATGTTGCCCTTTCCACCGCCGAAGCCGAATATGTTTCTGCAGGTAGTTGTTGTGCACAATTGCTTTGGATGAGGCAAACATTGATGGACTATGGAATAACATTTGATAAAATGCCTCTTTTGTGTGATAATGATAGTGCAGTGAAAATAGCCAACAACCCTGTCCAACATTCAAGAACCAAGCATATAGATATCCGCCATCATTTTCTTAAAGATCATGTGTGCAAGGGAGATATTGAAATTAGCCACATTTGCACTGAAAATCAATTAGCAGATATCTTTACCAAACCTTTAGATGAAGGCCGCTTTTGCCTATTGAGGAATGAGTTAAATGTCATTGACTATTCAAATGTCGCTTGAACTCTTGTCACATGCACTTTGGGTCTTAGTTGCATTTTTGTCTATTTTAAGATGCTTTTACTCAAATTTTTGCTCCAAATGTGATATACTAGTAAAAATTACTTTCTTATATAGACATTAGTCTTTTCATTGCATAATAATCCTGAATGATACTTGGTTGAGTGCAAAAACTAAGGATTATTTGCAAAATCTTCAAATTCAACTCCTCTTTCCAGAAGTGTCAGGATAATCGGAACTTCCGGCCCTCCAGGCGCGGAACTTCCGTTTTCCGGAACTTCCGCTGTTGTGTTGCGGAACTTCCGATTTTCAGCTCCCTTCCGAAGCATCAGGATAATCGGAACGACCGGCCCTCCAGAGCGGAACTTCGATGTCGGAACTTCATTGTTGAAGTCTGGAACTTCCGCTTCCGTAGCCGAAGCATTTATTACTGCGGTCGCTCCGTTTCCTTATCTCTCTCCAGCCGCCGGCCATTCTCTCCCGACTGCTACTCTTCTCCAAAAACTCCACCAAAAGGCTTTGATCTTTTCTTCGGTTTCTCTTCAATCTTGACCAATCAATTTCTTCCCGTGGTTCAATCACTCCCTTGCTCAAGGTATTTCCAATTCCTTTCTTGGATTTTCACCTCTTATGAACCCTAGGTTAAGATTTTGGGGAAAATCAAATGTAGATGAAATCTGTGGTAGATTCTTGGGCAAACTAGTTTATTCAGTATTGTATGATGTTTATGCATCGATTCCATGGACTCAATCCATCAAAATACTAAAAATCAAAATTTTCATTGCCTAGAATCGGCTCAGGGATAATCGGAACTTCCGCCGTTGAAAGCGCGAACTTCCGCTTCATGTAGTTCCGGCGTTCAACCTGCGGAGCTTCCGATTGTCCTGACAGAAACTGAGATTTTCATTTTCCATTTGATTCAACCTTTGACACTTCATCCATTATTGTTCTTGAAGATGCCTAGGATGAAGGTCTCGTCGAAGAGCTATTCGGATCTTGCAGCATCTTCTTGAGAAATGAGGAAGAAAGTGAGGATCAAAGAGAGTCATCGAAAATTGAAATCGAAGAAAGTGCATCGGAAGAAGTGCGAATCGATGAGGAGTTAGGTGAACCGGAAGAAATAGAAATTGATCTTAAGTCACTCCACAGACGATTACACGCTTCTTGGATTAAAGATCAATATTCACTTCCTGGAAATTGTGATGATCCTCGATTTCATACCAAGTTTCAAAGACAAGTCTATGATCTTTTCTATGGACCAAACAAACCCTTTGCTGATCACAAGTACATTAATTGGTCCTACCTCAACGGGTTTGATAAATATGAGGGTACCTACATGCTCTTTCAGCGAGCTGGGATTCATAACTTTGTGGCAATAAAATGCAACTACAGTGATGAACTCATTCGACAGTTTTATGCCACAGTGTGCATTCCCCCTGATTTTCTCGGCTCACTTGGATGATGAGGGACGGTGAGATATTCTTGCTCAAAACGTGCTTTTGAGCGTGCATTGGATATCGAGTCGAGCAGATATGAGAAAATCTATGATGGAACAGTTCTCCCTCTTTCAGCTTGGACTGAATTCTATGACACTACACAGAGATTTATCCCCGGTAAGATAACCGAACTTCTTCCTATTTCCAGCTTAGTAAATAGGATCATTAATCATACCATGTTACCAAAGAGCGGGAATTATGATGCCATTAGTGGACATGTCTGGAATATATTGGAATGCATCATGCATGGAAGAAAGTTTGATGTAGTGGATGTCATCATAAGGGAGATAGCAGGAACAAAGAATGATCGAGTCAAACGGATAAACTTTGCACCTTATATTATGGCTTTGATCATTCGTCAGACTGGTTATAATGGAGTTACTCCTTCAGCATATAAAGCCTATAAACCAAGAGAAGGACCTCCAATTCCTGCAAATCTTGGTAGCTCTCCCAAAGAAGAACTGAAGCACTCTTTCTTCTTCTTCTGCTGCTTCTTCTTCTTCTTGCTCTGCTCCTCCACAAGGTCAAGCAACTATGGATCAAATTTATGCTACCTTGTTGGAAATGAAGGCGTCTCAGGAAACCTTTCAGGCGGCGACCACTTCCAGATTGGATGCTTTTGAGGCAGCCACCACTTCCAGGCTCGACGCCCACTGCTGCCAGATCTTGATGCGCTTTCGGCCAGTTCAGGAGCGATTTCCTCCACTGCTCGTTTTGGGCGGCGTCGCCTTCGCTCTCCTCCCCGGTGGTCCTCCTGCTGATCCTCCTGCGCTCCTCCGTTGATCTTCTGTTGTTCCTCGGTTGATCCTCCACAAGATCCTCTGCGGAGTGACCCTTTTGGCCCTTGATGACAAAGGGGGAGAGGAGTGTGTTAGTTGAGAGAGAGCTTTTGTGGTGTTTAAAGGGAAACTTATCTATTATACTATTGTAATATATTGTGTCATTATGACTATAGCTTGTAATGACTTTGTTTGACAACTTGATGCTTATGATGATATATTGTGTTATCTTATATTTTTGTTGTACTTGGATCTTTGATTAATGATGAATGACCATGTGATGTGAATGCTCTATCTTTATTGTCATTTGTTCTCTTCCAAGTAACAACGCTCTACAGAAACTCCGCCGAAATTTCCTGAAAATCCAAACATGTGCTTTACATTTTCTTCTACTCAATATGCACATGTTAAGGGGGAGCTTTCTGTTTCAAACCAACTATCTCTCACAACTTTATTGTGTTGTCATCAATTACCAAAAAGGGGGAGATTGAAAGCATCTAGGCCCCTAAAAATTGTATTTTGGTAATTAATGACATTATGTGAATATGGGACTAACATGTTTGTTGAAGTGATTACAAGGCATAGTCCCAAATGACAAAGTGAAACCAAGGAGCTGCATGTCAAAGAATGTTGAAAAGATGGAGTTGATCTCAAAGACAAGGTACAAATAGAATAGGACCCTTTGAATTTTACGGTCTTTGGAGTATGGAGGAAGACCTGATTATAGGATAAATATCGTACTATTAAGGGGGAGCTTGTCTAGTAGCTTGAAAGCATCTCATTATGCCTTTGGATCAACTTAGGATCATGCATGTTCTTTTGGTTTGGTTTAAAAAGAAAATTCTTTTTCTCAGAACACAATCGGAAGTTCCGGCATGTGAATCTGCGGAACTTCATTTGTCTGTTTGCTCGAAAAGATGCGGTTCGATTTTCCGAGAGCATCCATTTTGGGACTTAGCCGATTTCTCAAGCGCGGAAGTTCCGCAATGATCTGACGGAAGTTCCGATTAATCGGTTGCTCGAAATATGTGCGGTCGAATTTTTCGAGAGCATCCGTTTTGGGACTTAGCCAATTTCTCGAAGCGGAAGTTCCGCAAGGATCTGACGGAAGTTCGATTAATCGGTTGCTCGAAATATTTGTGGTCGGTTTTTCGAGAGCACCCTTTTTAGGGACTTAGCCGTTTTGCGAGTGCGGTAGTTCCATTGTAAAAGCGGATCTTAGATTAATCGGAAGAACCGAAATCTATTTGGCGGAAGTTCGCACATAAATCAACGGCTAGTTGAGCATTTAATGCTCACTTTGTAATGACCGTTCTGATGCACTCGATTGAAGGCGGAAGTTCCGCACTTTGTATTGCGAAGTTCCGATTTCCACGAGTTTTGCACGATTTTACGCATAACGGTTATATTTGGTTGTTGGGGTATAAATACACCCCACCACTCAAGGACGTGTTGTTGAGCATTTATTCAATTCATTTAAGCCTTGAGCACTCCTCTCACTCCTCATTTACTATCTTTGCACACTTTTGTGAGGTAGTGAGCAAGAACAAGAGCTTTGCATGATTAGTTGATCCTTTGGCTCTTGATTGCCGTCAAGTGAAAGATCAAGTTCTATTCTCTTGGTGCTTGTCGGCACCTAGACGACTTGGCGGAGGTTGCTCGGTGATCTCTTCAAGAAGCTTGTGAAGAGACCCGTTGCCGTTTGTGATTGGTCGGTGTTCACCAACTCCGGAGAGGAGGAAGAACAACCAAGTGATCGAGGGTAGGCTTAATTTGTAGAGCCGGCTTGAGTGGATCAAGCTTCCTCAACGTGGACTAGTGAAGATCGACAAATCTTCGACACCACGGGAAAAACCCCCTTGTCCTTGTGTGGTTAATTCTTGACTTTACTTATTGCACTTATTTTTGTAGCTCATAGATTGTGATAAATATCTTTGATTAGAGTATCTTGCTAATTTGGGTAATTTGATTAAGAAAATTTAGAAACCTCCTATTCACCCCCCCCCCCTCTAGTCGGTTATTCTTGATCCTACAGTTGGTCATTCTAAACCTTTTTGGTATTCAAAAGATTTTCAAAAGGCCAACCTAGCAAAAGTTATTTGATTTCGAAACTCTTCCAAAATACTATTTTGACCTAAGTTGTCACTTTCTAACACTTAAGTAAGTTTTGTCATTTGAGATAAAATTATTCACATAAATAAGTCCATAATGATATTCATGACTCATACATGCAAATGGATGCTTTAAATTCCAGCATATACTCAATTTAGCATTTTTGAAGAAGTTTCATTAAAATAAGGTCTTTGTGCGAAATAAAAGCTTAATTTATATAAAAAAACTATTTAACAATTGATTTTTAAGGGCTATATAAGTTGAAAATGCTATAAATATGTTTATGAGGTTGATTGTGTGAAACTTTGGAGTAAAATACAATATTTCCATCTTTTCTCCAAAATTCAGCACTGAATCTGCTGTCACGTTCTGTCTTAGCTAGTCTAACCAACTGCCCCATCGGCGGTCTGACCACTAGCCCTCTGGTCTGGCCGCCAAGTGCCCAATAGTCAGACCAGTCCATCGAGTGGAACTTCTTTTTTCTCCTGTCTGAATCGTTCTTCTCTCTACTCTTTCGGTCAGGCCTCTATTCCACCCGAAAACCTTCTCTTTCTCACCCCCCGGGCCACCTCTAACTTCTCCGGCACGGATCTCCATCTCCGGCCATCTTCTTTGCGTCCCGAAGTAATCAAATTGTTCCCCTCCTCCTTCTCCTTCCATTCCATAGGTGGGATTTGTTTTTCCCTTACTCATTCCTCAATCCCATAAAAACCTAGGTGGAGGTTGTTTTTCCAAAATACGACCTTTTATTCAACAAAATTGTCAAGGATTCTTATCTATTCATCTCCTCTATTCATCTAAGTCTGTAATCTCTCAAAGGACCAACCATTTGAAAATTATAGCCATACAATTTTGCTGAAATTCTTACTTTGACCAAAAATAACATATTCTTAGATATTGTGAGTTTAGCTATTTGAGCCGGATTTATTTGTGCATCTTCTCTTGAAATAGTATTTCTAACTCATACAAATCCATAAAATTGAAAAACTCCATAAAATTCAAATATGGATGCGTTTAGAGGGTTGATGCAACATCATTCCCTTTATGTGCCTACAGAGCGCCTTTTGCCTTATTTTTTAAAAGAAAATTCATTTCAGAAATTTTTTTAGGTAATCCAATGTTCTTTTCTGTAAAGTTTGAAACCATTTGGATTTTATTTTAAAATATTTTGACTTTTCTACTCGTGGAACAAAAATCACGTCTTAATTCGAAATTTGACATATCTTTTGAACGGAGACTCATTTTTCAAAACTTCTTCTTGGAAAAGCTTCCTAGGAGTCTAAATTTTATTTATGCAAAATTTCAAATCATTTATACTTGATTCTATTTTTTTAACTTTTTCTCTTTTGACCAACATGCTGAAAATTCAGATTTTTGCATGGTTTTGAGCTGATTTGTGATTTTTTATATCTCTCAATGGATTCATAATTGGAGGAACTTACTATAATAATATTTGATCCTCCATAGTTTAAATTTGTTGTCTATTTTTCTCAAATTTATGGAAGGTTGTTTGTCTAATTTTTCATCCATCTTTTAAAGCTCAATTGATATGTCAAAATATGAAAAACCTGAAACTTTTAGTTTTCTGAATATTTATGTTTTTTCGTATCTTCAAAATGATTGAGATTTTGGCGAGCCTCTTGAAACCAAACTTGTGAGTGTTTGCGTTTACTAGGTCCATGATTTATCTCACATTTGTTGGAGCAAGTGTATCTCAAGTTTTTTATACGCATAAAAGAGTTTTTCGACTTTGTCTATTTTCAAAAATTGGACATTGATCTTGCATATGTTCAAGTGGTTAAAAATCCGAGCTCAGAATCTTCATGAAAAATGGTTCATATATGTATTTTAAAACTTATTCATGCGAAAGGACGCTCACAATACCCTCGTATGCTCATTTTCGCAATTACAGAGATAATTTAAATGAAAATGTGTTTATTTTACAAAAATGATTTTAAAATGTTTTCAAATCTTGATTCTTGAGTCAAAACTCTCCAATCATGCTTATATTTCAGTTTGATAAGATTTAGAGTTGTGTAGAATCCCCATCGCTCAAATTTCTAAAAAAATCAAAAAAATTGAGTTTCTGTCAGGCGCAATCAGTCCGACCATTGTGTATCCCCGGTCTGACCTCTGTTGATTCTCGATCTAACCGCCCCTTGAATGCCAATCTGACCGATCGTTGTTGTTAACAAAAATAGATGGCATATTTGTCCTATTCTACTTCTTTCGGCCACCTTGTTTGCTTCCTTTGGTCAAATTGTTTATTGTTATTTTTGCAAACTACCCTCCAGTGTTTTCCTTTGTTACAAATGCAATGTTATTCTTCAAGTGGTAGCTTATTTTGATCATCTTTACATCGGCAATTGTTGTCTATGTTATTCCTTACCGAGCATACTTCTCTTAACCAAGCTCAAGCACTCTCCGTACTAGATTGGATTCTCTTTGACCCTCTTCTCTTTGGATGCTTTCTTTGAGGGTCTTTGCGAGATAATTTCAAGCACTTTGCAATTTCAAGTCTTGTAAATATGCGGTATCCACAAGTGATGTTTAAGGACTATCTTTCAAGTGTGATCTATATATAGATATTTTTGTGCTTAATGTCAAAGGGGGAATTTGATTGCAAATAATGGTGCAAATAATGGTCAAGTGAGAGAGTTTGAAGTCATCATGAATTTTGGATGGATATATTTCAAAGAGATGACAAAGAGGGATATATTTGTTGGATGGAGAAAGTTTTTGTGTGTCAAAGGAGTACAACCTTTGTGTAGAGGGGTTTCCTAGAAGGGGTTTTTCTTAGTGAAAATAAAAAATATTTTAGGCTTTGTTTAAAATGGGTAAACTATTATATGAGAAAACTAATTTGTAATTTGCCAAAAATGGTTTATGGATTTTTGCGAATGCATGTTTTTTTTATGAGCATGAGCTAAATAGTCTTATCCTTAAATTGTTGTATTATTTGGATCCAAAATATAGATTGAACTCCACCAAGAGTCAAACTTGAATATGTGCATTTAGTTTTATTCCATATATTTATATGCACACATTTAGAGGGAGATCACTCTATGTTTTGTGATTTCACTAGTATTGATCTCATTCTTACATCCACTTATATTAAGGATATCTACTTTGAAATGTATCCTTGAGTATATAAATCTTTTGCAATTGTATTGTCATCAATCACCAGAAAGATGAAGATTGAAGAATCAAGACCCGCTATTATGAGTTAATAGAGTATTTTGGTAATTAATGACAATCGTCATGCAGACTAATATTTTCATGAGTTGGTGAAACAGGTTGAGTCCCATGATGATAAAGATTTTGGGTGGTATAATGTGTTGATGCGCATCAAGACAAGATCCCAAAGTAAAGAAAATTATCATGTGTTGATGATATTCAAGTCAAGAACTTGGAGTAAAGAAAATTATCATGTGTTGATGATTATCAAGTTAAGATTCGAGATGAAAGATAGCATCATATGTTGATAAGCATCAAGACAAGATCCCGGGGTAAAGAAAATTATCATGTGTTGATGATATTCAAGATAAGATCCCAAAGTGAAGAAATCATCATGTGTTGATGATTATCAAGTCAAGAACCCGAATTTAGAGTGGAGATGTTAGTCATCAAGTGATCACTCCAAGATGAATGCTCAAGGTAAATGTATGAGTAGCATAGGCTAAGGATGTGTTCCTAGTATTTTACCGGTCTCGGTGTTTGGTTGAAAGACCAGATTGCTAGTATAAGTTGTCGTATTATTAAGATGAGTCTTGTCTAGAAGCATGAGTCTTATCATGTGTTGACAGCTAAATCTTGCTTGCTCTAGCTCTTCTAGGCATGATGCTATTATTTGCGAATGTGTTTTGCAAATAGTTAATAATCATGTATTAACTCTTTGTAGCATGAGACTTATAATTTACAAATGTGTTTTGTAAATGGTTGAAGTCTATGCACCTACTCCTTGTGGCATGATGCTATTATTTATGAATGCATTTTGTAAATAGTTGAACCTCACGCATTAACTATTTGTAGCATGAGACTATAGTTTGAAAATATGTTTTGTAAATGGTTGAAGTCCATGCACCTACTCATTGTGGAATGATACTAAAGTTTGCAAATACGCTTTGAAAATTGTTGAAAATCATGTATCATTCCTTGGCATGGTCTAAGATTGCATTATTGCTCTTTTCTTGGACTTAGGTCATGTGTTGGATATTTGGATTTGTGCTTCTTGATTTGTTCAAATGTGTTTGAGATCAATCAAACAGTTGAGTTGTTTAGCCCTCTAAATAAGCTTTCTATGGAGTCTAAGATCACTCAATTCCGACATCGGAGTCAAAAGTTATGACTGTTTTTTTGAGTGTTGCCTGTGCTAAAAATCAGACCCGAACTGACCGCAATGGTTATGCCAGACTGACTGGAACCCAGACCATTGAAGCGGTCAGCTTTTTCTAGGGAACTTCTTTTTTCTCTTGTGACCATCCGGATTGACCGCGGTTGGAAGTTCGAACTAACCGGACCTCCGAGTCATTGGTGTTGTTAGCTTTTACCAAGAAGGTTGTTTTTTGTGACTTGCTACTTAATTTGCTTTGTCGGACTGGCCGTCGTGTTATGAGCAGTCAGGCCGGATCCCTAGACCGACTAACACGGTCAGCTTTTTCCAGTAGTATATTTTCTTTGATTCAGAAATCTTTTGGGTCCAGTCAGACCAAGCCCTGTGAGGGTAGGCTGACCAAGAATTGTCTGTAATGGCTAGTTTTATAGCCATTACATTGTATGTCGGTCTGATTGATCGTTGGTTGGTGGTCAGACCGAGTTTCCCTATTTTTTTTTGTAGTTTCTCCTCCAACGGTTAGTTTTGGTGTGTAGACTATAAATACCCACCTTGGATGGTTGGGAGATAACTCTTGTCATCTCATTTCACCCTCTTAAGCTAGTGTGAGCTTTTCATATCAATTGTGTATGTGTTGCACCTTGTGAGCAAAAAGAGAGGTTATAGTTGCATGTGTTGCAACTAGAATTGGATTGAGTATTCAATTGTGCATGTGTTGCACTTGGCGAGAGTCAAGCAAGAGGCTTGGCTTATTACTCTTAGTGTTTGTCAACACCTAGATAGCGTGAAGGTATCGTGGTCCGGTGATCTTCTCAAGAAGCTTGTGAGAAGGCTCAACATGTCGTGAGTTGTTTGGTGCTCGCCATCTCCGGAGTGGTGTAAGAGCAACCCGAGTGGATCGAGGTGTTGGTTCAAATTGTGAACCGGTCCAATTTGTTTAGGCTTACCTCGAAGGTGTTGGCTTAATTCGTAGAGCCAGTCCAATTCATTTGGGCCTACCTCAACGTGAATTATGGGAGACCAGCAAGTCTCTGAACACTATAGTAAAACATCATTGTGCTATTGTGGTGTACTCTCTTGTTATTTACTTTGTGCAATTTACATTCCTATAATTAAATTGATTGCATGTCAAACTAGGATTACAAACCTTGACTTAGACTTAGGGTGTTAGTGCACTTAAGGGAAACTAGAATATTTAGGTTTTAATTGTGCAAAACGAAATTGACTTTCGCTTCCGCATTAGAAATCGGTTTTAGCCTGAGAGGTTTTTAGAAAAGATTATTCATCCCCTCTAGTCGGCCTCCTCGATCTTACACTTAGCAGGGGCCTGATGCGGAGACGGCGGAGGGGAGAGGAGAGGCTAGCGGTCTGAGGAGAAGGGGAAAGGGCGTGGGGGCGGTGGCGGCGTCTAAGTCAGCAAACCAAGAAGGAGAAGGGGAAAGGTCGGTAGAGGGGAGAGAAGCCGACGATGTGAGGAGAAGGGGAAAGTGCGGAGGGCGCGGTGGCGCCTAGGTCAGGCAGAGCGTCCAGGGCGAGGTTAGTTTCGGGGAGGAGATGGCGGAGGGTAGAGGAGAGGATTTGTTTAGATAAACTTTGATATGAGTTAATCTCTTCTTCAGGTTAACTGAGAATTTAAATTAAAATATATTACAATGGGAAGAGATTTATTTTAATCCGAACCCGACAAACCCTTAGTGAGCTTTATGAAAAAGAGGTGCAAAAACTTTATTACTCACTAGTCCAATGCTTGTGCTTTGCTACGGATTAAAAAAAAATCATATGTTGTTAACCGTCGTCGTGCTCAGTTTACAATGCAAGTGATCCGTCGGTAACCCGTTCTTTGAAAGATCAATTGAATCTTTGAGCTTCTTGCGCACCGGCTTGGTCAGTTGGGGGTGTGGCGGAAGTGGAGAGGAGGCTACGGGTGCCTAACTGTACTCACGGGAGGAACTGAGAAAGAACGAGATACAACGGTTCATATCTCACGAAGAAAGATGGATCTAACGGCTCACATCGTATGAAGGAGAACGAACCGTCATTAATTCTTTCTTTTAAGTAGTAGAGATACACGTAGTACACGAACTGCAAGATAGCGTCAAACCGGACTCGACCACATAGAAAAATGCCTTAAACTTTTTTATTATTTTTAACACCAAGACTGACACACAAACTTATTTATCTTTACGCCGGTTATACTAACATACCAGGAGACACAAGGTAGATCCCACCACTCAAATTCTAACAGCTCGCGCTCACGCGAACCCGCCGTTGACCCTGATGACCTGCCCGTTCACCCACGCCGCCGCGTCGCTGGCCAGGAACGCCACCACCGGCGCGACGTCCGTCGTCTCGGCGATGCGCCCCATCGACCGCTCCTCCACCGCCCGCAGGAACGCCTCGTCCTTCCCGGCCATGAACAGCTCCGTGCGCACAGGCCCCGGCGCCACCACGTTGGCAGTGACCCCCTTGGCCGCCACCTCCTTGGCCAGGATCCTCGTCATCGCCTCCACCGCGCCGTTGGTCGCCGTGTACACCGCGTACCCCGGCAGGAGTGTGCCCATGATGGACGACGAGAACGTCACGATGCGGCCGCCGCTATTGGGCGGGACGCGGTTCGCCGCCTCGCGGCACACCAGGAACGTCCCGCGCACGTTCACCGCGAACATGGCGTCGAAGTCCTCCACGGTGGTGTCGGCGAGCGTTGGGTACTTGGCGTTCAGGAGCCCCGCACAAGCGACCACAATGTGCGGCGGGGAGCCGAACACCTCCTCGGCGCGGTCGAAGAGCGCGCGCACGGCGGCCGGGTCGGACACGTCGGCCCGGGCCGCCACGGCGCGGAGGCCGCGCGAGCTGAGCTCCGCGGCGAGCGCGTCGGCCTTGGCGGAGTTGGACACGTAGTTGATCAAGATGCGCGCGCCGAGGGCGGCGAGGTGGGTGGACACCTCGCGGCCGATGCCGCGGGAGCCGCCCGTGACGAGCGCAACGCGGCCGTCGAGTGGGAGCGGCGCCCAGTTCCCCGCGCTTGATGCCGCTGCCATGGCTAGCTAGCTGCTTATCGTGAACTGTTGCCTTGTTACGTAACTACTTTCGTTTCGTGTGTCTTCTTGTGCCGTTTGTGCGCAAGTTACCGTGATATATAGAATGACATACCGAGTGCCGTTTGTGCGCAAGTTACCGTGATATATAGAATGACATACCGAGTGACCATCTGTCATACCGAGTGACATATAGAATGACATACCGAGTGACCACGACGCCCTGTCACACTCCAGGTTATCACGTTACCGTGATCTCTCCAAGCGATGACATATCTAGCGACGAGAAAGAAAAACGTGACAGATGGTTGTTTTATGAGAATATCAACAGCAATATCTTGTATCATTGTAGTATTAAGTTACATTACATGAAGAATGGTGCGGTGTGGTTTCAAGTTTGAACTTGCAACTAGCATAATTCCTTTCCTACTAGAGTTCCGAGGAACAAAAAACATGGCTATTTATTCAAGTTGAGCTGACCCTCAGCTGGGCCTCGCCCTCTGGTCTCCTAGTTCTAATTCTAATATCTTTTCTCCCCTTTTCCCAACACAATTCTAATCACCTAAATACGGAGTACAATACATAATTACATGCATATAAACATTCACAGTTCCTTCACTTTCAGTCATAATAGGCGATGTTGCTCGACATGACATATTGACATGAATGCCGGCGGTTGGTCCATCTCTGTACATATGTACTGTATTGTATGCTGTCAAGTGTCAAGACTAGAGTAGATGGATGCCAAACGTTGATCCTAACTCGGCCCAATAGACAAGTACTAATTTGGTTAATCCTCAAGCACCGGAACTATCGCGGATGACAATTCAATGTGTGACACACGAACTGCACCGACCAGTCGTTCCGGGAGCTCCTCGTATGTATTGCCCTGCCAGCAATATTCAGTTCAGCCAATGATTACATGTTGCACCAACGAAATGATTGAAATTTGAAACAAATACTTGGATGGCGAAAATGCCTACCTGGACAAGAAAAGCCATATCAACAACTAGTGTCGTGATCACGCCACACACGAGCCCCAAGACTCCATTTGCCACTGTAGACGAACCAATGTCCACATCTATCTGCACAGCTCCACCATATTGCACCGTAAAACATGCATTCAGTCAGTCCACGTTCTATTTCTTATCCAAAAGGAGGGAGAGTATAAGCCTCAGCAGATTTGTTTTTAGAAACACAGGGCAAACCCTGGTTCCAATTTTCATTATGAAAAAGGAAACCAAAAGAAAGTCACAGAAAAATTCTTGCAATCTTACTTCCAAATAATTTGCACCACGGATATAGGTGATGTCAACTGCTTTGCCTAACAGACAAGGTGTGCTGCCAACACTTTGACGGACAATCCATGAGCCCTGATATTCGAAATGACTTACTGTCAGGCACAAAGATTATAAACCTCCAGCAACTAATGAGAAGATTGAACTTATCCTTCCCTTTGTCCTACTAAATAGAGCATTTCTTCTTTACTTTTCACATCAGCCTCATAGAGCATTTCTAAAGCATGATGGACTGAGAGCACCTTACCTTAGGTACAGATGGGATCAGCTTGAACCTACTATTGCGGAATTCATCATCACCATCAACAAAGCGTTGCAGCAAGGAGTTCAGTATCAGTTTCTTCGTAACAAAGTAGAAAACCATACTGTAGTTAGTTGTGCCAGGAACCTGCAATAGCAAACTTACTTATATCAGCAACAAAGTATATAGGAAATGCAAGAAGAGTACGCAGTATCATCCATCATTGCTGGCTCACAACAACGTACAACAATGGTACAAGACATGTCAATCAAGTGCTACAACTTGAAATAAGGAGCATAATTGTGGGGTATATTTTCGACATGAATGTACTGTACAACCAAGAGATGAAAAAACATATATAATTTCAGCCAAAATAACAAACAAAATACAGCTTCTACTCACTTTGTTAAGTAATATTTGATAGAAATACTTACTTGTAGATTCATAGCCAATGCAAAAAGCCCCTTCTCAGCGGCAACCTACAATAGAAGCAAAAGGTTACCAAAAAAGAAAAGGATCAACCTAGCAGGTGATGGGCTTTTCACCACATCAAACATTTTTCATGATTAAACAACACAAGGCAGTTTTGTTCCATGTATAACCCTGACACTCAACAAGCAGAATATTACTAAATCCAAGGCAGTTTTATGTGCTAATCAACAAGGACTTGCACTAATAATCACACCAATAATTCAGTTTTACAGACATATGGGTGAGTTATCTTTTGTACAAATATTAAAAGAGGGTGCTATTTATTTCCTATATTACAAACTAGTTAATAATACCAGAACTCAAACATGAACTCACTTGAACTGCGCAGCCTTTTCTTCTAGCAACATGATCCATTCGTTTCGCATCTTTAAACCAGTCAACAGCAACAAGCTCCATAAGAGGCTTTCCCGCAGGAACCTATGAATAAATAATAAAAATCATAAACGAGAGGGCCTACAAAGCAGCCAAAATGATTCTACAGCACTCCTAGCAAGATGATGAGTGTGGTCTACTGCTGGGGAAGATCAAAACCTTGCTTTTATCATATATAAAATTCTTGCTTCGCACTCTGAAGTTATTCCCATCGGATATCCTCCAGCAATCACGACTGTCATCACGGTCATCTCGGCGTAAATTTCCAGAAAATCCAGACAAATCAATCTGATCTGAATCCTCCTCATCCAACCCTACAATTAATAAAGACAATAACATGTCATATGTCAACTAGTCTCGTTGTTGTACAAATAATCTCAAGGAAAATGGAATTACAATATATCTGACTGTTTAACTTTAACAACTGTATCATGCTCACCAGTTGATGGCTCAGTTTCAGGTAATTGAAAATCTTCATCTTCATCAGACTCCTCATCGGGCATTGTAGAATGCCTACTTTGATCCATTGGAAGGCTGGCTTCCACAGTATTATCTTGTGATTTTCTGCCTTTCTTAGAAGAAACAGATGGAGCCATGTTGGCCATAACAGGAATCCTAGGAAGCATTTGACTTTCATCACTTTGTGAAAACCACTCCCTGAGTCCTGTCAGCGGTGAAAAAAAGGCACAAGGTAAGTGATAGGGCACAGATCAACTACCCAGAATATGCCAAAACTCATGTCCCAATGAGAAGGTTTATGTCACACATGAACAGTAACAACCCGCATGATTTAATATTTAGGGATCTATCTATTAGGTGTTTGTATCTTATCTATTAATTATTATTAGATTGGAGTTTTTAAGTCTTAGGGACAAGTCAAGTCATCCCTATATAAGGGATATCATGTATCCATTATCAATCAAGCAATAAGATGAATTAGTCTAGTCTTTCAAGTCCCTCTCCCTAATCTAGATCCTATCTATCCCAGTAGACGCCGTCTCCTCTAAACGTTGTTCTACCTCAAGTCGCCGCCTTATGAACTAAGGTTCGTGACAGCTTAAAAATTGTAGGAATTCTACGGTCATGATTGGACCTAATAAGGAAATACGCTTGTAGATGATTTGCAGAAAGCAGGTTTTCTGAGTAAGGGGCTGGACAAGGTAAAAGGAGAAAATGTTACTCCAAACAACATCTCCAAAAGACAAGATACTACTAGCGATGTCAGTAAGGTAACATAATTTATAGCAAGCAGTCAAGCACCATCACTTCATTAACCAGGACAGAAACCTGTTAACTCATCTGACTTCACATGGACTTCCCACATACTTGCACTGGATCAACTCTGAGCCAGTTAAAATGACTGTCCTACCGTAAAAAAATGTTTGGATACTGCCCAAGCAAGCAACCTAAGACAATAAGGTCACATTCTAATCAAATCACGCACCCAGATTAATTACTCATCATAAACTATGCACCAGATAGAATAAACATTTTCTCTGATTAGTGATTACTATTTAGGAATTAGGACACAAAATCAATTGGACTATCTTGTAAACTGTTCAGAAGGTAATTGCAAAACCAACAGTTGTACCGGCAACACTGTTCAGCATATGAAGGAGGCAGTGCTGCTGAAATGAAGGTAAGTAACCAACCCCCCAACCCTTCAAATCTATCTGCATAAGATGCTGTACTTGTGTTCGGATTATTCCATTACGGGATTTTAGAGGAGAAATATTGAACCCACCACCTAAAATAAATACAAAAGAGAAAATAGGTTACCTGGTAGCGAAAGTACATTAACATAAATGCAAATGATGGCTAGTGAATTCATCAGGGAAATTTCATTACTCTCGATGTGTGCCCTCACAAATCCTGGTTGTGGACCACAGTTTGGGTGCTCTCTGGATTGAAACAACACAACTGCAAATGAAAATTACAAAATATAATCATCAATAAAAATCATGAAAGCAAATGACTACCCGTCCATGTGCATATGTAGGGTGCATGCGCACAAAACCCCAAGAATACCAACCATAACTTCCATCATCATTACGTCGCCAATATCGCACATAACAAAGATCACGAGGCCAAACAAACCTGGTAAAATATTCATGAAATCCATATTAGACTTTAATAATTAAATAAACGGCTAAAATTCACCAAAAGGAGATACGGTATAATGATGAAATATAATGAGTAATTCTAAAGCTTAAAGGCACAATATCAGACAAAAGTTGTATTAGCCCATGTTCCTGAGAACTACATTTGAATGAATTTACACCAAGAAATCAACATAATTAACCAAGATAATTATTTGTAGTTACCAGCTGCACAACAAAGTAAAATAGTGAAGATCAGCCAAGAATATAAGATAATTATATGTTTGTTTGTAAATCACAGAAAGAAGGTGTTTCATGGCTTCCAGATTTGCAACGAGTTCACACTTCTTGTGGAGCACAAAAGGAAAAGAGACGAATATTTCCAGCAAAAAGTAAAACATACATTGAGAACCAATCCAGTTGTAGCCTATGGTATAGTATTGCAGTGTGGCCATCTACCTCCTCCACTAGACTACCATACTGGAAGCTGCAGTCCCACCTTAAAGAACAAATTTTTTTTAAAAAAAACGGTAAGAATAATTTTATAAACAAAAAGGGAATGCATAATTGTGCAGTTGATTTATTAAAAAAAGAAAGCGTACTCAAAACGTATGGTGTCCATGCTCATCAAAAGCTGAAATATAGCCTCACAGGATGCCTCAACCACACCAACAGCCTTCATTGCTCTGCTACAGCTTCTTGCCTATGAGAAGTACACAAGCATCAAGCAACAAGGGAATGCGGCCAAAAAAAATTCAAAGTGCCTGCTCATACCTACAACAATCAACAACTTACAAGGTAATCAACATCTTGGAGCTCCTCAAAAATGTGGAGACCTGAAACCAAATTCAAATTAACACCACATCAAACGAGCAACCCAGTTACAGCAGAGAAACAGATTAAGGGACCAAAAAAGTTCTTGCCATTCTGGCATCTGACAAGGCGCCAGTGTCTTCTAGAGAAAACTTGGTCAGGGCTTCCCAGATTTGATATCCCCGTATCGTTTTCACGGGTCCAATCATACAATGATTCTGGAGGACCTATAAACAGCAGGAATAGAACAACTCTTCATTAAGCACTGGAACAAAAAGCATGTATGGAAGGAACAGACAAACCATGTCCAATGCCATTTCACAGACCATTCCCAATTGTTGTTCTCCGCAGAAATGATTGGTGATTGTCCTCCTCCTCTTCCTCTTCGTGACTGTACCTGCCAGAAGAAAATAGCAGAACATGTCATTTTGATAACAGATAGTAAAATTCTACCAGGTTATCATTGAGCAAATGAAACAAAGTTACACAAAAGAATCAGTAGATATAACTATGAGGTGTGTCGAGTATAAACAGTGTTCTAAAAATAGGTCTACTAGGCCGTATACTAGCCCGTATACAAGGAACGGGTGCCCTTCCCTGGTACCGCATAATGGTCAGTTAGGCCACCTAATCAGACCGATTAGGCCCTATAATCGCTATTAGGTGGGTGACCGAACGAATACTGCATACCGCTTTTTAGAACCTTGAGTATAAACAAACTTAAAGAATTCAAATATTTTTGACAACAGAGCTACAAAGAGTTTAAATATTCATTCTCTCTAAGAAGAAAATCACTAAGGCATTTTATATGGTTTCAAGACCATGTTCCCCTTCTTTCTTCAGCCTCGATCAGATCATATGTTTATAGTGTCAGAAACTACTGCAAGAACTAAATGGCAGAAGAGATGAGACATATAGTGGACCTAGTTTTTCTTATTCAAGACCATTTTTTTACCTGATTAATCTCACAATAGGATCTCAGAAGAGAATAGCATATAAACATACCATGAAAGTCCATAATGAAATTCCTCAACCCGCTAACAAACATTATTTTTTTTTAAAGAATCATCCCATCAATGCATGATGTTCTAGAAATACTAGCTGTCATCTGCCACAAGAAGATAGATGACAGATGCAGCCAAAGCATCATTAAATTGGTACAAGCAAAGTACTGCTAAATTGGCACTAAGAATTATCAAAACATATGTCCTCAGCAGAGCTAGATACCAATATATATTTTGGCTGTTGATAATGAAGGGTTCAACATGGAAGTATAACGTGTTAACAACAGAAACTAAGATAACATGTAAGTACAGCAGAAAAAACTAAGATAAGAGACTAAAATGGACAAGTGTTCAACACATAACGTACAAAAAAAATGCATAACTAGCAAAAGAAACATGGTAGTCTGCCACTTACTGACTTTCATGATCAGAGGAAGAATATTTCCTTCCATTTTCTAAGCCAGCCATTTGTTGCGATGAGCTAAAGGCTGTATTACCATCAGTTGGCACTACTCCTTGTTGCTGCATTAGTTCAGAAGAATCAATTTAGGTGCATTGGGGCATTATGCAATTAGATATATTAGTGTTAGGTTGTGGTTAAAAAATGGAACAAAAATTGCCTGTCATGGATTTTTTTCATGTGCTTATTTAGTGCTCCCTTATGTAGCAAAGAAGAGCTCAGTTGTTACTGAAACCAAGATACACGTGAGATTTAGGGTTTGCACATGTTGAACCTGATCAATGGCCATCTCAATTTTCTCCTTCCAAATTAGAGCCTCCTGGATGTTGAATGCCGCCATCTGCTACAAGTTACATAAAGGCAAGTGAAGTCAACACTTCAACTAAACATAGAGAAGGCTCGTAGGGTTATTATTGGTCTGCGTTGAAAATCTCAGCAGATTTGCCTTCCTTCTCTTTCTTTTTTTCCTAGTAAAGGGAGTTCCTCCATTTGAATAAATAATAAGACTATAAGAGAACGGCAAATAAAATAGTAAGGGAGTAATCTGGTGGCATTTGTAGACTAATTGTAATAATAGTAGGTTGAGAGCTTATACTGCACCATATGTGCAGTGCAGTACAAATAAAAAACAAAATGATGATTATGGTTATGGCTATGATGGGAGGAATGAAGGACGGAAGGAAGGAAGGGAGAGGCTTGAGAACCGCGATGCAGTGGTGCTTCTCCCGTTTGTCGTAGACGCATAAGATGTAAAGCATCTGTAGGAGAGGAAATGAGAGCAAAGAAAATCAATGGAATGCAATGCAAAGACCGTGCTGAGAGGAAGGAATTAAGAACATGGAAGAGAAGAGATACATACATGGCCGTGGTGCATCTTGAGGCACCTGTCCTCGACCCTGCAGTTACCGTCGATGTGGAGGGACTTAATGGGGAGCTTGGGCACCTTGTGCTGGGGTTTGCGCTTGTAGTAGGACAGCAGCTGGGTCTCCAACACGAAGTAGCGCATGTGGATGAAGGACCGCCCGATCTTGCGGCGACCATACCGGACCATCCAACCCTCATAGACCACCGACGACGAAGACAAAGACATCCCCGACACCCTCCCAAGAAAGCAATGCTGCAGACATAAAGAAGCCTTTGCATAGGTCAATACTGACATCAGTGAATCGAGATCACCTGAAACACTGATCTTGAACTAGTTCGTCATTCACTGTATACACCATTTACTTCACAATAAATTGATCTATACCAATAGCGTCCTCTTTCAGATTACCAAAATTGATCTATACCAACTAATTTGAGCATAATCTACTTCACAGTGTTGCACATTTCAACTAATACGAACAAAATTGGAGTGATCTATGACAAAAATTTGAACGCAACCAAATTGATATATAGTTCGATCCTCTAACAAGAAATTGATTTTAAACAGGGAACCATCCAACATGCACTTCGGGCAAGGAATCTCTACCTCGCAGTCCAGCCACCGCGGGAAGACGGCAGGGACGGCCGGGTGCCAACTTGCTTGGGGATGAGGACGGCCGGACGGCGCCTACGGGGACGGCGGGAGGGCGGCTTGACGACGTCGGGGCACCAGCGCAGCAGGAGGCGGCAGACGGCGGCAGGCCGAGGACGCGGACGAGGCGGACGGCGAGGATCCGAGACAGCGGCGGTGACGCAGACGGCGGAAGGCCCAGCCGCCCAGGACGAGACGGACGGCGGGGTCTTCCTGGCGCGGACGGCGGGGTCATCCAGATCTAGAGATCTGGAGGCGCAGAGGCGACGACGGGGGGCGGGCAGCGGCGGCGCGCCGGCGCGGCCGGGGTGAGGCACCGAGACGAGGAGAGGGCGGAGAGAGAGTGGGCAAGTCCAACCCGGAAAACGGCGGAGTAGCACACATGCCACTGCTACGATCCTTTTCTGAAAAAGCAGCTCTCGGGTAGTCAGCGGGACTGAACGGCTCCACGCTAAATAACTTTGTTGTTTGGTTGCTGATCTTTTAAGCTTTTTTGGAAGCTTGTTTGGTACGATTGTAATTTTTTAAAAATAGTTATAGGACTGAATGACTAACTTGCGATGATTTGATGTTTAATTATCTGACTTTTAAGTAGACTAATTGTAACGTTTGAGTTTAAAAATATCTAAAATACTCTCGATGCAAATGATATTTTGTTTGATATCGTTACAATTAACATCACTTTACGACAACTACCGTAATTAACGACAATTAACGGACAATAACTACCGCAATTAACGACAAACACAAAAATTAACAACAATTAACGTAATTGACTGTAATTAACAACAATTAACAATAAATAATTATTACATAAATAATAAAAAATAATAAATAACATAAATAATTCATTTGCGGCAGCAAATAAATAAATAAATAAATATAATTGAACACATAAAAATAATAATAAAAATTGGCGACGTCGATGGAGGGCGGCAGCTCGGTGGAGGAGAAGAGGAGGGCGGCGGTTCGAAGGAGGAGAAGGGCGAGAGGGCGCCTCTCGGGGAGGAGAAGGGGAGGACAGCGGCTCAGGGAGGAGGTGGGGCGGGGTGGCGCCGTTCGGGGGAGGTGGAGAAGGGGAGGGTGGTAGCCACTCTGGCACCGCACACGGGGAGGAGGAAGATGGGGGCAGGGCAAGGCAGCGGCGCGGGAAAGAGGACATCGAGGGCGGGGCGGCGGGGCGGGAGAGAGGAGGACAGGGGCGGGGCAACGACGCGGGAGAAAGGAGAAAGGAGGAGGATGCAGGCGGGGGCGCTGGGGTTAGGGTTCGGGAAAGGGGGTTGGTGGAGGGGGGGGGTTTGTGCGATGGCATAAAGTGGGTAAATACCTTTGAACTTTGAGGGTAAATGCGAAACAAGGGTCGAGGGAAGTTGCCCCGCGGTGGCTTCCAGCTTTCTCACGTTATACGAGGCTTCCGGCTTAGAGGAAACCGGTGTGAAAAGCCGAAGTCATCCCAGACATGGCTTTTAGGTAGTATAGCTGCAGCTTCTGAGATGTAAAATGTTTGAAATGCTCCTGAGGCAAATGATGGCCTGTTTGATACCGTTTAGCAATAATTAACGCAATTGACAACAACCACCACAATTAACGACAACTAACGTAATTGACCGCAATTAACGATAATTAATGCAATAGACCGCAGTTGAAGGCAATTAACGCAATAGACCACAGTTGAAGGCAATTAACGCAATAGATCGCAATTGAAGACAATTAATGCAATAGACCGTAATTAATGACAATTAACTATAAATAATTATTACAATAAACAGTTATTACATAAATAATTCATTTACAATTGAAAAAAAGAATAAACTAGGTGGCGGTTAGGGTTGGGGATGATGGCGTCGGGGGAGAAGACATAGACGGCAATGGTGGTGGCAGAGGAGGACGGCGGCGGATACGGCGGCGTTAGGGGAGTCGGGGGGAGGGTCAGGAGGGCGGTAGCGGCTCGGAGGACATGGAGGAGTTACCACAGTGTTTACTTGCAGTAAATACATCGCTAAGAATGGAATACTCCAGGTTGAATAGTATATCCACCTCTGCGAAATTGACTTATTGGTCCTTGATCTAAAATATGTGGAGACGCCTGCAGGTCTAAGATCTAATAGCACTAGTCAAAGCAATTATTAATTACTCTTTTAACTCTCTTGAAAAGAACTCATCTTAAAGGTGAAATACCTCACGAAGAGGTTCATCGTGATTCGTGAAGATGAAAAAGTCCCAACAACTTGATGTGCACATATTACAATGCTGAAAATATGGAACGAACAAAAATCTTTTGTTTGAGAAATGACAAAGATCCAGTTAACACTGATATACCACTAGCGCGCCACACAAGCACTTATAAAATGTATCTTCCACCAGAAGTTAGTGGAATGGTAGTCTCTTAGTGCCATGAAGGCACGACGTATATTGGCAATTAATCCATAAACGCCAAAACTAAGATAGGATATATTGTACTCTAGGGTGGTACAACTCTACTTTATAGTTCTGCAGAACATACTATTCGTTGTAACTTTAACCACCTAGAGATGGTTACAAAATATTAAGACCCTGAAAGGTTTTGATAAATCATATCCGAAAGGCATATGACTTTGCAACTAGTATTACCACCATGGGCGGCGCCAGGGGGGTGCCCCTGGTGCACGGGCAACCCCAAAAATAAATATCCAAAAAAAATATTATTTTTAATTAAGTATAAGCACTCAGTAGTTGGACACTTGGGTTGACTATTTCAACAATTCAGCTCACCAGGCCACCAACTAGAGCAAGTCGCCAGGCTGAGGTACTCGCATCCACACATTCCTAAGTCATTGTACAATTGATTACAGAGAGTACTATCCCAAAAGACTAGTTGTAGAAGCTAGTGAAGGCTTTTAGCATCTGTTCCGATGAAACGTTTCGGTTCTCGGCGCAGCCTTTTGTTCATGTCGTGGTGTCATCTTGGCTAGCTACAATCGCATGTGCGTATGGAGCAACTTCTATTTTCTCACATTCATATTATTATGCAAGTTATTTCCCAAATTGATAACTATAGTAATGACATACGAAAAAAATACTAATAGATAATTTCCTCTGTTCTTTTTTTTTCTTGACGTTTTTTTACTTCTAAAGGGCAAATTCCTGGTTTCATTGGGCGATGCGTAGTTTGAACAAGGGAAAACTTTTTCGATGAAATTTCGATTCTTCGCGAAAATCAGTTCTTGGACCCATCTGGTAAAATTTCCAACTGGCCAAAAAAATTCAGATTTGCTAGTTTTTTTTTACAAATATAAAGAAATTTTGTAACCATATGCAAACACAATAGTGCAAACACCCTTAGTCTTGAAGAGGTTGGTTTTGGGTTCGAACCTTAGTTATGCATTTTTTCTGTATTTTTTGTTTGAAGTTCACAAAAAAATCAAATTTTGATTCGAAAATTTCGGCCGAAATAAATCAGAAAATTATGGCAACCACCGGTAACCGGATTCGCTAGGCTCTGATTTTTTCCCCAACCGGTAGCTTTTTCCCTGAACTAATCGTACCCGGTATTGCTTTGTGTGTGCACCCCCAACACCAAATTTCTGGCTCCGCCACTGATTTCCGCATATCCTCTGCAAGGATAATATACTTGTGTTGCATAATAAAATAGTGATATTTGATAAGTTAAATATATTACTCTCGAATAGTGTTTATCCTAAACCTCCAGATGAGTAATATGATATTTGTATGTAAGACTCTACATTGTGATAATCCAGTAGATTTGATCATAATATTCTAGTCTATGTTCATTTTCAAAAAATGTATGAAGGATATTGAAACAACAAAACTTCAGCGGAAGTGGTTTTCTCCGTATATACTAAACATTAATCATCGTACAAAGAGCTTTTGAAAATCAACATTGATGCATGCATGGCCGGCAATGGGCTGTCTTATCAAACTGGGCTTTATTCGGGACTTAAGCCCATAGTATACACCGAAAAAAATCATGTAGATTGATAAGACTTAATCCCTACATATCTAACATCTAAAAGAGAGTATTTGAACCCGGATTAACGAGCCTACATGTGATGCTAACCAAGTGATGGGGGCTCCTCACATGCACACGGAACATATTAGGCTTTCTAGCCTGGTTTTGTAATGCCTTATGGTCCCGGGCTCCCGGCTTATCGCGTAAGCGAGCCTGTTACGAACTCGTTGTCTCCTTCCATAAGATAAGACAGTGTAAAACTTGCTCTACCAGAAAGATACTGGGCCAGTGGGCCTCCCTTAAAAAAATGATATTGGGCCATATGTATCACTAATTACGAGCTTCTAGGTCAGCACTGCACTGTCAACTCTTGGATAAGCTTACTTAGAGTGCCGATTTATACTACAAGTATACTGGACATGTTTGCATTAACTTGTAAGCTTACTTAGAGTGCCGATTTATACTACAAGTATACTGGACATGTTTGCATTAACTTGGCTAGCTGTAGTTTACTTCACTGTTATCGAACTGGTAAGCACTCCCTGAACGTAGTAATTCCTAACGATCGATGGCACCTCTGTTCATGTTTTCGTCATTGATTGGACCTACTCTAGATGGTCACTGTATATATCTTTGTTTCCCCTGAAATGAAAACTCAGGCAGATGGTCACTATTAAAATCGGAGCAGATTAAATGAAAACAAGGTGGCCGCCCACACGGGCAGATGGTCACTATGTATATCTATGACTACTAGAGTGCAATCGGAGTAGATACTGATAAATATAGCTCATTTTGTATTTTTAGTGTCAGATGTCTATTTTCCCATACCGTATTTGCTCTACGAGCATTCGGTCGGTCGAACATAAATTACTCACTCCGTTTACACCCCCTAATGACCATGTCCATGAAGGCATATGTACGGACAATGAGATGTACCACCTACGATTTAGAAGGCCTACACTAATCAGTGACCACTGCATTAACATACACGGCAGCAAAAATTGGAAAGAACAAGCTAGCTTATCTTGCACTTCATGTCTGCTTTACTTGACCATTGCATTAACAAACATGGCAGTAAATTTTAAATTTTGGATACTATTGGCCCCGTAGCATACAATAATTCAAAACGTAACCCCTTTAAGAATGAATTTCCAATTTTAACCCCCTGCCTCCACGTGTTGCGGTCGGGAACTGCAGCAGGGTGCTTGCTGCGGTCGGGTAACGCAGATGGTTCTTCTTCGCGCCTCGATATCGCAGACCGGACTTGTTGCGGTCCTGTCTCGTGGTAGCTTGTCGCTTCTTCTTGCCCGAAGGCAGGAGGTGGGCCCCTCCTGCTGCGCTCCCATGCCGCAGCATCTCGCCCTCCCGGCCACGCGCCGCTCGCACCACGGGCAGTTGCACCCACCGGCCCGGCTGCTTGTGTCCACGCCGGCGGCGCCCGGCCGCCCACGCGTAGGTCTTCTGCTGCGACCACGCCAACCAAGCACCACCGCCCGCTGGACACTTGCCGCTCGCTGCCGCACATCGGTTTCCACACAGCGCAATAAAATAAGGAGGTTCTCCTCCTCCCGTCCATTCGACGACGCGATAATTTTTCTCAGAAGCAGAGAGGAAAAGAAGGGAGCTGCGAAGCAGTATAAAGTTGCAATTCTCGCAGTTGTGGAAGTTATTCATCATGTTTTGTGCTCCAAGAAAAGGTAATTATTGTGCAATTCCTATAGTTTTACCAATGTAATTAGCATGTAATTAGCTTAATGATAGATTCTTATTGTAGCCAAGCAGTAGTTTTGGTTGTGTAGTCGGTGCATGTTTTTGCTAGACTTAGAAGAATTAGTGTTATTAGTATGGTAAATTTGTACTCAGTGTGGAACCTGTTGTAGCAAAGCCGAATGGTAGCTTCCAAATATTGAACAACTTGGAACCTGTTGTCAAAACGATTTAAATGGAAACAATTGCTTGTACACATAACAGTAGATTTCCTACATTTTTTGATAAAAATGTGGAGTACATTAAATAATGAAGGAATGACACGGTCTATGTGCACAGTGTCATGAACTTGAACATAAAATTAAAATATATTCAGAGATTATTAAACGTGTGATTGAAAGGTGCATGCTACGCGATAGAAATACAATCGAAAACATGTAGTCTGAAAAGATGGTGTAAAGTGAGACTGACAAAATTAGTAGAATAATTAAATTGAAAAAACCCACAAATATAATGAAAATAAAATTTAGGACAATTTGAAAGCTGTTGTCAGAACGATTTAAATGAAAACAATGGCTAGTACGTATAACAATAGATTTTCTATATTTTTTGAGGAAAATGTAGAGTATATTAAATTATGAACAAATTACACAGTGATCTGAACAGTGTCATGAACTTGAAAATAAAATTTTAAAATATTATGAGGTCGTTTAGCGTGTGATTCAAATGTGCATGACATGCGATAGAAATACAATTGAAAACATAGTCCGAAAAGATGGTGTACAATAGCTGTTGCTAGACGGTACGAGCATTGCTGTTAAGTGGTTACATATGCAAATGTGTTAGGTACTTCATAGCATAGATTCAAGATTTGTTCGTGTTCCGCGGGAACACTCTCGTACACGAAGGACATGAGCCTCTCGGAGCTAAGGCGGTGCGTGTTCGATCGCGCCACTGCAAGGATGGAGCTGCACATCGAGGCGATGTATGCCTCGGTGGTGGGTGGTGCAAGGGAGACCGTTTGGCAACTTATGAATGTGACAAGTTACGCTTCATGGGTCAATTACATGGATATTGTTTGCAACCCTGTTATTGTGATCTATACGCGGCCGATGGTATATGTTCAGTTCGTGAAGAGGACGGGGGATATCCGGCGTGGGTGGTTCCGGTGAGGCTACTGGTGAGGAGGAGCATGCGTTGGCCTCCGGTTTTGGAGGAGACACGTGCGAGGAAGTGGGAAATGGAGACATGAGGAGGCGGACCGACAATTTCAAGCCCAACGAAGGAGTGGAGAAATGGTGGACAACCCATATTGATTGCCATGAGTACCTAGTCGACCAGGTGGAAGAGGTGGAAAGCCAGGAGGAGGAGGACGTGGAAACAAACAGTTCCAAAAACGAGGAAGATGGAGAAGATGCTATGGGATGTGCAGTTGGTGGTCTTGTGACCACCGACAATGCTTACGTTCCCTCAAGATTGGACGATGTTGCAACGACATCTATGGTTTTGCCACCGCCAGAGGGGGCCTAGTGGAGGTTTAATGAAGACACCCTGCTCCTAGGACAACACTTCCCTAACAAGAGCAACACCAAGCATGTTATTGCTAGATACGCCGTCGACATTGGTCGGACGTATCGAGTGCAGAAGTCCGACCCCGACACCTACATCTTTAGGTGTTTTGATGAATCATGTGCTGGCAAGGTCCGGTTCACGGCCGCGGCCGTGGGCTTCCGGATAACTACGCTGAAGGACTACACATGCGAGCTTGATAAGCCGTTTCATAGGCACCGCAACATGACGTCCTCGTATGTTGCCAGCCTGATAAGCCACCTTGTCGCTGGAGATGTTTCTATTTCGCCAAAGCTTCTAATGACGGATGTTGCCAATATGGTGGGGTTCCAAGTCAGCCACAAGAAGGCATGGCGGGTGAAACGGAAGGTCGTGGAGCGAATGTTCGAGACATTTGAAGAGGATTACAACCTAGTCCCAAGAATGTTGTATCAAATCGCAGAATCAAATCCCAGGACATACATAAACAAGCTTGATCGTTTGCATCCGATGAAGGGCCCAATTATTTTATTCTTGACAGGGTCTTCTGGGCCTTCCATTAGGCAATCGAAGGGTTAAGCATTGTCGTCCCGTGCTGACGATGGACGACACCTTCCTATGTGGAAAGTACAAGGGTACCATCCTCACTGCAGTTGCAACCGATGCGAATGATCAGTTACTCCCTGTGGCCTTCGCAATTGTTGAGAGCGAGAACATCGATAGCTGACTGTGGTTCCTGTCCAATGTGAAGCAGGCAGTGGTCCAAGACCGCTCAGATGTATGTGTCATCTCGGACCGCAATGCTGGGTTGCTGTCCACATTGACCATGATGCAAAACGAAACGCAGCTGCCGTTCCAGTGGAACAATGTTAGGAGCCATTGGTGTATGAGACATCTCGTGACGAACTTTCACACAAGGTTTCAAAGTAAGGACCTGATGAAGATGTTCAAGAAGCTCTACATGCATAACCAAAGGCGGAAGTTTGATGCGGTGTGGAAACAACTCGATGAGGAAACTGGGAAGCATTTAAGGAACTCGGAGGACGCCGAGGCAGGGGCAGCGATAGGAGGGTCCACGAGAGTTAGAGAGTTCATGCAGTGGGTTAACTCGCATGCATCCGACTTAGAGAAATGGTATGTGTTGCATGACACCGGTGGTGCAAGGTACGAAATCATGACGAATAACATGTCCGAGGGGTACAACAGTGTCCTTAAGGGTGTCCAATCCATGCTGATCATTACGATTGTGGAGGAGAGCCGGAATCGTACCGTCGGATACCTCGTTAACAGAGCCCTAATGGCTAAGAAGCATCTAGAGGATGGTAAGCAATTCTCGGAAGTAATGTACGCATACATGGAGAAGAAGATCAACAAGACTCGTTCGCACATTGCTCGTACCATGGATGGCGTCAGGCAGAAGTTCGAGATCCGTCTCAGGGAGAAGTATGTCATGGGCCACGCTAGAGGGGATCGGAAGCAGGTCTACATGGTTGGTGATGAAGCGTCATGCACCTGCAACAAGCCGCAGCTTCTCTACAAACCATGCTCCCATGTGTACGTGGCGTGCGTGACGTGGCGCCAGGCCTCGGAGCATTACATCTTCGAGTACTACGACATCCACCACCTATATAGCACTTGGAGTGCCGAGTTCCATTCGTACGACATGGACATGTACTACAGGGAGCTCTGGCCGAGGCATGTGAAGTGGGTGCCAAACGATGCACTGAAGCATCTCGGCCGTGGAAGACGCCAGTCACGACACATCCAGAATGACTTGGAAGACAGCCAGCGCGGGCAACGGGTTCGCCGCCCTAGATGCATACTTTGCAAGGCAGTTGGGCACTCCATCAGCCGCTGCCCAAACAGACCCAGCACAAGTAGCACACTGTAGCGACCTAATGTTAGTTGCATTGTGTACGATTGTAATATTATGTTGTATAGGTTATATGTTAATGCATTATGGTCATATGTACTGTTATGTTGTACGGGTGTGTGTATGGTGTTAATCACGACCGTACTATGTTTACGTTTTAATTACATTCGAGAATGATACACACGACTTGATCTCCTGTCATATATTTCACTTTGTTTTTGTGTGTTGTACATCCTGGTTTCTCTACGCACTAATACGTTGTTTCACTCTTGGCAGGACATGGCGCAACCTCTAGTTGACGTCGTGTATAAGCTGCTCGACGCACGTTGGGATGGGCAACACTGATGCGTGATGTGGTTGTCTGACGTCGGCCCTCTGAGTTTGGTCTTTAGGTGCCCCAGAGAGAGCTGGCCTCTGGACGAGCGGTATGTCCTAAGACTGTGGGACACCGGTCTCCTGCCCATTGCCCCGCATGTTGGACCTACCGCACGCATTCATGTTTGACGCGGAACTTCTATCTGCGTTCATGGACCGTTGGAGACCGGCGACTCATACCTTCCACTTTCGGTGGGGGGAGATGATAGTAACTCTAAAGGATGTAGCTATGCTACAGGTCTACCACTGCATGATTTTCTAGTAGTGTCACCTCCCAGGTAGGTAGACTGGAAGGTGCGTATGGCTGACAGGTTCGGTCACCTGATCCCTGACAACATGTCGGGTGTGCCACATTCCTGGTTACGGCAGTACATGACCTGCCCCTTGAATGCGACTGTGGGGGAAGTGAAGACACACTTGGTCGCGTACCTTTTGTACTTATTCGGATGAGTCTTGTTTCGGATGACTCAGGGAGACTGCATGTAGCCTAGCTTCGTAGAGTCTTTGGCGTACGTATGGCCTAACGAGGTGCTACCGTACAGTTGGGGGTCCGCAGTGCTTTGCGCTACTTATCGAGGGTTGTGCGATGCCTGTCAGTGCGGCACGGGTGGGGAGCTAGGCCTCTTGGTATGCTACACCCTACTGCAGTTATGGTCGTGGGAGCAATTCCTAATTGGCCGACTATATTTCCGGAGCATCGTGCACCCTTACCAGTTTAGCACCGAACTTTACGGTAATAGCGAAGGCGACAACTCCGTCGATGGGGCCTACAATGGGTATGCGTTGGACATGTGGTACGCTAGGGTGGGCCAGGGAGAGATCGAGGCATGTGTACCCCGAGTTTCATAACCTGTTCAAGACTCTGCACGAGGACGAGGTCATCTGGTGGCTATGGACTGCACAGTTACTTGCAGACACGGCCCCTTACGGATTGTCCTTGTAGTGCACCCAGGACGAGACGCACTGGTTGACGACCTGCCACCTGGTCTTCTTCCACATGGTCGAACCGTATAACCCACAGCGGGTCATAAGACAGTTTGGCCTTTACCAGCAGGTGCTACCGATGCCGGGATGACCTCTCACAGTGAAGGTCCACGAGTATGTCGTTATTCGGTATCATCGCTTTTCCTATTAGCCGCATGTCCGACTATGGTTTTCTGACATCGAATTCAATTTTAGGCAAATGAGGAAAGGCCAGAAGAGTGACGACTGCAGACAGATACAACAGCCGTGGACAACGTTGTGGGCCGAGAGGGCGACAACGGACATGGTGCACGAGTTTGAGGCTATGACATTCAGACGTATGCTACATACTCGGGGTGGTACGTTATGTGCACCAGGTGCAGACTTATTGGGCCGGCACAACAGTGTCCAGTCGAGTTCATGCACGATGACGCTGTACTAGCAGGTCTCGACTGTCAACGGGCGGCACGCCACGACGAGATGGTAAAATATTATTCGAAATTTTTTTGTCCGGCAACACGTTTCTAACTTACCATCATTTTTGCAGTACTACCGCCTTGATCGTATCCAGCATGAGGGTACTGACGCCCTATGTCATGGGAACAATAACACCTTTGATCGCCTACTATGCTCGGTGCCCGCAATGATCGGCGATGCGAGGGCTGCCATGAGGACCATAACTTGTGGTCGCCACAACGACGTTCACGTACAACATCGCAGATACCGAGGGCACCCTCCACCCCCGCCGCCTTCGGCACCTCCCTTGGTACCTCCCTCCGCATGTCCGTCGCACTCTAAGAGTCGTCAGAGCTACGGTCGCTCAACCGCCACACGCCTCGGGCCACAGGTTGTTGTCGTTAGTATTTGTCCATGCACTCCTTTTGAATGTATCTGACATTACTGTTTGATCTTGCAACACTTTCCAGGAGACAACACCCAGCTTCAGCCATCGTCATCACGGAGGGAGGTGCAGGACATGACTTCCTCGCCGGGGCCAGGGCGAGCTGTTCCACTGTAGATAGCGACCCTGACTCGCTGCAGCACCGGGACGACGGGTTAGGGTCATTGGCACATGGTGTTCTATCGCACGTGCGAGAGCACAACCAGTGGTTCCACAAGACGTACCAAACGTATACCGTGCAACATTATAGTGCAGACTGGCTAGAAGGATCTTCGGCGACACAACCATATACTCATGTACGCTTTAACGTAGTTATAGTTATTTTCCTGTTGCACGAAACTAAGTACTAACTCGCCAAGTATCCTTCCCATAGGATGAGCACCACTGGGTCGACGGTATGCTCCAGCCTCAACCAGACAACCACACTGAGATCACCGCAGCAACGCCTCCCACACAACGCCCCTACTATGGCTTCCGAGATGTACGCCGCTCCATTGACAGGTTCACCTTCCGAGACGTACGGGGCAAGCGGCATGTACCATAAGTAATGCTATGTCCGTATAATGCATGTTATCTAATGTGATTGTGCATTGTGCCATTGTGATTTATGTAATGTCATTGTGCATTATAACATTGTGATTTATGTACCGAGCCAAAAATACCTGACGCAACGCTGCCACAAGATTCCTCCTCGGGGCTGTCGCCTCGCGGACGCGAATTTCCTTCAACCCAATTACAATTCAGCCGCTGGCTATATAAGGATGCTTTGGCTACCATTCACCTCACCTCACTCTAAATTTCTTCTTCTCCTTTCTTTCAGTCTTAAACGTGATGTCTTCAGTCTCATCTAACTTTAGAGTGAGCAAACAATTAGAATCGTTGCGGCAACACCTAGTTTGCCCTTGTTGCAGGGATCCGGTGAATGTGTTCACCTCGCATACGCCAACGAATCTATCCCGAGTGTTCATGAGGTGTTCAAATCTTACGGTAACTTATGCCTATGTATTTGTTAATGAATTCCACTCGAAACAACATGTTGTGTTTTTTTTTCACTTGAAGCTGTAGATCTTTTTCAGACCACAACTTGTCGGTTTTGGCAGTGGGCTGATGAAACAGTCCCAGTGGTTAGAGATATTGCAATGCAAATTGTTGCCTTGCTGGAAGACTCCCGTGGTGTTGCTACATTTCGTCCAGTGGATCGACCCTCTGATCCACCAATGCAAAATGACGAGAATAGATTTAAAAGACTGGATGAAAGGATTGAAAGATTTGAGAAAATGATTCAGAAATTAGTTAAGATAGTTAGTTTTGCAATCTTTCTTTTATTATTTCTTATTCTTGCCAAGTATAAGTTCAATTGTAATGAGATTGTAATGTCCACTCTTTATCTATGCATCGCAGTGCTTCATGAAAGACAATAAACCAGTAACATACATGTGCAACGTTGTTGTACTCCTCTGTATCGTGTATGCCTCTATCTAATTCCGTTTTGAATACTTTATGTGGGAATTTATGAAACCCTAACTTCCGAAACCTAAAATTCAAATTTTAGACACCTCAATCTTTAATGTTCGAGACAATTTCAGAGCACTTACTTTTCAGAACGAAAAGACAAGACTTTGCAGAGCAGGACATGACTTCTCTATGAAAACATGATGTGAGCACTCTCTGCAAAGTAAGACATGATAACACTCTGCCTCGCCTACTTTTCAAACTAAAAAGTCAGGACTCTGAAAAGTAGGACATGACTTCTCTCTGAAAGCAGGATGTGACCACTCTCTGCATAGTAAGATATGACAACACTCTGTCTCGTCTGCTTTTTAGACCGAAAAGAGAGGACTCTGCAAAACAGTATTTGATCATTCTCTGCACTAGTCTGGACCCTCTGTGTATTCTGCACTAGTCCAAGATCACGCTAGTGCACACAATATCAACATAGATGAATATTGATCCACACAAGACGATTAATAGAATAAACGACTAATTTGAATAGCAATGAATGGTTTTAACCTTATGGTCGAGTTTACATTTATTAAGACACGCAGGGCTGGCAATAAATAAAATAGCAACAACAGAACAAAGTTTAACTTCAGCGGAATCACATCAATTCACCACAGGCAACCGATTGGGATTAAGACCCTAATGATCAGCACCTTCGTAGAACTCCTCCTCAAATACAAACATGAGTATACAATCGTACTCGCAAGTCATACCATAGAATGCAATTTATAGATGATGGTTTATTCCAAAGGAATGGCTTCTGTGGTTAGTTTGCATAAGGCAACATTTGCAATTGGATATGAATAATAGATTGAACACAATATTTAAAACAAATAAACTATAATAATTAAACATTTGTTTTCATAAAGGATGCACAATCTATACAAGTTATTCACACAACCATATGACTTAGATCACACAGCCCTCCTCCCAAATGTTTTATGAAAATCTATCCATCGTGTGAAATCCCCGAGCATGTCCATGACCGCGGACGCGTCTATTCGAATAGATTGATTAAAACTCCGCAGTGGTTGTACACTTTGCCCACACGATGCAATCAACTGGATCAGAGACGATCACAACAAAACCTTTCAGAAACTTCATCCCAAGCGTTGACACTCCCGATGTGCCTTACCGCCGTCCAATCGATACACACAACGCTTGGCACGGCACAGACCGTTAGACAGGGAAGCAGCGAACCATCTCGCGATGTGAGAATCACACCTCCAGCCCATCACACAGCCTAACCTACAACACGGGTTGTCAATATCAAGACTCCATAACTTACTAAGTTAGTCCCGTCCCATACTAGGCATGTAGTCGTATAGTAAGGCCCAGTTCAATGCACACAAAGTTAAGTCCTTAATTGACCAAGGCAAGTTTTAATTGAATGTCACACAGACCAGTATTTCTATTCACACAGTTTTCACTATATCACATAGTATCCCCACTCGCCTTAATTTAAATCTTTTCTCACCCTGTTGGTTAAGTGTAACACATGCCATCAACGAGTAATAACACACATCACACACAGTTTTATCACATAGTTCCATAATCACTTAGTCAAGTTTATATTTGCAACTCACATGAGATGATGACTCGTAGCATGGCTAAGCAATCTACTCGTATCTAACCAACCCACGTCGGTGCTGCGATGATACCAACTAATAATGAACCAACCTAGGGTGACAAAAGATCATGGCATAATAATAGACAAGATGGATATAATAATTTGGATTAATAACTAAACCTAAAAGCATTTAAATAAATACTTAAAATAGAATGCAGTACATTGACACAAAATAGTTTTGAAAACTGAGTTCAACATGATCAAATGTATAACTTGCCTTGGAATAGGTCTCGGTACTAGTCTTGATCTTGGTGCACTTCTTCTTCTTCAAAAGTCCCCGAAGAATTAACATCGCAAATGAAATAAATAAATAAACAAAAGAGATGAAACAAACTCCAAAAATTAAATAAAAATCTTAAATAAATAGATCTCAAATTTAGATGAATTTAGAAATTTTAATGGGCTAAATCGGACTTCGGATGAAGAAGATATGAGCTTTGGAAGATCAAAACTCAAGAAAATATCATAAATTAGAATTTTCTGGAATTTCCTAATTATTTTTCTAAAGAAAAATCAGATTATGATGTCAGCATGACGTAAGCGAAGAAATTTCGGATTTAAAATAAATCCCGGGAAAATGCAACAGTGCTTGACATGTGGGGCCCACAGTCTATAGACCGGGTCTACTGACTCGGCTCACGGGTCCACGGGTGCACGGGTTCACAGAATAGTGAATCTGACAAAGGGACCCACACGACAGTGACTTGGCTCACGGCGAACCGAGTTCACCGAGCGACTGGAGCTGGGCGAGGTTGGACCGTGCCACGCGTGCGCACACATGGACGCTGACACGGCGCCACACACGTGACACGCAGACACGGGCACTGAGGTGGCTGCACACGTGCTATGGCACGTCGACGGGCGACGGCGGAGCTCGGGAACCAAGGGTCGACGGCGAACGGCTGCGGCTCGCCGGCAGTGGGTGGTACCAATGTGTAGTTGGGGCTACTGCGCACTCGCTGGTGCACTTATAGGTGGCTGAGGTGGCCGGCGGTGGCCGGCGGCGAGGATCGAGCGGAGAAGAGGCACGGCTGTTGTCGGCGACGAGCTCCGATGACGCTCCTGCAGCGGGGAAGGGCGCATGAGGTAGCCCGGGCAACGTCGATGAGGCAGCGGCGGCGCAATTCGAAAAACAAAAAGTTTCGACCGAAAACCTAAAACTACGATTGCGGCGGCGCTAGGGTTCTCGGGGCGATGAGGGCGCGGCTTTTGGTTGCGGAGGCGCCGACGAACCTCGGGAGCTATTTATAGGAGCTCGGACGCCCAGCATAAGGAATCCCCAAATCGAGTCCGTTTTGAATACGAAAACAAATTTAGAAATCCCAGAGATAGAATCCGATTGGAGATTTGATTCGGCTAGATTTGGATGTGGGGAAATAAGGGATAAGATCTGACGCGAAAACCCAGGGTGATTTAGTTGAGATTTAATTTTGTCGGACGAAGCTTCCAATGGCGGACGCGGCTCGGGCGCAAGGAAGACGGCGATGCGGAGACGACGACACGGTGGGAACCATGCGTCATTGGCGGAACGCGCGTGCGAGGAGGAGAGGAGAGGCTGACATGCGGGACTCGCATGTTAGTCGGAGGCGGGCGTGCGTGTGGCGGGCAAGAGGGCTGCAGAGTGATGGGCTGGCGGGAATAGGGTTGGGTTTCGGTCCGATTACTGTGCTTAGATTTTAAATTAGTTTTTCTTTTTAGAAAATATAAGAAATTCCAAAATAACAATTAGAAAATAGCAAATGAACTCAGAAAAATTCTAGAAAAATCTAGAAAATATATCCAAGCACATAGAATCCAAATAAAATAGTTTTGATAATTATTGATATTGGGATTAATCATATTAAATTGATTTGATGCTAAAGTCAATATTAAACTTTAATTAAAAATTCAAATAAAAACCAAATGTTGAATTTTCCAACTACCAACTAATAAAAGATTTTCAAATGCTTAGAAAATTGGGATGTTACAAACCTCTCCCCCTTAAAGGAATCTTGACCTCGAGATTCAGGCTAGCTAGAGAAAAGGCTAGGAAACTCGGCTTTCAGATCTTCTTCACGCTCCCACTGAGTGGTTGCTCCACTGAACTTTGCAAAAATGAACATCCTTGTTTCTAGTATGACGCTCCGCGACATTCAAAATCTTAACTAGCTGCTCTTTGTAAGTGATATCTTCTTTCAACTCAATTGCATCCAACGGAGTTTGTTCTTCTAGCACGCGAAGGCACTTCTTCAACTACGAGACATGAAAGAAGTTATGCACTCCTGCTAATGACTGTGGTAACTCCAACTGATAGGTAACTTCTCCATGACGTTCCAAAATCTTGAGCGGACTAACATACCTAGGGGCAAGCTTCCCTTTGGAATGAAACCTTTTGACACCTCACAAAGTTAAGTCCTTAATTAACCAAGGTAATACTTTCAATTTCTAACTAATATCACACATACCAATATTCCTATGCACACAGCTTCCACCATATCACACAATATCCACTACTTACCTCAGTCTAAATCTTTTCCCGCCCTGTTTGTTAAGGGCAACACATGCCATCAATGAGTAATAGCACACAGTGCATATAGTTTTATCCCATAGTTCTATAATCACTTAGTCAAGTTTATATTTGCAACTCACATGAAATGATGACTCGTAGCATGGCTAAGCAATCTACTAGTATCTAATCAACCCACGCTGGTGCTTCGATAATACCAACTAGCAATGAACCAACCTAGGGTGGCAAAATATTATGACATAACAATAGACAAGATGAATGTAACAAATTGGATTAATAACTAAATAAAAAAATCATTTAAATAAATACTTGAAATATAATGCAGTACATTGAAAGAGAATAGTTTTGAAAACTGAGCTCAACATGATCAAATATATAACTTGGCTTGGAATAGGTCTAGAAACTGGTCTTAATCTTGGTGCACTCCTTCTTCTTCAAAAGTCCCTGAAGAATTAACGTCTACTCGCAAACAAAATAAATAAGAAAAATAAGTAAATAACATAGATAAAAAACTCCAAAAATTAATTAAAAATCTAAGATAATAGAGCTTAAATTTAGATAAATTTAGGAATTTGAATGGGCTCAATCGGAGTTCGGATGAAGAAGATATGACATTTGGAAGATCAAAACCTAAAGAAATAACCTAAATTGGAATTTTTGGAATTATCCTAATTATTTTTCTACTGAAAAATCCGGATTATGACGTCAGCTCACATCAGTAAGGGAATTTCAGAATTAAAATAAATTCTGGAAAAAACCTACAGAGACTGGCATGTGGGCCCACGGTCCATGGACCGGGTCCACGAAGATGGGCTCCGGTCTACAGGTTCACGGGTCTACAGAACAGTGGATCTGACAAGTGGGATCAGCTGTCATAGGAACGAGTCACGATGGACTGGGTTTATACTGGATGGATCTAGGGTTTTGGGTGAACCGTCCACGCAAGCGTGCACGTGGACGCTGACACGGCGCCACGCACGCGACACATAAACACGAAAGATGATCTGGCCGCACACGTGCCACGACACGTCGAACCGACAGCGGCGCGGCTCTTGGCCCGATGTTCGACGGCGAACGGTGGTAGCTCGTCGGCGGTGAGTGGTTCCAGGAGGTAGAGGGTGACGCGGGGATCTCATAGCTGTGCTCACGGGTGCTCGAGGGTGGCTATGGCAACTGGAGGCGAGGTCGAAGCGGCGGAGTTGTTTCGGGCTCGTCAGGATCTGCCCTCTGGCAGTGCTCTGGCGGAACGAAGACGACCACGAGGTAGTGCAGCTTCGTGCGATGCCGACGGTGCAGACCACGAGGCTCAGGCGGCTCCGGTCGAGGTGGAATCGCTCGTCGGAGTTGCGGCGACGCAAATCCTTCTTCGATTTCTTTCGGCGGCTAAGGTTCGGATCCGACGCTGAGGCGGCTAGGGTTGAGGTGTGAACACCAAGGGCTACCTCTCTATTTGTACTCGGAGACTCGGGAGAGTTCGAGGTGGTTACGACGAGGAAGAATGGCTGCGGAAGCAAATCCCTAACGGATTCGGGAAGGAAGAACATGATTCGGTGGGGCCCGCTTGTTAGCGATAGAGGCTCAGTGTAAAGCACGTGGAAAAAGGCGATGCGCAGGCTGACGAGTGGGACCAGGTGCGGGCGTGCAGCTGAAGAGAGAGAGAGGACGCTGACATGCAGGGCCCGCATGTCAGTCGGAGGTAGGGCGTCACGACGGCAACCCGAGCCTCACAGTGCTGAGCGAGTGGGAATAGGGTTTGGGTTTCGGCCTAAGCACTGTTCTGAGATTCTAAATAGATTTTCTATTTTAGAAAATACAGAAAATCCAAATGGCAATTAGAAAATAGCAAATGAACTCAAAAAATTCTAGAAAAATCCAGAAAATATATCCAAGCACATAGAATCCAAATAAAATAATTTTGACAATTGTTGATGTTGGAATTAATCATATTAATTTTTTTTGATAAATAATTTTGATAATTGTTGATGTTGAAATTAATCATATTAAATTATTTTAATAGTAATAGTCCATATTAAGGTTTAATTAAAATTCAAATAAAATCTAAATGGTGAATTTTCCTACTACTAACTAATAAAATATTTTTAAAAGCTAAGAAAATTAGGATGTTACATTATCTTCTTGGAATTATATATTTGCATGATTTCTTGCGATAGCATTTTAATTAGCCAGCTGATGATGCTGTCGAAGATATGCATGGATTGATGCTAGCTTAAGATCGAGAACCCAACTTGAATGTCATTGCAGGTCTGCAGCAGCACGCAATACTCGTTGCTTCCTTTACAAATATTGCATGTCTGACACTCTCACTTATCCTAATCCCCGTTTGCAACGGAGTCGATCTTAAGTCAGAAGGCATGCAACGGGATCGTGGAAGATATGCATGGATCGATGCCAGCTTAAGGTCGAGAACCCTACCTGGATGTCATTGTAGGTCCGCAGCAGCACGCAATACTTGTTTGCTTCCATTACAAATATTGAATGTCTGACACTCACTTATCCTAATCCCCGTATGAAACGGAGTCGATAAGTCAGAAGGCATCGCCGTAGCTGTAGCATCAAGTATACTCAACCTAACATGCACGAACTTCAAGGTCATCGCCGCCTGCAACAATGTCAACCCGACTTATTCTATGGATGGATCATATGGATGGTTCGATCAGCCGATGCTCGGGTTGATTTCTAAACGTGCAAGTCGACTCCATCGTCTCCATCCCATCCGCGTCGTCGTCGTCGTCGTTTACTTGGCTCGCTCGTTCGCCTGGCACCGAAAACGGCGATCGCTTCGATCCCGTTGTTAACTTCAAGCAAGCTGTTCACGGTCAAATTAATCCTTGGGAGCAGTACACTACTACTGACCGTGTAATGTACTGCTGAAATCTTCGTCAGCTCGTGGAAGCTCCCATCCTCACTTGATCTAGCAACTTTAATTTCGTGGTTACTTAATCAGAAGATAATTAAATCCAGTCAAGTCTAAGCACAGGCTCATGCTCCATAAATGAAGATCTCGAAAGAAGCATGCACAGGCTGGTCTAGGCATTACATGTGGAGTACTCATCAGTAAGCATGCATGCAGTATAGCATCTGACCAACTTCTAATATATGTCTATGTTTGCCCTTGGCAGTACCATTTTGCTGATGCGTGTGTGGACAAGAAACACGATGGGAAATCCCAAGTTTGGTGAGAAAGGTGTTGTGAACTTTTTGATATTCACCACCTCAGTCACTTTGAAGATGAAAATTTTACGATTCAGGAAGCGTTCAACATGATTTTTGACATGAATGAAAACTTGTTCAACATCATATTTATCCTTGATAGGATATAACCATGCAAAATTATTGAAATCATCGACAAAGCTATCATAATGCCTAAACCCTCCTACATATTTTATAGCTGGTCCCCACACATCAGAATGCACAATCTCTAAAGGGACATAAGTTTTATTATTGGAATCTAAATATGGTAGTTGACGACTCTTGGCTATCTGACAAGCATTATAGATAGAGAAACTACTACTACTAAAGGAACAAGATAAATTATTTTGTTGAATGACATGTTGAACGACTGTAGAAGAAGGATACCTTAGATGATAGTGCCAATGATCTCAAGATGGCTTGGTGCTAAGCATGCCTGACTTGGACTGCTTTGATGCTATGGGATAAAGGCCACCTTCACATCTGCCTTTGAACATAGCTATCTTCGTGACACAATCCTCCACAAAGAAAAACTCAAGATGTAACTCAAAGAAAACATTGTTGTACTGGCAAGAGGATTCTAGTGACTTTAGGAACATGAAGGATGTGTTTAAGATTGAGATTTCTAACATGAGTGTGAATCAAAGAGTGACCAACATGATGGATTGACGAACATGAACGGTTCGTAATGTGAACTTGATCCTTGTCGATGTACCTCTCCTTCATTGCAAGTTTGTCCAAGTCGCTAGTTATGTGATCAGTTGCACCGGTGTCGTTGTACCAATTAGAGTCAATCTGGTACGACGGGGTAGAAGAGAAGGGTGCCACGTGGTTCTCCAATTAGTAGGAGTGACCGAACCGATGATAGCACTTTAGTGCTACGTGACCTGCCTTTCTACACACTTGACTAATCAGTCGATTAGATTTAAACATCGAATTGTTGTTGTTACCGCCATTCTGTGATGTGTTTGGAGCTGAGTTGTTCTTGTTGTGGTTACCGCTACCGCCATGTCCTCAGGACCCTTAATTCTGGCCGCGCCCCCTCTGTTGCTGTTGCGCGACACAAACTTAGCATTGTGATCATCAAGTTGCAGTGCGACATTGTGTTGATATAGGATTGCCGTAAAATCACGAGCCTTCTTCTTGCCACGGGAGTCACTCTTGTCGTCCTCCACCTCCGAGTCCACATCGCTCATGCTCACATCCTCTAGAGTTTCAAGGACCCGGCTGACAAACTTGCGATAGTTTGTCTTCTTGGATTTAGCATCCCTCGCTTGAGGATGCCTTTGTGACTCCTTCTCCTCTTTGCCCTTCAACTTGGGGCACCTAGAGCGAATGTGGTTTGGCTCACCACACTCGAAGCAAGTGATAGGTCCACCTCTCCTCCTACTTCTCACATTGTTGTAAGCTCTCGTGAATTTTGTGGATAGGAGGGCTAAATCATCTTCAGATAGTCTCTCAAGTTGCTCATCGCTCAAAGAATGCAAAGCAGACAAGGAAAAACCAGATGAGCTAACATCAAAAGAATCAGAATATCTACCCTTAGATTTGTCGATCACTAAAGCCATTGACTCTGTCGTGGGGAGACGCGAGATAAAATCAATCTCATGCGTCTTCAACCTCGAGTAAAGCTTATCCATGGTAAGCTCACTCATGACAGTGTTGTCATTGATGGCAGTGATCTTCATCCCCCAGACCTTCACATCAAGTGCACCCAACAGCTGGCGTGCATTTTCAGACTCAGTGAAAATAAGATCAACAGCGTGGAGATCATAAAGAATCTTGGAAAATCTTCCCCACAGCTCATCTAAAGATTCACCAGGCCTTTGCTCGATCTTAGAGTATGCTTTCTTAAGCTGGTTCTGTCTCACTTCCTTGACCGCAGTGGACCCCTCGTGATAATCACAAAGAGTCCGCCAGATCTCATGAGCAGACAACAAATGAGCAACACGCTCAAACTCAGATCGACTAAGACCTTGAATCAAAAAGTTCCGAGCCCTGCTGTTGTTCTCCACATCTGGAGTGATCAAATTGTCATCGGCTGGCACGACATAAGGGTTTTTCACCTTAAGCCAAATTGCGTGCCCTTGAGCCTCGATGTAGGCCTGCATTCGGGCCTTCCAATAAGCAAAATTAACTCCATCAAAAACATGTGGCCTGATTGAATATCTGTCAGTCTCCATGGCTCCAAAGACTGGTTAAGATCTATTGATAAGAGCTAACCGGCTCTGATACCACTTGTAGGACCGCAAAGGCGACTAGGGGGGGTGAATAGGCGCTTTCTCAAATTTCTCGCCTTAATCAAATTCAACACAAACTTTACTCCTTTAGCTATGAAAGCTAAGAAGATCAGTAAGCGCACCGAGAAAGCCTTGTGCTGAATTCGATAACCCCCTCAACCACAAAACACAAATGTGGAGACTTAAACTTAAAGGGTTGATCTGGGCACAGGCGGTCTGACCGGCTACCAAGGGCGGTCTGACCGGTTTGAAATCGGTTCGACCGGCCTTCAACTGGCGGTCTGAATGCTGGCGGTCGGACCGCCGTATAGAAATCGATCAGACCGATTTTGTCCAGTACTGAAAACAAAGCCCAAATCCAAAATGAAATTTGATCCAACTCTTGATTCAACCAATGAAACTTGACCAAATTTCGAGCACACCTCCCTAAGGATATTAGAGACCTATTTCTAGCGACGATCCTTCAGATCCACTTCGTAGAATTGATCTCTCAAGGTTTTACCAAAGAAGTGCACAAACCCTATAAATACGAAAAACTTTGATTCAAGACTTGCTTGTGGGGGTTGATGATCTAGATGATTCTAGGAGTATTCCCACACATCAAAGCAAGACAAAAAGGGTCAAGAGATCAAGCATAAATCCTTGAATCAAGGAAGCACCAAAATCATCCAAAAGAGATAAGAACACAAAGGGAGACAAATGATTACTCAAGCAAGCATCACAAGATTGATTGATCTCACAAGATGCTTACAAAGCCACTCCAACAAGGAGGGCAAGAGCTCAACAAGGAGCACACACAATTTCTCCCAAACCCTAACCTCTCCTCTCCTCTCCTAACCCTAGAAAAAGGAAGAGGGCTCAAGTGAAAGCTTCTAAGTGCTTGGGGGTTTTCCATCTCCCCCCTTTCTATTTATAGGAGAGGCCTAGGGTTACACATTTGGGACCCATACACACATAGGACCCACACACACACATAACTATTGAAGCAATCGCCTGCTTCACCACTTGTAGGTTGATCAGCGGCTCTCATCACGTCGCCAAGTCTCTCCTGTCCGAATCCCATCGGAAACTCCCAGAGACTCGCACCGACTTCCGCACCGCCTGATCCAACCAGCTGCACCGAACTGCCCGTTCGATCCATCTTGCCCATTCTGCACCATGCTTGAGTCACAGGACCTCACCCGGTATCCATGATCGTTCTGGACCTCAACTCTCCAAGCGTAGTCCCGATCCACCTCACCGTTGACGTCGTTGACCTGCAAGCCACCTGCACAGCAATAGACAAACAAACCGACTCTGGGAACAAGTTCTTCACAACTTGACCCACGTTAGTTCCACAAATGCAATATGCAACAATAAATCATTGACACTCATACAATAATCAACAAACAAAACACATCAATGCCAAGAAGACCAAGCTTCAAGTGATCGGCGGTCTGACCGCCCCACTCTACCGGTCCGACCGATTTCAGGCCGGTCGGACCGATTCCACAACGGCGGTCGGACCGCCCGAAAAGACTTAGCCAAATTTTCAGCTCGAAAATCCGAAACCTTCTGGAATTTTCAACTGAATAGAACTTTTGACTGGGAGCTCCAAAAATGATGTGACCACATCCAGGAGACTCCCCTCACTTGCCTACACAACCTATTTTTGGCATAGCTCCAAAAACCACTTTTCAATTTATCGGTCAGACCGGCCACCATGGCCGGTCGGACCTCTCCACGGGCGGTCTGACCACCCAACATCGCCGGTCAGACCGCCTGTGGTCTGACAGCCTTGAAGCAAAACCGAAAACGCGTGATTTTGTAAACCAACAAAGCCATTGCCAATTGACTCATCATTCTAAGATCGTGCACGTATCCTCACGATATCCACAGTTTTAAATACAAACCGTCTTTGTTATTCCAAGACATCACATACCGTTTGTATTTAAAACCGTCTATAATGATTCACAGACAGTTCTAGCCATTGCTACATATCATAGACGATTCTTATTAAAAACTGCCTGTGATGAGGCGTCTAGTATGACCTGTTTTGTAGTAGTGAAAAAAGTTTTAAAAATTCTGCATTTTAAACTTTTGCATTTTTTTGTTCCAATTTTGGGGTGTTACACAATCAACCATGAATCTATCACTTTTAGTTACCTCAATTATATTTTAGAAAATTAGTTCATCTATTTGCAATTTGATTAGTAGGCATTGGATACTCTATGGAAGTTTTGTGGAGCATGAGTAGGATTAGTGCGTACGGTAATAATGAGTTATAAATGCGCTTATGGTAATGGATTTGATAGTAATGTTGCTAGTGGTCTATATGTGGACTACATGGTAATTTGCAGGTTTGCACAACTCTATGTGGACTATATCCATGAAGTTTTGTTGGATTTTTTAAACATTGCATCACGTTGAAATAGGTAACGGGACGCCGGTTCCCCTAGACACAAAATTCACGTTCTATAATATAAAATAGCACACATGAACAATCTTACTTATAATATGTAATAAAGGGTCTTTTGGATTTTGGGGTGCGGAAATTTTACGGGAAATAGTCTAACTACGAGGAGATATTCCTGCATTTCAAACAGGACGGCGTGTGCAGCAAGTTGAATTGTCCAAAATTCGCGGGGACGAGTCTGACGATCTGGTAGGACTTATACGTGTGGCTAGAGGTGGCAAAAAAGCTTGGGGCTCGCGAGCCGGCTCGAGCTCGTTTTTTTTCGAGCCGAGCCGAGCCTTGTTTTTAGCTCGGAAAAAATACGAGCCGCGCTCGAGCCGCTCGTCGAGCCGGATGGCTCGGCCCAGTGCACATCCGGCCCACAAGCCAAAACATAAAACACCCGGCCCGGCCCAGTGCTCTCCCGTCTCCCCTCTCTCGTCCCCAGTCCGGACGGGCCGTCTCCCACTCTCCCCTCTCCCGTGACTCACACTCTCCCCTCTCCCGTGCTCTCCCACTCTCCCCTCTCCCCCGTGACCCGTCCCGACTCGGCGACGGCCGACGGCGACTCCCACCCGATCCCCCTCCCGGCTCCCGAGTTCTTCCCGACCTCCGGCTCCTCTCCCAGTCCCAGATCCCCTCCCGACGGCGCCGCGCGTCCACCCGACGCCGCCCGTTCACTCTCCTCTCCTATATCCCGCCGCGCGGTCCCCAGCTCTCCGCCCCGACGACGCCGCCTGACCACCTGACCCCGCCGCTCTCCATTCTCCACCCCGCTTGTGCCCCATCCGCCGACGGCCTCGTCCTCAGCCGAACCGACACCGACGACGCCCGACGTGCATGGATGGGGAACGGCATCAACGGAGCTTGGAGTCTCGTGCACTAGGGAAGAAATCGACCGATGTTGGGGGCATTGGGGCCTCGGCACCAACGGGTGGGCGTGGATCTGGTCGTCGCCTCAGCTGCCAGTCCCACTCCCAGGCCCAGCCGCCTCCTGACAGCGCCAAACCGTCGTCCTCGGTGAGTCTTGGTCATCCATGAGATATATGATTTGGAGCTTGGTCATTCCTTGCAACATCCAGTGGCAGATGGTATTGATTTGGATCCATCCATTACTATCATTGGCAAATGGCTATGATTGTCATTACTATCATTGCCAATGATAGTAATAGCATCCAGTGGCTAACATGACAAATATGATTTCTGACAGCACATGTTCTTGCTATCAAATATGATTTCTGACAGCACATTACTATCAAATATGATACGGAATGGATTGTTCGGTGTTGAAGCGGCATCCATATTTTGTTATTGTTGGATGGGGTCATGCTATCCTAGAATTGCAATATGTTCTTGAAAGGAGGTTGATACATCAAGTTAGTACTGCAGCACATGTTCTTGCTAAATTGCAATATGGAACATCAAGAATGGTTGTTCCATACCTTGTATTGTTGTTGTAGATAATTTATTTGTCTGAATTGTGAAAGGTCCATAGCTCGTACTCCTAGCCTGCAACATGGACATCTCCTCACTCTTGCTCCATTTCGTCTAAAGGGTATTTCCATACTCACAATCTGCTGCTGCTATCCTTAACTTGGATTTCTGACAGTGGTATTGCTCTTGCACAAGAATGCAGTAGAGATCCTTGAGGATATCTGCAACATGATGTATTTTGGTGAATGCTCTTCTCTAAGCTGACGAGCTGTGCTTTGGCTGCTCTCGAGAATACATGATATATTGTGTTAGCCACTTACAATTATGTTGTGTTAGCCATGACATATATGATTTGTCATGTTAGCCACTTACAGGTCACTTACAGATCCATTACTATCATTGGCAAATGGCAGTGTGCCTACTTACAATATCACTTACAGAAGTGCAACCATTATATGATTGTCATTCCCAAGAATAGTATATGATTGTCATGTATGGATGCTACTGTAATTACAATTGTCATGTTTGCTTAGCTAGTTTTTGTTTACATGTCTAATTATGGACTGTTAGAGGATCTTTTGTTCTGTGCACTATTAAATATTGGGTGTTAGTGTCCAAACTATGATGAATACTTGTATGGATTATGGACTATTATGTTTCTGTCTTTGTTTACGATGAATGTTTTTGTTTATGATGAATGGATTATGAATTTATGATGAATAGCTCACATAATCACATTCTGCCATTGTTTTTGGGCTTGGTAAGACACTGGCTCGAACGAGCTTTTCGAGCCAGCTCGAGCTTTTTTTGAGCCAAGCCGAGCCTTCATTCGAGCTCGTTTTCCAAACAAGCCGAGCCATAGTTTAAACCGAGCCACAACGAGCCGAGCCGAGCCTAGCTCGTTTCCAGCCCTACGTGTGGCCATGGGAGCGCGGGTCTCCTTGTCGAGGCGCTCGACGGTCTCGCCCCGGGCACGGGCAGCATGCATGCCGACGACGGCAAGTAGCAGGTAGGAGGTGGCGGCGTCGCCGCCGATGAGCAGGGAGGCGTCCCGATCGACACGATGGTCGCGTAAAACACGGGAGGCGGCGCGAGGCAAGTTAAAAAAGCTCGCGGACCGTGAGCACTCTCCATGTCACTCTCGTCTGCGGCTGCGTGCACTGCTCGGCTCGTTATGTTTCCAGTCTGCAGAGAGTTGGGCTGAGCCTTATGTATAACACGTCGTATTTAGAAACAAACTATTGGTGATGGTCATTCATTCATCCCAATCCCACCACCTCCTCCTCCTCTAATTGACACGTCAGCACCACCGACATGTGGGTTGTGCGTGTCATGTTCCATGCCCCTGATAGAATATGCGGTTGTTACGTTGGTTAGTATATTTAGATTATATCTATTCTTAACCAACTGTGTATCTTGTAAACCTAATCTATTTGTAACCTATTCTGTTTGTCTATATAAAGTAATGATGCCACACCGTGCTTGGTGCGAGCGCATCTTCTCAAACCAATCTACTCTATTGTTTTACATGGTATACGTTATGGCCTGGATTATGATGACACTTTTAGTCCAGTTGTGAAACCGATTACCATTCGTTTGCTTCTCTCGTTGGCAGTTAATCGTGGCTGGTTTCTGCGGCAATTGGATGTTCAGAATGCCTTTCTTAATGGCGTGTTAGAAGAGGAGGTTTATATGCGCCAACCCCCTGGGTTTGAAGACCCTGCTCGGCCACAGCATCTCTGTCGGCTTGTTAAAGCGCTTTATGGTCTGAAGCAGGCTCCTCGGGCTTGGCATGCTCGCCTTGCATCTGTTCTTGCTACTCATGGTTTTCAGTCCTCCTCTGCTGATTCATCCTTGTTCATGTTCTGTCGGCTGGACGTGACCATTTATCTGCTCGTTTATGTTGACGACATTATTGTCATCAGTTCCTCTTCCACTGCTATCGATCGGCTGGTTCTTGGTCTTCGTGATCAATTTGCTGTCAAAGACCTGGGAGTTTTGCACTATTTTCTTGGTATTGAGGTCGCTAAGTATCAGACAGGACTCAATCTCACTCAATGCAAATATGCCCTTGATCTTCTACGTCGTGCCGGTATGCTCAAGTGTAAGCCGGCCCTTACTCCCATGGCATCTGCTGACAAGCTGTCCCGTGCTGATGGTGTTCCTCTCAGTTCTGATGAGGCTACTACTTATCGTAGTATTGTTGGTGGTCTACAGTATTATACTTTGACTCGTCCGGATTTGTCATTTGTTGTCAACAAGGTTTGCCAATACCTTCATTCTCCTCATGATGTACACTGGGCTGCTATTAAGCGTATCCTTCGCTACGTTAAGTGCACTCTTACTCATGGCCTTCGTATCCTGCCGTCGCCCTCTAGCTCCTTGTCGGCCTATTCTGATGCTGATTGGGCTGGGAATGTTGATGACAGGCGATCAACTGGGGGTCATGCCATCTTTTATGGCTCAAACTTAATCGCCTGGAGTGCAAAGAAGCAAGCTACTGTCTCTCGCTCGAGTACGGAGTCTGAATATAAAGCTATTGCCAATGCTACTGCAGAACTTATATGGGTTGAAGCGTTGATGCAAGAACTTGGTATTCGGCAAGACTCACCTCCTACACTGTGGTGTGATAATATTGGTGCTACGTTCTTGTCATCCAATCCAGTTTTTCATGCCCGTACCAAACATATTGAAGTTGACTATCACTTTGTGCGAGAACGTGTTGCCCAGAAGCTGCTTCACGTCAGGTTTATCTCTTCCAAGAATCAGCTCGCGGATATCTTCACCAAACCGTTGCCGCTTCCTTTGTTGCAGGCGTGTAAACGCAACCTCAACATGCTGTCGATAGTTGAGATTGAGGGAGGCTGATAGAATATGCGGTTGTTACGTTGGTTAGTATATTTAGATTATATCTATTCTTAACCAACTGTGTATCTTGTAAACCTAATCTATTTGTAACCTATTCTGTTTGTCTATATAAAGTAATGATGCCACACCGTGCTTGGTGCGAGCGCATCTTCTCAACCCAATCTACTCTATTGTTTTACAGCCCCTACTCCCCATTCCACCTTCCTAAAAAATCTCTAACAAAAAAAAAGGAAGATGAATCTATCAACAAACAAATACAACCTCCCTAAAAATTCTCTAACAAGAAAAAACAGCAAAGCTCTACTAGGCGCGTAGCGGAGTTGAGAGGCGTGACGCGGCCGACAGACCGATGTTGATGATGTCGACTCAACTTGTGGGGTAGTATGAGTGCGAGCACTCGGCTAGTCACATGGAAATCATGCTAGTAGATTTTTTTTTTACTTCAAAATACTTATAGAATTATATTTTTTATATAATTTTTCTTAACATAAAGGTAAGTGTTGCAGACTGCCTCGTCGATGTCCAAACAACGTCTGCTTGGAACAAAGGAGTGGCTATCTTTAATTAGGCTGCCAATGTCAATGGGCCTAATCTTACACTCGTTCCTATGGTCCTATCCAATGCCATAGCCACGAAGCCCTTGAACGACCACACGGACATATGAGCTAACCTTCTAAGAAGATGGCGCTAACTAGCTAGGTAGCTAGCTAGAACTAGAAGAGCAGCATCCAAATTAAGAACAAAGGGGAAAAAAATAGTGAAAGAACACAAGTGGTAATCTCTTCATTACTACTTGTTTGATTTAGTCTAAGTCAACAAGCTCCATTAATTACTCTAGCTTTTTAAACCCTCCACTTGTTCTCCTACATAATTAAGTTGGCTAGTTGGAGTACTTCATACCACCAATGCAACGTGCTAACAGGATAATATATCAATCAATGCATGGCCTCAAGCACTATAAATACCCATGCAATCTTAGGCATAGCACTCATCTCATCGTACGCTCTAGCTAGTAATAAGCTCACAAAAATGGCAGGCACTAAACTTGCGGCTCTTGGGTTCATTGTCCTCTTGAGCATTGGATTAGTCAATGCCGCAAGGGTGGCTAGATACTCGAGTGCTGATGGAACTGGCACGGGAGGAGGAGGAGGTGGTGGGTATGTGAATGGTGGCGGCTCCGGGGCCGGGAGCGGCGCCGGGGCCGGTCAGAGCGGTGCAAATGGTGCCCATGCAAGTGGTGGAGGCGGAGGCGGTGGCGGTGGCAGTAGCCAATACGGTGGAGCCGGATATGGTAGCGGATCAGGCTCGGGCTCAGGCTCTAGTAGCCAAGGAGCATATCCTGGTTTTGGTGGATCTTCTAGCGCCGGCGGTAATGGCGGCGGTGGTGGTGGAGGACAAGCTGGAGGTTATTATGGATCTAGCGGCCGTGGGTATGGTAGTGGTACTGGCTCCGGCTCTAGCTCGGCTAATAACTACCGGTATGGACCAAGTGCAAATGCAAATGCTAATGGCAATGGTGGTGGCAAAGGCTACGGTCAAAATGGTGGGAGCGGTGGTGGCCAAGGTGGTGGATCTGGGTATGGTGATGCACAACCCTAAAATTTCCACTGATTCAAAGATGGAGCCCAACCTATGTGTTTCACGTTGATGTCGTACAATTTTTTTTCCTTTATTTTGTTCCGTTTTCATTAGTTGGATGCAAATAAAGGGCCCCATGTTGTAGTAAATGTAATGATGCATTGTGCCACTAATGAGGCCATAGACTATCACTGTGGTCGTTTAGTGTGTAATATGCTAATTGGTTATTATATGGAAAAAGTCTATTTTGATATCCTTGAACTCTTCTGATAGTACGGTAATCAATGTTGAACTATAAAATTGGATACCTTACCCCTCCAACTATCAAAATTATTCACTTTACTCCTCTAATTAGAGTGGTTTTGTCTGATGTGGCGCTTACATTGCACCAGAACTGGCAGCTTTGAATTGACTTGACGCTACGTTGGTAAGGATTGCCGATGTCTCGTCCATGTGGTTGCGCCGTTTTTTTTCTTAGAGGATGGCACGTCCCTCACGACAGCCATGCCACCGTCGCTGCGCGGGGCCTCCAGCCGCGCCAGTACGCGGTGCTGGCGCTCACCTTTGTCGCGTACGCCGCGTTCCACCCCTCCCGCAAGCCGCCCGGCACCGTCAAAGATGTCCTCTCTGTGAATTGGGCGCCCTTCTCTGGCCCCGTGAGGCGTCGCCGGCGATGAGCATGGAGGCGTCCCGATCGACACGATGGTCGCGTAAAACACGGGAGGCGGCGCGAGGCAAGTTAAAGAAGCTCGCGGACCGTGAGCACTCTCCATGTCACTCTCGTCTGCGGCTGCGTGCACTGCTCGGCTCGTTATGTTTCCAGCCTGCAGAGAGTTGGGCTGAGCCTTATGTATAACACGTCGTATTTTTAGCCTGCAGGCTGTCACACAGGAACTAGCCCCATGGGTGCAATTGGCAAAGAATGTAAAGAGCGTTTTGAGTCTGTGTTAGTACCACAGCAAGTAAAACGCTGTAGAAACATTGCAGGTTTATGGTAGAGAAATGCTGTATCAATTCACTGTTTCTTTTGTATTATAACGCTCGATCTACTCCGTTTATTTTGGATTGCACTGTGAATATATTTTCGATTGTATTGTGAAGATAATACCCTAATACATGTTAGGTTAGATCCATTTCCCTGGCAGGAACGAGGACGCGCATACTGTGTGTTAGACCAACCGAGTCGATTATGCCTTCATTAATCAACCGGCAACAAGTTGCATATAAACAACTGGAGGTTGCTAGAGCGCTAGCCCACGGTACACCGTTAGAAGGGTAAAATATACAGAAACTCTACGGCTCTAGCATACATACCAGAGGACAGAGACAGTCAGAGATCGCAGGCAGTAATGCTGGCAAGTAGAGCAGTAGTACAGTACCTAAGTACGGAGTAATCAATCAGTATATAAAAGGAGAAATTAAAAAATCTGATTCGCCAAAGATACAGTACTTCACATTGCAGAGTTAGGTTGCTTACAGTCTTGCAGATCTCGCCAATTAGTAGCTGCCTCGCTGGTCCGCCGATCCCAGTCTCCGCGTGCATCGGGCTCTGAATCTGCAAATATGTCGAAGTCTATGACGAAAACATCGAGGTCCCCTCTGCAATGTCAACTACCTAGGATTGTGCTGTTGGTGAGTGGCTGCGTGTACGTTGATTTTGATACTCGCATGCAATTAAGAGAATCCGGGTCGTCGTTTACTTCGCTATTATCGAGCGTGGTAGTTGATCATCGTTTCGTCTGTTTAATTGTCGGTTTCACCAACGATCAAGCTCTTTTGGTATCGCGGCCGGCCTCACCGATTGTTCATGCAGAGCGAAATGCAGAGTTTTTGTCTCATTTAGTGTGATTTTGAATTAAAATAGTATAAATAGTTGTCTCTTTTAAGCGAATTGATAAAAATAATTTTTTTACCATAATCAAAATGCACAGCATAAGATCTGCCACGCCACCTCCGCGCTAAATGAGAAAAAAAATCCCAAATGCACGCATGTACAAATCGAAAGGGCAAACTCTTTAGTGGAAGCTCCAATCAAGACCCTGATTGATCCTATTCACACAATAGCCACCTCAACTCATCGCTATGAGGAAAGATCAAGCCATATTAAGTCGTGCGTACTGATCACACCCTAAGAACTTTGGTAACTGAAAACGTTCATACTTTTCTTTCATATTTAGAAAGAACCTATTGGTGATGGTCATTTATTCATCCCAATCCCACCCCTCCTCCTCCTCTAATTGACACGTCAGCACCAACATGTGGGTCGTGGTGTCATGTTCCATGCCCCAACTCCCCCTTCCACCTTCCTAAAAAAATCTCTAACAAAAAAAAAGGGAAAATGAATATATCAACAAACAAATACAACCTCCCTAAAAATTCTCTAACAAGAAAAAAATAGCAAAGTTCTACTAGGCGCGTAGCGGAGCGACATGTGGGGTAGTATGCACCAAGTGAGAGTACACTGCTAGTTATATGGAAATGATACTGCTAGATTTTTTTAAACTTCAAAATACTTATAGAATTAAATTTTTTTATATAATTTTTCTTAACATAAAGGTAAGTGTTGCAGACTGCCTCGTCGATGTCCAAACAACGTCTGTTTGGAACAAAGGAGCAGCTATCTTTAATTAGGCTGCCAATGTCAATGGGCCTAATCTTACACTCGTTCCTATGGTCCTATCCAATGCCATAGCCACGAAGCCCTTGAACGACCACATGGACCTATGAGCTAACCTTCTAAGAAGATGGCGCCAACTAGCTAGCTAGAACTAGAAGAGCAGCATCCAAATTAAGAACAAAGTAAAAAAATAGTGAAAAAACACAAGTGGTAATCTCTTCATTACTACTTGTTTGATTTAGTCTAAGTCAACGAGCTCCATTAATTACTCTAGCTTTTTAAACCCTCCACTTGTTCTCCTACATAATTAAGTTGGCTAGTTGGAGTACTTCATACCACCAATGCAACGTGCTAACAGGATAATATATCAATCATAGCATGGCCTCAAGCACTATAAATACCCATGCAATCTTAGGCATAGCACTCATCTCATCGTACGCTCTAGCTAGTAATAAGCTCACAAAAATGGCAGGCACTAAACTTGCGGCTCTTGGGTTCATTGTCCTCTTGAGCATTGGATTAGTCAATGCCGCAAGGGTGGCTAGATACTCGAGTGCTGATGGAACTGGCACGGGAGGAGGAGGAGGTGGTGGGTATGTGAATGGTGGCGGCTCCGGGGCCGGGAGCGGCGCTGGGGCCGGTCAGAGCGGTGCAAATGGTGCCCATGCAAGTGGTGGAGGCGGAGGAGGTGGCGGTGGCAGTAGCCAATACGGTGGAGCCGGATATGGTAGCGGATCAGGCTCGGGCTCAGGCTCTAGTCAGTATAGCCAAGGAGGATATCCAGGTTATGGTGGATCTTCTAGCGCCGGCGGTAATGGCGGTGGTGGTGGCGGAGGACAAGCTGGAGGTTATTATGGATCTAGTGGCCGTGGGTATGGTAGTGGTACTGGCTCCGGCTCTAGCTCGGCTAATAACTACCGGTATGGACCAAGTGCAAATGCAAATGCTAATGGCAATGGTGGTGGCAAAGGCTACGGTCAAAACGGTGGGAGCGGTGGTGGCCAAGGTGGTGGATCTGGGTATGGTGATGCACAACCCTAAAATTTCCACTGATTCAAAGATGGAGCCCAACCTATGTGTTTCACGTTGATGTCGTACAATTTTTTTTTCCTTTATTTTGTTCCGTTTTCATTAGTTTGATGCAAATAAAGGGCCCCATGTTGTAGCAAATGTAATGATGCATTGTGCCACTAATGAGGCCATAGACTATCACTGTGGTCGTTTAGTGTGTAATATGCTATTTGGTTATTATATGGAAAAAGTCTGTTTTGATATCCTTGAACTCTTCTGATAGTACGGAAACCAGTGTTGAACTATAAAATTGGATACCCTACCCCTCCAACTATCAAAATCATTCACTTTACTCCTCTAATTAGAGTGGTTTTGTTTGACGTGACGCTTACATTGCACCAGAACTGGCAGCTTTGAATTGACTTGACGCTACGTTGGTAAGGATTGCCGATGTCTCGTCCATGTGGTTGCGCCGTTTTTTTTCTTAGAGGATGGCACGTCCCTCACGACAGCCATGCCACCGTCGCTGCACGGGGCCTCCAGTCGCACCGGTACGCGGTGCTGGCGCTCACCTTTGTCGCGTACGCCGCGTTCCACCCCTCCCGCAAGCCGCCCGGCACCGTCAAAGATGTCCTCTCTGTGAATTGGGCGCCCTTCTCTGGCCCCGTGGGCCGCACCGCCTCAGCGAGCTTGACGTCGCCTTCCTCTCCGCATACACCGCCGCCATGTTCGCAGTGGGGCACCTCGCCGACCGTGCCGACCTCCACCGCCTCTTCGCCGCCGCCATGCTCGCCTCCGGGGCCACGTCCGCCGAGCTCAGCGCCGCGTACTTCTTGGGCGTTGGGTTGTGGCCAGCGGGAGAGGATGATCCGATGATGTGATGGTGGCGCTCGGTGAGGGGTGGCAAACGGGGATCAAGGGGAAAGAATATAATGAAATAGAAACGAAATTGAAGAAAGGGGAGTGAAGAACAAGGCACCTGGTTGATCGGGGAAGACACCACCCACGAGGTTGCCAGCAGCCGTGGATGGTGGCGCCGTGGCCACTAAACTCTAGGTGGCTCGGGCATTGGAGAGAATGCCGGAGTGACCCGAGGCAAAGTAGAGGAAGCCTTGGAGGCGGAGTTTCTTGCGGTGGCCGGAGCCGAGCTCGGCGAGGCGGCCGGACATGGTGACGTGGCGGAGAAGATGAGAGAAGGCGAGAGAAAGAGGATGGGAGGAACGATGGAGATGACTGTCGGAGGCCAAGCGGCAACTGGAGGTGGAGGAGACACACGACAGCGTCAGTGCACGTGCGGGTGCATGGCAAGAGGCGGCGATGCTTGCACGCGGAAGGAGACAGGCGACGATGCGGAAGATGGCCTTTGAGTTAGGAAAGGAAAGGAAAAGAAGAAAATATGGGATTCAGGTAGCATCCATATCATTCAAAACCATTTTAGAATTGGGTCACATCAGTATCATATCAGATAAAACCATCTCAGTTTGGGTTGAGGAGGTAAAATGAGTGATTTTGATAGTTGAAAAAGGTGGGTGTCTGATTTTATAGTTTAGATGTATCAAATGGACTTTTTCCTTATTATATATGTCTAAATGCATGTCTCTTAAATCTAAATTCTTATGTGTGCACCTTAGAAGTTCAACACCTTAAGGATCACATGCAGGCTGCGGCTGTGTTCTTGCTACAAATACTATTTGACGATATAAACAAACAAGTACTTCCAAGATTAACTCGATTAGCGCGTGTGATTGATTTAGTAATTAATTGTACTATGGACTGCACGCAGGACTGGCTCTCCAAGTAACATGGTGCAATTCCTGACTAGTATGCATGCCACTTGATTGATCAAACAACTAATGGTAGATCACCTTATATTCCTGAATCAATATCAAGCACGCCTTCCAAAATACATGGCATATTCACTTATTTTAGGCTGGCCTTAGTCCAGTCCTAGTAGAACAAAGTGGGTGGCACCGTGTGTTAGATTGGTCTTGCGGAGTACGGACTGCGGTACGGATGGAAGCAGATCGTATACTAATCGAATATTAGTCGAATAATATTCAAATCCATATTTTAAAGTCGAGCGCGGATACAAATTTTATATCTTCATATTTGCATACGAATTGGATAAAAATCAAGTACAAATTCAAAACGATTTTTTTTCTCAATGTAGTTGGACTCAGACATATGCTTAACTTTTACAGCAATATAGTAATAATAATAATCTTATATTCTCATATGCAACACAATGAACCATTGAAATAAGTATGGATGTTGAGTTGAGATATGTGTATGGCTCAATGAACGTCTAGAAGACCTGGGCTACTTTACTTGCCAGTACACGGTCCCGTTTTTCAATGTAGTCGTAAGGGAACCAGCCAGCTTTCCCTCTGCATTCACCTTCTGCCCATCCGTTGTTTGAAACCTGATTAAGAAAGTTCGACAGAAGTTTAGCATAGCCAAATTTGCCTAAAATGAGGTCGAGACACTAAGAAAATTCAGCAAAGAATCAATTTCAGGCTGCTGGTAGCAGAGTTGTTGCATCTCGAATCAAGCTAAGTATGAGACGGTAATTAATGAAATTCAGCAAGCAATCAGTTCAAAGCTGCTGGTAGCAGTGTGTTGCACGAGGGATTAAGGTACATGTTCTATGAGAAGAGAAGACAGTACCTTTCGGACTACAATGTAGTCACCAGCTGACAGGTTGAGCTCAGTTTCGCTCTCAGCTCGGTACGACTGGATGGCCTGACAAAATAATGGCCATACATAGCAATCAGCAAGAAAATCTCAACGGGTAAAACAAAGTAGTAGTAAGCTACAAACTTGTGCATTATGATGAAGCAATACTTGCTTACCTCAGCCAAGAAGTACTCTACTGTCTCCACCAATTCTGCAACTGTTGGAGTCCTCATGAATATGCCATTGACTTCTTCATAGGAAGGTGGCGGCGGCATAGAACTCTCAACAACTGGAGGAGGTGCTCCTTCAATTCTTTGGCGCTCAGATACCATCTGAAATTTTTTTTGCTGAATCAGCATACCAAAACCAACCAGATCTTTCTCGATGATGTACAGGTTTCTTTTTTTGTATAAGCATGATCAGGACACACTACAAAATCATCACTTCATCAGTACCTCTCTCTCAAGTAGATCTAGAATTTGCAGGACCCTTTGGTGGTAACTTCTCTCAGATTCAACCTTCAGTTAAGTCAACAAGTGAGTTCTCAAAAAATAAGTCAACAAGTTTCATGTGAAGCGATAGTAGAGCTTAAAGCAAACAAGGAAATAATCAAGTGATAAACAAAACAAAGATAGAATATACCATCACGATAAGTCGTTGCAATGTCAGCCTTTGCTGTTGGGCTTCAACAGCAGTCATTGCTGCAGCAGCTTCTTTGCCTAAAACTCCCATGTTTGATTTTAACTCTTGCAGCTTTGACTCAGCAGCCTCTAACCTTGAAATCATTTCACCATTTCCAGATGTCTCTCTTAATTTCATTTGGCGCTTTGAAACTTCAATAGCCTGCAGAACTCATGCATACCTTGCTAAGTTTCTTAAAGGATCAACAAAAAGAAGGCGGTATAACACAACAGAGTGGCACTCAAATTTATAGTACAAATAATTGAAAAATGGAAAGAAACTAATGGGAAAAGCAAATGACCGTGCACCAGTTAAAAAGTTGATTTAAGGGGGGAGTGTTGTTTCTGAACAATGCAGTTTCTTAGGGGTTCGTGCATCACCCTCACATGGCAAATCAAATTAAAAATAATAATATGAACTAAAACAGTTGCTACTCGCTACACAATTGTTTAATTTAGTCGAGTATCTCACATATTTCGTCTGGTTCCTATGTACCATACGAATATACGATTACAAGTCAGTTGAAAAGTGAACTGGTCAACTTTTAATTTATCATATTTTAGCACACAACTGACAGAATGTAAGATAATGATCTGTCTAGCTGGTTGAAAATAACTTATATTATTGACTTACATGACTTGACCTGATGATGAGTTGCACAGGGTGGTGATCCACAGTATCTTCCTCATAGAACAATTGTTCACTACTTCACTTGGTGAAATAGATATGACATTTGTCACCAAAGACAATCTTACAAACTATCTGCTTTATTCTAGCAGTTCTATTGCTTTACCATGTGAGATCTTATATGTATAATACAATAGTTACAATGGATGTGGTTTAAGCAATACGGAGGCAACAGATAAAGGTAAAGATAGTATGTTTCAAAGTGAAATTACCTGTGCTTCAGCTTCTTGACGCATTCTGTCGTATCTTTGAGCAAGGTGGCGAGCATCTTCCAAAGGAGCTCCCATCACCATAGCCCTCAGTGGTTCTGCCACCTGATAATATTAGCCATTAGTTACAACATTTTTAATGCAGATTGAGTAACATAAATGGACAAGATTGCAAGGATGCTAAGCTAAGGTAGTTAATAGCCTGAACAAGGTAATGAATAATTTAGTCTTGATACATTTTTGACAGATATGAGGTTTACCGTGAATAAAAAGAAAACCATCAAGATATAATATCACCAGTAGAAAACACAGGTCAAAAGGGCATCTTCACAAGTCACTACTCTATGTTAACAACTAGCTACAGTTGTAATCTTACAGAGCAAATCATCTCACCCACCCGGACACCCCACATACGGTGTGTTTCCACTTTTCTATCTTCTACTTTTGCCCTTTTTTGTTTTTCAAATAAAAGAACAACAAACTCTGAAAAATGCAGAACTAACCCAAGTGTAACGCATCATAACTCATCTTGCATAACCACATGCTTTTATACATTACCGGAATGAAACCGACAAGTAATACCTGAGTGCCCAGAGCTTTCAGCAGGTTCCCCCGCTCCTTCTCCATCAGGGATCGTGCCTTTGCAAAACTCAAGGCCGCCTTCGACAACGTACTACCACTGGTACAGGTGTTCTCAACACCATACTTCTTGCCATCCTCACATAACTTATTCCCTGTGAAAGCATCACACACATTACACGCCGCATTCCAAAATTCAAAATTGGATACACATTAAGTGTCATTCCAAAACAAGAAGACAGTTTTTACCGATTTCGACTTGCTTCGACCCTGTGACGATGTAGCCCTCGACCCCGCGAACTATATCCCTTTGGAAGTGCTGTAATGACATGGGAAAAACATCGCATTTCTAAGCGAAATCTAACCGGGGCTAAGAACCGAGAACTGTAAGGAAACCATCCCTGTACCGACCTTGGCGGCGCGCGTGGAGATGTAGAGCTTCTCGAGCTTGGAATGCTGCTGCGCCTCTGCCTCGTCCGCGAACACGTTGTCCGCGCCGTACCCGCCCCCGAACTGCTTCAGCACGGCCTGCAAACACGACACAACCCTTAAGAGCCTAGCGACGGCGCAAGATCTCCAGGGGCATCTTCGTGCCAGGAACCGCATCCGGAGGAGCGGAAGGGGCACCAATCCGGGGCCGCGACCCAAGGAACGGATCAGGGAAACCTTGTGGGGTGGTGGGTGCGGTGTCGAGTGCTCACCTGCTGCTGCCGGGCGACTTGCTCCCGGAGCTTGGAGGCCTGCTTCCGGATGGCCTCCATTGGCCACCGCCTCCGCCGCGGATAGCTCCCTGTGTGACGAAGTGGTCCACGGGATCGGGAGAGGCGGAGGTGTGGACGAATGGAACGGGAGCGGAAGGGGATCCGATCAGTAGGAGGGCGAGGAGGTGAGATCTGATTCGGAGGGGAGGAGACGGTGTTGGCTTGAGGTTCCCGCTCCGGCCTGCTCCGCCCTCCTTTCTCTTTCCCCCCTTTTCCCGATTCTTTTGTTTGATTTTTTTTTTTTAAGTTTTGTGTGTGCGCGCGCGCGTGTGTTCGTGCTAACGATTGGATGGTGAGATGGCTGGGTTCTGAGTTGGAACTTGCTGTGTGTCTCAGTCAACGGTCAAGTGCTTCTCGTATATTGTACTTTGCTTTTTAAGCATTTACTTTTGTGCCCCGTGCTCTACTAGAGAGTGCTGGTGTACCAGGGTCTCACTTTGGATGAGTGAATGGAATGACGGTTCAAGAAATACGCATGTTCATCCGTTTGGTTCGGTGAATCGAATCGGTCGGTTTAACACCGACTCATTCAATCGATAAGAATATTCGGCGTAGATGTTGTACCATAGCGTTCAACAAAAATTCTCGAACCACACGGTTCACCTCTCCTCGCCCAGTTGCACTCACGCTCCCTCGCTTTGCTCCTCTCCTAGATCCACTTCGTTTGCCTCGCCTCCCCCCGCAAAAAGCTGCCGCCCGCATCGCCCCGGAGAACATCATCTCCCCCACAGAACCTCGCCGCCCACCTCGCCTCCCATGGTGTGGATTTGACGCAGGCAAGGGCGACGTCTCTGACCCGATTGCTCCTTCTTCCTCCCCTCCCGGATCTGACCCGACTGCTCCTTCTTCCTCCCCGGTCTTACTCTCATCTCAGTAATCGAAGGTATGGATCCCAAATCTCTCATATCGGTATGGCCTCATAATCTGGTAGGATTGGTTTTGTTTGGGCAAAATTTGTAGATCCCACTTTAATCGTGCTTCTGCATGTCCAAGATAGATGAAATATTGCTTCTTGGATTTATAGATGTAATTTAGAACAGAAGAATTTGTTTATATTCATGCTGCTATGTTGGTATGGCCTGTTGTTCATTACTTGAGAAAGGTAATGATAACCAATACCATTGAATAATTGGTTTATTCATGCTTCTATTTTTCAATATGATCAACTGTTATTTTGGTACTAATAACCAATACCAGTCAATACCTTGTGTACTGTAATGTTAAAAAAATTGTAGTCACTATTGCTAATTATATATGGCACTCATGAATAGTAGAGGGACAATAGGAAGCTGAAAAGGAGAAAGATGTTGCTTATTGGTTCTGCTACATATGTGACTGCTTGCATGATAGTTTTTTTTGTAAGGTCTAGACTAAGGAATAGGAGAGACCATATTACAGGTGGCTGCTACATGTTGTTAGATTGCAATATGACTTATTTTGTTATCGAGGAGTAAACCAATGTATGTGGTTGTAAATCTATTTATGTGGTTGAAGTATGGCTAGTATGATAGTGCCTATATGTATGACTCCGCTTGTTTAAGAAATATATGTTTATGTTGTCGTAATTCCTTTCTGTGTTCATGCTTCTACATATCCACTTGTATTTATGAACTCATATCTTCTGCCAATCTCCTTCCGAGGGACGTACTCATATCCAATGAAATATGGACGTGTTGATGTCACAGCATCTGACCAATGTCCACCTGAGGGGAGGCTTCCTGGTTAGTGTTTCCTCGTTTTGTGTTTTGAGCAGTGTGTAAAGTTATGACTTTTCAGAGGTATTTCTCAAGGTGAACAAATTGGTTGCTGCTAAATGTGCTTGTTCTGCAGATGGTGGCCTGTGTATACCTGCGATGATGCTGCTATGGATTATTTGAGTTGTTAAGATTGCTTCAGGACATAAAAGAGCAAAGGGATCAGGATCTTGTAGTATTGCCTATAGATGCTGCATTCGAGCCTCCACTGCTCATTGTCTTAATAATGTATCCTATGTCCTGTGTTGTACTTCTGCATTTGTGATCACATGTATAGAGAGGTTCTGTTAGACTGTATTTTTGTTGTTGTTTCCCTGTCTCTTTGGTGCTTCCGAAGAGTATTTAGCTGATGTTGTCGTTGTGTGGTGCTACGGTTTTGGATGCCACGGCTTGTGGAATTCCCCTCTGGAGCTGAACTTTGCCAACCTGAAGCCTTTATACTCCCCTGTAGAGATGAACCTGACAGTTGTCAGCCTGAAGCTTTTGCACTCCCCTCTAGAGATGAACCTAATACAACGATTGGTTTTGATTTTACCTGGACAAGTCAGAAGCAAAATGTTAGATGGAACTTGGAACCTCATGTAACTAGGATTTTCTCTTTTCAACAGACACATCATGTTGGAATTCAACCCATTTTACATATTTGAAATAACATTGCCTGCTCCAGCACTCTCCAGATGTAATTTCCTTTCAACATTCCGAGTCTATTTCCTTTCAACAGCAGCACTATTGCCTTATCCATTCTCGTAATTCAGTGGCTTGCATTCGAAGAGGTAAACTCTCCAGCTTAGTGAAAAAGTTACCGTAGCTCACTGCATCCTTCGAACCAAACAACGGCTTGAATCGTTTAAGATCATCTTATCCAACCAACCAAACACATTCGTATATCATCTCATACAACCAACTAAACAGACTGTCTATACCATCTCATACAGGACGATCACATCCTATTCAACCCCATAGCACCAACCAAATGCACCCTAGGAGTCTAGAACTACTGTACACAACTCAATCTTGGTACATTTTGGTTTGCGGTTTGAACCATAAAGTTTTGTGGATTCTTGGTTGATTTTCAAAAAAATCAAAACCGCTTATAAATGCACACACGTGCACTATCGTGGAGCGTCCATTTTGTGCTTTGAGATTCGTGCAAGGGAGAGGGGAAGGGAGGAAGGAGCATGAATCTGGGAGGCCGGGATAGCGCATGCGTGTGCATGTACGAGTGGAAAACCTGCAATATGCATTTCCAACGATTTTTTAAAATAATATTAATTTTAAAAAATTACAAAATTAAAATAGTCGATTTTTTAATTACAAAACTAGTCTATTCTTGTCACCATTCCAAATGGCGACAGTAACCTAGACAGTGGTGACAGGGCCTTCAACAGTACAGAGAGCTCCCTGTTGCTAGTTGAATTGGCGACAACGACAAGGCCCGATTGCCAATTCAATTGGCGACAGCGACAAGGCCCAGTTGCCAATTCAACTAGCGACAGGGACCTCTGCACTGCTTTTTTTACTGACTATTTTCAAGCACATATTTTGTGGATAACTCACAATGATATTATAAAACATTCAGCACAACGTCATAACATTTGTTATCGATAAATCACAATGACATTACATAACATTCAGCACAACGTCGTTACATATTTTGTGGACAAATCACACTGACATTATATAACATTCAGCACAACGTCGTAACATCTTTTGTCGACAAATCATAATGGCATTACATAACATTCAGCGCAATGTCATCACATATTTTGTGGATAAATCATACTGATATTACAAACCATTCACCACAACATCATCACCTAGTTTTTCCACAAATCAAAGTGATATTACAAAGTATTGAGCACCACATATTTCAACAGGACGAACCTTTCGCGCGGTCGCAATCTCAACGTCCGTCATGTGGATCGCCTCGAGTGGGGCGGTCGGATGAGGTCCCTGCGGCGACGTCCGGACTGTCGATGTCTCCTTCGTCCTGTGGATTTCTTGTAAGATATTTCTTGAAGGTGTGCCCAGACTGCCTGCAAATTGAGCATTTCTTCGTACGACGTTCGGCTTCTGCTTCGTCTATGTCGTTCCTGATGCACCGTACCTGTCGCCGGCCAACCTTCCCCTTCAGCCTATCAATGTCTACGGCCCAGATAAACTGCTCCCATGTCGGATGGCCAATGAGATGGCCAACCGTGTCGTAACCATACATCTCTGCACTCCAGGTTCGTGTCACCTCCTCCTTGTTGAAATAGTCAGAGAAGTACTGGCCGAGATGCTGCGCCACCGTCGAACATGCGGCTATGACATGGGAGCAAGGTCTATGCAGAAGAAGAGGTTTGTTGCAAGTGCAAACGCAACTAGCGCGGTGTAGCGTGCACTCGTGGGTGATCCTCTCGCGGTTCGTCATGTGACGTCCTTTATCCCTGCACAGTATCTCGAAGCGAGGCTCCTTTGTGCCCATCTTGAATATCCGGTGCATCTCACTCTTCTTGCACTTCTTCTCCATGTACTTGGCGATCATGGAGGAGTAGAGTACTCGGTCATTTTGTCATGGCGAGCGACGTGTTATTGCTTCTGTTAATAAAGTTATTTATGGTACCGCGGACAATTGCCTCCGCCATACCAACCAAAGGTAGGCGCCTTGCACCGCGCATGACCCAGTTGTACACCTCGGCTAGATTGGTTGTCATGATACCCTATCAAGCACCACCTCTGTCATGTAGTAGCGACTACTTCTCCTTAGGCTCGTGCTCAATCCAGTCCGAGAAGCATTTCACATACGCCCCCGTCTTCATCGTCGCACTAGGACCATCTGTGGGTAGCTATGGCAATGCTTCAGGGGCCTGGTCTGCACTTGTAGCAGCCTCTTTCACTGCCTCCCTTCTATGTGATTGGGTCCGCTCATCCAGAATCTTCTAGAGTGCTTCAAACTTTCGATGCTGGTTCTGGTTGCACAGCCGCTTGAACATGTTCATTAAGTCCTTATTGCGGAACTGTTTGTAGAAGTTTGCAGCCAAGTGCCTCATGCACAGAGGAGGAGCACCACAACGCTGCCAACGGTCGGTGAGATTTTCGCCCCGAGCCGCCCATTCATGCACCTATGCCTCCATGGAGGGGATAGATCCCCTTCTCGTGCGCTGCTTTAGTTGTCTCCGACCTTATCTCTTCCCCTTCTTATGACAAGGTACGTGAGCCCCCTTTTTTTCTTTTATTTTTTTCTAATTAAGAAATTGCAATAAGGCCATTGCGTACAACAATATGTTCCTGGCTAAAGGAAATAATTAACAAAAGAAAGACAGAAAGAAGCAGTCGATCCTCGGGATCTAATTCGTGAGCTTTTACGCCCTGTGTTGCACCATGCGCCAATGCACTGTGCCGTGCGCTAGGATTTCCCTCTGGTTCCCATGCACCAAGTAGCTAGGGTTTTGCATGCCGCGACCTTCTCCCATTGGCCGGCCTCTCTCTCCCTCCACCCTCTCGGCCTGAGTCTCCTTTGCGCATTTGTTGGTGGTAGCTACAGTGAAATTCCAACGCAATCAAGCATGACTCGAGAAGGTACGACGTACGACATGTTCGAACAAATTATCAATACAAACAATCGAACACGCCCGTGACGCTTGTAAGGTTCCCTTGGTAGGACGTCAGATATGCAATAGAATGATGGCAGGTGCCGTGCAACCCACGAGCTGGACTTCACAACTCACACAAGCACCATGCCACCCCCCGGACAAAAAAAGGGAATTGGCTCTGATTTGATGCCTCAACCTTTCGTACAGTTCCTGTACAGCATTACATGCGATAGAACTGCACTGCATGATCAAACAAGAGTTTCCCATGTTCTTCGCTGCTTTTTACTTCCGAGAAAAATCGAAATGTATTACAATGTTGAGTCGCATATCTATACAAATTGCAGAGCGAGATGCCATCACTTGTAACCTCTCGATACAACAAAGAACCAAGGGCGAAGAAGCTATATAGGGGAATCGAAAGAATGGCAATACAACACAGAAGGAACATAAAAGGCACCTTCTTTGCTACAGGGAAAAGAAACATATACGCTGATGATTTTACAAGGAGAGATTGGGTGCTTCAAAGTTACCTGGCAGATAAACAGCATTTTGTCAGAAAATTTCAGAGGCCAATATAAATAGTTACCGACGTGCGAGTGTCCAAGTGTTTGGTACCTTGGGCTAACATGTACTTTATGTGAAGGTAATTATCCTGTCTGCAATTATTGTGCGGCATAGAGGGCATTCTGAACAGGCAAGCGAGCAAGGCTTGCACACTGAAAAGAAGAGTCTTAGCGTTAGCAAACATGATAGATCAGCGAATTTAGCACATGAACGCAATTCTCTAAACAGAAGAGGAGGTCTCTTACAGCAGAAGTGCCGACATGGAAGCAATACTGCAGCGGTTGCAGATTCGAAACATACTTTGCAGACATGGGAATTTCCATCTTTGTCGGCCAAGGAATCAGTTTCCTTCTCCTTCATCTCTTGAATTTTTGCCTGCATGCAGCAAAATTTATAAGACTCACAAGTCGAACATATCAGCAATCAAGCAGCAACAATCACTTGATTTTCGCCTGCAATTATGGAATGAAGATTGCAGTTGGATTTAACAAGTCTAAATAGTGGTTCAAATAGATCATCTAGTTCATGTATCTGCTAGCATGAGCTATGTGCCTCTACTTTACCTATTGGCTATTTGTGAACATTTGTCTACCTAGCTAAACTTGGATAACCATTACCGGGCATACCTCATGCCAGGCTCAACAGTTTGGCACATAAGGGCTTCATTTACTTCATTTTGGACACCAAGTTTTACAAACATAACCACAAAGGCATCACAACTGTTCCTTTTAGATTTTTCAGACTGTCAAGGCCAGCTGTTGAGGGGCTAAGGGTACATGAAATTAAAGGCAGACTGTGCGCCCATTCCTAAAAAGTAAAAACATACCATGATATGAATGGAAAATATAAATATATTTTTGTCAAAAAATAATATATATACCTTGAGACGAACAAGAAGAGGTTCAAATTCTGGACTTCTATATTCTTCTGCAGTCAATGACTTTACAGTATCATCTGAAACTTGTTTCTCAACTAAAGCAATATTCTTGTCACCTTTGTTTTCCTTTGTACCATTAGTTATATCAGCTAGATTGATAGATCGATCATCAACATTCAAGTCAGATATGACTACAGCTCCTCTCTTCAATTTAGCAACGAGAACCCACATGCCTGCTAGATCGTTTTCTAAAGAAAGTTCCTTTTTCTTTGCCTCATCAAACTTTTTCTTGTACTCCTCTTCAAGAAGCTCCTTTTCTGCCAAAGCAGCTTCTAGAGCAGCTTCCCTCTGTTTTCTGGCCTGTACCTCCATCTTCATGTCCTCTAAATCAAGACTCCAAGTCCCAACCTCGTCCCTGCCCCTGCTGGCTAAGCGGCCCTTTCTACCAGGAACCCTGGAATGTGCCATCTCCTGAGCAATTAATAACTCCTTTGCCTGCTTTGCATTTTGTACAGATAGCTTTGTAACTTCTTCAGCCAAATTCTTAAGTTCGACGGCAGCAGAAGATGCCAATTCTTTTGCATATGCAACTTCCTCACTTAATTTGTGGGACTGATGGACCAAGTCACGATTTTCTTCAATGATTTTCAGATGTTCATATTTAAGTTTCTCACTTTCAGCTTCCTGTCAAAGTATATCAGCAAAGTTGGTTGGCCTAATTGATGAGAAGACAAAAGGTCGAAAAATTATTATATGCAACCATCAAATGAACATGTATACTATTTCATGTCCATCATACTTGTGGGAAGCACGTAGCCAGAAATTTCACAAAAGGTCAAGCAGTGATATAAAGGTCAGCCCACCAAATCATTTCATAAATCGTGGGTTTCCTATAGTATAACAGCAGCATGCCATAAAATTGTTGTGTGCACATCAAGGATCAGGTAAATAACCTTGGACTGGAGTTTAAATTTCAAATCAAGAATATCCTGTTGTGTGCAATGCTCAGGGGATGTATCAATTTTTGTGAGCTGTTGCTCAAGGCGTAGAATTTTTTCTTGTAAATCGCTGATTTCCACATTCTGCAAGTAGCACATTTTTTTGCGTTAAACCCAAATTGAACTTTTACCTTTAACAAACATTCTCAACTGAAACTAGCCACGCAAAAAGGAACAAAGAAAAGAAAGAACCTTCTGTTGTAGCTGCTCCTGAAGGACACGATTATCGGCTGATTTTAACTGTCCCATGGGAAGAAAAAAAAACACTAACACTTAGAATTATTTAAAAAATGTATTGAAGATTTTAGTTTTGTGGAAAGCAAACTGATTATTCAAAAAGATCACCTCTAACTCAAAAGCCTTCTCACTGCATTGAGCTGTCAGCTTCGTAATAGTCTGTTTTCACAAAACCAAACATGTTACTGTGAATGGAGAAAAAAACACACAAACTATTAGGAGGCACATCTGTATACTGGACACATCACCTGCTGCATATCGACCATGGAAGCATTAGCAACTGATGCCTCACCACTTTCCATAATTTGTTGTTCCAGGGTTCGCATATGCCTTCTCTTTTGCTGGATTTCACACTCTAAATTCTCTATCTGTTATCAGAAGATATATGCATATGAGTATTAAAATACAGCAAAGTGCATTGTTACATCAAGATGATGAAGATAGAGAAGGTAGGAATTCAACAGGATATCATAAAGAGCTACAACAAGATCATGATTTACACTGGTGATATATCTACCAAAAAGGGATGTTAAGGGGCAATCTATCCCAAGTAGTAGATTTAAAACGGAATAGGCACACTGAGGGAAGTGTGGCAACTGGCAAGACAAGTTATGAACCATGAACCATGAAGACATGGAGGATATTCAGAATGCTAGAAAATTAGGCAGGAGATCAGTGTTGTATACAACTGTCAAGCACTCCACATGTCTGTCCTTAAGTAATACATAATAAGATATATGTTATTTGTACTTGAGAAATAGGACAGCTTTTTCACTTCAGACGTGTTGTGTTATTGCCTCGTCTGAAATTGTTAACTGTTTTAGTTATCTCAAGTTACATGCCTGTAATCGATTTATGTGGTTTAGGCAAAATCTCTGTTCTGTTGAACTGAACTGAATCTTTGCGTTCTGCAGCCGCTCCTATATTCTTATGTCCTTTGAGTTATTGTAAACTACTGTGTAATGGTTACTGTTGGTTTCAACTTTCAATAGCTGGAAACCAGGGAGGTCCACCTGAGTCTTAATAAAAAGGTCATCCAGCTATGTAGAATATGATTTTGCCTGCCTTACAAGTCACCAGAACAGGGTCTTTGTTCTCAAGATTTTGTTGAATCACTGCATGTCAGTTCACTGCTTACAAGTTTCCAGTGAATTTGCCATTTGTTCAGCCATTAATCGTGTCCAGCAGTAAATCATAATGCATAATGTATCATTAATGGCTGCTGCTGCTGCTGCTGCTTCAAATGGAACAAGATTGAATATTGAGCAAAAGGTAAAAACTAAAAAGTGCTAAAGAATAAGGGGAAAACATTACTTGATTCTTTGTCCCTCCAGGGTCTTCTATAGATTGTTCAATTAGTCTTTTCAGCGAACTGGTACCAAATGCAATCTCCCCAGCAAGCATCTTAACTTGCTCAATCAGTAGATCCATTTGATCTGATGCTGTAATCCCCTGATACATAAAGTACTGGAAATTATAACCAATAATCATTCATAAATTCAGCTTGTTTACTTTAAAACAAAATCCAACTTAATAAACAGTGTACTGTCTATTAAATATCTCTCATCAAAGCATATTCAGTCGGAAGTTAGGACCAACTTTTAATAAATTAAGCCATTGGATATGGTCCATCGGCCAGTCCAGAGTAAATTGTGTAGACAAAACAGGCTGTATATGGAAAAGATACACCTTCATACAGTAAAATAGCAGTATAGATTCGAAATAAGTAATAAAGATGAAAAGGTTTGACCATGTATACCATAAAACCATAGCGCCTTATATTGTGAGATGGAGATAGTAAAAAAAGAATAGAGCTCAAGAAAAAAAAATACATTTGGCAGTGAGAATACGATCAAGTAGAGAATTCAAGGCATGACTGCACTTTGGAAGCAAAAGACAACGATCGAGAGTAAGCTGTGAACCCTGATTACAACATCAAAATGATGCAAAGTAGAGAAACATAATCAATTAAGAACATTTTGGGTGAATGTCAAGTACTGAAGAGCACCCGCGAGGCTGCGATAAGCTGTGGGATCAGCAACAGAGGGACCAGCAGTGGCAGATATTTTGGCACAGGTGTCAACGGGAGTGGAGCATGGTTTGCAATCAGCCATGCTATGACGAGTCAAAATGTCCAGTGCATACTGACGTTGAGAGAGGAATAAAGAGTCACCTCGTCGCTGAACTGCCATGCCAAGAAAATGATGAAGAGGGCCAAGGTCCTTCATGGCGAACTCCTTCATCAGAGCATCAATAACTCGGCGGAGAAGCTGCTGGGAGGAGGCAGTGAGAATAATATCGTCCACGTAAAGCAGCAGATAGACAGTCTCTGAACCATGGCGGTAAACAAAGAGAGAGGTGTCTGAGCGAGCTTCAGTGAACCCTAGGGAGAGCAGGAATGATGCAAAGCGGCTGTACCATGCACGGGGAGCTTGCTTCAGGCCATAAACGGATTTGTTGAGTCTGCAAACATCTTTGAGGAGAGCGAGTTGGTGAATCCGGTTGGTGGAAGCGATACGATCTCGAGAGGTCCCTTGAAGGAAGGCATTCTTGACGTCAAGTTGATGAATCGGCCAATCCCGGGAGTGAGCTATAGTGAGGGCAGAGCGGGCGATGGCGGTTTGACAACAGGATGAAGGTTTCATCGTAGTCAATACAAGGGCGTTGAGTGAAGCCACGAAGAACCCAACGAGCTTTGTATCTCTCCAGCGAACCATCAGCATGGAATTTATGTTTGAAAACCCATTTTCCAGTGACCACGTTGGCATTGGCGGGCCGAGGGACAAGCTCCCAAGTGTTATTGTCCATGAAGGCGGCATATTCTTCTTCCATGGCGCGACGCCAGTGAGGATCAGCGAGGGCATCGCGGCATGACCGGGGAATGGGAGATGACCCTCGGCATGAAGAATACGAGGTGAATGTATCCGATCTTCCCACGAGTCATCATACCATGGTTGTTGTCAACCGGTGGTGTGGCATCTGAGACCAACCGGAGGACCATCTTTAACATACCGTGGGGAAGGTATGATCTTTGAGCGGCGAGGAGCGAAGCGGCCATTGATGATGGTGATGGTGGAGGCGCCAGAGTGTACACTTGGGTGACAAAGGCCACGAAAAGTTCTTTGCCATAGGATCTGTGGGGATGGATGGCGCTGGAGTACACGTGGGTGGCCGGCGGTCTCGGTGAGCTTGACCGAGCGATCTGGGAGGAGCAAGCGGTAGCCGAGCAGCGGCCGGGGCTGCAGCAGCACCGAGGCTGCGGCTGAGGCGGCGCCTTCAGGCGAGGCGAATTCTGGCGGTGTGTGGAAGCTCTGGGAGGGCGCGGGAGTCTTGGCTGGCGAGCAGGGGCAGGCGAGCAGGGCATCCTCGGATACCTTTGGTGCGGCTGCGAGAGGCGGCGGGGCACCGGGAAGTTGTACTGCAGACGAAGAAGGAGCTAGCGACTCATTGTTAGTTAGAAAATCAAGCTCGTGAGGAGTGGAGGTCCGGTGTCGAGAGAAGGAAAGGTCGTCTCATCAAAGATGACATGACGAGAGATGATGACACAGTTAGTGTTGAGATCGAGGCACCGTATCCTTTGTGATCGGGAGAGTAGCCAATGAAGGCGCACGGGGAAGAGCGAGGGCAAGTTTATGAGGGTGGTTGCGGTGAGGTTGGGGTAGCAAGTGCAACCGAAAGTCTGAAGATCATGATAGGCGGTGGGTGCTGGAGTGGAAAGCAAAGTAGGGTGTGCTCATGTCTAGAGTCTTAGTGGGAAGGCGATTCGGGAGGTGGGTGGGTGTAGCAAGGGCATCGGCCCAATAAGAAGGGGCATGGAGGCTTGAAATAGTAGAGTCGCGGGTGACATTGTTGGTGGTGCGAATCATGCGCTCGGCTTTGCCATTCTGGCACGTGAGGTGTAGGGGCGGGACATGCGAAGCACAACACCTTTAGCGAGAAAGAAGGCACAGGCGATGAGAGTTGTCAAACTCACGCCCATTGTCACATTGCACAGTTTGATGGTGCAACCAAGCCGAGTATGCACATAGGCAAAAAAAATTAGAAACCTGAGAAAAAGTATCGGACTTGAGGCGCGAGTGGAAAGGTCCAAAGAAAATGGGAGCGATCATCGAGGATAACTAAGTAATATTTGAAACCGGATGCACTGGTAATAGGTGATGTCCACAGATCACAATGCACTAAATCAAAATTCTTAGCTGCTCTAGAGGAAGAACTATGAAATGGTAAACGAACATGGCGTCCAAGCTGACACGCATGACAGAGGGAATCATCGCGAGGCTTCTTTGCGGACTATGGAAGAAGGCCGAGCAAGACTCGAAGGGTAGCTCTTGGCCGGATGGCCGAGACAGCGATGCGGGTAGTCGGGAGGAGTTGCCACCAAAGCGCGAGGATGGATGGAGATGCGAGAAGGCGCAAGGTGTAGAGGGTCCCAGAGTATTACAGAAGGAGGTGTTTTGGAATGGAGATCCTTCACAGAAACACCAAGAGGGTCAAATTCAACTGAAACAGAATTGTCAGTGGTGAATTTGCGAACAGAAATAAGATTTTTAATAATATCAGGAGCTAGAAGGACATTGTTGAGGCAAAACGGGCCGGGAAGAGTGGAAAAACCAGTGCCAACTCTGGAAGAATGGCAGCGTTGCCAACAACAATAGAAGATGGAAAAGAGGAAGATGGCGAAGTTGTGATCATACCGAGGTTGGAGGCAATATGAGAGGAAGCACAGAGTCAATCACCCATTCAGGAGCTTGGTGGTGGTGACAGGTGTGGTCTTGGCGTTGGCAAGATTCTCGCCGATCCATGGCGACCAAGTGGAGGTGGGAGCTCTTTGGGCGCTGGTAGTATGCCGGGGATGGCGATGGAGTGAAGTATCCGGGGACATACCAAGCAACGAGCTTCTTTGTGGTGATGGGGGCCGGACGACGCGAGAGCGGTGGAGCACGAGGATTGCGAGTGGACCGGGCCACATATGAATGGACCTCGTCCGGGTTGAGGACGAGGGCCACCTCGCAGCCACCTTGAGATCACTACTTGGTCTTTGTTGTTGAAAAGCCACCACGTGGCCGCCTTAGCCACGTCACGCGCCATGCATGGCGTCATTCTGCATTGCTATTCTTGCAGTTGCTGGCCTTGCCCCGACAATCGATGAGGCCAGCGGAGGAAGCGGAGGTGGAGCGCGGCTTCTTTGGAGGATGAGGCGACGAGGGCGGCGGTCTTGAAGGTGGCGCCATGTTGAGCTCGGCGGCGGAGATCGGCCACGGACATCGATGAAAGAGGAAAAGGCTTCGTCCGAGTGGCGAGTGCGACATGAGCTGAAGCGTTCATTGAGTCCGCGAGCGTTTAGCACCGCCGTCACGGTCGAAATGGGCTCGCCAAGGTCGGCAAGGGCATCCGACATATTCTTCATCTTGCGGCGGTGTTAAATCGCCGATGGAGAGCGCCTGGCGGAGGGTGCGAAACTTCGGCGTCGGCGGCATGGCGCGTGACTCGCGGTTGTTGAAGAAGCTGCATTCGAGGTCGAAACCACGCCGCCCGGCGAGGATCTGCGTCGCTTCGTGGGCGGCGTCGAGGAGGTCGGGAGATGGTGTTGAAGATCCACGAGGCGGCGGCGCGATCCATGCGAGACCATGCCGCATCGTGGGCATGAACGACATCGGCGAGGACATGGTCCTTCGAGGCGGCGGCCGAGGCGGCGAGGATGTAGCCACGCCACTTGGAGTAGTTGGAGGCTGCGGTCGAGGGCGATGGGAATCAAATTCTTGATGTTACGCCTGCAATGGCTTTGGCTGTGGAAGCGAGCAATGGCCACGGCTTCGAAGTAACGAGCACGCAAGTCGTCGTCGTCGGAGCGTCGTCGCGGAGCGGTCGTGTGAGCCGTTCGCGGAGGCGGAGGCTGCTTGCTCGAGCGTCGGCTTTGCTCGCGCTCACGCTTGCCAGAGGCGGCGGCGGCGGCGCGACGCGTTCTGAGCATCGGCGGGACTTGAGGAGGCCGCCTCCTCCTGAGCTTCTTTGGGACCGCTCGGCGTTAGAGTCCCGCGAGGCGGCCTCGTCTTCCAGCTTCTTGGCGGCGAGGGCTTGTCGCGAAGCTTTCTTGGCGGCGCGCCGCCGGGCGCTGGAGCTCGAGCCGCCGGATGGAGGAGCGACCATGGAGAGGAGAGGGGACGAAGCGCGCGCGCCCGCCGCCCGTGACGGCCCGTCGCCGTCGAGAGGCTGTGCGGCGCGCGGCGCGGAGCGCGGCGTGCGTGCAACGAGCGAGGCCTGGAGGTGCGGCGGTGCGTGTGGTGGAAAAGCGAGCGAGGGAAAGGTACAGGACCCAGTTAGTCTTCGATACCAAGATAGACAGTAAAGCCAATAGGCTTAGCATCCTTGATTATGTTTACACGGGATTACAATATATAGAGGCCCAAGGGGCTGTTCACATAACCACATAGGGTGGCGAACAAAGTGACTTAAATAGCGATAATAGACTAGCACAAAGACCAAAGGGATTAGCGACACGATAATCTAATAGACTAGCACAAAGACCAAAGGGACAGCACAGTAATCTAATAGACTAGCACAAAGACCAAAGGGACAGCACAGTAATCTAACAGGAATAAGCCACAGGCCATTACTCATTGCAAAGTAACAGCATGGAAAGTCACCATCACCAACCTGCATTTCATCTGGTGCTGAACCAGTAACTGAAGAATGCTCTCCACTAACAGATCTTAATTGATTGATCTCATCCAATGGATCTGGCAAAGCAGATGATAGAGTGCCTTTCCCTGTGCTGTCGTTTTGCACAAGCGTAGAACTATCTTGTGAAGTGCTTAACTTCTGAAAAAGGCAGAATAAATACATTCAAGTTAAAAGGAATGGCTAATAACGAATAAGTACAGAATCATAAAAGCATAAATATATGTAGAAAATGGCACAATAATTCAATAACTAACACTTACATCTTCCTCACTAACAGAATTTTGGCGACGATGACTAGACAAATCTGTCAAGGCAGGAATATTGTTCTTTGTGGAAACAAGTATTAACTTTGTCAAGCGTTGTATTCTGCTCATAAGAGCAGCTTTTGCTTCCTCTTCCTCCTCCAGACGTGATTGCATTTTTACCTGGCCCTCCTCCAACTAAACAAGGCAAAGAAGAGTAACTTGTTAGGCATTTATCAACTTACCAACATAAAATCATTGTATAGGTATCCTTAAAGAGAAGAACCAAAATTTTCAAGCAGCGCATACCCACAGAGCTAAAGTTTTATTTCATAGATCCCATCAAAAAAAGGTTTTGCTGCATGGTTCCATCCCACAAAAAGGAAATGGAACTGACCTGCTGGCGTAAACTCATGATTTCTTCGTGACTAGCACCACAAATTATTCCTCTCCTTAGCTGGTCGAGCTCTTGCTTTAGAGAGGATATTTCTCTCTGATACTTCTTGATCAAAGACTTCTCATCAATTATCTGGGTAGCAGAAATCATGACACGTTAGTTCGTATCTCCAAAACAGTGGCACCAGAGGTCAGTTTTGTATGCCTAAGATATTTACCCGGTTACGAGAGGCATAAATTTCAACACGCTTTGCTCTGCTTGCAAATTTCAATGTATTATGGGTTTCTTCCATGTTACTCGATGCTGGGGTAATTGTGCAAATTAGCTGCATAAAATAAGTTCGTATATCACTCAACAAATTGAGAATCAGGTTTCACTTCACACTGCAAGAATGGCCTCCACCAGTACCATGGAGTGAATTCCAAATAGAACAGACACAAAAAAAGGTTGATACTTACTGAGACATGACCATGACCGCTCAATGATGACTGCAGCAGACGAGTCAACTTAGAATCACGATAGGGTATATGTGTTGCCCTCCCTTCACTGAGCTTCCCAATAACCTTTGAATTGGATATTTTTAAAGTCAATAGATCTAATCAATGGTTTTAAGATTAAGAATACAAAAAAAAAGTAGATGTCCCTCATACAAAGTCCGAAAGAAAGGAAGTTGTTTGGAAATGAGTACTTTTTTCTAAGGCACACCATTTCATTTTTGCAGAAGGTTGCATAGAATCAGCTAACAAAACATGTTGCCATATATTCAACAGCTCCAACTACTAATTGCTAGCAACATAAAAAGACATCCACCGGGTGATTTCCAATATAAGCTCAGGTTTACTCCCTGAACTTGGTACTTTGGTAGTACTGAAGTTCTAAGACAGGATCTCAATTCTCAGGAAGGTGTGCTTATGAGTTATAAAACTAATGATAATAGACCTAAAACAGCAATCCTGAGTTGTGATAGATGACTAGCAAAAGAACTTACCGTTCCAAGAGTCAAAAGACTCTTATTAATGTATGATCCTTCCCTTCTTCTTAACCCTGTAGTCTCTGTCTTAGAGCTCTCTGAGCCAGCTAGATCAATCAAATTCTAGAGAGAAACAAGCATATAAAAGTAAGACTAGAAAGAAGGAGCTGAAAAAACATAACTGCTTATCAGTAAAACAACGTACAAGCTGTGAGTACATGACTCCTTCGTACTCATCACCACTGGCACTGCTTTCGATCATCTGCAGAAGAGCAATATTTGTAGAATGCAACGTATCACATCACATATGTGATTCAGAAAGATAATGGAGGTTAACCCAGAAGTATTTATAGTACAAGAAAGAACACTAGAGCAATATTTGTAGAATTGATTAAATGCTGAAGGAATTTATGAACTCACCAAAGTGAAAATAGTATGACTTCGGCTGCTGAATAAGTTGAAGTTGTTAGAACCAACATGCCGATGCTCTGTCATGTTAAGTACCATTAGTTTCAATATCACAAAATGGCAAAAGTCATTTCACTATCTGGTAAGACTAAATTTATAAGTAAAAAATTTCAGATAAATCAAACCAACTTTCTAATACAAGTTAGATCATTTAACTCCTAAACTATCAAAAACATTGGGGTAACAGGATGAATAGTGACAAGTACGACGAATACCATAAGTCGTCGATTTCATAAAACAGGACTTCGTACTTAAAGAAAGAAATACTAGAAAAATAACTAGATGGTATTTTAGCCTAAAATATTTGTTACAAATTAAAGAAAATTTTTGGTTTCCAAAGTAAAATATCTGTCTTTTCACAACATGCCCTGTATTAATTATATATTGTGGTTGGGAATAGAGAGGAGCAATCGTGGTTAAGAATAGAGTAAGAGATAGGACTCACTAAGAGTTAATAGAAGGTACTTTGTAATCCTAAACCATTTCTCAATGTGTGTGAATCACTAAAACATCAACAATTTTGTAATTGAGGGAGCATTAAACAAAATCATTCATAGAAAGTCAAGGACCAATAATTGACCATACAAGAGAAGAAAATCATGCAATTCACAACCAGACTATATGTCGCATGGCTAATTGCACATGTCTCACAGAAACAACATAAGTGCATATCCATACCAATTGGTGGGCACGAACCGCATCCAAATATAATGGAAATGCCGGAAGAAGCTTAATTTCTATCGAGTAGACTTAAGAATTAAGATCTCAGCCCATATTTTATAATCAGGATCCAACATAGAATCAGGATCGGAATGATCTACTGGATCATAGGATCGAAAGATACTATTGTTAGATATGTAGATAGTATCTTTGCGTAATTGTAAACCATGTACATGTTATATATTGGCCTTTTGGCCCCACTAGCTTGAATACAAGCCTCATTTCAACATAGTATCATAGCAAGATTAGGGTTAGGGTTTCTTACAGCAGCCGCCGACCACCGCGGCCGCTGCCACCCGAACCCTCCTCTCCTCTGTTTCCGCTGCCATCGCCTCTTCCCCTGCGTCCTCGAGCCGGCCTTTGTGTCCAGTTCCCGCGCCGAAGCCACCACCGCCAGATCCAGCCCTCCCGCGCCAGATCCAGCCTCCCCGAGCCGGATCCCGCCTCCCCGCGTTGGCTATTGCGCCCCCACGCCGGATCTCGCCTCCCCGCGTCAGCCTCTGTGTCTTCATGCCGGAACACGCCTCCCGCTCTGGTGTTGTGGCTACCTTCTGTTACGAGTATGCCCCGTCTCTATTGTGGCTCGCGCCCGAGTCAGCTCTTCTGCCCTGCTTGTGAAAAACAGAGCCCAATCATCAGTTTCTCTGGCATCTCTATCTGGTCAGGTCATCACGATGGCTTCTATCGGTGGTTTCTTCGTCATCCCGCTTCCCCAAGTTTGATTCTGCTTCCAAAGTTCGATTCGACAGGACGAACTTCCGGGAGTGGGCTATTCACCTGAGGATCCACCTCAACAGCCAGCGTCTTTGGGGTCATCTCACTGGCAAGCACCCCTATCCGCCTGCTCTGCCCGCTCTCCCTGTTGGTGAGGATCAGGCGGCTCAGGAGACTGCCAATGCTGCACTGGAGGAGGCCCTAGAGCTCTACCAGATTGAGCTGCACGTCTACGAGCAATGGCAAGATGTCAAAGACTTGTGCTACCGCCATCCTAGTGGGTAGCATGCTCGTGACCATCTCCATGGATATGGTCGAGCTACCGACGACACAACTTATGTGGAAGCGTCTCTGAGCTCATTACCAGCCGACGAGTGATGCCATGTATCTCTTAGTCATGCACCAGATGCATTCTCTTCAGCAGCTCGATGCCTCCATGGATGACTTCTATCAGAAGCTGCTTGAGGTGTGGCGTCAACTTGACTCTCTGAGGTCGGATGTCTGCCGACCCTATCCCTGCTGTGTGAGGCTCCATGCTCACCAGGAGACTCACCGTCTCTACGACTTCCTGACGCGTCTTCGGCCTGAGTACGAGACTGGGCGTGCTCAGCTCCTGACTCGCCACACGCGCCCAGGCTTGGTGGAGGCTCTCACGGGTGTGTGTGCTGAGGAGACTTGTCACCGTGGCGTGGCTCCGATATAGTCTGTCTTGTCTACTTCAACACCTGCTCCGTCGCCAGTTTCTTCAGCACCAACCGTGATCCCTCCCCCAGCCCCTCTGGTGGTTGCTGCTTCTACTACGGATCTCCACTTCACCTACTGTTAGCGTGACGGCCACATGTATCAAGACTGCTACAAGCGGAGAAGGGACCAAGTTCGTCAGGGTGGACGTCCCCCAAAGGACTCTGGAGGTTCCTCTCACTCAGGAGCTGACGCCTCTCGCCAAGGCTCCTCCGATGACGGCACACAGCAGCTCCTCTCACTGCTTCAGCTCCTCGATGTCGACTCGTCCTCAGACTCCTCGGGTTCTGCTCGACTGGCTCTTGCTTCTCAGCGGTCTTCCTCACCTCCGCCTCTTCCCTCATCAGGTATCTTGTCTCTGTGGATCTTGAACTTTGGTGTTTCCTTTCGCATGATACCAGATTCTACCCACCTCACTTCCGTGAGGTCCACAGATTTTCCTTCCACTGTTTAGAATGCAGATGGTATCTCTTCCTATTACAGGCTGAGGCACCCTTTCCACTTCTTTTCATGTTCCTCCAGTCTCTCATGTTCCTCAGCTTACTATACAGCTTATGTCGGCTGATCAGATCACTGATCACGACTGTCATGTTGTTCTTAAATCTGACTCTTGTTGTGTTTAGGACCGCCGTACGGAGACTCTGCTTGGTACTGGGCCTTGGCGACGTAATTCGCAGCGTCTTTGGAAGCTCGACTAGTTTCATCTTCCTTCCGATGTCTCCACCAGCCAATCAGCCACTACCATTACATCAGGCCTTGCAGCACCCTCCACTACCTCCTTCGCTCAGTGGCACCATCATTTCGGTTATCTCTGTGGCTCACGTCTATCGTCTTTAGTTGGTCATGGTGTTCTTGGATCTGTTTCTGGCGACACCTCTTTAGATTGTATGGGTTCTCTCTAGTTACCAAACATTCACCACCATGGTTCGCACTAAGTTTGATTCGTCCATTCGTGTGTTTTGTGCCACTCTACCGGTGAATATATATTTGTTGCTTTGAGCCGCTTTATCGCTGAGCAGGGTACTCTTCCCCAGTACTCCTGTCCTGGTGTTCACGCTTAGAACGGTGTCTTTGAGCGCAAGCATCGTCATCTACTTGTGACCGCTCGCACTCTCATGCCGAGGCTGTTTCCACTGCTGCTTTTCTCATCAACCTGCAGCCTTCCACTGCTCTTCAGGGTCCTACTCCTGTCGAGCACCTCCATGGTCGAGCCCAAGAGTACAATCACCTTCGCAGTTTCGGTTGTGTCTGTTTCGACCTTCTTCCGCCTCGTGAGCGTACCAAGCAGACTGCTCAGTTAGTTGAGTATGTTTTCCTTGGCTACAGTCTTGAGTATAAGGGTTATCGTTGCTACGACCCTATTGCTTGCCAGATGAGGATCTCTCGGGATGTCACTTTCGATGAGTCGCGACCTTACTACCCTCGCTGGCCCACAGTCAGATCAGATTCTCCTGTTGAGTCGATATCCTTTCTGAATTTTCCTGACTCTCCGCTTTCTCCTACTGTCATGTTTTCTCCTCCACCTTCTTCGCCTCCCTCTCCTCCAGCTCCACCTGTTCCCCTTCCGCCGGAGTTTCCTTCCCGCTCTGTTGTTGAGATTCCACCTTTTCCCCTGCACTACTCTTGCCATCCTCGGCCCACTCCTTCCCCTGATAAGTCTTCGCCTTTGCTAGACCCTGTTACCAGTTCTCCTCCGTCCTCTCCTCCCAGATTCTCCTCTGTTGTCACTGCTGCCGGCTTCTCCGCCAGTGATCACGACCCTGCCATCTTTGTTCACACCTCTCCTTGGGGTCGGACACTCCTTTATGTGGATGATATGATCATTACTGGAGATGACTCTCAGTACATTACCTTTGTGAAGGAGCATCTCGGTGGCGATTCTTGATGTCCTATTTGGGTCCTCTTCGTTACTTCCTTGGGATAGATATCACTTCTACGCCTGAGGGCTACTATCTCTCCCAGGAGAAGCACATTCAGGATATTCTTACTCGCGCTTGTCTCACTGATCAGCGCCCGGTGGATACTCTGATGGAGCTTGGTGCTCACCTTCGACCTACTGATGGTAAGCCTCTTGAGGATCCCACGCACGACCACCATCTTATTAGGAGCCTGGTCTACCTTGGGATCGCTCCCCCTGACATCCCCCACCCAGTTCACATCCTAAGTCGGTTCGTCTCTGCTCCTACTCAGCTTCATTACACTCACCTTCTTTCTGTTCTGCGCTATCTTCGCGGGACCATCACTCGTCGTCTTTTCTTTCCTCGCTCTAGTTCTTTGCAGCTTTAGGCTCCTCCTTGATTGTCTGGAAGACCAAGAAGCAAATTGCAACTTCTCGTTCGAGCGCTGAGGCTGGGTTGAGAGCCATGGTGTCGTTGACAGCTAAAATCACCTAGCTTCGGTGGCTACTTCAGGATTTTGGTGTTTCCACTTCTGCACCGACCCCTCTTATCAAATAGTACTGGTGCGATCAGCATTGCTCGAGATCCTGTGAAGCATGAGTTCACCAAGCACATTGGAGTGGATGCCTCGTATATGCGATCGCAGGTTCAAGACCAAGTTATTGATCTTCAGTATGTACCTTCGTAGCTTTAGTTAGCATATTTTTCACCAAGACACGGACTAGAGTTCAACACAGATTCTACCTTTCCAAACTCAGTGTTGTTGATCCACAATGAGTTTAAGGGGGGTGTTAGATATGTAGATAGTGTAGGGTGTTCTTTGCATAATTGAAAACCTTGTACATGTTATATATTGGCCTCTTAGCCCATTCGAATGAATACAAGCCTCATTCCAACAACTATGATAGCCCATTCGAATGAATACAAGCCTCGTTCCAACAACTCTGATATGGAACGTGATCCCCTCAAATGGCCACAGCAAGAAGAATTATCTTCAGTAAACAAGATAGCATCAAACATGCCTCCAGATAACCATCTTGCTAATAACATAACAACAACGGGAAAGCAATATATTAAAATCACCTTCACCAGCAGCAATAAAAGAAAGAGCATGCCCTGGAGACAAAACAACCTCTTCTTTTATTCCTTCTACATAAGTTCCCTAGAGCAAAAAGGAATCAACTCGTCATAAGCTCATAAATAAAAGAGTCACTGCAGTATATAAAGGCATAAAGCTATATTTGCATGTGATACAGCTAGTGCTGTAAATAAACAAGGAACAAACTAACCAGGTTAGATATGAAAAAAAAATCACATGCACAATGACTAAGACAAATAAGATCTTGTCATGTTAATCACTCTCAGAACCAAATGGCACTCCACAAACACAGTGTAAATGTTCACTTGACAATTTAATTACCAAAAGAGGGCTACAAACTGCATACAGGCATTAAATTCAACAGTAGATTTAATGTTTTGGTACATTCTACACAAGCGATAACACAAATCAGATCTTTTATTTGATAACATATAATTCAAAATACTCCTTCGGAACTATTAATCAACCCACTATATCATGAGAAACAACGCGGTTTAAAGGAAGATAATTGGTAAGAACAATATCTATAACAACAGCAGAAAAGTAAAATTTGTATTAAAAAAAATGAAGTTCTAAAAATCTGATTGCAAAAACAGGTTTCAGGAGATACAAAATAACTAAAATAGGGAATTAACGGCATAGGTACAAGAGCATGCCAATAAGATAGCCCAAAAGTTGTAGAGGCTTAAACCTGTGCATCCTCCCTCACGCGCAGATTTTGGCCAGTAGGATCAAGTAGATCATTTATAACCTGCAATGAGATATACAGATTGAATGTATCCAGATAGTACAAGCTGCAAGTGCATATAGAATACAGGTAATCTCACAAAAGAATATGACCTCAAAATTTTAACTAGGCCTCTAAATGAAAGGAGACGCAATAGTCAAAATACCCACAAATCATAGTACCACTTGGCCAGTATTTGTAAAGAATTAGATTGGAAGGCTGAGACTAGGACGGTCACAAACAGCAAAAGCTGGAACCAGAAGTATATAACCAGCAGAAATAATTGTGGATGGCAAGGTCAGTGACAGCAGTGATGACAGCAACCAGCAAAAAAAGGAATATATGAGGGCAATCGGTGGGTGTGCATTTTGAGTAGGGTTATCAACTAAGACCCTTTGGTCAAGATACAACTATGGAGTGATACTTAAGGAAAGTTGTCGACAAAGCAAGAAGTGAGACCAAAAGCAGCGCCTTGAAAGAATTTACAAAATGAAACTCTCAGGTAGTATACCTCATTATAGATTTCCAGATACGACACACGGAGCAAAAATTCCCTTCCAGGAGTCTGTTGATAAGATAGGAAAAACAAGGGTTGAAGTTAAGTAACATCCAGAATAGAAGACAAAATACAGGGTAGAATTGAGCAGCAAATGGTACACAGTATAGTTGACAAATAGTAAGATTTACAATAAAATGGAATATGTAAGAAATTGTATATACACTTGAGGACTGCATTTGCATAAAATGCAGCTTTATGACCACACCTTCTGGGAGTTGCCAACCATCCCCCTCAGCCTCTCACAGCTCTTAGTCAACCAGATGAATAAGGGTTTTTCTTTTGCTGAACAAGAACTAACCAGGGAGTTCTTTCTTACATAAAAACCAACTAGAAAATGCTCCTAACTCATAATATTTCCAGGCAGCCAATCTTCAAGAAAAGGCCACCACTCACAGTTATACGGACTCGGTCTTAAAGCTTTGTCAGTTGGAAATTTATATTATTATGGTCAGCAGGCTTGGACCTTAACAAAACATATTTACATCACACTTCTAAGTTGCATAAACATGGCTTGCTTTGGTTAATACACAAAGTGTTCTAAATGCCATTCGGTACAATCTATATACATATTTGCCTTGTGCGAGGAGCAGGATCCCTACAAGTGACTGGTCCAAGAGAACTTTGTTACAGAGGTACTCTTTAGTAACTAGAAGCCAAAGTAAAGGGTGTCTCCATTTAAACAAATATAAAATAAATCCACCATGGCAGACAAAAATATTTGATACAAATAGGATGGCTAAATATTATGTAATGTAACTAAAGCATTTACTGTCATACATCTTGGATTAAGCTGAATACATCCTTGATGGCTAATGGGATTATTCCAGGACAATTTTGGTCACCCTGCAAAAGATTAGAGAAACAAATGAATAGGTATAAACATTGATCTTGCCTTCACAGATCACAAAGGAGCATATATTTGACAAAAGTATTCTGTATTCATGAAAATGGATGTCACAATCGTAATTGTTATCACTTGCGGTAGCAGGTGTGCAAAATATTTTGTTAAGTATGAATTACATTGGAAGGAATGTGCTAGAGTGAGGATTAAGGACGGCTCAACAGGGAACCGGTAATCACCAACTACCATCTTGCGCAGCTTACCCAGAAGAATATCTTGATAATATTCCAACATATTTTGGATATTTTCCCAGTAGGATATAAGAACTTACATGCATTGTGTGGGTCTTCCCACTACTTGTGACACCATAGGCAAAAACGGTCCCTACAAGTTAGTACAAAGTTGTGTTCAGAAATGCAATTACTTTTATAAGCTAACAGTTCGCTATACAAGGTAAAACATAAATTCTGTAACAAATAAATGCCAGTACTGCAGTCACCCCAGAAAAGCACTGAACAAAATGATATGGAAGATAGCAGTAAATAAAGTACAAAAAAATGCTTGAAAATGTTAAAATTGGATAGTTTGAAATGGACCATGTGCCTTCATGACGTCAGTAATATTACATATGGGCATAGGGTGAATGCTGATCAAAGAAAGTCCTCCCTCGTGATATGATATAAGTAAATGGAAAATCGTCATAAGAAATTTGATGATCAAAATTGTTAGAATAGGAATTCTTTTGTATTTCTTTATATGCATTTTGTATTTCCTTATATGTGTATGACATATTCTCTTGTAATATCCCTTTTGTACTCCCTATATATATTGTCCATTGGGCCAAATGAATACGTAAACAATATTCATAACATGGTATTAGAGTTAGGGCACTGTTACGGAGCAAGACACAACGCACCACAGAAGGCATGTGAACGGCACCGATGGTACTGTAGCAACACGCGAACAACAGTGGGTTACTATCAACGCGCAACTGGCGACATGTGGTTGATTAGTTTCCTAGCATAAAGAATATTTGGTTAGATAGATTATTTTTGGATTCTTTATCTATCTAGTTATTATTAGCAATAAGATCTTATCTATTAGAAACATTATTTTTAATAGTTGAAAAGATTAAATTAGATTGATAGGTTTCATTATAGATTATTTTTTAGACGTCAAGTCGGGTTGTCCCTGTTAGAGATATGTATAGTGTTATTCCCTATTGTTATGAGGGGTTATTTGCATATTCACCTCATGTCAGGGTTAAAAAACCCGGAACCGGCCAGTTTACCGATGACTGGCCGGAAAGGTTATCGGATTTACCGAAAAAAACCGGATGGAATTCGTTTGCATTTGCTTAAAAATCAGCCGAAATTCGAAAACTAGAATTTGAAATTGCTAAACCGGGAAAAAAAAGGCCAGGTTTTCCGTTCACGGACCCGGTCGGTTATTACCGGCTGGGTTTTTTATCTCTGCCTCATGTAATTTGTATATATATACTGATCCTTTGGCCTCCTGGAAATACAAGTTGCTATTCTAACATGGTATCGAGCCAATTAGGTTTACCTCTCCCGGACCTTGTGACTCGTCCTCCCCCCCGCCTAGCCGCCGCTTGCTTCCTTCCTGGCGCCGGCGCCCTTGCCTCTCACCCTCCATGCCGGTCGTGTCCTCCGCAGTGGCCCCGTCCTTCGAAGCCGCCTTGCGCTCCGGCGCCATCAGCTCGCCGCCGGCCCCGTGTGCGTTCGACTTCCAGGGCCCAGCGTGTCGGCCGCAACACCACGCCACCGCGCACCGTAGCGCCTCGCCGCTCCGTCGGCCGCCTCTTCTTCCGTCTGAGGTGAGGGCGTCGCCGCCTCCATGCCGTTGTCGCCGGGAGGTGAGGTCGCCGTTGTCGCCGGGAGGTGAGGTCGCCGTTGTCGCCGGGAGGGTGGGCGTCCTAAGCGCTCGGGTGGGCGCCGGTCATCGCCTAGGTCGCCCGCCTTGCCGCAGAGCCGCCTTGGTGAAGCGCGAGATCGAGGCGGCGAGCACGGCTTCGGCGGCCTTGATCCGAGCTTCAGCCGAAGCGGATCTGGTTCGGGTTCCTCGGTAGCGTGCTTGAGCTTAGTCGCGCGAGGTGGCGCGGATCTGAGGTAGGAGCTCGAGGTGGCGGCCGAGCGCGTCGCGGAGCGAGGCGAGGCGCGGCTCGGCAGCGCGATCAAGCGTCGGGCTACGTGGCGTGGCGAGCTCGGGCAACAGCCAGGCGAGAGAGATCGAGGGAAGGAGAAGAGGTGTGGACGTCGGGGGAGCAGCAGCTAGCAGGAGCAGATGGCGGCGGCGGGAGCAAGTGGGGGAGCAGGGAGCAGATGATGATGGTGGTGGCGGCGGCTTGAGCAAGAGGGGGGCAGGGAGCTAGCAGGAGCTTGAGCCGAGTGCAATTAGTACACGGGAGGAATAGTAGATGGGCTTTTGGGCCTAAGTCAGGTTGTGGGCTGAGTGGGTAGTGGCCCATCTCTCATCTATTGTTTTTTTCCTCAATTATACATGTGTTATATGGGCCGATTTGCCTAATATATGTCATCGTCTAATCATCGCCTAGGCGTCCTGACGCCTCCGTAGCGCCTCGCCTCGCCTTATCGCTGTGACAACATAGGCCGCTGCCTCCGCTACCTCCACGCCGCCACTGCCACAGGTGGGTGAGGACGTCGCCGCCTCCGCATCGCCGACCTCTCCCAGACGCCGCCGCCTCCATGTCGCCGACCTCTCCCGGACGCCGCCTCTACGCCGCCGCTACCAGGGGGAAACCTAGTCTCCCCACCGTGCGTGCCCGTGTAGGCCGAAGGCTGGGAGGCCTTTTTAATTGAGTCGGCCAAAAAAACATCGTTCTAACCGCCGCGCCGTCCAACGCCGCCTATTAGACTTCGTTGTCTTGGTTGACGCGTTGTCCAGCGCCGCCTACCAATGGGCAATGTTTCCCTCACCATTTGCCGGTGATCTTGATGGTGTTAATTACAGGCCCGTGTCTCACATGCGCATCCACATGCGTGGTCTTTGTCTCTGGGGCGTCCTCTCTGGCGATGTCACCCGCCCGCCTTGCCCTACTCGACGGAGACCTCGCTGTCGCCCTGCTTCTGACGGTAAACAAGGATGCTCTGAGGCCGCTTCGCTTAGCGATGATGCGGTGCCTGCGCCTACCAAGAGGCTTTCGATTCCTACACGGATCGACTAACGCCTACACTCAGTGGTACGACAACGACGCTCGAGCGGCTACTGTCTTCATCGCCAGTGTCCAACCTCAGTTCTCTTCTGAGGTTGTGGGACTCCCTTCGGCTTTCTAGATGTGAACTCACCTTCGTCAACGCTACGAGCCCTCTGGTGATGCCCTCTAGCTGTCCGTGGTCCGCCAGGAGCACTATCTTCGCAGGTGATGCTCTTTGTTGCGCTTTTTACGCTCGAGCTCTGGCATCGGGCGTCATTGGACTCTCTGCTGCTTTTGGCCTGCCGCTCTGTCCGTCTTTGCTGTTGTATGTCTTGACACAGGTTTCAGCGTGTCTACGATTTCCTTAGTCGCCTTCGTCCTGAGTTCAAGCAGAAGCGTGCCCAGCTCCTTGCACGCCACCCTCGTGTCACTCTCCTAGAGGTTCTTACCGACATACGTGCAGAGGAGACTCGCCTGAGTAGTGTTGGTCTGATGCCACTCCCCTCCGTGCTCGCCGCTCGACCACCTGCTACACCGACTGCTCCACGCTTCAGCATACTGCCTCATCCAACGACTTCCACAGGTGGTGGTCGTCGTCCTTCATCTGGCGGTGGCCGCCCTCACTGCTTCTACTACGACAAGGTCGGCCACATCTGGCGGTGGCCCAGTGCTATAAGAAGCAACGGCATCTTTCACGTCGTTCATTTACTAACAATGGCACTGGTGCTTCTACATCGATGTCTGCATCGACACCTTGAGCGGTTTCCCTCATTTGGCGGAGATAGCCGGACTTGGCCTTTGCTTGCCGCCAGGTTCTCCTTGGCGGGTTTCTGCGGGTTATGCTCTGATTCTTGAACGCTGCGAAACCACCTCTTACACAGTCAGGTACCTCCCCATGGATTCTTAATTTTGGAGAATCCTTTCACATGACCTCTGATTCATCCACTCTGTCTTTCATTACACCTCTTGATTCTCCTGTTAGTGTTCTTACTGCTGATGCTATCTCTCTTTCTGTCTCTGGTCGAGGGCCTCTTAGCAACTCATCTTTTAATATTCCTTCTGTTGCTCATGTTCCTCACCTTACCATGCAGCTTCTTTCTGTTGGGCAGATTACTGACCTTGGTTGTCGGGTCATTCTCGACTCTGACTCTTGTTGTGTTCAGAACCGTCACACGGAAGCTCTGGTTGATTCTGGCCCTCGGCGCCTTGACTCACAGCCTGCAAAGCACCGACACGCCTGGAAGGCGCCGTGTCCGTGTCGGACACCGTGTCGGACACGGACACGGCTCCGACACGGCTCGGACACGTATTCCAGGCGTGTCGGAAATTTGCGTCGCGAAAATAAATAAAAGCAAATTCGGACACGTATCGGACACGTTTTGCCGCGTGTCGAACACGTATCGGACACGTTTGGCCGCGTGTCGGACACGTATTGGACCATTCATTCGGCCTATCTCCCATCCTAACCCTACCTCTCCTCTCCAGCTCCCCTGTCCCCATCCCGTCTCACTCCGTCTCCGCAGTGCGGCCACCCAGTGGCCGACGCCGCCTCGCTGCGTCGCCACGCCGCCGATACTGCTTGCTCTGCTGCAAGCGCCAGTTCGGCTGCTCCTCTGTGCCGCCTTTCTTTCTTCTCTGTGGCCTTGCATTCTCCTGCTGTGCGCAAGCCTTGCTGTCTGCGCTATCGCAGCTGGCTCTCTGTTCTGCTCTTCCACGTTCATCTGCTTTCTTCCCGACGCCAAGGTTCTTAGCGCCGCCTTCTTCTTCTTGCCTTACTGTAGTCGCCGATTTGGACTTGCCGGTGAGTGCTTGGCCTTGTGCATCTTGACATCTTGTGCATTCAATTATATATATATATATATACACGCGTGTCCGTGTCCGTGCATCCTAGCTCACAGCGTCTCTGGGAGCTCGACTAGCTTCATCTTCCATCCGCTGCAACCGTCGCCGCCAGTCTCTCCGCTTCTGCCACTCCATCTACCAGCTCTTTCCTGCAATAACATCATCGTCTTGGTCATCTGTGTGGATCTCGTCTATCATCTTTAGTTCGTCGTGGCCTTCTGGGTCTGTCTCAGGCGACGTGTCTTTAAATTGTCAGGGTTGTAGGTTAGTCTCTCAGCTTCCTTTTGATCTTGTTCATTCAGATGTTTGGGTCCGGCTCCCTTCGTTTCGAAAGAGGGTCATCGATATTATATCATATTTATAGATGATTTCTCACACCACTTGGATATATTTCATGTCTTCTCGCAGTGAGATCTTGTCTATCTATAAACAATTTGCCACTATGGTTCGCACACAGTTCTCCACTCCTATTTATGTCTTTCGTGCTGACTCTGCTGCCGAGTATCTCTCTCGTTACCTGCGTAGTTTCCTTGCTGAGCAGGACACTCTCGCTCAGTTCTCTTATCCTGGTGCTCATGCTCGGAATGGTGTTGCTGAGCGCTCGTGCACTCATGATTGCTGCCTCTATTCCACCTCACTTTTGGGACGAGGCTGTTTCCACTGCCACCTATCTCGTTAACATCCGACCTCTTACGCTCTTGGTGAGATCCACATTGAGCATCTGTTTGGCCGTGTTTGCTCGTTCTCCTCACTCCTCAGCGTACCAAAGCGGCCTCGATCTGTTGAGTGTGTCTTTACGGGATCTGATCACAGAGCACAAGGGCTATCGGTCTTTGGGACCCTGTTGGTCGACGGATGCGGATTTCTCGGGATGTCACTTTCGATGAGTCTCGTCCCTTCTACCCACGTCCTACCTCTCTTTCGGTTTCCCCTGTGAAGTCTCTGTCCTTCTTGACCTTTCCAGATACACCCATGTGTCTTGCCCCCATCCACCCGTCCCGCTAAGTCTTCACATATTCCTTCTGTGCCCTCTCCGCCATTGTCGCCACTTGATTTGTCTCCTGCAACTCCTCCCACTACATTACCTTTTTCTCCTCTCTTCTACACTCGTCAACCTCGTATTGAGGATCTTCCAGATGAGCCATCTTCTCCTGATGATCCATCTTCTCCTGATGCTCTATCTTCTCCTCGCTACACTCTTCGCGATCGCCAGTCGATTCGGCCTCCTACCCGTTTTGGTTTTGCTGGTGCAGCTACTCATGAGCATGTCTCCTACCAGGATGTTGTTACTCATCCTGAGTGGCAGCATGCCATGGCCGAGGAGATTGCGGCCCTCGAGCGTACTGGTACTTGGGATCTTATTCCTTTTCCATCTCACTCTCGTCCCATCACGTGTAAGTGGGTCTATAAGATTAAGACTCGCTCTGATGACTCCCTTGAGCGCTATAAGGTGTGTCTTGTTGCTCGTGGCTTCCAGCAAGAGCATGGTCGTGACTACGACAAGACTTTTGCTCCTGTGGCCCACATGACCACTTTGTCGCGCTCTTCTTTCAGTGGCGTCATTACTTGTTGGTCTATTCTCGACTTGATGTCAAGAATGCCTTTCTTAATGGCGAGTTGCGTGAGGAGGTCTACATGCATCCACCACCTGGGTATTCTATTCCTGATGGCATGGTCTGTCGCCTTCGTCGCACTCTTTATGACATTAAACAAGCCCCTCGTGCTTGGTTTGAGCGCTTCTCCTCTGTGGTCACTGCCGCTGGTTTTTCAGCTAGTGATCATGAACATGCGCTCTTTGTCCACACTTCGTCTCGTGGTCGGACTCTTGTTCTTCTTTATGTTGATGATATGATCATTACCGGAGATGATTCTGAGTACATTTCCTTTGTCAAGGCTCGTCTTAGTGAGCAGTTCCTTATGTCGGATCTTGGTCATCTTCGTTACTTACTTCCACTCCAGATGGTTTCTTTATGTCCCAAGAGAAGTACATTCAAGATCTGCTTGGTCGCGCCTCTCTCACTGATCAGCGTACCGTTGAGACTCCCATGGGGCTCAATATTCATCTCCGACCCTCTGATGGCGAACATCTTTCTGATCCGACTCGCTATCGCCATCTTGTTGGGAGTCTTGTCTATCTTGCTGTTACCCGCCCGGATATCACTTATCCGGTCCACATTCTGAGTTAGTTCGTTTCTGCTCCCACTCAGGTCCACTACAGCTACCTTCTTCGAGTTCTGCGATACCTTCATGGAACTATCTCTCGTTGTCTCTTCTTTCCACGCTCCAACTCGTTACAGCTTCAGGCTTATTCGGATGCTACTTGGGCCAGCGATCCCTCTGATCGCCGATCTATCCCTGCTTACTGTGTTTTTCTTGAGGGGGGGTTAGAGATATATATAGTGTGTTATTCCCCATTGTTATGAGGAGTTATTTGCATATTCACCTCCTGTACTTTGTATATATATATACTAGCCATTTGGCTTCCTGGAAATACGAGTTGTTATTCCTAACAGTCCCTATAAAAGGAATAACATGTATCCATTATCAATCAAACAATGAGAAATCAAGAGTTCAGCTAAACCTTAGAGCCTCACTATCTCGACAGGGAAGAGCCCTACCAACAGTTAGATGAGGGTGAGTGCCCTACCTCGGATCCGTACCCAACCAACGACCACAACAGCACTAACCTAGCTACAAGCAGTGTCATCCGACGCTTGCCGTTCTCGACAATACCAAACCGGTCGTTGTGCTCTTCGACCGCACCTTCACCGACCGCGAGACGTTCCTCTACATCTTCTGCGCCTCGCCACCGCCATTCGACGCAGCCGTCTCGAGGACCCCCGCTCACCCGATCGCCGTCCACACCCACGCCACCCTGGCCAACGCCCGCACTCGCCGGAGACACCACCATTCACGCCACCATCTGCGGTAGTCCCGGTAGCCGCCCTGCGACCACCGTCCTCGTTATTGGATCGAGTGGATGCCTCCTCTGTTTTGGATAGAAACCGAGATAAACCAATTCGGTTTCTATAAAAACAGAGACATTCCAGGGAAAATAAAAAAACACGATGCGTTGATCTAGCGTCGCGTAGTCCAGCGCCGCTGTTAGACCGTTGCCTTGGTTCTTTGCGTCGTCGGTAGCAGCTTCGATAATACATTCCATCATTGCGATCCCATTCTTGGGAACAAAGCTTTATGGGACGAACTACAAGTTGTGGTCTTCACACTTGGAGATCACGCTCGATGGTCTCCGCCTCTGGGGACATGTCGCTGGTGCTCGACCTTGTCCGTCGTCGCTGGTTTAGCCTCCTCCCAGACAACCTACTTACGCATCCTGCGAGAAGGCGAAGCTGCTGCTGCGACTCGGCGCTACTTATGAGGCCTTTCATTATGCCATAGACGCACTTGAGCACTGGTGTGCTGATGAGGCCAGTGTTAGAGCCATCCTGGTGGTCAACGTCGACAACTCCATCCAACCAAACATTGTTGGCTTGCGTTCCACTCGTCAGATCTAGGAGTACTTGCGCGAGCGATACCGTGACGGCGATGCTCGATTCTTTTAACCGGCGTGAGTTGCGAGCGCCGGCGGGAGGACTCCTCGGCGACGACTTCTTCCGAGCCCTAGCCAATCTCTGGCACCAGCTGGACGAGCTGGCTTCTCCGCTCTGCCAAGAGTGTCATAAGGTGCAGAAGGAGGATCATGACCGCCTCCGCCTTCACCTTTATGGCTTCGTCTGCTACCTTCGCCCAGAGTTTGAGCATGTCAAGGCTCAATAGAGAGGCCCTTCCTCGACGGGAGGACGGACCAGCACGTTCAAACCTTCTCAACGAGGTGACTGCTCACTTGATTACATCGAGTTCTACTTGATGGTTCTCTCACAGCTTGGTAGGTTCTACTAGTCTAGCTCAGACGTCTCCTCCAGATATTTCTGGGGTTCTGGATTCTGGTGCTTCTTTCCACATGACATCAGACTCCAAATCTCTCACTTCAGTAGGACCTCCTATTTTTCCTATCTCGGTTCAAATAGCTAACGGTACTTTTATGTCTGTCAGCTGTCAGGGCACTCTTTTGTCCACTATTTTTTATGTTCTCCATATTGCCCAATTTACCATGCAACTTCTCTCGGTAGATTAGCTTACGATCTCGACTGTAGGGTTAGTTTTGACTCTCTCTGTTTAACCGAGGCAAGCAGACGAGGGCGATGCTTGGTTTTGACTCTCGATCTGTTCGCGAGCAGATTAGCCGACGCCGCAGGGATCGTCAGGATCTCTACATCCTTGATCGGCTCCACTTTCTGTTCACTTCAGTTGTTCCTATCACCTATATGTCCACCTCCACCGCCACTTCTGGATTCTTTGCACAGTGGCATCGTCTAGGTCACTTGTGTGGGTCTCGCCTTTCTTTATTAGTTTGTCATGGTGTTTTTTGACGTGTTACTATTGACACGGCCATGTTTTGTCAAAATATTGTAAGCTGGGCAAGCAGCTACAACTTACTTACCATTCTAGTGAGTCTTCGTCTCCTTGTCCTTTGGACTTAGTTCATTCAGATGTATGAGGACCTGCGCCTATTATCTCTAAAGGTGGGCATAAATTTTATGTGATCTTCATTGATGATTATTCTCGTTTTAAATGGATTTTTCCTATGTCTAATCGTGGTCAATTTCTTGCGATCTATCGTAGCTTTGCAAAGATGATTCGTACTCAGTTTGATTCTTTCATCCGTAATTTTCGCTATGTACTGCTGGCGAGTACTGTTCTAACGCTTTTTGACAGTTTCTTTCTGAGCAAGACACTCTTTACCAGTCTTCTTATCCTGGTGCACATGCTCAGAATGGGGTTGTTGAGCGCAAACATCGTCATCTGATTGAGCTTGCCCGCACTCTTCTCCTTGCCTCTCACGTTCCACCACAGTTCTAGGCTGAGATTGTTTCTACAGCTGTATATCTCATCAATATGCAGCCTTCCACTGCTCTTAGGGGTGTCAATCTTATAGAGCATCTCTACTCTCGAGCCCCACAGTACGCTCACTTTTGTGTTTTTTGTTGTACTTGTTTTGTTCTGCTGCAGCCTCGTGAGCCACGAAACTATCGGCTCAGTCAGTTGAGTGTGTTTCTTGGTTATAGTTCTGAGCATAAGGGTTATCGCTGCTATGATCCTTCTGCTCGATGGATCAGGATTTCACGAGATTTTGTCTTTGACGAATCTCGGCCTTCTATCGAGATTTGGCTCATTGTCCAATCTCCACCGTTGAGTCGATTTCATGATTGTTTCTTTCTGACTCTTCACCTATTTCTCCACTATCACAGTCTTCCCATCTTTGTCTCCAATGGTTCATACAGACCTCCACCTCGGTGTTGTCTGCTGCGCAAAGCCTCTTGTTCTTCGGCAAAGACCTTGTTTTGTTTCTTTGATATTCACTACTCCAGGCGTCCTCGCCCTTCACCAGTCTCCTCTCCTGGTATCTTGCCGACACCCACATCTGATCCTCCTAATAATGCTCCCCGTTACATCCCTCGTAACCAGACATCCCTTCGACCTCCTGGTCGTTTTGGATTTGCTCCGATAGCCCATGCTCTCTCTGTCACTGAGCCTAATTCTTATCGTGAGGCTGCTCCTCATTCTGAGTGGCAACTCGCTATGACAGAGGAGCTTGATGCTCTTCGACGTTCAGAGACTTAGGATATTGTACCGACACATGTGCATACTCGTCCTATCACATGCAAGTGAGTGTACAAGATTAAGACCCAATCTGATGGTACTATCAAGCGTTGCAAGGCTCGCCTTGTGGCTCGCGGCTTTCAGCAGGAGTACGGTCGTGACTACGACGAGACTTTTGCCCCTGTTGCCCATATGACCATTGTTCGTACTTTTGTTGCGGTTGCTTCTGTTCGCCGGTGGTCTATCTTTCAGCTGGATGTTAAGAATGTCTTTCTTAATGGTGTTTTGCGTGAGATCTACATGCAGCCACCTCCTAGGTATTATGTTCCCGATGGGCACGTCTGTCGTCTTCGTCGTGCTCTTTATAGCCTCAAACAGGCACTCGTCCTGATATTGCCTATGTTGTTCATATCTTAAGTTAGTTCATGGCTCGCCCTACCCATCTACACTACAGTCATCTTCTTCGTGTTCTTCGCTACTTGTGTGGAACTCTCTCGTCGTTTATTTTCCCCTAACTTCACCTCACTCTGACTTGAGCGTACTCTATGCGACACAGGTTAGTGATCCTTCTGATCGTCGTTTTTTTCTATTTACTATGTTTTTCTTGGCGCCCCCCTGGTTGCCTGGAAGACAAAGAAGCAGACTGCAGTTTCCCGTTCAAGTGCAGAGGCTGAGTTGTGAGCTATGGCAACAGTGACAACAGAGGTTATTTGGTTGAGGTAGCTACTTGCAGATTTTTGAATACCTGTGATGGGACTCACGACTCTTTTGTCTGACAGTACAAGTGCTATCGATGTGCGTGACCGAGGAAGCATGAGCTCACTAAACACATTGGTATGGATGCTTCATACACTCGCTCACAGTGCGGGAGAGTACTTGCTTTCTGATTCATGCCCTCGAGTTCTGGATCATGACTTCTTCATGAAGCCACAGACTAGAATGCAACATTTGTATTTTCTCTCCAAACCCAGTGTGTAAGATCCACCAGAGTTTAAAGGGGGTGTTAGAATATGATTTTTTTTTTGTATTTCCTTGTGTGTCTTTTGTATTTTCTTATATGTGTATAGCATATTCCCTTCTAATATTCTTTTTGTACTCCATATATATATTGTCTATTGAATCTCATAAATATATAGACAATATTCATAACAAAAATAAGGTGAAGTATCATACCGTTTATGCCTTCCATAGCACCTTTCACAACAGGCCGGGCAGCAACATCATAGACAGCCTCGGTGGCTGTCGAAGGCCCAAAAACTCTATCTGAAAAAAAAGGGGAGAAACTGATTAATTATAAAAAAGAAACCAAAATGATGTAATAGATAATTCATCATAAATTGTGATCAATCTTAATATGAACATGAAAGGTATGCCTTGAATTCAGTGAGATTCATTGACTGTGCTAAGAATCATAAAATACGATAAGAAGAAAGCGTTAGGACGTGTTTAGTAACTGATACAGGAAGAATCCGTGAAACTTATCAAAACAAAAAAACTTCGCCATCAATTTCACTATGAAATAACTTTCCCCCTTTTGAAGCATATGCATCCACTTACCATTGATGATGATTGCACCTCAAGGCCTCAGCCTCATCCATCTCCCATTGTTCATGTTAGTGGAGAATCTCTGAGTCATACCAGAAGACCACATAAAGCCTTGTGGGCTCTTCCAAATTCTAATGCAGCTTGCCAGTGAACCACAATTCTTTGCAAACGGATGCATCTGTAGCACCTTCTGACTGAATTTTGAATGTATCTACAGCTCAGCAGGTGACCATACCTAAAGACTAAAGTTGCAGAGCACAAAGCCCTGTGCAATTATGAACATTGGAACCACCTATGTCCATACTCCACACATCAATAGTGACAAACACTATCCATATATGTTGACATAAATCAGTGTCTAGACTTTTAACAACTTCAGGGATCTGTGGTACCCAGTTCAGCACATCCCCACATCTCAGAGGAAATAGCATTCTTGCCTCTGAATAAGTTTAAGTAGGGTTTCATGCATGTACACTCCAACGAGCAAAAGAAGAATCTGATAAAGCCCATCGAAATCGTAGGACTCCTAAGCTATGTGCAAGTGTGCCGCCTTTGGTATGCATTTCAAAATGGCCAGTCGTTAATGCATGGGCGTATGATTGTCTCCTATACGTAGGGTTGGCTCTTATCACTGCCTCATTTAATGTTGACATTGATCAGCAAATATACTCCAGACTATTCGCAGTACTCGACATTAGCTGAATAAGTGTGCATCCAAGAAAGATAAGGTCAAAATGTCCATATACATATATGATGTATAATACATGAGTGAATGATGCGCTGAGTTGAAACGTTTTTCGCAGGTATACCATGCAGTACCGACAATAATGACTCATGCACCACAAAGGCGCAGATTGCTATCTATGTTCTCAACTGATCCAGCTATTTAACATGTGCCATTTCTTAAATTGTCCCTCAACGCCATTTTTTCCCTTTCTAACTAACTCCGCGATTATTTCTTTGGCCAAGCTATCAAACATCCATTGATCCTGGAAACAAACTGGGCCACATCAGCTGAACTAACACTGCCAATGTAAAGTATGACTCGTCATCTCGGGCAATCTGGATAACAGAAATTCATAACATACCTAAAAATTGGCAATCGAGAACAAGCAGTCTTCTGCAAGCAGCATGAAAAGCTAACAAGGCAGTGTAAACCTCATAAAGAATGACTAGCTATCAACTCCACAGTAACTGCTGCCTCTGAATACCTCTCAAAAATGCAAGCCAGGACCTACATTTTCAATTCATCATCAAGCCCCATCTAAGCTCTAATGCATTTGTTTTGGTACACAGTCTTAAGTCAACTCAGCACAAATATTAGCAGTTCGTCAATTATCCAGTTATCCTGTAGAATCTGTGTCCGTGAACATGTAACATATTATACCAATGAACAATGCAACAAGGATTGCATCCAACAGCCGAATTAATACAATCATCAAATTGACCGAATCCATTTAAAAAAAATTCTAAGCCCCAAAATCACACAAAGCTCTAAAGTATTATTCGAATACCGAATTCAACCAAATCAGCAATCCCACAACCTACATTGCAAAGTTGACCGAATATGCAACTGAAGCGTAGCTACTTACCATAAGCATAAGCCGTCGCCGGGTTGTACTGGCACCGCACAAGCCGATCTCCATCAGCATACCACGAGATCTCGTCGCCGCGCTGGATCTCCCGCTCGCTGCAACCACACCAAATCCAGCTCGAATCAGTCGGAACACTCGCAACCGTGCCCAGGCATAAGCCCCTAGCAACAACGCCCCGCAAACAGATCCGCGTAACCCCCTCCCAGATCCCCACCTGAGCGGCCGGAAGCGGATGGTGACGGAGATGCTGTCGCCGGATCGGGAGGTGTCCTCGATGACGAGCTCGTCCGCACTGGGGAACGGCACCGGCGCGGGCGCCGGGGCCACCGCGGCGGAGCCACCCCTGCGACCGGGGGTGGTGGACCTCGAGCTTCCGCCGCCGCCGCCGCCGTAGAAATTGGAGGAGACGGAGGAGGGGGACGAGCGGGGGATGAGCCGGCCGGTGAAGTAGGAGCTGGAGGAGGACGAGGAGGTCGGCGGGCGGCGGTGCCCCGCGGAGAACGGCGAGCTGCTCCGTCGCGACGAGGATGACGACGACGACGGCCGCGACGACATCGCGGCGGGACGGATCTCGCTGGAAGCTTCCTCCTCCCCGCAAGGCGACGCGGGCCACGCGGCGGAGGGGGCAAGGCACGGGGGGGCGGGAGCGAGGGGAAGGGAAGGTATCGGAAGGTCAGAGGCTTCACATGGCCTGCTCCAAAAGAGGCGAGAGGCCACGGCGTTGCGAGTTTTTAAAGCAAGACGCCACGCGCAGCACAGCGCAGGAGGGAGGTGAGGGGAGGAGGAAGAGGCTAGGCTAGCACTAGTAGTCTCGTACTGGAGGCGGCAGGAGGGGACCACGGCGGCCACGTGGCTGGCGCAGTCGCACTGTACGTGCCTCTCGGACCCACCGGTCAGTGTCGGCGGTGGGCTCGATAATTTGAAATGAATGGACGCGGAGACGGGCCCGTGTGGTGGGCGGGAATAACTGCAGCGTGTTTAGTTTTTTTGCGGCAATTGTTTTTTTTTTTATTTTTGGGGGAGGCGAGGTGAAAAACCGAAAGAGCGGAGGGGTGAACAGGTCGTGGCGGTGTGGCACCGCCAGGCTTCCCTGCAGACGCAAGCGATCTGCCACCGCGGCACCAGCCGCTGCCAGGGCGAGTTGGTGCGGTGGCACACCAGCTTTGCTTGGTTTATTGTACTTTTTTAACCCGTTGGTTTGTTGTTTTCGATGCGATTTGAAATACAGATTTGAATTTTGTGATAATGACCGCAGCTTAGAGGCTATAGTTTTTTCCCGATGGGGACGAGGGAGAGCGGTGCCAGGAAATGCTTTTTAGGCAGAAGTATATCATTCAGATTAGCTGATGTAAAATGTGTTTTGTTTTGATGAGTTGTGTTTGAAGCTATGTATGGAGAACACCAGTTCTAAGCAATGCATATAGGGAATAGAGGGGTATTGTTAGCATTACCTTATGCGAGTTTCCAGACATGCCGATACAAATAGGCGACCGGTGACGATTCTGAGAGTTGAATTAGATTTTGGGTGGTAGTCACCGGAGAAGAGGAGGACAAGCAGCAAGGGGGTGGAATCATGGCCAGCTACAAAAGCGACAAAAAATGTGGTAAGAGAGAAGGCACAGGCGGCCATACCAAAAGCCACAACCATGGAGATGGATGAGCGATGGGCATAAGTGGGAAAAAAAACTCAAAAATTGTGAGCTAGCTCGGCTCGAAATCTGACCATAAACTAATCGAGCTGAGCTACCATTTCTACTTGTTATCTTAACGAACCAAATTCGAGCCAACTCACGAGCAACTCGTTAAGCTCGTTTAGCTCATTTATATTAGAATTCAACCCAACAAGCCTAGTAGCCTAACTAGAACAGGTCCAATCTAAGCCTACTAGCTCATCCCAGCAAGCTACAACCCTCTCCTGTCCACATAGCGTCTTAAGCCCGTGGCCCTCTTCTTTCGCGCTCGGCCCAGCGTCCTCCCGCGGTGTCGAGCCAAACGAACCAACTTGTGAGTTCATAACGAGCCAAGCCGAGCAGACATTTTTGCTAGTTTGATTAGCGAGGCGAGCCGAGCTCGTGAAACATCCCAAAATTCTTTTAAAAAATAAAATTTTTGAATCTTTTAGTTGAAATTCAAAAACTTTCCTTTTAAACTCCACTCCAGTTTACGCTTTTCCTTTTCGGTCAATCCGTTTTCTTCAGCCGAAAACGGCTTCTTCCCCGCGCACCTCTCCTTTCTTCCTCCTCCGGTCGCCATCTCCCGTCCACATCCAGACTCCATCGCTTCCTCCTCCCGCTTGAGTCGTGCCACCTCCAACGCCACCGCACTGCCTCCACCACCTTCTATTGCCTTCGTCGCGCCACCTCGCCTCTCCCGGCGCCCAACCGCGTCCAACCACACACGTCGACGCCACTGCCGAGCCGCCCCACTGCTCCCACTGCCTTCCCCAAGCTATAAAAGGCCACCCCCAGCTCGCTATCTTCATCACCTTCCACTCCCCCACCTCCCCTTGCCTCTTCATCACCGGCGCGCGGCCAAATTTTGAAGTCCCGCCGCCGCCCCCATTTCTTCTCCAGCGAGCCTTAGGTGAAATTCTCCTTGCCCATCCATTCCCTCCACTCCTACCTCCGGCTCTAGCTTCCTCTTGCCCCCGCAAAGCTTTCCCCTAACCTCTCTACCCTCCTTCCTCACCGGAGCTTGCCATCCACGAGCTCCTCCTCCGCACTGCCCACGGCTCTCGTGGACAGGCCGCCTCAGAGCACCCTGAGCTCCACCGACACCTCCGTTGAACTCCCCTCACCTCATTGATACTCTCACACCACTCACCCTCGCCTAAGCACCGCCGTAGCGCCGCCACCTCCTTCCCCTGCTCCGGTCGTGCGCCATTGCAGTCGTCTTCGCACCTCCGCACCTCTTCCGCCCCCTCCAAATCCCCAAAATGGAACCTCTGTGCCCTAGTGGTGCTCACCACACCCTTCCCCGCCGCCGCCGGCCAGCGCCGTCGCCAAAGCGTCGTCGTCTTTCTCCCTCTCAGCTCGGGCGAGTTGAGAGGGAGAAAGACGACGACGGGGAAGGCGCGCAAGCCACTGAGGCTGGGCCTTTTAAGTCCTGGCTTTTGGGCCATAGACCACACAGTAATCGACATGTTTACTATTTATTACTATTCATCAATACGGTTCACAGCACAGTAAATTGGTCACTACTCATTAACTAATAACAAATATTTTTGTTACTGTTCACAATCATAACTGTTCAAGCTGAAACAGTAATCCTAATTACTGGTCATCACCCAATTTGCGTCCATAAACAGTAAAACCATCGCTATTCATCGTCCAAATAATATTCGCCCTCAAAACCCTAATTTGACATTATATATCAATTTTAATCATTTTGAGTCCGTGAATCCATTTCTCCACTCCGTTCAGTACAATCAAACATCAAATAAATTTCTACCCTCCCACACCACCTTTCTTTGTGTTTCTTTTCCGATTTTCTATACTTGCATGGCGTTCCCAAGTCATTCCTTGTCGAGCCAGATTTTATTTGGCTTGTTTTGTTTTATTTTGCTCTAGGTCCCAACTTCGACAACTAAGCCCCAGAAGACGCCAGACAAGACGAGCTACTAGAAGAATTTGTGCAGGGAGGCAAGTAGCATTCCTTGATCATTTTGAACCAACATGTCATGTATTTATATTATAATTGTATAATTGTATTTATGTCAATTGCTTTAAATATTGAAATAATACTTTTGAATGCCATGATGGTTAGAATAATCCTATCACCCCACATACCAACCCACCTACTCTTGTAGGCCATATTCACATTGATAAGTTTTGGTTACATAAAATATTAACAAGATATTTAGCTTTGTCACACAAATGTGTTTATAAATCTTCAAAAGTAGTATTGACTATTTGCCAATAGTTTTGGAGGAAAGTTGAGGGTTGAGACCTGGAAGTTGGACAACCCAGTAGACTTGTGTTAAAAGTGAGTCAAAGGTGAAATCAAGCAGATGGACAGCCACGAGTTGGTGTTGGTCTATTTTCTCACTGGACATAAGTAAGGACAAGAACTTTGTACCAAAGTAACAGACACAGAAAGCCACTCAACCACATATGTGGTCATTACTCTCGACTTAGTACACCACTCTTCCAATTGAATATCTACGGGTTGTCACCGCTCTTGTGTGATAGAGCGGGAGGAATTGGGGTAGGGCAGAGTGAGCGATGGGACACTCATCTACACAACATAAGGTCCGTCGACTTGATCGCATTCCACTGTTTGTCGGTGGTCTCCCGATGGTTGTATGGATTATGAACATACCGGGTAGATGTTAAAAAGGTTGAGTAGTTAAAAGGCTTTGTTATCTTAGCTTAGTTGCACACTAACGTGATGTGTGTATATTGCATGATAGTATGAGCATGAGATATCTTGTGGGTGAAGTTAGGCAACTCTGCATAGTATAACAAATTGTATTCGAATACATTGTGCTTCCGGTTAATGAAGTTGTGTTCATAGGTGATTCCAATACATGAGGCATAAGTAGAGTTTTTGAGATGTTAAGTTGGTATTTGCAGTTGTTGAGAAACCCATGTTGTTATTATTTATTATTTATTATTGTATTAAAGATAAACACTTTAAATATAAAATGCATCAACATATGCCTGTTATGGTAAAACTGTACCATTCATTTGATAATCAAAGCATATAATTAATTAGGATTTCCATGTGGCTTGTTGAGTACGGTAGTAGTACTCGTTCTTATAAATCTGCAAACCATCTATAGAAGAAACTTGGGAAAATACTAAGGGCCTCAATGAGCAGGATTTTAATGGACCACCAGATAGAAATGATTACTGTTATTAGGTCTCGACCGCGCTCAAGCGTGCCTGTGGTTTAAAGTTTTTTTTGCCTTGTAATATATTAACTTTGGGTCTGAAAGCCCATGTCAATGTTAAAACTAGCTGTTAATCCTTAATATTTTGTAATAAAAGTTTGATTTTTATTGTAATTCGAAAGTTTACTTGAAATGCTGCTTACTTCGCAACTGCACTTTCTAGGTGGTTGTGAAGAGTTTAACCGGCCAAAAAAAAATGAGAACGTTAAATTTCGGTTCCTTAACGAGTTTGGTCAAGCCGAGCTATCTTGTTATCCAACCCTAGCAGGCAGGGGATAATTGAAACGAGGAGTAAGATGAAGAAAAGTGGGTGACGAGTGCCGACGACGTCTGCTGGCATTGGAACAAATGAACGTTCAGTGAATAGAATTGCTCTAGAAGTGTTATTGCATTAGTTCCTATACATCAATAGGAATTTGTTTGTTTCACTCTTATAAAACACATGGAAATTTTGTACACCCGTCTAACACTAATGCAACACCCTTGCAGGAGCATTGACACTGACTTCTAAAAGTCATAATCATCCCTGTTGCGATACCTTGAGGTACAATTTATAAGTGTTTTGTCCACAAGAAGAGCGCGACCGTGTGCTAGGTGACATATAAGAGAATTGTCAGGCGCATCATATTTGCAACTACAAAGTGCGATTATGGGCGTTTTAAATTTGATCAATCAAGAAATCAACTGTATGGATTAACACATTTTTTGAAATGAAAAAAACTATGCATTTTACAAAGGTAAAATTGATGCACATTTTTTTCTAAGGATGTACAAGAATTTCACAATAACACAATATGATTATTAGTGATTTTTTTCCACGGTGGCAGAGAACAACGAACCATGCATGCAGCATGCTGGAGATTCTCAATCACGGTACTATCATCCAAAAAGCGCAACAATCCCATCAAATCATGTGTAACATTTTGAGTGGATTTCGGTGCAAGCATATGCATGTGGAAGGCGAAGGAATCAGCATTAGGACATGACAGAGAGCATGGTTGTTGGCAAGTCATCCTGATGCCAAAACTTGAGCTCTGTCTTTAGCCATAATGCTAGAAACCCTACATGGCCACACACCCGATATGTGGGCAACACGCCATGCTGCCAATCCAATGTGGTTATGCTTCTATTGTCATCTCACCAAACAAACAAAAAAATGTGTGTGTGCACAGTAGATTCACTATGGTGAGTTCACTGAGTTGTTACCATGGGGACAGAGTGTGCATGCGTTGGATCCTGCTGGCTTTCCCCACATGGAAACTCTGTCTACTACAACATCTGTACAGGACAGTGTCCAGACACGAAGCTGAATTGTATGTCTTTATCTCATACTCCCAACCTTGTGAAAAATAGGACCCAGGATCATGGATCCCTGACTCCTGAACTGATAGTAGTGGACCTATCACTGGTTGCTCAAGCTCTGCAATCCTCCAAGAATGCTGCAGTTTTTATCTGATGGAGAATCCTTCCCATATTAGACATCTCCATCACTGCCACTTAAGTAACATCCAGTAGCACACTAATTCAACTTGTTAGGTAGCAACTAGCAACAACATAGGCAGTATTAAATTGACCAGTAGACCAAGACAACTACACAGCACCAATCATATGAGGCTTCCAAGCACACTGCCAACCAGGTCTACTAGCATCCAATCTCCAATCTTACCACCCAATTAACAATGGGTAAACTAATGACAAGTAATGTTCCAAATTTTTAACCTTGGAAGCATGTTCGGTTTTTCTGCACCCACTGCAAATCCCCTTCAACGGATGGAGGCATGTCTGTAGACTGTAGGGTAATATAGACCTGCAAGCCACATGCCATAGAATAAACGGAGAATCAGTGTGTCATCTTCTGCAAAACTTCAAACTTAAACAAAGGTAGATTGGGCTAATACCAATATCTTGGGCCATGGACTGTAGTAAAAGGATAATATTATCTCAGGAACATTTCTCCATGTCCATGTAGCAATAGGATTCTTGTTTTGTTTTTGTTTCTACCGGAAGGTAAGAGCATTCACTGCTTAGGATACCAACCCAGGCGCTAAGATATGTTATATCACTACCACATTACATAGGTGCTAAGTTTATATTTCTCTCTTCAGTGTTTAGTATCTCCCAGCATCTTCAAAGGTGGGACCCCACACTAATTAAAATAAAAAATAGATTCCCTCAGTCACTCGACACCCCATCAACACCCCCTACCTCCGGTTTTCTGTCTCGCACACAGGCACCAACCTCATTACCGTCGCTGATTCCATTGGCTCCGCCGACCACCGTCTCCATCCTCCATGTCATCCTCCACCGCGCTCTGCGCCATGCTCCCCAGCCTTTCCCCAAATTTCATTGCCACCTACGTCCCCTATTTTCTCGCCGGCTGGATCCGGTGGCGACCGTCGGATCCAACCGATGTGCATCTTCCTCCGGTGGCCATGGTGACGGATCCAGCCTCTGTGCCCCCCCCCCCCTCACCTCCTCAACGTTGCCGCCCGCGCAGCATTCCCCTTTTCCTACGACAACCATGGTGACGAGTGGTGGAAGTGGTGACTGCTAGGGTTGTAGGAAGGGCAAATCTCGAGGCGACGGAGGGCACGAAGATCCAGCGATGACGATGACCTCGTCGTTGTCAAAGATAGTGGTGAAGGTGTGGCCTTGTCGGTCTCCATCAAGATCCGGTGGCTGCGGACTACCTCCATCAAGATATGGCTTCCTCTTCATCTACCTCGGTCGGCTGCGCAGGACGCACACGGTTTTCTCAATTATAACTGTTGGCAGGTGGGCCTGCCCAATTGTTTATCCTCCTGATCCAGTACCAACTAAGGCACTGGACTGGTTGATTTTGGTTTAAAATTTTGCTTTAGTGTGAAGTATCAGTACCAAGTTTCTCTCTCTCCCCTCTCGGTAAGGGTTAAAGGTAAAAGAGCACATTGAAGATGCTCTAAACAGGATATATCACTTTCACTGGCTATAAGAACACATAAATTTACGAGTGAAGGCACTAGGGACATGGTGGGCCCGGAGGATTTTGCCATGGAGCCAGGTACGTCACGGGGCAGTGGCCCAGTGGGACCACGGGGGCAGGAGGACGATGTAGAGATGGATTATCATGGACATGGAGACATGCTAAACCTTTACTGCTTGCTTGCAAGTTGTACAACGTTATTGCCGCATAAATTTGGTCTACTTTTCCTGCAGGCGTAATAATCCACAGCGTATTTACACCTTCGAGTAAATTCCCTTCTTCCCGTTTATCTTCTTGTTTCCATGGTTTATTTTACCATCCTTCTTTCTGGTAGATGTACATCTCAGCTGAAGGGATCTGAAGCTATTGGCATACGTCTACTTAACTACTTCGTAAGTTGTTGCGACTGGTTTAATTATGTACAAAAGATGATGTATAACTCCAGTTTCGCTTGACACGTACTCCCTCCAGTCCATAGAAGCGAGTCGATTTGGAATGCATGCAGTTAAATTTTAAAAAATCTAGCTATCGATACATTAATAAAGATTTAGATTAAATCTATAAAGATTATATATGTATATTCGTCTCGAAAAATACTTTCATAATATTATAAATTTATTGTATTTTACAAATATATTATAATAGTAATTAGTGGTGAAAGTTGTATTTTGAAGACCATATCGATATCTAAAACGATTTATTTTTGTGAACCATAAGGAGCAATAAATAACCTACAAAATACATTTGACGGTCATAATTTAACTTCACGTATTAGAGTCTGCACCACAAAGAGCATCACTACCGGTGATTTTTTTTAAATAATATTAATTTAAAATACAATTACATAATAAATAGTTGATTTTTTTTTATAAAACTAGGCGTCTGTCGCCAATTGGAATGACGACAAAGGCCTAGTCACTAGCGATAAGGGCTCAACAGTATAGAGAGCTCCCTGCCGCCAGTTGAATTGGCGACAGGGATCCTCTCTGTTCCTTTTATATTGACTATTTTTGAGTATATATTTTGTCGACAATTCACACTGATATTATATAAAATTCAGCACAACGTCATAACATCTTTTGTCGATAAAATCACAATAATATTACATAACATTCAATGCAATGTCGTCACATACTTTGTTGATAAATCACACTGATATTACATAACATTCAGCACAACGTCATAACACCTAGTTTTTGACAAATCAAAGTGATATTACAAAGCATTAGACACCACATATTTCCATAGGACAAACCTTTCCCATGGCCTAAACGTTCGCCATGTGGACCAACTCAAGTGGGGCGGTCGGATGAGGTCCCCACGGCGACGTCCGGACTACCGATGCCTCCTTCATCCTGTGGATTTCTTGTAGAGTATTTCTTAAGGGTGTGCTCAGACTCCTGCAAATAGAGTACTTCTTCGTACGGCGCCCGGCTTCTGCTTCGTCTATATCGTTCCTGATGCGATGTAACTGTCGCCGGCCAACATTTTCCTTCAGCTCATCAATGCCCGCGGCCCAGATAAGTTACTCTCAAGTCGGATAGTCAGTGAAAGGGCCAACCACGCTATTAGCATGCATATTTGCACTCCACGTTTGCATCACCTCCTCCTTGTTGAAATAGTCAGAGATGTACTAGCTGGGATACTACGCCACCGTCGAACATGTGGCCATGACATGGGAGTAGGGTCTATGCAGAAGGAGTTTGTTGCAAGTGCATACGCAACTAGCGCCGCGTAGCGTGCACTTGTGGGTGATCCTCTCGTGGTTTGCCCCGCGGCGTCCTTTATCCCTGTACATTATCTCGAAGCGAAGCTCCCTTGTGCCCATATTGAATGTCTGGTGCATCTCACCCTTCTTGCTCTTCTCCTCCATGTACTTGGTGATCATGGCAGAGTAGAGTACTCTGTTATTTGTCATGGTGAGCAACGTCTTGTTACTTGTCAATAAAGTAATTTGTGGTATCGCGAAGAATTGCCTTCACAATACCAATCAAAGGGAGGCACCTTGCGCCGCACATGACTCAGTTGTACACCTTGGCTATATTGGTTGTCATGACACCATATTGAACAACACCCCCTGTCATGTAGCAGCGACCAATTCTTCTTAGGCTCATGCACAATCCAATCCGAGAAGTATTTTACATGTGACCTCGTCTTCCTCGCCACACTAGGACCATCTGTGGGTAGCTGTGGTAGTGCGTTGGGGGCCTGGTCAGCGCTTGGTGTGGCCTTTTTCACTGCCTCCCTTCTGTACGTCTGGGTTCTCTCATCCAGAATATTCCAGGGCGATTGAAACTTTCGTTGTTTGTTCTGGTTACACAACCGCTTAAACATGTTCATCAAGTTATTGTTGTGGAACTACTTATAGAAGTTTGCACCCAAGTGCTTCATGCACTACCTGCTCCGCAGATCCGTCCATGGAAGTTGTTCGTTCTCTCCTTGTTGTAGCTAAGTTATTGCACTCAGCAGGGCTGCATGCTGATCATGCATGACACATACGTTAGAACGTCCCTGTACAACAGAAATCCTTAAATTTCTCTGGAACCACAACCAGTTGTTTGTGTTCTCGCTTTCAACAAAAGCAAATTCCACGAGAAGAACTTGATTGTCCCCGTCCGTCGCCATTGCAGTCAGAATCTGTTCCTTGTACTCTCCAATTAGGAATGTGTCATCCACGCACAAGATTGGATGGCAGTGTCGAAATGCATTGATACGTGGACCAAAGGCGAGAATGCTCACTTCAATACCATCTTATTGTCTCACTTTGGATGCATGGAATCTTGAATGTCTACATGAGTGTCGGGATTCCTGTCTTGTACGAATCGGAGCAGTCCGGGGATCTCTAACTTGAAACATACCCTTGAGTATATAAAACTTGTGTAGTTCATATATACTCACATTGATTAATATTCAATTATTTGTAATTGTGATAGTTGTCATCAATTACCAAATAGGGAAATATTGAAATATTTTGATCCACCATTATGAGTTAATGGTATGTTGTGGTAATTAATGACAATCACATTGTGGAACTAATATTTTCCATGAGTTGGTGAAATAGGTTGAGTTCTACGATGATGATAACTTGGGATGACATAATGAGTTGATTGTCATCAAGTCAAATGAAGGATGCATCGTGTGTTGATGCATATCAAGATTTAGAAAAGAAGATGACCATGGGTTGATCATCAAGTCAATAGAAGACTCATCATGTGGTTATGGAGGGCACTTGAAGAAGATCATCATGTGTTGATGATATTCAAGTCAAGATTCGGGATGAAGATGTCATCATGTGTTGATGAGCATCAAGAAACGATCCCTGAAGTGAAGAATATTATCATGTGTTGATGATATTCAAGTCAAAAACCCGAACATGAAGTGAAGATGTGTGTCATCAAGCTTCAAGATGATGCTCAAGGTAAAGGTATGACTAGCTAGGGCTAAGGATGTATTCCTAGTCTTTTACTGATCTTGTTATTTGATTGGAGGCTAGATTGCTAGTATAGGTTATCGTACTATTAAGTGGGGTCTTGACTCGTAGCTTGAGTCTCATCATATGTTAATAGCTCAATTTCGCTTGCTCTAACTCATTGTGATATGATGCTATTATTTGCGAATGTATTTTACAAATAGTCGAGGCTCATGCGTCTAATCCTTGTAGCATGTGACTATACTTCGCAAATATATTTTGCAAATGGTTGAAGTCTATGTACCTACTCCTTGTGGCATAATCTAAGTTTGCAAATGTGTTTTGTAAGTTGTTATGGTTCATGCATTGTCATATTTTGAGTTTCTAAAAAACTGTTTTGAAAATCGGTATGCCCGCTGTAGATAAGCGGTACTACCGCAAGTCGGTTATATGGCGGTACGTATTTTTCAAAGAGCGTGTTTTCGAGTGGTTTGATACTCTCTGAAAACCAGAATGATCGCACTTCAACTGCGGTACTCGCATGTCAGTAGTACCAAAAATTATATGGTGGTATGTATATTACAGAGAGCATATTTTTGGGAGTTTTGATCTTCCTTGAATCGGTATGACCGCAATCCCTTAAGCGGTACTACTGGTGTGCGGTAGTACCGATGTTTACGTAGCGGTACGAGTTTTTTTAGAGAAGGTGTTTTTGAGAAATCTTGAGCTCTCGAAAATGGTAGCTCCGTTCTAGTCGAGCGGTACGCTCGCGATGCGCTAGTACCGATTTTTAGTTAGCGTTAGTACCACAACTTTATGTGTAACGGCTAGTTCAGAGCATTAAATGCTACTGTTCCGACCGTTGAGCCGAAAATCAGTTGTACCGGATTTTAACAGCGGTACAACTGTAAATCATGATTTTTTCAAGAATATGGTCGTAACGACTAGTTTTGTGGTTGGGGGCTATAAATACACCCCTCCTGAATCAAGCCTAGAACCTTTGGCACTCCATTTTCATTTTAATGAGCTAGTGTAAACCTCTCTTTTTAATTGTGCATGTGTTGCACCTTGTGAGCACGGAGAGAGGTCTCTAGTTGCATGTATTGCATCTAGAGTTGGATTTCGTTTCTACTTGATATTGTGCATTCGTTGCTAGTATAGGATTGCCGTGCTCATCTATGCATGGAGCTATTATTTGCGAATGGTGAGAGTCAAGTAAGGGGCTTGAATTATTACTCTTGGGTTGATTTTTCTTGGGACTTAGCCGCTCTGAGCTTAGCGGGCGTTGGAGCCAAAATTCAATGTGCGTCGTGCGATGATCTCTTCAAAGAAGATTGTGAAGAGGACCGGCGTGGCGTGAAAGTTGGAGCTCGCCTACCCGGAGTGGGAAAGAGCTACCACTAGTGGATTTGAGGTGCTTGGCATAATTCGTGGAGCCGGTCTAATTAGTTTGGGCTTACTTCAATGTGGATTAGGGAGACCGGTAAGTCTTTGAATACCATGGTAAAATATCATTGTGTCATTGTGGTTTTTCTCTAGTGATTTACTTTGGGCAATTTATATTCCTAGAATTAAATTGCTTACATGTCTTTACATATTTGCTATCATTGATATAGTCTTATATTGTTGGTGCACTTGGTGAGACTAGTTGTTTTAGGCTTTAATTGTGCAAAACCGATTTGACTTACTCTTCCGCATTAGAAATCGGTTTTAGCCAAAATATTTTTTAAACCCACCTATTCACCCCCCTCTAGTCGGCCTCCTTGATCTTACACCTCGATCGCCCGAATGATGGATCGTGGCTCAAAATCTAGATTATCCACGATCTCACTGTACATGAGGTCCGCGGTGAAGCCTCATGACAGGTTCCTGTGGGACTGCACTGACTCAGCGACGACTCATGTGTGAGGGACCACTATAGAGTATTTTCAGTAGGTGTCCCACTTGGGCTGAAATGTGTGCACTTGCCAAGAGCATCCCTCTATGTCGCATTTCACGTCGTAGCATCTTGGGTTAGACTTAACGATTGTGAATATATGCTCTGCACGACCTCCTTATATTTGTACATAGCTCCTTGTCTGACCTCGCTTTGGTCGTACTTCCACGGCACACGGAGTCTTTGTTAACGACGAGATTGTCGAACTAGTAAATGTTCCACTAAGATGGAATCGCCTACTGGTTCACATCATCCTCGTCGCCAGATACTTTATCTTCTGACAATGCCATGTAGCCCTGATCTTTGAGATCCATCATTTGCACTAGGGCTTCCAGCTCCTCACCCTCGTTAGTAAGCGCACTGGCTAGCTCCTTCCACAGAATCTTCATCGACAACATCGACAACTCCGAGACCTTTGGACATTGTGTGCTCCACGCTGTGGCTGGGGTCCCCGACTTCTTCTTCGGTATCACGACCCCTTCTTGTTCGGCCGTCGATGCAGAAGTGGGCTTGGCATATGCCTGGACCAGAATGATCAAATCCCACCGTTCTGCCCTCGCACTGCATACAGATGACTGCCACGACCTTATTCTCTTGAGCTACACTAACTCCCAATATGTGCCCTGTGTTGGTTGGGGTGTAAGGCAACTCAATCTTAGAGCATACACAATATGGTCCAAATCGAATGAGTGAAACAACCACTGCATCACAGTGCCTCATGTACGCTTCTTTAGTCTTGTTAGGAACATAGTCGCCGATTGGAAATAATGCAAATAAATCCCCTCGGGACCCTTGATAAGTCCCCTGACCATAGTGAATTTTGAAGTTGGTTGCGTTTGACATATTTGATGTACTGCACCGTAAATAAGATTTGCATGATTAACCATATATCTAAAGCTAAACTACCAACCGAAAAGGATTATGTACAACATACTATACTACGTAACCGTACATCTAAAACTATGCAATCCATTTGGTTAACAAAACTACCTGACAGGTGGGCGACTGGACGGACAGCAGTGCTTTGCTAGCTTATCTCCTCCCCTCTACTCCTCTCCATTACCTCCCATCTTTATCTTTTTTCTGAATAAAAGTGGGGTTTTCCTAAATTTTAGGGTTTCAATGGTATTTTACAGGGGAGATAGTGTCGCCATTTGAAATGGCGACAGGGACATGCGGAATCCCTATCAATATTTGAAATGATAATTTTCCAAATTTTAAAATTAAAAAATAAAAGAGCCTTGTTGCTATTTAAATTGACGACACAGTGAGTTCTCTGTACTGTTGACCTCCGTCGCCATTACAATTGACTCTATGCGCTTAGTTTTGTAATTTTTTTATTCGATTATTTATTTTTTAATTATCTTTTAAATTAATATTATTTAAAAAAATGATGAGCAGCACCACACGCAAAACGGCCGTAGTAGATCTGAATTTCCAAGTCAGGAAGACTCGAAGGCGCAGCGACAGCAGCGAAGAGACGTGAGGCACAGCCAATATACTGCTCTGACCGGAGCAGTAAAGCCAGGAGGAGGAGCACGTGGTTACAGACTGTTCGGTGACCAGAGAAACTGTACTGCCTTGCTCCTACGTGCAGTGCCCCGTCACGTTCTCGAGTCATGTTGGGAAAACAGAGCTGGATAGGCAACAAAAACCCATCATTCTCACAGGTCAAGCCAAAAGCCCTCGTTATATATTCTGATCTCGTACTTTAATTGTTCTTCTCAACGGACTAATTATGGAGCGTATTTTTTGTACCGAACTCCCACGATCAAGGCCCTACATTCGTGGATAATTATTCCCGTGGAGATGGATCTGATTGATGCAAACTCGTGGAGATACCCATTAATCAGTACTGAAGTTGTTATCTATGTGACAATGCGAAATTATGAGTTTATTGATTTCTTCTGGTTAGATATTTATGTACTAGTATTTGCCATCTTAAGCGAGACCTTTTCTAGTACAGATTTTGTGTTGGATCATCAGCCTTGAGTTTTTTTTTACTCATTTAGGACGTTTTAAAGCGAAAAAATGGCATTCTCACCGCTTGAAAACACGGTGGCAGGAGTCTACCGCATACCTTGCGCGGTGGAACACGTGGTGGTGTCTCATTCGACGACGGTCAGCCGCCGCTATGCGTTAGGTCCCATACCGCATGCTGCTATTTCACATTTTGGGCACGCTCTTGGACAATTCGAGTGTTCCTAGCCTTACAAGTTACTCTGCTCTCAAAATAAGAGACGGTGTCCGATGGCCCAAGGTATGTACGTGTATGATTCTTCTATGGCAACGAGCGCGGCTAAGAACGGATTGCGTTGGTTGCCTCACTGCCTGTATGTACGAGGATTCCGTAGGCGCATTACCGGCTAATAGTACTCGCCCAGTCGGCCCGGAATTCTCCAGTACAGTGATACGCTCGGATACATTTGTCAGAAGGCAACACATTTCATACTGCACAAGAAGATGTTTAATCTTTTACACGACCAACAATAATCCTGTACATAGAAGCCTCAAAACACTTCAGAAACAAGATATCCAACAAAGGCGGCGAACAACCAAGCAGTCGGAGCAGGGGCGTGGGCGACTTGTCTGGCCAGGATGCAGCTGGGAGCTTGTGATGTTGTTTGGTTGGCGATTTGGCTCGCTCCCTGGCTCTTCCCAGGCCCATACCACCAAAACGACCGCCTAGTTCCCAGACGACTCGATCTATCATCCCAGTCTTTGATTCATCGTGGCTTTTTCATCAATCAGTCTAAGGTACAGGTTTTCAACCAAACAACTCATCTTCAGACTTGCCTGGTCATGCAAAAACTATTTACTTTCCAGGTTACCTCCAAACACCACTTTTTTTCCAGACATAGAGCGCAGGTACCAACCAAATAAGCCCTAGTTCCTTGTGTTTTTCTTCCTCATCTGGTGCTTTCTTCCCCTATTGTAATGTAGATTGTTTGTAGTAGCGCTGGAGGCTAGGCTTCAACCGTTGTAGCTTAAATATTTTTTGCTTCGTCCTATAATGAATGACAGAGCCCAGCCCCACTTTTTTTTTTATTAAAAAATATTATTATTATTTAGATAATAGAAGAGAAAATCTCTCATAGTCTCTGCATCAAGGATGCACACAACAAAAAAACATCAAATAGAAAAATGGAAATGGACCCCGTCTTCTGCTAGCAAAGAGAGGATCCAACGGAAGCAAAGAGACCAGTTAAAGCCAATTCTACTCGATGTTGTTTTTTTGGAGAATAATTGTGTATCTATCAGGACCTACACAACCTTTATTTATAATGCTAAAGATTATAATTCGACTCACATACACCTTGGACTCTTGGACTCTTACACGACTTAGACTCTTACATAAACTCTAATATCTCCAACACCCCCCTCAAGATGGGCATAAGATAACAATTATGTTCAACTTGTTACATATTACAATACCATTACTAGAATCTATCAAAACCAACCATTCAACGACTTCATAACCAATACCATTACAAAGATCAAAAGTTACTCACCACTAATACTACTAGAGATGTCACCAAATACACCTCCACCATCTACCAGCTGCTCCAACTTCAACATCCTCTTCCTCTACCCATGCCCTAGTCACACCTGCCCTCCACTCCCTCTGCCCAAACACCCCTAGTCTCGGTCTTCACCACCTCTACATCTCACACACACTATTACGCCTAACTCCAGTCCCAATCATCTTTCGGACCTCTCTAACAACACTATCTCAGGCATCCATACCAACACCATCACACGACACCAATACCATCTCTGCCTCCCAATATAGCCTCCACGGGAGCTACCACTAGCTCCGGCTTCATCATCATCATCGTCGAGCTCATCCCCACCATCCAACACTTACCACCAAAAACACATCCTCTACCAGTACCAACACCAACTCCAACGAGGACCACCTTCGATACCTCCACTAATTCCACCATTAGCACAACCACTAAAGCAAACACTTGAACAATCTTCTCCCAAATGTCTTCCACGCCTTCCGTCGTAACCTCCATTACAGTCACCACCTAAGCTTCCTCCACCACCATAGCAATCAGCAACAATCTAAATAGAAAACAACACCACCAAGCAACATAACAGCTATAACTCTCAACAAACACACCATCATCTCTCTCCTTTTCCAACATAGCACACACAGCTACACCAGATCCCTCCTCTCTATTCCTGCTCAAACACACCAGATCCTCCATCGATCTGGATCCACACCAAATCACCAGACCGCCCTTCTATCTTTTTCTTCCCTTTCTTCTTTTCTTTTCTTTTCCTTTTCTTCCCCCTTTTCTTACCACACGCACGCTCTCCCCCCTTCCTCTCCTCCGAGCACATGTTCTCCTCTCCCCTCGAGCGTTGGCCCTCTCTGACCCGCATGGCCTCACCGTGTGCCACACACATTGCCTCTACCTCCGCACTCACCACCACCGGTAGCACCGTCTCCTCCTCCTTCCGCCTCTGTCTCTTCCCCAACACCTCCTCTTGCCACCCTCTGTCGCAACATGCACCGCCGATACAGCGCCGGATCTCCTCCCCCGCCTTCTCCACCGACAGCCCGTGCACCACACCGATTAGCGCTGGATCTCCTCTCCTCCCTCCACCTTCTCCACAGCCAGCCCGAGCGTTGGATCCAGCCTTCGCTTCACTCGCCGATGCACCTCCCATGTCGCGCGGGGCCCGCACACAACCCGACCTACTACGCTACGCTTTTGTGCATATGACGAGGCAACAACGTTCGGCGGATCGACTGAGGAGCAGTGGCGGTGGTTGGTCTGAGATAAGGATTTTGGATTTTGCTTGAGTTAGGGTTTAGGATCGTCTAACTCTGATACCTTGTTGTTTTTTAGAGAATATTTGTGTGTCCCTTAGGATCTCCACACCCTTTTATTTGGGTGCGACTAATGCTCGGACATACAGTCCGAGCGCTAGCGTTGTACGCTTCTGTTGCAATATGCTTTTTCACTTGTTGCAACATATTAAAAATCATATGCAATATTATCTCAAAAATCTCATAATAAAATCAAACCAACATCAACTAACTTCTTCTCTCTGATAGGTGCCAACATATAAAAATATGCAAAGTATAGCCCGAACATAAGGACAAAATCTTGCAACATCACTGTAAATAGGATGCAACAATTTTTTCTCGATAGTCCCAATTTTTTTTCAACGGGTCGCACCATTTTTTTCACAGGTTGCAACATCTCAAAGAATAGGATGTAACATTTTTTTTCAACTATCGTAATATTTTTTTAACGGGTCGCAACATCAGAACAATTCATCGGAACAACATCAAAACATCAAAACAACATCAGAACAATTCACTAGAACGGGTCGCAGCGGCCGCCGCCCACGTCGGAGAAGCAGGATGAGGAGAGGAGGAGAAGGCCCCGAGGAGGGGCGCTGGGTCCGGTGGAGCGCACGGTGGCGGCAGAGGAAGCGCGGGGAGGAGACGGAGGCTGATGAAGGAGGAACTCACCATGGCGGCTCGTGTGAGGGATGAGGGCAAGGGCTGGCGGAGTAGGATGTTGTCCACGACGTCGTCGGGGATCTCTCGAGCGGTTCCGTGGGATGGTGGGTGCTACCAGGGCGCGGCGGAGGAGGCCGGACGCGGAGGCGAGGCGCTGTGGGCGGAGTGAGGCCGAGGCCGGGGCGTAGCGGAGCTGGGGCGACAAAAGAGTGCGGGCGCACGAAGGCGATGTGGCCGACGGCCAGGCGCGGAGGCAATTTTGGGGAGAGAAAGTAGCACGCGGAGGCGATTTGGGGAGAGGAAGAATCACACGGATGTCAATGGATAAGGTCTAAATGGATAAGTGAGAAAGTAAGCGATTCGGGTAGTGGATTTGTCTGATACGTCGCATGTATATACAATAGCATTGTCTTTTTAATTTGTAGTGTAAAAAATTATAATTTGACTCACATACTATTTGAACTTTTAGACTTGTACATGATTTAGTCACAGCCTAAACTCTAATATCTCCGATGCTAAACTACCATACGCGGTTCAGTCCTGACATGGCTCACGCTAAACGCGAGGCCGCGCGGCCGCCCCTTGCTGTGTGCAGGAGACCGGCCGGCCGGCGACAAGCCCGTAACCTGTGAGTCCTGGACTCGTGGTAGTGACTAGTCTGGGCAGGCAGCCATTGATGCCACTCGAAATCCGCGTGCAGGTAAGGCAGCAGAATTGAGCCCGGGCCGGACCGCCTCGGCGTTCTCCTTTTCAGGTGGGCGCGACTGGCCCTGCCGAGCCGGCGGCAAAATCGACTGACGCGATGTCAGGCTCTGCTGTTCTGAAAACATGATGTGATTGAAGCTCAACAAATGCGATCGATTTATTATATTTGTTGTTCCAATAATAAGAGTTCGTATACTTTATTTAAATTATCAGATAAGTTCGTTTTTTATTTTTAGAAATAAGAAACATAGAGTGACTGAATTACAAAAATCAAAAGAACGACCACAAGATGGATCTTGGAGCGATCAATGAAAATAGGATCAGAAAGATGATCAAGAGAGGGAGAACCATGCTCGAAGGTTTCCTTGCTGACCGAAATGCAAGAGGAAGAGATGTTCTAATGGGTCAAATTTATTTAATTATAAAAGGGTTGCGCCACTTATGACATTGGGGCGTGGGTCTTGTAAGTCGGATAGAAATTCTAGGTCCGTACTGTTTACGTGGTTACTGTTTACGTATGAACAGTAACCACCGCCCCTCCCTTCTCCTCTTCCTCCTATACATAGTGGTCGCCACCCTTAGGGTTCGGTTAGATTTTGTTTAGTTAAAAGTTAGCTATATTGTAGCTTCGTGTATTGCCTTGTGTCAATTAGACCAAATATAATACCGCTTTAGAATCCCACCTTATTGAGTATTTCAATCCTATTTGTAATTTTAAATTGCTTATTATCTTGTTCTTGCGTGTTCTTCGATTGCTCGCATAAATTGAACCTCGTGTTCAGGTCAACCGCGTTCTTGGCACAGTTGATAATGATTCAAAGTGTGGTTAGAAGTCCGCATCGTCCAAGTCGTACCTCCACAAATCGACGTATCATCCCATCAGAAGATCGGGACACCATTTGTCGCATCAGGTGGTATAAGAGCTTACGGTGACCGATAGGATTTCTTGTATCCCTAGTTAGCGGAATTGTTTTCATTTGCCATAGTCCAGAAAATTTCCCTATAAAAAGAGTTAACTTTCGTTGTCCAAACCCCGTTTGTGTTTTTCAATCTGTTGGTTTTGGTTTGCTAAATTGAATTTGCGACCGTTTTAGTTTTGTCTAGTTGCTGGTCATATCCATGTTTCCATAAACTCAAAAAAAATCCCACGTCCAAAACCGTCAAGAACACACCAATATCCAATTTCCAATTTTCAGCCAAAAGACTCTGCGGTGTGTTTCCGTTATCCTTTTGAGTAAAACCACCGCCATTAAATTCATAACTTCATTATCCATATGCCTATAAAATGTCATTTCATTCCAGTCAGGAAGTTAAAAGATATATGCGGTGAAAGTTGACTCAATTTTTGGTTTGAATCTGCAGCAGTCAGCAATTGTGATTTTTGTGCGAATTGTTCGATCGGTTTTCTAAACATGGCTCCAGAAGAAAAATTGTAGGAAAAGCCATCAGGAAACACATAAAACCATAATAATCGAAAAGAGGCATCTGACAAAAAGTTACAACCAAAATACCAATGTACTGTCTAGTAGATAGAAATATTCTGTTTTCAGATTTGGATAAATTCTTGTGCTTTTCAATTCCAGATTGCATTCTATTGAATTATCTTGTGTCTACCACTCTTATACATTGTTATACACTTGTTTTAACCTTCTTCCATCCTTGGTTGATCAGCAACATAAGCTAAGAGGTAGATACGAACTATAATTCAATTCTATGCAATTTCTGAAATTAACTGATTGTTTTCCATTGCTACATATTTAAAGCCTATCCAAGCTCCACTTTCTACTAACCGAGCAGATCACAACGAACTGGCCCTTGCAATCGCTTTACTCATCATTTGAGTTAAGTTACCACGAACCAATCACCGGTTGCATCACCCGTTTTGCTTGGTAAGAACTGGTAAGAACCCGGTATAAGTTTGAGTGTGAGCGACTTTTGAACCTCCACCACCTAGTAGTTGATATGATTTGTATACTTGTGTATATTTTCTGGTTGGCTACTAACAATGGCAGGTTTTAGGAAGTTAGTAGATTACGATGACATCGCAGACTTATTTGAACTCAAAGGTAAATAACTAGCGTCGTACATCTTGCCACTCACCACCGAGAGTACGTTGCTGGACTACTTACTATGGGTTACTATGTTGAATAGCTACTTTGAAAGTGTCGATGATCAAATCGCCGATCTTATGAAAATATATAAAAATAGAGGAAAATGATGCAAGACTATGCGTACGTAATATACTGGTCGTTAGACATAGAGCGCTTTTGTACTTGTGGGTATCTTTTCTTTAGTCCATGTAAGACTTCGCTTATGTAATATACTGGTCGTTGGACATTTTCACGTTCTACGACTAGTACACCGAGACAACTTGTGGCGTTGCAGCCACGTAAATCAGCAATGGTTCTTCCGGTCTTGGAGAGACTAAGACCGGAGTACTCGTAAGGTACTCTTTAAGTTTTTCAAAGGCATCGTTTGCTTCCTTAGTCCATTCGAAACTTCCATGTTTTCGAAGAATTTTAAAGAAAGGTAATCCTTTTTCACCTAACCTTGCTATGAAACGACTTAGCGCTGCCATACAACCGTTAGTTTTTGGACTTCTTTCTTTGTGGTCGGAGGGCGCATCTGGTCGATGGCCGCTATTTTCGCCGGATTTGCTTCGATACCTCTAGATGAAATTAGGAAACCGAGAAGTTTTCCAGCGAAAACTTCGAACACATATTTTTAGGATTTAATTTGAGGTTATGCCTTCTTAAGTTATTGAAAGTATCTTGTAAGTCGAGAATGTGATCGCCAGCGTTGATGCTCTTCACAAAAAGTCTCTTGTAAGTCGAGAATGTGATCGCCAGTGTTGATGCTCTTCACAACCAAATCATCAACATAGGCTTCTAGATTTCGACCTATCTATGTATTAAATGTTTTTGCATCAACCTTTGAAAAGTTACACCAGCGTTTTTGAGACTAAAAAACAACTTAACATAGCATAAGTGCCATATGGAGTGATGAAGGAAGTTTTCTCCTCATCTTCTTTACTCGTACTAATCTGGTGGTACCCTGAATACGCATCTAAAAAACTTAATAACTCACACCTGCAGGTAGAGTCTATAAGTTGGTCAATGCGGGAAGAGGAAAATCATCTTTCGGACAAGCTTTATTAAGATATGTGAAATCAATACACATTCGCCACTTCCCATTACTCTTTCTAACTATTACAAGGTTAGCGAGCCATTGAGGGTGGTTGACTTCATGAATAAACCCAACCTTGAGAAGTTTATCAATTTCCGACTGGATTGCTTACTTCGGTCGGGTGCAAAATGCCTTAGCTTTTGCTTGACCGATTTTTCTCAGGCTGGAGAGCTAGCCTATGCTCGATCACCTCTCTGGGGACTCGAGGCATGTCGGACATCTGCCAGGCGAATACGTCCTGGTTTGCTCGGAGGAAGGAGACGAGCGACTCTTCCTATTGGTTGAGCCCTTCTTCGACCGGCACCTTTGGGATAAACACGTCAGTGTTTCCTGACCCGTGTGGCGACTTGGCATTTTTCAGAGAAATACCTTTGTCGAGTGGTAACTCTTTTGTCTGGTCAGATGGTTTTGGTGTCATCTTTGGTCTGGAGTGCTTGACCTGCATTGCAGATGAGTCAGTTTTTCTGGTCGAGAGTTCATCGACCAGTTCAAAAGACTTCCGATCGCATGCATAAGCCATTTTTTGATCTCCTCGAACCATGATGACTCATTTTGGCCTTAGCATCTTTAGATTTTGATAACCGTAATGCGTGGCTATCACGAACTTTGCTAGAGCCGGACGACCAAGGATTCTATTATACGCGGTTTCAAATCGACCACATCAAATGAAACCTTCTCTGTTCGAAATTGTCAGGCCTTCCGAATGTAACCGGTAAGGTCACCTGCTCTATCGGTTTTGCGGTAGAACCAATGACTATGCCATGAAAAGCATACTTCACTGGTTTTACCTTAGATATGGGAACTTGCATTTCCTCTAATGCTCCCACAAATAAAATATTTAAAGAACTACGTTGTTCTATTAAGACTCGATTAACTTTGCAATTATTAATAGTAGGTTCAACTATAATAGGGAACCTACTTGTTCGAGCCGACGGGATAGGACAGTCTTCTTTCCTGAAGGAGATTACTGTTTTCGACCACCTTGGTGGCTTGATGGCGATCGGGGACTCTGCAAGTTTGACCTCCGCTCCACGGCCATCAGGTGACGTCGTGAATCATACGAGGAGGATCTTTCGAAAATCATGTTGACCGTATGTTGAGGCTCTTGGTATTCCATCTCGTCGTCGCCATCCTTGTCTTTCTTGGAACTTGCTTCCCCGAGTTCTATCGAGGGGAGTGAGACTTTACCTGCATAGTAATTCTCCAGTTTCTTTTGCTAGACTCGACAGTTGCGCAAGTCATGCCCTGCCTGCTGGTGAAGTGGACACCACTTCTTGTTCTTTTTATATCCATGGGTCGGATTTTTTGCTTTGCCTCGACCGGTGTAATCTTTCTTACCCTTGGTAAACTTGTCAGGAACCGCAAGGACTTCTTTATCATTAGGCTTACGATGTTTCTTGTTCTTGAGAGCCTTCTTGTGTCTCTTTCCTTACTTTTCCATGTTAGGTCGAGGGATTTTATCCTTCCGATCAATGGCCTCGCTCCACTCAACTGCTTCGCTAGCGGCCGCGTATTTGTCGGCCATGTCAAAAAGCTCGATAGTCGTCCATGGAGGATTCATAGCGATGTCCTCTGTAAACTGTCGATAGACCTACCTTGAAAGCTTGAATAACAGAAGATTCTGTGACCTTTGGAATTGAATTACGAACCTGACTGAACCTTTTGATGTATTGACGAAGAGTTTCATGAGGTTATTGCCGGATTTAATGAAGATCATCCTCCTTTCCAGGGCGGTCGTACGTACCCTGAAAATTTACAATCAGAAGGTTGCAAAGTTGCTCCTATGTATAGATTAATCCGACCGGTTGGTTGAGCAACCATGACCGGGCAGACCCTTCAAGTACCGTAGGTAGATAATTTACCATCACATTTTTGTCACCACCAGCAGCTCTGATGGTGGTAGTATAGATTTGAAGAAATTCTAATGGGTTCTGGGTCCCATTGAACTTGTCCATGTTGGATGGTCGGAATCTGTTGGGCCAACGCACAGCATGGAGCCCTGCAGAGATAGCTCGACAGCCTGTGAGTGATTCATGGCGCCTTATTTGGAAGGGTGCCAGATTGTAATCGGTTGGAGATTCGTTCGTGGATGTTAGGATGACGCCTCCGACCACCTGCTTGACATAGACGATATCGGAGATCATCAGGGCCAAGCGATTGATCCTCTCGTCGAGAAGGAGTGACTCGTTTGAAATAGCCTTCTTCCCTCGTGACTTCTTGGTCGAAATCGTCGAGGAGGTCTTGATATCGACTGATCCCCAACTCGACCATGCTGCCCCCTACCGAGGGAGGAACATTGGGATGAAGTTATGGTTTGACTTCGTGAATTCCTTTGTTCCCGATACGCTTCCGTACGCTGCATAGGTTTGCTTGAGGATCTATGATACCTGACCTACAGGTTGGACAAAACCTCAGTATCTGCTAGAGTAGGGTCAGTGTTATTTAAAATACTTTGAACACGCTGCAGGTTCTGTACCGTCATTGAAGGTCTTGGAGGATTCATAGTAGTTGTAGGCGTTCGTAGATCTGAACCTTCCCCCGACCTTGTGTTTGGTCCCGTCCGACCCATTAATCTAGGTGCGGCAGAACCAGACGAATTAACTGATTGACATCTATCTGTTTTGTTACCTCTGGCATTTGGTGCTTTATTGCCCGTGCCATTTCCATCAGTATGTGGTGATGAGGTAGTGTATGGAGGACCATACACTGCATTTTGATATGTATTTCTGATCGCATTGACCTCGTGCTTCCAGCAGCGATCTTCCAAAGAGCTTCCACTGTAACCAGTGGAGATCCCTCTAGTGCCTCTACCAGAAGTTTCCACGATGGAGACCGGTCGGAAATTAGCACCTCCTGAGGCAATTGGGGTGGAATCAACCTGATCCGCGAATCGCCGATCGTATGCTGAGTCTTATCATCCTCACTTGGCCTATAGCGGTGGGGTTTCATCGACACCGTTACAAGATGTCAGTTGGCTCCTGGAATTTTAAGTCACAGGTGAATACACATCGACCATGATCGCATCGAGAGTATACTGATTCTCGGATTGCGGGGCTGAAGTTTTATCACCTTTATCACCGGTCGGAAGGACCGGGCTTGGAGAGATCTTTGGACATTCCGAACTGGTCGGAATGACATGTCCTTTGAAAGCACCACTTGTTGTGGTGGTGTATCTTCATCCATCCGTTCGATTTCACTGATGTCTGCGACATGCGAGTCTGCGGAGGAGGATGATGATGACATACCGTTCTCATCCATGGCGCGGATGCATTCCTCCATGTCGAGGTTGGAGTAGTCGTCCAAGTCAAACCAATTCTCCTCGTCCCAGCTCCCTACCATAGTCGCATGAGCGATTATGAGGAACGAGTGAGGATTTGATGAGCGAATAATTTCTTCAAAAATTTACAACTTCAACCCCACGGACGGAGCTAGCTGTCGACGATCAAATCGCCGATCTTATGAAAATATATAAAAATAGAGGAAAATAATGTGTATCTCCTTTAAGAGAATGGGGTCGTTCTTTATTGCTATGAACTGACTGTTTACAAGGAATGCCTACGACCAGGCAAAGGAATAATCCTAGTTACACTGAGTTCAACCATTAGTCAGTGTTTTAGGATTATGTAACATCGCGTGCTATAGATTATACAACACGTGTTCCATTCATCACACGGTAAAGGATATACCTGAATTTGGATCCAGATATCAGTTCATAGCTTTAAAAGTAGTTAACTGGCCGGGGACTAGGTACGAGACCTTGTTCGACCAGGGTATTTATTATGTAAACTCTGGAATTCTTACGACCAGTGAGGTCGTTAGCCTTAGGGGTTACGACCATGAAGACGTATGATCTTTTCTATGTATTAAAGTAATACATAGAGGTTTTAATCCTCGTCAGAAAGACATGAACTTGATCCTCATGAGAAGATGGACATGGCAAGAATGTCGCTGATCGGCGATGTTCAACATTGGTGGTCGAATTTTAAGTAGCACTACGTGTACACATGGGAGGACATGAAGAAGAAATGACGACGTTGTTTTGTACCTCCCCACCCACGACTGCAAGCGAGGTGCAACCTGTGGTAACTGAAAATGCTGATATTGTTTTGGCTCCTATTCCATCTATAGATACCACCGAGACTATTGAAGAGATGAAGGATGATCTGGTGCATCTTATGTCATTAGAGGAGAAGTTTGAGGTACCTACAGTATCTGATGAGGACGACGATGATAAGGTACTGATTTGATGCTACAACAAGACATCGAGCAACCTTGTGAGTATATACCTGCTGTAGTGCCATCTTTTGATATTGCTTGTGTTGACTTGAATGAACCATGTGTTGATCTGAATTCACATAATTTTGCATATATTGAATTAATTACATATAGGGAAGTACTTGATAGAATATCCACTGCTGATGCATTGTGTTATATCATGTTTAATGCGCCTGTTAGTTTGGAATGTGCTATGGAGAAAGTTTTTAATTTTTCATATCTAGATTCTCTATCTAGCACCTACACCTACTGTTTTAAATTAATTAGAGATTATGGTGTAGACAATCAATTTCTTGTATATCGAATATGCATAACTTGTGACCACATGAATGAATTAAAGCTTGCTGTTTTGAATAACAATTCTTGTGTGCTGAATCTTGTTTATTATGAGAGGAAAATTAAATTTAGTGATCATTCAATCCCAATGTGTTCATCTCTTATTGCACCATTTAGTATGACAATATGCATAATGATGTTTTTAGTATGGAATAACTTACAAATATTTTCACCATTGCTAGTTGAATTTGCTATTGCTCGATTAAAATCTGATTATATGGATGAACTTTGTTTGATTCTAAAAGTTGTAGATTTGCCCATATGTGCTACCATAGCAGGTTTACAACTTTAGAAATTTGAATTGCATAAATGCTTCACTTACATTTGCAAAACTAGTTGCAATAATTGCTGTGTAAGAAATTTTATTTTGCTCATTAACATATATGATTATTCTTGGGGTGATAATACAATGAGCTTTTATGATTGCTGCTGTTTTATAACATTAATTGTACAACAACGAAGAACCGTTAAAACAGATGACATCTACATATACCATGCATACACCTTGGCTTCTTTGTTACTATATTTTTAGCTTATCAAAAATCAAGGACGACTTTGTTTTCAAGAATGGGAGGATGATGAGGATATAACCCCTATGGATACAACCATATTTGCTATGCTTGCTGTTCCAATTACAAGAGCTCGTGCACTTCACTTAAATTATCAGATGGGCTCATTTTTAGAAGTGCCTTTATATTATATGAACTATATGATATTGCCTAATAAATATGTTGTTATTTTCAGGAATAAAAGATAGAGAGTGACTAATTTACAAAAATCAAGAGAAGGACCACAAGATGGATCTTGGAGCCACAAGATAGTGATCAATGAAGATAGGAGCATCAAGATGATCAAGAGAGGGAGAACCATGCTTGAAGATTTCATTGTTGACCGAAATACAAGAAGAAGAGATCATCTAATGGGTCAAATTTATTTAATTATTAAAGGGGCTGCGCCACTTATGCTCTTGGGCCGTGGGCCTTGTAATTCGGATAGAAATCCCAACCCCGTACTATTCACGTGGTTACTTTTAACATGTGAACAGTACCACTGCCCCTCCCTTCTCCTCTTCCTCCTATACATAGTGGCCGCCACTGTTCTGCATGGTTGATAACAACTCGGAGTAAGGTTTAGCGAATGGTTGGTGTTCTGGTCGTGATCGGTTAGAAGCCTGCATCGTCAATGTCGTACCTCCACAAATAAATGTATCATTTTATTAGAAGATTGGGACACACTTTATCGCATCATGCGCTAATGCTGAAACGTTAAGTGAAGTCAGCAACGAGTTTGGAGGAAGCGAAGGAACGATGCGATGACATCAGTATCAGTGGACCAATGGCGGCGCCGACATTTTACCGCTTTATCACACCGGACGGCTGTAGGAACTTTTTGTATTAACTATTCACGTAAAAAGACGTTGTAAAACGGATTTCACCATGTTTCCTTTCCGCGCTAATTCAGAGAACTGAATTCGACTTCGACAACATATAAGACAAGGAGAAAATGGGGAAAGTTTATGAATACAAAATATCAAATTATTCCCCATTTGTTCTTGCCCTATTCTATTGTTCATTTTTGTTTTTATCAATTTTGCTTGATTCCGCTGATCGGTAGAATTGATCGAAGACTCTTGTGGGGTTTGACAAAGATATCAAAGTTCTACGTTTCTTGGTAGAGAGGTTCTAAAGACTAGTGAGGGTTGGTTTCTGAGCCATAAAATCCTCGATCTGGTTCTTGTTGTGTAGCGTGTGGCGGCGGAGATCGGGTGTAAGGAGCAGATTTGGTTTTGGCCTTGTAAAATCCCCAAATCTTTACACCAAGTGGAAATGGCTCATAGGAAGAATCCACGTGATGAAGTGGGGAGGTTTCTGAAGGGGTAGATGTACGTCAAGAGATGTTGAGCATACAAACTGAGATGATGAACCAGGTGACGAGGTTGGATCAGCAGATGAAGGGAGTACTCGAAGCTATTCAGAGGGTGAATCTGCCACCGGAGGGAACTACAGTAGCAATTGAGGCACAATGAAAAGCCTTGGCTGATGTTGAAGTTCAAAACAAAAGAGGGCTGGATTTTGAGATGTTGCACCTCCAAGAGTGGGAGCAACAACAGCAGCAACTACACCACACTGAGTTGGCTGCCGAGATGCAAAGATTGGGATCTGTATTTGGCTCAAATATCGGTAAGATAGGAGGTTATGTTTCGCCTCACTTCCGACAATCTGTAGCTCCTCCAACAACTACTAGGTACCATTCCCCACCTCACACTCCCATAATTGGAGTGCCGAGATATTACAAGCCAGATGAAAGAGAAGAACTAGAAGAGGGAATGTACTATTATCACAGAGGAGACAAACAAAAACAATAATGTCCAAATGCAGTCTCGAGAGGACCAAAATATGACTTTCCTATTTTCACTGGTGAGAATCTAATGGGGTGGATTAGACAGAGTGAGAAATTCTTTGATCTGGCAAGAATACCATATGAGGAATGGGTAGATTTAGCCTCCCTCTATATGGTAGATCGAGCAGATGGATGACTCAGAGGAAGCAGGTTACTTGTTAAACAATTTGATTGTCCTGATTTGTGCAAATTGATATGTGATCATTTTGAGAATAAAAATGGGATTGACTTGTTGGACAATTTTCATTTTGTGAAGTAGATCACTTGAGTATCTGCTTATATTGATAAGTTTGAGGAACTCATGGCATTGGTGAGGAATGAGCATTCGGAGTTTGAGGAGAGATATTTTGTTAAGTGCTATGTGAAAGGGCTCAAGCACTCAATCAAGCATCATGTAAAGAATTTTCCTCTGAAAAACTTGTGCTTTGTTTACAAAACCGCCAGAAATTTAGAACAACCTGTGACCATAAAAATTATGAGAATTAGGGACCATCTAACAAAGGAAATGAGCCCAAAAGTATGGAACAGAACAACCATACTGGAGAAAAGAGAAATGTTGGCCAGTCTAGTAAAGGATTTCAAAGTTGGAAAGGTAACAAGGAACCTGAAAAATGTTGGTATTGCGAGGAGAAGTTGACACCACAACATAACTGCAAGGTAAAGGCAAGAATGTTACACTTCTTGTTGGTTGAAGAGGAGATGGGGGAAGACATTAACAAAGAACCAGAAGAAACCGAGAAAAACACAATGAGGCATTTGAAACTCCACCTACTAGCCCTCTAGGAGAAGTAAATGATGATATCATCCAATGCATTTCAAGGTACACCATCTGTGTCCACTTTCTCATTGCTAATTAAGGTCAATAGTAAAAAGGGTGTTGCTTTGATTGATAGTGGAAGTACTTATAGCTTTTTGAGCAGTGCTTTTGCAACTAAAGCCAACTGTGACATTGGTACCAATATGAAAAAATATGTTAAGGTGGCTAGTTGATGGGAACTCATTTCCAGAGCTCATGTTAGGTAGTGTCAATATGAATCTCAAGGAGAGGGGTTTAGTGATCAGTTCAAACTATTAGAATTAAAGGCTTATGGCAAGATCTTGGGGTGTGATTGGATTTATAAGCACAACCCAGTGGAGCTAGATATGAAGTCAAGAAGATTCTCAATTGTCAAGAATGGCCACATGAAGGTTCAATTATCTGATCATACCGTGCCAGGCCAACATTGCATAATTGATGTCCTGAAGTAAAAAAGGTTTTGAGTAAAGGAGCAATGGGTTTTGTGTTGCAACTCAACATGATCACTACTGAAGATAAAAGTAAATGTCCATTGATGGATGTACAGAAGGTGATCAAGGGATATATAGAAGTGTTTGCTGAACCCAAGGAATTACCACCTGCTAGAGAATGTGACCATACCATACCCTTAACTCAAGGAGCTGAACCACCAAATATAAGACCATATAGAATGCCTCATAATCATAAGGATGCAATTGAGCTCCAAATACAACAAATGTTACAAACTTCATGGATTAGGCCCAGTGTAAGTCCTTACTCCTCACCAGCTATTCTAGTTAGGAAGAAAGATGGCTCTTGGAGGATGTGTGTGGACTATAGACAACTCAACAAAATTACCCAGAAAAATATATTTCTCATCCCAGTCATTGAGGACTTGTTAGATGAGTTGAATGGAGCTAAAATATTCACTAAGTTGTATTTGAGATCTGGATATTACCAAATCAGGATGAGAAAAGAGGATGTGTTTAAAACTGCATTCAGAACACACTTTGACCATTATGAATATTTGGTCATACCCTTTGGATTGTCAAATGCACCTGCCAATTTTTAGGCTTTATATGGTTTTCCTCCATCGCAAATCAATGAAATGGTAATTCCAAGTTCAGTGACTCCCCAAGTACAAGGGATACTTGCGGAAAATGGGTCCATGCTCAGAAGACTTAGAGAAAATCTGTGTGCAGCTCAGGGCCGAATCAAGCATTTTGCTGACTTAAAAAGAACTGAGAGGAGGTTTCAGGTTGGAGATATGGCATTGGGGTTGAGACAATCCCTTAAATTAACTACTAAATACTATGGGCCATACAGGGTGATAGAAAGAATTGGGAAAGCAGCTTATATGTTGTTATTGCCAGAAGGAGCAACATTACATCCGGTGTTCCATGTGAGTCAATTGAAGAAACATATGGGAGACAAGGCTATTCCATATACAAACTTGCTATTAGTTGATGAAGAGGGAAGAATCAAAACTAAACCTGTGGCAATTCCGCAGAGAAGAGTCATTCGTAGGAACAACCTACCTGTGGTTCAATGGCTGATCTAGTGGCAGAGCTTACCTCTAGAAGACTCTACATGGGAAGATGCCACCTTTATCCAAGCAACGTTTCCAACTTTTCTACCTTGAGGACAAGGATTAATTCAAGAATGGGGAAATACCAGACTCTGCTATTATGAAAACATGAAGCGTTTGAAGCTCTGAATAAATGCGCTAGTGCTGAAACATTAAGTGAAGTCGGCAGCGAGTTTGGAGGAATCGAAGGAACGATGCGATGACATCAGTATCGGAGGATCCAATGGCGCCACCGACATCTTGCCGCTTCATCCCATCGGACGGCTGTAGGAACTTTTTGTATATACTGTTTATGTAAAAAGATGTTGTAAAATGGATTTCACTCTGTTTTATTTCCGCGCTAATTTAGAGAACTGAAATCCGACTTTGGCAGCATATAAGCTGAGGAAAAAATAGGAAAAAATTATGAATACAAACTACGTAATTATTCCCATCTGTTCTTGCCCAATTCTATTGTTCATTTCGTTTTTTATTTTAAAAAATCAATTTCGCTTGATTCCGCTGATCGGTAGACTTGATCGAAGGCTAGTGCGGGGTTGACACGCGATCGAGCGGAACGGGACTGACGACTGACGAGCAAGCTTCCAATTGCTGCACTGGCACATGACATCTTTTACTCCCCAGTCCCCACCGTCACCGGCCAACGTCGGCAGTTAGCTTCCATCGCTTAGCTCTCGGCAGGAAAAACTGAGAGCTAGTATCTCGTGGGGGCTAAGTTCCATCGGATTTATTTGATTATCTGGACCAGCAGTTGGCCATGATTTGTCTTGCCAAGAAAGGTCCATGATAGCGCAATGATGCCCCGAACTGAAAGGACAGATTTTTGCATGCAGAGTAAAGTCCAGGCCCGTTAAAATGTACTCTCGGCGGAACTGCAGCCTCGTAACTAACTCATAAGCCGCCGTCATTTTTTGTTTTCTGTGCGTACGCAGCGTGCATCTACGGGCGTGGAGCGTGCATGCCGATTGAGCCGAGCGCGACGCCGGCCACGGCCCACGGCTGCTGCTGTGATCAGCGCTGCTGCAGCACTGCACCGGCGCCGCGAGCAGGCCACGGCGGAGGCTGGGTTCTCCGGCCACGGCCAGTGTGGCCGTGTTGGGGCCTCGGAACTCGGATGCAGCGAGGCGACGGGGGAGGGTGGGTGTACGCGTAGGCCTCTCCAGTAAGAACGGGTGTCTTGGGATGTTGACAAGTCAATGTTCGTCGGGCTCTTGCGGTCGGTGATACAAACTCCGACAGTCATGTTTCACTCGTTCGAACCAAATCGCCACGAGAAAATCTGAAAAAAAAAAATCATAGACATGGGCAATAGTGTGATGAAACACCATGCAAAATTTCCGAGCCAAACACTGTCTGTAATGGGAGAAGCAAACCTTAAAGATGGTACTTTGAATGTCAAACTCAATAATTGCATGGGCCCATACTCCCAGAGCTACAAAGAGTGAGACAGGGTGATCATGGAAGTGGCCTAGTTCCCCACCTAAAAGATCATGGAGTGTCTGTGTTACAATATGCAGATGTTACGATTGTTTGCCTGAAACATAACTCTGAATGTGCAAGAAACACGAAACTTTTGTTATATATGTATGAGTTTATGTCTGGCTTGAAAATCAACTTCTTAAAAAGTCAAATCATAGTGGTTGCTGGGGATGATAGCATTGCTTCACCATATTCTGAGATTTTTCAATGTCAAACCGGTCATTTTCCTATTAGATACATGGGTGTGCCTGTGAGTGCCAGCAGAGATCCTTCTCGACTGTGTCTCCGAGGGACAGTTGCGACTCATGAATGCAGCCAGGTCGGGCCTGGGCTTGCGGGTGCAGGCACTTTCAAATTGAAGAACTTGGTACACTGCTAAGAAAAAAGAGAGACATGCTAGAAATTATTGCAAAACAAAGAAGCGAAAAACATCCGACGCTTGAGTAGGTGTACTTTAATTAAAGTTGACCTATAGCTGCGATGCTATTAAAAAAACATGCTAAAAATTATCATAAAAAAGCAAAACATCACCCCCTTAATATGGTGCTTAAGATGAAATATAGGAGTCACTGGATGTTATATATAGGACGCCTGTTTCGTACTCCCAGGAGTACATACTTCCACTTTGAATATACCGCTTAAACGAATATATTATGTTTCTTTATTATTTTTAATATATTTAAATACCAATTATAAGATACTCCAGTGCAATTTGATTTAAAATTTTTCATTGGAGTCCTTTGTGATAGCATAATACTGAGACTAATACATAATCTAATATCGTTAACCCTAGCTCAATCGTTGAACACCACAAACAAAAAACTAAGATGCGGAAGCTTGAGTATTACGAACTTGAAGAAGCCATAGGAGCGGCAGTTAGTTGATGTAGAGGTCGCTGCGTGTCTTCGCCGTGGGGTCGGCGGATCTGGAAAGTCGGGGCTTCGACTTGAGTCAGGAAGTAGCGGTGAAGACGATCCAGTGGCCGTCGGTCGATCCAGTGGCCGTCGGTCCGGTCTCGCGATGTCGTAGTTTAGGTCTTCGTTCTCCTCGAATCGGGTGTGTATTGGGATGATTACGAGTTTTGAGACTTGAACAAAACCTGCCAGATCCCTTCTTTTTATTTAGCGCTAGAGGAGACCGGACCGAAACCAAAATCGTTGGAAACGCCCGATCGTATGCGAGGTGGAGACGTGGTCTCCTGAAATCTCGGGTTGTTAGCGAGATCAATTCTAACATTCTCCCTTTGATCGTCAGGCTAACATCATAAGTCCATCCTCAAATGAAAAAGTGTACCAAGGTAATGTGTCGCATGACCAATGAAGTGCCATACAACCTCGGTACCTATAGTATACTATCTCATTTTAAAATGAATATTCATAATACTTAATGGGAGTTGGTTTATTTTAAGGTCCTTTATCCGTAATCGAGGCTTTCCAATAAACCCATGCCGCAAAACATGATCACGAAATATATTGGGTGGTAAGCCTTTAGTAAGTGGATCATAAGCATTGACTTAGTACTAATATGCTTGATACTAATGGTTTGATCCTGGATTCTATCTTTCACAACATGATACTTAATGTCAATGTGTTTGGCAAAGACCACTTGACTTGTTGTTACTCGCATAAAAGACTCTGCGGGTTCGTTATCGCATATAAGGTGAGTGGCTTAGAAATCTTGTCAACCACTCTAAGGCCTTAATAAAGTTCTTAAGCCATACACCGCCCAAAGAGCCTCATAACATGCCACAAACTCGGCTTGCATCGTTGAAGATGCCGTAAGGGTTTGTTTGGAGCTTTTCCACGAGATAGCTCCTCTAGCGAGTGTGAAGATATAACTCGACGTGGATTTCTTAGTATCAACACATCCCGCAAAATCCAATAACCTACAACTTCAAGGTTACCAAGATGCTTATATGTGAGCATGAGATGCTTAGTAGCTTGCATATAACGCAAGACTTTCTTAACGGCCCTTCCAATTCCGGTCCGATTTGACCGATATCGCCAAGCATTCCTTAAAAGCTAAGTCGTATGAGTGCTTACTTGAGCATACATAATGCTTCCGACGGTGAAGCGTAAGGAACTGTCTTTCGATCGGTTTCATATTGGTTCCTTGGACATTGAAATGTCCCAAACTTATCGCCTTAACGATAGGAGCAGTGAGCGAGCATTTATGCATATTGTATCTCTTTAGTACTCTGTCAATGTATGCCTTTTGAGATAAACTTAATACTCCTTTGGACTGTCGGTGAATTTCAATGCCAAGAACGTCAGAGGCATCACCGAGATCCTTCATATCAAAATTGGATGAGAGAAATCTTTTGGTTTCAAACGGCATATCCTTATCATTGCTAGCCAATAAGATATCATCCACATAAAGCACTAAGATGGTGAATTTACTCCCTTGAACTTAACATATATGCGATTATCAACTTCATTTTCCTTAAATCCAAAATTCCTTATAACTTTATCAAATTTGAGGTACCACGCCTCGATGCTTGTTTTAAGCCATAAATAGATTTCTTAAGTCGACATCCCATGTGCTCCTTGCCTTCCACGACAAAACCTTAGGTTGAGTCATGTAAACATTTTCTTGCAAATCGCCATTAAGGAATGCCGCCTTAACATCCATCCGATGTAGCTCTAAATCATAATGAGCTACAAGCGCCATAACGATTCGAACGAATCCTTAGTTGAGACAGGAGAAAAAGTGTCATTATAATCAATCCCTCTCTTTGTGAGAAGCCTTTTGCTCGAGTCTTGCTTTGAACCTTTCGATATTTCCCTTAGAGTCATGCTTAGTTTTGTAGACCCATTTACAAACCCTCTCACTCAGTCAGAATTTCTACTAAGTCCCATACATCATTAGTGCTCATAGACTTTAGTTCATCCTTCATGGCTTCAAACCATTTAGGAGAATATTCACTCATTATTGCTTCCTTATAAGAGGTGGGATCATCTACCTTCCCTATATCATTAATATCCTCATTCATATAAACAACATAATCATTTGGGATGGCGATCTTCTCTCCCGCTGTGATCTTCTCGATAGGTTCAAAGAACTATTGCAGAGGTCACTGAGGCGCAGAGACTGCCGAGGCTCATCATTAGGTATGACATTAGGAATTTGAGAGACCCCAACGGTGGGTGCATCAACGATGTTTGGTATCGGAGGTGCAACCACCAAGTCTTGAGAATAAAAATCTACAGGATAAGCGGTGAAGGAACGTAAACCCGCTTCTCTTCAAGATCAATTTTCCTAGGCTCGAGTCCTCATTATTTTCTAAGAACACAAGATGTCTTGTTTCTACAAACTTAGTTGTTCTATCAGACAATAAAATCGATACCCTTTAGATCTTTCAGGTACCCTATAAAATGGCAACTTCTTGTCTTAGGGTCTAATTTTCCAATATGTGGATTAAATATCTTAGCTTCAAAGACAACAACCCCATACTCTTAAATATTTCAAACTCGGTTTTCTCCAGTCCATAATTCATAAGGTGTCTTAGGTAATCTGATTTCTTGGGAACCCTATTAAGAATATGTCTCTTTGTCTTTAGTGCCTCCATCCATAAACCGGTGATAAACTAGAGTAGCTAAGCATGCTCTGTACCATATCCATAAGTGTGCGGTTTCGTCTCTCGGCTACCCCATTTTTTTGAGGTTCACCGTGTAGAATATTGGGCAACAATGCCATTTTCTGAAGGAACTTAGCGAAAGGGCGGTGAATTTGGCCATAAGGGGCATGTCTCCCATAATATTCTCCCCCACGGTCCGATCTTACCACTTTGATTCTTAGGTTGTGCTGATTTTCAACTTCAGCCTTAAATATCTTAAATTTATCAAGTGACTCGGATCGGTCCTTAATGGGAAAAATATAACCATAACGGAGAAATCATCGATGAATGTAATGAAAGAATCAAAACCATCCATCGATGTCACGGAAAAGGACCACAAATATCAGTATGAATTAACTCTAATAGTCCTGAGCTGCGAGTTGCTCCCTTCTTTATTTTCTTTACGTATTTTCCTTTAATGCAATCAATGCGTTAGTGCCGAGTCGAGAAATCTAATGGTTGGAGAATCTCTTCCTTAATGAGACGCTCCATTCTCCCTTCAAATGTGGCCTAAACGCCACAGTTTGAAGAAGTCTCATTATTCTTTTTAAGCATAGTATCACACACATTCAAAGATATCGGTGATTCATTAAGGAAAGCATATAAAGCTTGTCTTGTCTAACAAAGAAGACCAACATTATTTGAATTAAATGTGATAACACACTTATTGTTACCAAAATTACATTTGAATCCATCATCGTCCAATAAAGATATCAAATTAAATTCCTCCTAATGGAAGGAACAAAACTACATTATTAAGGCGAAGTGTGAAGCCGCTATCTAAGACTAAGGAAACAGAACCAACCGATTCCACTTGGCTTCTTTTCCATCCGCGACTCTAAGACTTCGCTCCCCTTTCTTAGTGTTCTCACGGTATGGAATCCTCAGAAGAGTTGGTAACGTGCAGTTGCACCGAGTCAATCCACCAAGATTTAAGGGAAAATTAGTATAAAGGGTTTCATCAACAAACGTTATAGAATCATTACCCTTCTTGGCGAGCCACTTTAGGAAACCAACACAATCCTTCCGAAATGTCCTGCTCTTTGCGAAGTGACATGCATTCCCACTTGGTGCTTTAGCGAAGCAACATTGGGCTTGGTGTAGTTTGCACCTTAGGCCCCGATTTATCCGAGTTAGGAGAGTAGTGCGACCTTTTCTTGGATTTGAAGTCCCCGAGAACTTCCTTTGCTAGGACCGCCAACTTGGTTCACAAAATCTTTCTTTTGACCCTAATCCTTTCTTCCTCCTCGGACACACATGGCGATAAGATCGCTCATGCTCCATTTATCTTTCCGAGTATTATAGTTTATCTTAAAAGCGGTGTATTGAAGGAAGAGAAGTCATTATGAAGTGAACTAGGAAACCATCGATATTTCCATGTCCATGCCCTTGAGTTTTCCACCATATCGGTCATCATCATGATGTGCTCTCTTATCTTCTTTGGACCGTCATACTTAGTGGATAGAAGCCTCTGGATTAATGTCATAAACCTTAGTGGAGCCTTTGAATTTCTCCTCTCTCAAGCCGATACTCCTTAGCATTTTCGAATGGGGATTGCTCCCGATTCGATCGAGATAGAAGTCTTCATAATCATTAGTGATACGGTTAGACCGCTCCCATTTTTCAAAGATTATTGTCATATATTTTCTTTTTCTCATCGTAATCGTCCTCACCAATGGTGGGAGAAACGGGAGCAGGCACTCTTAATGCATAATCAAGGTCTAATACTCCAAGGACAACTGAAACTCTTTCTTTCCAAGCGGGGAAGTTGCTCCCCGTAAGCTGCTCAATGTTGTCAATTGTAGCGGCAACATTTGAAGCATTCATGGCTGAATATTAAAATACAGGGAAAAATTAGAAATAGCATAAAAGTATTGCATGCAATTAACCCTACGTTGGTCTGATTAATAACATGCAAAAAATTACAGTTCTAGTTTATATCACCGTTGGGCAGAAATAAAAGAACTATAACTATTAATGTGGCAACACATGACTACAAACAACGTTGGTCAGTATGTAATCATGTGTATACATAATGCCAAAATAAATCATAATATTCTCCAATTAAAATATCTCGTTGGTTCAATTTTAATCAGAGACCGAATTTATACCGAAAACATTAGGAATTATCATTAATTAAAACAGTACACAAAATAAATAATAATCATAAAAACTTAATCATAAATGGACTTTACAAAAATGCGGAAAAATACTCTTAGCTATTAACATTAGATTTAAACAGTAAACAAAAAAAAAGACTTAATCAGAAAATCAAATTGTAAAAGAAGAAAAGGCACTGTTCACCCGTGGGCTCGGCCTACTTCATTCTTCTGCGCTCGGCCATTCCGGCCCGTTCAACGCGTCGCCATGAAAACGCGCCCCAAAACGAGACACGCGTGGCCGTCCGTCGATTCGACGACAAAACTGAGATCGACCGCTCGCATTACTCTTGCCGGATCGGAGTAACGCGATCCGTCGGATCTGATCGAACGGTCGAGAGCGAAAAGCGCGCCGTATAAAAGCCGGCCGAACGGCGGAAAACCCTAACCCTAAAACCATTTCTCCGTTCTCTCCGAAAAATCCGCTCGGCGGCGGTGAGACGCTACGGCGAGGCGGCCGGCTATCGTCCGACGCCGATGCAGAGAAGAGCGAGCAAGCGGAGCGGAGGCGGCGTAAGCGGCGCATCGAAAGAGGCGGCGCTTTCTCTCTCTCGCCGTGCAGCGTGCGACCAAGCAGCAGCACTGCCGAGTGGAGCTTCGGTGGCGCCCGTGCAAGTCTCATCCAAAACGCGTAAGTATTCCGCCTCTAATATCTCCGATCCGAGTTTGAGGTTTGGGGTCTTGGGTTCGACTAGGGTTTGATCCTCCTTCTACTTGCTAAGCCGAGCCTTAGATTCAAGCGGGGCGGTCGGTTGAGACTAATCTGGGGCTAATCGGGTTCAAGATGAGCTAGACTCGCTTTGATACCATTGATAGCATAATCTGAGACTTAATAATCTAATATCGTTAACCCTAGCTCAATCGTTGAACACCACAAACAAAAACTAAGACTATTGAGTATTACAACTTGAAGAAGCCATAGGAGCGGCAGATTAGTTGATGTAGAGGTTCTAGAAGTCTCGGCGCGGATCCGAAGCGTCGGGCTTGAGTCACCGGAAGTAGCAGTGAAGACGATCCAGTGGCCGTCGGTCGATCCAGTGGCCGTCGGTCCGGTCTGGCGATGTCGTAGTTTAGGTCTTCGTTCTCCTCATCACTTCGTTACAGATCGGGTGTGTATTGGGATGATTCTGAGTTTTGAGACTTGAACAAAACCCTGCCAGATCCCTTCTTTTTATTTAGCGCTAACTCCAAAATCTTTCGATAGCGAGGTGGAGACGTGGTCTCCCTGAAATCTCGGGTTGTTAGCCGAGATCAATTCTAACACTTTGTTTTTGCCATATACCTTTTTCATATATAAACAAAAGTATACACATAAATTTTCTATAAAAAGTGGACTTTCATGAATTTTTTTCATAGAACTCACTTTGGAGTATCTTATAATCATCATTGGAGTATACTCAAATAGATAAAGAGGTATTATCATACGATTTAAGTGGTATATGAGAGGCGGGAGTACATACTCCCAAGAGTACCAAACTATTTTCCTATATATATATATATATATATATAACTAAATCTAAAGATAATCTTGCTAAAAAAGGAATTAGAGGTCCATCAAACTAATGAGAGGCCCACCTAACTAATGAACCATGAACGAAAAAAAGTAGCATCTCCTGCTTGTGTCGTGCACGAGCCTAAGATGCATGGTGGTGCTCTTAACCTTTCTTCCCGTCCAACTTCCATTTTTTCTTCTAAATAGGTATTTCATGATTTTTTTTGTGTGTAGATTTATTGAACCATTTTAGTAAGCTATACAAAATTACTGATGATTTAAGTCTAGAGAGCTGCTAGCCCACACTATACCGTTAGAATGCATTTGCAACGATATAGTTGTCTTATGAAGTTTCATGAAGTCTCATAAAGTTTTAGATACTTAAAAAGTTCTAAATTTTAAGTATGAAGTTTCGACTATGTTTCAACGCGCTTGTCAAAGTTTCAATGTTTCAACGTTTCATTTTATTCAAAAAAGTTTCAACATTGATGTTTCAACGTGAAGTTTCAGAAAGTTTCATGTTTTGTCAAAGTTTCAATGAGTTTCATTTTATTCAAAAGTTTCAGATTGATGTTTCAACCAAGTTTCAGGAGGTTTCAACGCGTTTCGGATTTCTAGAAGTTTTCAGAAGATTCCAAGAAAGTTTCAATCTTCTGTGTTTCATGAACTTTCAATATTAACACAGTGTCTCATCAAGTTTCAACTAGTTTTATTTAGTTATTTTGGAAAATGTTCATTAAGTTTCATCCAGTATCATTGTTTCTCCGTATTTTGTAGAGCAAATTTCACCCAGTTTCATTAAGTTCCATGATGTTCCATCCCAAGTCTCACTAAGTTCCATTAAGTTTCATCCAAAGTATCATGATATTTCATTAAGTTTCATATAATATAATTGTTTATCCATATTTTGTAGAGCAAGTTTCACCCAGTTTCATTAAGTTCCATTCCAAGTCTCACGAAGTTTCATGAAGTTTCATCCCAAGTCTTATGATGTTTTATTAAGTTTCATCCCAAGTCTTATGATGTTTTATTAAGTTTCATCCAATATCATTGTTTCTCTATATTTTGTAGAGCAAGTTTTACCCAGTTTCATTAAGTTCCATGAAGTTTCATCCCAAGTCTTATGATGTTTTATTAAGTTTCATCCAGTATCATTGTTTCTCCATATTTTGTAAAGCAAGTTTCACCCAGTTTCATTCAGTTCCAAGAAGTTCCATCCCAAGTCTCATGAAGTTTTATGAAGTTTTATCCCAAGTTTCAGCGTTTTTCATCAAGTTTCATATAGTTTCATTAAGTTTCATGAAGTTTCAACTAATTTATCATGTGTTTCATGAAGTTTCATGAAGTTTTAGAATGTTTCAACAATTTTCATAAAAAATCAAACAAAAGTAAAAAAGATTCATGAAGTTTCATTAAGTTTCTAGAAACCAAAAGTTTCAAAAAGTGTTAACGAGCTCACCTTGGCTACGACAGCGTGACAGTTTCCACATGCGGCGGTAGTGCTCCATGATGTGGTCCTTCCCGGTGCTCCATGGCGGAATGCACTAGGGCGGCGAAGCGCTTGGGGGAGCGCCGCCGCGGGCTGCGTCTCCCCCTGGCCGGAGCCGGAATAGGAGCAGTGCGGGGAGACCCTGGCGCGGGCAGAGGCGGACGAGGAAGGAGGGTTAGGCGCTGGAGGAGCACTGTCAGGACCCAAAAATACAATTCTGGACCCTATGTGTATGCTGCACTAGTCCAGGATTACGCAAGTGCACACAGTGGCAACATCGATAAAATATCATTTCTATATGAAAAGATTTAATAATAAATAGACAAATAACAATGATTATCAGAGTAAAGACCTTAAGATCAAAGCTTACAATTAATGCATTAGAAGGAAAATAGCTTAATAAAGCTGCAGAAAACGTAACGGAATAACTTCAAGTGAAGCACATCCATATGCCCACAGACAATCGATTGGGGTAGCGCTACCTAGTTCTCCACGATCCTTGAAGTAGACCTTGTTGACTGATGATTCCTCAACTTCTATTAATTGATTATAGCAAGCACGAGTACACAACCGTACTCGCAAGTCTTTCCATAGAATGCAATTTATAAATGATGGCTTACTCCAAAGGAATAGCTTCTGTGGTTCTTTTGTAGAAATACAACATTTGCAATTGAATACAAATAATAGATTGAAAACATAATCAAAATAAATAAACAATATTAATTTATCATTTGATTTCACAAAGACACATGGCCTAAACAAGTTATTCACACAGCTGCAAAGTTATCTCACACAGCTGACCCTTCCCAATTGTTTTATGAAAATCTACCCCTCGTGTGAAATCCCCGAGCATTGTCCATGATCGCGGATGCGGCTATTCAAATAGATCGATTAAACACTCTGCAGAGATTGTACACTTTACCCACAAGATGCAATCAACTAGATCAGGCCTGATCACAATAAAACCTTTCGAAAACTTCATCTCAAGCATTGACACCCTCGATGAGCTTTACCGTCGTCCAATTTGTACACACAGCCCTTGAAACAATACATACCGTTGGATCTGAAAACGGTAAACCGCTCATAGATGTGACCTAAACACAGCGGTACACACCTTCCACCCTGTCACACAGCCTAACATATTTGCCTGAGTAGTCAATGTCAAGACTCCATAACTTACTAAGTTAGGCCCGTCCCATACCAGTCATATGGTTGTACAGTAAGATTCAGTTCAAAGGCGCACAAAGTTAAGTCCTTAATTGACCAAGACAAAACTTTCAATTTCTAAATAAATATCACATATACCAATATTTCTATTCACACAGTTTCCACCATCACATGGTATCCACCACTTGCCTTAGTCTAAATCTTTTCCCACCCTGTTGGTTAAATGCAGCATATGCCATCAATGAGTAATAGTACACAACACACACAATTTTATCACACAGTTCCATAATCTCTTAGTCAGGTTTATAATTGCAACTCACATAAAATAACGACTTGTAGCATTGCTAAGTAATCTACTCGTGTCTAACCAACCCACATTGGTGCTACGATAATACCAACTAATAATGAACCAACATAGAGTGACAAAAGATCATGGCATAACAATAGACAAGGTGGATATGACAATTTGGATTAATAACTAAAACCAAAAGCATTTAAATAAATACTTGAAATAGAATGCAATAATTTGAATCAAAGTATTTTGAAAATTGGGTTCAACATGATCAAATGTATAACTTGCCTTGGAATAGGTCTAGGTACTGATCTTGATATTGAGTCACTCCTACTTCTTGAAAAGTCCCCGAAGAATTAACGTCTACTCGCAAACAAAATAAATAAATAAAAAGATAAAATAAACTTCAAAAATTAAATAAAAAATCATAAATAATTAGATCTCAAATTTAGATGAATATAGGAATTTGAATGGGCTCAATTGGAGTTCGGATGAAGAAGATATGACTCTCGGAAGATGGAAATTAAAGAAAAACCTAAATTGGAATTTCTGAATTATTTTTCTATTAAAAAATCTAGAATAATGAAGTCGGTTGACATCAGCATGGTATTTTCAGAATTAAAAGAAATTCAGTAAAATGCTACAGTGAGTGACAGTGGGACCCACAGTTTATAGACCGAGTCCATGGACTAGGGCCTGGGTTCATGGTGAACTAAGTTCACAGAATAGTGCACTATCAAACGGGGCCCACGGGTAAATGACTTGGTCCATGGTGAACCATGTCCACTCAGCTCTAGGTTTAGGGTTTGGATAGGTGTGCCACATGTGCGCCTACATGGCAAGGAAATTGACGTGGCCGAAAGGTGGCGGTGACAAAGCGGGTGACGTGGCCGATGGTGATGTGGAACTGGGTGACATGGCAAGATTCTATTTTGGATCTGGAATGCGGGACCCGATAGCCACCAAGATAGAAGAGAGAGAGAGAGGTGTAGGCCCACACGTAAGGGAGACCATGGAGGTAGAGGCAGCCATGGCCCTCTCGGGTGAACCCTCGTCGGCGGCGAACGGTGAGCGATGGAACTCTGGCGAGTGCGAAAACGGAACAGGGCGCTGCCCTGATGCTGAGGGAGGCAACGGCTTGGTCCGAAGTGCACCGAGCCTCGCAGGCGTCGAAGGCAAACGACGACGGAAACAGGCGAGTGTGGCGATGGAGTTGCAGTACAAGAGAAGATAAATTATCAGAGGAGAAACAACGAGGAGGAGCAAGGGAAGGTGTGGCCGAATGGAATTTGGCGGTGCTTACCCAGGGCGATGAATCAAAAAACGGCAGCAGCTCACCGATGTTGGGGAAGCCAAAGTCGATTGCAGGGTTATGGCGCACGGGTGCTCCAACCGGTGAGCGAAAACAACGGTGGATGTCGCGGCGATGTTAAAGGTGGAAGGAGGCGTCTCGGGAAGCTGGGATGGTGGAGAAACGGCCAGTGACGGTTGGCACCGACCTTGAAGGAGAAGAGTTTGGCGGCGGAGCTTTGTCCGTCTCGGGTGGAGGCGAGTTAGGGCACAGCGGCGGCACGGGGCGAGGTAGACGCGCATAGGGACAACGCTATTTATAGCGCCTTGGGAGGCGGTTCTGACGCGAAAGCAAGACGGCGGCGGCGGCGTGAATGCGTTGCACACGCGAGGTGGCGGCTCGGGTTGATTGGTGGGGCCCCGAGCAAAGCCGGCGCTAGGGTTCGGCGGCGGGTGGGCTTCGGCCATGCCAAGGGAGGCTGGCTTAGGTGGGCCGAAGTGGGAATGGGCTGAGGTGAAGTTGGGCAGGAGCAAAATCGTCCCAAAAGAATTATTGGAAATAGAAATGAATTTCTGAATTAAGAAATGATAGGAAATTCAAAAGAGCTCAAACAAATAGCAAATAAATTTATAAAATACCAAAAATTCCTTGGAGCACAAGGAACCCAACTAAAACTATTTTTCTTTAAATTGATGTTTAGATTAGTCAAATTAAATATTTTTATTTTAAGAAATTCCCAATTAAGCTTTATTAATTCAAATAAAATTGGTGAAAATTTTCAGGGATCTAAACTACTCAAAAGATTTTTGAAAAGCAAAATTTTGGGATGTTACAAGCACGAGGAGAGTGGCTGGTGCAGAAGCGCAACACACCATTTCCGTTGCACACTTCGCTTGGTCTCCCTGTTCTGCAGCACACTGTTGTTTCGCTTATGGGAGCTGCCATAGAATCAGAGTAAGAGATAGAGGGGAATGGGAAATGAGATAGACGTAGTGTTTCTGGGCCAAAAGATGGAGAAGAGTGGTGGGAGAGATGAAGTCACAGATGTCGATTGTTGAAGCAGAAAAGAGATAGCGATGCTTACTGGAGAAGGAGATGCCATCGAGAGGGTTCGCGTGAGATGTACGCAGCAAAAGAAAGGGATATCAGGAGGCTTTATTTCTGTTGCATAATGGTAAGGGATAGTCGATCCTTGTACCGTTGATTGGGATTTGCAGGATATAACGTTTTGTAGTTTTTCCGTTAAGTCTAATGGTGAATTCTGGTAAAGATGAAGGTATTTATTAGCTATAAGGGTTATAAATTTCCACAATAATCACTAAAATATACCCATCCACGACACACACATGCTAACGCTGGCTTCCAATTATTGTGGTCAAGTCCTTCTTACTTTCCCCTTTTTACCTTCTCATACTTTCAATTATCACTATTGCAGAAAGGGTCTTTACTGACAGTCCAAAAATGTTATTATAGACGGTTTCGTGAGCCGTTTGAGTTTATGGGTCAGTAATAACATGATGTCATCACATACGGTTATTAATTCAAAACCGTTTGTGATAGTTGACTATCAGAGACGGTTTGTAAATGAAACCGTATGTGAGAGCTGATGTATCACAGACGGTTTGTAGATGAAATCGTTTGTGAGAGCTGATGTATCACAGACGGTATATCATAAGAAACCATCTATGATATTATTTTTTATTACTAAATCTATTTATGTTTATTGGCTAACCTCAGGAAATGCTAGCCATGCCATCCGAAACAAGCTAAAACACAACAAGTACATGTACATCTAATTCACACTCATTTTAGAAACAAGCACATCCAATTCACATTCATTTCAGAAACAAACACATCTAATTCACACTCATTTTAGAAACAAGCACATCCAATTCACATTCATTTCAGAAACAAACACATCGCAATCAGGGTTTGTGTTTTGTTTGAATGGAGGAGAAGTAAGCTGGAAGAGTTCCAAGCGGGGAACGGTTGCTTATTCTACAACTTGTGGCTTTGGAAGCTGCAAAAGAGGTCTAATGGATTAGAAAGTTCATTTGTGAGCCGGGTGTGGTTTTGAGTGCTTCTAGTTCAATGTATCTCTATTGTGAAAATAGTGGAGTCATTGCACAAGCTAAGGAGCCTGGATCGCATCAAAAGTCCAAGCACATGCTTCCGCGATATCACATTATTCGTGAGATCGTTGAGAGAGGTGATGTGAAGATATGCAAAATGCACACATATTTGAATATTGCTGATCTATTGACAAAGTCTCTCCAGCAACATAAGCATGAGGCACATACAAGAGTAATGTGTATAAGATACCTATATGATGGACTGGTCATATAGTGATACGACCAGATCCAGACTAGTCGTATGGAGATACGAGCTGGTCGTAAACTTTTCTTCGTCTTCCGCCGTGTTTATTTATTGTTTCTCTGTAAGCCTCTTTTGTAATAAACTATGTTGATTATTAATAAAGTTATGCGAATTATGGATATTACCATATTTGTTTACTGTGTGAACTAGCTACTGATCATGGGACTAGTTCAGAAATACACAGAGGATTTGGGGGTGTTACTCCCAGGTCCGACAGAAATGGTATCAGAGCCATATCGAATGTAAGTCGTGACCTAATTAGAATAGACGTTAGTTGAAAAACTTCAAAACTTAATTTATAACAAAAGAAAAATAAATTGTTATCTCCTCATCTTGGTCATCTATCTATCTTTAGTGGTATTCTTTCTTACCTAATACTCGCTTCACCATTTTATAATGTTAAATGGATCCTCTTTCACTTGAAAATTTCTATAGATGGTCGACACAATTATTAACCCTTACGTTCAAGACCCCAAGACATGCATCATCATCGCCACCATCCAAGGACAACGGACATAATTAATCGAAGACTGTGAACCGAAGATCGCGATGTGAGCCAAGCCATATAGCTTAAGTTTGCCAAGACTCATTATGTGTATTGAGTCACTATTACCAGACTAAGTGTCTCGATCGTGTAGAATGTTGTACTATTTCTTAACTTGTATGGTATACTTTATTTTGGTACGTCGTACATAGAACTTTTGATCTTGTGTGCAACGTTTGCTTTAAATGGGTAGACTTCTCACCTCGTAGCTTTCTTTCTCATCCTTTGCTATTCTCTCTTCTCTAACAATCCATTGGACTCCTAAACAATCGATGCACCTGAGACTTGAAAGACGAATTGATACTTCAAAACTTCGAACAACTCAACACCCTTCGACATAAAGCCAACTTGAATATAGAGTTTCTCTGTCTCTCAATTTATTTATCATATGTACATATTCTTTCTTTCTAGCTTCTCCGAATCTCGCGGACGAGATTCCTTTTAAGGGGTTAGTTTGTAACATCCCAAAGTTCTGTTACCAAAATAAAAATAAATAAAGTTATTATTTTATTGGATTTTCTGGCTACCAAAGAATTTTCTTGATTTTTTGTAACCTAAAAATAGTTTCTGATGTTAAAAGGAAAAACAAAAATCAATTATTTAATTTCTTGGTTTTAAAGTTAAAAATAAAATTTATTAAAATTGTTTGGTATTTTATTGGATTTAAAGTGAAAAATAAAATTTTAATTAATTCCTGGTATTTAAAAAGCTTTTCCTATTTTCCAGAAAATAAAAATAACCACTGTACAAAAATAAAAGCCAACTTTAAGTTGAAATTATTTTTATTAAGTTCAAAATAATTCTAGGAATTTTTGTGTATTTTTATAGATTTTTTGAACTCCATTTGCTATGTTCTAAAAAAGTATTGGATTTATGGTTAATAGGTATTTCAAAAATTAAAAAAAAAATATCAAAAATGGGATTTCCCGTCGAGTAATCCATCCATGTGTTGCTACGGGCTGTGCACGCTTAACCCCCCAACCTTCCCAATGCACTGCCATCCTTCTTCTTTCTTTCAATTGTTTGGTACCTTCCCTTTATTTCTTTATGTCTTCCTTGATCTCTCTTTCTTCTACCTCCAGCAAACTGTTTTCTTCCAGAGACACAGCACCTCCATTAGAGCCTTCAGGAGCTCATCAAAACCCATGATTTCCTCCACCATTACTCCCAAAATTAATTGCATTTAATTCTTCTCATCAAGACACCTCCATTTGCGGCCTCTCCCCAATTTTTTTGCGCATTAATTCACTAGAAACGGCCATGCCACCCGAAAGACACGCATTCTCGTTCTCCCTGCACAATCCTTCTCAGCCCCTATATAAGAGAGCCCTGGGTGCCTCTCCTCTCCCTCATCCATCCTCCAAAATATTAGCTCCTATCTCCCTTCCTCCACGACGCAATCAAAGTTTTTTCGACGCCGGCCAAACTCCGTTCATCGGCCATTTGCGCCGTGTATAGTGCATCCCCGCCACCATCTCCACCACCCCTAGCTTCACCTCGCGACGTTCTATGTGGTGCTCACCTCGCTTCGCCGAACATCGCCGGAGCACCGCCACCCCCGAGCGCCACCGTCGCCCTTGTGCTGCTCGCCACGGCGTCGCGTCACCTCCGGCCGAACTGTCATCACCATGAGGTAGAGTACCTTGCCAGGGTTCCATTTTGGTAGTTTGCCGGCCGTCTTTCGTTTTCCTTCACCGGCACCATGGCCATTTGTTTTGCTTCCTATTCTGTTCACGTGAAGATAGAGGAACATGAACAATGCACTAATAACTAGTCTCCAAAAATCATCTAAATTCTTCTTTTATTTTTAGTATTTATTTTCTAATTTTTAGTATTTATTTTATTTTTGCTGTTTATTCCATTTGCGCATAGTCGCCGCCGGCCGAACCTCCACTACCATCGGGTAGAGTACCTCACCGGGATTCCATTTTTGTTGTTTGCCAGCCAACTCTCCCTTTCTATTTCCGGCACGACCAATTCTTCCAATGTCTTTTACTATTTATGTATGCATGGAAATGAATAGTAGCATGCAAATGCTACGTACTCCTACAATAAACTTTGTTACCCCCGTTCTCCCTCCTCGGCCATTCTTTTCCCGAGCCGACGGCGTCGCCGCGTGCCCCTCGGTTACATAAATTCTAATAGTCGCGTCCGCGGTCATGGAGATGCTCGGGGATTTCACACGAGTGGTAGATTTTCATAAAACCTTGGGAAGAGAGCGGTGTTATCTAAGTCATATGGCTGTGTGAATAACTTGTTTAGACTGTGTGTTCTTTGTGAAATTAAATGATAAATTATTATTGTCTTATTTGTTTTGAATTATGTTTTCAATCCATTATTTGTATTCAATTGCAAATGTTGTATTTCTGCAAAATAACCACAGAAGTCATTCCTTTGGAATAAGCCATCATCTATAAATTGCATTATGTGGTATGACTTGCGAGTACGATTGTGTACTCATACTTGCTTCAAACAATCAACATAAGTGGAGGAGCCTTCGCCTGCATTTGAGGAGGAGTTCTACGAAGGTGTCGATCGTTAGGGTCTTGATCCCAGTCAGTTGCCTGTGGTGAATTCATGGGATTCCGTTGAAGTTTATTTCTATTCCGCTGCTGCTATTTATTTACTTTCAGCCCTGCGAGGTTTAATAAATTAAACTCGACCATAAGGTCATAACCATTATTTACTATTTAGATTAATCGTTTATTCTATTAACCGTCTTGTGTGGATCGATATTCATCTATGTTGACACTGTGTGCAGTAGCGTGATCCTGGACTAGTGCAGAATACACAGAGGGTCCATAATTGCATTTTTGGGTTCCGACATCATACATGTTGAATATGGTAGCAAATAATGTGGATAATTCGTATCCGTTGTACATGTTGAAAATGAGGGCAATATTTTAATTCCATATTTTAATAGAAGGCAAATATCGCAAATAACTAACGATGCATACATTAATACTAACAACAGATAACTCATTGTACTTCGTAATATATGCAAAAACAGAATGTAAACAAGTCAATCAGTCAAACGAAAGACTTACTGATGGGTTTGATGAAGAACAGGAAGCAGCGCACGTGCAGGCTCGATGCAATGCAGAAACGTAGATGGATCAGTGAAGTGTGCTGCCCAGAAACCTTATTGCCACCTCCTGTGCAGGTCTTCACGACAGCAATGGCTCGGAGATACTGCTCCCCTTCTTCACGGTGCATGCCGAGAAGGAGAGTCGACGAGATTCGGATGACACAATGCAACAACACATGTTTGCAGAAGGAAGAAAAGAAGAAAATGGAGGCTGTGTGTAATACCCCAACTATCATTTGAGAGTGCAATAAAAAATTGAGATAGAATTAAAAAAAATAAGATAGAAAATTCAGAATTTTAGGAGAGGAATGGGCCGCCAACCCATATTCGATGGAGAGGAGCCGGCCATAGAGGCCCAAGGCCCATGAGTGGGCTGGCACCCATTAGAAGGCAAGGGAGGGGGGACCAAACCCTAGCCACTATTTTCTACATTAGCTGCCATGCTACAGTAGCGGCGTGCTATAGTACCTTCACTCCTGCTCCTCCTCTCCTCGACGCCATCCTCCCTACTGCTGCCGCCGGCCATAAGGAAGAGAAGAAGGGGAACCTCGCGAGGACTTTAGCAAGATCCAAAGGGGTATTCGTGGGTAAATTCATGATCCGCAATAGCTATTACAATTCTTTTGTATCCAAATTGTTGATAGATAGCAAATCTGCTCCCTGTTGTCAGTAGATTGGTAGTACTGCTGTTCTGTTGACGTGTGAATTTGAGTTAGATGCAAGCGGATCCAACATGTAGTGCCTCCTAGATATTTGTGGGTTTTTTTTAGCTTTTCTTAGGGTATGAGATCACCCAATTTGGAGTTGTAGTTTGGAAGATACGTTAGTTTTTGTTTACTGCTGTTCAGAAATCATGACGAGATTACAACAGTCGCCTTGTTTAATAGATAAGATTTAGTTAACGACAGATTCAGTCTCCCAACACAACTTTCGTAGGAAATTTTATTATCTTTACAAATTGATAAAGATCAAGAATTTTGGTGCAGTCATTTGAAATATATGTATTTTTCTTGTACTGCTGTTCCTTCAGACTGTCGGATTCTGACTTCAGGTTTTCAACTGTAGATTGGATCATGTTAATGGCAAAATTAGAGAATCTCGCTAACTAAGTTATTGTAGAAAATTTTGTTATGTTTCCAGATAGTCCTAGACCATTGATTTTTGATATACCAAATAAAAGGTACAAATTTCCCTAGTTAGTAGTACCGAAGATGACATAACCGTCTTTGGAATTAAAAACAAAGGCTTAGATGAGATAATTTGATCATTCGGTCACCTGAGAAGTTGTATATATGCTAGTGTAGATTCTAGAAAAATTAGATTTATGACTTTTAGAGTTTTGACTCAAAAGTTATGGATTTTCCTTTGATAGCTGTCTATTTGGACATATTAAGATTTGGAAGTGTATCGGCTAAGTCTCGGGTTGCGATTAAGAGTGATCGATTTTATTTTGTTGTATTGATATCTTTTGAGCCTTAAAAATCCTTCATTTAGTTAGTAGGAAGAAAATTCACCATTTGGATTTATTGAATTAAATTTAAAAGCTTAAATATGGACTTTGTGTAACAAAACAATTTAATATGACTAAAGTCAACATGAACAATAGTCAAAACTATTTTATTTGGATTCTATATGTTTGGATATATTTTCTAGAATTTTCTAGATTTTTTTCAAGTTCATTTGTGTACTTTTGAATGATATATTTAGCATACTTTACGGCCACAACCGCCGCCACGACCTTGCCGGGAATGGTGGTGAGCACCGGTTAGAGCCTTCCGTAATCGAAATCATCCGTCTCTTGGTTAATGCAAGTACATGGTAAAGTGGTGAACAATGGGTTGTTCGCCATGATCATTGATATTACCTATCATGCTATTTATTATGCTTTCATTCAGGTTATTCTTACACATGGTATTGATGACCTTGAGTGAATTAGATTATGATATTGAGTTAACGAGAATGAGATAAATTATATTGATGAATAATTAAAGATGTTGTATCATTTACATTCATCATGACAGGAGTTGCACGAGCCAGGTCGGTGAGAAAGTAATGTAACTATTCCGACGAGGTCGGTGAGAAAGATACATGACTATTCCGGAGTGCTCTAGATAAAATCCAACTTCGGTGGGGACTTTACAGGAGTGAAGGATAGAGTGTGTCATCGACGAGTGAACACTCCGTCATACTGGTATCCGCTGATGAGATGCATATGAGAATGGTTAAGATATGCAACTTTACCTATATGGAATATGACTTGATTGTTTGAGAATGAGAATGATATTAAATAGATAGATGATGATGATAACTTTGATTATGGTTGATAAACTATTGTTTATGGCTTTATTATGTATTTACTGAGTCATGAACTCATTCTCGCTATATTGTTGTTTCTAGGTGACCGTTGATGACGTTTGACTCGGGAATGGCTAGCGCACTTGGAATCATAACTACACCCAACTAGTTGCTTCATTGGATATGAGAAACTTTTAGTATAATATGATGATTTAAATCTAGAACATGATTGTATTGAATAACCTTAGATGATTGGTTTACTTTAATCTTGGTTTATTATCTTGCTATGCTCCTAGGACTAAATTATCTATGATTGTCATAGTATTATACTTGTGTTATTGTGACCCGTGGATGGGTTTCATCGTTGATATGCTTGCTGCAATTTTATAGTAAGTTGATGTAAATTAAATGGTTATAGTAGTTTAGTGGCATTCTAGGCTCAATGTTGGGCTGGGGTGTTTTACTGTCGACGGCGGAGGCTGGGTTCTCCGGCCACGGCCAGTGTGGCTGTGAAACTCCGACAGTCATATTTGATTCGTTCAAATCGCCACGAGAAAATCTGGAAAAAAGATCATAGAGATGGGTAACAGTAACAGTGTGGTGAAACACCGTATACAATCTCAGTCCCAAAAATCGATCGGTAAAGGGAGAAGTTAAAACAGTGGGAAACAGTAGATCGATATAACATTAAGGAGTCTTACGTACGTTCACACAGCCAGAAGCCCATCAGCTGGCGCATCGGCGTGGCTTTTGTTCTGACATGACCGAACAGCATCAGGTCTACGCCGTTTTGGACGAAGCAAAACGGAGTTTATTACATACCAACGGGGCACAATTTAGCTGTCACAATGTGCCCATGCATGGAAACCATAATGCTTATACATGTTCTTACACAGTAGTTGCTGCTTAATCGCTAGTGGTACCGATCAGCAACCAGACACGCACGAAGTTTGTGTATATTAGCGGCGAAAGCTGGGCTGCTGGCGCGGGGTCTCGCCGTTTTCATCCTTGAGCTTCACCACCGTGTACATGCCCGCGCCGGCCATCGCGCCCAGCGTTGGTGCAATCAGGTATATCCACAGCTGCCGGTAGTTCCCCGTCGCCACTGCCGGCCCCAGCGTCCTCACCGGATTCATCGACCCTCCCGTTGTTGGCCTGCATGCACTCATTTACATATATACATTCACTACGTTTCACTTGAACACATATTTGATCAATGCGACACATGCATGCATGACGACGCTAGTTTACTTACCCGGCCACGAGGATGTTGAGCATCACGGCTGCTCCCACGGCAATCCCGGCAAGTTCACCCACCTGCATGCAAGAACGTAAAGAGGATTAAAAATCAGAACTGAATGGTACATGGCATTCTAAGCATGCAACTGATCGAGCACGGGGATCGGGATGCATGGTTGTCACGTACGGCACGGGTGTCGGTGGCGACGGCGGTGACGACGAAGAGGAGGTTGAAGGTGATGATGAACTCGGTGAAGAAGGCCTGGGCGGTGGAGATGGTGACGTCAGGGACGGTGACACCGCCGGAGAGGAAGGGGTGGAAGATGCCCTTGAGCGCGAACCCGGCGCAGATGGAGCCGAGCACCTGCACGGCGATGTAGGCAGGGGCCTGGAGCCAGGGGAAGTGACGGAGCGCCGCGAAGGCGATGGTCAGCGACGGGTTCAGGTGCGCTCCAGAGATGTGGCCCGTGGACAGGATGATGATCATCACGGCCAGCCCCGCGCACGCCGCGTTGCCGAACGGGGAGATCGCGCCGCCGTACTTCTGGTTCACGATCGGCGCCGCCGTTGCAAAGAAGATGAGGATGAACGTGCCCACGAACTCCGCGCCAAGCTGCATGCATGCATTCCATGCCATTCACCACTCAGCGTTGTTCATGTCAGGTTAAAGTACTCGATAAACTTAAGTGTTCAGATACTGATAACTCTGTACTAGGCACTATGCACGTCTAATACCTACAAGTGAAATAACTACTACGTACTAATAAGACAAATACTAAAGAACGATATAGTATTCAAAGGCAAAGCAACAAGATAAGTAATCGCCGTCGGATTGCCTAGTCATAGCCGTCCATCTCACCTCTCATCCTTGTCGACTCAAATCTTATCAACATACGAACTATACAAACACAAACTCTCTCTCTACCCCTCTTTACTCCCCAAAATCAAGCGGCCATGATAGTAATTGCAGTAGTGAGCAGTCCCCAAATCTCCCTCTCTCACACACACATACACCAGTGGCCAGCGAGCTACGGTAAGCAGGTGCAGTGGGCCCGCACGGGCAAGAGAGGAGTGCAAGCGAGGTGGGTCAGTACGCGAGCATCGTCGGGCAAGCCGTGGGGAACACGGCTGTCGAGCGATGGTGAGCAGCCACGTCATGCGAGCAATGACAATTGGGCCCCGTCCATCGTGGCTGTAAAGGCATTGGGTGAGCGCGTTGTGACGGTTTGGGACACCATAAAGGCGACAAGGGAGGCGTGATAGCAGTGACAGCGCGAGACCACGAAGTGGCGATAGTGGAGGTTCTGGTTGCAGGTGCAATGAATCAAACTTGGTGAGTGTCGAGTGATGGCAAGCCAACACAGAGCAGTCATCTTCGAGCCCAGATGCCTGAAACTGTGTGAAACTCACTGAATTTTTGAAACTTTTGTGAAATTTGTTTGAAACTCAATTTCTATTTTTGTTTGAAAATCGTAATGTGTTGAACTTTCTGAAACTTGCTTTGATCTTTCTACGATTTCTTATGAAACTTGAGTGAAACATGCCTAAACATGTCAGGTTTTAGAGAAGCTTCATACTGTTGTGAAACTTGATGTTTCGACTTGAAATTTATGTTTTAAATTTTAAACTTGGTAAAACATTAAGTTTCATATTTTGAAACACGTTGAATCTTGAAGTTTCAATTATGAAACTTGCTCGAAACACAAAGTTTCAATTTTTGAAACCTGAAACTCACCTTTGAAACTCAAAGTTTCAAATTTGAAAATTGATGTTTTTCAGTTTTTGAAACTCTTTGGAACACACTTAAACTTGCTTGAAACATCAAACACAAAACTGAGAACCTTTGTGAAACTTTTTGTGCAACTAAAACCCCACAAAACTTTGTGAAACTGCTATACTAGCAGGTCCCTTACCAATATTGATCCAGCTAAGAATGAGACATGTAAAACCTTATGAAACTTGTCGAAAACTTGTAGTTTCATATTTGAAACCCATCAAAAATTGTTGAAACACACTGAAACCTTATGGAAACCCGTTTAAAACTCTTTTGAAATGTGCTCTGAAACTTTGATGTTTGTACTTTGAAACTCGATTGAAATTGTTTTGAAACTCGTTTATAATTAAATTTCAGATGTGAAACCAGATGAAACTTATTGTGATTTTTTTGCTCAGATGTTTCAAACTGTATGACACTCGTCCAAACTTTTTTGAAACTTGTTTGTTTTGATGTTTCCTTTTGAAAGTTGAATGAAACATATGATTTTTCCTGTGAAACTAGTTGAAACTTTGAAGTCTGTCTTTTGAAACTCAGTTGAAATTCTTCTAAAACTCATTTTTAATCAAGTTTCAAGTTTGAAACTGAATGAAACTTGTAGTTTCATATTTGAAACCTATCGAAATTTGTTGAAACACACTGATACCTTATGGAAACCCGTTTGAAACTTCTTGAAACATGTTGAAACTTTTTGTCTGAAACTTGTTGAAACTATAGTTCCAAAATTTGAAACTTCTTGAACATGTTGGAACTCTTTTGTCTGAAACTTGTTGAAATTTGGGTTTAAAATTTTCTTGGAATCTTCTGAAAACTTCTAGAAATACGTGGAACTCACTGAACCTGAAACGAGACTTCATAAAACTTGCTGAAACTTCCTGATACTCTTTGTCTGAAACTTATTGAAACTTGAGTTCCAAAATGTAAAACTTATTGAATCCTTACTTGAAACTTTCTTGGAATCTTCTAGAAATCTGAAACACGTTGAAACCTAGTCGAAACTTCAAACTTAAAATCTGGAACTTTTAAGCAACTGAAACTTCATGGAACTAGATGAAACTGCTATACCGTAGGAAATGCATCTGAACGATATAGCATGGGCTGGCAGCTCCCTACTAATAATCAAGCGTTGTGTTAGCATTCTCATGATCATTTGATTTATGCAAATGAAAGATAACATGTGAAAGTAAATCAAATGCAAAGGTGTTAGGCACGAAAGTGATGTGTTGCACTTTTGAGTAGTGAGATTTTGACCATCGGCAAAAAAAGCAGGTTGGATCATGTGACATTGAAAGTTGAAATGATAGGTCATTGTTTCACTTGTCCGATAATCACATGGCAATATCCCATTGAATTTTTAGAGCATGTACAACTCACGATAGCCCTAAGTGGTGGCTCGAGGAGAGAGAGTGTGCCACCTAGATATTTATGTTCTCATGCTATGACTCTTCCCAATGCATGGTGGTTTGATTGGGTCCACGATTACAATTACATTTCAGCCCTCTAAATATAATTTTTATTGAACATTTTACTTTTGGAACCAGGAAGCAAAAAAACTTATTGCAAACACCTCCCCTAGCCCACAGGTTAGGCATACATTTACACTTTTTTCTCTCCACCGACCCACACTCCTCTCTCTTTCCCAACAAAACACTTCGTCATCCTCCTCCTCTCTCCCGTCCGTGCGTTACCGCCATCGTTGCTACCACCAACCACACGCACTCGTCATCGTCGTCTGCCTCTGGCCATGCTCGTCCAAATCGTCGTCCGCCTCCGCCCGCGCTCGTTGTTTTCATCGCGCACCTTCGGTCTCCCTCCTCCTCCTCGTCCGCCTCCATCGAGAGGTTCGTCGACGTTCAGATCCAGCCGAATCTGGCCACAGCCGCCCATATCCAGATGGATCCGGTTGCCATGGTCATCCCAGTCATCGTCTTTGTTTCCCCAGGAGTCGCGGTGATCCTCTTCTTTGTCCATATTCGAAGGTCGTCACCACAGAAGATCTCGGTCGCAGCCACCTAGATCCAGATGGATCCGGTTGCCGCGACTGTCTGTGTCATCATCTTCGTCTCCCAGGGACTCGCGGTGACTGTCACCTTCGTCCAGATGCAAAGGTCGTCGCCACGGAAGATACCGGCCGCCATCGTTAAAATAGGGTCGTCGTCGCCGACCTTCCAACCACCCCTGCCCGACCGTCATCGCCATTTTCCTAGGGGCCCCCGCCGTCCCTTCACTGCCTCCACCAACGACCACGTGCTGCCACCATGCTTGGGCCCTGTTGATTTTTTGGTCATGAGCTAGAACCACCACATCTTGCAGAAGCAGCTCTGACACCTCTGCAAGCCACCGCCTCGCCTACTCTCTCCTCCACACTGGGCTCAGCTCCGACATGGATGCTCGGGGCTACTGTCCAGCATGTAGCGCTATCATGGGCCAATAATTATGTGATTATGTCAACTCATCGACAGATTGGACATGTCTGCGAGGCGGCCAAAATGAGGCAACGACTCTTGTCACGGATGTCCAACATTTTTTTTTTTCCAAAATAGTACTGTTTCGGGCGGCATTAACAAAAACAACAACGGCGAGCACTGTTTTGGGCGCCATTAGTAAAAAAAACATCCTCGTTGCGTTTTTTGCAAAATTGACACTCGACACCATTCCTTGGTGGCACGGACGGCTCCCGTACTAACACGTGGCCTCGTCTGCACCACCCTAGGATGGATACGGCTTCTCCACCCCTCCCTAGGATGGATCCGCCATCTCGCTGCCTCGTCCGTCCCTCCCTAGTACAGAATCCCCACATTGCCGCTCGTCCGTCATGTGCTGGCGCGGACGAGCCTCCATGTCAGCCTCGATTCCGGGATGGCCACGCAACGATGCACCACGCGGGTAGCACCGCTCCTGCCCAGTCTGGACGTCCGCTAACTCGTCCGCTTGTGACCCTTTCCGTTGCTTTCAGTGCCGAAAGCAACCTCTATCTCGTCATTTTCTCCCTGTGTTGCTAATCATGTCGTTGTCTCGTATGCATGTGTTGCTAATCACACTACACCGTGTGTGTAACCCCTTTGCATGCCTATTCAAATCGGTGCCATGCTCGCTCTCACTCTCGCTCTTGGATTCGTTCTCACACTCATCACTCAGAACAAAGAGAATTAAACAAAAAGTTTGTTTCGAATACGCGGTGGAGGAAATAGTATTTAGAGTAGTGATTTGGACCATATAAGTACCATCAGGTCGACATCAAGGAAAGGTAAAATTATTTCCTATGCTTTTGTTGTAATAATTTCAGTTGGAGCTAATTAACAAAAATTTAGCAGTCGTAATTAGTTTGTGGTAACTCAGACATAGTTTGTAAGTGGTAATTAAGCAGTTGTAATTAAATACTCATATTTACTTAGTTATAATTAATATTTTGTAATTAAATTTTTTTTATAGTTGAGTAGTGATGATTACATTACTGCGAAAAAAAACTGGTCGAATTTACGTTACCATAATTAATTTGTTTGTACGTAATGAGTTGTAGTTAGTTAGTGGTAACTAATTAATCGTAATTAATTCATTGGGAATTACTTAGAAGTATTGAATTACACGATAGTAATATATTGGTAAGTAATAAAATTGTTGATTAATTATTTGTATTGACTTACTCGCATTTAATTGCTCTCTTGTGTGTTATACGTCGTAATTATATGTGTCATGGATAATTAGTGAAAAATTAAATACTTGTAATTAGTTAGTATTTTTTTCTTTAGTCCTATTTTATTAGTGGGAATTGAAGAAATAATTACATGTAAATAGTAGTGTGAAGTTAATTAATTAGTGTTAATTATATACCCTTTTTGTTATATTGCATATTGTAAATCGGGTTGTTGTTGCTTTAGGTAATTTAAAATATGCAAGACACAATTGTGTTTTATAGTGATGGTCTCGTATGGCCGGACCCGATGGGTTGGACATGTCGAGATGCCAGTACAAGGTGGTCCGGGCGAAGGGCTCGAAGCGATGAATATTCACGAGCTTCGGAGTTGCATCCGGAGGGAGTTCGACACTGAGGCAACGACAAAGAAGCTTGACATAGAGGCGATCACCTACACAAGTAGGGAGGACGGGGCGTGTGGGAGCTCATGAAGGTGAATGGAAGTATAGCATGGGGTCAGGACATGCAGATTGCTTCCCAGCCCGAGGAGCGGTATACGGAAAACCGATGGTATACGTGAAATTTGTACGCAGGCCGCCGGGAGACCATGATGGTGGCGGTGCCTCCAACGCGGGGAACCGCAAGCGGAACTTGAAAATAGTAGCACAGAATGGGCTGCTTTGGAGGAACTCCACGAGAGAATAGTTGCACATAACTTTATGCAAAATGAGGGAGCGGGACTTTGGTGGTCAGCCCGCGTTGACTACCACGAGTATCTACCTGACCAGCCTCTGGGGTTGGAGTCCAACGAGGATGCCGACCTAGACTCGGATGGTAGCGAGGAGGGCGCACCCTAGGGTCGCAGTCCTACCTGCGGAATTGTGTTTGGCGGTGTCGTACGTTGCATCCAGACTTCATGATATCGTAGTGCGATCGCTCATACTGCCGCAAGAAGGGCCCAGTAGGGGTTTGATGCTGACACCATCTTAGTTGGGTATCACTTCCCTAGCAAATCGGTTGTGCAACAATGTATAGCACAGCATGACTTGTCCATCAACCGTGTGCACCGGTCTAACCCAGGACATTACACAGTGAAGTGCGTAGTGGACGGCTTCCCCGGCGAGGTCAGTGCTCACCGAGCAAAATTCTTCTACTCGGTCAAGGCGGTGGCCAGCCATACTTGCGAGCTTAGCGAGCCGCTACGGTAGCATCGGAATGTGATTTCCTCAAATATGGCAAGCCTCATCAGCCACCTAGTTGCGGAGGACGTGACCGTCTGCCCCAAGGTGCTGCTGTCAGAAGTTGGCAATCTGGTTGGTTATCCAGTCAGCTATACTAAGGTCCGATGAGGTAAGCAGAAAGTCATTGAGTCCATGTACGAGACATACGAAGAGGCATAGAACTTTATGCCGATAATGCTTCACCAGATTGCCGAATCAAACGCCGATACGTACATAAACAAGCTTGAAAGTGAAGATGCTGATGGAGGGCCCAACTACTTCATACTGGACCGGGTGTTCTGGACTTTCGCCTAGGCCATCGAGGGCTTCAAGTTCTGTCGTCCTATGCTCGCGGTGGATGACACTTTCCTCACGGAGAGGTACAAGGGCACCATTCTCGCCGCGGTGGCGGCTGACGCAAATAACTAGCTTCTCCAGGTGGTATTTACCATTGTGGAGAGTGAGAACACACCCAGTTGACTGTGGTTCCTAGCGAATGTGGAGGTGGTGATCGTATGCCTTATCATGGATCACCTACGGTTCCCGACGTCCGGAGGCACTGGTATCATAATGGTCTCCCAACGGCCTGCGTACGAATTTCACGTACAACATCGGCTTCCTGTATATTGCTCCTTGGGCTGGGAAGCAATCTGCATGTATCGCCCCATGCTACGCTTCTATTCACCTTCATGATTCCCACACGCCCTGCCCTCCCCTACTTGTGTAGGTGATAACCTCCATGTCAAGCTTCTTTGTCGTTGCCTCAGTGTTGAACTCCCTTCGGATGCAACTTCGAAGCTTGTGAATATTCATCGCTTCGAGCCCCTTCACCCGGACTACCTTGTACTAGTATCTCGATAGGTTCAACCCATCGGGTCCGGCCCGTACGAGACCATCGCCATAAAACACTACTAATTCTTACATGTTTGAAATTACCTAAAATAACAACATCCTAATTTATGATATGCAATATAACAAACATGGTAGGTAATTAACACTAATTAATTAACTTCACATGACTGTTTACATGTTATTATTTCTTCAATTCCCACTAACAAAATGGGACTAAAGAAAAAAATATTAACTAATTACGAGTACTTAATTTGCCACTAATTACCCATGACACAGAGGCTCGCCCGGGAGGAGCGGTGCTGCCCGCATGGTGCATCGTTGTGTGGTCGGTCCGAAAGCGGAGGCTGACACGGAGGCTCGTCCGCGCCAGCACAGGACGGTGGTGTGCGCCTCCGTCCCGGGGAGGGACGAACGAGGCGACGAGGTGGCGGATTCTTCCCAAGGGGGGACGGACAAGGCGTCTCCATTCTAGGGTGGTGCAAATGAGGCCACGTGGCAGTACGGAAGCCGTCCATGCCACTGAGGAACGGTGTTAAGCGTCAATTTTGCAAAAATAGCGGTCAGTGCGCTATTTTTTGCTAATGCCGCCCCGAAATAGTGCTATTTCGGGAAGAAAAAAAATTCGATGGCCAGAGCGATTTTTTGACTCAATTTTGAGTTTTGGACATGGTCCTCTTATGTCACGTCCAATAACCTTATCACAATTATTGTCCAATAACCTTATCACAAAAATAATTGTACTTTTGCTTCGTTGTTTGATCTGGACTGCAGGAGCTACAAAAATTCGCAGGTAAATCGGTCTTAAGTTGTGGATTAAACGCGCATGAGATGGATAAAAAAAACCTATCTCACACTCAAAAACCATTGATTGATCTAGTGACTATATGTCCTTATGCTCTTTAAACACGCATGAGATGGATAAAAAAAAACCTATCTCACACTCAAAAACCATTGATTGATCTACTGACTATATGTCCTTATGCTCTTTAGATAGACTTTGCCGCAACTTTCTTCCCAAGGACCCCCCTGCCCACTCTGATTCTAATACCAAAACAAATGCGACTTTTATGTTGATCTGAAAAAAAGGACCAATTAAAGACCATATCTTTTCCGGGTTGTACGTGTGGTCATCTGGAAGAAATACACGAGCCTAGCAAATGGTTGTTGGCTAGGGGACAGGATGATGTGAGTTGGGGTGCTGTTAGGTATATACTACTTTTATGTTTATTATAGTTTTTGAAATAATAATTGAATCGACAACTATATATGTACTAGATATATTTGAGATTATAAACAGTAAACAGTAGTACAATCATCAACTCGAAAATATCTATCTCATATATATGCACTAACAAGACAAAATCTAGAATAAGTATGCTACTAACAGAAGTAGACATTAACATAATCAAATGACAAATATCTAAGAAACAAAGTCTACCCATATGAAATGATATCACCACGGTTTACAGATAATCGCTCCGACGAAGGTTGTGGTAGAGTCTGATCCGAAGAAGACGACACACAGAGGATAATGGAGAAGGAGGAAGCAGTGAGCAGTCGCGCGAACGTTTCTCAAAAACCTGATTCGCTCCAACCCCATGTAGGATCATGAGGGACGTCGGCTTCGGAGACACTGCTCTCCCCACGTTGGTACACGTCGAAGAAGGGATGGAGAAGCCGAGGTTGCGCAACACAGAGGAAATAGGCAACAAGATGACGCTAATATTGATTCTGTGAGGTTTCACTTTCTCTAAAAACTGAAATTCTGATAGGAGAGGTCTCCTTTAGAAGTTGCCGTCATTATTGTCATTAGAAATTGCCACCATTACCGTCTTTACACTGTTTTAAACGCGGTTAATGCGTGTCATGAAAGCCAATTGAAATAGTGTAATCAGTTTTTAGTTTCTAATCAGTATGAATGGTTTTGAGGTGCAAAAAGAAGTTACAACTCCACAGCCAACCGGACACAAAATCGCCAGATCATTCACGCGCACGTCGCGCGTGATGGCGATGGCGTGGCGTGGTGTGGCGAGCGAGTGAGCGCGTGTGTTCTTCTTTTGCTTGCTTCAACTAGGTAAGACCAACTCTACCTTATATATTGGTCTCCTCCCACCTAGACTACCAATATGATACTAAACTTTTCACCTTTCACCATGCATTAGTCAGCCTATGGAATTTTTCTATGATTTAATTGAAAAATTAAATGAGCCAAGCTCAAAACTCCAACAGATGCTACGTGAACAAATTAGCTGGGACTCCAGAACCATATCTCCCCGATTACGCACCGTCTTAGGGTGGTACTCACCGCCGCCGAGCTGGATTCGGATGCGTTACGTTGTGACTTTCTGTAATACTATGACTTTGCTTCCTTGCCATCGGATCAAAAGGTGAAGGCTGACCTGGGTTTTTACCGGCTGTACCAAGAGTACTGCAGATGCGGTAGTGTAGCAAACAATCTTGGCTGTGCACTTTTTCAACCGATATAAGAGATTAGAGAGAGTTTGCTTCGCGGAGTCGAGGTCTCGAGGATCTCAAACCCGCCGAGCCAGGGCCAGAAACTTCAGCATCTCTGTGATCTGTATAACTTCCAAACAGCATGATGGAGGTTACATGCGGTGAGGCGGCCAGCAGCCATACTTATATTATTTCCCATCTAAACGTCGCAATATGCTACCTAATCTGGCAGCTTCTTTTTTAAAAATACCTTTTGAGATTCCTAGATGAACAGTTAGTAGTACGCTACTCTCTCCATATATGAATTCGTATATATGGATTTACGCCATGACAACCAGCATCAGATCCAATGTTCTGACGAGTTCGGTGATACTGTGATAGAAATAGGCTAACGAGATGGGTTAGAGTTGGACCACATTGTCTGAATGGAGCTAGTTAATATGCCAACTTTGCGAGCTGTGAGCCGAGCGACCTCGCTTGTTCGTTTTCAATTCAGTGTTTCTGATCATCAGACTTCTAATTTGCAAAGTTTTAGTACTGGTACTAACTCTACCGATACATTGGTCTATAATTAACTGTCTTTTGATGTCAACTACTCTAAACCGTGAATATGTTTACCCTAACTCCAAGGATTCCTTAATCGAAAAAAGTAAACTCCAAGGATTCGGATGCAAGAACGATGAGCGAAAGTCTAAGGTCATGGCATACTAGTGTTAAAAAAGTACGGCCACGTAGACATCTATCTGCTAGATGGTAAAATTAAGTGCTAAAAGCGCGGTAAGATGGACCAATTGTCTGCCTGCGTCAGATTCGTGGACTTATTTCCACGCCACACGAATAATTTTAGCAGCAGCAAATCTTCAGAGAAAAAAAAAGTACCATGCACATCACGGGCTCACAGCTTACTTTTGTACTGAAATCACGTTCGCTAAACGTAACTTCAAACAAGCAGTGTGATGGTGCTCCTTAATTTGTCTCTTGCATGCGTGGAGAAGTAATTTAGAAGCAGTTCCGCAAAAAAAAAGGTACCTAAAGGACACTGGATTTGCGTCATCTGTCGTGTGGCTGGAACTACATACCTTTGTGCATGGTTGTCGTTGTCTGTGATGCTTTCATATTAGAGGTGGTTAGATGGGTCATGCCGTTTGGACTGATCTGAGACACAGCATGGCTCACATTATTTATAGTCTAGGTCATGCTTAGGCTGCACCCTCAGCACGGTGGGCCTGCCCGGTACGGCCCAACCTGACCCAACACGGTCTGTTTGGCCCGCGTGCGGAGAGACCGAGGCGGTGAGTCGGCGAGGGAGAGAGGAGGGTGCCGGTGCAGGCGGGGCGATGTTGGCGGCAACGACGAGGAGAGGAGGAGGAGGGTAGCGCGGGGGTGGGGCGATGAGGAGAGGAGGAGGAGCACAGTGGGCGTCGATGTCGATGGTGACAAGGAGGAGAGGAGGTGGAGGAGGAGGGGCGCACAGAGGAGGAGAAGGGGAGCACGGGCGGAGGAGGCTAAGGGGCGCGCGGGCGAAGCCGGATACGACGAGGAGGAGCAGGGCGGGGCGGCGCCGACGTGCCAACGCGGAGGGAGAAGGGGCGCACGGGAGAAGGAGGCGAAGCGCACTAGCGGAGGAGGAGAAGGGGCGCACGGGAATCGGGAGGGAGGAGAAGAGGCCAAGAGGGGGAGGCGAAGGGGCACGGTGGGCAGTCCTTGGCCCGCTGGGCTAAACGAGCTCGTGCCGACCCGGCACGACACAAATGGCCGATGGGTTGCGCCTGGGTTGCCTCGCCAGCACAGCACATCCCGTTTAAAACGCGAGCTAGGATGGGCCATGCCGGCACGAGCCCGCAAGATCTTTGGTAGGGCGCTAATCCGCCACCACCGCTTTCATCAACGTAGATTAAATTTTACAATATCGTGAGGAAATATTGTGCTTCAAATTTTGTCTTCCTTCATCTAGATTCTAGAATATAAATTCAGGCAACTTACAAGATGCACGCCCCTAATATTGCACTTTAACACTGCAGCAAAGCATTGTAGTGAATGATCTGGATCTTTGATCGGACAATGAAAATCCCTCTTAATGCCCACACATCGTGGATCCTTTGCACTGAATGCATTGAATACCTAAATGCAGAGGATCCCAATCTGACTCGAATGATTACTGCAACATTTTTAAGTACGATTAGGACATTGTGTACATTCAGACACAGATGAGTTTTTTTTTGTCTAAATGACATTGTTGGTGTTTTTTTACAGAAGTAGTTGTTGCAACACCGTATTGCAAAAAATGACACCATAGACGTGTCGTCGGCCGAGACGTGTCTAATACCGAGCAATTTAATTACATGCAAATAAGCAATTAAATACCAGTAATTTAATTACATACAGACGTCGGTGCTGTATTGCTAATACTAAATAAGTATGAGTAATTTGTTTGCCACTAACTACCTAGGACACAAATAGTTACGACATATTACATACAAGTACACAATTAAATATGAGTAAATAAATTCAAATAATTAATTAATTAGCAACAAATTGATTACTTGTCAACAAATTACTTACGAGTAATTCATGTTGAATTAATTATGTTGAATTAATTAATACTAATTAACTATACATAAATGTAATTAATCATAATTAATTATATTTATTTAATTACCACTAATTAACTACGAGTCATTACTTACAATAAATTAATCATTGACACATAAATTCGACCATTTATTTTGCACTAATGTAATTACCAGTAATAAACTAGGACATAAATAATTATGATTTATCAATTACCACTGATTAATTACCACTATATTAATTGCGACTAATTATTTGGACTAGCTAATTACCACTAAATTAATTATATCTGACTAATTACCAACAAATTAATTACTATTAATATTTTACCACTAACTAATTCAAACTTAAATAGTAAATACTAATTAATTATCACTAATTATTAAGCACTAATTAATTACCAATACATTAATTACAACTAATTCATTACCTCTTAATAATAAGCAGTAATAAACAACAGCTAAATTATTTATGACTATTTAATTATGACTACTAAGTACATTAATTACGACTAGTTGATTAAGATAAATTGACTACTACTACAATAATTACGACAAATGCAGTGTAGAAAAATTTACCTTCTCTTTGGGGGGACCGTTCTATATTGATACAATCCTAAGAACTACTATAAACACTCTTTAATCTCCAATTAGATTTTTTACTATTCTTTGTGTTCTCATCGATGAGCGCGAGAACGAGAATGAAATTGAGAATGATTGAGAGCGAGAGCGACTCCGGTATTTATAGCCGTGCGGACGCAATTCCCGCAGACAACGCACCGACGGAGGAAATCGGATTCCCTCTCGCCCGATGTTATTCTGCATGTGGCATTCACGTAGGGCAGTGCAAAAGTGTTGGATTGCATAGAAAGACAGAGGTTACTCGCATTTAATTGTTTACTTGTATATAATTAAATTATTCGGTATTGGACACGTGTCGGCCGTTGGTACGTCTATAGTGTCATTTTTGCAATACGACGCAGCAACAATTATTTCTGTAAAAAGCGGGTTGGTGCTACTGTGGTACAACCTGTACAGTAAGTAGTACTCCACATAAAACTGCCTGATGTCACTACCGTTGATACCTTCGTGCTACCTACGCATTGTATACTCAACTTTTGAAAACATCTCCTGCCCAATTTTGGAAACTTAAAGAAGGAAAAACACACAAACAAGAAGACCATCGAAATTCCAAACGCAAAAACAGAAGAAAAATAGAAGTGTATAGAGAGCTAGCTAGGCAGAAAGATCAAAGATACATGCAGTATCGGACCAATGTTTCACGTGCGTGTGTACCTTGCGGGCGAGCGAGGCGTCCGGCGCGGGGATCTCGACGACGCAGGCGTGAGGCGACACCCACGCCTCCACCGGCAGGCACTTGCACCGCGGCATCGACTTGCGCTCGTACGACAGCGAGTCCACCCGCGGCTCCGCGAACAGCGGTGCCGGCGTCGCCGGCGCCGACCCGTTCGGCGTCACCGCCGTCTCCATCACCTCGACCGCGTTCACGCACGCAGCTAAGCCAAACTCCCCTTCTTTCTTTTTTTTGGTTTTGTTTGAGAGGATTGGTGTGGAAGAAATAGCTAGGAGAGGGTACTAATTACATGATTTGATGGATTTTGCAAAGGTAACGCTACAACAATGCATGGATTGGCTCCAGGATCACTAGACCACGATATGATGCCTACTACTAACGATACATGCTGGAGTTTTTTTTTTTGGCTCTTTCAGTTGGGTGGCAAGAAAAGATGGTGGCTAAAATTACATGATCTGGAGGTTTTTGTAGATTTTCTGCTAAGGACTCAGTGGGGGCATATCCAGCCTAACCTAGCTTATGCCTAGATATGCAACACTAGCAATATGCTTTTGGGACTTGGAAGCGACTTCTTTTTTTTGTGTTTTTTTCCCTCTGGATTTGGATGGTGACTAGAGATCGTGTTCTTACATGCTTCACAGGTTTTTATCAAGGTTCGGCTAAGGAATGGGAAGGAAAGTGGTATCCAGCTCTCTCACAAAGAACAAGATTGATCTCTCTAGGATTGGAGGAGTAGGGCTAGACACATGAGAAGAACAAGAGCAAGAGCAAGAGCAGTGCTAGATGGAAGCGATGCAAAGGAAATGCAAGAGCAAGGGAGGAAGAGGAAGGAAGGAGCAGTGAGATGGGGGCTTGGGGGAGAGATGGAGTGGGTTGGTGGGGCTGTGTACATATAGGCGCACATGAGGCGATGGATCGAGGTCAATGGCTTCCTCCACTTCGAGGCATCTCCCGACTGGTCTCGAATAATGCACACGCTAACTAAAAGCTAGAGGATCGCATCATCATAATTAAGTACCTGAATTAAATTAGTAATGTTAGTTTAAGCCAATCAAACGAACTGTTATGGAATAGCTGCCCAGGGGATGTAGTAAGAGCAAAAAAAAAAAAAAAGAGAGAGAGAGAGAGAGCGCACTCAGATATATTTGGAAAGTAATGCCATGCCACATGAGGGCATATATGAATGATGCCGCCGGCACGTTATCCCGCATCTGCTCGTGTAATTTATGTATTGTATTTACTGTTTTGGCTATGTTTGAGATTTTATATTGCTTTTAATCACTAAAAATATCAGTATATCATAAAAAAATGTATAGAAAAATATGAGAATATTATGAGAATTTTTGCAACCATTTTATGCAAATTACCAGCAGTAATCTTATGAACTCTTTGCATAAATATGCAGATGACTGATATTACGAACCGGGAGTTCGAAGAGCTGGGCCAGCATGGCCAGAATTACTTAACTTGGGCATCAGATGTCGAGATCGTACTTGGAACCAAGAAGCTCCGTGCAGCTATCGGATTGGGCACCTCGAATGATGCCACTCCAACTACTGAGGAAAATGATCAGGCACTTCATTTCCTCAGACACCATCTCTACCCAACGCTCAAGAATGACTATCTGGCAGAGAAGAACGCACTAGCTTTGTAGACCGCATTGAAGAAGTAGCTCGAGAAGCTGAGGTACACCATTCTTACTCGAGCAGAGTAGGAATGAAACTGGCTACGTTTTGCTGACTACAAGACCGCGGGAGAGTACAATTCTGCTTTGCACAGAATTTGTACTAGTCATCAGCTCTGCAGTAAGGTAATCACAGATGAGGAGAAGATTGAGAAAACTCTCTCTACCTTTCACCCAAATATGGTGCAATCTGCACGCAACTATCGTCAAGACGGCTACAAGGAGTATGCCGAACTGATTGACATCATTCAAGTTGTGGAAACTCAAGATGGTGCTCTAAGGAAGAACTACATCTCAAAGCCGTATAGTAGCAAAGTTGGTCATGAAGTCAATGCTAGCAGCTACAAGGTGAGAAAGCCCCACCCAAAGGAAAGAGGCAAGAAGGGTAAGGTCATAGGTTGCAAGACCAAGTAGAATGCTCAAGCTAAGAAGAGCGGATAAAAGAAGCGCGATGAGAACCCTATGGCAAGTAGGACCAAAGTTGCTACAAATGTGGCACATGGGGACATTGATCACGTGTTTGCCGTGAGCCGCAACATGTGGTTGATGGTTTCAAGTCTAAGAAGAAGGACAAATGACAGCATGAGGCACACCTCACCATTGCAGGCACAGAGGATCCACAGTCATGGGTTGCACCTATGGATGTGGACAACCCAGTAGCAGCCCCCATCACACCTTCTTTGGACATCGTTGTGGCTGCAACTGTAGTTGCCGAACAAGAGAAGATGGATATGGAGCAGATTCAGACATAAGTTTCTTTATACTTCACTGATTCGATCTAGTGCACGCATTGCACTTAGATTTTTATAGTCATTTGCAGTTTATGGTTGTGATAGAACATTGAATTATTGAATAATGGTTCTAAGTTCTAGGAGATCAAAGCATTAAATTCTTATGATGAGTATGCAAGACTTTTTTCCGTATTAATAATAACAAGTTAATTATGTTCGGTTTTGGAGTATTTTATTTATGTGTGGATTTCTTCCTACCCCATATTAATAAATACTTTATATATCAGAACGCGTGTGGTGCCCTATGAAGGAAGTGTGATTAGCAGATAGCGGCACAACGAATATCATCTTGAGAGAGATAAATTTTTTCAGTCGATCAGCAAGAATGCTGGTAGTCTTACGATAATTGCAGACAACGATACTTATATAATAGGCTTAGGAAGAGCCACAATTATACTCCGATGGACACAATATTGGTCATTGAAAAAGTTTTGTTGCACCCAGAATCGACTAGAGCTCTCTTAAGTTTTAAAGATATTCGCGCTAATGGTCTCCACGTTGAGACTAAAGAAGAGTATGGTAAGGAATACCTGCTCATTACAAAGCATGAAGAAAATAAAAAAGGAGTATTAGAATGACTTCCTTAATATGAATCTGGGCTATACTATACTAATATTAAGGCACCACCAGCCTATACTGTACAAAAAAACCACTTTTAGAATCTCTAAACTTTTATCTCTGGCATGATAGATTAGGCCACCGGTCTTAGGATGATTAGAAATATAATTACCAATTCTCAAGGACATAATGTCAATGTAAAGAATTTCCGAATCAGGAAGAATTTGTGTGCACCGCATGTGCCACCGAAAACCAATTACTGAACCTTCTACTCTGAAAGTAAAGGATGAAATCCCTGCATTCCTAGACTGTATCCAGGAAGACATTTACGGTCATATACAGCCCCTGTCAGGGCCATTTAGATACTTTATGGTACTCATCGATGCTTCCTCGAAATGGTCGCATATATATTTATTATCTACGAAAAATCATACTTTTGCAAAGTTGATCTCACAGATAATTGAAATTAAGAATAATTTTCCTGATCATCATGTGAAGTCCATCAGAATGGATAACACCGGAGAATTTACTTCAAAAGCATTTAATGATTATCGCATGGCTATGATAATTACCGTTGAGCATTCCGTACTGCATGTCCACACCGAGAATGGACTAGCAGAGGCATTAATTAAAAGAATTAAATTTATTGCCCGACCGATCTTGCAGAATTATAATTTACCAACTACATGTTGGGGACACGCAGTCGTACATGTAGAAACTCTCATCAATTTTAGACCGTCAGCATATAACATCCATTCACCTATGCAACGAGCGCAAGGGTTAGCACCGAAAATTTCTCATCTTCACATGTTTGGTTGCAAGGTTTATGTACCTATATGTAGCGTCCCGTTTTTCGGAGTTTTTGAAAAATTTTAAAAAGAAAACCATTTGCTTCTATTTGCCAAAAGCTTAATTTTGAAATTTCACAAAAAAAAAAATTCGTTTGCAGTTTAATATGAGTTAATCAAACTTCAATTAAATTAAAGTTGGTTTAATTGAGTTTTCTGGAATTTAAAATCAAAATTATTATTTTAAGAATTTTCTTGGATTTATTGGATTTTAGAAATTGATTTTTGTTTTATCCGAAATTAAAAAAAATTAATTTATTTGCAAAAAAAAAGGAAATTTAAAGTTAAAAGTATTTTTATTAAGTCTAGAATAATTCAAGTAATTTCTGTGAATTTTTCTAGAATTTTTGGAGTCTATTTGCTATTTTCTAAATTGCCTTTTGATTTATTTGAATTTCTGAAATCAAAACGATTTAAATGAATTTCGTGCGTGGGCGAAACCCTAGCCGCCCACCATCGTTCCGCTCCCGGCCGCTCACGCGCGCGCCCCTCACCGCTCGATCCCCATCGTGTGGCTCTCGCTCCGCGCGTCGCCTCGTTCTTGGCCGTTGGATTGAGATCGGGCCGCTTCTTTCGCCGCGCTCTCCTTTCTTCTCCGCCGTTGATCGCGATCCGACGCTATCGCTACGCCGCGCTTCTTCCGCTTCCCACCGTCCGACGGAATCGGACGGCGCCGCTTCTCCCTCGCCGCGCTTTCTTCTCCCCCACCGTCCGACGGAATCGGACGGCCTTCCGCTCGCCGCGTCTCTTCGCTTCCCACCGTCCGACGGAATCGGACGGCGTCCGTTCATCGTCTCCGCCGCCGCGCTTTCTCTCCCACGTCCCGCGAATCGCGCTGCCCAAGAATCTCGCGCCTGTCCGTCGCGTCGCCGCGCCTCTGCGTCGCGTCCGCGGCCGTGCCCTCGTCCGCCTCGCCGCGCCCGCCACGCCGCGCCGTCCTGTCGCCGCGCTGTCCGTCGCCGCGAAGTTCTATAAACCCGCCGCGCCTCTTCCTCTCCCTCTCTTCTTTCTCTCTCTCTCTCTCGCGCTCGCGCCGCTTCGCTCCTCCCTTCTTCCGCCTCCGGCCGCCTCGCCGCCGCCTCTCTTATCATCGCTGCCGTTCCCGGCGTCGCCGCCGTCTTCCCAGCTCCGGCCGCCGCCACCGCGCCAGCGCTCTCTCTCTCTCTCTCTCTCACTCAGGCCCGAGCCCACATGGCCACCCACGTGGCGCCACGTCGGCGCGCAAGCGCCGCTCTGCCGCGTGGTCGCCACGTAGCGCGCGACGTGCGCTATGCGCAGCCGACGTCAAAGTCCGATTTTTCATTGAAAATAATTCAAAAATCCGAAAACCCTAAATCCATCATTTTATGTGATTTTCAACTTCTTTTGGCTATAACTTTCACATCCGAACTCCGATTTGGGTGATCCAAATTTCTAAATTCATATAAATTCATCCTCTTTCATTTGGTACTGGTTTTGTAATTTTGGAGTTCATTTGGTGCTGTTTTATTTATTTGTTGCTATTCTCGCACGTAGATTCCTGCTGCTTTGAAGATTTCTTCGACCGACGATCAAGACCCTCTCCTCGTCAACGAAGGCAAGTCGTAGGCCTTTGACCATGTTGAACCCATTTTACAAATGTATATTGCTTTAAATTATCATGCATGGCTAGTTTTATTAAAAATGGTTTTGGGAGTAGATAATTACCAAAATGCCATTATGCCTCCTTGATGAATTGAAAATGAAATGTCTCCTTGAATGACATATATCCTTGGACACCATAGGATGGTTAATACTAGTTGGACATAGTTGTATTACCAACTTGGGAGCGTATTATTGCTTAGACATGCTTTAGTTACCCGCGGTACTTTCGATCACATGTTCATTGATTATTGAAATTTGACTAATGGAACTATGGAACAGTGGTGTGAGGCCACTTTTATTAAAAGGTGTGGTGCCATGGCAGGGATTGCCATTTGGTCGGGATTGAACAAAAATGATTTATGCTCGGGCTTGAGGTAGGAAGCTAGAGTGGGTGTGTGATGCACATTGGGTTGTGGTAGACTTGTCTGAGCAGCCAACTAAGGACTTAACTTTGCAAGTCATTGATCTGGGCCACCTCGTGCAACCACAAGTCCGGTATGGGACGGACCTGGCCAACTAATTAGGGAAGTTTTGAGTCGGTTCTGTTAGGGTTGATTATTGGCGCAAGAGGGGGCTGTGATGGCGAAACCTTAGCGAGCAGAACCGAGGCAAAATGGAACTTTGTAAAGGCCTTGTGATAGTCACTTAGTCGCACACCCTCGGAAGTGTGTCGACGGACATTGCAAGTGATTTATCTCTTGTGGGTAAAGCTGCACAACCTCTGCAGAGTGTTCAAAATCTATTCAATAGCCGTGTCCCGCTACGGACATGCCCAGTGATTTCGCAAGCAAGGGTAGTATTTTCAAAAATGTGGTTTGGTTCGATAGAAACGCTTGGTTGAATGGTTGGGAAGTGAACGGGATGTTCACCGCTTGATTCAAAAGAACTTGGTTATCTATGTATTATTCTTTTAAAATCTCGCTTTGCGCTAATTAATGTATTTATCGTTAAACTTGCTTTCGCAAATTAACCATAAAGCCATCCTTGCTCAAGCCTGTCATGAATACTATGTGCATACATTTCTCTACGACTTGCTGAGTACTTTATGTACTCACGGCTTTATGCCCTTTGTTGATCAGTCCCAGCAGAAGAATCAGGAAATGTTGAGTTCTACGAAGAAGGCTACTTTGAAGACTTTGCGAACTAGGTCACGTCCTCCACTCGATTGCCTGTGGGCATGTCGATTGGGCTCCACGTATTTTGAGATTTCACGCCGGATACTCTGTTGTTGCTAAGCCCTGTGAGGCGACTTTTGTAATAACCTTGACCATAAGGTCTTTGCTGTTTTAATTAATATTACTTTGTCTGCTTCATTAGTTCGTTGTTGAATTGTTATGATAACATCATTGTTACAACTGTGCGAGCTAGCTACTGATCATGGGACTAGCTTGGTATGCACAGAGGGTCTCGGGGTTGGGTGACACCCGGGGTCCGACACTATACCACCACCAAAGCGAACTGCAATGAAACCTCTCCAAAAGTCTGGGATATACGTTTGTTATGAGACAACATCCATAATCAGGTATCTAGACTTCATGACTAGAGATTTGCATACAGTCCGCTTTGCTGATAGCATATTTGATGGGGGTAGTTTCCCATCATTAAGGGGGAGGAAATCAACTCCTTGATGAAAAATATCGAGAAATAACGTGGCAAGCCACGAAAATCCATGCACATGACCCGCGCACTAGTGAAGCAAATAGAGAAGTCCAGAAGATAATTAATTTGTAAGTATTAGCGAATCAACTGCTTGACCACTTTAGTGATTTAAAGAGCGTGATCAAATCGCATGTGCCTACACGCAATGCACCGAGAGGGTTGAAATACCAAAGAAAACTGCAGGTACGCCTAATCCCGTCCAAAGGTCTCAGAATAAAAGGATAAGAACTCTGGCCCCACGAATCCCAAGTATCCGGGGACACCTGGCAAAAAGGTTAAGAAGGGTTTGACACAGCCGATCACCGAAGTTCCCCAGAACCAGAAGGGGAGCCAGTTGAGACCTGGTACCAGTTTGGAACCTTCAGTAAAAGACATACTGGATTTGAATATTCCCACAGAGGAGACATCAGCATGGACGTGTGCGCATATATTAGAGCTGAAAAACTAAAGGGACTTGCCCCCCGCAATTGGACGCAGCGGTGAGCAAGCATAAGCATTAGAAGTATCGCCCCATGAAGAAATAGCTATAAATTATATAACCACGGGAGAATCTATGAATAGGATAACAACCAATGTTGATATTTATTTTGCGAAGAAATTAGTCACAATCATCGATCTTGATCCAGAGTTTGTATCGCTCGCAGAATGTAAGAAAAGATTAGATTGAGAAGATTGGAAGAAGGCAATAGAAGCAGAAGTATTATATCTGAATAAAAGAGAGGTGTTAGGGCATGTAAACCGCACGCCACCCCATGTGCACCCCGTAGGGTATAAGTGGGTATTTGTTCGAAAGAGAAATAAAAACAATGAAGTTGTAAGACATAAAGCAAGACTCGTTGCACAAGATTTCACTCAGCGATCAGGAGTCGATTATGAAGAAACCTATTCTCCGGTCATGGACGGAACTACCTTTAGATATTTAATCTCAATGGAAGTAAACTTGAATTTAGAAATGAAATTGATGGATGTAGTAACTGCATATCTTTATGGAAACTTAGATTCAGACATTTATATGAAGGTACCTGAATGTATCCCTATCCTGAACCAAGACAGAGCAAATAGGTATCACTGTACAGACTGAAGCAATTAGGTAGAATATGGTATATTCGCTTAAGCGACTTTCTATGCAAAAAAGGCTACACGAACAATGAAGATTGTCACTGTGTATTTTTACGACGATCACAGGATAGATTTTGTATAATCTCAGTATATATAGATGATATGAATATCATCAGGACCCTACAAGATATTAAGAAAGCAAGCTCTTACCTAGAGTCGAGTTCGAAATGAAAGATTTGGGTAAAATCAAATATTACCTAGGCTTCAAGTTTGAGCATAGTCCTGAAGGGATTTTAGTGCATCAGTCAACCTACACCCAAAATGTGTTAGAATGGTTTGGTTTTGAAAAGGCATACCCTTCGAAAGTTCTAATGGTCGGGAGATCCTTGCAGTAAGATAAGGACCCGTATAGACCTAGAGAAGAGGGGGAGGAAGTCCTGTGACTAGAATTCCCATACTTGAGTGCAGTAGGAGCACTTATGTATTTAGCAAATTGTACTAGACCGGACGTAACATTTGTCGTGAACCTACTAGGAAGGTATAGTGCATAACCTACCAAAAGGCATTGGCAGGGAATAAAGAACATCTTTCAATACCTCTAAGGAAGCAAAGATCTTGATCTAATATACAGAAAGAATCAAAATCTAACTATAACTGGCTACGCAGATGCCGGGTACCTATCAGACCCGCATACAGCCAAATTACAAACATGTTATGTATTCCTGTGTGGTGGAATTGCAATTTTATGAAAATCGTCTAAGCAAAGTCTTGTATCAACTTCAACAAATCACTCATAAATAATAGCACTGTACGAGGTCTCGCGAGAATGTTCTTGGCTTCGACAGATGTTTCACCACATCTAGCAGTCTTGTG